>OX589594.1:18266900-19516900 GCA_951329385.1 Polia nebulosa
TTTATTTCAGATTCATCAATTCATAGTTTCAGATAATTTTAGCCTATCCCCACCAACTCAATTACCAATTTTAGCATTATGTATTTGCATATGAAATTGTGTATTTGATAATTGTGATCGTTTGTAGGCCCTAAAGAAGTAAGGGTTGCAATGGTATTTGAATTTCGTCATTACTCGAATTATGAATTCAAGTATAACCAATTTAAGAAATCCTACTTCCCACTAATATTATACGAGTAAATGCGAAAGTTTGTATGTTTGTGTTTCAATCACGCAAAAACAGCTGAAGTGATTTGAATGAAATTTTGCACACATAGTCATAGCCATTTATTCATAAACAAGTAGCTTGTATCTGAATTTACACACAATTACAGTTTATTACATTAAAATAAATTACATTTGAATTTCATAAATTACATCAACAATTTAAAATAATTGGAATAAAATAATTAATAAAAAGTAAATTAGCAATTGATATAATTGATTAAAAAATATAATACTAAGTTATAGTTAGATCAATAAATAAAATAAAACAATGAACAAATTCCAATAAAATCTAACACCATGATCATCTCAATAAAATTACAATTCAATAAAAAAAATGCAGTTCTTCTACAGCATCACCATCATCTGCCTAGCCTTTTCCCAACTATCTTGGTGTCGGCTTCCAGTCTAACCGGATGCAGCTGAATACCAGTATTTTACATGGAGCGACAACCCAGTTACTGGGTAATATGATACACCTTGGTAAGGCTGGATGTCTGACTTTCGGGCTTCTGACGACCCGCAACGACTGTCAAAGATCCACGATTGACAGCCGGGACCAATGGCTTACCGTGCTTTCCGAGGCACGGAGGAGTCTCGGTATGTTAAGATGGTCACCCATCCATGGACCAACCCCGGCAAGCGTAGCTTAACCTGATGGATCGACCCGTGCGGCTGTTATTACTTTAGCCACGAACTCCTCGCGTTCTTCTACAGCATATAGACACTTATTCAATAGGATTTTTTTAGTTTTATTTTGAAAGCGCTACTGTAGACAGAACGCAAACAGATACTCGTAGATTATAACCTGGATTAAAATATAGGCTACTTTTTACCATGCAGGAAAAGCCGCTAACAGAAACCAATTAGTGATAAAAATAACCTAGCACATTTGAATTGCATTCTCACCTGTCAATTACACAAAAATAACGATAAATAAATCAATTAAAACAAAAACGGCCGCCACAAACCCTACTAATTAATCTCAATAATCACGCAGTCATAATTAAAACAAAGGTTTTTACAAGCTCGCCCCCTTCAGCATATTTCCTTTACCGAAGCGAATAATTGAATGTTCCGAGCAGTTTTTACTCATTTAAACTGTACGCCACAATTACCTCTATTAATTTACGCGGTGAGGTGGGTCTGATAAAAGCCAGCTTAATAATATTGGGGTGAGAAATGTTAGGGGCGAGGAGGGGTGACGAGGGGCGAAAGGGGGTGAAGCTGTCAAATTTCGTGCAGTAAAGCTCCAGAAATGGTCTTCCGCCCTATTCGCTCGGACAGGTACTAGTGGTGGCGTAACTTTTGCTACCCTACTTTCGGTATTTAGAGACTAAACGATACGATTTTTATTTTAACCCAGACGTTATTCGTAAATTATAACAACATGGACTTTCACCAAATGATAATACACACTTTGTCCTTCAAAACACGGTTTAATGTAGACTAGGTCAGCTTTGGATGATTTTTTGATCCACTCTCCACTTTAACTAAACCTATTATAATACTAGCGACCCGCCCCAGTTTCGCACAGGTTAGAAATATTGCCCCAAAACCTTTATCATGAATATTGGTGAAATCGCATGAAAATCCGTTCAGCAGTTTTTGAGTTTATCCCAAACAGACAGACAGATGCGGTGTGGGACTTTGTTTCATATAATACTAGCTGCGCCCCGTGGTTTCACCCATGTAGACCGAGATAAAAAGTAGCCTATGTGTTAATCCAGAGTATAAGCTATCTACATACCAAATTTTATCTAAATCGGTTCAGCCGTTTGAGCGTGAAGAACTAATATACACTCACAAACTTTCACCTTTATTTATAAGTTTCCATGAGTATAGGTAAATGGTTGTTTATTTAATGTTTATAACCCAAACGTTATTAGTAAATTGTAACATGAACTTTCAAAGTAGGTACATTGACATTGACACAGTCTAAACATCAAAATAACACAGAAACAAAGCAATATTTTCAGCTACAGCCTTTGCAAAGCGAAGCTCCTAAAATCGCCCCTAAAAAGGACAAATTGTACTTAGCACTCGACATTACATCTTCTGAACACGAACGTAGGACAAATAAAGCGAAATCACCATTGTACGCGATTACACCGAATGCATTCCGGCAGACAGCGGGCATTGGCGTTCGCTTTATCTTTACCATACACTGCCTGATAAGGAGCTTACCAGGCGAACTTAATAAGAGTTGACGTGACCAGCCGACCAGATAATAATACACCTTTTGTTCTTCAAAACAGGGTTTAATTTAGATTAGCGGCTGGCTTTGGACGGGTCACTGGGCAAGAGCAGTTTATGCATGATGCTGTTAGCTTTTTGGGCATAAAATGCACAATAGGTATGCTACAAATGTTGTGTTTGTCTCCTTTTGTTAGTAGGATGCATAATTAGAAAGGATTAGTGTTGTGAGAAACGCGCTAAACGTGAGTTTGTTGTTTGGTACAACGGTCAAATTAAATTAACTTGCGAGACTTCACAGACGTGGTAGGTCATCCAGGGTATCTGATGATGTATCAAAAAACATGATTATTTAAGCCCAACAAGTAACCACTCTAACTACAGCTGATAATAAATAAGTAAATAATGAATAAATAAGTTTCAATAAGTAAATGGTAAAGCAGTGGTGGCCCAGTAATAACGGCCCTTATTTCATTGCCACTACTCTCAAAACGGTGAAGAACATCATGAGAAAACCAGCATGTCCTAAAACCAGAAATTCAAAAACATGTGTCATTCACCAACTTCTACCAGACCCGTGTGATGAATTATGGCCCATTCCCTGTACTTAAGAGGAGGTCTGAGTCCCAACTGTGGAAAAATTATAAACTATGCTTATACATCCTTAGTTGTTTATAACACACTGACTTATCAGATTATCACGCAGATATAACATGACTCAGACCGAAGACTGAAAACACAAAACTGAGCAAAACGGCATAGTCGTTATGACAGACGAAATCCCCGATTTAGGCAAGATCGCTAAATGAAATCATACCTAATCGCTAAACTGAATCACGAACGAATTAGTCCGAAGCCTGAAATTTGGGGCAACAGTGGGTTTAGCAGCACCCGGCCAGTTGCATTAGCTAATCCGTCGGTCAGCGCAAGGCTCCGTAAGCCAATCAGACGTGCCTGCGTCACCGCACGGCTCTCCGATTGGCTCACCGACCTGATTACCTAGTGCCATTTTCCGAAGCGCTGTCAACACGTTCGTAATAATGAATCATATCAAAGCGGGTCTTATGGCCTAACGAATCTGCGTTTATCATTCTAATGAGGCGACTATGTCAGCAGATTCTGGGATAGAAATTAGGTCAAATATCTAAGCAAAACATGTCTGCCAGAATTGCATTTCTGACCGTGGAATATCAAACAGATTAGCATCTCTTATTGGATGGAAGGCTCAGCTGTTGTTGGCTTGAAAGCATTTGATTGTGCATGAGTGAGAAACACAATTTTATTCGTGTTTTAAAAATATGAAACACCTGGGGCCCAATTCTGTAACTTTGAGTTAAGCAACACGCCATCAACACACTATCGACACACTACAGACATTATTTTGCCACTGTTGCAAATTTTGTATTCTGCAAAAACTTCAAAATTCTGTTGACACGTTATAGTAGACCAGACTACCAATTATTACAATAGTCTTATTATGGCGTTTTTAATGGCACTACAGTGGCAAGTCAATGACCATAAATAATTTATAGAATACCAAATGTCAATGACTATTCCATTGAGACACCACTGACACACTACCGACATACTATTGACAAGTTAGTTATTTTACAGAATTGGGCCCCTGGATACTACTTTCTTATCCAATCTTTATCAACTTTAACACAAAGTATCAAAAATATGCAACAGTGTTTCCAAACCATCAGTTTTCTACCCACTCTCATTCCTAAAAAGAAATCAAAAACAACTTTCCAACTCAACACAAGTTTCATCACATTACTCCACCACCGGTCATAAACAACGCCGATATCATCAACTTACGCTCTAACACAATAAAGTAAATAAGAGCGCAGAACGAGCCAATTTGTGCAGTATCCATTCGCTCAGTCTAATTTACAGCAGATATTAAAACCGCGGCCCGCTCACACGTGTCCCATCATAAATTGTATGAGTACGTTCCACAGTGAAATTGGGCGGTGGAACAATGTTGAATCTGCCTCATTCGGGTGGCGCAATTTTCTCATTATTAATAGAGAATGGAAGGTGAGGTAATGGTTAATTCATTGGTTTTTACTGGGTGTTTTTCAGGGTTGAAGTAGCATGGATCTTGTTTGAGTTCAATTTTTAGCAAAAAAGCTCACGTCGGTAGTGACAGTAGTAGGAGTTTATAGTAACCTACTATACCTACCTGCCTTTTTTTTTTGAGGGGTGGGAAATCTTCAATGAAATCTCCCACTCTAGGGTTGAGCGGGAGGGCGTGTCAGTCTCTTACTGACTAAAACCCACCCCTGTTCCTTTCCTGCCCTGAGTGCCCTGGGGCGAGGTAACTCTGTTTCCCCTGGGCAGGCATTGGCCATGACGGGCCCCGTCATTATTGCTGACAACTCTTTGAGGCGCGCGTGGAACACTACGCGCTGTCGACTCTCGGGTCTGGTGCTGATCGGTCGGCGAGCTACCCACTACTCGCCTTCCGCAGGCTCGGGTATTCCTACCTGCTTATGACTCCCTTAATAATAATCTAATGAAATGATTTCTCTCAATTCCTTAGTTACAGAATTTACGGTTGATAAAAGGTATAAACTTCCACAAAAATCAAATTAGGTCAACTCCCAACGAAAAAAGTTAAATAAGCCTACCCAAAAATTGAAATAACTAACCTTCACGACTTAATTAAAAACCTGGGATAAATGCAATGAAATTAAATCATAAACTTTTGACACTAATACAGGTATACAACCTTTTATTCAATCTAACTTTGTGAACGGAATAGGGGCAGGTAATGTGGTATTATTTCCTCATTAATGTGTCTCTGGAAGTTTCGGGGTTGGATTAAAAACTCTCTGGGGATCTCACGCCTGCACGGTAATGTTTTGGTAGGCATACTGTGTAATTGTGAAATACCATTGTTTGTCAATTTGATTTTGAAAATCTTTATTATACACGATGTAACGGAAATACGTAGTCTTATATTAAAAACTGCTTCTGCCCAAAGGTATGAATATAAATAATAATCTTATAAGGTGTCATCGATACCCGGGCCTGCGGACGGCGAGTAGTGATTAGTGTGTAAATTATAGGATTATTTCTGTTAGCGATATATCCATTATCAGATAGCAAACACAAACCAAGAAAGGTAATAAGCAATTAAGAATATCCAGTCGAGAAAAGATTTTCTTTTAAAGAGAATATTAGTAGTATTTTCCGATTTAACGTGGTTATTTTTTAGAAAATATTAAACTAAAATAAAATAGAAGTAAGTAAGGAGATTTATTGTGAAGGACAGCACGGTATACATTTGTTGGGCATGTTATCGTCCGGGAGAATCAATCTGTGACATTATTTTTGGTTGTTCTTGTCTAGCTTATGAAGAGTACTACTTGCATAGGCAGAACCGTGTAACCAGAATTATCCACCAGCAACTTGCTCTGACATACTCTCTTGTAGACTCACAAGTGCCGTACTACAGATATGTACCCGACCTAGTTCTCGATATTGGTCATATCACATTGTACTGGGATCGGACCATCAGCACTTAACTGAACTGGCCAATAAGCTTGAACCGTCCTGCATGACGAAAACCTCGTGAAGGTCAAGAAAGACAAGCAAATCAAATATCTTGACTTAGTTCGCGAGGTTATCGACGTGTGGGATGTCGACTCAGCGATTCATGTACCGATTGTCATGTCAGCCAATGGCTTAGGTGCCTCGAGCCTCGACCAACACCTCAGGAGGCTCTAGTTAGGCGGCTGGATCAAGGGCTTGATTCCTCTCTCTCTGAGCTCTAACCGCCGGTAGTTTTGACCCTTTTCTGGTGTGGGCTTTTATTTTTAAATGTTTTTTTTTTTAAGAAATATTTAAAAAATGTCTAATTCCTTTTTTTCCGTCGGTTAAAGGGTTATACGATAGAATGACTGTGGTAAAAAAAAAATATTTGTAGGATGTAGGTACGAGTAGTCTAATAAAATGATAATGCAAGTGCGGATCTGATGACAAAGTTTCTTTAACAACACTATTAGCTGATAGCCATAGGTTTCTTTTCATCCCAGAAAAAATCAATATTTCTGTGGATCAGAAAAAGCTAGCATAAATATAAAAATACGTTTCTTCTCTTCAAACAGTAATTCCAATATTTTTACATATCTAATAGGGACTAGGGAAGCATACAAAGTATGTAGCTGGAAACAAAAGCTCTAGTGCTTGGAACACGGGGTTATATCCAAAAGGTTGTATGTTCATTCAGAAAAACTTCGTGGTACTTTTTGCAATTTTCGTTTTTCAAAAATTGTGTGTACATTTTTTTTTTGTTAGTAAAAAGGCGTTACTTGATTTACAAGGTTTTAATAATATAATGAATTCGGGTTTCCTGTGAAAACAAAGCAGTCGAATGTTTGTACCTGCCATACAATTGTTGAGGATTGATACATCACTATTTTATATTTATAGACCCATTATTGTATACATTCATGTTTGCATATCCAGTGAGCCTTTGCGTGATGTGTTTGAAGTTTATTTTTTCAATTTTTGTACCTTTGACCAATCTATGCTTTGATACAGTGTATAAAAGCGATCAAGGCTTTTGATGCAAAATCAAACGGAGATTGTGAAATTGATGCTGATTTTGCTGGCGCGTTGTTGTGTGCAGTGCAGTGTACCAATTGTATTTTTTTTCTGTTTATTCTTAATTTAAAACAACGCTCGAAGGGATTTGTGTACACGATTATTTTATTAGAAATTTTGATCCTCTTAAATAATGCGTACCTTGTAAATGTAATGTGAGTGTGTCTCAAATTTGAACCATTACTTCATATACAATATATTATGTGTGGTGAAGATGGTTTCTTGGTAAAGGAAAACGTTGCGAGGAAACCGTCATGTCATCATTATCATCATTTCAGCCGAAAGACGTCCACTGCTGGACATAACGGCTCCCCCAAGTGCCGCCACTACGCCCGGTCCTATGCGTCTCGCATGTATCTGCTATCCGTGACCCTCACTGGTATGTCTTAAAACCAAATCTACGATGACATGTGACATCCATATGCTTTGAAAAATAATGCTAGTTTTCTCTGCAATTTCCATGGCCTATGCTTAGAAAAGCTTAACATATTTTAATATTTTTGACGAATTTATTTGTTGTTGTGGACAGGGTCAAGAAAGTGCGTATTCGTTATCACACTATATTATTATTGCAAAAACATATTTTGAAGCCACTTTCAAACAAAATCCCTTACTTCTAAACAATAACAGGGACATTTTCTAGAATTTCCCAGGAAATTAGTAAGAAGTTTCCGTGCGTCACAGTTGCGTGGCACACGGAGAACACGTACCGTTCAGATTAGTTGGTGTAGCTAACAACCGAGTAACTTTCACAATTAATACCAACCGACCGCAGAGGGGGTTGAGTCTGCTGCGAATCTACGATGCGAATGGGCGTGCGATTAATCGCAAAACAAAAAACTTAAAGCCGGAAGTTATTTTTATTGGCAAAAGACAAAATTTAAAATTCTTGGTTATTAAAAAAAAAACTGCTTAGATATACATATATGTAGGTGTACTTTTCATTCAGATTAGTTAATTCTGTGACTGATGCTAACGTGCCATCTTAGATAACATTATAACTGTACGTACTACAGGGTGTTCGGTCGTTTGTGTGGAAAGTACAACATTTCTAGTGTGGAGCAACGTTTTATTTTTAAAAAAAGATCTGCTCCATTCGTGGCCTAGTCAATATTCGTACTTGTAAATGTAATCAAACAAGCCACCTTTAACAATAAATTAAATATAAATCACTTGCATAGGGGACGTCAACTACCAATAGTCAACTAAGTGGTACGGTTGCACGTACGACTAAACGCAGGACAAAGGGGAGATAAGAAGAAACGAGGGCGGAAAACTATTACAATCGTTGAGAAATAAATTTGTGATACGTCTCTTGCATTATTTCCCTGTAGACTATTAGTTACGACTGGTTTGTAGCGGGAATGGTCTGTGTGGGGGGCAGAACAAGAGTGCGTGTTTTCCTGTTAATGGTATTATGATTACGAAGCTAAACGACATGAGGGAAAAGAGGCTGAACAAACTTTGAAGATCATTTGAATATTATTATGTCTTTACAATACTATCATTACATTTACTATTCCAAGCAGAATCCAAGGACAGATTACATTAGACACATCAAAGCACCCATGCTCACGTTTGCAAACCATACTGTTGCCAAAAAATACTAATCATAGCCAAAATTATCTTGAAAGGTTATTACAAAATATCATAACACAACAGTTTTTTTGTTTTATTTGCTTTGGTTGGTTCGCGTTTGACCGCTATCTCACCTAATTGTAAGCGATGTGGTCGACAATGGAGCACGCTTGCTTGAAAACAACTTATTCATGTTTAACTTAAAGACTCCCAGGTTGTAACTATCAGGAAACACAGACTCCGGCAGGGAATCCCACTCCTCAGCTGTACGTACAGACTGTTGTCAGCATTACCTGACCCACCCTAAAATCAAACGACTTTGGACCCTCTGCCTGTAACATTATGGTTTATTTAATTTATATGAGCTTATCAGACAAGTGCTCGAGCACTCGATGAACAAAAATACAATAATAACACAGACACGCAAATTTGATCTTTAACACGTAACGTTAAGGTAAACCCACCCAACATAGTCGGAGCCACCGGCATTATATATGTTTTTGTTAAGCTATTTTAATCATTATCTCGTTAACATTAAAGTTGAAAAGCTTTTAAGTCACACTACATAATTACAACCCAATCTTTAATTTCGCGTATTCCTAACAAGTTCTTGTGGCTTAGCGGTTTGATGCTGGATTGACGACGAACAGCATGTGGGTTCGAAAACACAGTCCACCTATACATCAGTTTCTTTTTTAATTTGTTTTCATTTCTACACTATTGCTTGCAATATTAAAGAACGACCAATATGATTTTCGTCTAATAACTTATCTTGTAAACGGGTGGGTAATTTAAAAAACTTTAAGTTCACAGAATTTATATTTACCAAGAATGGTTGAATACGAAGTAAAACATATTTACTTCGTGAGGTAGATCATAAATTCATCTAAGTAACAAAATTTACACTACGCCTAATAGCAGTGACTGCGCACACACATTTGTAAATCGTTTAACTCTAAGTATTTTTAAGCAATTTGCTGTAATATAGCATCATGTCGCAACTTGACGACTATACCAAACATAAAATAATATTTTTACATGAGCAGAATGTTGGAATTAGAGAGATTGGTCGCCGACTTAATATAGCAGTAAGTGTTTTTTTATACCTATTTTATTTTATTGATTGTGATTAATGAATGCGTAGTTGGCTATTTTACCATTACATTCACTCCTTACAAGTTACATACACGGTTCCAAAAATGTTTATTTTTGTTTTAGATAAATACGGTCAGGCTATGGCTAAGACGTTATGGAGACAATGTAAATATTCATCGGATTCGTCCAGGAGCAAAAGCCATTAAGTATAGTCCCGAATTCGAACGCCACCTCAAGCCACGTTGAAAATCCATTTATTCCCATTCGTGCAACCGCAATATAAACCACAATATTTCAGTGGAAACAGTGCGAAGGCATAATTACACGTTGCTGGGATAAAGAATTATAAACCGGCACAGAAAATTGCATTGACACCTGCTCATCGTGCAGAAAGGGTCCGTTTTGCCCAGGAATATTTAAATTTTTATTGGGAAGAAAATGTTGTGATCTTCACTGATGAAAAATCATTTAAATCGGACAAAGATGGACGTAAAATGTTATGGCGGAGGAAAGGAGAACGTTACAACGAGAAGTGCTTGCTACCTTGTAGAACCAGCGGTAGAATAACCCTGGGCTACTGGGGCTGGATGTGCGGACCCGGGCCTGCGGACGGCGAGTAGTGGGTAACTCGCCGTCCGATCAGCACCAGGCCCGAGAGTCGACGGCGCGTAGTGTTCCACGCGCGCCTCAAAGAGTTGTCAGCCAAAGGAAGGGGCCTGCCACGGCCGGTGCCTGCCCGGGGGTGGAGGATAAATTCGAAAGAGTTACCTCGCCCCCGGGCACTCGAGGCAGGGAGGAACAGGGGTGGGTTTTAGTCAGTAAGAGTCTGACACACCCTTCCGCTCCACCCTAGAGCGGAAGAAGTCATTGGATGATTTCCCACCCCCCAAAAAAAAAAAAAAAAAAAAAAAACTGGGGCTGGATGTCGTCCATGGGACCTGGTGAATTGGTGGAAGTTGGTGGTAGGTTTCATAGCAGTTTGTATTTGGAGATTCTGCGTGACGTCATGCTGCCGACTGTGCGAATTGCCTATCCAACGTCACATATTTATTTCATGCACGATAACTGCTCCATCCATCGTGCAGGCATTGTGCGGGAATGATTAGCTGCTCAAGAAGGTGTGACAGTTATTAATTGGCCATCTAAAAGTCCTGATTTGAACCCTATAGAAAATCTATGGGGTCAAATGGTTTTTAATTAGGAAGTGCAAAACAAACACAACTTGGCTGAGGTCGTGACATCGACTTGGGAGCACATGAGAGGCAAAGATTTGTGTTGGAACATGGTGCGCGGTATGCGTAGCCGCTTACAACAAGTTATAGCAGGGGACGGCGCCACTCCGCTACTAGTTCATCTAGTAGGTATATTTAAACACACCATGTAAGTAAATGCTCAATGGATTGATTGTTAAACCATTAAAATGTTGCAGATTATGTGGTGATGTTATTGTTATAAACAGATTTTTTCTGTTTAAATAACATGTTTATTCACTACATATAGGCAGCTATAAATTTGTAAAGCATTTCACATATGAATTCATTTTCTCGATAACAAACTTTTAAGCATAAGCATGCCTTTTTTAATGTTTATATGGCATACTAATATAAAAGTATATTAATTTGGAAATATATGAGCATTTACTTACTTTGTCTTACTTAAGTGTTTTAATGAAATAATAAACATTTTAAACTTGCAATTTTTTAGTTTTATTTCTATACAAACTGCCCGTTTAAAAAGATAATATACCCTACGTCGTCTATTAAAGAATTGTAAAAAAGTGTAATAAAATATCTAAATTTAGGTTAGGTTACTTGGTTTCGAACGTAGATAACGATGAACATCGCACTACCTTAGTGACCACAAGACCAACACAACTCTTATAAGCCGCATTGAAATTTGATCTTAGTTGTAATGCTAGACGCAATATTCAAAAAAAATTGAACCATATAGTATACTATCATAAAGTTTATTCTTGCACAGCACGAGCAGCCATCTTCTTCTCGTGCAAATTATTTTGTATTTTAAATAATCACTCCATAGTAGCATTTGAATACCAGCTTTATAAAGAATACGAATATTTATTTTTCAACTACCCACTTATTACAAGTTATGTGAAAATATTACCATTTTAAAAAGTTTATGTATAGTCTGTTGTTCTTTACAATAATACAAGAAATAGTTTTGTAATATAAATTTTATGTTGAAAGCAAAACAACATCTTTGTCGCAGGATTTGATCTCGAACCTCGTTTTTCTCAGTCTTACACACAGACCACGAGACCAGATTTACTTATACTTAATCATTAAAATAAGCTATTACACTTATCATATTATAACAAATAGCTATAAAACATAACCTAATGCTAACGTTTTAAAGATCAAATTTGCGTGTCTATATTATTATTGTATTTGTTCATCAAATCCTCGAGCAGTTGTCTGATAAGCTCATATAAATTAAATAAACCTTAATGTTACAGGCAGAGGGTCCAAAGTCGTTTGATTTTAGGGTGGGTCAGGTAATGCTGACAACAGTCTGTACAATGAATGTGTTACAAAACGTTTTGCGTGTGTGGGTGGGATGTTCAATATGTACCGGGCCCATCGCCGTACGTACTACGATTACTTTCAATACATTATACATAATATCACGTTTGTAACCCATAGTCGCCAAAACAGAAACACTGATCAAAGCCAAAATTGGTTTGAAAGGATATGTTTTTTTTTTTTTTTTTTGTGGGGTGGGATATCATCCAATGACATCTCCCGCTCTGGGTGGAGCGGGAGGGTGTGTCAGACTCTTACTGACTAGGACCCACCCCTGTTCCTTTCCTCCCTGAGTGCCCAGGGGTGCGGTAACTCTGTTAAGAATTTATCCGCTACCCCTAGGCATGCAGGCACTTCTCTTTGAGGCGCGCGTGGTACACTACGCGCCGTTGACTCACAGGCCTGGTGCTGATCGAACGGCGAGCTACCCACTGTCCGCAGGCCTGGGTAAGGATATTAACATGACACGAGAAATATTATGTTAATACTAATTCCATTTTTCAAATAAGGAAAATTATGCTTTGCAATTTCAGTAGTTTTATTTATGGCAGAATAATTACTATCCATTTTTTAGGGTTCCGAACATTCGAATTTAAAAACGGAACCGTTATAGTATCACTCGTGCGTCTGTTTGTCTGTCTGTCCGTCCGTCTGTCACAGCCAATTTACTCCGAATCTACCCAACCGATTGAGTTGTAATTTTGGTAAAAACTGGAATATTTGTGACCCAAACACGAACGTGTATCGTAAATAAATGGAATTGGAATACGGGGTCACTTTGGGGTTGCAAATCAGAAAATTAAAAAAAAAAACTTTATTAAACTGTAATTTGCTACATATCAAATGAAAGGGCTTATTGTAAGGACTTCAAATATATTTTTCGTAATTCCAAAATGATGAGAAAAGAGATGAAAAATTACCATTCCCCCCGAATTTTATTATCTCCGAAACCACTAGACCCACAATTAAAAAAAAAATACAGAATGTAGTTAATCTATAAGAAGTACCTTTATGTAGTTTACACCTGAAAAAATATGATTTGTTCAGAACCCTTTGCATGCAAGTCAGACTCGCTCTTGGCCGGATTTTTTTTCTGAAACTATTTAAAAAAAAAAACACATATTGTTGACTTTATTTTCTGGGGACTTGGCTATAAGTGGCAACACATGTCACGTTATCTCAGAACGATTTGTCGCACGACTCAATCGTCCGTGTGCAAAAATCCTCCAAAATCGATTTGCTACCTACATGTCAGAAATAAAGTTCCATAGGTATCAGCCCCACGTGAAGAGATTATCGGATCTGCAACTACTGTAATCCATTAGGGTTGTTTATAGTACTTTAATATTTAAATCATTTGCCATGGGAGCTTTAAGGGGTATACGGCCTCTTTATTATGTATTCCATTTCAAATGAAAAGGGAAATAATTTGGAAAGAAAATCTTGTTAGTTCTCTATCAGGATCTAGTACCTAATCTTCTAGTACCTAATCTTTCAGAAAATGAATTAACTTTTTTTTTTCTTTTTTTTATAAAACGTTGCCCCACACTAGGAATATTCCTGTATCGTGGGTGCGTTCACAAACATGTAAATTCACATACACAAGACACCCAGATCCGGAACAACTATCTGCAGGTCATACAAATATTTGTTCCGTGCGGGGATCGAACCCGCGACACGCAGCGCAGCAGCCGAACGCTCAACCACTGCGCCAACCGTGCCGTCAAACTGGTGAGCCTAAGCTCTAAGTTTTCTCATATGAAATTGTCGGTGTGCAAATCATACGCCAAAAAAATAAACCTTTTTAGCACGTATCGATTTGATAGAATAGGTATGAATCCAGTTTACAAAAACAACAATTTTATTTAGTTCGTAAGTTAGATTATCAAAAAATATTGGACATACGTGTAGCAAATAAAAAAAAATACAAAAAAAAAACTACCGACTTCCAAAAACGAAAATATACTAAATATTTAAAATTACTTTAATTTCGGAAGTTAGTATTTGTATTTTATTTCTTCGTTATTAGACACCGACTTCCGAAAATAAAGTTTTTTTTTAAATTTTTAGTGTATTTTCTTTTTTTGGAAGTCGGTAGTTTATTTTTGTAAAAAAGGTTTTAATTTTTCAATTTTTAATTGTTTTACCCTAGAACTAAAAACTCCAATAACATGGAACGTGGAATTTAAACATACTCGTAATTGGAGAAAACAAAAACGTCATCTAGGTACTTATACGTATTTTTCGTTTTTGTATAGTTTCTCAAAAAGCGCAAAAGCAATTTCGATAAAATTCATATGAGACCACCTCGGGAGGATATGCTTCCGGATAAAAGAATAATTTTGAAAATCGCTCCACAACTGACGGAGAAATCGGCGGACATACATAAAAAAAAAGATATTTTTATTTCTTGCTTTTTAACAAACTAATCAAAAATTACAAAGATAAAACGCATAAAAGTTCAGGAATTCTAGGTAAAAAATGGTACATTACACATAGACGTATGTGTGACGTTACGCGAAATTTGAACGCTCTGTATCGTCCGCATTTTTTGTTTACGTGACAAAATAAAAAATACATTAGCAGTATTTTTTGGTAATCTAACTGACGAATCAAATAGATTTTTTTATTCATCTACCCTGTTAAAGAACTGGACTATCGAATAGATATCAGCAAAATAGTAATACAATTCTAACTCAGTTAATAGTCAAGAGCAAATAATGTACTGCAATAATGTATTTTAAAAATGACGTAGAAGCGCGTAGAGGTACGCGCTTCTACTTCCGCAAATCCGCATAACGTAAGCGCGGCAACTCAAGTATCTACTCCATAATAAACATGAAACAACCGAATTATTTACAAACAAATTTACTCCAAAATTTACACATCCCAAAACATTAAAACAAAACTAATCACAGAATAAACAAAGCATTTCACCAGAAGAATTTGTTGGGAAAACATACAAGACAACTTTACCAAATCCCGTAGCCAGGTGTTCCGTTTCACACACACGTAACAAAAAGCTTACAATAAGTACAATAACCGAACTTTTCCCATCAACAGTGTTTCAACAAGCTGTACTCAGTACTACGGATGAATGAGCTGGGAATATGAATGTAAGTAGTCTATGGTCGATTAGAGGTCGTTAAGTCATTCTTGTTATTGGGACGGGATTTTTGGTGTATTTGTTAGGGAAAGTTTTCTTTCTGAAGATTGAATGAATATAGTTAAGGGCCTACCTCCGCATAAGTGGCGCCCTCATTGAATAAAAAATCGTATCTTAGCTTAGAAAATAAAGATTAAAGAATCCTATGTTGCGTTTGTTATAAATAGGATGAGGTATTTTTACGTTGTTAAAACAGAACTCAAAATGTTTTGTATCCAAAGTAGTAAGCAAAAGTGTTAAAAACGGCCGAAACTTTTGATTTGCTTTTGTTTATAACAAACGCAACATAGGATTTTTAACCGACTTCGAAAAAGGAGGAGGTTATCAATTCGGATGTTTGTATTTTTTTTTTTTTTTTTAATGTATGTTCGGGCATAACTCCGTCATATATTGACGGATTTGCAAAATTCTTTTTGTGTTCGAAAGGGGTTTATTCCGAAATGGTCCCATTTAAATTTAAAAAAGATCTGAGTATGGGTTTCGGAGACAGACAACGGAACTCTTCAAAAATTGACAGCAAATCAACCGCGATTGCTGCTATCGTATGTCTATGAATTGTTAACACAGTTTAATGGGGAACCACAACTAAAAAGTGAAAAATAAAAACTTTTTTACAAAAAAATAGAACCGACTTCCAAAAAAAGTGCAAAATAACTTTTATTTCGGAAGTCGGTGTCAAAAAACACAGACACAAAACAGGAACACCGACTTCCGAAATAAAAGTTATTTTGCACTTTTTTTGGAAGTCGGTTCTATTTTTTTAATCTTTATTTTCTACGCTTTGCTATGATTTTTTATTCAATGAGGGCGCCACTTGGTGGCTATATACGCCTTAAGGGTGGGCTTAGTGGTTACCTATGATGAATGGAACGTTAAGATTACTTCAGACACTTTCCTAACTGTAAAATATGATACTACTAGCTTTTGCCAGTGGCTTCGCCCGCGTGTTGGTACTTCCCTCTCTAAAAATTATAGTCAGTGCGCTATTTACTTGATCTATCTCTGTGCCAAATTTCTTCCAGATCTGTTCAGCCCTGGCGTGATAGAGTAACAAACATACATCCATCCATCCAAGCTTTCGTTTTTATAAATTAGTAGAAAGTGGGACTGTTAGGTTAATTATAATCATGGTTTATTAAATGTTAAGAATTTTGTGCAGCAAACTATTTATTTGCAAATATTAATAAATAGGTATAATGGTAGATGTGGTGTAGTATATTTTCCTGGGTAATCTATAGATACAGGAAATATAATTATATAGAATACCTCACCAAAAATAAGTAGGTACCTGTATACATATTATGTCGACTTTTGAATTGAATTGGTTAAAATCAGACCAGAAGGTTAAGCATTAGATATGTACAATTAAATAGTTTGCATTACAACAAGCTATTATCAAAATCATAAAATAAATAAATCAATTCCTTACTGGCCTGAAAACCTACGTACAAGCGATCAATTTGGAACACAAAACCGCCTTATCATCGCAGTTGTCAAATCGAATCTTCGAAGCAAATTGTATCAAGTCATGGAGTTGTTTAAGTCACATCTTAACGCACCATTAGGGGCAGATTGCGTGAGCAAGATACCGGCTGTTTGCTTAATGTACTCGATAAAAACTAATTTGTAACCTTAATGGACGTTTACGACTTATATGTAACAAATAAAATACTTTTTTTGCAAAACAGATCAGTTAATTTAGCGATAAGAGCAATGTTTGGAATGGATCTGTAGAATTTTTAGGAGAAAGTGGGTAAAACGCCGAAAATTAAGGTTGATGCTCACTAAAATTTGTCGTTGAGACAATCATAAAGTTATGTCGTGAACATTTGCATAATTAGCCTTTTAATATTAACACTGCTGGTACACAGGCTTCCTCTCTGTGAGATGGTGTGGGCCGTAATCCACCACGCGGGCCCAGTGCGGATTGGTCCATGTGGGCCCAGTGCGTGTTGGTCATGAACATTATTATAATTATTCTCCATTTCATTATTTACTTTCTCAGACCGTACCTATTATTCATTATACCGCCGGTCAATCGAAGTCGATCGTATATCCAATTCAACTTGAGAGATTTACGAATGAAAAAGGGTAAATATCATCAAGGAAAAACCAATTCTTGTTCTATACTACCATATTCTTTTAGTGCTATAGATTGAAAAGATACTAACTGAAACTAACTATATATGGAACTAAAAACGAGACAAGAAAGGCAAATGAGTTCCTCCTCTTTATAATAGCAATTCCATTTGCCTGGTACTACCTCCAATATCTCTCCCAAAGATTTATGTACCATCTGCACGCTATAACCAAACTTAACGTGTGCACCTTAGAGACGAGGCCATCGTGAGGCTTACGGGGGCCTTATCTTAGCACAGAATAGTGTTATAAACGGAATTCCCGTTTGGTACCGGGGCAGGACCGTTTGACCCGGGCACTGTCATCCACGCTCGTAAACTTTACGACCAGCTCTCGAAACAGGCTTTGAAGAATAAGCGTCTCCCGGAAGCGGGGCCTCTGATAAAATATATTGGAACAAGAAAATATCGAGGTATGTAATGCGAACCGATGTTACCGTAAATATGGATGAGCCACTCAAATTTTTGTGGCGCATCTTAGCTTATTTAGAGAAATTGCATTAGGATTATGCAGCAAATGTTTTGGGTATCAAGGAATTATTGTGTCATTATTCTTTTAAACTTGTCTTAAAATAATGAAATTCAAAGTATGTACACATTTAGATATTACAGGGGTAAAAAAGAAGACATTTTCTTTAGAGATACACAAAATAAAATACTTAAAAAGTTTAACCACAAAATTCTAAGCCGAAGTACATACATACGGCTAACAAAAGCTAGACAAATATGTAAAAGTGGGTAGTTGGCTCAAAGCCAAAAGTTTAGAATTATGGATTAAACCGGATGACCACAAATTGGACCAATTTAATTTTTCTGTAAATATTAGAAATAAACTAATAAAGGAAGAGATTTTTGGGTGTTTGAACATAATAAATATAATTTGCAAAATCGAATTCTCTTGATTTTATCATAAGTGGTGATAACAACTGTAAGTAATTATTAAATAAGTCATGAATTCTCAACATAAATTTAAAGTAAATAAAGACATTTAAAGGTTTTATGAGTACGCAATTTGACTAGTAATGGTAATTTGGTTCGATAAAATATTGAAAGTTTGATTAAATGTTATGATCTGTTTGAATACATCAAAATTAGTTTAAAAAACGTGTACAATATATTTATGATGAATTTAAAATAGTCGTAATTTATTAATTAGTTAATGTCCATCTATTGACTTGAAATTCGCGCGCTCTTTCCCACTTTTTGTTACGTGGGCACTGAGCTATCAACAAATCGAATACGAGAGTCCAGGTCAGTTTTTGGTTGGCGGTTGAACTGTGAGGTGAAAACTGAATGTACATGTACAAGTGTTGCTGAAATAAAAGTATTTGGAAAAAGCTGCTGTGTTTTGCTTTCAGTTCAGAAGTGGGATAAATTCACGTAAGTGTTATTGTTTTATATTGCTTTTAAGAAACGATATTACAGTGAATCTCACGTCTTAAAATAGTACGTAACTTTATATTGTGCATTTCAAAAACCAAAAAGAAATAGTGTTTATACTTAAGAACTAGGGCGACTTATTAGAGCCGTTTGCTAGTCCAGAATTTGAAAAGAGTTTTGCTTAAATTTATTACTGCGAATTAGGAATTGGTCTAGCATATTATGTTTTTTTTTGTAATTTTGTGAGACCAACGGTCTTTGTAATTTGAAATATAAGTATGAGAACATCACACTGTACCTTCATTATCAATTAAATTATAGTTCAGTGTGTTGATTAAAGCATTCAATAATCGTCCTAGTAAGTACCTTCATGAACTGTTGTGGTACTTATAATGATGCCAATAGTAGCATACTTTCTTAAGTTTGTATAGGTGTTAAAGAATAGCTATGTCTGTATATTATTTTTGTTGACCAGGCCTACAAATGGAAAACAATGGTGATCAAGGGTTGGCTCAACCTCTGCAAGTTCCATCGCCTGTGCGTGACAGGCAGAGCCAAAGGCGGAGCCGTAAGCCAAGCCGCAAGCGAAGCCGGAGGCAGAGCCGCGGCCAGGACAGCAGGCAGAGCTACAAGGGCAGCCGCAAGCGCAGTCGCGAGCGCAGTTGCGAGCGCGGCCGCGAGCGCAGCTGCGAGCGCAGCCGCGAGCGCAGCCACGAGCGCAGCCGCGAGCGCAGCCGCGAGCGCAGCCGCGGGCGCGGCCGCGAGCGCAGCCGGGAGCGCAGCCGTGAGTGCAGCCGGGAGCGCAGCCGCGTATGGAGTCCTGGGCACCGAATTCGACGGCTCAAGACACCGCCACCGGCTGCAATTCATCGGAGCCCTGCCAGGGATCAAGGGAAGCGGCATGACTGCGGATCGCAGTCGAGGTGCAGCAGGAGCAACACCCGGCCTCGCCAGCGAGGTGGGCATTCACGTCATAGACGCGACGCCTGTTCGCCAATCAAGGGTACCAGCTCACGTGAGTCACTTCCGGTTGCTGATATGTTTTCTAAATTTACCGATGTTCTTGACAAAATTTCGACTAGAGGTCACGAGCGTATTAGTAATTTCAATGTCGTCCCAGAGTTTGATCCTTCTTCTAAAAATCAGAACATAGATAATTGGATTTATAAAGTAAATGAAATAGCGAGCATTTATAGTTGGACAGACCGGCAAATCATACATAATACAATACCTAAACTTGCGGGCAATGCAAAACGTTGGTACGAGGGTCTAACAACTGTTAGTTACAGCTGGATCGAATGGCAAGGAAAGCTCAAAGCAGCTTTTCCATCTGATGAAAATTACGGCCAAATGCTTTCGGATATGTTAGAAAAAAGAGCGAAGTTCGGAGAATCTTTAGAGGACTATTATTACGATAAAATGGCTTTACTCAATAGGTGTGAAATTATGGGGAAAAGGGCAGTAGAATGCGTGATATTTGGCATAGATGATAGGGCCATTAGAATAGGAGCAGAGGCAGCTCAGTTTGATAACCCTGACAAACTTTTGGCATACTTGCGAAACGCAAAAAGTATAAGTAAAAGAAATGATGTGCAGAGAATTTCAACTAGAAAATTTCCAACTAAGGATAAACTATCTGTCAATAATAAATCAATAACAATCAGGTGCTATAATTGTAAGGAGGAGGGACATATCATGAATAAGTGTACTAAACCGTTAAAGAAGTGTACCAACTGTTCAATAGTTGGTCATGAGTCTAGTGAGTGTTATCGAAAGAAGGAAGAAGCAAAATCTGTCTTAGAAATTTTAATTACCGAACCTAAAAATAATAAGTATGTACAAACTGTCTTGATCAACGGTCGTGAAAAAGTGGGTTTTTTAGATTCAGGAAGCGAATGTACGCTTATTAGAAATGATGATGCTGTCGAAATATTAGGCCAATGGGATAGGACTTATGCAGTGGCCATGACTGGTTTTGGTGGAGCAGTAGTACATGCAATCGGTCGGTGTCCGGTAACATTAGAAATTCAAGGTGTTACTGTACAATTAGATGTTATTGTCGTGCCAGACCATTTTTTAAAATACCCTTTATTAGTTGGTCAGTCGTTTACCGAAGCACCGGGGGTTAAAATCTTAAAAACTGATAACGAGTTAATAATTTCCCGGGAGTTTCCAGAAACTATTGGCGTAGTTAAACTGTACTCAAAACAGCATTGTTCAATTCTACCCGGATGTTCCTATGTAGAGGTTTACTCTTCTCAAAATATAACGGGGGCCTTATTGGTATATGGTAGTTATAGATCTATCCCTAATTTAGAACACAACATAGAAGAAGGTGTCTACTCAATTGAAAATGGCAAGGGTGTTCTATTAATTGATAATATTTCATCTAATGAAATAACTTATAGCAAAGATCAATTAATAGCTAGAGGTCAATTTTTGCGAATTCAAATTATGAATTGTTCTAATATTAATAAGGTAGATATTGTTGGGAGTCCTTTAGAACCTTTTAACTTAAACGATTTGTGCTTAGACGATAGCTTAAATCAGAGTCAGAAATTGCAACTTTTGGCTCTTGTAAATCGTTATCGAACTTGTTTCGCTACTAAACTAACAGAGTTAGGTTGTACCAACGTAGAGACAATGAATATAGATTTAACAGACTCCCAACCTGTAGTTTACAGACCTTATAGGTTGTCTCATAAAGAAAAACAAGAGGTTAGGGGTATAACCGATGAGTTATTGCAATGTGGTATTATAAGAGAATCTTGTTCCCCGTTTGCAAGTCCAATAATTTTAGTACGGAAGAAGAACGGCGAAAAGCGCCTGTGTATAGATTACAGGGCTTTAAATAGAAAGACTGTAAAACAACATTACCCTTTACCTAGGATAGAGGATCAGATGGATAGGTTAGCAGGATATAATCTATATACGACTTTAGACTTAGCATCAGGCTATTATCAGATAGAGTTAGCTGAACGTGATAAAGAAAAAACTGCTTTCGTCACGCCAGAAGGGCAATTCGAATTTAATAGGATGCCCTTTGGGCTGACAAATGCACCAGCGGTATTTCAGAGAACTATTAATAAAGTCCTTGACAATTTGAGATTTGATGCCGTTGTCATCTACATGGATGACGTCCTTGTCCCCTCGATTTCATTTGATGATGGGCTTAAAAAACTAGAATCCGTATTTGATAAAATTAGGAATGCAGGTCTTACATTGAAGCTCTCGAAATGCAACTTTTTTAATTCTAAAATAGAATTCCTGGGTTTCGAAGTCTCGGGAAATGGTATAAAGCCTGGACAGTGTAAAATAGATGCGGTTGATAAATTTCCTACCCCTAAAGATGTCCATAATGTTAGGCAGTTCTTAGGCCTGGCCAGTTTTTTTAGGCGATTTATTAAAAATTTTGCGATAATAGCCCGACCATTGACAAACTTGCTTAAAAAGAATGTCTTATGGACCTGGGGCAAAGATGAAGAGACTGCGTTCACTCAGTTAAAAGCCCAACTAGTCTCTCGACCTATCTTAACGTTGTACAATCCTAATGCCGATACAGAATTACATACGGATGCGAGTAAACATGGTGTAGGTGGAATGATATTACAAAAACAAGATAATGAGCTTATGAAACCAGTCGCTTATTTTAGTAGGCGTACTTCACCAGAAGAGCAGCATTTTTCATCATACGAGTTGGAAACCCTAGCGGTTGTAAATAGTTTGACTAAATTTAGATGTTACTTAATAGGGTTAAAATTCACTATTGTGACCGATTGTAACTCTTTGCGAGCCACTTTTACTAAAAGGGATATGATTCTACGTGTTGCTCGCTGGTGGAGTATGATCCAAGAATTTGATTTTAATATAATTTATAAACCAGGGACTTCTATGATGCACGTAGATGCATTAAGTAGGAACCCTTTGCAAGAAAATACTTCCAGTACCGACCCCGTTGAATTACAAGTTTTCCATATTTCTGTAGATTGGTTAGCCACGGTTCAAATGAATGACGATGAAACACAAAGGATTAAACGGATGTTAGAGGATTTAAATTCAAATAAAATTAAATATATTAAACAAAATTTTACTTTGAAGCGTGACTTAGTTTATAAAATAACGGATGAAGGACTTAGATGGTATGTGCCAAAAGATGTTAGATGGCAAGTTTTACGTGCTTGTCATGATGATATTGGTCACTTTTCATATGAGAAGACCTTAGACAAAGTTAAAACAACTTACTGGTTCCCAAAAGTAAATAAAGTAGTTAAAAAGTACTGCCAGGCATGCATTCAATGTGCTCATGGAAAAATACCGGCTGGAAAGAGGTCCGGCTTCTTACATCCAATACCAAAGGTACCTGAACCTTTCCACACCATACATGCCGACCACCTGGGTCCTTTCAATGAGAGCAAAAGAAAGAATAAATATATTTTAGCCATTATTGATGCTTTCACAAAATTTATTATTCTTAAACCAGTCAAAAATACGAAGACTCGTACGACTATTTCCGTTTTTAGTGAATATTTTAGTTTATTTGGTGTACCTTCTCGAGTAATAACGGACAGAGGTACTACTTTTACCAGCTCGAAGTTCAAAGAGTTTTTGTCTGGAAAAAGTGTGAAACACATTTTAAATGCGGTTGCTACTCCTCGCGCTAACGGTCAAGTAGAGCGCTACAATAGGTCGGTATTAGATTCGTTAACGACTATGATTTACGGAAAGGATGAAAAATTATGGGATGATTATTTGCAACAAGTACAATGGGGTTTAAATAATACCATCAACAAAGCAGTAGGTAAAACCCCAGCGCAAGTGTTATTTGGGTTAAGACTGAAGGGACTGACTGAGAGTGCACTGGCTTTACCAGCGCAGGAAAACGTTGTTACAAACACAAGTGGTGTAGAAGAAATTAGAAAAGAAGCATTAGATAAAATAGAACGTACTCAGAAAAAGCAAAAGAAAATGTTTGATAAGGCAAGAATTCCTCCACGTCAGTTTAATATAGGACAACTGGTTAGGGTAGAAAGAGAAGTAGGTCAGAAAGGAAAGAGTAAGAAGTTAGTGCCGAAATGTCTAGGCCCGTATCGCATTACCAAAGTATTACAGAATGACAGATATGAAGTAGAAGATACGCCTATCACAAAAAAAAAGGGGAAACAAAAATATGTTGGTGTTTTCCCGGTAGATAAAATTCACCCCTGGCTAGTGTATCAGTCGGTGGATGAGAGTAATGATGATGATGATAATGAGACTAATGATGACGATAATGAGAGTAATGCCGATGACAATAAAGTATCGGATGTGGATATGGATCACTAAATTGTGAATATATTGTAACATGTTGTATATTGAAGTTGTGTCACCTGAAAACACATGAGCCTAAGCGGTTCAATAAATAGAGATTCGTATCACCAGTTTCGTTCTTATTAGCTTCGAATAGTATAGCTTTTTCAATTAAATAGTATGGTAGTATTGGTAAACGCCTCTAACAGGCTAGAATCTGAGATGGCTAGTATGGTAGTAAGGTAGTATGGTAGTATGGTAGTATGGTAGTATGGTAGTATGGTAGTATGGTAGTATGGTAGTATGGCAGTATGGTAGTATGGCAGGATCAGTGTAATTCAGTAAGGAAAAACGTAAAGTGTAAAGTGAAGTGTAGTGATTAAAGTGAAGTGTGAATTAAGATTGTCAGAAAGAAATAATTTGTTTATAAATAAAGAAAAATAATATTGTTGATGTACACGTGTCATTGATTTTGATACATTTATTGATGTATTGATTATGAGTTATTGATACTAATGTTAAATTATCTATGTGATATCATGACACTAAAATTCCCTGATTTAGTTACCCGAATATCGATGGAAAGTGTATTAAATGTTGATTTGTTGTAAGCTAATCATTTAGTGATGAAATGTACACTGTTATGTAAATTTTATGTATTTTTTTTTTGCAATTGATGTATTATTATTTCGTTTATTTTTGTTAATTAATAATCGCGAGGGCGCGACTTAATGGTCAGGATGGACGAATGTAAGCAATTATTAAATAAGTCATGAAATCTCAACATAAATTTAAAGTAAATAAAGACATTTAAAGGTTTTATGAGTACGCAATTTGACTAGTAATGGTAATTTGGTTCGATAAAATATTGAAAGTTTGATTAAATGTTATGATCTGTTTGAATACATCAAAATTAGTTTAAAAAACGTGTACAATATATTTATGATGAATTTAAAATAGTCGTAATTTATTAATTAGTTAATGTCCATCTATTGACTTGAAATTCGCGCGCTCTTTCCCACTTTTTGTTACGTGGGCACTGAGCTACGAGTATCAACAAATCGAATACGAGAGTCCAGGTCAGTTTTTGGTTGGCGGTTGAACTGTGAGGTGAAAACTGAATGTACATGTACAAGTGTTGCTGAAATAAAAGTATTTGGAAAAAGCTGCTGTGTTTTGCTTTCACAACGTTGCAACTTCCAGTACCGAAAGACGTAGCGTTGGAGGGCCGCCCACAAGGTGGACCAATAACCCAGTAAGGGTCACGGGTCTGCCCGGGGGTTAAGGATAAATTCGAAAGAGTTACCTCGCCCCCGGGCGCGTAGGGCAGGGAGGAACAGGGGTGGGTTTTAGTCAGTAAGAGTCTGACACGCCCTTCCGCTCCAACCTAGAGCGAAAGAAGTCATGAGATGATTTCCCAACCCCTAAAAAAAAAAAAAAAAAAAAGGGTCGCGGGTAGCCGATGGATGCGAGACTCATAGGCATGGTCATTGCGGCGACATTTGGAGGAGGTGCTCCGTCGTCGACCACATCATCGCTTACCATCAGGTGAGATAGTGGTCAATCGAGGTAAACTCTCTATTTTTCAATACGTTTTATCATTAAAAATTAATATTAATATGTATTGAAAATAGATAGAGGAGATAGTGTTTTTATTTCTGAGTGATAACTAAGTGACTTTATTAACTTCTACTCTAAATAAAGTGGCTTTCATATGAATTAATTTAAAACGTATTTGAATAACGTGCCTTCAATTCTTTTATAACGTGTTTATTTTAAGGGAATGTTTCAAAAATATTTAACTTTGAACTCAGTTTATTCCATGCTAAGTTTAAATAACAAGAAAAGCCTTTGATACTTGATACTTTAAATTACGTATGAATATTTATTATTTTACACTCATAATGCATTTGAAATTAGAATAGTGTTTATATAGTGTTTGCATATATTTTTTAAAATTAAGATTAAACCGTTTGTACTTGACTGCGGGACGCAAGGGAGTGTAATGTATTTATCAGCCTATGTACGAGTATGTATCTTTGTTCCTTTGTGGTGCTTTAGAGACCAAACGCATGGGCTGATTTTGATATTTTTTTAAAATTGATTAGTCTTAATCTTGCAAGTGCTTCTAAAGACATGACATTAATCAAAATACAATAAGGCGACAATCAGACGCCATATTGTGAAAAAGAAAAAAATGAAAGTCGACGAACTGTATTAAGTGGGGTATCAAAATAAAAAGTTCAAGGAGGCAATTCCAGAAATATAATTCACTGACATGTAGAAAATAAAAATAAAAAATATTTCCATAAAACCCGACTTTTATAAAACAACTAAAAAGTTCCCAACAGTCACTTTTCAAGCAGTCTGATGCAGTTGGTGGCATGAAATCAATAATTGAAATAAAAACTGCCACCAACTGCATCACACTGCTTGAAAAGTCACTTGTTTGGAACTTTTCAGTTCTTTTTTACCGACGGGTTTTTTGAAAACATTTTTTTTTTCTTGGTAATTATCTGTTCAAATATTTGCATTCAATTCGATATGTTGACGTACGCACAATCGAGCAACTAAAGTAATTTAAAGAGCTTGTCCTTTTTAAGCCTAAAACACACATTCCACACAAGTACAGCAAGTGGCATCACATAGTTTGTTCACCCTCGACGTGGAGTAGTGTGGGGCGATCTCTTTCAATTAAGTGAAGCCTCCTCAAGCTTTCGAGAGACTAGGCTTTCCTCATACAGAAATTCGGGTCAGCCTTGAATAGAGTAGACGACTAAATATTGGTATTTGTTAGTAAGGTATACGTTATAATACCTAAACATTATCACCAAATTTCAAATTCATAGGTCAATGGGAAGTTAAAAAATTCTTCGTAACAGAATTCTGTGAGAGATAACGGACGAACAGACAGACAGACGGACCAACGGACACGTGAGTGACAACAATAGGGCTTCGTTTGGGCCCTTCAGATAGGGAACCCTATAAATTAAGACGATACAGTGCATTGAAATTTCGCTTGACGTTACACCTTTCTTTTTTTTGGGGGTGGGAAATCATCCAATGACTTCTCACTAATCTCTTTGAGGCGCGCGTGGAACACTACGCGCCGTCGACTCACGGGCCTGGTGCTGATCGGACGGCGAGCTACCCAGGTTTTTTTTTTTTTTTTTTGGGGGGTGGGAAATCATCTAATGACTCTTTCCGCTCTGGGGTGGAGCGGAAGGGCGTGTCAGACTCTTACTGACTAAAACCCACCCCTGTTCCTCCCTGCCCTACGCGCCCGGGGGCGAGGTAACTCTTTCGAATTTATCCTCCACCCCCGGGCAGGCACTGGCCGTGGCAGGCCCCGTCCTTTGCTGACAACTCTTTGAGGCGCGCGTGGAACACTACGCGCCGTCGACTCTCGGGCCTGGTGCTGATCGGACGGCGAGTTACCCGCTACTCGCCGTCCGCAGGCCCGGAGAATGTACCACTTTGTACACTTTTTTTTCTTTAAAATTGATGTACTCGTAACAAGCCCGGGGACTCCTGAACTGTAATTTTTTTATTGAAGTGCTAAAGCAAAAAATACGTGTCCAATATTTTTTGATAATCCATCTTACGAACTAAATAGAATTATTATTTTTAGGGTTCCGAACATCCAGATGTAAAAACGGAACTCTTATAGGATCACTCGTGCGTCTGTCTGTCCGTCTGTTACAGCCAATTTACTCCGAATCTACTGGTCCGATTAAGGCGCAGTTATACGACTTTTAATGGTTTTTAATTGAACATCACGTCTAAACGACTTGTCTTATTTCTTTGAAAAAAATATATGTTATTCTTGTCAATTTTTGACGTAATTTGACCTAAGAATATTTGAAATTATATTTTTATAACATAGTGTAATTAATTTGTAAAGTTATGTCTATCGCGGATACAAAATTAAGAATCACGCTAAAACTATAAAGCGTATTTTTATGAAACGTTTACCATTTTAAAGATCATTTAATTATTTATAATTTAGTTTCAGTGTTTTAGTTTAATACTTGTTGTTTTATGTGTAATAAATTAATAATGCGTCTAATTTCGGACAGCGCTCCTTGATGGGCAAGTCCTATTACTGAGTAGACATACGACGTGTTACGTGAGCTCAGCACAGAACACGCGAGTTAACCACTCAAGGTCGTTGGCAGCTAATAGCGCCTTAAGTTAAAATTTGGTACACAGGTGTAACTCTATACCCGGGCCTGCGGACGGCGAGTAGTGGGTAGCTCGCCGTCCGATCAGCACCAGGCCCGAGAGTCGACGGCGCGTAGTGTTCCACGCGCGCCTCAAAGAGTTGTCAGCATTCATGACGATGCCCGTCATTGCCGATGCCTGCCCAGGGGTTGAGGATAAATTCGAAACAGAGTTACCTCGCCCCTGGGCACTCAGGGCAGGGAAGGAACAAGGGTGGGTTTTAGTCAGTAAAAGTCTTACAGGCCCTCCTGCTCCACCCAGAGCGGGAGATGTCATTGGATGATTTGGTAAATTAGTATATTTATGGTAAATTAGTATATTTAACACGATAAGAGTAACAAGATAGGTACTAATGAAGACAGAAGTGCATGGAGAGTTCCAAACCAAAATCGTTTGTACAGGGTTTCATCGCCTTAATAATACGTCTTGAACGACATAGATGGCGCTAGTATAGTAGTTGGATTGGAAAATATACATCTCTCGTTAAAGAACATTATCTTGTTTTTTGCTAGTTACAATATTACTTAATTTTAACACAAATTCTCCTACGACATTACAAACATTATAAAGAGAAGCTCGTAATAACTAGGATTCGAACTCGGTGGCATAAAATTTACCGATACCATAGCCACTGGACTATTGCGTCATTACGCAATGAGTTGAAATTATCCTACTCTTTATTATATCGAAGTTGTTTAGCGACTTTAACCTGTATCATAAATCTCAAAAGAATTGAGGGTAGTTTAATATTGACTGTATAAAAATTAAATCTTTTTGTTCAATCATAACGTTCTTTACTATCTTTGAGTGAGTTCAGTTACGATTGCATTTAACAATTTTTTAATATTTATCTTTACCATGAGTTCGCGTTCTAATATTATAATAATAATAATATAATAATAATGTTTATAGAAATTTAGACATTCATTACAAAATATTTTAGCAGGCTAAATTAGGTCAGATTAAGTGGTGTAGTCATCTGTAGCCGAACTAGGCAGAACCTGTATTTCGGCTATCAGCGCCAAACCCCTCGAGTATTATGCATTTATATAATAGCCATTTTTATGTTTACATTTGTAGATATCTTGTACGAAAAAAGTAAAACAAAAAGGAAAAAGTTTGTGCAGTGTTTGCATGAGGTCCTCTTATTTGTGTGAGATGGGAATGTACGTGTCTGATGTGTAAGAGGATGTGTGGTGTTGTCTAGTGTTTTGGTGTGTGTATGGTGTGAGTGAGCGTGCGCGCATTTGTGTGTAAGTTATGAAAAGTGTATGTACTAGTTTATTACATAGTTTTTTTTATTAGGATGGTATGTACAGAAGAAGTTCAGTTTGTTCATAGGTAAGACTTTTCAGATATTCGGTAAGTTTCTTCTTGCATTGCATTTTTGTTAACGGGTATATATCAAGGATTCTGTTTAGCCTATTGTAAATTAATGGACCAATGGAGTGGGCAAAGCGTTGACTAAATTTAGTTTTAAGCAGCTTGGTTCTTTCGCATACTAAATCTTTTCGTCGTTTTTGGAGGAGTAGTGGGTTGTAGCTTAGTTTACTGTGTTGTAGGAGGACAACGCGTAGTATGTTTAATTGTCTCACGGTCATGACTTCCCATTTTTCGTATAGCGTTGTTGTAGAGAATCGGATAGGCTTGAACGTCGCGACCTTCAGTATTGCACGCTGGGCGATCTCGATAGACTTCAAAGTTGTTTTTGATGTCCCTCCCCAAGAAGATAGACAATATGTAAGAAGCAATTGACAGAGCGCATAGTATATCTGCCTTAGCAACTCAAAGTGAGCAATGTGCCTTAGGTTTTTAAAAATATATATGAGCTTTCGTATTCTACAGCATAGTAGCCTAACATGTTCTTTAAAATTGAGATTGCTATCTATGTTAACTCCCAAATATTTCACTGTATGAACGCGTTCCAATGAAGGACACTTGCAGTTTTTTCCAGAGTGACACTCGTGCGATATGATATTTCGCACGATGCCATCTCCATTTCTCTTATTTATACTAAAGCAGATGTACTTGGTTTTGTCCACATTTAATGTGAGAATATTATTACGAAGCCACTTTTGCACGATATCGAAGCCCCGCTGTGCAGCACCGAAAGCCTCTTCCCATGTATTGGCAGCAAAAGAAAGGGCAGTATCGTCTGCAAAAGATATGATTTCACCATGGTTAAGTTCAAGACTCGTGAGATCATTTATATACACCAGAAACAAAGTGGGTCCCAGTATGCTACCTTGTGGTACACCATGTGTAACATGAAGGTGAGAACTTTTGCATTTTCCTACACGAACACACTGAGACCGGCCAGTCAGGTAACTAGTAAAAAGTTTCAGCTGTGTACCTCTGATTCCCAATACTTCGAGTTTGTCCAGTAAGAGGGAAACAGAAATCGTATCAAATGCCTTTGCGAGATCTAGAAAGAAAAGATTTCTCACACCACAAAAGAAAAAAGAAAAAACTCTATATCTAATCTGTATCTCTATCATCCGAACACGAGCAAGTAACGTAAATAAATAAATTTGGAATATGGGGTTCCATATTTTTACAAACTGTATATTAACTTGCTTTGGTTTTGTGTTTATCCTGTTAAAAATTAGTGACCCCTTTTTCAAACACTTTTTGGTCTTTGACTAAGCTGAAACTTGCTTTACTTATTAAATTAAGTGCCCAATGTTGCTATTAAGTGTAAAGCTAGAAGAGGACCATAGGATCTCCTCAATCAAACAAGATTACACCATCTTGTTTGGTCTCATTGCATATGTTTTGACAAGTTACGTTAGACTAGGTAATGCCTAGATGCAGGAACAAACTGGTTATCGACAGCAAAAGATAGAGAGAAATGGAAGGCATTGGAGGAGGCCTTTACCTGAGAGGGGTCCATGCAAATTTTTAGAATATTATATCATATTTATTAAAAAAATAATTAATAATAAAATTAACCAAAGGTTATCTTTGAAATATAAATATTACTAGATTGAACTCTAAATATTATATTAAAAAAAAGAAAAAAAAAATAATGTATGAATAAAAATTGAAATATTTTAAATAATAATAACTAAATATAATTCTTAATTTAAAAGCAATGGCAATGAATACATGTATATTTTAACTTTAGTTAGAGGAAATGAATGATCTAATAATATAATATGGCAATATTATTTTTAAGTTTTAATAATAGAAAAACTTAATTACCTGTTACAATTGAATTATTGTGATGTATATGTTGCATGGAATAAAAGGCTTTTTTATTTTATTTTTTTTATTTTATTTATTTATTTATAGGTAATGCCTAAGGTCTGATGATGACAACCAAAAGAGATAGCACCATCGTGTTTGAACTCATTCGATGTGTTTTGATAAGTGATTTTACACTTCGTAGTACCCAGTATCTGATGATGGAGTGGGAAGGTGGCCGAAGGATCTCTATAACCAAATAAAATAGCACTTTCGTGTTTGTGCTCATTCGATATGTATTGAAAAGTGACTTTTCACTAGGAGGTGCCTGGGGTCTAATGATGGTGCCGGAATGTGGCCATTACACATCTCTGCAACCAAACAAGATAGCACCATCGTGTTTCAGCTTATTGGATATGTATTGAAAAGCGATATTAGGTACATTTAGTAGTGGTGGAGTCCAGGGTCAGATGATAAATCCGAAAGGTGACCATACCAACTTTTCAACTAAACAAGATAGCACTATCGTGTTTGGGTTTATTGAATTTGTATTGACTAGTGTTTATTAAGGTGATCAGGATCTGATATACATATACATAGGTTCTTCAACCATACAACATAGCATTGTCGTGTTTAGACTCATTGTACCTACTTTCAGACAAGTGTCAATAAACTAGGTGGTGACTAGGGTCTGATGATAGAGCCAGAAGGGTGCCATAGATACTAATTATGAAAGTGCCGTATGGTTTGGTCTCGGCGAAATTGTCTTGATTAGAGTTCCAGGTATATCTGGAACCATAACTATAGTCCAGGTTTTTTTTTTTTTTTGGGGTGGAAAATCATCCAATGACTTCTCTCTGGGTGGAGCGGGAGGGCGTGTCACTCTTACTGACTAAAACCCACCCCTGTTCCTTCCCTGCCTGAGTGCCCAGGGGTGCGGTAACTCATTTTCAGAATTTATCCGCTACCCCTAGGCATACAGGCACCGGCCACGATGGGCCCCGTCAGTGGTGGCTGACTACATCTCTTTGAGGCGCGCGTGGAACACTACGCGCCGTCGACTCACGGGCCTGGTGCTGATCGGACGGCGAGCTATCCACTACTCGCTGTCCGCAGGCCCGGGTATAGAGTTACACCTGTGTACCAAATTTTAACTTAAGGCGCTATTAGCTGCCAACGATGTGACATTGCAAAAACGTCATTCAAAATTCAATCAATTTTTTTCCAACACCATTAAAAAATTCACTCTCGGAGTCATTTTTGCGAGAATGCGGAACTGAGAAACATGAAAATTGGTCGCGTTCCGCTTGAATTCATAAACCGCATGGCGTGTCTTTGTGCGAGTTGCTGAGCCGAGAATCTTACGCTCGCAGGCGGCGCAGACCGATGGAGTGGCTGCCAATGGATTTCTAGGTGTTGTTCCTGAATTTGCTGGTTAGACCAACGCACGTGGCTACTTTTCTATTTCCTCTTGAGTTTTGAGTTCATGTGTCTGATTAGGGGGATATTGTTACAGGCTCTGACTTTTATTGGATAGCCTAGAAGGGATGCAGATAGATGACACGTTTGGTCCGTGCTGAACTTTGATCCGGCGTGAGTGCGAACAGCGTGGCCGACCCATTGCTGAGGTAGACCACACACATTCCAACCTCGTTCGAGGAAGCCCATCAAGGTATATGCGTCGTTCATTTTTATCTGTTCCTGTCAATCTTCCCCGTAGGACGCGTCAGTCGTGTGGTATTTCATGCTCAGTCATGAAGTACCGATGCCAAGGGGCTGTGGTCTGCTAACTAGGGAATAAGGTAACTAGGGAATACGGTAATTAGGGAATAAGTTAACTAGGGAATAAGGTAACTAGGGAATAAGGCTATTTTCTCTGCGTTAACTAGAATAACTAGGCTACCGAAGAGATTATTTCCTCTATTTTGTCTAGGTTGGATTTATAGGCATTGGCTTGCTAACTAGAGGTGTTTTATGTGTTGAAATACATACTAAGAGAGAGAGATTGAACCTCACAGTGGTCACTTATGTATAGAAAGACCAGGTAATTGAGTGGTTGTTATAATTAACAGTGTATGTTGTGTCTCGAGGTTTAAGCGATGGTATTTTCTGCATCGAGCACAACTATGATATATATGTACTAACAACGATTGAGAAAAGTGATAGCACACTGGCAGTATAGATTTGATTTTCTTTTGCAGTCATAAGAAAATCGATTCTATACGGCCAGGACTGTACGGTCAGTACTGTACTTGTCAGTACAAGAAGTTACAGGCCAGCTGGCTAGAAGAATATAATGTCAGATTGCTGCTGACTCAGGTACTGACTGAGTATAAAGTACATATAATTTAAAATCTTTTTAAAGCAAGTTTCAATCAAATAAAAACGTAAACTAGAAAATGTTATAGTGGTGACTATAACAATTTCTTTAAAACTTGAGGCGTGAATAAGCCTAAAATATTATAGTTGTACGCTTACGAGTATCTAAGTTTTAATAATAATTTTTAAGATTATGTAAAAGTTAGTCTAAAAAAGAGTTTTCCTTTTTTTAAAAGCGATTTAAAAAATATGTCATTCGTTCGGAACCCTTTGCACGCGAGTCCGACTTGCACTTGGCCGGTTTTTTACCCTAGAATCATCCCTATTCTTCCGAGTATCAACTGTAAACGGAATCTCGTTACGTGAATTGACAAGTAATAATGTGGTTTTATACATGGCTGAATATTGTCGATTCGTTTTTGTCTACGTTTCGAATTTCGAACGAATGCGTACATGCTCATTGGCGGATGGCGTGTTTATTTAAGCGGCTCATTGGATTTTTCTTCAAGATTAAGATGTTCAATTTGTGGTGTGTGGAGGTACTTTATTGATATTATCGTTTATTCATTTTAAAAAGTACGACGATAGATTTGCTCAGTGAAAAGGCAACAGATTTTATTAACCTTTCTCTTGTGTTGGTTACAAGGTTTTTTGTAAAAGATCGTTTGTGGCGATAAGATCGTCTTTTTTACACCCACTTTTAATTGTTATTGGATATCGTGTACACAATGATTCTTACATAGAAAAACTAAAAAAAATTAAATACTGCTAGCGGATTCTAAATTCAAATTCTCCGTAGAAAGTTTTGAATTAAGAACTTACTAATCAGTATTTAAACTAATCACATAGTTTTTGGAACGAAGTTTCTTATCGCGCGTTGTGAAAGGGGGCTAGACGGAAAAAATTCTTACGAAAAGTTGTCACGACACTAATGAGGCTGTCCATCCAAAAAGATTGTGTTGGAAAAACAATCTAACTAAAACTTCTTGTATTTTTGGTGGGTAGGTACAAAGTTTGCAAGCAGAAGCTGAGCTTAGCTGAGCAGAGCTGAGCTGAGCTGAGCTGAGCTGAGCTGAGCTGAGCTGAGCTGAGCTGAGCTGAGCTGAGCAGAGTTGAGCTGAGCTGAGCTGAGCTGAGCTGAGCTGCGATGAGATGACATGAGATGAGATGAGATGATGAAGTATAACTTCTTACGTGCGTGCGTAGTTAATAATAAAAAAAATATTATAAATTAAAAAAAATAAAATTATATTACAATTCCTTCACTAATTAATCGAAAGGAACTTCGTTCCATCCGGGTGTCCCTTGACACCTTTCAAGTTTTTTTTTTTATAAATAAGGCCTAAATAAACTGTACATATAAAATTTAAAGTCCAGACTCATTGACTGACTGATAATATATCAACACACAGCCTAAACCGCTTGTCCTAGAGACATGAAATTTGGAGGGTGTGTTTTTTGTGAAGAGTAGATATCCACTAAGAATGGTTTTTTTGAAATTCAACCCTTAAGGTGGTGAAAAAGAGATTGAAAGTTTATAATGGGGGAAGTACTAATTCTACGCGGGTGAAACCGCTAGCCAAAGCTAGTATTCTATATATTAACAACCTGCATGGTCGCTGAGTCTTTATTTTGACATCTCAACTTCATGACAATATAACTTCATGTTACACAAGTACCTACTCGTTTGAATTACAACACAGCTTTTTGGAAAATGAAATCATCAGACACTTTGATGAAAAAAACGTAACGTCACTTAATATATTATAAGACAGCCGTAGCTAATAGACGTAAAAAGAATCCTAACACATGAATATGAAAAGGAACACCCATCCGTCAGCGTAGCCGTCAAGTAAAAAATAACAGATAATATGAAAATTATATCAAATAAAAAATATTGAGAGAATGTAAGCGTGAATCCGTTTACAGAGAATTAATTCGTGTTCTCTGCGTACATTATTTGTTCCTGTTCGCATAAATCTTCGTATAACGGGCAGGGAAATTATACGAATTATTGCAGTGAATGCTCAGCGTATATGACATGTACTCGGCCTATGTATGTATACGTAACTGATATATAAGATAGATAGGGTACTCTTTATTTATTCCAAGTCATTCTGAAAGGCCTCTACTCTGCTCAGTCGCCATGATAACAGAAAAAAACTCTCGACCAATGTCAATAAATAACAAAATGTTGTTAATTTGATGGTTCGAGGTGAAGTTCAGTTGGAGGGCAGTAGCAGAAACAGGAGGTTAAGTTTATAGTTTCTTCGAGCAGTGGTGACCCAGTGGTAACGGCCGCGACTTACAAGTTGTAGATTCGAACTTCGAACCCAGGCAGGCGCTTTACCATGTGTAAATTATTCACATGGTTAATCAACACTGCTTTCAAAACGGTGAAGGAAAACATCGTGAGGAAACCAGCATGTCCAAGAACCAAAACTTCAAAAACATGTGTGAAATCCACCAACCCGCATTGTACCCGCGTGGTGGATCACGGCTCACATAGTTTCACAGGGAGGAAGCCTGTCTCCCAGCAGTGGGAACATTATTCGCTGATTTTTAGGCTGAAGATTGACGGTTGACTGCGTTTTTGCTTAATGACAATTTGACGCATAAGTTTGATTACGTCAGGCTTTTTTTTTTGGAGTGTGAGAAATAATTCAATGACCTCCCGCTCTGGGAGGAGCAGGAGGGCCTGTAAGACTGTTACTGACTAAAACCCACCCTTGTTCCTTCAGTTGCCTGTGCCAAGAGCAAACATTTTAAAGAGTCATCCTCCATATTATAATTTAATCAACAAATACACCAACCGTCTTTACTACAGTCCAGTATAACTTTATTAATACTTAAAAAACCAACTCAACCCATATTATTTTCTATTTCACGATCGCACTCGGCCATTCCTTCGGCGATCATTCATTCGGGATAGTCCATTTTGTAGAGAAACGACACAAAAAACGCAGCAATCATACCGGACTTGGATGAATGGCTACAGGCTTCAACTATTTACGACCTGTATTAAGCGGGCCTTAAAACCTGTCCATTTTCTTTAGTATATTTGCTTTTCCGGGAAATAAAAGTGAGTCTATTCTACTGATCTTTTCATCACCATGCATTGTTTTAAGGCATGAGATATCTCAAAGATACAACATGCAACAAACAAGTCTTCAAAAAAAAAAAGAAAATCGTTAGTAAATAGAGTACTTTTATTAGTGTTATTTTTTTGGAATGTTGGGCAGAATTTTAAAAACACACCGTTCGTTAGTTTACCAACGTGTTTTGTTTGCTCATTTTTATGTTAATATGCCTCTTACAATTTATATTTATTTTTGTTTTTCTTTTTTGGTTATGCCACACATACACCCACCCTTTAAATATCTATAAGTTTTTAATAAATAAATAAAATATAAGGAAAAGCTGATTTTTTTGCGAACGGCTACTGTAAATAAATAAATTTGGAATAAAAAGGTCACTTTTGGGGTGAAAACCGGAAAATTAAAAAACAAAGTTTTTCAAACTGTGCCGTGCGACGTATCAATGAAGCACATTGTGAGGGGCTCAAATATATCTTTTTCCTATTTTTAAAATATATAGTTTCAAATTTATTTAAGAAAATAGATAAAAAATGACTTTTGAAACCACTGGGCCTAAAATTTTGAAAAGAATACAGAAAGAAGTTCTTTACAAACAGACTACAGTAAAACCTATAAGAAGTTGATAGTTAAAAAAAAACCTGAAAAAAATATGATTTGTTGGGAACCCTTTGCGCGCAAATCCAACTCGCTCGTGGCCCGCTTTTTTTATAAGAGTACTAAAAAAAACACTACCCTCTTTCTGGGGTAGATATTTGTTTTCTACCGAAAAATAAAAGAATCTATAAGAATAAATCTTTTTGACAAGGACACAATATCGTGGCTGAAAATTCAATTAGGTATTTGTCAACGCTTCAGTGGTTGCGGTCGGCTCGTGCGTGATGGTTGCCTGGCGATCACGTAGCGACAAAGGGACCTCTTATTTTTACATTATGTACTTATTGAGGGAAAATTTCGGACGTATTTCCTTAAGGCAGTTCAGTTAACAAGTTTTCTGATTTATTGCCTAAATTATCGTATGTTATATAAGTTTTGTAAATAGGGAATTACAGTTCTTAACAGTTTAGGGGCGGGGGCTTGGGAAACTAGTTTGTGTCTTGTTCTTGTGTGTTGTCTTTAGTTCAATTTAGAAACGTATACCTGCGTATTTACCAGTTAGGTATGAACGTACAGTACAGTACTTTTTTGAGGTACAATAAAGTTTATTGTCTATCCTTCTAAAGCAGTGGATCCCAACCTTTTTTTGGCCTGAGATTACTTTGGTTTATTTGTTCATAGCAGGGACCAGAAGTCCAGAAGTAAATTTATCAATGTTATTTTTTTTAAAATACAAAAATCAAAATTTGTAGCACTCCTATTCTTTTAAATCAATAGAAGTGAGCAATGTACACAATATTTCTGATCAACACTTAAAATCAGATCGCTTCAATGTTACTTTTCAGTCGGAAAGTTTGAATTTTCTAACCTTTCGCAGACCATTGTTAGCTCTTGCGGACCACACGTTGGGAGCCACTGATCTACAGTTATCTACCCTTCTTCTAGTCTTATATGTTTTTACTGGAGTTTCGAGTTGGCTGAGGCATAAAAAGGTAGATTGCCCGTCAGACAGAAAATATCGGGCGGCTAGACAGAGAGGATGGAAAAGGGGCGAAATTTTCTAATGAACCGATCGAGACGTACGACGGCATTCATTTCTGTCTGACGTGTTTGATTGAAAATCGAACATTACACGAAATAACACTCCAGACTTAGCTTGTTTTATATTTGTTGAGACTTGTTGTCAATGGTATTGTCGATTTGCGTAAATAAAGAGGTTTATTCATATAATTTTTAACCAGTTCTTCTTTCAATTGATAGACCTGAATTGAAATGCTTGAACATTTTCTTTGAATTTGAAATACGAATATAAATCGTAATCATTCTGGCCATCTAAGCCATCTGATAATATCTTCATAGAAATAATTAAACTAGATTTTAACTTTTGAAAATGGAACTGTGTGTGAACTGTCTACATATCGGTAGATTGATTGAAATTTTATACAAAACATTGAGAAAACAACTACCTATAAATATTTTTTCCAATTCACGAAAAGTGCCACCAATATTTCGCCAAAACTTTTCTCTACAATCCCTCACATATTACTAAAAAACATATTTTTAGAACACAACACAGAAAATAGAAAGTGTAATAGGTTGTTCTGTGCACGGTTCTGTTTGAGTGAGAAATCAATTCGTTCCACCGTTTTCATTTATGCGATTCGAGCATTTCCATTTATTCGAACGCAAATTGGAAAGGGACCAACTGAGTTGTCAGCTGTGGCTTATGCAGTCGTCTCGACTTAGCAATAGAGAACGATGTGCGAGCGAAACAATCGACGTACTACAAGTGCCACTGATTCTGAATGGACTTATTGTCTTGAAGTTTTATTTTGAGGTTTCTTTGTTTGATGAATTTGTGTGATTAGGTTGGTAGAAAAGCGATGAGACGGGCCGTAGAAACGTTATATTGGTGCGTATGCTTATAAAATCAGCATTAGTATTAGGTGATATATACAATAATTATGTCACCGGAAAATTGTAAACAAGGTTTGATTATTAAAAATCAGGTAAAATAGTTAACTTTTTTTTTCATTATGACTCGGGTACATCGTATATTATCAAATTAGTATGACATTTTCTCGCAGGATTTATTACAATCTTATAGGGTTTACAACTATTCGGTGACATACATCTATCCAGCTATTAATTTCAATTGACAACACGGTTGGCGCAGTGGCTGAGCGTTCGCCTGCTGCGCTGCGTGTCTCGGGTTCAATCCCCGCACGGAACAAATATTTGTATGGCCTACAGATAGTTATTCCGGGTCTGAGTGTCTTGCATATGTGAGTTGACATGTTTGTGAACGCACCCATGATTCAAGAATAATTAATAGTGTGGAGCAAAAAAAAAATGGTGTAAGGCAGTTATGCCTTAACGGGCAAGTCTATGGCCCTTCTGACAATTTTTCAGAATCCAGGTTTCCTTAAACCTATTGATTGAAGAACGCATGTTACGATTATTTCGCAGCAGGTGTAATAGGATTAGGCATCCTAAGTTCTATATTTTTAGCCTTATTCGGTTCACAAATTATATTTCTACAAGCCGTGTGCCTGATTAAATTTCCCGTTTGAATTAATCACGAGCTTCTGAAAAAAAACATCCCTTTTGGTAGAAAAAAATCCTTTTCTTAGTGCTTGTTTTCGTCATAAATAATACAGGCTGTAACGGATTGAGTGGTCATATTTAAAATTCTGCTTTTGCCCATACAAACCAACTTTCTTCAAAAAAGCCAAAGATAATTCCGAATACAAATGGGCCTTCCATACTAATTTCGATCAGGTGATGATAAATTTGTACAGTCATATGACCACGCATTTTCGTTACACCCAGACATAATAAAAAGAACTCTTGTGCTTTGTTTTATAAACTCAGCAGTAGGTTTATGTTGTGAATTTAAGAAGAATACTTACCTACACAAAAATTCCAATGCAATACATTTTAGGTCTGCATGTTCCCCACAAATCCCAGTCTGTCTTATTCCCACTTATCCCGGTGCTAATATGGGTCAGTCCTTTCACTGGATGTCAGACTTGTCTTGCCTGCCCCGTGCCTGGTTATGCAGCGGTCTTGTATCACATTTTGTGGGACACTCTCGGCAAATTTATGCTCTTAGAATTTTGGTAACAAGTATGTTGTTTAAAGGGGCTTGTGTAAACATTGGTAGACTAGATAATATTTTTTTTATATTTAAAGGGACTATATAAGACAAAAAATAGGCATTCGTGAAACATTATTACAACATCGATTTAGCTTGTGATCGGGTTCAAATAATACTTTCCAAATTCTTCTCAACAGGTTTTAATTAAGAAAATATTAACTGAATACTTTTCATCGAGACAATCGTTTTCTGACAGGGATAAAGAACTCATATCGTGGAAGTATTTCTAACTGTCTGCTTGTAGCTACTCCAATAATAGGTACATAATTATACCTATAAATTTTACTAATGGTCCAACGTTATTCCAAAAGACCGTCGACGAGAGTAACTGTGTAGTACTGTAGAGACTCTTTCATCAGGACCTATTTAGAGGGTTTAGAACTCATAGCATATTATGAATAAAAGAAATAAACACTAATTCGATTTTTAAAATAAATTGTATTATACACGAGAAACATAACACAAATTAGGAGTACCTCCACAGAGCTATACACCCGTAGTTACAACAGTTGGTATTATCAACATGTCTTCAGCTAAAACAAAGTATTCTATAGTATGACTTCAAGTCTTTTGATGTATACCCACTGGACCGTCCCGTATACTTAGGTGATCCAAAAAAAGTCCTCAGGAACGCCACGATGACCTACGCGCCCCACGCGGTTTTTTCGCTTTAAACCATTTTTTTGCTGTAGGGGCGATGCTAGTGTGTTCTTACTTTATTGTTTATGATACTCGACTAAATTCCGCGTCTTTTTGTTCTGGGCACCCCGCACTATGACATAGAGATTTTTTTTAATAAATTGTTGAATTGTCGTCCGTCAACAGTCAGTTTATATCATATTTGTGATTTAATTGGAATTTTCGTAAAATCCAAATTTATCCATATAATCGCCAACATTTCAAGGATTACGAATAAATCAACTTCTCAGAGATGCCGTGTGTGTTGAAAATGCTAAAATTGAAAAACGGAATATGGAAATGGTGGGATATTTACGTAATTATATGTATAATGTGTTTTTTTTGTATTATTTACTACATAATCTCCTAAAAAATCGCTCGTTATGTAGAAAGTAGCTATTAATTAGTATTTACAAATACATAAAACAGTTAAATACAACGATAAAATAGGTCAATATTCCATCTTGCCGTAACTTGTCTCGATTTTGGCGGGAAAAAAATGTGAGAAAGGGGTGTTTTGTTTGGGTTTAATGTGGTACTTAGAACATTTCACCTAGTGACTTTTGGATATCAAAAAGTAGGTTATATAGTCTAGTTTAATGATAAACATTAATTAAATTAATTAATATAATATAGATTAAAGATACAAGCTACAAAATTATTGGCATAAACATAAGTCAATCAATATTAACGTTTACAGCTTTTTTTTTTGTGGGTTGTAAATCATCCAATGACTTTTCCCGCTCTGGGTGGAGCGGGAGGGCGTGTCAGACTCTTACTGACTAAAACCCACCCCGGTTCCTTCCCTGCCTGAGTGCCCAGGAGTGCGGTAACTCATGTTGAAAATTTATCCGCTACCCCTAGGCATAACGTTTACCGCTAACGTTAAATTTACGTTTACATTTCATTTGAAGTACTTGGAACACGTTATCGTACTTTAGTTTTCACATAATATGTCGATTCTCGAAATTATTAGCAATGCACACATATTTTTAATTTGCATATAGCTCCAGAAATTAACGAGATATCAAGCTTAAATTTGGGCAACGGGACGTGCTTGCGCCGCGCGAGTGAGCGGGCGCTTCTGCAGAGTACGCAGCCCTCAGCCGGGCGGTCTGGTGGAGAAGTCTTTAAGAGTATCACTTAGACATGGATATTTTAATGAAATTTAAACTAACATGTATGGATTAGTATATACTGAATTCTATTGAACACTATAGCTGGTACAGATACAAAATTAAATGATCATTTCAAAACAAATTGCATAATTTGTGGCCATTTCCAGTAAATATTTTTGATTAATTATTATTTGCTTAAGCTTATGACATTATTATTACTAACACAGACAACAGAGTTCTGAAAACAATTTTAACTAAAATCTCGTCATTTAATTTCCATGAAATATAATACAGTTTTCAAAATGTTTTCATTAGTATTTCGTTTGAATTTTCAGAAACAATAACCAAACATTGGGTACATTTATTTTTTCATAGGACTATCCAGTGGCTAGGTATAATTTTGTCAAAATAATTTAAGGTGTTTGTGTTTTCTTACTTCTTAATCGACTTATATTCATAGATTTTGGAAACGAGCTGAACTGGCTGAACAATTGAGTCAGATCTTTAATGTGAAGTTTAATTAATTATGAATAAAATTAATCAAAACTTAAAACTATAACTCTTATTCTGATCTTTAGACAGGTAGGTACTTACAAAACATCCACAGCCTTATTAAAAAAAAAAGTCGCTTATCTTAATAATATTGACGGCACTTTTAGCGTAGTGGTCGAGCGTTCGGCTGCTGCGCTGCGTGTCGCGGGTTCGATCCCCGCACGGAACAAATATTTGTATGGCCTACAGATAGTTGTTCCGGGTCTGGGTGTCTTGTGTATGTGAGTTTAAATATTTGTGAACGCACCCACGATACAGGAGTAATTCCTAGTGGGGCAACGTATATTAAAGAAAAAAAAAAATGCTCAGTTTAAATACTATAATTTGCGGATTCTACATTCAAGATAACATAAATTATGTCTAATCCATCAAATTCATCTGTGTAAAGGTTTATAACAAAGCTCCTTTAAATGATTAGTCAGAACTTTACCAACCACATCTACCCTTCTTCCGAGTACAAAACGTAGAAATAAGAACATTCAATTCAATCATTCAACAAGAATCAATAAAAAAAATTAAAAATTATTGGAAAAAGTTGGAAAATCATTTAATCATTTCATGGAATTGTGTGACTGTTTTGGTGTATAATAAAGTTATATTATATTCTATTCAATTGGCTATTTTTTTACAATTATGGCCCTAAACGATTAAGTTAGAACATTCAATAAAGGGCAAATGTCAAAATGCACTCAATTCTTAATCCAACGAAGCATAAAAATATGAAAAAGGACCCAATCACCAACTCGCATTCACAAATTAATTAAGGAGAAGACACAAAGGCATTTAAGGCACGCACAGTCCGTCTCAAAATGCCCAACGCTAAAGCAAAGGGGACACTGTCGAGATACCTTTCGTTTCAAGATGGCCGGAATTCTTGAACGCTTAAATACAATGTTACAATCTGAAGGACGAGGTGGCGAAACTTTGTCAGGTCGTTTGGGCCCCGCACGATCTAGAAAGTTATCTTGGAAGTGCATCGGAATTACAACGTGCTACCAACTTTGCGATTCGAATCGGAATACGGGGTGTAGAGTTAGATTTGCTGGAAGGGTACTAATGGGTATTAGTGGGTGCTTTAGGTGAGATGCGCGTATTACCGTGGAATACACTGCTCTTTAGAAAATTTATCAACTAGCGTCCTGCCCTGGCTGCGCATGGGTGCTATTTATTTCTTATAATTTCCTTCACACAAACCTTGTTCTGAACATTACAAAAACTACAAAAAGTAATAACCAAATCAGTTGAGCCGTTATCAAGTGATGGTCTGTCATACATTTGACTGTGTTATTTTTTACAAGCTCTTATTTATTTTCACCTGTCCTGTTGTCGGTCTGTAAGTAAATCTTGCAAGCTAAATTAGAGCCTTTTCCCGATGTCCGATTGGACTCAAATTTGGTGTACTTATGTATAAAGATACATAAGTACATGAAATTTAAGTACATTGTATTGTGTTATCACCCTTTGGTTTCAAAAGTCAATGATATGGTACCATGGAGCTGATCTGATGATGGGGACGGAAGATGGCCACAGGAACTTCTAAACTACGCAAGAGATAAACCCATCGAATTTGGGCTCAATTGTTTCGTCTTGCACACACAGACACTTGACACACAGACGATATCCAGGGTCTGATGATGAAGTTGGAAGTTGGCCGCGGCATCTTTGTGATAAAACAACATAATCCCACCGAGTTTGGGCTCGATTGATTCGTCTTGAGGAGCACTTTACATGGCATCATTATATCCGTAGAATATTTTAAAACATCACGCCTACTTTAAAATACCTACTTACCCTCCAAAATGGTAAAATTAAAAATAAATTAAAAGTAAAAAATATATTTTTCAAAACAAGCTTTTATCTGGGACAGTGAGCTAAAAAGATAAAGATAAATTGTCGTATTTGGCGTTTATGTACTTACCTATATTCTTAAAAGCTTGAGGCACTTATACTCGTTACAGGTTACAGGTTAGGTACCTACTTACTATACTTCTGTGCCTCAAACTTTTAAGAATATAGGTAAGTACCTACACAGCAAATACTTACTAGAATTTATTTTTAACTTAATAGCTGATTGTCCCAGATTAATATAATAAAATAGCTTCTACGAGTGGCTTCGTCTGCATGGTAAAAAGTAGCCTATGTTTTAATAGAGGTTATAATGTATATGTGTGCAACATTTCATTCAAATCCTCTCAGCCGTTTTAGCGTGATTGAAACACATACAAACTTACAAACTTTCGCATTTATCATATTAGTAGGTTGTCTTTATTACTTCAGACGCTACATATGTGGCTACTTGCTGGCCCCAAATAGTATAACCCTAATAAATGTACTACGACAAGAAAAGAAGAAGAAGTGGGATTAAATATCGTTAATACGAGTAAATACTGTACGTAACAATCACACATTTTTGAATGGCGTGTTTTTTCTACAGCGTGCCAAAAAGATACCCAAACCTTTCTCCTATTTGTCTTTTGAAAACCCTTATCCAGTTATTGACCTTTTGATGGAATTGAGATAGTGATTTGTAAAAGATAGGTGTTGGTGAAGTTTCAACAAGGAAAATAAATAAGATCCAGCTTTGAGACTGAATACCAAGCGAGTAAGTAAAACACTGTTATCAACCAAATCATACAAAAATGACTTCATGCACTTATAAAGGTCTTGTTTGCAAAACTAAACCAACTCAACCTATACCTTCTAGTGACATTTTATTTCTTCGTTATTAAGGTACACATTTGTGTAAAAGGCTACGTGCTAACTTTGAAGATATACCTACGAGAGTAAACGAAGTTCGAGTGCGCTTGAATGATAAGTTTTCCAAGTGGGATAGGGAATTCACGGCTCTAAAAGTTGATGAAATGACGGCCACGGTTACATGTCGGCAGGTGGTGAGATATTTATGAAATTGAATGGCTTTGAGACTTGTTTTACGTGTGTATTACGTGGTGAAGTACTCTTTGTTGCTTCAGTTGTTTTTATATTGCTTGAACACACGTGTTGAGTGCAAAACTGCAAACTGTTGGGTTTTCGGTGAAATCTGTTAGGACCGTAGTCAGTGAGTTCGATCTATAGATCGAACTCACTGACTATACCGTTACACCTATACTTCACCTATACTTTACCGTTATACCCTAGAGGGTGTAACGATAATAAGTGGTCATATTTAAAAAAGAAAATGCTTCTCCCCGGAGAAATGATCAGTTTTCTACAAGAAATCATAATTAATTCCGAATAAAAAGTTGAACCTCTCATACTGATTTTGATCAGCTGATAATAACTTAGAACGGAGTGTGTATCAAAATTATGACCACACATTTCCATTACAACCTGTATAGTGTTTGGTTCAATCGCTTATTTTTACAATATATATTAGGTAAGTATATTCCATGAAACGCTTGCCGTGGAGTGGAACTTTTAGCCACAGTTTAAATTATCCGATAGCTACCTATAACCAGGGGCTCCTTAAATCATGAATGAATTGACATAAAAAAATCTGCAAGGCAGTGCGAGAAAAGGACGGCTATTATAGCTATGAACTAATTAAAAGATGTCAAACTAGCTTACGCTTTGCAGTCGGCATGTTTTTACGTGTACCCTTAATTTGTATGGAAATATTAGTTCAACTAAATTTGACAGCTCTAATTTACATCCGTCTCTTTCTTGTTTTATTAGAGAGAAAAGATAGCAATAGCCTAAATTAAGTTTAGTTTGTGCACAACAAAATCGGCACTAGTGTTGGTCAAACCTATAAGAAATTAAAGTTAGGCAATCATATTCAATATTTTGGTTCATCATTATCATCATTTCAGTCGAAAGACATCCACTGCTGGAATTTGGGGAGGCCCCCCAAGTGTCGCCACAACGACTAGTCCTATGCGTCTCGCATCCATCGGCTTGCGATCCTCACCAGATAATCATTCCATCTTGTGGGATATTTTGGTTACTTACAGTTACCGGATAGTAGTCGACTCTTCACGTGATCAGAGGGCTAGGCTTTTCTTTGGCCAATGAATCAGCATTGCTATTCAACGTGGCAATGCTGCCAACGTTCTGGGCACTTTTCCCATTGACAACGATGTGGATGATTTTTGATGCCCAATTAATTATTTTCTTATGCTATATACATTTTATTATTTTAATCACTTTGTATATATAGGGTGTAAAGTAAACGCTCCCGAAAACGGAGACAGATGATAACGCTAGTGATTCTGGAATGATACCATCAAAAAAGATGAGTAAAAAAAAAAAAAAAATTTGTATTTTGCGTATACTATGCTGTGAGAACAGTTAAACGAAACCGTTATTTGTAGTTAAAGACAATTTTTTTCTTTACATCTTTATCATGCAATGTAATATTCGTAAAATATCAGCTGACGCCCACGCATTCCTCGAGTTCTAAGTGTGCGCTCTCGCCGACAGCCGTGCGGCTAACGACCCCACGTCCACGCGCCGAAATAAAGCGAAAGTTCACTGGTATCTGTTTGCATATAGGTTGTATATAATCTACGTTCTGGCTTCGGAAGCGCTCCTCTTACACCCTTTATATATCTATAAAGTAATTTATTTTTTAAGTATATTGTGGTTTTATTTTGTTAGAAACAAAAATTGATATTTATTTGAAACAATACCTACATTGTACAAAATAATGTAGCTTTTCTAGTCAAAAACTGTGCTACTAAAACATAAAATTCATAGTTAAAACTCCAGCACAATACAGTTTTACCGTTAACTTGTAGAAGATCAAGATCCCAGAGCTCACAGACATAACTTATTTTCTGATTGAAAAATGAGTGGGATAGAGTAGTGTTAGTATGTACTTTGAACGTAGATTTGGCTGCTAGTTTGAGTCGACGACGGCCAGTTTATCGGTACTGAAAAAAAAATCGCCGTCGTCCCAAGCTAAATATAAAACCAATACTTACGTTCAAACTAAGTACACCTCATATTTGTACCTACAAACACCACAGTTTTGTACCCATACATTTTGATAATCACAAAATAAGTCATGTCTGGGGGTACTGGGATCTTAGACTATAGTGCATTACTCGTAAATTACAAGTTTCATCGTTTCCAAAGGAATCCACCCGTGTATAGTCAGAAATGAATGTTTACTTTGATGTAAATGTTTGTACTGGCAAAAAGGAGACTAAAACAAAGACTATGTCGGACGCGCTTCATAGTTAGGTTCATAGTTTGAGGGATTTGAGTAAAAAAATATGTTTGTTGCTTTTGTGTTGCAGGTAATTAATTGGGTTGTGGGAAATAGTCTTGCACTACTGATTGCTGAACCCTGATGCAGATTGAACATAAGGATTTTTCGATAGACTAGGGTGTAATAAGAATCAACATGCGCTATCACACACTCAGAACCACTACCTAAAATCTTGAGAAAAACGAGAGCTTGTCTGTTCTGACTGATAATTGAACGAGACATTAAAGAGCCATTGGTGTTGACAGCCTGCATTAGTTTGTAAAAACCTGTCCCTTTACTTCTTTTTGGTTAAACATAGCCGGTCTAGTAACAAGCACACCACTGTCTCAATATGACAATAAATTATACACGAAAACCTTACCCATTTATTGCTCTTTATGTTAGTGAAAACCGCATCAAAATCCATTGCTTGCTTTAGGAGGAGTTAGCGGAGAAACAGACAAACTCACTAAAAAAAAAAAGAATGTATGTAGAGATAACCCCATAAACTCTGTCATCATACGCCACACTACCAGCACAAACACGTTCGGCTGCTGCGCTGCGTGTCGCGGGTTCGATTCCCGCACGGAACAAATATTTGTTTGACCGGCAGATAGTTGTTCCGGGTCTGGGTCTCTTGTGCATGTGAGTATACATGTTTGTGAACGCACCCACGATACAGGAGTAATTCCCAGTGTGGGACAACATTGTTTTTTTTTTTTTAAGTAAAAAAATTAAAAACTTAAAACTAGCACCTAGTATAACTCAAACCTAACTAAAACTGTTCCCTCTCGCCCCTACATCATTTTTCCACCGGATAGCTACGGTCGTAAGAAGTGATGAGTTGTCCCCAAGTATGCCCGACTCCACACGGAGCCAGCTTCAAGTAAACTGCTTCCAGAATATTCCAGATGGAATGGGAATTGCCACCTTCCAGCTTGATTTTGTGAAATAATTTTGGAAAGACGCTGACAGGGCTAAAATTTTGTTTGAACTATGATTTTGTGTAAAAATGTTAGTTTTAATTTTGTTATGTATGTTTGTTTTGATGTAGCTATAATGGGTTTTACTACTACTATTACTTGTCTGTACTGTCCCAATGCTGGGCAAAGGCTTCCCTCAATTCCTTCCAATGGTCTAATAGGATAGATGACAAAAAAATCTATTTGGCCCGTCAGTCAGATTACCAAAAAACATTGGACACGTATTTTTCTTTTTCTAAGCAAACAACGGAACAGTTGGGTGTTTTGATATTATAAATTTTTTTATTTCCTAAATTTTTGTGAATTATACTTTTAGAATCGTCTCCTCGAGCTCTTTATTTTACACTTACCTAATGGCGATCGTCATTTTCTTTTCTTTAAAGTCATTTAGCCTAAGTCACTTCAGCGGTCAAGACCAATCTAATAATAACTCATTTAGTAAAATCCATCAAGCTGTTGAAGGCCCTACTACCGGCCAAGTGGCGCCCTCATTGAATAAAAATAAAAAACAGTTGTTTCTGACACTTTTGCCTACTACTTTGGATACGAATCATTTTGAGACCTGTTCTAACAACGTAAAAATACTTTATCCTTTTTGTAACAAACGTGACGTTGGATTCTTTAATATTTATTTTCTATGTTAAGCTACAATTTTTTTTATTCTATGAGGGCGCCACTTGGCCGATAGTAGACCCTTAAGCTACAGCGCGTGCCAAAGAAATAGACATACCCATTCCTTCTGGGGCAGTCTGGTAAAAACGAGGACGACACAGTGCGTTGAAATTTTGCGTAACGTCACTCCTACGTCATAAATGTATCACTTTTTATCTAGAAGCGATGTAACAATGCCCCACTTCTGAACTATGATGCGTTTTGTGTTTGTTATTTTTTTTTTTTGGTTTGGTAAAGTAAAAAGTACTTTTTGCTTTTTTGATGACCTAATTTTTAATGTTTTTTTTAATTTTTTTTTTTATTATTGATAGGCACGCGTTTGACCACTATCTCACCTGATGGTAAGCGATGATTTGGTCGAAGATGGAGCACGCTTGCCTAGAAGTAACCTATTCACGCTTAACTTAAAGACTCCCAGGTTGTAGCTATCAGGAAATACAGACGCCAGTCCATTCCACTCCCCAGCTGTACGCACAATGAATGTTTTCTCAAAATGCTTTGTGCGTATGGATGGGATGTAATGTAACTTACGGACATCATAGAATTATTATTTTTGTACCCAGCAATCACTAGACCTACACTTATTAGTCTTCAAAGTTGATGCTCGATCCGTTTTTGTACGAAAGCCTTTGCTCTACGGTTGATAACCACAGGCTGATGTAATTATACTTGTTAAAACTATTTTATTGCAATAACGAAGAAGATCACTTCACGCAATCACTTTTAATCATTTTACTACCTACCTATTTTAGTATAGCCAATGTCGAATGCATTTTAACGAGATTGAATTTGGAATTGCATTATGCAAACATATCCAACGAGTTTAGCAGAACGATTAAAATACAAAAAGCCGACCGCAGTGCAACAGAATAATGATAAGCGGACATTCATAGTGAATACAAATTCACTCACTTATTCCATTTATTTTAAACAATAACGTTATCAACGCTCCACAAAGAGAGGTGTTGATGCAAATGAATAATATTATCTGCGTGAACATTTTGGTTTCTGATGAAAAGTTGCTGTCAATATTTTTATCGCACAATAGGCGGCTTCATAGAAGGGGAGAGCACTCGTATAAAGTAACATGAGTAGGGAAAATGAAAAAGTTGCCCGCGGAAATGTCGCCGATACAAGAATCGGAGCAAATGGAAAAACTTTGTCGAACACGATAAAAAGAAAATTAAAAGCTTTTTGATTTTTAGATGACATCGCGCTGATGCATGTTTTTATTGTTGCTAAATCTGAAAGCGATGTGTTTGACGTATCCGTGCGTGATTTGCGAAAGTATACCCATATCGCTTCGGTAATAAACGTTTACGAAGACGGGAGAAAAAGGAAAAAGAGGGTTACATATTAGTAGCTAACAATATTTTATCATGTCGTAATGTAGCTAAACAGAACCCTTTTCCAATATTGCTGTTGAGCTGCTTACAAAATAAATGAAGTTGTTACATAATAGAATGCACTTGCTTACAAAAGTTTCATTTTAAAATTGCATTCAGCAAACTTTGTGCTTTTAATCCGTTCAGGGACAAACTCAAAGCAGCTTTCGGTGGGCTTTACTCTGTCGGCCACCGCATGCGGATTTTGTCGGACAGTTGCAAGTGGTGCACCCTGTACATAGATTAATGTGTGACGCATACCGCATGACGCCTGACGTTCCACCCACTTTGTAGTTCTGATTTTATGATTTCATGCCTGAGGCCGCGTGAGCGCGGTTAACCCGCCAATTTATGTCTTTGAATACTGACCGAATAAAATTGCATTTTCATTTTAATATTGCTCCGTTATTTTCGGTGTTGTTGTATGCAGTCGACAGTTACATAGTTATGCTTGCTATAATACGTGTGTCTGACGTGTATCGCTATGTAAAATAATTTATACACCCATTTGAATATTACCGAAAATAAAAGAGAATTCCTTTTTTCCCATTTTTTTCAATCATGGCAAAACTATTCTTGTTTTCTGCCGAATAAAATTTTATCGTACACACGAAATTGATTGGACATATTGATATCGGTATGATTGGGGCGTATACAATTCTCTCGGAGCAAGGGTTAGCTCGTATCTTTTGTAGTAAACAATCATAGGTATGTTCATCCGAAACCTATCTGATAAAGCAGTATTATGCCGTTACAATAAATGATTCAATTTCCTTTACGCAAGTATCGGATCCACTTAAGTATTACGAAAGTAATAGAGGAGAGGGAATAGTTTTCTTGCTGACGCTACTTTTACGATAATGATAGAAAACGCGGTCCAATATCTATAAAATATTACAGCCGTACTCGTCCGAATGCCGGACGCTAGCGGACCGGACCGAAACGGAATGAGACGCTCGTTCATAGATTTGATTGTCAGAATTAACTTTAACCGATGGTTGAATAAGCTTTTGTAATAGATGGATTATTGGCGGTGGATAAATCGGGCGATATGTGCAGAGTCGACGTTTAATGTGTTCTCAAATGTAAGTTAACCCAGACTAACGTACCACAGTCTAATGTTGGATTATAGGAAATATACTGATTAACTTGGACGCGCACCAAGAAAGCTGGTTTGAGGTGGTGCAAGAAAAAAGTGTATGAAAGAATATGGCCTATGGGTTAGGCCTTTCCCAAAACAGGGGCACTATAGGCTAAAAAAAGTTATATTGCTGCGATTTTGCATCTGAATTTCTATGAGCCGTTTGGAAGAACGATGTAAGATGACACATCTGCTCACATCAATCAAATACTTGTTACGAGACGTATTAACTCTGTATAGGAGGATAGACAGGGTAGAAGGGTACAAAAGAAATTATACCCAAAAAATGTTTATTATATTTCGTCGCTTCATTCTTCAGATACAAATTACCATGTAGTGCCTTTATTCCACAAGGCTCTATTCGCACGTTTAAAGAATCGACTTTTAGTCGATTGCCTTTTTTTTTTTTTTTTGTGTCCACCTCACTAGCGTGGCGTGATGTTCATGCTGTCAACTTCATTCCTTTTTCTTGCGAGGCATCGTTCGCACGTGCCTTATAACTAGTGATAATTTCGTGCTCAACAATCGTCATTATAATGCCGAAAAGAAGAAATCAGGATAGAATTGAACGTTATCAACGTAAAATACAAAAACTGGAAGATCAAAAAAGAAAATATAAAAGAATTATTTATTCGTCATCGGAAGACTCTGATGAAATTTCAGGTTAGTAAATCGTTATTTATTAAGTGATATGTGCGTTGGTGGCAAAATATTATCTATATTACAATGCCTGGAGGTTGACCGTGTGTCAACACGAAGGTAACTTACTATACCTAGAGGTTAACCGTGTGTTAGCACAAAGGTAATCTGTAATTGTTTAAGGACGATTACGTTAAAACAAATAAAATGCCTGGAGGTGGATCGTGTATCCTCACGACGGTTATTAATAGTACCGCCTTATCGTGGTAGTATTACCTGAGAGATTAACCGAGTGTTAATACAAGGTAAAAAATAAAAATTACGTATACCCTCAATTTTTTAACTTTTATTATTTTATTGTTTTAGACGACACACGTCGTAATGACGCCGACCCAGACCCCATAGGGTTAATAGATCAGACTGATATGAACGACATATCACCCCATGAGGAGACCAAACCTGATGGCGAACAGGAATCAACCCCAGTACCGGAATTGGATCCTGATATTCTTTCCGCCTTAGGTGAGACCACGGATGAGTCGCCAAGGTTTGGCCCTAAAATTCATGAAAACCTATCGCGGCTTTGGCTACCTATTCTCCGCAAAGGGATGAATAAGGAGACAAAGGAAAGGCTTCACAAAGAGTACCTAATTCCGGAGAATTGCCCATTATTACAAGCGCCTAAATTAAACCCAGAAATTTCGGCCGCAGTAAATGAAGGTACCCGTACCCGTGACAAAAGAGTAGAAGGAGTACAGCAGCAATTAGGTCACGGAATAGCTGCGCTTAATAAAGGTTTGGACTTGCTTCTTAACGATGGCAAAGACAAAGTTCAGGCCATTAAATGTTTAAGTGACAGCTGTCGCTTGCTGTGCGATCTGCACTTCGAAGAATCGGAGGCGAGAAAGAAGTTCGTCACTCCGGGCCTCGATAAATCTTTTATAAATATCATGCAAGATAGTGATCGTGATGAATTGCTTTTTGGAAGCAAACTTTCGGAAAAGATTAAGGCCACGAAAGTGATTGAAAGACATGGCTTGCAAATCAAGAAGCCTGCACCGATTCTCAAAACACCTTCTACTTCATACCAGCCAACATCAAACCGGCCGCGCTCCCAGGGAAACTGGGGAGGCCCTCCTCGCTTCTCGTCGAACAGAGGGGGGAGGGGAGGGCCAAGGAGGAATGCCCTAGCACCTCGCAAGCCCCAGACAGGCGCAGCTCAACAGAAGTCATCTGCCCAGAGCAAACACCGTGCGGCAGCTCAACAATAGAGGTACACGCTGGGAGAATTAAACATTTTTATAATTGTTGGCTTAAGATTACTGGTAATCCATTAATTCTTAAGTGGATATCTGAAGGATATTCCATTCCATTTAAAAAAAAAGTAAAACAAGTATCAGCCGTACCTAATTCTGTATCACCAAGTGACCAACTGCATATGTTACAAGCTATCAAAAAATTGTTAGAGTTAGGAGCTATATCCCCATGTCATAGATCCAAAAACGATTTCGTTTCCAAAATATTCTTAACTCCTAAACCTAATGGAGGCAAAAGGTTTATTTTAAATTTGAAAGTTTTAAATGAGTTTGTTTCCACTGCTCACTTTAAAATGGAGGACCATAGGACTGCAGCTAAACTTTTACCTAAAGAAGGTTTCATGGCAAGTATTGACCTAAAGGAAGCATACCTTTTAGTTCCCATTTGCAAAGAACATCGTAAATACTTACGTTTCCAGTTTGATCAAACATACGAGTTCAATGCAATGCCCTATGGTCTATCTGTTGCTCCTAGGGTTTTCACGAAGTTAATGAAGGAGGTTATTAACCATCTAAGACATAGGGGTTATAGGTCAGTAATATTTCTCGATGATATTTTTTGCATCGGTAATACTTACGATGAATGTCGTGACAACGTTAATGAAACAATAACATTGCTCAAATGCTTAGGTTTTGTCATTAATTACGAAAAAAGTTGTCTTGAACCTCGACAAATTTGTAAGTTTTTAGGTTTTATATTTAATAGCGTCGATATGTCACTAGGCCTGCCAGATAACAAACGAACCGGGATTATGCAATTAGTCATTAAGTTTTCTTCTCTTCCTAAATGTTCGATTAGGGAACTATCACAGTTGATCGGAGTACTCACTGCAGCCTGCCCTGCAGTCAGATATGGTTGGTTATACACCAAGACTCTCGAACGTCAGAAATATTTAGCCCTTCAAAAGTACGGTGACTTTGAAGCAAAAATAAGACTATCGGAAGTCATCTTACCTGACCTAGAATGGTGGAGACGGAACATCAACTTAACATTCAACGCGTTGAGAAGAAATGAACATTTCGGATTAGAAATCTACACTGACGCTTCTAGGACTGGCTGGGGGGCAGTCTGTAATGGGAATCGAGCAAACGGCGGCTGGAAAAACCAGGAACTATCTTTCCACATCAATTACCTTGAACTGCTAGCGGTTTTTCTAGGATTGAAGTGCTTTGCAAGCTTGCATTCTAATTGTTCCGTATTGCTTCGCGTGGATAATACAACTGCTATCAGCTATATTAATCGTATGGGAGGAGTTCGGTTTCCACATTTAAATGAACTGACCAAAACAATATGGCAATGGTGTGAGAAGCGAAATATATTTCTATTTGCGTCATACATTAATACACATGACAATATAGAAGCCGATGAAGAATCTCGGAAAATTAATGTAGACACAGAATGGGAACTATCGGATTGGGCCTTCCAAACGATAGTTCAAACTTTAGGTGAACCAAAAATCGATCTATTCGCTTCCCGCACCAATACCAAATGTAGCCAGTACATTTCATGGAGACCGGACCCTGATTCTACAACAGTTGACGCTTTTACAGTTAGTTGGCAATCATCTTTTTTCTACGCTTTTCCACCGTTTTCTTTAATCCTAAAATGTTTGAGAAAAATCATTGATGACTCGGCCACCGGCATCCTAGTCTTTCCTTATTGGCCAGGCCAACCTTGGTTTCCATTGCTAAAAAGAATGCTTATGTCAGATATTGTTTTCTTGGATCCTAATGAGGACCTTTTGCATTCAAATTACAGATCTCGTCACCCGCTTCACAGCAGCCTTACACTGGGGGCCGCCACGCTCTCAGGGCAGCATTTACGAGACTGAATACCCCGGACGTAGCGCTAGACTTAATGCTGGGCTCCATCTCGGTTAATACTATGAAACAATATTCCGTCACTTACAAGTATTGGTGGCAATTTTGTCTCGAAAATAACCTTAATACCTTTGAAGCTTCGGTATCATCGGTCATAGCCTTTCTGGTGGATCTCTTTCAGAAGGGAGCGTCATACGGTGCTATCAATAGCCATCGATCTGCCCTTTCATTACTCCTCGGGAATAACATTGGAGCAGACGAGAAAATAAAACGTCTACTCAAAGGTATTTACAGGCAAAAGCCATCTCGTCCCAAATATAACACAACTTGGGACCCAAAAGTAATACTGGACTACGTTTCTCAATGGTATCCCAATACCAATCTTGAACTTACAAAACTAACAAAAAAAATTACAATTTTACTAGCGTTATGTACTTCCCACCGAGTACAAACCTTCTCCCTTATTAGAGTGCAAAATATCAATAGATCCCCCACTGGTATAAAGATAAACATAAGTGACATGATAAAAACTTCTGCAGCAAATCGAGAACAACCTGTTTTATATTTACCGTATTTCGTAGAAAACCCGAGGATATGCCCTGCAAAGACTCTCGATGATTACCTCGAGGTAACATGTGCTTTACGACCCGAAGGAATCGATAGTCTTTTGCTTACCGTTAAAAGACCACATAAAAAAGCATCGTCACAAACTATCAGTAGGTGGATCAAGCAAACCCTAGCGGAGAGCGGCGTCGACGTCACAGTGTTCAGTGCGCACAGCACGCGCCATGCCTCCACCTCGGCGGCGGCCTCCGCTGGAGTCTGTATTGACACTATCAGGAAGACGGCTGGCTGGGCTAGCTCGTCTCAGACATTTGCTCGGTTCTATAACCGACCATTAATTGATGATGGAATGTTTGCTCGATCTGTCTGCGCCATAAGTAATTTAAATGAGTAATAAATTACTATAATAATTGTGTAAGTTTAAAACTTAAATCAAAATAAAATTAGGTTTTTATTATTTTTTTCTGCTGTTCTAATAATGATTAGGTACTTAATTTATAATTATTTACAATTAAGAACAAATTTCTGGTTTCGGTATTAAAATTAAAGTTTTCTACTGTTAAGTAAAGTTTTATTTACTAATCTGAGAACCTATCTCTAAACATCTACATGGTAATTTGTATCTGAAGAATGAAGCGACGAAATATAATATGAGATCAAACGAACTTCTTGAAGTGAAGTTCGATCATTATTATATGAGTCGCTTCATTCGAAGATACAAAGTCCTCACCCACCCAAACCCATCGTAGAAAACTGATCTCTAAACAAGAATGAAGTTGACAGCATGAACATCACGCCACGCTAGTGAGGTGGACACAAAAAAAAAAAAAAAAGGCAATCGACTAAAAGTCGATTCTTTAAACGTGCGAATAGAGCCTTGTGGAATAAAGGCACTACATGGTAATTTGTATCTTCGAATGAAGCGACTCATATAATAATGATCGAACTTCACTTCAAGAAGTTCGTTTGATCTCATATTATACTCTTAAACCAACCCCTTTACTGGCAAAATACTGGACCGAGAGGGGCGTACTAATACCAGGATTTACTTAATGCAGGGATTTTTAAGCGTCAGTTCACTTAAACCTGATATTCTGTTCTATAAAATATTTGTTTATTTTCAGACTGACTGCGAGGTAAATAAAAACATGGAGTGGAAACAGTTTGAATGCTTGAGCAGCAAAAGCCCATGGATTAAATGTTTCAATGACGATTTCGATGACCGTGCGTGACTTTAATTTCTTATTTCTTAACTGTTGCGTTATAGAGGCAATCTATCAGGTAACTTTTTTTGGTGTTCCGTACTCGAAGGGTAACCAACGGGACCCTATTACCAAGCCTCCGCTGTCCATCCATCTGCTTGTCTGTCAGCGGGCTGTATCTCATGATCCTTAATAGGTAGACAGTTGAAATTTTCACGGAATGTGTATTTCTATTGCCGCTTTACCAGCAAATAATAAAAATAAATTAAAATTAAAGGGGACTCCTACTAGAAACGCGTTTTTTTTTGCTTTTGTTGCTCGATCTTAATTATGGCAACAAGTAGACGCGTATAATCTTGTACGGAACCCTTCATACGCGAGTCCGACTCGCACTTGGCCGGATTTTTTTAAATTCTATTCTTTTTTGGAGTATAGATGATTCCAAAATGATATGACTGATTTTGACTGGCCTGTTGGTCTAGTGGTTAGTGACCCTGACTGCTATGCCGGGGGTCGTGGGTTCGATTCCCACCCAGGACAAATGTTTGTGTAATGAGCACGATCATTTGTTCTGTGTCTGGGTGTAATTTATCTATAATATGTATGTATTTAGAAATATATAAGTATGTTTATTAGTTGTCTAGTACCCATAACACAAGCTCTGCTTAGCTTGGGACTAGATGGCGTTGTGTGATAATTGAGGAATATTATATATTATATATATATTATATTATATCTCTGTTGACCAAAATTCAGCTATGTCGATAGTGATAACATTTGCTACGTAAAGGCACTAATAGGCACCTGCTCTTTCAAAGTGCCGGTGTTATTGCACAGAGGGCTTGACAAGAGGTGAGGCATTGTTTGGGACATAGCTCCGCAATTAAATTGTGGTTCATTGGAGTACCCCCATTCGAATAAGTTGTGTCTCCAGCGGCCCATCTGCCTTTGTAGTCGATTTGTAAGTATAAGATTAGCATTCTACATAATAGTAAAGCTTATAAGATGAAGTATTAGATAGATGGAATAAGCTTTATTGTAAAACAGTACAACTCTCATAAACATATCAGAAACGGCCGTTATTGGTACTTTTGCCTACTACTTTGGATACGAAACATTCAGAGACAAGTTTTAACAACGTAAAAATTCTTTATCTTCTTTGTAACAAACGCGACGTTGGATTCTTTAATATTTATTTTCTATGCTATGGTACGATTTTTTATTCAATGCGCCACTTGGCCGTCAGTAGGGCCTTAAACTAACAGAAGTAATTTAGCCGTGATAGTTTTTCCTTCAACCCTCGCTATATACACTACCATGACGATTTTTTTCAGATTTTTCAAGCCAACAGTTTCGCTTTTAGTAGCTCGATTTGAATAAAATATCACTTTAAGTTTAATATTTCGAAAACAAATCATTAAATTGAAAAATAGACTCGACAACCCAGTACTGATTTTAAAAGACCTATTCAATGATACCCTAGACTAAAGGATAGGCGAGAAAAAAGAGTTATACCCACTTTACATGTAGGAGAGGTAGCATATTTTTTTTCCAAATTTTATTGTTTCGCTTTCCTGCGTGATTAATATTATATTTTTAGGAATCAGAAGCGGGTTTTATTAAAAAAATGACAAAGATGGCTAAAGAGGGTTTAATGAAAACAAATAATTTTAACGGATCAACAATTACCACTTAAAACACTAATTATGACCGAATGATTTATAAATATAACTAAAGAGAATTAGAATTCCGACACAGCTGAGACGTATGAACGCTTCGACGACAGGCGAGCAAAAAAAAAAGGCTGTCATCCGTTTGACGTTTCCTTTTATAGGCATAATTGGCACTTGATGCCACAGATTCTCAACAGTAGTTGCTGTCACTTTTTCCCAACACGGCCTTTCCTGATCATGCGTCGTCCTCGGCCGCATTTGACCTGCTGCTGGGTCCAGGTACAGGCAGCGCATCATTTTCACAGTTTAGGTCTTCATCAGATTCATCTGAAATCATAAGGCAGTTATCAAACCTGATGATAACCTTTATAGGCAACTCAAGCATCCATCACTCAATCAGTTAATTCACATTTCATAAAACATTTCGCAAAATTAATCATTCGAACATTCATCCATCATCAACTATGAACACCTACAGAGACGTCTCTTTAGCAAACACAAACCATACAAGGTTGAAGTAACCGTTGCGCGCGTTTCAGGAACTTATTACAACTAGGACACATTCCTCTACATACTGCCACAGGCCTTACAGAATGAACTTGCCTCAGTATGTCGATTTCTAAGAAATCCAGTAGTATCTACTTCGGATTTTTAGACAATATCAACCCAATGACGTCTACATTGGGTTTTAAATCATATTGATCCAGTAACAACTACATCGGATCATAAATAACACTAACCCAGTAACATCTACATCGGGTTTTAAATCATATTGATCCAGTAACAACTACATCGGATCATTAAACAACACTAACCCAGTAACATCTACATCGGGTTTTAAATCATATTGATCCAGTAACAACTACATCGGATCATAAATAACACTAACCCAGTAACATCTACATCGGGTTTTAAATCATATTGATCCAGTAACAACTACATCGGATCATAAATAACACTAACCCAGTAACATCTACATCGGGTTTTAAATCATATTGATCCAGTAACAACTACATCGGATCATAAATAACACTAACCCAGTAACATCTACATCGGGTTTTAAATCATATTAATCCAGTAACAACTACATCGGATCATTAAACAACACAACCCAGTAACAGCTACATCGGGTTTTAAGAGTAGCATGGTCAAGTAGATAGACTTAACCAACAACATAACATAAATGTGCAAACACTCACTTTCAAAGAACGCTGTACAGGTTTCAGGACACCACTCTCAGTACCATAAACTCGGCCGCAACCTGAGCTATTTGAGCCCAGTTACGAGGCTTCGTGATGTTGCGTATGTGGGCTGGCGCTGGGTTGCGACTTAAGTAATCAGCGTGAGACATATTCACACCTTTTCTGTATTCAATCGGAAAAGTAAAGTCCTGTAAGTAAACCCACCAACGTGCTACGCGGGGCAATAGGTCCTTTTTGCGCTCGGTAGCCTTTAGAGCATTGCAGTCTGCGAATATTTTGAATTCCAATCCCACCAAGTAATGTCGGAAGTGTTGAAGTGCCTTAACTACCGCCAGCGTCTCCAACTCGTAAGAGTGATACTTACGCTCTGCAGCCTGTGTTACCCTGCTGAAGTACTCAACTACTCTTTTCTTACCATCTGTGGAAGACTGCATTAGGACGGCACCGTATCCCGCACTGCTTGCATCGGTATGTACTTCCGTGGCTAGATTAGGATCAAATATTACCAGAATGGGTTCACTAGTCAGACGCTCGATGATCTCCTGTCGGGCTTTCTCCTGTTCTGGTCCCCAAGCAAACTTTTCATCCTTTCTGGTGAGTTTGGCTATACAGGCGGTTTTGACTGCAAAGCCTTCTATGTATCGCCTGAAGTATCCGACGAGCCCCAAGAATTGCCGAACTTGTTTGACGTTTTGGGGTGACCGGCTGTTTACCAGGGCTTCTATTTTGCGAGGACTCGGCCTTACCTGACCCTGACTTACCACCCGGCCTAGATACTCCACCTCCGTCGTAACAAATGTGCACTTACGTAAGGCCCGGGTAGGTTGGAAGGGGGAATATCTAACATGGCCGTTCCTGATAGCGTGACGTCCTCGACCGCAACTTCATTCCCATCAGATCCATCTCTCACAACCTGGCCATCATCATTATTTTGACCATCATCATTATCTGAAAATACATAAGAGTACATGAGTAATTAAATAACATGACCACTATGGTTTGAAGCTTATTCAGCCTGAAGTAGTTTCATAAGTAAGGATTCACGAATTTGTCCAGTGTTCCAGGCGCAAGCGTGCACTCAAGCGCCAGCAACAAGGACCATCAATAGTGATTTTTAAAGTTGAAACCGCTTCAAACCCAAGACATTCAGTGCATCGCTAATGATAGAATCCGGATTTCCATCACTCGCAATACATTGTTATCGACAGAGGCCCAAACGTTCGCTTGTCGTTTTCACGAATAGATAGTAGAGGCCCAAAGGTTATGCTTACTATGAATTTGTGACACATTGCGTCATTGAGACAGAGGCCCAAAAGTTCTGCATTTCTCCACCATGACCGCAAAACAGAGCAGAGGCCCAAACGTTAGCATGCTCATCAATGTAACCACGACAGAGGCACCACGTTTGCTTGTCATCACTTACCAACCACGTCATAAAGACAGAGGCATAGAGTCCGCATGTCTCTCATATGCCCGCGGTACTGAGCAATGCGTCATGAAGACACAGGCATCAAGTCGGCATCTCTCCACGGAGCGCAAACCATGCGCACCACGCAGCGCACGCCATTAAGCGCACACCCAGCGACCATGCAGCGCAGCACAGCACACCATATAGTGCATTCCATGCGCACCATGAAGCGCCTCACTGCGCACCATGGAGCGCACACCTAGCGCCTCACTGCACACCACGGAGCGCACACTCAGCGCACCATGAAGTGGCCAGCGCGCACCACGGAGCGCACACCATGCGCATCACACAGCGTACAGCATAGCGCTTCATGCAGCGCACACCATAACGCTTCACACAGCGCACACCATAGCGCTTCACGCAGCGCATAACATAGCGCTTCACGCAGCGCACACCATAGCGCTTCACGCAGCGCACATCATAGCGCTTCACGCAGCGCATTCCAAGCGCACTATAAAGCGCGTCAGCACGCACCACGGAGCGACTGCACATCTGGTCTGCACAATCCTGAAACAGGTCCAATCCGAGGCACGGAGGAGTCTCGGTATGTAATAAATCAGTCACCCATCCACGGACCAACCCCTTCAAGGGTTGCTCAACCTTGAAAGTTGACCAGTGCTGCTGAAGTCACCCAACTCACACAACTCCAATAGCACTGGCATATATACGAGTATGAAGTTCCATGGGACACTGGTAACAAATATTGCTAAAACTGGTTCGTTAGTCAAGCAGTTTATGTATGTGGGTAGTCGCGAGCATACTGCTCAGCGGCACGCAAAATAGGTTTACCCTTCCTCAGCAGGCTTGATATGCTTGCTGTCTTAAGAGGCATGGCCTGCATTTTAACAGCGAAAATAGCTTGCAAGCCCCAGAAACTACAGGACCGGTAACGTTAGTAGGTTCCGATGATCGAAAGAGAGTATTCACTTTCCCTGGGCTCGGCCGTACCTGACCATGTACAATAAGTCGCCCCTGGTAACTACTTACTTACCTTCCCGAAAACGGAATTTCAAACCCGCCAGAGTTAAAACTTCAACAGGTAGGTAGTTTTCAACTTAAAAAGTGTAGCCGCTTAAAACTTGAACATTGTTTGCAATCAGGGGTTCGTTCAACCGTATTTGATAAAAATAACTGGCTTTCGGTATTTGAATGCAACGGACGTTCACTAATTGATACTCGGCAACTTACGCTCAATAACTTCTAACCTCATAAGAATTCGACCAAGAGCACCGTCACACAAGTCGTCAAGTTTTGCAATATCCACTTTTCAATACTTTTGAACACGCGACCAATTATTAAGTAAAAAAAATTGTGACTACCCCCTAGGACCGTAACAATGCGGTGAGCGAGCGGGCGTAATGCACTCTTGTGATCTATTTTTAAACCTAAACATCTAAGTCGAATATGTTTCAGATCACACTATTTGCGTGACAAAAATAGAACAAAGATTTTGAAAATATTGAAAAATGAACAGGCATGGGCCTTCTTCTAGTACAAGACTAGCAATCCTCGCTATTTACTTTTACTTGGCTTGCGACCGTGAGGTCAAGCAAAACTTTGGAACCCCCTGGGGTCGCGAGTCGCAACCTACAGTTTGAAAAACACTGATCTACAAGAACGAGAACTGCCACGAGTTCTACGCAAAACACTGATGCTTATAAAATCTGTCGCTATGGACTATCAATCTATTTTGAGGGTAGTGCTTGATAAAAAGTGGCGTGTTGTTAAAACTATCGCGGCGCGATTCGTAAGAACTAAGACTAGGACATTGTCGCTCCTACGACTTCTTACATCCTCTGAACCGAGACACGCTCTCGACACTTTATAAGGAAACAAAACTTATTAACGGTTGACGAGTCAGCACTTTACAAGTACAACACTTCACTTTAACGTTCTCTTTGACTGGATAAAATAACCAAGCACTTAGGTATTTAGATGGCAAAAACGGCTTAGAACGCGTGGTTATCCCACTTCTGATTTTAGGAATCAGAAGCGGGTTTTATTAAAAAAATGACAAAGATGGCTAAAGAGGGTTTAATGAAAACAAATAATTTTAACGGATCAACAATTACCACTTAAAACACTAATTATGACCGAATGATTTATAAATATAACTAAAGAGAATTAGAATTCCGACACAGCTGAGACGTATGAACGCTTCGACGACAGGCGAGCAAAAAAAAAAGGCTGTCATCCGTTTGACGTTTCCTTTTATAGGCATAATTGGCACTTGATGCCACAGATTCTCAACAGTAGTTGCTGTCACTTTTTCCCAACAATATATCCATGCAAAATTGCAGCTTTCTCGTACTAACAGTCTCTTGGCTATGTCTCAGATGTACAGAGGACAGACTGAAACTACAGGGTGACCATCGATATGAACAACTTTCTTCAAGAAAATCTTCAAAAAAAAAAAATGTAAAAAAAAAATATCTCCCATACAGTTGATAATAACTTTGTATGGAAAGTCCAATTCTTTTTTTGAGAATTTTCTAATTTTTCTTAGATAAAGTTGTTCATTTCCATGGGCAGAACCAGTTCTAAAAATATGACCACGCCTTTCCGTTACACCCTGTATAAAGGTTCCTTTGTCCTTGTTAGGACGACGGAACCCTAAAAAATAGTGTATCACATGACAATCATCGATAGCACAACTCTATTAAACCTCATCTGTCACGTAGGTCATATGTGACCACGAACAATAGATTTTCTTTTGTGTCTGTTGTCTGACAGATCAGCCATTAACAGACAAAAGAATCGAAAGAATCGGATGAGGAGTTCCAGTGATTAGCTATTGCAGAGCTATGTTTAATTCATGTCACATTCCAATAAAAAAATAAGCACTAATTCGAGTCTAGAAATTAATAAGATTTACAGATATATTTAGGACGGCTGTCAGGCCGGCTACGAGTGAATTTTATAAGAATGTTAAATTAATTTGAAGAAATATATCCTAAATCTACTCGCAAACAAGCCTATGATTTCATGTACTTTGCCCCTGGACGCTATAGTATCTACCTATCTGAAGTAAGTATAGAAAAGTTCGAAAAATAGAAAAGATCCTTTATATAATTTCAGACTCAATCCAGTTTCCCATTTACTTTAGTCTGTATTTCATGCTCAAACGTTAACTACGACTTTTTATATTAAAACTAGATTCTGCCAGCGGCTTCACCCGTATAAAAATAGTATTAACCCCACTAAAAATTACATGTGCTAGTTCAAACAATAGTCTATCTCTGTGACAAATTTCATCCAGATTCGTTTAACCGTTCTGGCATGATTGAGTAACAAACATCCATCCAAAATTTCGCATTTATAATAAAATTATTTGTAGGAAAAGTCAATTTTGTTTGACCCAAAGTTATATCTAGTTTATAACCAAACGACGGATCAAGGCGTTTTAAAATTAGACCTAACCCTCCCCGAACAATACCTGGACGGTATACTGTTTGGATAGCTGTAAGCACCGTTAATGAAGGGCTTAACGAGAAAAAGTGGCCATGCCCCGGCTGACTGGAACCGGATTAGCGCTGAGATCGCGTCATTAGTGAACGATACACCTGATTAGGGCCCGGAGATCCTTTGATACCGCTTGATATATGCTTTCATCTTACATGACTAAGTGATTTGGATGTGGAGCGATATAGGTATAGGTATATTAAGGCTTTTAGGCTGCGTAAGTAGTAGGTATATGCAGATAAAGGTACTTTATTCAATATGGGTTTGATTGGATGGGGTCCTAGGGCCACTTTTTAAAAAATAGAGATTGTTTTATGGAATTACTTGGGGTAAGTAGTTATTGTGATCTCATCACTAATTAGTTTTTATTCTAACCAAAACCCCAATTTTGGAACTAATTAAAAGCAATTCATGTGATTTTTTATTTATTTATAGGACGCAATTATCTGTTGAAAATTAATTCAATCAATCACAACAGCTTTTTTTTGTGGGCTCGGAAATCATCCATTGACTTCTTCCGCTCCTTCAGTTGCCTAAGTGCCAAGGGCCGCGGAAACTCTTTTTCGAATTTATACGCGATCCAATTTATCCGCGACCTAATCACAATAGCTAATGAGCGATTTACAACCATTTGTCTCAATAATGTTACGATAATGTTAGTTCCAGAAACTAGGCCTAAAAACAGCGAATTTGCTACAGAACGATTCAGTTGGTACACATAATTATGAACTTCTGTGAATCAAACCTTGGCTCTTGACCATCACTAGAAAAAAATATTAATCTTACTTTCTCTTGAACTGGAATGCCGGGCACATTACGACTGTTTTAAATATTACTCGTATACCTAAAACCAGTGCTATTTTATATACCTACAGCCTGTGCATGATTTATATAGTAGATACCTCCGTGCAGCCACTTGGGCCAGAGAGCGCCACTGTCGCATAATGTGACCACTCGGTTACCCTGCATTACCAGGGGGCCTTTAAGTATGGATAATACAAACTGTGAATGATTAAATATTTTGTTTTTAATATTTTCTTATAAATGGGGGTAGGAAATCATTTAATGACATCTCGCGCTCTGGGTGGAGCGGGAGGTCGTGTCAGACTCTTACCCTACCAACCTACTCTTACCTGCCCTGAGTGCCCAGGGGCGCGGTAACTCTGTTTCGAATTGATCCACAACCCATGGGCAGGCATCTGCCATGACGGGCCCTGTCATGATTGCTGACAACTCTTTGAGGCGCGCGTGGAACACTACGCGACGGCGACTCTCGGGCCTGGTGCTGATCGGACGGCGAGCTACCTACTACTCGCCGTCCGCAGGCCCGTGAATGCTGATTGTGTAGTGACGTCAGTGGCAATGGTCCTGATTTGTGAGTTGATTGTTGGTCGTAATTTTAAACTCAAACTGGCGCTTGACTTTTTCTTATTTATTTTATCACCACTGCTCTCGATATTTTTTTAGCACGCGTTTGACCACTATCTCACCTGATGGTAAGCGATGATGAGATCTAAGATGGAGCACGTTTGCCTAGAAGTAACCAATTCAATCTTGATTTAAAGACTTGGGAGTCTTTAAATCAAGATTGAATTGGTTACTTCAATTGGCCAGTGTTTTCTGATAGCTGCAACCTGGGGGTTGCAGCTATCAGGAAACACTGGCAGGGAATTCCACTCCTTAGCTGTCCGCAATGAATGTGTTCCCAAAACGTTAAGTGCGTGTGGGTGGGATGTCCACCATGTACCGGTAGCGTATCGCAGTACGTCTCTAGTGGTCCGATGATGGAACGGGCTTGACGGAATTAAACTATGCAATTCCGTCGCACACTCCCCAAACTGCAACTGATAGAAAAAAGACAGGCTAACAACTCGCCTTCGATGCTCAAGACTTTGGAGACTCGATTCCAACGAGCTTTACATTGCCAATGATCCTCTTAGGTCGTTTCTCAATTGACTCAAGCGTATCAATCTGGTATCTGGCAGATCCATCCCAAAGACGAGAGCAGTATTCCATACACTGTCGAACTTGCGCTTATAAAATTTGAGCAGCTGTTCCGGCGTGAATTACCGTCTCACCTTTGGCAGCCAAGCCCAACTTTTTGGCAGCAACTTGAGCCTAAGCCTCTATGAAAGAACCAAAATTGAGGGTTGATGTTAACGTAACACGAAGAAGCTCAAGTTGCTCGGTTATCGTTTTTTTTTTATTTTTTTATCGGTTATCGGTACGGTTACACCTCGAAAATATGGAGCTGGGTGGAATTGGCTCCTTTTAGCAGAAAAAAGACACGCCTGGATCTTAGTAGCATGAAATTGACCAGATTGGTATTGCCTCATTCAGAGACAATCTGTAAGAACAAGTTCAAGCGTTCAATCATAGCCTCACGGAGAGACCGGCTCTACGACCCACCAGCTCGTAGGTTTGTCACGTATCTCTCCCTCCCCAGTACCGGGTTTAAACAGATCATTAATATGCAGCAAATCAATGTTGCTGAGAGCACCTACATACGGATTGCTGAATATTAATGCCGGGGTTCCTCAGGGGAACCTCGGCATTAATATCCAGCAATCCGGACGACCATCTATGACCACTCCACTCCTCCTTCCTTCAGGAAATCTGCAGTCCAATCACATAATCCGGTGGGTAGACCGAAGGAAAGAAGCTTACCAATCAGGCTATCGTGCCAGACCCTGTCGAAGTCTTTCGAGATATCAAGGGAAACCGCAAGTGCTTCCCCGTGTTTCTCGATGGCCTCACTCCAGATGTGAATGGCATACGCTAGAAGATCTCCCGATTTTGGCGGAAGCCGTATTGTCAACCACTAAGGATATCGTTAACTTCTAGGTGACAGGTGATAGGTATGAATGCAAGTTACTGACATAGGTCTGTAATTTGGTGGGTCAGCTCGAATATCTTTCTTGGGCACGGGCTGCACGTTAGCTCGCTTCCACTCGAACGGCGAAATAAGCGTGTCAAGATCGAAGGCAACTCAGGCGCACAAGTCCTCAGGACAATTGCCGGTATCCCTTTGGGGCCACTAAAGAAAACCAAACACATTTAAGGAAAACCAAAAGTTTGAAGACACGATATAACAACCACTAATGCGCCTGCGTGTTGAATTATAGACCACTCCCTGGAGTATCCAGTGGTCATGCTGATTATGAACAAATAGCCATCCAAAAGTCCGAATGAAAAAAAAGAGCCCTTATCAAAGGATCACTCGTGTGTTTGTATGTCCGTCTATCACAGCCAATTTGCTCCGAATCTAGAGGACTGATTGAGTTGAAATTTGGCACACATAATATGAATATCTGTGACCCAGAAACGAAAAAGTAACGCAAATAAATTATTTTGAAATATGTTGGGGTGCAAACCGAAAAATTAAAAAATAAAGTTTTTTAAATTGTACCGTGCGACATATCAAATCAAAGGGCAATGTACTTTTTTAAGGTTCCATACCAGAAGGGTCCAAACGGAACCATATTGCTGTGTGCGTCTGTCCGTTCGTCTGTCAGTCTGTCTGTCGTCTGTCACAAAATGTTGTTTCAAAGAATTTTTTAACTTCACATTGAACTTGAAATTTGGTGATAATGTTTATTTTTACGTATATTTAAGTAACAAATACCAATATTTGGCACAAATCCGAAAATGTTGATAACCGACACGCACTTAGCCGATTTAAAAAAAAAAATCTCTTATCTACGAAACTACCGAGTGAACAATTTGAAAAAATACCGAAGTATTATTAAAATGTTCTTTATTTTATGAATCAGCAACAAGAACCTGCCCCCCTAGCCATTTTACTTTTCTATTATAGTTTACGCTAACGCTTAGAACAAAATGTATGGCGATGACATTACCTGCGTAGATAAGTGTCACGTGACTTATCGCAAGTAATGTCATCGCCATACATTTTGTTCTAAGCGTTAGCGTAAACTATAATAGAAAAGTAATATGGCTAGGGGGCTGAATGTGTAGCAGCGAGAGTTATAATGAATTTAAAGTGTCAGGGGACGACACACCAAATCCAGTGCATTAGCGACATGTCAACAGCGCAATCCTGCGTTGAGAGCAGCATTGCGCGAGCAAGCTTTTATGGATTTCTCGTTTTGACTCAGTGACACGCTTCAGCACTGAAAATAGGTAATCTCTTTTATTTACGTGACTCACTTCAGCGACGGATTTATGTCAAGAACAGCAGATGTAATCATGACCTTGAATACCTAACGTTAGCACCTAAGTGTGACGAGATGCGTTCAAAATAAACCGGCCAAGTGCGTGTTGGATGTCGCACATCAGACTCTTTTTTTTTTTTTTGGGGGGGTTGGGAAATCATCTTATGACTTCTACCGCTCTAGGGTGGAGCGGAAGGGCGTGTCAGACTCTTACTGACTAAAACCCACCCCTGTTCCTCCCTGCCCTACGCGCCCGGGGGCGAGGTAACTCTTTCGAATTTATCCTCAACCCCCGGGCAGGCATTGGCCGTGGCAGGCCCCGTCCTTTGCTGACAACTCTTTGAGGCGCGCGTGGAACACTACGCGCCGTCGACTCTCGGGCCTGGTGCTGATCGGACGGCGAGTTACCCACTACTCGCCGTCCGCAGGCCCGGGTGTGTCAGACTCTTACTGACTAAAACCCGCCCCTGTTCCTCCCTGCCCTGAATGCTCAGGGGCGAGGTAACTCTTTCGAATTTATCCTCGACCCCCGGGCAGGCATCGGCCATGACGGGCCCCGTCCTGTTTGCTGACAACTCTTTGAGGCACGCGTGGAACACTACGCGCCGTCGACTCTCGGGCCTGGTGCTGATCGAACGGCGAGCTACCCATTACTCGCCGTCCGGCGGGCCGGGTAGGGGTGCGGTAACAAAAACACCTCAATAAATTGTCAAAAACACCTCAAATCTGAATAATTAACATTGATTATTGCTGAGATGATAATTACTCTGACTTGAACGTTTTGTACAAAGAGGATAGGCCATCTGAGGTTCACAAGAAATAATAGTTACTTATTAATTGACACACAAAAGTTATAAATAGTTGAGAACTGGGTACTTACAGAAATGAAAAAATACAAGTATTCTTTTTACACCTAAAAAAGTATAGTATCATTACAACATTAAAAGTCTGTTACCAGTCTATGCACACGCATTTTTTAACACATGAGAAACTTTATTAAATAAATATCACACTCGTAAAGAAAAACACCAACCACACAGCACATTAGCTTTCTACAGCGTGTTTTATTTATACTCCAACCAGGAAGCTATAAAAATGGGTCGGTGGTCGTTACTCTGCATATTTTCTAGCTTGCTCACTGCCTGTTTCACTAAGTCCTGAATTATTTATTGGCTATAACAAGCTACGGTGTAGCGATTAAAATATGGATGCAATTGTCCTTTGAGTTAACGAAGTGGTAAATTTTAATTCGCAAAAATACAAGTTTAGTTCGGAACCATTTACTATTATCATCATTTTTGCCCAAAGACCTCCACTGCTGGGCATAGGGCTCCCCCAAGTGTCGCCACAACGACTGTTGCTGTGCGTCTGGCATTCACCGGATTCCCGACCGATGACCCTCACCAGGTCATCGGTCCACCTTGTGGGAGTCCTACCAAAGCTGCGTGTTCCGGTACGCGGTCGCCTCTCCATATGCGTGATTGGTTAATAAAATTCCAGACTTTTTCATTTATAATATTAATAGGATAGGAAGTAGGAAACTTTTGGGATAACCTTACCGACTGCATTACATCCGTTTAATGGCAACTGAAAAGAAAATAACACAAAACTATTTTATAAAATTAAAATGAGTTTAAAATGTTACAATAAAATAATAAAAACAAACAGCCACTTTAGCAACACAATTCTCAAGTGTTAAAGCAAATCGCGCGAAGTATTAAGAGCACCTAATTGTATTATATATCTAATCAGGCCATCTCTATTCAGCCACATTTTAAAGTTACATGTAATCCGGTGGAATGGTCTGAACGGGTGGCTCCGTAAGTTTTAATAGAAGGAGTCTCTGTTTCCCATGTTCTACAAAGTGGGCTTTACTACTTTTAATGATTTGCTTGTTGGGTCGGACCTGTCCCGAACATTGTATCTTTGTCTAAACTTATATTGTAAAGAGGATTCGTTTGCGAGTTTGTGTAGATTGATAGAATGTACTTTATTGTAGTTACATCCAATTTGTAACACATATGGTTGTTAAGGCTTATCACTGGAATTTCTGGTTCAGTTACAAAAATTATTTCACTGTCAGAGAGTAAATCATCGCTATGTGTCACAAGTAAGACAAGGTGGACCGATGACGTGGTGATGGTCGCGGGGTAGCCGATGGATGCGAGACGCACAAAACCGGTAATTGTGGCGACACATGGGGGAGGCCTATGTCCAGCAGTGGACGTCTTTTGGCTGAAATTATGATAATGATGAAGTCTCACAGGCTACTAAAAATATTACATGTTTTAAATCGTTTTTTTGTTGGTTGTGGTTAGTGTGATCAGTATCTAATATTTGGGACAGATTTAATGACCAAAATACTTTAGTTGTATTTGACCAAAATTTGCTGATAACTGATTCAATACAACAGTAATATTCATTAAAATAATTTGTTAAGAAGTTTTTTACTACAAATCATGTTTTATGTTATGCGAAGGTCCGAAGGGAACAGAAACGCATTTAGGAAAATTGATTCTCTTTTCGCTACATCATAAACTGAAAAAGGCAAGATTGATTCATTCTAATATAAAAGAGTATGAGTTCAATACCAAAGCGGAAGCAACATCAAACGCTTTATTATTTCTAAAAATACGACTCTTTTAAGAGATGTTTGACAAACAGAATATTTGCGAAATAGCGTCATTAAATTTTATTATGACGCACATTTCAAACTTTAGGAGTCATCAAGTGACAGTAAAATACAATCATAAACTTTCTGACAAAACGCAGCAAATGGCCGGAAATTTGAAGATCGCTATTTCTTTAGTGAAGTGATCCAATAAAAATAATGATATTTATTTAATCATTTATGTATACACAGAGACACAGTAACAATAAACATAATTATAAATATAGTACAAAAGAACTGTTTATTTCTTAAGAAATTTCTACCAGCAGACCTGCGATAGGAGAAGTGAGAAAGAAATGTAGACAAAAGTGTGTAAGAAACAGAAAAAAGAATACGAGGTGTCCTATACTAAGGTATCAAATAAACCTACACATGGGGCTGACATGACCTATTAATGGTTGCAAGTCCCTAATAAATAAAGAGAAAAAAAAAAAAAAAACCTACACATATATTGTAAATATATGTATACGAGTATATACTTACATAAATATATACCTAATACGAGTACTGTAAATAGATGGACTGGAATGGATGGGCTAAATGAGCTTTTCAAAAAGTGGGGTCATCAATAAACTTTATAATATGTACCAATATTAATCAGTTTCTTATAAATGGGGTGATCAAAAATATCATTTTACTCCACCTGCATCTTTAAAGATCTTATTTCGAAACCAACAAAACAAAACTAATAGTGGGTAATACGAACCACCATAATGACGTCACCTTAAATCAGAATAGCTGTTACTAGTAGGAAATTGAAATTTGAAATTTGAACATGAATGTTCCATTTATATATTCAGGCAAGCTCTTGTTCCGCTCCATCCATATTATTATATGGATTTACATCAATGAAAAAGTTTCACTTATCGAAGTTCGACGTCTGAGTCATTGTTCACAAATTAAATAGAGATTTTTACGATTTATACGAAAAAGTTTGCGTGGAACATGGGAGATTTGAAATTAAAATTTTGTGAGAATTAGTATAATAATATGGGGTTTTTTTTGGCGGGATTTTTCGAGTGAAGTTCAGTGGCTCTTTTAATTATTCGTATATTGATTTCTAGTATATATTGTGACGTAAACTTTGTGTAGTTTTGTGTATCATTCAAGTGTACATAGTATACAAGCAACTAGACAATAAGCGAAATCATTGAAACGGGCGCAATCTCGGTAAAATGAAGCTGAGAATTTTATAATAGACGACCTCAGCGAAGCTTGCCGAGAAGGCTGACTAGACACATTTACTGCCAAGTACTACAAAAACACTAGAATGAGTTACATCCGCATTCTAATGTAAAACAAAGTGACTGTATTCTGCATCTAAAAACTAAATACTTTCTAAACTGTACTTTTTTTGCCGTGCGAAGCCTAAAGAAAAAAGAAAATATGACGTGTCTCAATAGCAGAATAATTATGGTTGAATGTGACCTATTGAAATCCGTATACTACTTTGGATATTTTAAACATTTTTATCAATCAATCGGTCTAGCCTTTTCTCAGCTGTCATAGGATATGTTTCCAGTTTATCCGGATACAGCTGGATGCATTTATATGAAGCAACTGCTTATCTGACCTCCACAACCCGTTACCGGGCTTCCCTTGACATAACCGGTTTTCAGACTTTCGGCTTTTCAACCTATTCAAAAAAAATTCACAAGGTCATTTTGATAAATAGTAATAGTACCCATACAAAAAACGCCATCCTCTACGAAACGATGACTTTGACAGTACAGTCATCTTAACTCATAAGGGGCTCGCGTCTGACTACTATCTCACGGTAAGCGATGATGTAGTCGACAATGGAGCACGCTTATCTAGAAGTAACTTATTCACTCCCTTATCATCAGTAATATCTAGTTCTACCACCAATATGAGCTTGTACGCACCAAATATCGAGGTTCTAACAAGTCCCTAAGCCAGACAAAAATATTCGCATGTGATAAAGTTGTCGTGTACGGAACATTCTATTGAGCCCAAGATTGGAACTGTGCCCGACAAATAGCGACAAACCAATATCGGTATAGACGACCTGTGAATGTACAACAGTCGCAGCTTCTTTTGGTATCTTTTTAGATAGCAGGATATTTATGAAAACTGGACTAAAACAATAAAAAGCTTACTTCAAGGTTGACTGGTAGAAAACGCCAGCGTCATTAAGTCCGCCTCTATTTGCGTACAGTACCTACTTGGCATTTGTGTGTTGGTTTTTGTGTTCCCACTGTTGGGACAAAGACCTCCTCTCTGCGAGAGGGAGTGAATTGTAATCCACCACGCGGGCCCAATACGGATTGGTAGAAGTCACATGTCTTAAATTTTTTGGTTCTTGACGATGTTTTCCGCCACCGTTTTGAGAGCAGTTATGATAAAATAATTTACACGAAGTAAAGCGCCTGGCTGGGTTTGAATCCATGACCTACCACTTATAAGTCGCGGCTATTACCACTGGGTCACGCATTGGGCCCGCATGGTGGATTATAGCCCACACCCTTTCCACATAGGGGAAGCTTGTGTCCCAGCAGTGGGCACACTATAGGCTGATTATACTATATGTTAGATTTTTGACACTATTACATGGCAGGATTGGTCCAACCGTCAGACTTTATGTGGTCAGTTGTCATAGTTGGAATCCAGCAGTTTAGCGTGTTTTCCAAAGCATTAACTACACAAGTAGTTATCAGCCAAAACAGGGTATAAACACACATTGATAGTCAACGCGTAAGCGCCAGTAATAGCCTGTTTTCCCTAGGTGAGTCGCGGTACCTTCTCGGAATTATAAGTAGTAGTTCTAGTAGGTACGTGTTATACTGTGGAGGTACCTATTGTAGAAACTATTTCATGCGGACCTTTTTAGAGTATTTAAGAAGTAATGACACATTTTAATTAAAAGAAATAAACACTGATTCGAATTTTAAAATAAATCAAATTGTCAGATAGATTTGGGACGGCTGTAAATCCGATAGGTGCGAGTGAATTTTATAAGAACATAAAATTAAATGTTGTTAAGAATAAATCCTAGATCAACTCACAGAGAAGCCTTTGATTTCAAGTACCTCGCCGCTGTATATACTATATGGTGGAGTTAGCAAATTATCCGGCGCCTCCACCATATATACTTAACTGATGTAGAGACTCTTTCATCACGACCTCTCTATAGGGTTTAAGAAATAATGGCACATTATTGTTTAATAAAGGTTTAAAGTAACAAGAATGCGCAGTATATATTGACCCGTCCCTATATAGAGATTTAACATAATGAAATCTAGGTTAGATTTCATTAAACAAATCCTCACACTACCCCTCACGTACTCGTAATTCAAACCTCTCTAAAAGGAGTACGTACTCAGTACTTTAATTCTTTCGCCGCTTAGAACTACAAACTAGGGAAGAGGAGCTAAATAGATATTTTTCTTCGCTTTAATCCGTTTGCACACTTCAAAACCTAGCCTTACTAAAGCAAATCAAATAGAGAAACTCACAATAAATAGCGTTTTCGTGTTTCTTTTCAAAATAAAATCTCGTTAGACATTTCCAGTTTACTTTCCTCGCTTCGTTCACGACATACTGGGATTAAAGTAGATCAAAGAGTTTCCATTTTTCAATTGATAAGTTTCATTATATCATTCTGATGTAGTCTTTGAAAGTGCTCCAATATGTTGCACCGAATAGTTCTGTTGTTTGTTGACAGTATTTGCTCATGTTTTATAGTAGAATTTAGTGTATTTCGTTCCTTCTTATCGTCTATGTAGGTCAACAATACCTTCTCGAAATTTGCACATTGTAGGTATAGTGAAGCTTCCAGAGCACCAGACATTACTTATTTTCTGACTAACATAATGAAATCCCACATGATTCAGTGTTAGTATGTTCTTTGAACGTATGCATAATCTGCTTGCTTCGACCGACGGCCAATTTACCGGTATCAGGCACTATAGTTACGTAATATAGGTACATTATTCACTTTTCTTCAGGCCCTAAGCTCCCGATATTTTCATCTATCGGACTTTACCCGTGCCGTGGTAAACAGATTAGCTAATCGCTAAGGTTTGCTACTCTCGATTCGATTAGAGATGAACATTCAGAAAAACATGCACATTAAAGTAACTTAGTTAAAACTTCAATCCCCATTTATCCAATTATATGAGTGCATACGTATTCTTTTTAAAATTTTCAGTGTTCAGCTACACGTCATGTCAGTCATTTCCGACAAGCCTTACAACAAACGAGTGGAACCCGCCACACCCAACACTTTTGACAGATACATTTACAAATTGTATCATTGATCTTACGTTACTAATTGGAATCGCAAACCCATAGAAATCGCATGTATAAAGAGAAATATATTAAGTCACAATCGGGATGGCGGGAAAATCAGCAGACATATTGAGAGACGCTTTGGGAGTGCTTTGCTTTGTTTTGCTTTGTACTTTTTGGTTGTGTTGAAAAGATCGCTTTTAGCGATTAGGCCGCCCATTGTGTCACCCTATGTAATGTTTTCCTCATATTTTTATTGTAATTTATATGGTATACATAATAAAGAGTATTCTATTCTATTCTATTCTAATGGTGAGTACGGCTAAGGAGTGGATTTCCTCGCAAGAGTCTGTGTTTTCTGATAGCTATAATACGGTCGAAAGTGAATAGATTATTTCAAGGAGAGCGTGCTCCATCGGCAACCATCTCATCATCAGATGAGGTAGTGGTCAAATTCGTACATTTCAATAATATTTAAATGAAAACGCACTAAAGATGTTGGGTTTTTAATGGAGTAAGCTACTAGGGGTAAAAGTCTACGGGCTGTTACGACACATAATATCATTATCAGCCTTATAATGTTCACACTGCTGGAACTCAGGCGTACTCTCTAGGAGAGAGAATGGGCCGTAATCCATCACGCAGGCCCAGTGCAGTTTGTTACGACAGAGCAGCACGCCAATCCGTAGTCAAAAGTCTACGAAATAATAATAAAAAGAAAGCAAGATATGCAATCCGATCCCCAAAACGATTGTATCCAACAATACACAAAAAAACACGACCAATAAAAACAAGACCCATCAACAAAGCACACAAATAAATTAATTACAACATTAACAAATTGAGAAAAACACGGCGTGCAAATAAACGGACCGCACACTGTAACGTTATTTTGGACTCATTAAACCTGGGCTGATTTTACACACATATTCAGAGAGATAACTTTGCCGGCGTTATGCAGTTAAATGGATTAAATTCGGCCGCAGCTGGATTGTTCGCGTAATGGACACCCTGTACATGAAAACGTTGGGCAAACTTGTTACTGCGAGCTGTGTGTTAGCAATTTTTACACCAATTTATCGGATGGTATTGACGCGTGATGAATTATTTTTAAATTGTGGATATTGTAGTCTTTTGTTGCTGTTTTTGCTCGTGGATCGTTTAACATGCTGTTAAAGTAAGTAAGAGGTTTATAGGAATTTTAATTATTTTTTATGTTCGAAGTCAGTGCTGTTTTATTTAACACACTTTTATTAGCTTCATCTGTAAATATTGTAAAAACCCTAGCCCTCTTGTGGGCTGCAGAGCTTATTAGTAGCCCTTCGACGTTAACGGGGGCGTCGCGTAGCACCAGTACTCGTTGAATCGGTGCGAGAGGACTGTGTGGATGGGATCTATCTACGGGGCGGACAATTAATATATCTGAGGGCGACTGCAATTTACTATATTCAGTATAATATGGAAGATTACATATTAGCCCACTTGGTCGGGCTCGCGGAACCCTAACTAACCAAGTCTGACACAAACGTCAAGCCTAACCTTTTTTCTAAAGGGGAATGCCAACCAACCATAGACACTTCGGCCCTGGGTGCCCACATATAAAAGTATATGGAAATGATAATATGCAATATAAAGAATGAAATGGTAAAAGTATTGGTTTAAAAAAAAGTCCGGATTTTTAAGATATAAAATGGTTTTTATTTTCCCAAATACAGTTTTTTTTAACAATAATTTTACTGTAATACATACATACTTATAAGATTTTGATTATATCTCTAGTGTATTTTATATTCTTATACATCATTTGTATCATATACAATCAGTACATCATCCAGGAAATGAGCAGGAGGGAGAATATTAGTCTGATGCCGTGCCCAACCTAAATACCATATTACTGTTATAACATGGGCACAGCACCCTACCGTTCAAACATTATTATTATGTTTCTTTTAGTTTTTTAAATTCTATTTTATTGCATAATTAGGAACAGATAACCATGACAGTTAAATTGTGCAGTGGCGTTTTTGTTATGATCTAATGAATTCATGGTCACTAGTAATTCGCATGTTTAATTATCATAACATAATAATTATCGAAAAACAAAAACGAACTAAATTGGCATTTACATCAGAAAAATCAATTAAATAAAAAAATCGAATATATTTTGAATGAAATTAGTAATTGGCAACACTTTTTATTTTATCCACAAACCAATGAATTACGGATTTATTTAATTTCATTTCAATACTTTTTATTTGTGCAAAAATGTTGCAATCTTGTTTTGATAAATGAATACCGCGATTGATAATCATAAAATAAGATGTAATTTTTTAACAAAAGCAAATTGTTGGGCGTTTCTGGGCTGAATCCCGGCATCCCCCTTTATATCAAACGGCTTTTCAAGAGTTTATAGAAAGTTCTAACCTGCCAGTCGGCAACATAAGGTCGTCACAATATGTAAAAATCGTAGTAGTTCAATTTGACCCACTTCCCGGTTTCCAATGGAGCTGAAATTTTGCAAACATGTTTAGTATGACTGACAATGCATGGTTAGTCAAGTGTCGTCATTTTAAATTCAGAAAGGCGGACTCCAAAAGATGGCAAACTAGTTATTGTTTATGCATTCCCATGAAAGGGTATCAAATTAAAAGGGTTTGCTGAAAGAATTCGAAAAATAAATGACGTCACTCTAAGCGTGTCTTTTAGTTTTTTGAAACTATATTATTTTATTTCCATCACTTATTTATTTCTGCCTTGGATAAGTATCTTGATAATTCACAGAGGCACATTTTTAAAGTACTTTATACCTCCAAACATGTCATAATCTTTCTATAACCTCATAATAGTTGATAAAGAATTCCTATGTATAAAGAAAACTTTCCGGGTCTTTCCGGCGGCGCTCAATACCATTTTTTTCCAATTTCATCGAAATTTAACGCCCGCGAAAGGCAATGGGCCCCGGATTATTGAAAGTCGTTCCAATAAATCATATAACAAAGAGTTCCCAGAAGGGAACTCTTCACGGGTTCATGTAAAAACATGAACCCGTTATTGACCGCTTTCTTCTACGCAGATTTAGGTAACGTATTTAGCTTAGATACAAATAAACGCACTTAAGGCTTTTAGACCCCTAGTACACTTTTATGTTATTTTTCTTATACGTTCACTGCCTTCTCTCAAAAGCTGAACTTAATCCATAATGACTATCTTTATACACCAAGTTCAGCCATACCGCCGTACTAAGTAACAATTTACAAGTAATGAATGTTTAAAGCTGAAACACACAAATAATCGTCTAGGCAACAACCTCAGCGTAACGCTGTTTAATTTAATGCGAACGCAGCTTAAAAACTTTTACTAAGGGGAAAGTAATAAAAGTTGAAGAAATAATTTCCACCTACGTTTAAAGAGGTTCCCGAAAATTTTAGTCATAAAACTCTCCCGGCGCAGGCACCAGCTACATTAACCAAATTGTACAAAACAAACATATCTAATAATTACGCCGCGGGCACCGAGCCTCGTTTTGCGGAATTATGCGACCGCCTGTAACTTTTTCAATCTGAACTTCGACAATTAAATTTACTCCCAAGTCTGAACATAACATTTCAATAAGGGACACGGATTGGTTAGAACCAGTGTTTGTGTTACAAAAAAACTGTTTGCCTTCCACACAATTTAATACTTGGACTATCAAATACTACGCAGGCTCAAAAACACGCTTAGTTCGACAGTACAAAGGAGCTGTGTGGCTTGATAAATACGATAAGGAATAGCAGTTAGAGAACGGTTTGAAAGAGCTCGTAGGATATATCATTAATCTTTACATTACAAATTCATTCGGTAAGAACTCACTCACTTGGATTAAGCAGAATTATAAATGAAGTGTCACGCGAACGCGCACAAAAAGTGGGAAAGGAGGAAAACCTCTGAATAAAGCGACGGCTGCGTCAGTTTTTAACTTGGAGATGAAGAGAATGGGTCCTGCCGTCCCACCGTCCTACGCACAGGGGATTAATCGAGTAATTCTCAAGTTTAAATGCGGAAAAGAAATACGGAAACACGGATGCTATACAATTTTGATTGTAAAATCGATATCGATAAGGGGTTTATAGACTGTTCGCAGTAAACGGTCGTCAAAGGAGCTATTCTACGTGAAGCCGTTTCATTAAGTCGATTGATGATTCCGTACGCATGGATGGGCTTGTTAGATAGTTAGCTCAAATTGAATCTTAGGTCCATTATCATTTTGTGGCATGTCGTGAAGGAAGTTTTAAGTATGAATAATGTTAGTGACGGGAAATGTCGAAGGTAAAAGAAACAGAGGACGAAGCCGGATGAGGTGGTAGGACCAGGGGGCTTAGACAAAGTAACAATTTAAAAACGATAACGAAGTTAGAAAAGACTAAAATGTATGAGATTGACATAAACCGCGCTAAGTCACGTGGTCAGTCGACATCGTTATCGCAAGTTGGTAGACAATGTTATAATTCGTAACGAAACCATAAAGAAACGAATTGCTATCGTGTTTATCCCATACAAATGCGTAGACAAGCAGCGCTTTCAGAGTTCGCCTTCGCCTCGATCGTGATCACCAAAAAAGATAACGAAGGAACGCTAACGCTAGGAAATGTTTATCGATATCTCAGAGACGATGATGAATTTAGATATCGTTTCGCTACGAAGCGATGTTACTTTGTCTACAGGGCCAGATCTCCAAACAGCTGGAGTTATCTGTCAGGGCCGCCCTCCACCAGGAGACGGACCGGATCTGTTGAAGGCAGGCAATTGATAGTTAAAAAAGGAGTCATGATCTTCAGCAATGGAGGAACGATTGAGAAGAGAAGAGAGTGGATGTCTCTTAAGAAAGAAGAAGACCAAAAAAACGATGGGTGGTCTGTGTGAAAGATTGTTTAGAAAGGAAGTGACTGCTGAGATGACGACTAATACAGAAGTTTGGAATGTTGTGCCGACCGCAAATAAATTGGGATAAGAACAAGAGAATGATGTTGACTTTTAAGTCTGTATATGAAAATTCAATCTACGGTTTACTATAAACTAAAAAGGGCCTCCTTGTGATGTATTTTTTTTTGTGGTGTGGGAAATTATCCAATGATATCTCGCGCTCTAGGGTGGAGCGGGAGGGCGTGTCAGACTCTTACTGACTAAAACCCACCCCTGTTCCTTCTCTGCCCTGAATGCCCAGGGGCGAGGTAACTCTTTCGAATCCCCTTGTGATGCTTCAAGTGTCTTTTGGAGCTTCAAATGTCTTTTTACCCGACTGTCCCAGAAAAAGGGTAAACTGTAGATATTTGTATGTTTGTATGTCTATTTCTTTGGCACGCGCTGTAGCCTAAACGGCTGGATGGATTTTAACAAATTAGGTATTGGTCTTGTCATGAGACATAGGAAAAAGCCCGATTGACAAAAAGCAACTAAAAAGTTCCAAACTAGTCACTTTTTTGCGGAATTTGTTTTAGTTCATTCAGACTGCTTTAAAAATGATTTGTTTGGAACTTTTGAGTTGTTATTTATACAAGATACACAAGTCAAATGGCAGAATTTTCATCACAAACATAACAAGACGAGATCACGAAATAATACGTCATAAAACGATTCAGTATATAACTTTTATGTCGCCATTATCCTCGAGTACGTCACTGTGAGTAGGCAAAAACTTTTTACTTTGCAAGTTCTTGACGGCACGTTATAACACATGATATATGGCATCTCATTTTTTTTCTTGCACTGCAAAGCAACGTAACAGTGAGAAGTTTGCTTAATATTTAATCTTGTTTTTAGCTAAGTTGTGATAAAGCCTCAGGAGTTCTGGTCATCATGATCATAGTCCTTAAAAGTTAAGAAAGAGTAATTAATTTAAATATTTCAATTAGACCATAAAAAGGCATGTTTGAAGGTTAGAAACTGCAAATGAAAAAAAAAGATTATACAGGCTGTAACGGAAAGGTGTGGTCATATTTTAATAACTTCATCTGCCCATCGGTATGAACAACTTTCTTTAAAAAAATCCGAGGAAATTAAAAAAATATGTTTTTACCTCCCATACAAATATTGAACAGCTGATGATAACTTTGTATGGAAAGTTCAATTCTTTTTTTGGGACATTTCTCACCCTGTACCTATATGTCCATTCGCAAAAGTAGTTTCATATGAAGAAGAATGGACAAGAAACTCCATAGTTATCAGGCTAAGCCAAAATCCAAAACAATAATAATTATAGAACTACCGTACCTGTAGGTATGTGCCGGACTCAATTCTCGAAAATTTCGATATCACGTTACATTGGTATCGCTCTATCATCACTGACAGGACTATTGTTGCCAATAAGCCTGGCATAGTGGTGATAGATCGACTAGAGTGACGCACATTGATTGTTGATATGGTGGTCCCTCATTACAAGAACCAAAGTATCTTGATCTGGCTCGCGAGGTTGTCGACATGTGGGCGATGGATACCGCAGTCACTGTGACGATAGTCGTGACGGCCAATAGCAGTCAAGACCAACATCTGCAGAGGCTCTCGTTGGACAGTTGGATCAAGGGCTTGATCAAGAAAGCAGTATTCTTAGACATGGCGCGTATCGTTAGGCAATTCTTCTCTCAAGAATCCAGACCACCGGTAACTTGGACTCTTTACGCGATACCGGTGGGCTACCATTTTTTAAAGAAATTTTGTTTATTTTTCAAAGAAATATTTTAAAATGTAATGTATATTTTTTATTTTAGATGGGTTTGCTCTTTACTCTAGTCTAGGTCAGAGGTGACGGAGACTAAGTCGACGATGGAGCGAGCTTACCCAGAAGAAGCCTGTTTGCTCTAACTTTGAACAGATCAGGTTTGTATGCATTCGGAAATACAGACGCAGGTGGAGAATTCCACTCCTTAGCTGTGCGCATTATGAAAGACGTTCGTAAACGCTTAGTGCAAATTCATAGAATAGCAACAAGGTAGGGATGGTAACTTGCAGTGAGTCTAGATGTCCGATGGTAGAAGGGGGCCGGTGGGATGAGGTCGTGGAGTTCCTGGGCATACTCTCCGAAGTACATTCTAGATAATAGATTATTATTATTATAGAGAGATAGATAGACCACCGATAAGCAGGCAACCTTACGGCGATGAGCCAAGTTGTGAAGGTTGTCATCCACCAATTTTTACGTCGCCAAAGAGCCTCTTAGCTCTGCGTTCCACTGAGTCAAGCGTAGCAGGTTGGTATTTAGCTGAACCATCCCAGAGGTGGCTGCAATACTCGATGCAGGATCAGACTTGTGCTTTGTAAAGGGTTAAAGCTGTCCAGGCGTGAAGTATCGCTTCACTCTGTTTAGGATGCCCAGTTTTTTTACCGCAGTTTGGGCTTTGTAATCAAGGTGGCGTCGAAGTAGAGACTGGATGTCAACTCCATACCTAGAATCTCGAGCCAATCAATAAGAGGAACAGATGTACCCCGAAAAGTAGGAGTTTGGTCGAAACGACTTCTTTTTGCGGTAAAAAAAAACACGCCTGTGTTTTGGTAGCGTTAGAAGAGACCACATTGTCATCACCCCACTGGGAGACAAGGTTTAAGGTCAAATTTGTTCGCCGGTTTTTGCGCTGGACAAGTATCTCTCTGAAACCGTACTGTTATCTGCGTACCCAGCAATACCACGCTGAAGTCAGGTCATTGATGTGCAGCAGGAAAAGAGTTGCAGAAAGAACAGACCCCTGAGGAACTTCGGCATCAATAGCCATGAGGTCAGAGGAGCAGCCGTCAACGACTACTCGGATCGACCGTTCACTAAGGAAGTCTGATATTGAGCTCCAAAAATCAGCTGGAATGCCATAAGCAGGAAAGGCTGCTGAGTAGACTTGCGTGCCAGACCCTGTCAAAGGCCTTTGAGATATCAAGCGATACAGCTAGTGCTTCGCCGTGTTTTTCAATGGCTTCGCCCCAGCAGTGCGTGACATCGACAAGAAGATCGCCAGTTGACCGTCCATCGGACATTATTGTCTTCAAGGTATGTCTACAGCTTGCTGTTAAGTACCCTTTCCATAACCTTGCACAGAATGGAGGTAATGGCGATCGGTTGGTAATATGTGTTTTAAAAGAATAAAGGAAACAATTATGGTACTCGTATATGATGTCAATATTTAGTTTTTATTCCACCATAACCAGATCCGGGCTTGGATAGAGAATGCAGCACTGTCCTCTCGTCAGCCAAAACATGCACGTTCTGAAAGTGCATCTAATGCAACTTGCAATCGATACCTTAAAAAAAATTAAGGTTTTTCGACGAATATGAGCTTTTAAATTACAACCAAACCAATCCACACACTCATTGTAACCAGAACAGATCAGTAGATAAACGCTATTCAATTATAGATACTGATAATAACATAAATAACAATAGTGAAAGATGTATCTACACACAGTAGTTACAAATACTAACAAACGTAAATACGAATGGAACAGTTGTACACAGCATTGTAATCATAAAATACTGAGATATGTGATTTGTTGGGTAACTGGTTTATGTTGTAAGCGTCTCCACAAACTAGACTACCCATTGTTATTATCGATTTAATTATTGTTCTTACACACACTGGGCTTGATTAATTTTGTTTTATCAAAGAAACTATCAGTGGAACTAGTGTTAGTAACTAGCAATTTTTCCGGAAAAAATGGCGACAGTTTTTTTTTATTATTAATTGGTTCACGTTTGACGACTATCTCAAATTGAAATTCAAATTATTTATTTGTAAACATAGGGTATGGTTAAAGATGTTATACAAATATATATATATATATAATGTCACAATAATGTCCCGCCAGATGGCATACAAATTTTAACAAAATTGTACCTATTGACTAAAAATTATAGGTAAGTACTATTTATAAATTGCAAAATGATAATTAAAATACAACAATAATCATTCAAAAAACATAAAAAAATAAAAATGCCAACTAAAATTAAAATAAAAGTCTAACTAGTCACAATTTAATTAATAGCCAATTGAATGTCACTTAAATGTTTAGTAATAATCAGTCAGAAGGATAAAAAAGAAAATGTCAATATACAACAAATCTCACCTCATGGTAAACGATAATGCAGTGGAGCACGCTTGCCTAGAAATATAGTTGTAGTCATCAGGAAACACAGACTCTGACAGGGAATTCCTCTCTACAAAAGCACTGTTAGGGAAGATGCTCAGGTGAACATCTGAACATCGAAAAAATCTATTTTTAATACGACAAAGCCTTGGATGTATCTATATCCTAACAGCATATACTTGCAGTCTCCATAAGCGCAATCAGGACCACAATACCGGCCACAATTATCTCAAGACCACAGACAAGTACCAAGCTTCCAAACTTAGCCGGACGCGACGAATGCCGAATTTGTGCAGACTTCATAGAAAATGCATGTGAAATTGTGAACTGTCGACCGCATCTTGTGGCGACTTGTGACCGCACTGTTGCTGCGTTTAGCAGCTTGGTCTTCAGCTACACTTATATAAATAAATCTACCTATCTATGTGTATTACAGTGCTTTTTCACCATAGATGTGCAAGGTAGCTAGGCGATGCAAAGACGTGTAGCGGCGCTATAGAAATATTTGAGCTGTACGTGGGCAGGATACTGTGTGGTGGGGTCAGCGGAGGTAACGGCGAGCACGCAACCCACCGCTCGTGCGTGTGCCTCGCTCATATCCCTAGCACACATTTCTCGTTCACATCCCTCACACACTTATCTCGCTTAACCCGGGCCTGCGGACGGCGAGTAATGGGTAGCTCGCCGTCCGATCAGCACCAGGCCCGAGAGTAGACGGTGCGTAGTGTTCCACGCGCGCCTCAAAGAGTTGTCAGCAATTAGGACGGGGCCCGCCATGGCCGATGCCTGCCCGGGGGTTGAGGATAAATTCGAAACAGAGTAACCTCGCCCCCGCGCACTAAGTGCAGAAAGGAACAGGAGTGGGTTTTAGTCAGTAAGAGTCTGACACGCCCTCCCGCTCCACCCAGAGCGGGAGAAGTCATTGGATGATTTACCACCCCACAAAAAAAAAAAAAAGTGCACATATAAAAGCGAGACTATCCGATATCCTACTATCATTTAAACATCAGTAGCTCTTTTTCACAAGAGCTAAGCTAAGCAAGGCTAGCAAAATGAACTGATTCGTTAGTCGATTATTTCCTCGCTCACCACCTAACTACCTTGGACATCTCTGATGGAAAAGCACCCTTATGAATGTATGAGTGTAGGTCCTCATAGTTAGGTAATAACAAACACGTTATGAGAACATAATTGCCTGTATTTGTGCCAAAGTATTGTGTTACATTGTTGTATTGTTTATACGTAATGTGTTAACAATGTTTGTTTTCACTACAAACGTGAAGGCTCTGTTTCCGTATGGTAACAGGAAATATAAGGTATGCCAGAGTAAACAGTGTATATTTTGGTTTAACAACTGTTAAACAATTTTTTTACATTAAACATTGGGATAAATTATGTTCGAAATATTTTTAAGCTATTTAATATTCTATTGATAATTTACTGGAACGTTTGACAATTTATTAGGAGCTACGATTATTACTGTCAGACTAATATTATTAATTTTTGACTTTTCATTAAGTTCGCTTAAATGAAAAACATTTTAGTTGGCTCAATTTATTATCTCCACAAATGCGATGAAATTAAAAACACTGAGATATATGAACGCTAACAAAGTAGAAGGAGTATATAAGAATCGTAACCGTTGGCGTTCTGAAGTTTCTGCCAACCCACATGAGGAAAAAGCATGAATTTATGAATGATAAAAACGCAGATACTTTTGAAACCAAACGTTTGGTGATGCGCCACCAGTACATGGTGAACATCACTTCCATGCGCATAGCATGTTTTCGGAACACTTGCATTGTGCATACAGCTAAGGAGTGGAATTCTCAGCCGAGGTGTGTGTTTTCTGATAGCTGCATCCTCCCAAAGACCCTCAGTCTTTAAGAGAAGAGTGAAGAGGTTACTCTTAAGCAGGCGTGCTCCAACGCCAAACACATCATCACTTACCGTCAGGTAAGATAGTGGTCAAACGCAAGCCTATGAACAGTAAAAAAGAAACAGTCTCCGACTAACAGTCATCATCCTATAGCCAAAAATTTGTAAGCTCCAGAAAACAACAGAATATAACACCAATATAAATATGTACAATTAAACTATTTATTAGGTAACTGATAATAATAACAATACGTACTAACGCGTATAAAAACAACTCATTGGACATCAAACAATTCATCCACATCGCTGTCAATGGGAAAAGTGCCGCGAACGCCGGCAGCATTGCCCAGTCCTCTGGTCACGTGAAGAGTCGGTTATCTGTTTGTTTGTTTCCAAAAACATAAATAATATTTAGAAAACTCTAAATCAAAACAATTCCACAAAAGACAATTACAGGAACGCCTCAATTCAGTCAGACACTAATTTACAATCCGCCATCTTTATTTAAAGCAGTGTAAAAAGAGATGACGAGACGCGGAAAGCGCGTCCTTTGTCGAGAGACATACCACAGACTGACAGGGCGTTCCGATTTGTATGTAGATAAATGGAAAAGGGTATTAGATCCCTTTTATACCCGGTGCGTTTGTGATGATGTATTAGAAGGCAAAATTATTTTAATTATTGTTTTTTATTGTTGTTATGAGTAACTATTCCACTCTTTGTGTAATATAATTGCATTGCCACTGCTCTCAAAACAGTGAAGGAAAACATCGTGAGGAAACCGGCATGTCCTAAAACCAAAAATTCGAAGACGTGAAATCCACTAACCCGCAATGGGCCTGCGACGTGGATTACGGCCCATTCTTTCTCATAGAGAGTAGACTTGAGTCCCAGCAGTGGGAATATTACAAAGCTGATTATTGTGTTATAATTATGCTACGTGTCATTCGAATGTTTTTTTAATTATTGTACGAATTAAGTGTTTTATAGTTTATCAATTTCCAGCTTTGTGTATGATGGAAATCTATTCTTTAGAATATACTCGTACTTTAATCTGCACCAAAATTGTAACTTTACTTAATTCTTTTAAAAAAACCGAGGCATTGGCACAATTGGTACAAAATCAAAAGCAAACCAAAATCATTTATTCAAACTAGGCTGAGATCAGCACTTGTTGAATTTCAAAGTTCTACATAAAGACAGTCTCCCAAAAACAGTCCACAAAAGCCTGTCACGTTAAACACTCTAAATATGTTTTCATTCATTTAGTATAAATAACACCAACTCTGATAAAACACTTATTCATTTACTCAATCAAAAACCGAGACAACAGTCTCAAGAAAACTTCTACGCGATAAGTCAAACAAATGAAGAACCGTTGCCAACAATATGGCTGAATATCAATAACATCTACAGAGTATTATTCTCTCTCATTGAATATACGAAATAAACTATGATACTGCTGAAATGTCAAATAAACTGAGTACTCAATTCAGTATTTCATACCAATGTACGAGTAGGTACGTATTGTTCTTGTTTAAGTCTGTTTTCGAATTCTATTGATAGTATGTATTTGTAAATTGAAAATTACGAATGACATGGTGTATTGAAGGTTTGATTTTGTTTAAGTTTTCAAATAGCATTTTCTATATACAGTGTGTAAGGTACATGAACGAACATACGTGTTCCAGTGATTCAGTACATGATTCTGGACACCCTAGCGTTGGAAGTTGTCGTCGGCTTTTTCCTAATTTTTGGAAAAAAAATCTGCGTTTTTTTGACGTTAAACTGTATAAAATCGTTATACCTATCTACCTCAATGAAATTTTTAATAAAAAAATAATTAGTTCCCTTTTTTTGCAAAAACCGCAATGTAAATAAAATTAAAAGAAGCTCCCTGCTCAGCTGATTTCCTAAGTTCACCGGAGGTCATCGTGGAACCAGTAGGTACGCACGCAATATCGGCCACAGACCGCCGACGTTCCTTTGTCGGCAAATGCTCACACAGACCTATGAATCTAACAGACGCGACACGTTAGGCATTTTAAGTGTCTACAAAAATTGATATCCCATTGACTACTTTTATTTGAACTTATTTTGAGGGGAGGTTATTTTTATAAACCTTCATCGAAATAAGTAAAGAAGATTTAAAAAAAATGTGTTGCAGTTTACTGATAACAACTTATTTCTTATATACATTTTTGTTATCAACAAAGTTAAGTTAAGTAATGCAATACAACAACGTTACTTACTCATTTCGTTAAAACCACCTTCCTACATTTCGTATACCTACCTACATCAAAATAATTACTGAGTGAGTAGTTAGTAGGTACAACTAAATGCGATTGTACAGCCTATCAATTTTAATGATCTATGACCATGTCGGCACGTTCAAAAGCGTACCTACACTAATAAATAAAATTTTATTTCTTTAGCATTTCGCCGACGACGAATTTTTGTTTTTTGTTAGTTCCGTGTTTACGTTCATCGCAAACGGATGTGCAGTTGGTAGCGAATTTAGGTTGTTATCGTAAAGTTATCAAAAATAAGTTATTTTATGTGTTTGTTAGTATGTGTGTTTTTTGTTTTGCTTGTTGAGTGTGTGCTTGTTGTGTAACAACACCTCAGTGCCCAGGAAAATGCTCATGCACTTCATGCATAAGCATTTTCCTGGGCACGTAGGAGCCTCCTTCGTAAGAAATGAACGAAATTTAGGGTGAGTTGGTTCATTAGTTAAGTACACAGTTGCTAATCGCGTCCCCGACAGAGGTGTTCGTGGTTGGCGAGCGGCAGAGCTGTACTTAAGAAATTTGAAAATCACCAAGGTTATTTCTGTAGGGACGCGATTGACGACCGTGTAGCAGGCGCTTTAATACCTACATTCCTGGACCGCAATGTAGGTACTTACAAGCTTCTTTATTATTATCTATCCTAATCTTTATCTAACCTTATCTTCAGTATTCTTGAGGGATTAAAAATGTATGTGATATCAATGTTGTCGTCATTAGAATAAACAGTTAAAGGTGCCACGGAACATTATACGCAATTGTCGTTTTAAACGTTTAACGCAAGTATGCGCTTATGTCTATTAAGTATCTTATCTAGTTATTTATCACATCGATCGGAAACATCGACGTAAATGTATTTTTATCACAAAGTAGAAAGGGTATTTAGGTAGGTACTTGAGCCCGTAGCGGCGCGACCACCTGTGTTTATGTGTATAAGACGTGGTAGGTAACTACGTAATACCACGTCCTACGCACTCGCGCGCGCCTACATGCATTGCGAAGCGTTGAGATCGCATTGTTCACAATACATTGCGTGCTTGAAAATGTCAATTTCTGTAATCGATCATTACCGAGATTAATGACTATGATAATTTTGTTACTGACATTAGGTATGACCTTTTCGCGAAGTTTGCGGTATCTTGTTCCTTACAGCCTGTATAGTATTAGTGACTTACTTTAGTTTTGCATGAATATATCTTTCTCGTGAATCACTCTTTTTACTGGTGAAAACCGCATGCAAATCCGTTCAGTAGTTTTTGAGTTTATCGCGAAAAGACAGAGAGACAGACGCGGTAGGGGACTTTTTTTCTAATATGTAGTGATTAGTGTAGTGATACATTAATATTTAAATTATAAGTGTAGTTTTATTTGATACTTTAGTGTAAGAATGCTCGTACTCTTTTTTTCTTTTTTAACCGACTTCGCAAATAATAATAATATAATAATAATAAAAATGTTTATTTTTCTTCCACAAATAACACTTAATAACTAAAACTTAAAAATATAAAAATGTATAACTATGTAGGATACGAGTATGTTCATTTGTGGGAGACTGGTGCCTAAACTAAGCCGTGACTTGTATTTCAGGACACCAGGGACTCCCCCCTATAGGAAAAAAAATTATATAAAAAAAAATAAAAAAAAATAGAGAATGCCGTTACATTTATGTGTTATAAGGGCAAACTATTTGTTGGAAAAGAAAAAATAATAAAAATAAATCTTAAACTTCTAAAAAGTGTAGTGGAGTTCAAGGTGTATGTGAGATGTGGGTGAGAGTATGATGTATTTTGTGTTTGACTGTGTGTGTTTTTGTGTGTAGTGTATAGTGTGAGAGGATACGTGAGTGGGTTCATGTCTAACTAGACGAATGGTTCTTACGAGTTTATGACCAGTAGCTCTTCTGTTTTCGTGTAGTTCAATTTTTGTAGCCAGTTAGTCAATATAAGTTTACATTTAGATTTATTATAATTATAAATACCTAATTCTTTATTAAACTTCTACAATAAGTTTAATAAAGAATTAGGTAATTTTTATTAGGGGTTCAGGCCCCGGGAAAGTATAAAATTTTGGGCAAAACCTGTTTTAAACTTAATGGTGCTACATACTGCATAATGCCTCCTCGTTGTTAAATTAGAAAGATCGAAAGAGGACGGATCTGAATGTTGCCGCAGAATAGTAAAAAGGATTTAAATTTGCCTAACAGTTAACACCTCGGCTTCCTCATACAGTGCGTCAGTGGGATAGAGTCGTGGTTTTGAAAGGCCAACTTTTAAAATCAACCTTTGGGCTCTTTCTATTTCTAACATTTTAGTTTTATCGGCACCTCCCCAAGTTGTTACACAATATGTTAGTATAGATTGAACAAGGGCAAAATATACCATTTTAAGCGTTTTACCATTAGCTACCTGTCTAAGCTGTTTAAAAATATAAGTCAGTTTCCGTACTCTTTTACATAAGTTGTGAATGTGTTCATCAAAGGACAATCTTTTATCAATGGTCACACCCAAATATCGAATACTTTGTGTTGGTTGTATTGTTGAGCAGCTACATTGATTCAAAGGGGGAAATGAACACCGATGAACAAATATGGGAGGCTTATCTTGTTAGAAGTTTTCTACGCTTCTGATTGCAAAAGGAATGTATTTGGTTTTATCTGCGTTAAGAGTGAGCGAGTTTGCAGCTAGCCAATGGTAGACCTTGTTCAGACCGGGTTGAGCAAAGGAATATACTTCTTCCCAAGAATCTCCCTTGAAAGTAAGAGTTGTGTCATCTGCGTAAGATATTATTCTACAGTTCTCAAGATCAAGTTGACATAGTTCATTTATATAACACAGAAACAAAGTTGGGCCAAGAACACTTCCCTGAGGAACTCCGCGCTCGATAGGAAGTTCATCACTCAAGTGGTCCCCGATCCTTACACGTTGCGTACGATCGGTTAAATAGTCGGCTATTAATATCAGTTCAATACCCCGTATTCCCATATTACTTAATTTTTTTATTAGGGTGGGGATAGAGACTGTGTCAAAAGCTTTGGCAAGATCGAGAAAGATGGTTAGGCATTTCTTGTTTTCATCTATGTTTCTTACCACAAAATCAGAAAAAGTGTGAATAGCCTCATCAGTGGATTTACGTGCTCGAAATCCATATTGTGTGTCAGCAAGAATTTTATTTGACTCTAAGAATTTTATTAGCCTATAATTAATAGTACCTACGCTCGAACACTTTTGATAGTGAAGAAAGGATAGAGGTGGGCCTATAGTTGTTGACACAGCCTGTATCCCCTGCCTTATATATGGGGATTACAATAGATTTTTTTAGTGCTTTAGGAAAGACACCTGTATCAAAACAACGATTTATGAGATCAGTGATAACGGGAGCCACCACATCCACAACACTTTGCAATAGTTTAGATGATATGATGTCCCACCCAGGTGAGCATTCACTCTTTAAATTTAGGATAGCGGTTTTAACTTCCATAATATCCACTTTGAGTAGTACGAATGAGTTGCTAGGGGAAGTGTCCCTGATTACAGCGGTGTTATTGAAAGATGGAACATTCGAGGGTATGTGTTGAGCTAGTACTTTTCCAATTGTAGAAAAGAAGGTATTGACATTATTAATCGATGATTGAGGGCTTTGATCTGTATGTAGTAGTTCTTCAGGAGATTCATGATTTTTATTATAATTGATTATACTTTTAATAGAGTCCTATAATAATTTAGAGTTACCTATAGCCATATTTAGTTGATTTTGTTCATATTGTCGTTTTATTTTTTTAATAAGATTATTGCAAAAGTTCCTGTATCGTTTATATGTTAAACTTAATATTTCAAAAAAAGAGGATCAAAAAGGAGGATATTTTATGTTCGACTGTATGTTTGTTTTTTTTTTTGTATGTCCACCGATTTCTCTGACAGTTGTGGACCGATTTTCATAATTCTTTATCCGAAAGTGTATACTCCAGAGGTGGTCCCTTATAAATTTTAAAGAAATTGCTTTAGCACTTTAAGAAAAAATCAACAAAAACCAAAAATGTGTATACGTAGATGTCGTTTTGGTCTCCTCCAATTACGAGTATGTTCAAATGCCGTGTTCCATGTTATTGGGGTTATCAATTCGGACGTAACTTTAATATTTAGTTTTAGTTCTGGGGTATACAACTAAAAAGTGAAAAATAAATAAACTTTTTTACAAAATATAACCGACTTCCAAAAAAGAAAATATACCTAAAATTGAAAAATAATTTTAATTTCGAAGTTGGTGTCAATTAACGAGGAAATAAAATACAAACACCGACTTCCGACATAAAAGTTATTTTTCAATTGTAAATGTATTTTCTTTTTTGGAAGTCGGTTGTATTTTTCTTACATACTATGGTCTACATTTTTTTTTCACTTCATAGGTCTTTGAAAATCATTGCAGGGTTGTATAGACAATTTATCGATTTTTTTTATTTGAGTCGAGCGTTCCCCCCCCCCCCTCCCCCCAAATCATCAATACAACTCCTTCAGTTAGTATTAGTACCAAATGTCATTATTTCATGAAATACTACATTTAGCACTAACACTAAGATACAACCTGACACTGACATACAAATTGCAAAAAACGTAAGAAAATTTGAATTTCGCGGGCTAGGGTGGAGCTTTCACCTTAAGATTTAAAATCATAAGTATCTCGAAAACGGTAAGTCCAATCGTAAAAACCAAAATTTGGGCTCCCTTTTATAAAACCCTGTAGAAAGATCCATAAGATCTAAATTATTATTAAAAAAAAACAATCCGCTACGAGTGCTACGATGGTCGGTGATGGTGACGGTGACGGTGACGCGCGAGTTCAATGGTTTTATCCCATTTCAAAAACGCCCAACGCGCCTAAAGAAGTCTTCACTTTAAAAAATGGGGGGCTCAACTATTTAAAAAATAATTATTCACGAAGGGGACGGCCATCCGCTTCGAACCTAACCTATCCGAGTCGGAGCGCCCCATGTCCCGATCTCGCTACGCTCGCTCTTGCATCCTAACATTGCCTTTTGTACACGCATAATCAGTGGTATCACAAACTCATCAATATCCAATTAGTTGAATTGGATATTGATGAGTGACTAGACGACATCCAGCCATACGGCTGGCCAGGTTAAACGTTGCGTTCAACGACTTGGCTGGTTGTCCTTCAGTCATTTAATTGAATGCCGGCGTTTAATGAACGGCCTAGGCGTCTAATTCAATGGCGAATTCAACCAGATGGCTGCGACATATATAACGAACTTTGAAGGAAAGCTATCAAGGCTAAGCTAGCTCTGTTAGTTAAGAATAATAGTCGCCCAACTTATAAAATGTACCTATTTGGAAAATTTCGTACAAAACACAAAATCCTTACAAAAAAAAACTTAGGTGAAGTTGTTAGTTATTAAATACTAGCTTCTGCCAGTGGCTTCCATGGTAAAAAGGAGCCTATCTTTAAATCCAGGATAAAATCTATCTGTTTGCGAAATTTCATTCAAATCCCTTCAGCCGTTTTTGAATTGAAACACTAACATACAAACTATCGCATTTATAATATTAGTAGGTGTCTACGACACATTCGCTCATTGATCTTCATTCAACATAACATTAATAAAATTCTCACATTCATTCCTAGATTCTTTCAAAAACTTCTTCTTGCACTTCACTGTCCGTTGCGCATTAAAAGTTATTATAAAAATTGCAAAGGCCTTTGAAACCTACTTGCCTATCAAAAATCTTTAATTTATCATCAAAAATAGGATTTATAACGGGTAGTAACCATGTAAAATTTTGAAAAAATAAAACCACTGTTTTTAGGGTTCATTACCCGAAGGGTCCAAACGGAACCCTATCCTGTCTTAGTTAATCAAACTTCATGCAACACAAAGGCGGACTTAATGCCTTAGAGAAACTCTACCAGGCCTATTGCTGTCACTCACGTGTCCGTCTGTCCGTCGTCTGTCACACAGGTTTTACAGTCAAACAGTGGTTGGAGCTACAGTCTATAGATTTTCACAGTTTAACCATTTTGTTGACCCAAAGCCATACAAATAGTTAAATATACATATTCAGGATTAACTCAAGCAAAAAAAAATACTCGACTCTATATTCAGTAAAACAAAATAAGTATAAAACATCAAAACAATTTACATAAACTTCATTTACTTTGCTTTACCTATTGACCTACATACCCGACTAAGAATCAGCGTCCCAGTAAATCTCTCCACTATGAAACAAATTATGAATACCAAACTAAAAATAACTGACTAAAACAGCGTAAGGTATTAAAGCCGCCACTTTGAAAAAAAGCAGGAATAACAAGATAATTTCAATTCAGTCCCAGCTAACGAGACTCGGACGGTTAAAAGGTAAAAATAAAAGTGTGGGTAGAGCAGGAAAAAGCTATCTGAACTACGCAACAGTCCTTTGATTCATTACAGTTTTCGATTAGGTACCGTTAGTTTGGCTTTAAAAAAATATAGCCGCTTTTTGTGTCTACCGTACCGGATTGCTGATTCTTTGGGTCTTATTTTTATATAGGGGAATGGTTAATGTAGTTTAAATCCTCGTTATATATTTTATGTAGTGAATTGGGATACAAGGATGTAGTAAGAAATTGAAATTCCTTTGCCTAAAACTGTTAAAAACTCAAAATTCTTGTATGATGAGATGAGTTTTGATGTTAACAGGGGTGACTCAGTGTGCAAGATTAATAGTAGATTGTTGCATCGAGCGCAAAGTGAGTTTTTAACGCACATGTTATGTTGGTGCCCGAGCGCATGCGAGGGCACTAAATTAACACGAGTGCATTAATTACTCACTTTAGCGAAGTGCGTAATCTACTTATCTTTTTACTTCCAATTTACCTGCCGTGATAAAATATACCTACTCAAAATAAAAACTCAAATTAATGAAAAATATTTATCCCGCGATATTTGCGGCAAAAGGTTATTAACAGTTTCATTTGCAGCTGTTTTTATACTTTCTAGTTGAATTCAGATCGCTATCGCTGTCTATTTTTTTTTTTTTTTTAACTTTTCTTGCTAAATAAGTAGGATCAAAGTTTTACAATGTTATAAAATACGCACCATTTGTTTTTTTTTTACCAAGTCGGTTTTATTCAGCCGATTTTTATTTTCTGCCAGTATCGAAAAAAAAAAAAACGAGCGATAAAAAAATAATAAAAATAATAAACGCGAGCCTATCAAACATAAAAAAAAAAAAAAAAAAAAATCTTTTTGATTTTTTTTTATTATTTATTTACCCCGAAGGGAAGGCTAAAGTCTTTTGACCATATTTTCCTAGTCTTACGTAGTGTGTTTTTACTATTTTTCCATTAGAATGCAGATGTAACACATTCCAATGTTTTTGCAGTACTTGGCAGCAAATGTGTCGAGTCTGCCTTCTCGGCAAGCTTCGCTGAGGTAGTCTACGAAAAAAATGAAAGCTTTATTTTACCGAGATCGCGCCTGTTTCAATGATTCCGCATATTGTCCAGTTGCGTAGACACTTGAGACACAAAACTACACCAATCTAATATAATAATCTAATCTTTACATCACAATATCCACTAGTAATCAATTAGGGAATAATTAAAACAGCCACTGAACTTCACTCGAAAAAATCCCGTCATAAACTCAAATGCATATATTTGATTTTTTATTATTATACAGCATAGTATATAGTAGTAGTGGTAGTATTTTAGTGCATTCATGAAAAACCGTGCAACCATGAAATTTCATATTGTAGGAATAATTTTTAACTCACCGACTAAACTTCAACCAGCAAAAGACTCAAACTGCACTTCGTATTAGGTTTGTTTGTAGTAAATACTAGTCCAACAGGTACCTAGGTCTTATTTCACACATTTATTTCTAACACTGGTGCGGATTCTGTTTTGTACGAACTAAACTTAATTTAAGCTATTCCTATCTTTTTCTCTGTAATAAAACAAGAAAGCGGACGTAAATTAGAGCTGTCAAATTTAGTTGAACTAATATTTCCATACATATTAAGGGTACACGTATAAACATGTCGATTAAAAACACGGTGACGCGCAAGGCGTAAACTAGTTTGACATCTCTAACTTAGTTTATAGCTATAGCCGTCCTTTTCTCGCACTGCCTTTTAGTAAAATACAGCGATTTTCTAATTTTAGTTTAGTTATTGAATAAGAGAATCGGAACCACTGTGATCAATGATCCAGAGAGAAGATCCCACAATCAATATCATCGCTGTGGTCATACATTCCTGATCATCATTGAACACGTGGACGTCTGTGTTCAGAACCAATTGCTGCTACCGCTTTGTTCTTCGAATTATTTCATTATAAATGCGATTATGAGTCGACAATTTTTAAATAGTTTTTTTTTTAAACTTAAATATAACTTAGGACCCTGCCGACAAGAAAAGAATTTGGTGAGAGTCACAAATGCCACGCCCAGACTTCGCATCTCTATACTTACAGCGTCCTATCATGATGTCAATACTCCACGCATTTAAACTTGACGCTGGTTTCCTTAAATCCTCGAGACATCAGTCCGGTATTATATATATATATATATATATATATATAGTGGTTTTCCAATAAATAGAAAATTTAGGTCTGGATGCTCACATCCCAATTTTGAAAAGAAAACGCCATCTTTGACAGAATCACGTTCCATTGTGTGAAATCATTCGTTTCAATTCACTTAAAGTGCAACGCATATATATTAATTAGTTCATATTTATTACTGAATTAAATTTAATATTTAGTATGGACCCATTGTGCTTATTTTATTATGTATTTACCCGATTTCCATTTTTATTTAAATTAAATACACACTGTGTGTCTAGCGCCATCTAGTGCCATTAAATTGTCTATTGATTCGACATTTGCAATAATGCACCCGTTCTCGGCCAGATGTCACAGCAAACCCCGAATCAGAAGATACCAATATTTTTAAACGTTACAATATAACATTTCTGCACTGTTTTGGTTCTAAGCAAAAAACCAACACACAAACATTGTAACATTACTACGTAGTTGAATTTTTTTTTATAAATTGAACCATTGAACATACTAGTTATCTATTCCATGGTATCCACCATTTTTAGGGTTCCGTACTCGAAGGGTAGCTATTACTAAGCCTCCGCTGTCCGTTCGTCCGTCTATCTATCAGCGGGCTGTATCTCATGATCCGTAATAGGTAGACAGTTGAGATTTTTATATAATGTATATTTCTGTTGCCGTTATAACAACAAATAATAAAAAACAATTAAAAATTAAAGGGGGCTCCCCGACTAGAAACGTGTTTTTTTAGCCTTTTTTTGCTCGATCTTAATAATGGCAACAAGTAGACGCATATAATCTTCAACCGAGTCCAACTCGCACTTGACCGGTTTTTTTTGTTCTCGTGGTGGAAAACCCTCATGGAAGTCCTTCGCCTGGGGCGGGCGAAAGGGGTCTGCCAAACTCTTACTGACTAAAACCACTCCAATGTTCCATACAACACCATATCATACTTAGACCGAGGATCATGAGAACTAGTGCACCTGCCACGATCCCCGGATAGTATCGACCATACATCAACCATGTTAAGATTTTTTTTTAAATTTTACACAATTATAACCAGCCTATAATGTTCCCACTGCTGGGTCACACACACACGCCTTCTCTCTGTGATACGGTCTGTGCCGTAATCGTAAACCGACGTTGTCCGCAGCGTTGCCGGGGTCGTCGTCGTCGGGTTTACCTGTAAAAATAATTGTATGTCTACTAAATGAATAAATAAATAATTAATAAATTCTTTATAAATATATATGTAGAACGTATGTATCAATTTACAGAGGAGCCATAACCATAGGAATAAAAGTCTTTCATTATGGAAGAAAATAAGTGTTTTTTTATTTTACCACAATTTCTACAGAAATATTGGACATTTTCGTCGAATTACTAAGTTTTGAGTACATACCTAGGTCCTGGTCTATTGAAGAAGAATCAAGGCCTGCGGTCTCAACATTGATAGCGAAACTTATCTACGTTAGCTAACGAACACTAAATTATTAGCCGTTAAAAACTCTCTCATATGTGATGAAAAGTTTTAGATCATAACCTGAAAAAATAAATGACTTTCTTGAAAGATACAGAGACGGCGTACATTTAAACTTCCAAGCACTATTTCTCATGAAAACTTATAATTTATTTAAATTTTAATGAATATCTTTTACCGCCTGTAACAATTAAATTAACGTTTCAAATTATATGTTTGGCTCCTTGCAACTTTAATTTCTTAGCGAATGAATTCGGTCGTTACGCGATCGTTAACCATGTCCATACCTCAGGCTTAGGAGTATTTACTGATAAAAATAGACCAGGTCATGGAGAGGTGGTGGCTGTACTGTAAGAGCCTATATAAAGATGCGGGGAGATCTCATGAGAGAGACAGATTAGAACCGGCGATCCTTGAATCAGAAGTGGAAGGTGAAGAAAAGAGAATGGGAAGTGAGGAGAAGAAGAGAGTTTTGAATAAAATGAGTATGTAATGTCAAACACTCGTTGACGTCACTAGCTGTTTGGATCCAAATCCATTTAATTAATTAGTAATAAAATTGTGAAACCATATCTAACTGTTTATTTGGCATGAGTTCATTTATTAATATAATGTAGGTTAACAACGACTTATTTTGATGTTAACATGAACGCAATTAATTTTGCTTGCTAATGGGATGTGTAGAAGGATTAAATAAATATATAATTAATTTTATATGAAACAAGCTAGCGACTCGCTCCAGCTTCACACAGATGCAATACATGAAGTGACATATACAAATATCAAGATTTTTGTAATTTAAATAAGTTTCATACTAATGTCTTACAGAGGCATTCCTACTATAAAGCTTCAGGAATAAATTCTCTAAATGAAATTGAAAGCCCTATCAATATGATTTGTCAAAATCTGCCAAGCCTAGTTGGAAAAATCGAACTATGTAATCAGCGGATTCTAGTCAAACAGGAAGTCTATAATTTATTTAGAAAAACCAAGATAACAAATTTAAACACAAAAAGCGACTTTATTCTGAACAATTTACTGATTACATGGAATAAACTAGCTTTTAAAAAAGTTAGCCTAGCCTAGTTGGAAAAATCCAACAATGTAATCATAGGCTTCTAGCCAAACAGGAAGTCTATCATTTTAAATTTTGGAAAAACCAAGCAAACAAAATAAATATAAACACAAAAAGCGACTTTATTCTGAACTATTTACTGCTTTTAACTAAGTAGCTTTTTCCAGTGGCTCCGCCCGCGTGGTATTAGTACTTCCCCCAATAGATGCTATAATCTATCTCTGAGACCAATTTTATCCAAATCCATATAGCCGTTCTGGTATGATTGAGTTACAAACATCCATTCATTCATCCAAACTTTCGCATTTTTAGTAGGTATTAGTAGGAAGTAGAATAAACATCAACAACATGGGGCACTCAACAAAGAAAATTCACTTAAAAAAACAGTTATTACTTATCATTCGACGTCATTCAACCAAGCGAGCCATGACCAGCAGATACGAAGATTAAGATTAACGAGACTACACAAGACGAGAACGATATGTTCCATTGTGTAGCCCGATTGAATGACTTTCGATAAACAATGATACAACATTTCTGTCGGATCCCATATTGATCCGAGACTCGGATAATGGACGGATATATTGTACAGGTAAACGTTTGAGAAATCGGAACGTAACGTAATAGATTTTTGTTTCGAGCTTTAGAAGACTATACTTTGATGTTTTACAAAGCATTTTGTAGTTTTCTGTCTGTGTATGAAAATGTTGGGGATGTGTTTGAAGAGATGATAATGTGAGGTTATTGTGTTGAGAAAGACAAAAGCATTTTATATAAGTGATTGTTATTATTGTTTGTTAAGTATATCTAGTATTTTCTTCGATAATGTTGGTAAGTTACAGAGTTAGTATTATTCGCATGTAGGTATCTTGTGTTCTAAAGTTATCTATTTATGTGATATTTTATTGATTGATTTATTTAAAGCAAGCAATTATCCTAATAGACCCCAACAAAACCTCGACAGTACAAAAACACCCAAAAATTTGATAAAACACACTCCAACGAAGAGCCCACTAAAAGTTTTTTTCACTCCTCGTGTCTTGATGCAGTAAAGTCAAGTTTGAAATAGGAGGAACGACGCTCAAGTGTGCTCTCGTGAAAACCTCATTATTCCAAAGCACGGGCCCTTTGTATGACGAAATAAGGTTCCTTAACAAACCTCACATACGTACTGTAGTAGACGACGAAAAAAAGTTCAGTTTTCGTCGTATGGTCGAGATGAGATGTTTTTGGTGAATTAGAATGTCTCCCTATTACATAGGACTAACACTGGTGAAATATGTGTGTCCTATGGGTAAACCTCTGTCGTACTCTTCATTGATTTTTCTTTTCAGTTCAGGAAACACTTTCTAGCCGACTGCTCCGAAGGAGGGTAATGTTTGCTCGAGACTATGTATTTATGTACGCATGTGTGTATGTTTATATGTCTTTTTCTTTGGCACGCCTTCTAGCCTAAACTTTTTTTTTTCATTAGCTTGGTTTTTACAGCCGAACTGACATAGGCTACATGAATTTTGAAAAAATAATACAAAACTTATGCGTTGCTTCATATGTTTGAATCATTTCACACACCTGATCGACAACGTAGACAACACAATACATTTTGTTTACATGTCAAAAAATATTTACCCCGCTGTTCAAATCATAAATGTTTTTAACATTTTTATTTGAACAGAATAAATACAGGCGTTGAAGGGAGGAAAAAAGCTTTATATTTAATAAAGACAAAAAAGAACATTTCTCCTCAAGATACGTGCACAGCAAGAACACCTCAGCTCTAAAATTTTAAGTCGCTTAAGGAAAATTCTCGGGTAACCCATGAAATTGTTATAAACACGCTTCAGTTCTATACGTAACCCGAAGAACGCGGCCAGCCATTTGTTTAAAAGGGCTTTTCCGCTTCTAACCCAAGAATAAATATAATCCCTAGACCTAAGTAAGTTCGTTGGTGCCATCTTCAAGAACAAAGGTGATGTGCTGAAGTGCAGCAACTATAGAAGAATAAAGCTAATGTCACATAGTATTAAAGCTTGTGAAAAAATTACTGAAAAGCGGCTGAGAGAAGAGACTGAAATCTCACAGAACCAGTTCGGTTTTATGCCTGGTCGGAGAACAACGGATGCCATTTTCGCTATCCGCCAGCTGTGCGCAAAATACAGAGCTGTGCATAAAAACTTGCACATGGTGTTCGTTGACCTCGAGAAGGCATATGACCGGGTGCCTCGTGGGGTTTGTGGTTTCGTGAGGTGTGTCTGGGAAGTATGTGCAGTTGATCCGGGCGATGCATAGTCGATGCAGTACCCAAGTCTAGTCTCCAGTGCGCACCACTGACAGCTTCAGTGTGGCAGTCGGTTTGCACCATGGGTCGGCCCTCAGCCCTTACCTCTTCCTGATAATAATGGACGCTCTGACGTCGGACGTGGTGTATGCTGTTTGCTGATGACATTGTGCTGGTTACCGAAAGCGGCTTAGAGGTCCAGAGCAGATTGGAGACGTGGCGGCAAAGACTGAAGAGTTTTGGCCTGAAATTGAGTAGAACCAAAACAGAATACCTGTTCTGCGATTTTGGCGGTCTCTCCAGTCCTATGCCTATAGCTCTCACCGGAACGCCTACACCAATCTGCTCCCACTTTCGGTACCTCGGTGAGGAGTGATATGAAAGAAAAGGGAGTTAGTGATAGTGTGACGGCTGACAGGACAAAATGGAAGAAAAAAACGTGTTGCGCCGACCTCAAGATACATGGGATAAGGGCAGGAAGACGATGATGAACTAAATAAGTTTCGCGGGAACGTTTGAGTGAGTCACAGAGGCCCTGGAACGTAAAAGGGAACTGAAGAAACATGGGTGGGTTTTAGACAGTAAGAGTCTGACATTCCTCACACCCTCAGGCCCTCACACTCCACCCAGTGAGGTAAGTTGAGCTATCTTGGGGTTAACTTCCAGTCCAGTCGATGCAGCTGAATAGCATAATCAGCATTTTTTAATGTTCGGCTAGCCACGGCCCTTCTCTTTATGAGAGGGTGTGAGCCGTAATCCACCACGCAGGCCCAACGCGTGTTGGTGGAAGTCACATGTAAATATTCAAAGTTTTGGTTCTAAGACATACCTGTTTCCTCACGACGTTTTCCTTCACTAGTGATGATGAAATAATTGACACAAAATAAAGCGTCTGACTGGGTTCAAACCCACGACTTACAACTTGTAAGTCACGGCGGTTACCACTAGGTCACCACTGCTCTATATGCCACCAGTATTATAAATTGAGGGACTGCCTATATGACTTCCATGACCTCGTACCTGGGTAACACGAGTAGATAATTACGCTTTGGCAAGACTAGTTCGATTTCTGGGATTTATGAGAATAAGCTTCTGGCTACCGTAACGACTGTAAAAGATTTTCACAGCCAAACAGCCGAGACCAATAGCATAATGTGCAATGGACGGGTCTCGGTACAAATAGACTTGTCGATCGAATAAACTTTCAAAAGGTTGTGCAGTATTTAAATTTGATAGGAAAATAAGTTAGAGTGGTCGATGAAAACGGAGAGATTGAAAATATAAGCATCAAATATTGCTGTCCGATGTTTCTCTTCACACACATACTAGAGCCTAGAACTAAACACCAGAAGCACACACACGAAACCCACGCCCCCAGTCACTACAGTGTCTATATTATTATAATGGACGGTCACCCAACCACTGACCAACCTCAGCAAGTATTTTTTATGCTTGAAGACCAACCTGTGTAGCTGTTATTATTTGGCCATGAGCCTCTCCTGACCCGCTTCGAACCTACGAATAAATAATGCTTGTACTTGTGAGTTTAGTGATGATTAATGTTCCCATAAAATTGATGACAGTAAACTTATCTGACACTAGTTGATTTATTGAGCAAAAGTTGGAATTCAATCAGGTTTTTTTAGGCTGACTCGTTTGATTAAACGACGTGATCGCTTTTCTAACGAGTAGATTGTTTTAGATTTTTTGTCGAGATTGTGTTGAACAATTTGGGTTTTTAGAGGTTAAAGGTAATTGATGTAGTCACGTCAATGAATGTTCGCGATTGATAGTGTGTTTGTGGCGTATTTTAATTTAGTCATCAAATTATTTTTCATGTCTTGTAGATTAACTTAAACTTAGCTCTGACTAGATAGGATCATAATTATACAGCGTGTTTTGTGATATTAACACACTATTTCATTGCTTTAGGTAGGTATGTACGAGTAATATAGCCGAGTTACCTATTGTTATAAAGGATACGGTAAATCTTTAGAACGTATACGACGCGTACTCGATTACTTCAGCGAGTTGTAGCGCCCAAGGAGTGCGAGTGCGTAGCAAGCGCGTAGCGGGTGTGTAGCGGACTCGTAGCAACTGTAGTGGGCTCGTAGCCAGGCGTAGCAGTATTGTAGTAGGTTCGTCCGTTGGAGATGTTATCATCTATTATCGATTTTAACAGTTTAAAATTATATGTGTGGTTTGTTAGTGTAATTTACATCGCTCAAAATGAGTTTTTCTGAATTTAATTGTACTAACGCATATCGCGAGCACATCCTAGTCGCTAAACGAACATGATATCGTAGACTCAATTTGAACGGTACAGGCAACGCACAGTTACGCTTTTCTGATCCTAAACTTACCTATCCCATTTTTAAATTATTTTGTTCTAGAAATATTAAAAACCCCACGAAATTCCCAACTTCGTGCATACCTAAGGAGAAAAGCTGAACAAACCAAAGCGTACGTCTAGAGAATCGTGATGAGGTGAAACAATGGCACGCGACAGGACGCGAGCGAGCCCGACGCGACTTACTAAATCATTTCGCTGTACGAAATCACTAAGCTCGCAGTCTTAACGCCCTTCCACACGTAGCGAACGGTGTCGCGACGAACAGTTCGACCACAGAATTTAATATAAGCGTAGTTGCATGTTCGCTGTGTGTTGCTAGGTTTTGCTGATGAGAAATTATCTTAAATGAAATGACTTGATTGAAATCAAGGTGCGACTTGACTGGTTTAGTTTGTTGTGAGAATTACATTCTGTCTTAGAACAAAATGCTTAAAATCCTTGCTAGTTTAAAAAACATAAAAGTGACTTTCGTATACGTAGATCTTCTTTATTCTGGCAATAAGCACAGAAAACCATGTTTTTTTTTAATTTGTACCATGGTTAACTTTTAACACAGGCGCAATGAATTTCCGAAATGAAACCGATATCAAACGTGTCAATCAGTCAGGCAGAGGGCACAGCCCGCGCGATAGTAATTGAGTTCGTGTGAAACATCATAACCGAAGCACAAAATATTCTCTCCCCAAACATTTCTGCACCGTTGACTTTTTTGTCTCGAAAAGAATTCCAGTTACAAACGGTAAAGATTGTATTGTACTCCCAAAAAATCTTGTGATGTATTACAACAAAGAAATTACGAAATCGTTACTGGTATAACACGTTGAATTGAAGATGAACATTCTAGGAAAAAAGGTACCTTTCATAAAATAAAACTTTATTTATTTATTATTGGGAACACCAACGACATATTTACAGTTTTTTAGGGTTCCGTACCCAAAGGGTCCAAACGGAGCCCTATTGTTATCACTCACGTGTCCGTCGGTCCGTCCGTCGTCTGTCGCAAAATTTTGTTACGAAGAATTTAACTTCCCATTTACCGAACTTGAAATTTGGTGATAATGTTTATTATTACGTATACTTTACTAACAAATATCAATATATGGTGCGAAATCCGACAGGCACTCGGCCAGTTTTTTTTTTACATTTAATTGTAACACTTTGCTTTTCTATCTGTGCAAATAAATGTCACTTACAGGTGTGCACAGCTTATACAAATTGACATCCTACTAATATTATAAACGCAAAAGTTTCGATGGATAAATGAATGGATGTTAGTTACTCAATCACGCCTGAACGGCTAAACGGATCTGGATGAAATTTGGCACAGAAGTAGATTATAGGCTGAAATAGCACTTAGGCTATAAATTATAGTGAGGGAAGTAGTAATTCGAAGTAGTAGCGAAGCGCTGGCTGTAGTTAATAAATAAATTACTTTCAAAAAGATTGAAAAAAATTAACACTATACAGAAAGCAAGGTGATATTGACTATTCTAGAAGTTTCAACAACTAATAATTTAAGATTTTAGAGTTTATTTAGGAGCAAAATCAATAGCCAAAGTGCTGTAAAAGTGTTTCATTTTACTAAAATGCTATTTCATTATTTTCCCCGACGGTAAATATTTGGTCGATGTCTTGAAAGTTGCAGCCGTTATTTTTATTAATTAGGTTTATAATAAGAAATTACATTGAAGAACTGCAGTATTTTAGATTTAAATTCTTAAGTTTTGGTAGTAAAAGCTGAAGAGGTGCTATGAGATTCTTTAAGTGCTGCTTATATTATAAATTCGATACTTTGTAGCAGTGCGTTCTGGGTTTCATAAAATTAAAGTTAAGTAGTCTGCTCAATATTTGTTTTATCTACTTTTATTTTACAACACATTTTTCCTGTCTAGGACCATCTTTAGGACTGAAACTCACATATTTTACACTGCTTTTAATAAGTCACTGCTGACTAAAAACTATCATAACTATTGAAGGAGGACTGCAGGGCGGGGGGTGTATCGTACACATTTATAAGAAGTTTGTATAAACATACTAGTAAAAAAAATCTACCTAGCCTTTTCCCAACTATTTTGGGGTCGGCTTCCAGTCTAACCGGATGCAGCTGAATACCAGTATTTTACATGGTAAGACTGGTTGTCAGACTTCGGGCTTCTGACGACCCGTAACGACTGTCAAAAATCCACGATTGACAGCCGGGACCAACAGCTTAACGTGCTTTCCGAGGCACGGAGGAGTCTCGGTATGTAGAGATGGTCACCCATCCATGGACCAACCCCGGCAAGCGTAGCTTTACCTGATGGATCGACCCATGCGGCTGTTATTATTTTAGCTACGAGCTCTTGATAAACATAAACATCGTAGTAAAGTTTTAACAAATGTACTCCAAGCCCAAAATCTTCAAAAACCTAGCTATTTAAACTAATTCAAAAACTTCAAAGCATACTCAAAAAAACTATATTTTTCCAAGATATTCTTGATTGAAAAGTTTCTTTGGCTACGTAGGAAGAATGAATTTGAATAATTTTAAACTTTATCAGCTAAAACTATCATAATAATTACCGAAATCTTAAAAAGAAGGCGGCATCGAGCAAACCCTGAAAAAATTTTGTAAAACCATCCTGGAAAAAGTTTAACAACCGAACTGTAAGCACAAAATACTCAAACAAATGAAAGGATAGTTTTATTGGTTACAGTAATGAGACGAGAGGCGCGCTCTTATCTACTGTTTGCTACAACTCCCTGTCGTACAAATGCAGGAGAGAGAGCGCCGCTCCAGAGATTGGTTCAAGCTTATAATAATAATTTTTACTATATTGAAAAACATAAATTTAAAAAACAAATTATTAAGCGCCTTGCTCAAAATGTTTAACTATTATTGAAGTATCTAATAAATATTAGATTTTAAAATTCTGTGTCGAAGAGAGATTTTATTTTATTTTTTTGTTGATCTATTATTGATTTTATTTAATTTTACCTAAACTGTATCTATTATACGCTAGTAACTTGTGGAAACGTAGGGGATTGTACTTTTACCTATAGCATACTGTGTATCTAGACATAATATACAATGTACGATTGTTTGTTTTCCCAAATAAAATTAAATTAAAAGTTACGTACAGTTAGCTTCAACTACCAGGGTAGCAGATAACGAAGGAAGGAATGAAGTTATTAGCTAAAAATGTTATATTAATTTAATTTAATAAATACCGCAAGGGATGTGGCATGTTACGTGCTTTAAAAAATCTTGTAAAAACATCATCCAGGAAAAATCTTAACACACTATTGTCTACATTTTTTTTTCACTTCTCCTTTCTAAATTTCTGCCAGCAGACCTGCTGCTGGCAGAAATTTCTTTAGAAATAAGCAGTACCTTTGTGCTCATATTTATTATGTTTATTTATAGCTTGTCTCTGTGTGTGTACAAGCCCATAATTTTCAAAAACCATGCTAGTTAAAGAATCTAATTCAAAAACTTCAGAGCATACTGAAAACGATATTTTAATCAAGATATTCTTGATTGAAAAGTTTCGTTGGCTACGTACGGTTAACTCTAGCTACCAGGGAAGCAGCAGATAACGGAGGAAAGAATGAAGTTGATTAAACTGCAGTGTCCGACTAGATGAGAATTCTGGAGGTTTTACTACCCACGATCATACAATGTTGCTGGATGTATTGCGCCGTAAAATACACGTGCGCTTCGCTTTACATTTTTGGAATTAATAATGTTTTACTTGTTCCTGGAGGGTTGGTTGATGTTTTTTATAGAGGTTTTTGTTGGATTAAGATATAAATAATTCAAGTGTAGTTTTTGGTAGTTCAAAGCGAAAGCTGTCAACCTAGATAATAAGATCACAAAAAAAGCATGAAATCCGGGGTTCGATTAATATTCGGTGGAAATCTCAACGGAGAGTAACCATGTATGCAGGAGATAATAAAGAGCACAAGTGTGTGTGAAGACACAGTTGCACTCTGCTCCTTTGCACTCACAGTCCGATGGGACGGCAATCCGACACAATCGGAGAGAAACCAGGCGCAGGACCAGCAGCTTGACGTGCTTTTCAAAGCACGGGGTGTCACACCACTAACTTTCAAACGCCGGGCTGTTACTGAAAAAAATGTAAGTGAAAAACCCAATAACACTCTTTGCCCGATCTGAGAATCGTACTAGGACACGCTCAGCAGTCGCACTTGTGACCACATAATCAACGAGGCATATAAAAGGAGTTGTTGTTGTTGAGTTTGGGAGTTGTGGGTTCGATTACATGGTTGGGTAAAGTTTTATTGGGTTTTTTTTCCATTAGGAAATCCTCAGTAGCAACCCAGAGTCTGTATTTGTACCAGGTTGATAGCAATAAGCTTGTCCCCTTTTACATTGATATATACCTATAGGTACCACGTTTTTTACGATTTAATTATTTTTCTCAGTCAATTTCTTTTCTGCGAAAATTAATTAGGTACTACTTTTTGTTGTAATTTTTTTTTTTTTGTATTATTTATTTTCTACTTTCTAGTTCTAATCGGACAAATTTATTAAATTACCAGCTGATCCGGCAAACGTGGTTGTGCGATTAAAAAATGGGGGATGAAAAATACTTTACGACCTGTTCTCGTACCTACTAAATATACAAAAAAAAAAAAAAAAAATTCGCTCGAGCTGTTTCGCAGGAGTGCAACCATAATACACCATGACACGAGATTTTTAATATTACATTGTATTGTCATCGGTCCCTGATAAGTGTGTGTGTGTTGTAAGTGTGTGAGTGGTTGTTTCAATTTAATGAAACGTTTTGAAGAGGGTGAAAATCACGTTCAAAAATTCCGTTACATAGATACATACCAAACTAATAAAAGCACTCACACACACAATATTAAAACACTAAAATGTACAAGTAATTTTAATTTCGGAAGTCGATGTTTCTGGTTTTCCCCCATATCTAAAGCTAAATAGTGTGAAAGTTTTATAGTAAGATCATCAGAAACATTATCATCAGCCTTTTAATGTCCCCACTGCTGAGGCACAGGCCTCCTCTCTGTGAGAGGGTGTAGGCCGTAATCCACTAGGCGGGCTCAATGCAGGTTGGTGGATGTCACATGTCTTCGAATTTTTAGTTCTAGAACATGTCGGTTTCCTCACGATGTTTTTTTTTCACCGTTTTGAGATTAGTGTTAAAATAATTAACACAAAGTAAAACGCATGCCTGGGTTTGAAATCACGACCTACAACTTCTAAGTCGCGGCCGATACCACTGGGCCACCACTGCACTCTTATCTTATATATTCCTATAGAATATTACCATGAAAATCATTTATAGCCAGAGTACATCTTATGAAAATTCCAATTGGCCCAAACACGGCTAGATCGTAAACATCGTAAAATTTACGTAAAAGAACAATGTATCCTAATACATTGTTCTTTTACGTAATCCTGGTGACTTCCTTCAGGCTTCATCATCAAATCAGTTCGATGGTACCAAAGCATAGATGCAGCCAAAGTGCATCTTCTGACAATTCTAATAAGTTAAAATACGACTAAGAGATATTGTTTTATTATGTAGTTTCAGTGCCTTCCTTCCGGCTTCATCATCACATCAGTTCGATGGTACCATTTACATATTTGTTACATCATAGACGCTTATCTTTCTTAATTGAGATATATTTGTATGTGTAGTTCCGTTGGCCATCTATGGTCTTCTTCATCAATTCCACTTCATTAAGTGACACTTAAGTCTTTGGCGGGATTTCTTCGAGTGAAGTTCAGTGGCTGTTTTTATTATTTTCAAATAGATTTCGGGTGGATATTGTGATGTAAAATTGGTGTACTTTTGTGTCTCAAGTGTCTACCCAACTGGACAATACGCGATCTTGGTAAATTGAAGCTGAGAATTTTATGGTAGTACTGACGACCTCAGTGAAACTTGCCGAGAACGCTGACTCGATACATTTGCTGCCAAATACTGCAAAGACATTATAATGTGTTACATCTGCATTCTAATGGAAAACATAGTGACTGTATTCTATAGCTAAAAACAAAATACTTTCTAAACTTGACACTGGCTAAAAACCGCACGAAGCCAAAATTAAAGAAAAAGTGACACTTTGTGAGTGCAAATGCTTGTTTCGTTGATGAAAATACTACAATCACTATATGTACACCTGTAATATATGAGGAGTTCCCTCAATTCCACATAGATTCCATCATCAGAACTGAATTTTGATAAAAAGGCACCAATTTGGAAACTTGAAACAAACAAATTTTGTTTCAAATCAGTGCATAATGACGTAGTTCTGTGGGAACTGACATTCAAAATAAAAAAAAAACAACTGAATTGAGGACCTCCTCTTTTTTAAGAAATTTATTAAAAACCTGCTTTTAAAACCAAAATTTAACTATACGTTATGGTGATAAAAATATAAGGAAAATTTTAAAGTACAGAGTTCCTTTATACTTAATACGTTCATCTAGTACGCCATTACTTTAAATCCGTGTTCTCGTATCCTTTGTAGATCTAAAGTAAAGCGAATGCTATACTACAGACATACTGCTTTGAAACTTGAACCCTAATACACTTTGCACGGTGACCTTTTTAAATACGCTCTCCACCAAAAGTACTTCCATGAAAGGGTCTCAAAAATTAATTATTAACACAAAAATCCACAAACAATCAACCCAGGATTTGTAGGCGGTTCAAATCCTGTTTTCCTCCAAATAAAAACGGGCCAGGTGTAACAAAGAGCTGGCCAGTTTATAAAAATATATCTGAGGATACTATTTGCTTACGGATAAAAACAATTGTTGGTGTTCGGGTGTGAGCAAATATAATACGGTATAAATTTTAAAGGCACATATTTCACGCCGCCGCGCTTACATTTCTAATTTTAACGTGCAGGACCGAATTTATGCTTCGTACATGTGTTGCCATATATAGAAGTGGCGTAATAACATTCGGCATTTGGTAGCGAGCACACAAATATTTGTTTATTCAGTTACCAATACGTATAGCCTGGTAATTCTAATATACGCGGTGGAGATTATTTCGTTTTATTTGTTTTTAGTTATTATTTTTATTCTTTCTGTTTTTGAGGTGTAAAAAAGGGTTTTAGATTCGACTGAGTCAATTTTTTTATTTATTATGTTGAGTATTATATTTATTGCTGTGTTATTATTACGTCGTAATAACATCGGTTTAGATAAATATTTTGAAGAAATATTACGTAATAACATTTTTATCAAGGTCAGCCGATTTTATTCGTATTGTTATTGTGAGCGTGAATGATGTGAGCTTGTATGTGTTATTCAAAGTTTGAGGGTATGTATTTATTCTAAGGTAGTTATTACATAGTATTAGAAAAAAAACGCAACACAAAACGCAACGCAAACGCAGAAACGCAATTTGAAAATGCAGTTACTTTGTTTCGTTTCCGTAATATGAAGTTTGAGTATGAATAATAGGAAAATATTTTATCGGACTGTACAAAAAAAACAATGTTATTAGTTTACTTGTCTATTCATAGTGTAACATGCAAAATTTCGTGTAGATTGATACAGTGGTTTTATCAGAAACCAACTTATCACGTGAACAGACACTATTCCCGCCAAATCGTTTATAACAGCATTTGATTAGAATTCAACTCTCGTAACACAAGTATTGTTTACATTTTATTATAAGGTCTGTTTATTCAACAACCCACAAAAAAATACTTCAAGTGCCTCGCACCAATAGAAGCGTCAGCGATCCGTTTTATGTAAACAAAGTCGTAAACATGTCAATGACGGGAAACAGCGCGGATGTTGACGGATGTGGCGGTTTCGCGCGTAAAGATGTTCACAGGTTAATATCATTTTGGATTTTACGTAGAATCTATTAAGATAATGTAAGTTTGCTATCACCACAAATGGGAAGGAAAAGGGCCTCAACGTGTCTCAATATTCCCCAGCGAACCTTTACTGACTATTACATCAGTCTCTTTATACCTTGATTATTATCTACAAGAATAAACAGTGAAAAGTTCAAAAGAAAGGTCATTATAAGTTTTCTTGAACTCCTTCAATTCAACGTCCTTCAACTATTAACAATATTAACATACACGTACATATTTATTATATATATATGTATGTGTATGTTGTATATATTTATGTGAATATATATTAATATTAACATTATATGTGTAGGTTTATTTAATTCCTTAGTTTAAGACTTCTCATGCTCTTTTTTTCTGTTTTTTACACACTATTGTCTACATTTCTTTTTCACTTCTCCTTTCGCAGGTCTGCTGGCAGAAATTTCTTTAGAAATAAGCAGTACCTTTGTGCTCATATTTATTATGTTGTTTATTTATAGCTTGTCTCTGTGTGTACATAAATTGTTAAATAAATAAATAAATATTGAAAATTGTCCCTACCAAGTAAAAATTCGTTTGAAATTGTCAAAATAGTAATAGAGAATGATCCTAGAACTTTTTAACAAAATTACTCTATTACTTACTACCTACTACATTACTATTTTTTTATTAACAAAATGTGTGGGATTGAGTAGTATTAGTATGAAGTACTTTGAACGTACGCATACCTGCTAGCTTCAGCCGACACCTCCGTGTCATTATTAAAATTTAAAAGACTGATAATATTAAAATGTGAAAAAAAATGGCGTCATGATGGTGTCATGTCAGAGATGGCAAATGGTGTCGAGTTTTTATCACTGTCTAATACAACTGAAAACAAGTTTGTTGGTAGGAAAATATTACGCTCAAGCCAAATTCGATCTAACTGTATTAGGACTGGTGACGGAGATTTTGAAGGTCAAAGTACCATGCAAGTACGTCATTTACTTGCAAAAAACTCTGCACATGAACATGTATTCCTGTTTTTGAGTGCTAGTCATAATGCACACACCCGAGCTAAGATAAATAACACAAGAATAAAGCAATAGCGTAAAATTTTTCACTCGAACACTAGGAAGAGATATTATTCTCACAGTCTGAGTAAGTAAGATATAAATATATTTTCTATCATTTCATCATAAGTGAATGGCCCTACTCTGTCTCGGACTAAAATTATTAGTATGAAAGATCATTAAGAATGGTACTAATGGATATTATGATTATGAGCCCATTTTGGCATATTACATGCATAAATGTATGTCAGGTGTTACATAATACTCTTAGTCAGGATCTAATAACTCTTAAATAACGATAACTGTCCGGAAATTTAATTCACTCCAGTTTTTGTAATCACACAGTAAATAAAATTGTGTTCCAGTGAATTTTTCAAGAATCTTTTTCTTAAGGTGTTAAAACAAAATAAAAGCATCTTCTTTCCAAGTATTCTTTGTAAACGACGTCTTTGCAGACCATCAAGCAAAGCGGTAGTCAAACGCAAGTCTGTTCTAAAAAAACAGCAACAGAACCCGAGGCAGTTTACTTAATACCGGCACTAAATCTTCCCCTCACTTGTTATTTACCGCGTTCCATTTCTCTAAATACCAAACGTTTTTGCGCATTGCACCTGGATGGAACCCAAAGTGCTAACCAAAAAATCAAAAGGAGATTCGAGAGCTGCACATTTTGAAACAGCCGTATGCAGAAAATTGACGCGTTGTACCGGCTGCAGTAGCGTCATAGTTTCGTCACGTCAAAGTGCTACTGATAGCAGGAATACCTTTCTGAATTCCACACGCGTGTGACAGGTGTACGCTATTAGAGTCCAACGGCACCAGCAGATTTATAGCTCGACCGCGCCGCGCAATGCCACAAAACTAAACTGCAAAATTTATGCGAGCGTCTAATAAATTTGAATTTCAGACGCGTTTTAGAAAATATCGCTACGTATTTTAAATAACATTCCAAATAAATTTATAGGGTTGAAAATTAAAGCAAAATTCTACCCGGAGCGAATTGATCGTGGCCTTGAATAAGAAATGGAAAAGTTACAAAGAAGTTGAAATAATCCTAAAAATTTATACATTTTACAAAGCTCTGGGAATCCATTTCCTTTATTGGTAACAAAGTTGAATTGTTGTGTTTGAGATGTAATTTAACTATAATGAGCAACAACTTTTTGAATTCTGATTGGGGAAAATTCCATGATTGGCATGTCTACTGGGAAAATCCTGAAACTTGATGCTATTGTCTCTATTACTACATAATTTACTGAAACAAATCAATACACAGATTTAGTTACAAGCTATCAACTTACCTTAATCACTCGCCTCGCATGTTCCATTAACACAAGATAATTTATGTGCTACATCCATTATATGATATAGTAGAACAATGCATTCCATCAACTAAGATGAGATTCATTTGCATAAATTCCTCTTCAGTGGGATCTTAGTTTCAACGCAAGTTCCCATCTCATTCACGTTTCCGTTACGTAGTGAAATTTCTAACTTTATCGTTCGTCTTCATGCGGTTCAGAAAAGCTCATATCAAGTGCGTTATGATGTTTATTGTGAGTTGTATTATGTTGTTTTCTGTGTAATTCTTGAGAGGTTCTTTGAAGGATTGCAAGTTAAAAGACTAGATTTTGGTGTGCCATAAACTAAGAACTTCGAGTATTCTTAAAGCATGTTATTTTCAGCACGGTTGGCGCAGTGGATAAGCGATTGGCTGCTGTGCTGCGTGTTGCGGGTTCGATTTCCGCACCGAACCAATATTTGTATGGCCTATAGATTTTGTGCCGGGTTTAGGTGTCTTATATATGTGAGTTTACATGTCTGTAAACGCACCCGCTACACAGGAGTAGTTCCTAGTATGGGAAAATGTTAAAAAAATCTATTAATTGAAACACTGAGAAGTTGACGTGCACGATGATTCTAAAAAATGTTAGGTGAAAAAAAACCTTACTCCCTTTATACCTTTGTACCCGTTCTAACAAAGGAAAATATAATCCAATATCAATCTGCCTAGCCTGTTCCCAACATATGCAGCTGCAGCTGAATACCAGTATTTTACATGGAGCGACTGCCTATCTGAAAATATAATCCACCAAAGATTTATTAGTTAAAATATGCTATGTCCAACTCCAAGAGTAAAAGAAAATAATTTGCTTAAAATGTTGACTATATTTAGCAGAACCTCCCAATTTAATCGTCAATACAGCGTCCCATTTTCCTCTGAATGACGGGACCATTTTTTATATTAAATATTTTTCCTCCAGCGGCATTGTACTGTAATTGAAATTGGAGCTTAAAAAGTTAAAATATGGCCTTGAAATAATAATTCATTATGAACATTTTTTATTCTTAAAATGAGCAGCACGGTTGACAAATCAAGAAAAATGTAAAGTTATATCTAAAGCCTGGAGCCGTTCAGGATTTCGTTTATTATTTTGCTATCGCTCCGGGGGCGAGGTTCCGTCAAATTTCGTAAGCAACTGATGCCTTTAGGACGATACAAATTTGTCATTCACAGCGTCCTTTTGTTTTGTTAAAGCAATATTGCGATTCAATTAATGAGCCCTATATTTTAGTGTCAGCTCGCTCCACCTGACAAATCGCGTTCAAAATCTGACTTTTTGTCTACGTTTCGAGTCCCATTTTCATTCGCGATTTGTATAGAGAAAAACGTTGTTTATCATTTGGGCGTACTGACACGCAATTTTTTTTTTCAATTTCTCTGTAGCTACATGTAACAATAACTTTTCAGATATTGTATCGTCAAATTAATGATTGATTGTTTTTCTCACTGTAAATGAAATAAAAAAATTATTCTCAAGCTCCTATTGTATTTTTTATGGTCAACCATAAAGAGTGTATCTATATATCTATTGATTAACATTTATGCGAAAATATATAATAATATGTAGGTATAATACCTACTTCATTCAATGTTCGCAGATTACTTTGAACATGACGCGAATGCTAGCTTTAATAAACGTTTTAGTGCCCGCTAGGCTCTAATACAACCTCTTTGTTCTATTGAAACATGTTCAATGAAATAGTTACTATTATGTTGGAACGTAGAGCAGTTCATTGTACTTACATTAAATTCCAAATAGGTAATCTAATCACTGTTCTGTTGTAGCTTGTTACACAATCTCACTTCGTTTTGTTCCACTACGAGTCTTCAGAAACATCTAGAATTTCTGTTTACACTCAAATTGTTGTGAGAGATGAAAATTGAGACAATCAAATATATAGATCAGTAGGTAAGTAGATAAATATGAGGGTACCTATGTAGGTATGCAAAATACACGCTGTATTTTTTTTAATAGTAACGGCATAATTTATAACCAGCGGTCATAAATTATTCCCTTACTTTTATTTTGGCCAACGGAGTCACCCGCGTGAATTTCGAAAGACCTCCTAGATGATTCTTTCTGTTTTAGTAGACCCCCGGTGTTCTTGTTTTTTTAAGCATACCAGCCTGCATACCGTACCGCAGTGTACAGATACAAGTAAACATTTTGCTAAGATTTTAAAAGCAGTTCTTTTCAGAGCTATAGTGCATGTAATTACACTATAGCTACACGACTACCTAGGCCACTATGTAAGGTAGATAACACGAGATGGGCCACTAACATGAATTTACAATGCACTACTGAGCTGTTTGAGATGCAGTCCCAATGCATTAGTAACGAAAATAGCTCCTTCCGGGGCTAACCTAACTGGGTAAGGCTAAAGACTGAAGGTGGTTTTACACCGGCGTGGCGAGGCGTGGATGGGATGGCCGAGAATTTAAATTTGTATGGAAACATTTCTCTCATCTTTGGTGTAAAAGGTTTAAACTGTGTGAAATATTTGTTAGTACAATACTGAACTGTAATACTCTATAGAATATTTATGCTCCGACCATTGCGAGATATTGCTGCATACTAAACTCTCCAGCGCTCAGTTCTCTTTCTTCACAAAACGAAGAAGGCGCGCGATACGGCAGACCGGGCGGTACGTGATGGCGCGAACTGGCGCGACGTAGCGCTGGCCATCGCGAGACATCTTTCGGTGTAAAAGGGTAAGCGTGATTTCAATTCTCATTCATCCCATCCACGCCTTACCTCGCTGGTGTAAAACCACCTGACAGTTGGATGTTGAAATAGAAAACTGCTCTTGGAGTATACTATTGTAACTGGTTTATCTACAAAAAATGGTCATCTGATGATGTAGGCAGTAGGTACAGTAATACAATGCGCTTTATGAGTCTTTTCTAAATTTCCTATAACATTCTCCTTTCAGCTTTGGGTATTTACCAAGTTCTAGCCTAAAAAATTTTGGAGAATGTTTCCATACCTGCCTACCTCAAAATAAATTTTTGAGTTCCTTTTTATTAGCTTATAAAAAAATTTTGTAATTACCATAATTCTAAGATAGGGATTTGAGACCTAATCTACGAGTACCTACCTAGTATTCTGAATCATAACTCTTTTTTTTTTTTTTGTGGGGTGGGAAATCATGCAATGACTTCTCCCGCTTTGGGTGGAGCGGGAGGGCGTGTCAGACTCTTACTGGCTAAAACCCACCCCTGTTCCGCCCAGGGGTGCGGTAACTCATTTTCAGAATTTATCCGCTACCCAAACCCGGTGCCTGCATGCCTAGCATGCAGGCACCGGCCACGATGGGCCCCGTCAGTGGTGGCTGACTACATCTCTTTGAGGCGCGCGTGGAACACTGATCGGACGGCGAGCTAGCCACTGCTCGCCGTCCGCAGGCCCGGGTCTACGGTGGCCGGAAATCGTTCTCCTGCGGTGGTAGCGGCCGGGGCCGCGAGGTCCACTCCATTGAGCTTCCCTCACGCGTCCCGCCTCCGCCTTCACGAGCATTACTGCTTCGCAGAAGGCGGAGACTGCCTCCCATTCCCTCTCGCTCCGTACCATGGCCTGAACCAGGGCCGGGCGCGAGAGGTGAATCATAACTCTAAGCCCTCTTTTATTACTTACTCACTTGAGCACGCCCAAAATAATATTTTTATCTTTCCAACTTTCGCAATGAAAAAAGAAAACACAATAATTTTATATTTTACGTTTCTTTTTATCAATATTTGCCTACTCAAGTTCATGATCTTCAAATGTTTTTATTTTCCTCCTCTAGGCACTGTACTATAATTACCGTTGATTATCGCACAAGTGCCTAAATGCTTACCTAAGTAAGATACACGCAAAACCACTCAGAGTAATTGCTTGCCTTAGAACACACTTGTGTTTGTAAAACTCGGTAACGTGAAACATTAGTGTGTAAAATAAGGACGATGTCAAAGCTTTGGCATGTCTGAGTCCTTATTATAGTTTGTAGTACCTTCTATTTGTAAGTACGGAGTGTGTTTTGTAATGTGAGATAAATGTTTGTATGTAGGTACGATTTGTGTTCAAATATATTCCGGTTTTTCCTTTTAAGGATATACCTAACGTAATTCTACGTCGTTTTCATTAAACTAATTGCTGAAAATAAGATCTTAGTAATAATTTTGATTCTTTGCTATTAAATTACAGCGCGTAGTTACAGTTTTTCGAATTAAACTAACCAATCAAACTGTGGCTTAAAAGTTAAAGGTTCAACAAGGTAAAGTTGGTCCTACCCTCAATTGTATTGCAAATTCTTTAAATATTTTGGGAATCACAGACGAAAAAGTCTAAAAATCATAAGAAAAAAAAATCAGTTAAGTTTTTGGAACTCTGGTTCAAAAAACTTTTTTTTTCGTTTCCTTCGGCACTACAACCCTTTGTAGGTCTTGGCCACCCTTCGGCATGATGTTTTCCTGTCTATTTTTCCCAAACCTTCCTAGGCCAAATCGTTCCAACTCTGCTTGGGTCTTCCTCTGGGTCTTTTCTGTTGCAGGGTCGACACGGACATGATTTTAGCACCTCTGGTGTCACTCATTATTTTCAAGTTGCAAAGGCTTAGATGGGCAGGTCCTAAGCCTTTGCGACTTGCAGAAGCTAACTATCGTTTCCCCATGAATCAGATTTTCCAGCTCGTGATTCATCCTTTTATGAAACGTGCCGTCGTCTTCTTGCAGTGGTCCGAAAACTCTCTTCAGAACTTTCCTCTCGCACAACGCCATTTATAGTTCGTCAAAGAGTGAGAGAAAAAACCCAGTTCCTTAAAAAGGCCAGACTCCAGCAGACAACCTTCTTAAAACCATCAGCATAAATTAAAACAAAATCAACATCCACATTACAAGAAGACAACACAACAAACAAACGGAAGTCTCCCCTATTTCGTCTAGTACGGAAAGTATCAGGGAAACATAAAGTGAACTTGTAAATCGATGGCCGAATTGGCTCTGGTCCAAACCTAGCTTACCAACACAGAACATTACAAAAATCTGTTGTTGCACCATTTGGCAGGGCCGAAGCTGCGAGAGGTCACGTACTGGCTTTATTTAAAAGATTTTGTATAAACGCCCCTCCAGCTCTCTGACTATTAATTTAACGACAGAAACGCTTAGTGCCTTTGATATCAGACGTGAGGAAATCGGGGAAATTGCTGCCATGTTGTTGAGTTGTATTGGTTTCATTTGAAAAACAGAAATAACATTTTTTTTAATTAATAGGTTCGCGCTTGACTACTATCTCACCTGCTGTTAAATGATTTTGCAGTCGAAGATGAAGCACGCTTGCCTAGACTACTCACTCTTGACTTAAAGACCCCCAGGTTGTTGCAATTATGCTGAAACTGTTAGTAATATTTGCCGGGATTATTTTTTGTCTATGACAGTGTTGTCTTACTATGAAGCAACCTATTTACTTGTGCGTTAAAAACCTCAAATACACGTAAAACTTAAAACGAATAATAATATTATTTTATCCAAAGCAAACCAATACAATATTAGACTGGAAATTCTGAAAATCAAAACTTTCAAAGAAATTTAACAGAAAACATCATAAAATATGTAGACTTAATAATTTTAAAGGTTTGCACAAAATTTAAAGCCAAAATCTTTAGACCGAAAATCAATTACTTTGAAGCTGGCTGCTGAAAAATTCAGCAGTAAATTGCATTTTTGATTAGCCACGTAAAAACCCAGTCTTCCAAAAGAACTTAAAGAAAAAGGCGGCCCCAACGCAAATAAAACTCCGCTACCAATAAGACCGAAGTCTAATAAAACAGAGAAACCTAATACAGACTGCTATCATCTGCGAAAGAAAAAAAAACAATTCTACGACCGTGAAAACTAGAATTCATGACACTAGTCTCGGGGAGCACGCGTACATAAACTGTATCTTGACAAGGCCACAACTACTACAAGTAAAAGTCAAAGAAATAGTACTTGTACGTCAGTTATATCAGTTTACGACGTCGTTTCGTTCCCTCGCAGAACCTCGTTCCGTTTTACTACTCGTCACTCATTAATGGAACGTAACCTTTCGCACTAGTGCGGGAAGTAGGACACCTGATGATTAATTAAGTTTTGTTTATTTTGTAGTGGGAGATGATGAGATGAGTTCAGTGTTATTGCTAAAATCTGCTACAGTTGATGATTGTTTCCAACGATACCTCTAGACCACACAAATAAAATCAGTCAAAGTCAAAGAAGTCAAGAAACAAGATTAATCAACTTCTTGGTTCACAAAGACTACAACATTAAAACATATAAACATAATAAAGACAAATGCACATTCGATTCCCTCAAGAACCCTCACATCAAATCACAAAGTACTACAAAAAAGAAAATTTTCTGCAGACGGTGCAATGAGTGTTGAGTACTAAGTTCCCTGCCTAGAGGCCTGGAGCTAATGGTGCGTATGGAAATTGCATAACTTATAGCAATCTTTCCCTACTTTAGCCCCATCGGGGTAACGCATCATTTGGCCAAGTCACCGCGTCGTTACTTCTAAGGCAATTATGAAAGTGGCCAGTCACAGCCTCCAACCTGTAGTAATTGATGATACGAGAGTAATTTCTGTTGTGCTTTTTAGGTGGCTTTTGATGGAGGGGTCTTGGTTGTTAATTGAAGTAGGTAGATACACGTTATACCGAGAAACAAGATACCGCGAAAAGTGGAATTCTTTGGTGGAGGCTTTTACACAAAGTTACACTAGACTGATCTCAGATGATTATTAATAAGTTCATAATCTTAAAGTAATTTATGATTTAAAAAATTCGTTGCATGTATTTAGATCATCAGTTCATGCTTTTAAATGTAGGTATAAATGTTGACCAACCATTATTATTTTCTTCAATAAAATCAACTAATTTTAAGCAATTATTTTTAATTATTTTATAATTTTTTATTTTATTGAATCACTTTTTCTCTCCGTCCGTCTCCGCTCCGCTCCGCCCGGCTCCGCTTCAGTGGAAACGCAATATAAACTGGCACAAATCTTTCGAAGAGCTAAACACACATTTTACTTTTTACTCATTTTAATAAAATAACTACTTGTTGGGACAAAAGCCTCTTTAGAGGAAAAAATATTTTGTCATTAAGTAAGCAGTCTCATAAAAATTAAGGAATAAGGAATTTGTTTTTGATTTTAGAGGGTAGATTAGAATGGAAGTAAATATTTCAAAGAAAGATTGCTTATCCACCATTACTGCTTTCAGAAAGCCCTTGCCAAATAAAAACTTCTGACAAAAACCTTATACTTTTTAATTTATTCAGATAGATCAGCAGCTTTTTGATCAACACATTTGCTCAAAAATATATTTATGAAGCCTGTATACATAGTTCGAAAGTAAAAAATTACGCACCATACAATTGAACTTGTGGTAAAATAGGAACTATCACTTATTTGTTTATTTATTAAAACTTCATGCAACACAAATGTACAAAAGCGGACTTAATTAATGCCTTAAGTACCTATTTTACCGCACGCTCCGTTGTGCACGCGCCGTGCGTATTCTTTACGGATTTTTTATAATTTCCATAGTAAATATAAGAATTCCGCCAAGAAGTTTCACATTACGAGAATAAATAAACTGAATGATTGCACCTCCTTGGAAGTGCTTTTATTTAATACGTTTGTCTCACTTTAATACTACAGAGAAAATGAAATGAAAGATGTATTTCTAATTTTACCACTCGCACGTGGTGCCATTTGCAAAATCGCGCCATTTTCATATTAGTAACGTCAAAGATTGTTGCGACTTTTCAACTGATATCTAAAAACAAAAGTTTATTTCATTACCTATTTTACTGTTTTCTCGCAAATGTGTTGAAAAACGTTGTTTGACACACGTGTGGAAATTGGTATTTACAAAATCGTTACTGGTAAGCCCCGAGATTAGTAAAAATCAACTTACCGCACTAGTATCATAAGTAACAATTTTTTTGTGTAGCACCCATTTTTCATACGTCACTAGCTCTAATCTAGAACACTGCTTGCATAGAGAAAGCAATCTACGATCCAAGCCTTTTTCCATTCGCTCTGCATTCTTCCTTCCTCGATCCTCTAAGCCATGTTCTTTACATTTACCTATAGACTTAAACTAGTACTGATGCATATATATTATTTTTAATTTTAAATTTTATCAGAGATCGCACAAGACAGAGAGGTATGGAAAGAGAAAGGGGAGGTATTTGCCCAGCAGTGGAATGAAATTACTGTTACAAAAATTGAGGAGGCGACTAATTTCAAGTTGACGGCAAATAGAGATAGATTTGTATGGATGAAAAAGGCATGCTGCGCGGATCCAAACAAATTGTTAGTAAAAACATTTTTACAAAAAAAAACAACCAACTTCCAAAAAAGAAAATACACTCATCTTCCTGCCCTTATCCCATGTTACTTGGAGTCGGTGCAACACGTTTTTTTCTTCCATTCTGTCCTGTCAGCCGTCACGCTATCACTAACTCCCTTTTCTTTCATATCACTCCTCACACAATCCATCCATACTTTCTTTGGCCTCCCTCTCCCTCTCCATACATCCACATTTATATTCATAACTCTTTTAATAGCATGTGTTTCATCCCTCCTCTTCACATGATCATACCAAGATAAGCGGTTCCCTTTCAACTTTTCGGTAACTGGTGCCACTTTTAAACTACTCTAATGTATTCATTTCTCACTTTATCCATTCTCGTTACTTCACACATTCATCTCAACATTCTCATCTCCGCCACATGCAATCTTTTTTCATACATCTTTTTCACAGCGCAACATTCTGACCCATACAGTACGACAGGTTTTATCACGGACTTATAGATTTTCCCCTTTAACTTAAGGGGCATCCGTCTGTCGCAAGTTGTTCCAGTGACCTGTCGCCATTTCATCCATCCTGAGTTGATCCCGTGCGTTACGTCTCGGTCTATATCACCATCCCCCTGAACAAGCGACCCGAGGTACCGAAAAAAGAAAATACACTAAAAAATAACTTTAATTTCGGAAGTCGGTGTTTGTATTTTATTTCTTCGTTTTTTGACACCGACTTCCGAAATTAAAGTGAATTTTAATTTTTTAGTGAATTTTCTTTTTTGGAAGTCGGTTGTTTTTTTTGTAAAATGTTTTTTATTTTTCACTTTTTAGTTGTTATACCCCAGAACTCAAAACCCCAATAACATGGAACGTGGAATTTAAACGTACTCGTAATTGGAGAAAATCAAAACGTCATCTATGTATATGACATATTTTTCGTTTTTGTTCAGTTTTTCAAAAACCGCTGAAGCAATTTTTATAAAATTTATATGGGACCACCCCGGGAGTCTTTCGGATAAAGAATTTTGAAAATCGCTCCACAAATGACAGAGAAATCGGTGGACATACTCGTATATAAAAAAAAAACATACATACAATCGAACATAGAACCTCCTCCTTTTTCGAAGTCGGTTAAAAAGGCAGGAGAGTGATTCAGGTATTAAAACACAAGCCTAAATCTCCTACCTGTAATTTAGTCGAATCAAAGCCTTACTTCTCGAAACATTGTTACAAATCAAGTAATAGGCAAATATTGGCAAACATGTGACACAAACCGCACTAGGCCCGAAGGGTGGACCTTGGCCCATTCCCTGTCTTAGAGAGGAGGCCTGAGTCCCAGCAGTGGGAACATTATAAAAGCTAATAATGCTAAGTATGTAATACTAAGTACACTTTTACAATTGCATTTTCAAACATTTTATTCTTCACTAAAACCTTCATAAAATAAATACGTTCTTATAAGAAACAGATTAAGACAATGGCTCTTAAAACTTCTTTTACATGCATTTTTACTTCTCGCGCTATTTTAATTGGCTTTTTGATGGACTCTCAAGTAATTCATCTGGAACGCGGGGTCGTAAAGACGATATAAACAATACTTATTTTAGTTTGAGAGCTGTATGATATCCTGAAAACATTAATGTGATTGTTAGCGACGGTTGGCCACGGTGTAAGTTAGTACCAAAATTATTAAAAGTACAGAATTTTACTACATATACTGGACGACCCATGTAGTAAAATTCTGTACTTTTTTCTAGATAATATTGAGAAGTTCGCCCTTTAGTTTAAAATAATCGATAAAATAGCTGAAATAAATAGTAATCATTTAATCCATATCTTGCAAGTTTCCCACCAACCGGGGATGTCCTTGGGTGCACTTGCATAGCAAGTATTGGGGTTAATCGTCGCGTGGTGTCTCATTTCAATTGAAGGGGCCTCTACGTGTTGGACGCGGCCCATCGTATGCCTTCCAAAGGTCCGCGATCCCAGGGCCCCGAGAATCGGAAAACTGAAATAAAACGAATTACCTGTTTTCAAGAGAATTCTCTAAACAAAACGTCGATTGAAAACCAGTCTTGCAAGAGAAAGTGTTACCCAGTTACTGGTTGGGGAAGTTAGAGACGGTCTAGTTCCATGTTAAATACTGGTACTTCTTCAGCTTCATCCGGATGACTGGAAGATGACCCCAACATAGTTTGTTATATAGGAAAATGGCTGGGCAGATTGATTTTTCATTCCATATTTATCGGAATGTTAATAAGCATTTAAAAAAGAAATAGAATTGGTAATTGAGCAGTAACTGTGTATATGAATTAAAGAATTATTATTCTTGTTAAATTCCGTATACTGACTAAAACAGTATTTTAACTCTTTTATTGACTAAAAGTTTAGTGCATTCTCATTTCCCATTTTCCTATAAACATAGTGAGCCCATAAATTCATAAATTAGCACCCTTGCTCCCTAACTATTGGCTTTGTACTGAACAGAAAGCGTCAGGTGTCGGCGTAGTGAATAATTAATGACTTAGTGCATGCGAAGTGCCCGCTGCAAATAATAATAACTTTGTTACTACGCTGGATATTGGAATGTGCAATTTACTGTATGGGGAATGGGGATATGTAATGGAAAAGCTTGAGTTTAGTAGTTATATTGCTGGTGTAAAAGAAAAGTTACAAAAGACATTACAAATAGGTAGGTATTCTATTTCCTCGACGGAAACGCACAGATAGCCTGTTTTAATTATTTTTGATACTATGCAGTTTTTACCAGGAATAGAAAGAAAAGAAAGAAAGAAAAAGTATTTATTTGCCACAAATTAACGACATACACAACAATATGATTTTGCTAACTTAACCCTTATCGATAGTGTTAGTAGTTCTTATATCTAAATGTTAGTATAGACAAGTTTAACAAAAAAAAGGAAAGAAAAAAAAATGTAAGTAGGTACTTGGGTATAAATAAATAAAAAGCAGATGCATGTCATGGTTGTGGCAAGAAGGCTAGACCGAACCAATAGACCATTATTATTAGATTACTTTAAGGTAGACAAATGACTTAGTGAGGGTCGCTGGAATCCGATAGACGCGAGATGCACAGGACCGGTCGTGTGGCGGCACATATGGCAGGCCTATGTCTAGCAGTGGATGTCTTTCGGCTGAAATAATGACTTCAAAGTAGTGGACAGCAGCTTTCGACTAGATAGGCTACAAGCAAGTGTAGCCAGCAGCTTTGCCAGCGATATGTCGAAAGTCCTCCGTGAAATCTACCCACCCTTGGAATAAAAAACTTGAGAGGTGTCAAGGGACACCCGGATGGAACGAAGTTCCTTTCGATTAATTAGTGAAGGAATTGTAATATAATTTTATTTTTTTTAATATAAAATATTTTTTTTATTATTAACTACGCACACACGCACGCACGTTAGAAGTTATACTTCATCATCTCATCTCATCTCATCACAGCTCAGCTCAGCTCAGCTCAGCTCAGCTCAGCTCAGCTCAGCTCAGCTCAGTTCAGCTCAGTTCAGGTCAGCTCAGCTCAGCTCAGCTCAGTTCAACTCAGCTCAGCTCAGATCAGCTAAGCTCAGCTCAGCTCAGCTCAGCTCAGCTCAGCTCAGCTCAGCTCAGCTCAGATCAGCTCAGCTCAGCTCAGCTCAGCTCAGCTCAGCTCTTTAGCAATAACAACAACTATAACAAAAGTAATTGTAATAAAATTTTATTTTTTTTACTATAGCAAAAAGTGTCGTGACAACTTTTCGTAAGAATTTTTTCCGTCTAGCCCCCTTTCACAACGCGCGATAAGGAACTTCGTTCCAATAATGGCCAAGTGCGTATCGGACTTTGCACATTTAGGGTTCCATACCATATGACGGAAATCAATATTTTGGTTTTTGTTAGTAAAATATACGTAATAATAAACAATATCACCAAATTTCAAGTTCATATGTCAATAGGAAGTTAAAAAAATCTTCGGAACAAAATTTTGTGACAGACGATGAACAGACAGACAGACGGACACGTGTGTGACAGCAATATGGCTCCGTTAGGACCCTTTGGCTACGGAAGCCTGAAAAATTGCCCTCTCCTTATTCAGGTCATAGTCTACCCATGATCCAAATTTCGTCCAAATCAATTCAGGCGTGATTGATGTTCTTATTTTCGTGACAATTTTGACTCAGATTTTGTCCGACCAGTAAAAGCCACTTGGCTATAGGCTACTTCCACTCCCGGCAGTTTTTTCCTTGGGATAATTTTTGACTTTTTCGCGAGAGAAGCCACTGGCAACAGCCAGTTTATAATATGAGTAAGATGTACAATATTGTACTGACGACGAACGCCACGTGATTAAAACCTCCACCAGGTACCCTTTTCAACTGCAAATGATTAGCGAGAACATCCTAACGAGCCAGTGATTTAGAGATAAGAGCACTACAGAAATAAAAGATAGGGCTAGGATAAGTGGCATAAACAAAGTGAGGTCTACTCCAGTACCTACTCAACATTAGGTGGATTCGAGCAGAACCGGGAATAAAACGAGTAGAGCGTGAGGAACGATATAATTCACGACGTCTGTGTTACATAGACATACATAAAGATAACGATCATACGAGTATAGTAGACAACGTACTTAAGCAATCGTCTATATAGATGATCTTGTAAACCGATGAAACAATAATTCTTGTAGTAATGCCAACTACCATTTTTTTTTAAACATGTCCATTGTTTTTGTTGCTTTCACAAACATTTAAACACACCCGGAACCACTACCACTAGTTTATACAAATATTTGTTCCGTGCGGGAATCGAACCCACCACACGCGGTGCACGGGCAAATCGCTCAATCACTGCGCCAACCGTGGCGTCGATAAAGTGTGTATACTTTAAATCACAGCGTACATTATTAATAGCAGTGATAAATTAAGAAACACAATTTTGTTTTTATAATTAAAACTATTTGTCCCACTTCTGGGAAAAGGTCTCTTTAAAACATAGTCTTCCACTCTTTTTGGTGCGTTACTTTCTGCCGTGTAAAAATTTACCAGTATAATCAGGCATTATAGGATTATGCTTATGTTGTATAAACTAAACAAAAATAAAATCGACTAACCATCGAACCACCGTTTAGTTTAATGGCTACAATGAACACGATATTTTCGACTGTATTTTCGGTCAATGAACACATTGTAGTTCAATGCAAAATAAAATGGGCAGAACCGGTTCTTAAAATATGACTACACCTTTCCTTTTACACCCTATATAAAAAAAATACTTTACCAACACAAACTATTTTTTATAAATATCATAAGACATCATCATCCTACTGCCCATATACTAACTTATTAGGGGTCGATGCTTCATCTCAATATTCACCTATTTTCAAGTTGCATACGTACCTAATTTTTCGAATAATCAATCCATGGTTTTCCTCTAACTCACCCAAGACATGACCCTAATATTTTCGGTAAGTACCTAATCAAAACGAAAATCTTACCACTATCGCCAGTTCAATTAATTTGCAAGAATCGCATACCCCTCACTACCTACACCACCGTAGGTTCAATAAAATGCACGTAATTTGTACGCGAACTTGCAAACACGTACCCATTGTCGTTCATTTTGTGCACAGGTGTTGCTCGCACTGTGAACAAGCCCTCAATTTCGACTAAACCGGAATGGGATTCCGATATTATGCACACTTTTGCGCCTTTAAGCACTTTAATTTATGAGCTACATGATTTGGCGTATTACGTACAGTTTCTATCTCATCAAACTATACTTTTGTAGATTTTATAATTGTAGATTGGAGTTCCAGTATTTCATTAAGTATGCTAAGATAATGTAGCAAATAGTTTAGTCGTAAAATGCTATGAAACTTAGAGTAGCAAACTTCTTCGTTTCTCAGAAGTGTAATCTTGAAACTAAGCTGCTTTGCATTGTAGAGTAGATACCTACAAGTTACAACAAGTATGGACCTAGGTGTAGAAATCTGACTTAGGTATAAACAATTTAGAAACGGTTTATGAAGAGGTATCGTAGTTCCTGAACAAAACTATCTTTTGACGAAAACCCTAACACTATGGGTCTCATTTTATAAAAAAAATAACCATGTGGTCAGTTTAAATACTGATTAGCAGGTTCTTATTTGAACAATTTCTACCCGGTAGAACGGTGGATGACTATCAAAGAAGTTTTGTGAGACATGTGTTATCTATTTTTTTTTTTAAATCCTCTAATCAGTATGTAACCTTAGCAAATGGTTAGCAATTTTTATAAATACAGTCTCTACTCTACATTATGTAAGATAAAGCAAAATAAATCATCATCAAAATAAAATGAGCAAACTTTTAAGGAACCTTTTTCCTTTAATTTCCCCTATTTCAATCTCCGACGTCTACGATTCTTCCAATTATTAAATTTTAGGACTGCGTAACATTTATTAGAATAGGCGCACTATTATCCTGAAGATATTACAGAAGAAAACCTGCTGCATTTTAAATGATCTAGGTAACTCGAGGAAACTGTTTTTGTGGGCCAGCTCATTTGTTTTCACTATTTCCGAGTTTTTCCGAAAGTAAATGATGATGATGAGAATATTTAACTAGCAGGTTCAAATGACTCAGACAGTTACGGGTATGTCAATAACAATGGTGCAATAAGGGAAACTGTTTCAAACCCAGGATTTTCCAAACCATGTTGGGGTAAGCTTCCAGTTATCAGATACAAGTATCAGTATTTAATATGGAGCAACTGCCATTTTGAATTGGTAGGACTGGTTATCAGAGAAGAAGCCTACTTTCAACTACTATGCCTATTTCAAGCGTTAACTTAATAGTAAGGTATTTGTCACACAATATAATTTTACAGACACCAATTTGTACCGTCTGACACCCCTTCACTTTAAGCTCTCCCGGGATGTGTCCCATTTCATTGAGTTTTGTTTCAAATGAGCAACACACGTATGCACTATAAACCTGTGAATATAAACGCCCTGGGGCATTGCCCGAAAAAGTGGTTTCGAATTTATATTTCATATTTTTTCAAGCACTCAAAAATTTTACAGTCAAATTGTAAATTTGTAGTAGGCATATGAGATTACCGGCACTGGAGATGACCGGGCACAGTTGCTTCAGTGATAACCTTAACAGGATTGGGCGTAAAGCCACGGCAAATTGCCATCATTACGGAAGCGACCTAGACTCTTCACACGACACGCTCGAGAAATGCCCTGCGTGAGCCTCTGAGCGGCAGATCTTGGTCGCCAGGATCGAGCAAGATCTGTCTCTGCCAGCAGTAGTGAGGGCTATGCTCGCAGAGACAGAAACCTTCAAAAAGAAATTCCCGTCAAAAAGACCCATAAATATAACACAATGGCCGACCTAGGAATTGAACCTGCCCCCACGCCCAGCAGTCGTATTTGCAATTTTTGACGTATTAGGTAGACACATTAACAGAGCGATGGATCTATTGTTTAGGACCAGCTTTTCCAGTTCACATCATCACGATATTTCACCATTAAACCAATGGATGCTGCTAGAAGCTTCTGCTGTCCCAGTGTTTCAAGCGAGGCGGATAATATTTGCCTTTATGGCAGCCGCGTTAGTTAGAGATCGGGCGCGGGCATTAATCCTGTGATGTACGATCAGCCACGCTTTCCTGCATACAGTTATACACAACAGTAATGCAGATAGGTATGATTTAATTTATTGGAGCAGGCTTTTTAGTTGATTAGTGGATGGAAACGTGTCACTAAGAAAAACTTAAGCCGAATATCAATTAAATGTTTCGAAATTTGATAAATTATTTTCAGGGTAAGTGTATCTAAAGTTTTAAAAGACCCTTTTAACGCTACTCTTCCATGACAAGAACAGTCAATATGTCGAATTAGATACTAATTATTCTAAGGTATAGTTGCAAACATTAGCTCCTAACTAATTTCAAAGAGTTTTCTTTGTTCCTGGACTATGACAATACTTAGCTAGATATAAAACTCTCCAATAATTATGTATCAAAATGTCTATTGTAATTGAAATAAACATTTTTATTTATTTTATTACAACCTATTCAGTCCGGACACACTCTATAAAGCTTCAATAAAAATCCAAACACGAACCTAACAAAACTTTATCCAGAACTAATACAGCTCACAGGGATTGATTTAATTAAGCTTTATCACCCAGTACACTACCGACCAGTTACAAATAATGGCCTACTTTGCAATCTAGCCCCTTTGATTTTATGCGATGACCCATTATTCCCCGGAGGCCTGGATAAATTTCCCGGAGTTTCCTCGGTACATATACGGGATTTATACTCATTCATCAACCTTTAGTCGAGTCAAGAGATAAGTACCAATTTACTTGCAGCCATGAGCCACCTTAGTTTGCATGTACTTTCAACGTGCTAGCCAGGCTCTGCATTTTAATAAACTATTGGGTTGCTGAGGTGTTTACCTTAAAATATTATACGTAATTTTATTTTTAAATTATGTTGGCAATGTGTGGTGGAGTGCCTGTATTTTATGGCCTGGGAAATACGTTACAGTCTTTCGTGAACTTTGTATGCGTTATATACTTTTTACTTGCAAACCAGAGGGTAGTTGCTGGAGAAATGTAGCTAAGCAGTAATATTTCTAAAATCAGTTATTGAGGCATTTAAAACTCCAGAGGTCTCAAAGTCAAGAAAAAACCGGCCAAGTGCGTGTCGGACTTCGCACATTTAGGGTTCCGTAGCAGATGAGGGAATATCAAAGAAAAAATCTGATTTATAAATATATTGGTATGTAGTGACATGACGCCTCATACGAATTAAAAACACACAATTGCTGCATCGCGCAAGCAGAGTTCTCCGCGCTATTTAAACATTACAACAGTCCGAAATCAACCATCGGACAGTTGCCCGGACCAGACACAACACCCGTCTGGTCGGAGGATCCTACCTTTTCAATGAAGGTTTGCGGGATTTTACACCCTGTCTCGCATACCTTTAAGCTGGTGAAACTCGAGCATGAACGTCAGCGCAGCCTTCGTGCAGCTACTCTAGCGTGACGTCATCATCATCACTTCCTTCAAGCTCTTGAGCAACGAGTCATGCAGCCAGCCCGTACCAACGGCTTCTACGGGTATCCTGACCATCAGCATGCAGCGGAAGCGCATTCCTGGTCAGCATCCTCAGCCTCTTTCATCACCCTCAACCTCTCCAGCGATTTTGGCGCAGCGAACAGCACCTTCGGCCGGTCGAAGAACTTCTCCTGGTCGACGCCTGCAGCATCATCCTGACTCACGCTCACTCACTCACGTATTTGTTAGTAAAAGAAACGTATATTTTATTACGTAATAATAAACATTTTCACCAAATTTCAAGTTCATAGGTCAATGGGAAGTTAAAAATTCTTAGGAACAAAATTTTGTGACAGACGACGGACAGACGGACACGTGAGTAACAATAGGGCTCCGTTTGGACCCTTCGGGTACGGAACCCTAAAAATAGCCTATGAAACTCAGCAATCGTGTAACATTCCATCAGTGAAATAATTTTGGAAATTAGGTCAGTACTTCCGGTAACCTTTTACAAATAAACAGTTTTGGCTCTCTTAGTATTAATATAGATAAAATATGTCACCAATTATCTACCACTGAGTGTTAATTGGAAATAGCTATTTTGGATTCTCATAGCTATTTTCATATTTGTATAACAGTCACCAGCCACTGTTGCACGACTATACTTCAAGCACATGTTCTCACAGACCGTATGAATGAATATAAAAATATTGTAGCAAAAAACCTATAACAATAAGAATGATTAATGATTGCCATGTCCCATCCACCAACGGCATGACATATGAAATTTTATGAATATTTATCATGCGAATTTTTCATTTTATTATAAAAATTCTTTCGACGTATTTATTACCATTTTATTAAACGATGTTGTACTGAAATCTAGATTGAGATTTACTGTTGTTTCAGTAAAATATATATTTGAAGAGTCATTAAAACAGTAGATTCTTTAGCGGAAGCATAAGGAAGCAACGGACGTACCAGCTCAAGATTTACTACTCAAAAAGAAATCCACAAAGCAGAGGAAAAACTCTCATCAGAACCTGTTTAAAAATGTATATTTCCTGGCCAAAACACCTAACTAAACCGAATTTGTGCCCGCATATACCTCGCGGGAGAAAATTCACGATGTATAGAAGATCTCGACCGCCCCCGACCACAGCCGAGCTCCAATAAAGAACATCTCGTCGGTCTCAACAGCAATTTAATCAGCTTTGTTCTTTATAAATAAGCTACGGTATTCGCCCGACCCAGGCATGCTATTAAGCTTTGACTTTACTTTTTTTCGTCGTCAGTTCAAACGTATAAACTTGGCCTTATTAGAACAATGTTGTGTAATGACAAGATTTGGGTTCATCTTGGAATTCCGGGAAAAAATGGTGAAGGTATTGTTCTATTGAGTTACTGTGTAACGAGTAAGTCAATCACTACGCTACGCAGCGTTAATTTTTTTTCCAATCATCTATTTGTACGTATGATGTTGGCTATGTATATTTGTGTATCAAGTTTATTCATATGAGTATATATTTTATTTGTAGTTTACATATGTATTTATGTTCCTTTGCATTTAAATAAAGATGCCCTGTTTTTTTTTTGTTTTTTTCCTTATGGCACCTACCACTATTTGTTTCTGCATCACCCTAAGGTTGACTGGTAGAAACCCCGCCTCTGTACTTGTATGTGCGTAAAGTGTTAAATAAATAAATACGCTGTTGATTTTTAGTTTTACTTAGTAACAATCAAAATTTCTTCAAGTATAATACAAACCTAAAATTTATGAGCCTATTTAAGGTACGCTCTAAGTTGTAAACAAATAAATCATTGTAGGTGTCCGCAAACTGAATATTAGCGGATATATTTGACAAAATAATCAATCCGAAGTTTGACAGACGGAGTCAGGAAAGGCACGTAGCTCTCGAACGGGTTCGTTATCTCGTTCGAACTGCACTGCCACCCCCAAAGCGGCTCCCTGCATACCATGAACGTACGACTGACGTGGAAATACAAATCACTAGACAAGACTTTAGTACCGAAATTATTAATTTCTGGGTAAATTCTTATAGTGGCTGTATATTTGACTGTTAGATGTATCTCCTTATTTATAAATCTTGGCAAGGTTCTGAAGTTTACAGATCATAATTCGGTTGCGATTATGACAAAGAAAATAAAATCCAGTTATATGCTTATACTCAGCACTAAAGAATTTCGTCGAACAGTAATGCGGTAATGAGCACAGAACGTGTCTTTTAGCAACATAATGCTGAAGGCATCGAAGGCACGTCTGCTCATTTCTATGTGCATGATCCACTGAATATCAGGACGTATTCGATGCAGCACCTGTTCCCCCGACAACTCGCTAACTTTGCTTCACAAGTTTGCTTAAAGTATTACGAAATTTGAAGCGGACGCCCGCGTTGCCAACTTGTCCCACATTATGTTTGTAAGCCTGATGAAATCGACGTCCTGTAAAACTTTTCACCTTGTTATTATCACTTTTTTAAAAATGTTTTCCGTATTTCAAAGCACAATAACAATTGGTAGTGAAATTCAAAGTTGACCGGCTGGGTCGGTACTAAGGAAACTTCTTCTCAGTGACTTTTGAAACTATCGCATCGAACCTATTTCACAAGGGAGCCCTCTATAACTTCCCAAAGCTGAAAAGTTGTTTTAGGACTTCCTGTTTTCTGGAGTTATTTTGAGTGGTCACTTTATATCCAGTAGAATTTTTTACAATTTACATTTTATAAAGTTTGTTGCGAACTGAAGACTGCAAGTCAAAGGAAATGCTGTTTTTCGGTAAAAGCGTATAGCAATTATCCTCTTTGAAAGTCTCTCTTCTTAATAGTCAACAGTCACTGTGGTTTTGTCATTTACATAGGTTAATCTTAACAACCCACTTTTTTTTGTGATGCAGTTCGTTGTATACAGTGACTACAATAGATGTAACATCACTCGGAAATACCATGTAGAACAAAAGCATAAAATATGACTACTGAGGTATACCCTCGCATTTCTTATGCATTCACATTACAGAGACTACAAGATCGGGAGCAACTCCAGGTGTAAAAGTACAACATTGAAGTTAAGCTCAACACTGCAAAAACATTTCATTGCAATAAAATAACTCAGAAAGCTGAATTCCCGAGAGTTCCTAAGATTACAAGCATTTTTGCATCTCTAAACTATTCAAGGCATACTGAAATGCGCTATTTTCTCTCTTCTTTTAGATTATGGATGGATATACCAGAATAACGCTTGAATAAATCATAGAAATAAGCAAGCGGTACATGCTGTGGTCTCCTATATCTGAAGGACCCTCTGTGTCATTGTAATTTTCTGTAAAACTGTGATCTTTTGTTGAAGATCTAAAATAAATAAATTAATACGGTTGAGTCTGACTGGCATCCCGGGTGTCACCACTGTGCGGATCGCCCAGAGGACATGGTGGAGCATACGGTGGAGATGTGCCCCGCTTGGGCAGAGCCCCGCCGTGTCCTCGTGGAGGCGATTGGCGGAGCAGTAATGCTCGCGAAGGAGGAGACGGAACGGGTGAGGGAGACTTACCAGAGTCGCCCTCACGCCCCAGCAGCAGCCGCCGCTGGAGACGCCCTGAGCGTCGGAGGTCACGACACGATCGCCGGCCACCGTAGACGCGGGCCTGCAGACGGCGAGTAATGGGTAACTCGCCATCCGATCAGGTTCAGGCCCGAGAGTCAACAGCGCGGAGTGTTCCACGCCCGCCTCAAAGAGATGTCAGCAATACATGAAGGGGCCTGTCATGACCGATGCCTGCCCAGGGGTCATGGATAAATTCGAAACAGAGTTACCGCGCCCCTGGGCACTCAGGGTAGGGAAGGTAAAACTACTAAAACCCACCCCTGTTGGTGGGTTTTAGTCAGTAAAAGTCTGGTACCCCCATACCCCACAAATAAAAGGCCCTGACTGGCACTTCAGTACTTCACATCCAGTAGTCCGGCACGCTTCGCCAACCCTTACTATACCTGCTATTACCTTCATAATCCCTTATGAAGATGGTACGTTGTAAAATGCTTCACTTATTTATTAATCTTGATTTTTTCTAACAAATCGATTAATCCGGCACCACTAGGTTTTTAATAGTGCCGGATAAATAAGACATGCGAAAAAAACAACTGATCAAATGTCTTACTATCATAAACTAAGCTAATTCCCTACGAATGTTTTTTATATTATACAACTAGTGTTTCCCATTAGCGAATATTAAAATTTAGTTGTGAGAAATAAATGTCAAAACCATAAGTGAGACTACTGTAAATAAATAGCAACATTATCGTTAGTTAATAATCCTTGTAGAAAAAGAAAGGTGTTTAAATAAGTATAACAAAGTAGTGTAAACACAATCAATATAAACACGCTGATTATTCGATAACTCTCATATTGCGCGTCCAATTTAAAATAACAAGGTGCACACTGACTGCATATAGGCATAATAAAATGGTGAGTGTACGTGTCATCGGCTTTTGCGAGCTAATCGCAGTGGGGACGCTTGATTGCATGCACAGTATTTTTTTTTTAGAGACGCGTTCAAACTGGCTTCATTGAACAAAGCAACTATCGCTGAGCTGGGATTATTGAACCAATTTAATTTAAGCGGAATAAGCTTTTTGATGCAGCTCTAATGAAGAAAGAAACGAGATCTCCCTGATTGGGCGCTACGTGTCTGCTGCGATGGATATTTGAAGGCAATTTATAGGATAAAAATATTTAAAAGGTAGGAAGATTAGTTATTGGAAAATTCTGTTCGAGCGCTGAGGAGATTAGTCAGGAATTTATTATTAAGACTTACCAGCATAATATATTTACAACTTTTAACGTTGTTTTTCGTAATAAAACCTATTTTGGGCTCAAAAATATTATAACTTTCATATTATTAGTGCTGGAAAGGTCGGAAGAATACAGCGCTCATTATAATGAAGCCGAAACATTTCGACAGTTGTTTTCATAAACACCAATCCCACAATTAAAATACGGTTACAGGCACAATAATGATTATTAGATTCTATGTAAGAAGGTACAGTAAGTCTCCAGTTTAAATAAGACGGCCCTCGTCTGCTGTTTAATTTTTTAAACCAATTACTGGTCTGTATCTATTTGATATTGAAAAAATGAATATGAATAAGCTATCACGTTCTCTGTCTCTTGCATGTAAATTGAGAAGTCGGCTCCATTTAAATCAAAATTCAACCACCGAAGTGAATGAACGAATTACTTGACTGATGTTTTATTTATTATTCTGACCGAAATAACGAGGATAGTCTTCGGTAAATGTGAAAGTTATCATTCGTATAATTGGAACATTATTCGAGAATACAAAAAGTTGTGGAGGGAGGAGTTTCGTTAGTCACAGACAGTTCAAGACCCCTGTCATGTTTTGTATCGGAGAAAATATTTAGAGATGGGAAAGTGTAATTTTCCGAATATCTTCAGATGATACCGTTATTGCTGGTCGATTTTGAAGCATCAAAAGGCAAAGTTTTTATTCTTTTATAGAAAAGCGTATGTACATAAGGATTTGGGTAAGCCGTTGAGGTATTGAAAAGGCGGAAGGCTATTTGGCTTGTTGGAATATGGGGAAGCGTATGTCCAGTTATGTAGTTAGATACATGGCCGGACGGTGAAGTGTATCGGCTTAGCGTGTATTAAATTAGTTTGTTGGTAGACATTTCAAGTTCGATGTATTATTTGTTTGCTTCGTGTATGAAAAAATTGTGGAATAGCAGTCCTTCAACAAACCTTCGAAAAGAACATCGTAATTAGGTAGTTATTCGTTAGGGAACTTTGCCAATATCACCAAGTTTGGTGATTATTTTTGTTTTTCGTATGGCAAAAAATCCAGAGTACTTAAGTAAGTACTCTACCTAAGTAGGTACTTAGGTACCTAGTTTACCCTTAATTAAAACGATATTTATGGCAAGAAAGAAATTAGAAAGCGCAAAATTTAAATAGAAAAACAGTCAGAGTAAAAAAACTTTTTAACAAAAAAATTAACCGACGAAAAAGAACTAAAAAGCAAAAAATAAATAAACATTTTAAGTCTTGAGTATTGAGCTTATTTACCTACATAAAATATCAAATTTTATATAAACTAATTTTGAGTCGGCGCCAAACAACAATCTGATTATTAAATATCTAAATTTTATAAGTACCTACTTACAAATGAAGAAGGCTGTAAGTAGGTAATTAATCATTTATTAATTGGCGCCGACTCAAAATTAGTTTATATAAAATTTGATATTTTATGTAGTTAAATAAGCTCAATACTCAAGACTTAAAAGGATTATTTATGTTTTGCTTTGTAGTTCTTTTTCGTCGGTTAAAAAGTAAATAGAAACACTATTGTGCTCTCAATTATCGAGGGTTTTTCTAAATTTTATCAGGATTCCATCATAATATCCTGATTTCCTTGACATGGCACCACCTATGAGGCATGCCCTATCTAACAAAAAAAGAACTATCAAAATCGGTTATTAAATTACGGAGTGAGGGCTGAACATACTTGACAAGCAGAAACACTATTCATGCCCACAATGTTCGAGGGTTTCTCGCAATTTTATCAGCATTACATCATCAGATCCTGACTTTCTTGACATGGGACCACCCTTGAAGTATACCCTATCCAACAAAAAAAGAATTATCAAAATCGGTTCATAAATAACGGAGTGAGGGCTGAACATACACAAATAAAAAAATAAAATATATATATATATATATATATATATATATATATATATATATATACGGTAGAATTGAGAACCTCCTCCTTTTTTTTCGTCGGTTAAAAATAGGCGAATGATTTAATGTTCAGTTTAATATTACAAAAGTGGACGTTTCAATAGGTGGATGTATGTTTGTTACTCAATCACGCAGAACGGCTGAAGGGATTTGAATGAAATTTGATACAGAGAAAGATAGTCTAGGATAGCACATAGGCTATAATTTATAGTGGGGGAAGAACTAATTATGCGTGGGCGAGGCCGCTGGCAGAAGTTAGTTACTTATGAATGTGAAATTCCGGAGCTCGAATTACCATCTAAAGTTCTAAACCTTGAGTCTATCTTATCATCTAAATGAGCAACACGCGTTACTCAGCAGCGCCATCTTGTGGCAGTTAATGATGCATTGACGGTTCAAATCGGAACAGTTACCGAGGCACCGTACAGAGCAATCGATGAATAGCGCTTAATGTCGACGACCTGATCGATAGAACCCTTTTCACTATTTGTAGCCTTTACAAGCTACGAGCGTTTGAAGACGGAGAAAATTTCAAACGATCCATTCAATTTTGTAGCTTAGTTACTACTAGTTCTTACAGCAGAAACACGGTCCAATACAGTAACTGCTTTTTTGAAACGGACAAAAAGAATGACGCGTAAATCTTATCATAGTCAACGGGTTCGTAATTTTCCTGCGAAACGAGACGAATGTGAGGTGGGCCAGAGGTATGTATAAGCCAAAAACTGTTATTTACAAATATATTATACTGCAAATATAGTCTTTTGGGCACACGGATGCGGAGGAATTTTTTGACGACATTTTCGAGTTTTTGTTTTAATTGACGACACGGTTGGGGCAGTGGTTGAGCCGAACGCTCAACCACTGCCCCAACCGTGTCGCTGCTGCACTGCGTGTCGAAGGTTCGATCCCCGCACAAAACAAATATTTGTTCCGGGTCTGGGCGTCTTGTGTATGTGAGTTTATATGTTTGTGAACGCACCCACGATACAGGAGTAATTCCTAGTGTGGAGCAATGTTTAAAAAAAATACAGTTAGTAAAGTATTTTATAAGTATTTAAATAGTATTATTATATCCATTCCTGTCAGGCTCCAGAATAGCAGGCACAATTAAAAACCTATTGTCGCGTCTCTGATTGGAGAGGCGCGGGGCCTGACGGATTAATCAAACAAATAAACCGTATACAATACTACAAAAAATAACTAGTTATGAGAAAATAATAAGTAATAGGCTCACATATTGAACGCAAATCGTTGATAACTAATTCATCTTTCTAAGGATGAAGAAATTAGTAGGAAAAGCGTTACGAAAACTAATACCTACCATTAAACATTTTCCATCGCGCTTGCACACGTTTCACAAAGTACCTTCCTTTGTCTGACCCACCCTTTATACGTTACGTCACACCACCGTTAATCTCATAGACCATTGATCGAAAAACGTTTAAGATAAAACGGGGTTTAAAAAATAACAGCTCGGCAGTGACGTCCAATAAATCATGGCGGTCGTTACGCCCCGCGCGCCCCCTGTCGGCGCTTCGCGAAAATTCGCAAAAACATCCCAAATCTGTCTGGACCCACCCTTGTAATCGCTGGATAATGGGTGCGGATTGAAAAATCATCCTCGCTATATGTTAAGGGTATGCAAGCCTCACTTGTGCCACCGTCATTTGTCATTGCGGTACAGTTTTAGGTTAGGTTAGGTATTATTAATGACAGTGATCAATTTTGCAATGAGGGTTGCAAATTATGTGTGGATTTTCGACGTTCCCCTTTGGTTATTGGGTTGATGTATTATTTAATTATTTTTATATTTTAATTTGGGAGCAAGGGTGTTCTAAATGGAAGCCAATTTTACTTATTTTTAGTAAACGAATCAACATCTGAGGGCTTTCTGATGTATATTTTTATTATTTATGAGTTGAATAGATATACAAACCGTAAAACTTTGAGTGTGTACCATAAAAGTAATATATTGCCAATAAAATATCACTCAAAACTTTATTATGTACAAAAAGTGGCAATTAATCGTTTTGTATCCATAAATATATTTTACTAGTACATTGCATTTCCACAACAGTAAAGTTTTAACATCCAGTGAATATAACTGATCTTTACGACAGTACATAAAATTCGCAATATACCAAACATCGAAATAAAGCTTCAGTAAAACAGATAGCATGCTTCTACATTAATTTTATTGGATAGGAGTGTATTTCGCATTATGGAGTTAATATTTTGTCTTGGGGTATTCATTAGATACAAGAATAAACGAGTGTTGACCCTTGTGACTAAGAGGGTAAGCTTCCTTTTTATTGTCACCATTTTGTTCGACAATAAATAATATCTTCATGGCTGGAAGTGACTTAAGTACCTACTTGACGCTTGCATTTCAGAAAGCACAGGTCATTTTATTTGACGTTTTGTATGTGTTTACTACTATGTTTTGTTTGAGGTGTGTATGTGTTCGAACGTCAATTTAAAATGAGGTCTTCAATAATATTATCGGTGTTCAACGTCAAGATATTGACTGACCTGCCGGGTCGTGGGAGTCATCAAAGGAGTCACCGTGGCTCTGGCCCAGGCAACTGAAGGAACATGGATAGGTTTTAGTGAGTAAGTAGGTTTAGTCGTTCTTTTTTTACTTTTCTAAAGTTATAGTTTTGTATAATTTTGAAGCATTTTCTAATTTTGTAAATGAGGTTGCCAGTATCGCACCTGAGGCAACCCGGAATACTACTACTCAACAGTTTTTGATTTTTGTTATTTTTGGGGACATGATCCCAATCCCAAGTGGATGGTTCAATCCCTCGGACGCTACGCAAACACCATGGAAGGCTTCAATGTCCAGTTTCATTTTTAGTTTCATCTCTCACCGCGTCAGACTCTTTTTTGCCAAGCTGTACCATAGGGCATTTAATGTAACTGCTTTTTTGACATGAACAAGCATGGCAGTTAAGAGTTTGTTATGCTCTCTGAAATGTCTCGCTGATGGTGACGCGTGTGTTGGGTCTTTCAGTTCCCTTCAAACTGGTTGAGCTGAGTGGTGCTGATCCACGCGTCATGTTCGTGAACGGGCGCCGTCAGTTGAGACTGGTCATCTCTTAACTGCCACAGGCTTTTTTTAATCCTTTTTTTTACTCAAATGTTTTTATTTTGTTTTACATTGTTCTCGAATAATAGAAGCACCAAGAATAATGTAACAAAATTTTTTGTAACACATAACATGGTTAAAAAGAGTGTCCATGGAGTTTCTTGCACGTTCTTCTCCATATAGGTATACGCTTTGGAGTGTGTAATTAGCTTCATCTTTTTGACTGACCAACCGCAACGTGACAACTCAAAAGTGCCTGTAAATGGTTTATTTGAAATAAATGCTTTGACTTTGACTTAGACTACGAGTTTGCCACGCCCTCCCGCTCCCAGAGTGGCAGAAGTTATATATTGATTATTTCCCAACCAATTAAAAAAAGGTATTGACTGATCTTCCTCTTCCCCTTCTTTCATACACTTTTACTAATCTTCATCTCAGTAGTCACCCCCTTTTCTAGCCTGTCATCTTTCACACAATCCATCGGTTCTTTGTTATTGCCCTCAATTTGACATCAAGGTATTGAGTACTATACAACTAAAAAAAAATCTTTTGTAGTTTAAAAAAAATAAAAAATACTTTTTCTTTTAATTTTTGTGTTTTTCTCAGAAAACCCTTTCATTTGACACCCATATAATGGCATACAAAATTCTATTCCGCCATCTTAGGGTATCCGCCATATTGGATTTAGAATGACATCACTTAGCTAAACATCTACCTACGCAAAATTTCAGCTTAATCGGAAACCGGAAAATGAGACAAATTTACCTTCTAAGATGTGTTTACATAGATAGTTCAACGATAGACAAATGAAGCTAATTCATGTGTTAAAAACACCAAAAATTGCAAAATAAATTTAATTTCGGAAGTCATGTGTCTCTGTAGTTATGTATCTTCGTTATTTACTCGTAACACCGACTTTTGAAAGTAAAGGTACTTTGCACTTTTTAGTGTTTTAATTTTATTTTATTAATGACGGAGTTCACAACAAACACAATAAATATAAAACAAAACTGAGAACGTCCTCCTTTTTTGAAGTTGATTAAAAACGGTGGTGAATGTTCACAAACAATTTTTGTCGTGACGTTTGTGTACTAATGTCCAGTAGTTTGCATTGTTCAAGCCAGTTAGCGGTTAGAACAAAGAAAAAAATTGGCCTGGCCAAAACCGACAATTTATTAGTCTATTCGAATGTGAATGATTTACCGATTATGGGTGGTCCTGTAAGGTAGGTTATACATTAAAAGAGCGTATCTCATGTGTTCTCGCATAACCTGAAAACTTATTTTTTTAAATTATTGAAATTGACGTGCAAAATGATTCGTATTCGTCATTAGTATCGCTTCAAATGATAGACGACCAGTCCACGACACAGGAGGCCTGTGTAATGCTCTTTCTTTCAGCAAGCTTATCAGCATAATATTATTAGCTAAACGTACATCAAGAATTTAGTTGGTTTCATGATTATTCATCATCATTATTTTCTTAACCTTTTTTTTTTTCTTCCCAATTTATGTGGGGTCGGCACAAAATGTATCCTTTTTGCATACTTCTCTAAAAGTCGTCATCTCAGTAGTCACTCAATTTCTAGACTTTTCATATTTTGCACATTCCGTTCATAATTTATTTTGTCTTCTACCTTTAACCTACATTCATAGTAAAAAACTTCATCTCGACACTGTCCTCATTTAGGTATTATGATTATAAGAGTCATTTCAAATCAACCAAAAGCTCTTGATTAAAACCACCAACATGCCAAACCAAGCCTTTCCCTTCACATCATTGCGTCAAACATATTGACTAAAGCTTCAATACAGTTGCCAGTTCGTGTATAAGTTCATGCAAATATTAGTAATGCACTAAATATGACAATTATTCTGGAACAGTGGGTGTTACAGGCAACATTTTGGATACCATAACTGAATTATGTAGGTAGAGGCTCGAATCCGATTGGAAACAGCCGTTCTGACATTATTGTTTGGATTATAATTATTAGCAGCACATTACGTATTTTGTGTGGTGATGACGCATCTGTTTAAAATAGTTTATAATATAAAAACGAATGCACAATGAAAGCACGTTAAGCCGTTGGTCCCGGATGTCAATCGTGGATATTTGACAGTCGTTACGGGTCGTCAGAAGCTCGAAAGTCAGACAACCAGTCTTACCAAAGGGTATCATTAATGACCCAGTAACTGGGTTGTGGAGGTAAGATATGCAGTCGCTCCATGTAAAATACTGGTATTCAGCTGTTTCCGGTTAGACTGGAAGCCGACCCCAATATAGTTGGGAAAAGGCTAGGCAGATTGATTGATATATAAAAATGAATTCCTATTTCCCTTGGTCACGGCATTACGCGTTGGACCGATTTCAGAAAACTTGACGACTATTTAAAACTTCGTGCGTTTGACAGTTCACAGCTAAAACAGGACAACGTCTGTCGGGTCAGTTTAAATGCCAACATCGTTCTAAATGCCAAAATATGGGTCAGGATACTTTTATAAGTTCTAAATTGGTTCAAGATTGACACTACTCCTAATTAGGTACTACAACTCATGAATGCTGAAAAAAGTGACGAAACAATAAATAATTCTTCTTCTCATAAAGTTCCAGTAAATAAATTAACCAAAAAAGAAAATTGTTTCAGATAGCTGTTGACGTTAGTTGACGGCATGGTTGGCGCAGTGGTTGAGTGATCGACTGCTGCGCTGCGTATCGCGGGTTCGATTCCCGCACGGAATAAACATTTGTATGATCTACAGATAGCTGTTCCGGGTCTGGCTGTCTTGTGTGTGTGAGTTTACATGTTTGTTTTGTCACCCAAGACACAGAAATAATTCCTAGAGTGGGACAACGTTTTTTTCTTAAAAAAATAAAATAAAAAAAAGCATTCTTACAATTTCAATCTCCGTAAGCCACAAGACATTCATGACGGTCGTTCTTGAGCATTTTCATTAAAAACTATGTGAGTTTTTAAAAAATGCAGGCTGTTTCTTCCAACGTACAAACACAAACCAATCTTGCCAGACTATTTCGATAACTTAACATACAGCTGTTGGTCATTTATAATCAACAGTCCGATATATCTTGCCCTCGCAAGCCGGCTATCATCTGTCAGGCTTCTCTCAGACAGCGATCAAATTGAGGATTTCTGGCTTACTGCTCTTTGTTGATGCCTGGCCTCCCACGTGGAAGCTGAGATTATACCTGCATGTCTCACCATATCAATTCTCCATTAATAAACCTCACACACGTTTCGTTGTTATGTTGGTATAGTGATTCAATTTCACGAAGACGGTGTACATAATTGTATCAGGCGTAAGCTATTTTCTATGAAACATGAAAAAAAAAGTGAACATAAACCTACACAGTACTACACACACATCCAAGACACGCCTACGTGAAAAAGTATATGTATACTCGTACTATTGTTTATCTAACAAAAAGGCGATGAACTGTGATATTGGCAACAAAATCATTCAATCGGTGCAAACTATCTGCAACTATCTGGAAAATCCAATGAAATAAAAAATGGGTTTGCGCTTTATTCTTGTGTTGTGGGTGTAAAGCTATCATGATTTAGTCGATGATATGTTTTTAGCTGTTCATTAATATAGTTGTGAAGAAAATAAAGAAAAATTTTTTACAATTAATTATTTACGCTTTTGGTGTTAATTAGATAGAAATAATTGTACAAAAAACAGCACTTTCTAACCTTCTGGCCAGTTTCCACGTTGATCAGTTTTCACCATGGCAAAATGTACCACATTTTCCAAGAAAACATCATCCAAGAAAGCCGATTTCAAAGTGTAGAGACACCCTCCATTCCTACATAATATTTAGAGGAATATTGTGCTAATTAGAACTGGTGCGTAAAATATCGGATTACGCAAGCGGCTTGGCAGGCGGGTACCGTGTACCGTGTCTAGTGCACCCGCCCGCGTTACCAAGTCAAATTAAATTTACATAAATAGTCAAATACACAAGGCCCAAAGTAAACCATTCTAAATTCGATGGCCCGAAAGTTGTATCTCTGCAAACACGGACATTCGGAGCGGCAAATGTGACCCGAATTAATATTTGACCAGTGTGTTTGTGCTGTACAAGTTGTGCCTTCATTTGGCTTCTGCGGGGACTTTACATTTGGTAATTTTCTATGAACTCTAATTTTAGGAATTAGTAGTCTGACCCGCCTTTACCATATTTAATTTACACCGCATGAGAGCGTCGGAATTCATATTATTTCGAGATAAGTTAATACACACCTAGGGAAGTTAAAATGGAATTCAGACAACTTATGATCCTAGCAACCGCGTTAAATTTGTTGGCGACGAAGATAAATGGTAGGCTTGTCAAAACCGAGGCCTACTGCACTGTCTTATGAGATTCTCGGTTGAATCGCCAGCTGTATTTCATGTAATATTTTCTTTCGTATTCTTCTGGCTAAATAATGGAACACATTTTGTTTATTCTTACATGTAGCCTCAAAATTGTACTTACTTATCCGATTAATCTTCGATCAACATTGTCGATCGAAGCGATAAATATTTAATGCAAAACCATACCGGCCAAGGCATCGCTATCAACACTACAAAATACTATGAATTGTCGTCTTTCAGGCCCTACTACCGGCCAGGTGACGCCCTCATTGTCAAAAACGGCTGTTATTGGTACTTTTGCCTACTACTTTGGACACGAAACATTCTGAGACCTGTTTTAACAACGTAAAAATACTTTATCCTCTTTGTAACAAACGTTACATTGGATTCTTTAATATTTATTTTCTATGCTATGCTAAGATTTTTTATTCAATGAGGATGCTACTTGGCGGGTAGTAGACCCCTAAGGAAAATCTTGCTATTATTAAACCACACGTACAAAGGTAATGAGAACAAAATCTCCTTTAGATACATCTACATCCCACCAAGACACCGTGAAAACCAAAAATTGTCAACCGAAAATCACCCTACTCACACCTCGCAGATAATAAAGGCACCTGTGTATAAACCGTGGAAGTTTATTTTAAAAATAAACACGCTTGTTCATTGACGCGTCTGAAACATGAACAGCACTCAGGCAGGGTGGCATTAAATATTTCATTTTAGAGAAGTTTTTATTACCGTCAGTGAACGTGTTCGCGATAAACGTTGCGAACGTGACTAGAGAACCTTGCTTAGATCGCCCGCTCACCTTTGCTTGTGGAGTTAGAGTGGCTGGATGTGGCTGAGGGAAATAAACAAGTAAACATCATCCTGCCAACGCGCTATGGAACGAAGTGTACTGGGTGTCAAACTCACAGACTATTATAAACTCTATACTTCGTTCTAAGACACAAATAACGGACGTTAGCCACACAGCTTCGAGGTTAAAGTGGAATTGTGCTGGTCACATCTGCCTCATGTCGGAGGAGCAGTGGGAAAAAATTACCACACAGTGGATCCCGAACGCAAAGAAGACAACGCGGCAGGCCCAGAAAGAGATGGCGGGATGAGTTGGATTCCTTCTCGAAGAACTGGCCCAAAATTGCAGAAGACCGGGGAAAGTGGAAGGAGGGAAGGGATAAGCCTTTACCCTGTAGTGGAATAGCCCAGGCTCATAATAATAATAATAATTGGTGCCTCATTTCATAAAAAGAGTCCAAATTGGCCTCTGCGAGTTGTATAACATAACCATGTAGCACCCACTCCTATTAAGATCGGAGACTACAATCGAAGTTGTAGACGAGTACGTCTACCTGGGACAAATGGTCCAGTTAGGTAGGGCTAACTTCGAGAAAGAGGTCAACCGACGAATTCGACTCGGCTGGGCGGCGTTTGGGAAGTTGCGTGGTATCTTCTCGTCTCACATACCACAGTGTCTCAAGACGAAAGTCTATGACCAGTGCGTGTTGCCAGTGATGATTTATGGAACCGAAACATGGTCGCTCACAATGGGCCTCATCAGAAGGCTTACAGTCACCCAAAGGTCAATGGAGAGGGCAATGCTCGGAGTTTCCTTGCGTGATAGAATCAGAAATGATGTTATCCGCAAGAGAACTAAGGTTACCGACATAGCCCGAAGAATCGCCAAACTGAAGTGACAGTGGGCAGGGCACATTGCTCGCAGAACAGATGGTCGATGGGGCCGAAAACTTATGGAGTGGCGACCGCGTACCGGAAGACGCAGCGTTGGAAGGCCTCCCACAAGGTGGACCGATGACCTGGTGAGGGTCGCGGGTAGCCGATGGATGCGAGACGCTCAGAACCGATCATTGTGGCGACACTTGGGGGAGGCCTATGTCCAGCAGTGGACGTTTTTCGGCTGAAATGATAATGATGATGACATAAATAAATAAACATTCCACACAATTATAGTGGACGTGTATTTGGTATTATAAAAGGTTTTCAACGTATACTTTTTCATATACTTTAGGCCTGTCGCAAGAATTTAAAAAAAGAATACAGAATACCTAAATACATTATTTTTCAAGCAGAACAGCATGAGACGCGAAGGCGACGCGACGGGGCGTTCACGAGACGACAGCGGGGCGGTCGCGTTAAGAAATATGCTTCCTTGCACCGCCCACCTTCCGTTAATTTGTAACAAACACGACATTATCACGATACTTTTCACCTGCATGCAGTATTCAAAATAGGGGGAACATTATTTATTTTCATACGTAACTACCGTGGATTTATTTATGTTTTGTTTTTCGAATTCTTCTCAGCAAAGATAAAAAATGCATAAAAAATAACTAGTCCGCCATCTTTGGGAGTCCGCCATATTTGATTTAGAATGACGTCACACACATATACCTACACAAAATGTAGGAAAAAGTATGAGAGTGCGTGTGTGTGTGTGTGAGTGAGTGGTTGTTTCGTAAGACCTAGTCATTGTGACAGGTCGACACAGTTCAGTATCAACCGACGTACATATAACACAACCAACAGGCTTTTCAGCATTTTATCCATGAGTCTAAAACACTTATCTCTAAACTAAAGAGAATATTCTAAACTTCCTCTAAACTTAACATTTCCACGCATCAATTGCAGTTCATAAACAGAGTGATGCGTACAGCTAGCTACAAAATCCTTTACTAGATGTTTTTATCTGATACTGGTTTCAAACAAAATAAAATCGAAACACCATGTTCAGGTTTCACAGTTCACTATGCTATTTCTACATCATTCGATCGGAATACCACGAAATAAAACCACATTGCATAGCTTAAAATAAAACCCTGAACTGTGTTGGTAGTTGGTACTTTGGTAATGGTTTTCATGTCACATAACTTTACTAACAAACGTGCGAATAGTGGATTGGTTTTACTCCGGAAATCCAATTAATCAAGTTTTTAAAACATTGCCTATACGGTGCATTCATAAAACCACGGTGAAAATGTCATCGGGCCTTCGAAACTCAATTATGTATGTAGGTACTACGCAATACCAGAAATCTGGGACTACGTAATGGCTTCCGCTAACATTTCTACTCATACGATTTTTTCGTGATGGGAATTGGGAATTGGTGATTCGAAGAACCAGGTATCCATAGCATTCAGGGGTCTTAGAAGTTGCTGCAACAATATATTCTTGATATAGCCACTAATTCTTGACAGCTTTAGGGATTGGCCACCGTCTACTGATGGACTCACTCCACTAGAAACCTACCAATACATCATCATCATTAAAAGCTTAGTAAGATAAGGGTACTCCAATGAGCCACAATGCGATTGCGGAGCTATGTCCCAAAAAATGCCTTACATCTTGTCGTGCCCTCTGTGCAACAGTATCTGCACTATGAAAGACCTTTATGAGGCAAATGCTAACGCTGTCGACGTGGCCAAATTTTGGTCAAAAGCGATTTAATTTTAGAATCATCGATACAACGAAGAAAAAGAATAATTAAAAACCTTGTTCCATGGCACGCACTGCTGAGTTTATACTTCCTTGTATGATCTCCAAGATCTGTCAAAGTATCATGTCTTCAATTTACCAATTTTACTAGTCAGAAATATCCGACAGATGAGACCAACTTTGCCTTCCAGTGTCGTTGGTCAGGAGTTACTTGGTCAGGTTTCTCCAATTAAACGGTGATCAAAACCTTTTTACAAAAGCCTAATCATCCTTTTAATGTTCCTAGAGCTCAGACACAGGCCTTCTCTCTGTGAGAAGGCGTGGGCTGCAATCCACCACGCGGGCGGGTGGATGTCACATATTCGAAGTTTTTGGTTCTAGCACAAGCTCTAGCAGTTTTGAGTGCAATGGTGATGAAATAATTAACACAAAGTATCCGCCTGGGTACGCACCCACGTCCTACAACTTGTCGCGGCCGTTATCACCGGGCCACCACTGCACGTAAACTTTATTAATCGTTGTTCAAAAATAGACTTCGACCTTTCCTCATCCACCTCGATATTAAGCTTTCACAGAAATATCGAAGCTGTTCCTTGTATTCACGTTCACAACACAGTATACGGTATAGTGTCGGGTGGCATTTAATTTAGTCGATTCCAGTTAATTCACGTGTATGTGGCACATACCTATCGACCTGTTCGCCCGAACTTTGTCTAATACACTTTGCAACGTACATATCCGCTGCAGTTACTATAATTAAGATTTTCTCCATAAAAGCTTGGATATCAAATGGTTTATAAGTTTGATTATGTTTTGGAAATGTGTAAGAAGTTTTAAAACTAATTTTCGTATAATAAGACTGATTCAAAAACCTCTCCAATGTTTCAGAGTAAGTTAAGAAGAATCGCCAAACTTAAGTGGCAGTGGACGCACATTGCTCGCAGGACAAATGGTCGATGAGGCCGAAAAGGTTCTGGAGTGTCGACCGCGTACTGGAAGACGCGGTTGGAAGGCCCCCTAAGTGGACCAATGACACGGTGAGAATCCGATGGATGTGAGGCGCACAGGACCGGGCATTGTAGTGACACATGGGGGAGACCTATATCCAGTAGTGGACGTCTTTCGGCTGAAATGATGATGATGATGTAAGTTGGTTCTCGCGGTCCGTAGGTCTCAAAATGTTTCGTATCCAAAGTAGTAGGCAAAAGTGTCAGAAACGGCCGTTTTTGGCACTTTTGCCTACTACTTTGGATATGAAACATTTTGAAACCTGTTTTAACAACGTAAAAATTATTTATCCTCTTTGTAACAAACGTGAAGTTGGATTTTTTAATATTTATTTTCTGTGCTATGCTACGATTTTTTATTCAATGAGGGCGCCACTGGACCGCGAGAAGGCCCTTAAGTAGTGATTGAAAAACAAAAAATAACTTTACTGCTGAGTATGTGATCCTGCGTTCGATTCCAGAGCCGGGCAAAGGGTTACTAGGCTTACCATCTGGATCTTCTAAGTAAGTACCAGCCTATAATTACATGGGACTTAAACATAACTAGAAAACTGTAGGTGCACTATGGGTAGATAGATTTCTGCCTAACTAGACGTGATGTTATGTTACGTTGGTTAATAAGTATTGTTACTTTGGGAAAGTGTACGTAGATAAAGTAGTATACTAGAATTTAGATGTAGGTTAGCTGACCCGGCGAACTTCGTATCGCCTCAGAATCAATAAATTACTTCGTTCTCGAGATATCATAAAAAAGTAATTCCATACAAATGTATGAGAAAATGAATTCTCATTTTATTTTTTAGTTCATATTTTTTGCCGATATTTTAATAGTAATTAGGCATTCGTTATTCTTTTAAAACTACATTACGAATTTTGCGTCGTGTCATTTATAAAAAACATCCACAACACATTGTGGCAACGAAAAAATCTCTGACGCGATCTGAGCCCTAAATGATGCAACCACATCGCGAAATAAATCGCAATGTGCTCACGACGGTAGTAAGTTAGATAAGTTGACGGAGCCCCGCTGCACAGGCCGCTATTTCTGTCTGCAGGGTTTAAAGCAACCTAACACGAAGGGGATGACGGGGGCTTCTCACTCTAGCCTCCTTCAAAACTAACCTGTCCGTTTCGGGGTGCCCTAAGTTCCCGAGCTCGCTTCGCTCGCTCTTTGATAGTGTAATGGACAGCACTCATAATAACAAAACATACTAGCCTAAATAACAATAAATAATCCATACACACGCGAAACACATTATGTTTTGCGATATGGTCACATCAGTAATGGCTCAGAACGCGTCACGGCTTTTCTTCATTGAAATAACGCGTTGTGAGCATGTCTTTCACTCATTGAGCGATTTCGGTCTTTGAGCGTAACATACTCGTATATAGAAGATATATTTAAAGATATAATTAACGGTAGCTAGATATTGACGTTATTTAAAAAAAAAAAGCCTAACACGGCAGTTAAATAAAATCTAATAAGTTATCAGTACTTTAATAAAAATACCAGTAACTATTGGACTTCAAAGAAAATTTTAACTTCAAATCTGAAATGTACCTAGCTCATTTCTCTTCCAAACAGTAATTCACTGCCTATATAAATCTATCGATACCAGATCACGAGGGCATTCAACAGCTCTATCAAAATATAAAAGAATGTTCTACAGAGTGTAACGGCCTCTCCGTTACACTCTGTAGAACATTCTATATATATATATATATCCTTATCCTTTATAATATATTATATATATTATAAAGGATAAGGTGTCTCTGTGTAGGATACTATAGGGACCTGGAGCACCTTCTCTTAGTGCAGGGTCCCTGGAGATTCCTTATACGCGTCTGGGGGCTGTCGTACTCGCTGGCAGCGCGAGAGTGTGGTGTACGAGAGTGACTGATTATGTGTGTTGTGTTATAAAAGAAAGAGGGATGTCGCACTTATACGTTATATTCAATAATAAAAATAATACAAGTGCTCTCTTCGAGCGGGCTAGCAGAAGTCAACACAAAAACAAACGTCTTCCTTATTCTTCTTAATTTCAATCGGCGTTCCAAGAGTTTCCAGAATGTTCCAAACTTCCAACGTGCCAGTCTCCACCATAAGGTCGCCAACATAAGGTCGTCACAATACCTATAAATAGCTAAGTATTCAGGGAGCAACAGAAACATGTTGTCATATTTTGGCATCATAATGAACAATTTTCTTCAAGGACATAAAGGTATAACCCCAACAAAAAAAATTGCACACCTGTACAAATTTTGATCAGCACTTATTTTTTAGATTACCTAACTTTTTTTTGGGAATTTTCTATGACTTACTTCGAGAAATCCGTCCGTTATCTATAAGTCCGTCATTAGACCTGTCATACTGTATGAATCAGAATGTTGGTCTGTGAAAAAGACATGAAAACAGATTGCATGTGACGAAGAAGAGAATGTTGAGATGGATGTGTGGAGCAACGAGAATGGATGAAGTGAGAAATGAGTACATATTATAAGTGTAGGTAGTTTAAAAGTGGCGCCAGTAACAGAAAAGTTGAAAGGGAACCGCTTATCTTGGTATGTTCATATGAAGAGGAGGGATGAAACACATGTAACTAAAAAAATTATGATATAAATGTAGATGGATGGAGAGCGAGAGAGAGGCCAAAAAAAAGATGAATGGAAAGTGTGATATGAAAGAAAAGAGAGTTAGTGATACGAGTAGCGTGACGGCGCTGACCTTAAGTAACATGGGATAAGGGCAGGAAGATGATGATTACTTAGAGAAAGTTGTCCACCTCCGTGGGCAGAAGCAGCTTTTAAAATACGAGCACATGTTTCTGTAACACCCTGTACACTTAGCTACTTATAGGTAAAGAACGTTATTACATAGTTTCGATTTAACTCTAATAAGCTGCCTCCGACGGGTTTACGATATGAGACTGAGCAAAGAAATACTCGTAGCTTGACTTAACTTAATAATACTTTATACTCCATATTGAATCTGCGACGACCCGGCGGCGAAATTAAACAGTTTATTAAAATTTCAATTTCCTTGATTGTAGCTGTTATCCAACGTTTTAATAGAATAACAGAGTAGGATAAAGTTCAGATAACGTAACGGAGGGCCTGTAAAGAATTATGATTTTGGTTACGTATGACGGGCTCTGTATTATTTATTTAAGGAAATAAGTGAAGGGCTTCGGGGCAACTTTGTTTATTTATTATTTTGTTCATCAAGAAATTAGCTGCAAAAACTGGACCTTATTTTTAGGGTTCTGTACCCGAAGGGTCCAAACAGATCCCTATTGTTGTCACTCACGAGTCCGTCTGTCTGTCTGTCCGTCCGTCGTCTGTCACAAAATTTTGTTACGAATAATTTTTTAATTTCCCATTGACCTATAAACTTTACGTATATTTTACTAACAAATATACGTATACTTTACTAACAAATACTAATATTTGGTACGGAACCCCTAATGTGCGAAATCCGATACGCACTTGGCCAGTTTTTTTTTTTAAGTTAACCATGTGATTAGTACTCTGATTTTCTTATTTCAACATTTTCTATCCGGAAGAAGCATAGATGTGGGTGGTAACGTGCGGACTTATCATCTAAAGGAGGTTTTATCATAGTATAGTTGAATTTGATGGAAGAGACGCATGTTATCTTGAGTTTAGAATCCGCTAATCAGTGTTTAAACTAAGTACATGTTAAGAGAGTTTTATAAATAAGGCTGCATATCTTTATCTAATCACATATAGTGATTCGTTAGCAGAAATAAGAACAAAGGATTAAGTATAACGCTTCACATGAAATATTCCTTTTTTTTGGGGTTGGGAAATCATCCAATGACTTCTTGTCTTTCGTGTCTGCGACTCTTACTGACTAAAACTCACCCCTGTTCCTTCAGTTGCTTGTGACAGGGCCGCGTAAACTCTCTTTCAAATTTATCCGACTCACGAGATTTACCTTTTTTTTTTGTGGGCTTGGGAAATCAGCCGGTGACTTCTCCTTGCTCTGTCGCGTGTCAGACTTTTATTGACTAAAACCCACTCCTGTTCCTTCAGTTGCCCGAGTGCCAAGGGGCCTAGTAACTCTGTTTCGAATTACACCAGATGACACCTGATTTTTTTAAAAGATTTTCTGTACCGAGTAATGGTTGGACAAAAATGGATCATGCATTTCCCGCAACGTTGACGGACAGTCAGAATAACTAATTTAAAACCTTCCCCATACAAGCAGCTACTCAGAAGCTCACAAAATATCCACTAAAATATTCAGCCAACCAAAATCCGTACTCGCAATAATCAACACTGCCACGTAATCCAGCTAAAATTATTCCAATCCACATTTAATAGAGCCTCAGCAATGACAAAAGTTGTAGACAGCTCCAACCACAGAGCCCATTTCATTCGGTAACCAAATCACGATTCTCGTTAATGACAGCTATTAGCACAGGTGTTTAGTAATACGTATACCAGTTGTTGGTACCACAATACAGGCTAAATGTGGCTATTGGCTATAAACTGCAAACCAGCATTACACAAATCGACACGGCATTAACACGCCGTTTTCAATTGTCGACACGCAAGTCTAGGAGAGTTATGCAGCTGAATGAGATATAGCGAAACGTCATATTTTAGGGTTGAAGTAGTTGTTTTGAATTGGATTAGACTAAGTGGCGAAGATTTCCTTCATAATATATTTTTTTTATATTGGATAAGCCCTGTTGCAACTCCTCGCCAGGTGGCGTCCACCAGATATACGTCGTGTCAATGAAACTCAACGAGTTCCGCAGAAATGATTAAACTATATTAGATCCCGAAACGAAATTAATCAGGGAAGAACAGAACTCCTCCGAGTTAGAAAAAATACATAATTTCCACTTCCCTCCTTAACAATCTATCCCTGTCTATATATCCTTATATCCTGAGTTTTTTTCTGGACAGTGGCACTTGAAACTATTTTCGTGCCTTCCTTTTTTTATAAGGTGAGAAATCATTAAATAACTTTTATACAACACCTGCTTGGAAAGTACCTTGATACTTTATCAAATTTACGGTAGAAAGTACGTCATTGCATATCGAACAAATATGCGGGGAGAAAACGCATCTGAGCGGGATAGAAAAGTATATGAAAATCCATTTCTTACGTGGTTTTTCTTTTTTAATTTTGGGTAAGACTATGCGCCGGTAACCTAAATACCAAAAGCCAAAAAGTTTTTACAGTGAGTTTTTATCTCCAAGTTCGCAAAATGACACTGGCCACTAGCTGTGTGTTGGATGGTGTCGGGCTGGCAGTGCGACCCTGCGGCGGCAGGATAAACAATTTGAAAAAAGAACATGTGAAAATTGCAGACGCCATTGGCGCCATTTTCAATTTGTGTGTTGTTTGAGGATTCAGTTTTCGTAGAAAGTAAAATAAAACTATCAAAATGATAAGTAGTGAGAGTGATGATGAAGATTTTTTAACTCCGCCGCAGTTGAAGGAAACAGCAAAAATACTGATTGATAACCTTTTGGAAAAAGTGTTACATTAAGCTTCACTAACTGCAACAATTTCAATATAAATTTCAATTAGTAAAGATTTAGTTTTTTATTTTCCTCGTAGGTGTAGTATAAAGCACCATGTATCACTCGAGAGAAAGTGCGATTCCCGATCTCAGGTGTTTTAAAGCCCTCGCCTACGGCTCGGGCTTCAAACGACACCCTCGACGGTAATCGGTCACTTTCTCCTCTCGGTGAACAATGTACTATTCCCGCTCTGGGTGGAGCTGGAGAGCGTTTCAGACTCTTACTAACTAAAACCCACCCGTGTTCCTTCAGTTGCCCGTTCTTATCCCTATTTATTAACAAACTTGTACTGTGTGTAACGGAAAGGTGTAGTCATATTTTGAGAACTGCATCCGCCCATCGATATGAACAACTTTATTCAAGAAAACCTGAGGAAATTCTCAAAAAAAAAAAAATTACCTCCCTTAATAATGTTGATCAGCTGATGATAAAGTCCAACTTTTTTTTGGAAATTTTCAATTTTTTCTTAGAGAAAATTGTTCATTTAAATGGGCAGAACCGGTTCTTAATAAAATATGACTACACCTTTCCGTTACACTCTGTATTTATTAGCACTATAACTATGTATCTGTATCACTTCTAATAATCTTAGAAGTTAAATTTGACCCACTTAACGATTTTTGATTTAGCTGAAATTTTGCGTACATGATGTTTATTTTCTCGATTCTCTTGCTCAATATCTAAACTAAAATTAGAGAATTGCTATCTTTTACTAAAAGGCAGTGCGAGAAAAGGACGGCTATAGCTATGCACTAAGTTAGAGATGTCAAACTAGTTTACGCCTTGCGCTTCGCCGTGATTTTAGAAGACATGTTTTTACGTGTACCCTTAATTTGTATGGAAATATTAGTTAAAACTAAATTTGACAGCTCTAATTTACGTCCGTCACTTTCTTGTTTTATTAGAGAGAAAAAGATAGCAATAGCCTAAATTAAGTTTAGTCTGTGCACAACAGAATCAACACCAATGCATGGTTAACTAAGTAACGTAATTCTAAATACAATATGTTGGACTCCCAAAAATGGCGGACCAGTACTATTTCGTATGCATCATTTCCATGATATGGGTATTAGATGAAAGCGTTTGCTGGAAAGATCACGAAAAATAAAAAATAAGTGTTTTTTAGTTTGTGTTTAAACTACAGTTTTTTTTGGCTCAGCGCAGTATACCTTCTTTTATACCTTCATATGAATAGTAACCTCCTTCACACGATCCATCCATCATTTCTTTGGACTTTCTTTACCCGTACAACCTTTAATAGCTATGTATTTATGTAAATAATTGTTTGAAACCCGTATTTTAAATCGGAAGGTAGATATTATGAATTTAGGTATAATTTAAAAAAAAAAACATTTGATTATTTTAGACACCGATTAGCACGTTCTTATTTTAAAATGTATACCCGCCAGAAGGGTAGATGTGGGTGGTGAAGTGCTGACTAATCATGAAGGACATTTTGTCCTCTAGACAGTTGTACAATACGCTAATGAGTGTTTAAACTAAGCATATGTTTAGTTAGTTATATGCGATTTAAGGCACATAAACTCACATTCGTGGACCTGTGATTCAGTACATGATTCTAGACCTCCCAGGGTTGGAACTTTTCGTCGCCGTTTTCCCAATTATTTTAATTTTTTCTTCAGTTTTTTTTTTTACTTTAGACTGTTCGAAATCGTTATTCGTGTCCAACCCAATGTGAGTTTTAATTAAAAAGTAATTAAATCGCTAATTACACTAAAAATAGCAATGTCAATAAAATACGAAAGTTCTACGCACAGCTGTTTCGGTAGAGTTCATTCGTAAGGTCACGTCGTCGCTGGAGTAATAGGTCATGTGTAGGTATTGGGGAGCGTTGAGATCGCATTGTTTACAATACATTGCGCGCTCAATAATTACAATTTCTGTAACCGATCATTACCGAGATTAATGATTATCATTTTTTTTTAGTGGCATTAGGTGTAACCTTTTTGCGAATTTTAGGGTACCTCGTCCCTTACAGCCTGTATAAATAAGGCAGAAACAGCCTTATTCACAAAACTCAATTTATCTCCAAAGGTAAGACTTATTACAAAAGTTGCAAACGGGATGATAAATGATACATTTTTGAATAGTTTCATATTTTAAAGCTTTTTAACCGCTTATTATCTTGAAACTAGCTTCAATTTCAGACTGCAAATCTGTCAAAACTAATTTGCAACGTCATCTCTTTTAGAAAAGTCTTGATACTTTACTGAAGTTTATTACACATCCCATTTGATGAGGAGACATGAGTTCACTCACTTTTAGCAATTTTCTCAAGTAGGTACTTACATTCACAAATTTTATAAAATTACTTTCATAACATCGGTCAAAATTCTTCAATTACCACTTTTCCACCGTGAACGTAGTGCATTTTCTTTTAGATACGGTAAGGATTTTAACTAAAAGTAAAAAGAGAAAAAAAAAACATTTTTAAAAATCTTATTTGTTGTTTGACACGCTAAGAAGAATGTTATGCCTAACAAAGCCAAATCCTCCAATCATCATTATCATTTCAGGGGAATAACGTCCAGCAGGTGAATTCGCTAACTCAGTTGACATTAATTTGATAGGCACTTTGCAGTACATTGCTCGGTGGACATCGACTGTAATAGGCACTACGTGGTACATTTTTGTTTTCCTATACGTCAAAGCAGCAATGTACTGCAAAGTGCCTATCAAATTGATGTCAACTGAGTCAGCGAATACACCTGCAGATATAGGCCTCCCCTAAGCGCCACACCAACTCTTTAATGTCACACTTTATATCCTGCCAAGGGTGTTTGAAATAGTCACCGCGGTCCTGGCACAGGCGACTGAAGGTGACTCACCTCCCGATCCAATTAGTGTTATTAAAATTTGATGATTTCCCACCACAAAAAAAACCTTTTAATGTTACGCTCTATATACAGGGTGTAAGGGGAACGCTTCCGAAGCCAGAACGTAGATTATATACAACCTAAATGCAAAGGGATACCAGTAACCTTTCGCTTTACGTCGGCGTCGCGTGGAAGTGGGGTCGTTGTTGGCTTCGCTGCTGTCGGCAAGCGCGCGCGCACTTTGAACTGTAGGTAATACGCGAGCGTCAGCTGATATTTTACGAATACATTGCATGCTAAAGTTGTAAAGAAAAAAAGTGTTCTTAATCGCAAATAACGGTTTCATTTAACTGTTCTCACGGCATAGTGTACGCAAAATGCTAAAAAAAATATGTAAAATTGTAATTTTTTTCCAGATTTTTTGATCGAGGAGAGAGCTGATAAGGCTAGTGATTCTCAATAATCACTAGCCTTATCAGCTCTCTCCGTTTTCGGAAGCGTTTTTCTTACACCCTGTTTAAATACTACCTACTACCTCAAATTCACTTAAAGTTATCTTAATATTTCAACAGTTCACAGAAAAAAAATATGTATCGCAAAAATTATTCAGTCGTAAAGCTAATTCAGAATTCAGACGTCTGAGCCCGGATTTATGGTCATATAAATTGGATTAAACTATTAACTTTACCTATTACCGCTTAGCGTTCCCAAATAGTTGTATGTGAAACATTTGACCCCCGTCTCGTAACTCAGTTACGTTTATTATCCCTATTAAAAGTGAGAGATAAATTTATGAATATGAACCCTTTACTGAAATAGCCTTCTTAGGTTTAAAGAATTTATTCCTCATAAGTACTTAAATAATAACAGTTCACTTAAAATGAGGTACAAAGTGCTTATATCTAAATAATAATATAAATTAAATTTTGACTCTGGGGTGTTGGCGACATTATAGGGTACATACATGTTTTTTCAGTTTTATTTTAAATATGTTTAAGCTATCACATTTCTTCAAATCCTCCGGTAAATCATTGAACAGTCGTGCTTCTTTATAATAATATGTTATTTTCATTATCATTATAAGCGTAATACCAGGCATTTCAAGGTATTTGGTACAATAATGCAATGAACGTGTCAAGATTTTCATATTGATTGTTAAGAAAATTGTTGTCATGAAAACTGAGCAAGCATAGTGATGTGCTGGGTGATTGCTACTACTCAACATAATCATTGAAAATATCATTCATTTAGACAATTCAACAACATTCATTGCGTCATTTTGACAAGCAGACGATTTATTACTCGACTACCCCAAGAGGAGGGTAATGTTTTTCGAGAGTTTATAAGTTTATATGTCTATTTCTTTGGTGCGTCCTGTAGCCTAAGGGGCTGGATGGAATTTAGCAAACGAGATATCATTAGATTGGTTTGACCGCCGAAGTGCCCTAAGCCACGCAAATTTTGAAAAAAAAAAAACTAAATGGCGACCGCTATTAGGTATATTGTCATATTTTTGTGATACAGTCATGTGGGGCATCCAAGTAAAGAGTTTAAAGAGACGTTTCAAAAACAAAATTCACTAAAATATAGGAAATTTAAAAAATCAAAAAACCAGACTGCCAAAAACTACAACTATTTAACTAAAAGTTCAAAACAAGTCACTTTTCAAGCAGTCTGATGCAGTTGGTGGCATCAAATAGGTGATTGGGCTAACATAAATTACAAACATGATATAATTGAAGTCGTGTCTACATTTCTTTTTCACTTCTCCTTTCACAGGTCTGTTGGTAGAAATTTCTTTAGAAATAAGTAGTACCTTTGTACTCATATTTATTATGTTGTTTAATAATAGCTTGTCTCTGTGTGTACACTAATTGTTAAATAAGTATTGGCAATTGAGAATTTTCTTCAAACTATTTCGAATTATGAAGTGAGAGAAAAAGTGTGTTTCGCAATCAGAGGGCTGTTTTTTCTTTGTTCGAATGAAACAAGAGGACCGCACTTGATTCGTTACAGTTGTTGTAAACAATTACTGTATTATTTTATGGAAAGTAATCATTTTAGGTTGTAATAATTACAGAAGTCCAGTATAAAGTTCGATCCAGCCGGCCTTTATTGACCTCCCCCCAGCAACGCCCTAAGCTGACGTCGGTACCCCATAGAGAGTGCCCTTAGCGTGTAGTCGCTTAGTTTTAAGTTTCTATAAGCCCTGGCTGGGGGCTTTAATATTAATTAAGATCGCCATAGGCAAGTCCGGTTAATCAGACGACAACCTCATAGGTTGGCGGCACGGTTGGCGCAGTGGTTGAGCGATCGGCTGCTGCGCTGCGTGTCGCGGGTTCGTTTTCCGTGCCGAACAAAGATTTGTATGGCCTACAGATAGTTGTTCCGGGTATGAGTGTCTTGTATATATGTGAGTCTGAATGTTTGTGAACTTATGCTAGGGCAACGTTTTAAAAAAAATAAAGTTAGAAAAGCGGTTGACTAGCAAGAGGTCAGACCACTCACAAAGAAAAAGAAGTCCAGTCTATTTTGGCAGCATCCACCCGTAAATGGCATTCTGCTTTGCTTGTTCGGAGGATAAACATGATGACGGTAAATAAAAACTACTTAAATAGTGCTTCAATATAAACAAATCATTAATAGGTACTTTTATAACCACAATTTCCGATTAAAGTACCAACGCCATTTAAAATATAACCATTTGCAATTAAGCATTAAATAAATTATAAAGTTATTGCACAAAATAAGTAATTATTCACTTTAATAATGCTCCCAATTCAGGTTACCATAATATTTTATAATAATATCAGCACCCTGATTAAGCAAGCAAAATTAAAATGTTTCATAAATGGCAACATTTTACTAAATGAAAAACCTGCAATATTGTTTAATTAAAACTAATGTTTCATTAAAAACGTAGAGAAACAAAAAATAAAGGTTTTGTAAAAAGACAGGAATAAAATAATATGATAAATATTTATTCAACTGTTTAGTTCTTTTATGAAAAAGCAGGAAAAATAATAAAGAAACAACTATTTTATACCATACCAGCTCTTTCCCGCGGCTTTGCTCCCGTAACCTATCCTACAGGACTTAAGGCGCTATTAACTGCCAATGACCTTGAGTGGTTAGCTTGCGTGTTCTGTGCTGAGCTCACATAACGCGTCGTACGTCTACCCAGTAATAGGACTCGCCCATCAAAGAGCGCTGTCCGAAATTAGACGCTTTATTAATTTAGCACATAAAACAACAGGTATTAAACTAAAACACTTTGACTGAATTATAAATAATTAAATGATCTACAAAATGGTGAAGGTTTCATAAAAGTACGCTTTAGAGTTTTTTCGTGAATCTCAATTGTGTATCCGCGTTACACATAACTTTACAAATTAACTACACTATGTTATAAAAATATAATTTCAAATGTTCTCAGATCAAATGACGACGGAAATTGTTTAGAGTTACATAACATATTTTTTTCAAAGAAATAAGGCTAGTCGTTTAGACGTGATGTTCAATTAAAAACCATTAAAAGTTATTCAACTGCGCCTGAAGGCATACAACTCGGCGATAGTGCATCTTTCTAACAGTGAACAATCTTTGAAATCTGTTGAGCAATTTTGGAGATAACTTCCAACTCTAAACTAATAAACATCAGGTACCTTTTATTTACTACTGTGTTAGGTTGAATACTATGTTACTGATTCTACTAGTATGGAGAAATCACAACCTTTTGGAGCAAAACCAGTTAAGTAGCCGAGCTGAAAACTTACAAAACAAAGAGAACCAAAAACAACCAGTAATACAATACTTACAGACAAAAATAAAAAACCCCATATATAAAAAGATTAATAACGAAGCCAGCACAAACCACACCCAATCTTCGATATTCACCATATCGTATGAACCGAAAATTTCTGCGTTCCAATTTTGCACACGTTTGTACACAAATTTGCCTGAAATAAGTGGCCTGCGCGGTTATCGAAAATTCAACGCGCCACAGAAATGTGTATCAAAATCGGTAATATCAATGAATATGAATGTTACACTAGAGTAATTTTAAATTAGTTTGATGGAGTTTGGGGAATATGTCTGTTTAATTCAGATCAAATAAGCCTTAGACTTCAATTTCAGGTCCATTTTAATATATACAGTTTGAGTCAGTGTAAATAAACGTACAATAAATCTTTCTTACAATTTTTTTTAAATTTTTAACTGTGGGTACAACTAAACTTAATCCGTAGTCGAACCAGTATTCAATAAACGGTACAAGCGTAATTTTTCAAACACGTTTAGATACCGTGAAAATATCAATAAATATAAAATCTAAAGTGATATAACCCTTTTGGCCTCGGAAATAAAAAGATATGAGGCAGAATAAAATATAGTATTAGTATCAAACAATAAAAATTTGGGACATGCTTATACTTAAAAATGATGGTTGTCATAAAGACGAAAATAAAATTTTCATATGCATGAATATTCATGTCTAGTGACCGTATCCATATACAACAAACCTACTAGATATACATTTATTTGAATAAAGTAATATTAAAATGTATGGCGTCCACTACATGCTCAGATAACTGGAAAACATTACAAATATAATCTGTTCATTTAAATGCAATACAAGTTGTGGAAAAGTAAAACAGTTTTATTGTGGTTAATTTTGATAGACTTTCAATTTTGCATTACAAGATTCTTCATTTATTTGTGTTAAAATTTTCTGAACGCATTGGAAAATAATACTTTAAATTTATTTTATTACAACATAATTTGTTCGCACTTGCAGAAAACGTTATTCTAAGGAAAAGGGAGAAAGAAGATTGTTATCCTGCAGGCAATTTAAAAGAAAACAATAAGATACCTGCCTACTTATCAATCAATTAAATTTTACATGCCTTTTAGTCAGGGATTACGACTCATTTCCTCCCTTCCCTCAAAACTAGGTATACCATATACGTTTTGGGTACTTATATGATTTTGAGTGAGTATATCTACACATACACATGTATCCGGCGTGTACGTCCGTGGTACAGTCGATAAATCATTGTGACATTTCACTGAGATGTCGACATCGGTCGTTAGTCGCGTCACCAGCGCCGCCTGCCGATAACACACAAAAACAGGAAAACTTACTACTAAATTGTACTTTATAGCTTCACTAGCTTTTACAAGCGTCTTCGTCCGCGTGAGCATCGAAAATTATCTCACAAGAACATGCTACTTACTGAAATAATCCATTAAAAAAACTTTTTTACAAAAAAAATAGAACCGACTTCTAAAAAAAGTTGGTGTTTCTGGTTTTGTGTCTTCGTTTTTTGACACCGACTTCCGAAATTAAATTTATTTTGCACTTTTTTTGGAAGTCGGTTCTATTTTTTTGTAAAAAAGTTTTTTTATTTTTCACTTTTTAGTTGTTGTTCCCCATTAAATTGTGTCAACAACTCAATCCTTCTCTTTCTGGGACAGTTGTTTAAAAATTAACTCACGAGTACCTCTGTAAATATTCAGGCCATGGGCTACTCGTGCTCTAAATTTCAAGTCCGTTCAGCAGTGAGGCGTGATTGATCTACAAACATACTGACTTTCACATTGATAAAAGCTTCATAGATCCTATGATAGGTTTTTTTATTCACAGTTCATATATTTTTAGCGTCGTGTGTAAATAAGGTGTATTTTTCCGGTTCATCTTTTATCTTATCAGCCTAGCAACAACGGAGATGGATACGCTTTCATACAATTTTGGGCCTGGATGTAATAGATGGAAGTGAGTATATTAATAGCCTATATGTATTAATCAACCAATCTCTGAAAACCGTGCGGATTTTGTCTATCTGAGAGAATTTGTGTAAATGTGTTTTGTTCCTCCGAGTGATGATGGAAACCAATTTGATGTGTCAATAGCTGCATAGATGAAATCGGCGTAGTCTACACTTTAGAACTCGTTGAAATGATGCTAGAAACTCGACTCTGACCTGCCCCCTAGCCATATTACTTTTCCATTATCGTTTACGCTAACGCTTAGTACAAAATCTATGCCAATGACTTAAATAAGTATGACGTGTCTTATCGCAGGTAATCTCCAAACATTTTGTACAAAGCTTTAGCGTAAACGATAATAGAAAAGTAATATGGCTAGGGGAACAGGTTTCTTTAGTCGTTAGTCTATTATTTTATTTCCCACATATCTATCTCAAGTGTGTGTTTCTTTACAAACTGCAAAATAAATATTAAGTCTTTACCGATGAAGTTGTCGTTTTTTGAAACGGGTCAATTTGAGCTGAGTTACCTTCGATCCTTCGATTTATTTGGAATTATGAGTTTAAATAAACTTGATAATTAAGGCATGTTATTCTTTTTTTTTCAGAAATATTTATCCATTTGTTTATAGGGATTTATATTTTCTGTAACATTTACAATCATAAAATCTCAAAACAAATGTTTTTTTTTTTTTTTCATTTAAGTATCAACGTGGAAACAATGCGTTTCAATAGTCACGAAATATCAATGACGTATGCTTCCAAATCATTACATTTTGGCCTAGAAATCCCCGTCTTCTTTGAGGGCCAGATTAAAAACGGCGGTTTCAAAAATTTCGATTCTCAATCACACAGCTCCAAAACTAGTGAAGAATGCCCGTCGAATGGAAACAAATAGAGTGGCAAATATTTGCTGATAGCTGTACGGGCAAATCCTTTGAGAGCGTCCTACGCTGTTACAGATTTACCATTATATGAGTCCAGTGTTAGTTGCTTGTTTGCCGGACGAGAAACATGAGATGTGTAGTGGATTGACGACCTAGGTCGAACAGGGTTTTTTAAAAATAAAACAGCAGATTAATGGATAATTACATTTTGTGTACATACAAATGTATGTCGGGCTTGTTTCCGCAACTCCATGCTCAAGGCGCGTATTTTGCGTACAGCATTTTGTGTGTTAATATTAGGTATGCTTCTGGAAAGGAGTATGGCATAGTTTCCAAACCCCTAGTTATCTATACCTGGTGAATTGTGACCTCAAAATAATAATATTTAAATTGTATTTTACTTTTACACAGCACTGCTTAGACATAGGCCACACAAGCCCAAACATCGCCTCAAAAAGTTATGGGTACTTAATCACCCTTTGAAACTATTTGAAGACAAATGTAGTTAGGTATTACATCGATAGTTAGCAGCCAAAGTGACAGGAGGCGTTATACCGTTGTCACAAGTTCCTCGATTGTTAGAACTTCTGTACCTACGACTACGTGTAGGAATTAATTTGGAATGGAGTTACTAGCTAACTAATTGAGGAACCACGCCCTTAGTATTAAATGTCATTTTAAGCGATTCCCAAGTTGTATCAGAAGATATTTGCGTACAGGTAGAAAGGTCTTTTTCAATGATGGAATCTTTTTATTTAACCGGGAAAGCTCTTGCTTTAAAAGGTGTAAAGTACTGTGTTGTAAAAATGTCATTAGAGCGCAAAAAGAGGGAGTCGATAAGCCTGTGGCATACAGAATGTATAGCAAAACATAATATGAGTGACATGCAAATCACAACTTCAAACAACCTTCCAATCAATCAGTATCACCGAAGTAATATCTAAAAGATTAAACGAACACGAAACGTTTGACGCTTTATTAATAAATTCTAAATATAGAAGCGAAAATCTTGAATGGAACTCTGAGAATCGATATTTCAAAAATTCTTCAAGTTCCTTCATAAAGAAACACTCCAGTGCGCTTTTCCGCAGACTACGACCGACGGGATCCTTGAAACTTAACAAAATTCTCAACTTTAGCCCGATTCATCATAGCCTTATACAGAGAGGTAGCTTATAATATCTTCTGCGCCATTAAATCTAAATTATTCCCTGTACCACGCTCAAAAGTAGGTAATAGGGTAACTTAAGTGAAATATAAATTGCCACAAACTGATGTAAAATATGACTCAATATTTTCAGCTAGTAGGTAATGTTTATTTTAGCATAATACAAATTGGGTAGGTCTATCTTTATTATGTTCATATTATAATTTAGTAACCAGATTATGATTTTATTAATATTTATGAGTTTACCCTTTTTATGATAAATAAATCTGAAAAGAAACTATCAGAAAGCAACTATCCCCCAGGTTCTAAATTAAGATTTAAGAAATACTCAAACTCTAATGCAAAATTTTGAGAAATTGCCAACTTCGAATTCTGAAACTGGTAGTTACTCATTTAAAATTAAGGCCTTCTTACTCTCTCAAAAATGATAGCAAAACCATGAAGCATCAACATAAAAAAGAAACATTTTGCTCAAACCACCCTGTCTGGCTAGCATTTATGAAAAACCGAAAGATTTACTTTCCCCCTGCACGTCACAACTATATCCCGACACAGTTGGTAAAAGACAAATGACAAATGTTCCTTGTGTTGGGCCACTGCTAAGAAAGCGAATGTTTATTTAGGGACACAAATCCTGTGGTTTGCTCAGAAGGGTTACAGCGGTTATCACGTTTTCTTTTAACGGGAGACAAGAAAAGAACGGTCTTATATTTACATTTGGGAAGTTTATAGCAAACTTATGAAAGGGGCAAAGCTTTGTGTTTGTGTCTGTTATTTATAAATAATTATGATCACTAGCTTCTGCCGGCGGCTTCGCGTGGATTTAGCACTTCCCCATTATAAATTACTAGCTGCGCCCCGCGGTTTCACCCGCGTAGACCGATATAAAAATAGCCTGTGTGTTAATCCTGGGTATAAGCTATCTACATACCAAATTTCATCCAAATCGGTCAAGCTGTTTGAGCGTGAAGAAGGAACAAACACACACACAAACTTTTGCCTTTATAATATTAGAGTGATAGCCTATGTGCTATTTCAGACCAGTAATTTATCTCTGTGTCAAATTTTCATTCACACAAGCAATCGCATTTATAATATAATGATATTATTATAGAGTATGGAGGATATGCCATATGCCTACGTTCTCTAAGTATAGGTCAAAACCCTCTCTTTCCTCTTTCCCGACTTAATGAGATTGCAGGCAAAACCAAACATATTTTATATAATAATTATTTCTTCTAAAAGATTATGCAAAAATATATCATGAGCCTCTACTACATCAAACTACATTCCCTATTTATGAGACAGGAACACAACAACATAACTCCTATTTACAAACATGTACCCAGTCATCAGAATAGATATATACGAGTATGTTGTATAGTCCAAAGCTACCACAGGTATAATACCAAAGACGGAAGACAATAAACCATCCGTAATAATGGATATTCTTTGAACACACGACCTCTGTACTTAAGTACGTAATATAGCACATCTAATCCTGTACTAGGACAACAGAACAGGGCAGGAGGTCTCATTCAGGCCACCATAGCTTTTGTTCCGCACCGGAAAATCAAGGAGGAAGGGAATAAAGGGAAGGCCCTTTACAAATCCACCGAAGACCCACCTGACCTCGTCACAGGCAATTACAGTTACTTTCTTAAAGAATAGATTGTCATTCACAGCGTTCATATTGTTTGGCGCTTGTAATTTGGAATATCCGAATATTTTGCTCTTAATAATTATAATTTTTCATATTTCGGAGGGCGAAGCGAAATCTTTTGTAACGCGGGTGTAAAGTAAATTAATATAACACCCGCTGTGTTATTGATTTCAAGATACTGAAGTTCGATGTTGGAAAATCTTTTAAAACTATTTTATGCCTACTTTTAGAATAGACCAACTGACACGGAAGGTACGAATAATATTTTGACAAGCTTTTTCCAGCGGCATCATCATTAAGAGTAGGGGAAGGCCAAAGAAACGATGGTTGGACTGTGTGAAAGAGGATATGGGTAAAAAGGGGGTGACTACAGAGATGACGACTAATAGAGGAGTATGGAAGAAAAAGACATGTTGCGCCGACCTCAAATAAATTGGGATATGGGCAGGAGAATGATGATGATAATGATGATGATCACCCGTATAAAGTCGAAAATAATCCCAAGAGATTAAATTACCGGGATAGAAGATAAATATCCTAATCCTGGTAATGGTCTATCCGTGTGCTAGATTTTATCCACATCCATTCAGCTGTACATGCGTGATAGATTAAAAAACATCCAGAATTTCACATTTATGATCATCATCATTTTAGGCGAAAGACATTCACTACTGGACATAGGCCACAATGACTGGTCCTGTGCGTCTCATATCCATCGGATTCCCGCGACTCTTACCAGGTCATCGGTCCACCTTGGTCTTCTAACACTTCGTTTTCGGTACGCGGTCGCCACTCCAGAACTTTTCTTCCCCATCGACCATCTGTTCTACGAGCAATGTGCTCTACTCACTGCCACTTAAGTTTGGAGATTCTTCGGGCTATGTCGATAACCTTGCCCATGGAGCCCATTTTGAGCGACCATGATATTAGTAGGATAACAAAGAAGGGACTTTAAACTTTGAATCCACTCATATTTTTTTTGGGGGGGGTGGGAAATCATCCAATGACGACACCCGCTCTAGGGTGGAGCGGAAGGATGTGTCAGACTCTTACTGACTAAAACCCACCCCTGTTCCTCCCTGCCCTGAATGCCCAGGGGCGAGGTAACTCTTTCGAATTTATCCTCAACCCTGGGCAGGCATCGGCCCTGCCGAACCCTGTCATTTTGCTGACAACTCTTTGAGGCGCGCGTGGAACACTGCGCGCCGTCGACTCTCGGGCCTGGTGCTGATCGGACGGCGAGTTATCCACTAAGTTAAGCATTCTTATTATTATTATTCTTTATTGTACACATATAACATATAAATAAAACACAAATTAACAATTAGTTACAAAGGCGAGCTTAATTACAATCCTTTGAAAATGGCACGTGTATCGTCCTAAGGTGACACGGTCTGAGTCACCTTTATCACAGAGACATGCATCTCATCCTTTACGTTTGCCAACAAACAACTTTCACATTTGAAATTATGAAAACCATTTTTACTATTTTAGCAGCTCGACTGCGAATAGGTAGAAAATCTCAATCATTTATTATAAGATGTTCATATGAAAATTACTCGTAAGCGAAGATAGTTTAGATGATAATGTCCCTTATTAAGAACTAGTTATCTATTAATATATTTTTGCGACCTCGTTATGACTACAAAGTAAGTTTTCTTATAGAGAGAGATTTCCAATGACAATAGCTTACATAGTATCGAGAGTAAATAATACCATGGACGAATAAATAGAAATCTAAATCTCAATTAATTCGTCCATGATAATATTAAAAACAGAATGTATGCGAAAGTTTGGATGAATGTATGTTTGTTACTCAATCACGTCAGAACAGCTGAACGAATCTAGATGAAATTTGGCACAGAGAGATAGTTATAGTTAGTTAGATTATAGTTTGGAATGGCGCTTATAGGCTATTCAGTAATTTATAGCCTGGGAAGTATTAATTCTACGCGGGCAAAGCCCCTGGGAGAAGCTTGTTCTCTATATTTTCGATAGTGAAGTTTCATTGCCGCATCCTGTGGAAGAGTTTCCAAGGAAAGCAAGACGTGCAACGCTGAGCAAAAGCAAGATAAAAAAAAACAAGCAAAAGGAGGATATACCTTCACCTAATAATTTGCAAAGGACTTGGACTGTAAAATATTCCAAGTGATTTTGCATGATTTTCTAACTGAAACCACTAAGAAGCCAACCATCGGTTATGCAAAAAAATCAGCTGAATAAAATACCAAAAAAAAGTTAAAAAAAAAACCCTAAAAGAGTTATGTCTAAACATGTTGAAAATTAAAAGGCCGTCGCCAGCTGTTTACCATTACTAACATAAGCATATTTTAGTAGCAGGTGCGGGATATTGATATAATTTTAACGCAAACGGCTACGTACATTATATACTCGCAGGGACATGTTTGAACATGTCTCAAAATTTGGCAGGATTCCATGGTCACACCTTCAACACGTAACCCTCATTTTGATGAAGGTAAATAAAAAAAGTTGATCTAAAAATGGTTTTGTATTTTTTTGGTCGTGTGTGGCTTCCGTAGGGTTACCTTGTGTAAGTAGGTGTGATAAAGCAAAAAAAAATACACTTAAAATTTAGAAATAACTTGAATTTCGGAAGTCGGTGCTTGTATTATTTCTTCGTTATTTGACACCGACTTCCGAAATTAAAGTTATTTTTTAGTGTATTTTCTTATTTGGAAATAGGTTGTTTTATTTGTAAAATAGTTTTTATTTTTCACTTTTTAGTTGTTATACCCCAGAACTAAAACCTCAACAACATAGAACGTGGAATTTAAACATACTTGTAATTGTAGGAAACCAAAACGTCATCTATGTATACATATTTTTCGTTTTTTTTCAGTTTTTCAAAAAGCGCTGAAGCAATTTCGATAAAATTTATATGGCAGTATATTCTTTCGGATAAAAAACAGAATTTTAAAAATCAGTCCACAACTGATAGAGAAATCGGTGGGCAAACTTAAAAAAAAAAAAAGAAAAACCATACATACAGTCGTACATAGACCTTTTGACCGTTGACGATTAACTGTTTAGTCACATCAACCACAAAACCGTCTATGACACATGCCTAGTGGCCGCCTACAGAGCACTGGATGGGTGAAGTCAACCCGTCGGATACCCAATGATAGAATAGAATAATAGAATAGAATAGAATAAAACTATATTGTACACCGAAACAGTCACACAATTGTTTTACACGAGCTTAATAATACTTTCTCTTTTTTTTATTTTTATTTGTTACTATAAGATAACATAAAGTAAACAACAGTATTTTGCGAATTCACTCAAATGGCAAATAAATACATCGATCTTGACTTGAAGATCGTTAATAACCCGAATTGCGCGGATAAATGGTGTTTTGGCGAGAAGGTCTGTCCTGGCAGCCGGCACGGCCAGCAGCGGCGGGCGGCGCCGCTTCCACACATTCACAGTCCGGTGCACATGAACTCAGGCGCTGCAGCACTCCTGGGTTATGCTCAATGTCACGAAGTAACCTAAACAGATTACTAAAAAAAAATTAACCGACGAAAAAGAACTAAAAGGCAAAAAAGAAATAAAACTTTTAAGTCTTGAGTAATGAGCATATTTACCTACATAAAATATCAAATTTTATATAAACTAATTTTAAGTTGGCGCCAAACAACAATCTGATTATTAAATATCTAAATTTTATAAGTACTTACAAATGAAGATGGCTGTAAGTAGGTAATTAATCATTTTATTAATTGGCGCCGACTCAAAATTAGTTTATATAAAATTTGATATTTTATGTAGGTAAATATGCTCATTACTCAAGACTTAAAAGTTTTATTTATTTTTTGCCTTTTAGTTCTTTTTCGTCGGTTAATTTTTTTGTTAAAAAGTTTTTTATTTTATGATTTTTTGTGGCTCGCATCATCTTGTAACACTCTGAGGCTAATTTCTAATTCTTCATCATTCCTCTTGCCACTGAGCTGATGAAATAACCATCCTTCCATGAAGTTCCCAGGATATTGACCAGTTGAGGTTACCTCCAATACTGTAAAGACGTCTTTTCTTCAACCCATGTTAAGTGGTATTTGTCACTAAAACTAGTTTTGATATCTAACTTCTATTGTTTAGGAAAGCTATGGTTTCCATCATCAGCTCAGTTTCATGATGTGATGGTTCCTAAATGCAAATACCTGATTAAGTTATGAAAAGTAAACAGAAACAATATTCGTGCCCAATTTTCGAGGTTCTCTCTCAATTTTTTCAGGATCCCATGATCAGATCCTGATGTCCTTAACATGGGACCACTCTTGAGGTATACCCTATCCAAAACAAGAAGAATCATCAAAATCGGTTCATAAATAACGGAGTGAGGGCCGAACATACATACAGAAACGCTAAACGTATCCACAATTTTCGAGGTTTTCTCTCAATTTTATCAGGATTCCATTGTTACACCCTGACTTCCATATTATGGGACCATCCTTGAGGTATACCCTAACTAACAAAAAAAGAATAACCAAAATCGGTTCATAAATAACGGAGTGAAGGCCGAACATACATACAGAAACGCTAAACGTGCCCACAATTTTCAAGGTTTTCTCTCAATTTTATCAGGTTTCCACTGTCAGATCTTGACTGCCTTGACATGGGACCACCCTTAAGGTATACCCTATCTAATAAAAAAAGAATAATCAAAATCGGTTCATAAATGACGGAGTGAGGGCTGAACATACACAAAAAAAATATATATATATATATATACGGTCGAATTGAGAACCTCCTCCTTTTTATTCGTCGGTTAAAAATGAAAACGCGTGATTGCTACAAAAATATTTAAACTCTTGTTCACTCGTACTTTTTTAATGGTTCCGCGAAACTCAAACTTGGACATCATTCTGTGACGAAATCTCTAACCATGGGATGTTCTCAGGGCTCAGTGATAGGCCCGTACGTATGGAATTTGGGGTACGATGATTTTCTCGCGATTCCGCTTCCTTGCGGTTGCTCATTAACCGGGTATGCGGACGATGGGCTGCTGATCATTCAGACAAGCACTCGCGCTGGCCTTGAGAGTTTGGCTGAGGCTTCCCTTCGTTTAATATCTCAGTGGGGTGATCGGAACCGTCCTACCTTCGCACCGCATAAAACCTATCAACTTATGTTGAAAGGTAACCTTAAGTCTTGGCCTAGTATTATGTTTAATAACATTCCCGTTAAAAAAAAAACAGTCCGTATGCTACCTCGGTATGGTATTAGAAAATAAATTTCCATTTATTGAGCATGTAAAACAGTAGGTGAAAAAGCTAAAAAGAACTTCTATGCGTTGACGAGGATTTCCAAGGCTACTTGGGGCCTATCATTCCTAACGTTAAAAACGATCTATGGGGCTACTTACCTGGGTTGTATGTGCTACGGGGCACTTGTTTGGGCTGATAGGGCCACCATTGGATCGGTACGACGTAAATTGCTACAAAGCCAACGTTTAGCTTTGATTTTCCTATGTAAAGCATATTTGTAAGCGGTTAGCACTGAATCCTTACCGGTACTTGCAAGTGTACTTCCAGTCAATCTTGAGGTGCAGCGACGTGCTGCAATGTACTATTCTGCACGAAAGACTACGTACCCAGACTTTTTACCTCAACGCGATCGTGCCAAGATTTCTAGATTACTTAAACCTCAAACTGACGTTTGGGAGGACATTTTATCCGAATGGCAATGTAGGTGGGAAAGTTCCATCAAAGGCAGACACCTCCACCAGTTCTTCCCATTGGTTCACGAACGGCTGGATAGGACATGGCTGGAGGTTGAGCACTGGTCAAGTTGCCATGACGATGGTCATGGCAACTTTAAGGGTAAATTATTTTCCTTCAAGCTTGTTGCCTCACCTTTATGTCAGTGTTCTACACCTGATTGCGAATAAGAACAATCCGCACATCATATCCTATGGGAGTGTACTCTTTGGCAAACTGAACGCAATATTATGTTGGATAGTATTCAGCCTACGTCTGGAGTTGAGACTACACGGACCTTGTGGAAACTAGAACGAATTTCCGTGCATTCAATCGTTTTTTCCATACCTATTATTGGAATAAAGTGTAACAGCTCACAATTTTAGGACACATTAATATTAGTGTTTTTAACCAGTGGTGCTTGACAACTGGGCTTACCCCAGTTGTAAATAACCCCCTTTGTGCCAAATGGCCTAGCTTTTTTCTGTCTCCCGCTTGATTAGGAGGGAAGTGGAAATTATGTTTTTCTTACTCCTCCGCTGTCTTTTCTGATTAATTTCGTTGCGGGACTCAAGACAGTTTAATCGTTTCTCTGGGACTCGTCGAGCTTCATTGCCTCAGCATTTTTTCTGCTGGTCGCCATTGTTGATTCTGGCTTACAGAAGTTACAGTGGTTTGGGAATAGTGTGGCGTGCTTGTCCCAAACAAAAAAAAAACCTACCCAGATACGAAACTAGCGTGAATGCCCGTTGTATCCTCATTTGGTTGTACCCGACCATACCGAGCACAAACAGAGTGGGGTACATCGACGGGTAAAACGGATTTACCCCATATAGTTTCTTGTACAAGTGGCGCGTGAACTTGTTCTGTACGCGTTCCAGTATTACCGAGTAATAAAATTGGCCTCATGCGGAGCCCATATGACAGCACTATGTTCCAGATGACTCCTGACAAGTGCGTCATACAGGACCCTGACTGTTGCGATGTTAGTGAAGTGCATTATCTGCCTCAGAACAAATCCCTAGTTTCTAAACGCCCTTTTACAAATCCTCATAATATGATCGCGAAACGACAGTTCAGGAGTGACAGCAACCCCCAAATCCCGTACCTTAGAGACTCGTTGCATAGGCGTGGCGCCCACTATGTCCTCGTATACTAGAGGGGCACGCGCGCTCGTAAAACTTTTCACCGAGCACTCTAACACGGTGAAGAAAAGCTAGTTGTCCTGACTCGAAATTATTTCACACGATCCAAAAATACAAAACTTTGCAAGAAAAACGTCGTCTTTGATTTATTCTTGTAACTTATTTGAATAAATATTCGCTCATATTACTCGCAGAACAAATTGAGTAAAGGTATAAATAACAATTTATGAAACCTTCCATCATACGCACTCGACAAAAACAGAGTATTGTATGACAGAATTGCATTTTAAAACATTTATTCGAACCCCACTGTGTGGGGTCGCTCAAAACGGCACAGACACTTGAAACATTTTTTCGTTGATGCATTCCCTATGCATCAACGAAAAAATGTTTCAAGTGTCTGTGCCTTTTACAAATCCTCATAATATGATCGCGAAACGACAGTTCAGGAGTGACAGCAACCCCCAAATCCCGTACCTTAGAGACTCGTTGCATAGGCGTGGCGCCCACTATGTCCTCGTATACTAGAGGGGCACGCGCGCTCGTAAAACTTTTCACCGAGCACTCTAACACGGTGAAGAAAAGCTAGTTGTCCTGACTCGAAATTATTTCACACGATCCAAAAATACAAAACTTTGCAAGAAAAACGTCGTCTTTGATTTATTCTTGTAACTTATTGAATAAATATTCGCTCATATTACTCGCAGAACAAATTGAGTAAAGGTATAAATAACAATTTATGAAACCTTCCATCATACGCACTCGACAAAAACAGAGTATTGTATGACAGAATTGCATTTTAAAACATTTATTCGAACCCCACTGTGTGGGGTCGCTCAAAACGGCACAGACACTTGAAACATTTTTTCGTTGATGCATAGGGAGGTATCACAAAAAACACAATTCCTTTTGGCTTGCCTCGGGGTACACAAATAGTATTCTATTTCCAATATTGATCGATATCGCTAGCAAGGAGAAGCTGCTACAATATGCAAGAGTACTGAAGTACTCGTAGGCACAACAAGCTCCAAATCTTGGAAGGCTTTGTAGATTTTTGAAGTAACCTACACAGGTTACTTCTTAATAAACGGTTTACACAATAATTATCCGGTGCCATATACACATATGGCACCGGATAATTATTGTGTAAACCGTTTATTAATTAGAAACACGTAAAATTGTTAACTATTAAATTTATTTTACAAAGGCTCGAATACATTGGCAATTATAAAATTTTGATGAGATTTGAAATGACCTACTCATAATATATCGAGAGTTAACGAGAATAATTACAACCTCACGCGGCGGTATTTACATTTGTCTGGTGGTATATACATCGTGTTATCGCGATTGGCTTGTTGCAGGATTAGCTTCTCCCTGAGGAGGACTACTACTTGAATATCAATTGAAGACGGACAAGTTTGGTAGCTAACAATCCAGCTGCCTTACGGTGATGGCTGAGCTAGTAGGTGGATATCGTAGTCTTATTGCCTTATAAGAGGTTTGTTGGATCGATGGTCATCTCTATCTTGCTTTCAGCTTCCACGTTTCTCTAGCACTTGTAATAAACAGTTGGGCAAATCTTTTTTAATTTGCTACATGTATATGGACTTCCATCTTTCTTTGTGTCTAGCCATGGATAACCAATTTTCTCCTGCTACTTTTACCCGAAGGGGGTCCATATAAGCCACGTCAAATAAAAAGAAACATAATTAATTAATCTAATCATGCATACTGCAATTGTAATTATTTATTAAGAATTTTATTTATTTATCCTTTTTATAAATCAGCATGTATTGTAATGTAAGTAGGCTAATGGAATTCAATAAAGCTTTATTATTATTATTCCGTTTATTCATTTTTTAAACATATTAATTACATTTTTAAATATTTAAATATAAAGGATAAAAAAAAACATTTAAAAATATAAAAAACAGTATCCCACCGGTATCGGGAATAGAGTCCAAGCTACCGGCGGTCAGGGCTCCAGAGAGAGGAACCGCCTGACAATGCGAGCCGTGTCCAGAAGTACTGCTTTCTGAATCAAGCCCTTGATCCAGCCGCCTAACGAGAGCCTCCTGAGGTGTTGGTCGAGGCTCGTGGCTATTAGGCCATTGGCTGACACGACTATCGGTACAATGATCGCTGAGTCCACATCCCACATGTCGACAACCTCGCGAGCCAAGTCAATATACTTGATTTGTTTATCTTTCTCGGCTTTCACGAGGTTCTCGTCATGTGGGACGGTAATATCAACAATCATTGCACGCCTCTCGATTCGGTCCACCACCACTATATCAGGCTTATTGGCTACAATAGTCCTGTCAGTGATGATGGACCGATCCCAGTACAATGAGATATGACCATTATCGAGAACTGGGTCGGGCGCATATCTGTAGTACGGCACTTCCGATTCCACAAGAGAGTACTTCAGAGCAAGTTGCTGATGGATAATCCTGGCTACAAGGTTGTGCCTTTGCAAGTACTCACCGTTAGCTAGACGAGAACAACCAGAGATTATGTGGCGGATTGATTCTCCCGGACGATGACATGCCCGACATATGTCAACCGTGCCGTCCTTCACAATAAATCTCCGGTAGTTTTTCGTCATGATAACTTCGTCCATAATTGCACAGACAAAACCTTCGGTTTCCCCAAAGAGGTCACCGATACGCAACCAGGTTACGGACGCTAGTTGGTCTACATCGGACCCATGTAGGGCCCGGAAAAAGCGTCCGTGAAGTTCCTTACTCTGCCATACTTCCCTGCGACCGTTAGTGTCAAGCACTAGAGGTTTGCGCCAGTTCTCGTTAGCCAAGGAGAGTGGGGTAAGGCCCTTGTCCACCGCCACTACATCTCGATGCATACCCACGTCAGCAGCTAGGAAATATTCCCTCAGACTGCATACCTCGCGGTTGTGTAGGGTCTTAGCATTTAAAAAGCCTCGGCCTCCACACTTCCGCGGAATATACAGTCTCATCACTGACGAACGTGGGTGATGCATTCGGTATGCAGTTAGTAGTGTACGGACCCGCCTATCCAGGGTGTCAAGTTCTGTTTGAGTCCATTTGAGTACGCCGAAAGAGTACATCAATACTGGCATGACCCAACCGTTGAAGGCGCGCACCTTGTTTCCGCCCGATAGAAGGCTATTAAATACCTTCTTCAGGCGGCCAAAGAAGCGCTCCCTCAACGATTGTTTCATGTCAGCAACATTGATACCTAACGCTTCCGACATACCCAAATACTTATAGGTTTCGGTTGGAGAGAGGGATCTCAGGTTTATGGAATCCGAGAGTTGTGTTCCCACGGATTCCACAATCTCCCCTCGCTTTACATGCATGACTGCACATTTGTCCACACCAAACTCCATCCTGATGGCACTACTGAAGGTTTCAGTTACCTTCAGTAGCTCCATCAGTTGCAGATTGTTGGGGGCAAAAAGTTTCAGGTCATCCATGTAAAGAAGGTGAGATATTACCTGACCACCTCTCTTCAACCGATAGCCTAGCCCTGAAGCCTCCAGCAGTGTGCTTAGAGGGTTCAAGGCTAGGCAAAACCAAAGCGGACTCAAACTGTCCCCCTGGAATATACCCCGCTCGATCCTTACCGGTTCGCTATTCCTCTGGATATTTCGACATCCTGGATAGCGAAGGACCGTCCTCCATTGCCTCATACACGACATCAAGAAGGTGCGTAGCATTGCATCAACTTTATACAATTCTAGCACCCTCATGAGCCATGTATGAGGAACTGAGTCATAGGCCTTCTTATAGTCTATCCAACATGTCGACAGATCCTTTCGGGAACGCCGAACCTGCTGGCTAATGGTCATATCTATGAGGAGAAGCTCCTTAGTACCGCGGGATCCATTCCTACATCCATTTTGAGAGGCAGACATGATACAGTTACTATCAATATGTGTGTTAATCTTAGCTCTCAAAATGGATGTAAGAACCTTATAGACCGTCGGTAAGCACGTGATCGGTCTATAATTTTTAGGTTCCGCAGTACTACCTGTTTTATGGAGCAGGTGGGTTATTCCAGTTGTAAGGAACTCGGGTAGCGAACCAGACTCCAAGGCTACCTGGTATTGAGATGCCAAGCGAGCGTGCGACCTTTGTAGCCACTTTATCCAAAAATTGTGCAGCCCGTCCGGCCCTGGAGATTTCCAATTAGGCAACGGACGGACTGCACGGGCTACATCTTGGGGGCTGATAGTGATTGCCCCCATTTCTGTTATTGGATCGCACGCTCGCTCGATCTCCCGAGTCCAGTCGCCTTCGGTGTGACTGACAGGCACCGACCAGATGTTGCGCCAGAATGAACTCATGGCGTCATCATCCGGCAGACACGTGTCAGTCACACCTTGTTCCGGTCGCTCCCAAGTCCTATATACCCACCTTTCATTACTCCGGAATGTGCGATTCTGGGTGTATCGCTCCACCCGCCGCTTATACCTACGGATGCGGTTTGCCCATGCATACACCTTCTGCTTCAGGAAGTCGATGCGCTCTGTGACACGGGACATATAGTCTCGGGAGCTGACTTCAGTCCCCGAAAAAGCCAGTCTCACAAAGCGCATCACTCTTGGGCGAGTGTTGCCCTCCCTGAAGCAGATTAGTTTGCCGATGAGTGCTCTGGCCCCACCAATACGACACTCGATCCTGCGCTGCCAAGCCGGCACGGCTGGTTTTGGTCGTGTAGCTCTGTCATTAGGGAATTTGACGTGAGCTACACGACATGCCGCTACAGCCGCGCAGTACATTATCGAGTGTGTGTCGGTGAGGTCTTCGCAGTTATCAAAATAATTTAATAACTGCGAATCCAGAGCAGCCACCAGCGCCTTATTCCTATTATGCATGGGCAAACGAGGCAAGCGTGGCCTAAGTTCGGGTGGCATGTTGCGATATTCCCGAATAGCACACTCCAAAGCACTCCTCAATTCGTCATTGCAATGGGTACTTACGTTTGTAACCATGTCACAACACTCCTCGTCAGCGTGGTTAGGAGCATGGTTAGACGGTGGTACCAACACTGGTACCACAGTCTGCGACGGAGGGGCAATGACATGGCTACCCATTTCAGTTCGGAGGCGATCAAGTACAGTATCATCCAACATATGATTACGCTGGATGACCCGCACCTGATCCGACAGTCGTTGGGCCGAAACGTTGACGGCTGGCTCAAGCACCTGAAACAAAGAGAGCATCCGAACACGGTACGCGGTCAGGTTGTTACCTCCCTCTGTAGCCCCATAGTATGAGCGCATGACATTCTCGTTGATGGCTTGTGTCCATCGCATGCGCTTCACACTTCCGCCGGGAGCTGGGACCCTATCAGAGGCCGGTGGGCCTCGAGGTCCGAAGCTGCTCGGCGGCCGGCGTCCTCCCCGTCGACGCGCTGGTGGTGGTGTCGTCGGCGGCGAGAAGAACTCGTCGCTGGAGCTCGACGCAACTGCCGCGGCCGGTGTCACAGCGCTCACGGAGAGGCTGGATTCCGGCGGCAGCGAGGCGGAGCTGAGCGACGAGGCCGGAGGTGGTGGGCGTGCTTTTTGTGCTGCGGCTCTCGTCAACATTTTTATTTTCTCACTGGTCTATTCGTCGTCATTATTAACTTTTACTTCTCATTTTCACTATTGTTTTTTATTATTTATATGTTGTAGGTACTATAGTAGTTTTTGTACGGTCTTTTGGATGTTTAAAATATGATAATTTGTTGATGAAATTAATAAAATTTGCAGAGAAAATTTTTTCTGTCAGTGCAGTTGACAGTCGAGCCACAGATCGATTTATTATTATTATTTATTTATTTATTTATTTATTATTATTATTATTATTATTATTATTATTATTATTACATGTATATGAAAGATCAACACTTGACCAACGGCTCGACCGGTTTAGCAGATTTTTTATTGCATCCGTGCTAAACCAGGGAGGTTCGCCAGTTTGGATAAAAATAACACCAAATATTATGTGAGTGGGTCTGCCAACGCGCAATGGAACGAAGTATACAGGGTAACAAACTCACAGACCGCATTAGAAACTCTATACTTCGTTCCATAACACAAATAGCGGATGTTGGCCACACAGCAAGTCAAACACAGGTTAAAAAGGAACTGGGCTGGTGCATGCGGCAGATATCCGCATGTCGAAGGAGCAATGGGCTAAGGAACAATGCGTAGGAACAAAGCAATAGCAAAACGCAAGGAAACGACAACGCGGCAGGCCCAGAAAGAGATTGCGAGATGAGTTGGATTCCTTCTCAAAGGACTGGCCCAAAATTTTAGAAGACCAAAGAAAGAGGGAATGGAGGCCATTACCCTGCAGTAGAACCAGTATAAACCCATAATAAATAAATAAATAATGTGACCCAAAACATTTTTATTTAAAACTTAATATTTGTGCTAAATATCAGAGTTACACAGTTTGATCTGCTTAAGCCTTAGCTGCTCCAACTTTTTCAGCGAGCTCAATGCATTGTCGCATGAGTGATACATAGCTTGACAATATTGCTCGTTCTGAAACAATTTACAATATTAATAAAACATAATAGTTAAAAAAACACGCTTTTGAGTGACGTCATTTCATATGCATATGCATTTCATATGAATGCATAAAAAATAACTAGTCTATCATTTTTGGGAGTCCACCATATTGGATTTAGAATGACGTGACTAAAACTAACTCTATGAATTATCATCCAAAGTATGCAATATTTCAGCTCAAACAGAAACCGCTAATGGGTCAAATTTAACTGCTAAGATTTTTTTACATACTCGTAGTTAATTAGTTAGTTACAGGTGACGCTAATAAAAGCGTGAAAAAAAATAGAAAGTGAGATAATAGTGAGAATGTGAAGAATAAATCAATTTGGTATAAATTCATTGCATTCAAACATAAGAGAAAAAGAGAAGAAAATGCCTATTAGAAAAACCGGCCAACTGCGAGTCAAACTCGCACATGATATACAAAGAAAGCCAAAAAAAAACACGTTTCTAGTAGGGAAGCCCCCATTAATTATTAATTTATTTTTATTATTCGTTGATAAAGCGGTACCAGAAATACACATTCTGTGACAAATCCAACTGTCTACCTATTACGAATCACGAGATACAGCCCACTGACAGACAGACGGACGGAGGGATGGACGGACAGCAGAGGCTTAATAATAGGGTCCCGTTGGTTACCTGACAGTACGGTCACCGAAGATCTTCATCAGATCCTAATGTAACTAAAAGCTTTCTTAAAAATATACATTAAAATAACCAAAACCCTATCAAAATCGGATCAGTAGTTTTTGAGATAATCTCGGACAAACAAACATACCTATATTCATACAACGGGTCGAACACAGAACCTCCTTTGTAGTCGCTTATAAATACATAATCTAATCTCTAATCTATTCAAACAGTCTTTCCATTCTAAACTAGTCTAAGCCCTATCTTAACACGTAGTTTGTATAAGCGCTATCGTTTATACAAACTACGTGCAAAGTGTTAGAATAAAACTTATCCGTAAGTCTGAAGATAATTTTAATAGAGTTTCCACTATTCCGAAGCTTATTCTTTGAAGGTTTAAAACTATAGAACTTGACGCTTTGTCTTCAGAATATCGAATGGTGAATGTAAAAGTGCGGTAAATCAAACAAACTTTGATAACGTTCAATCTTTGTGAATTTGACTGAAGAATTTATAAGTTTTTATAAGTACGTGATGTGTTTTAGGAATAAGTATTTTAGTATTTGTTGGAAGGTCTCATTTCAATACTGACTTGAAGGATATAATATACCTATAAAATAATCTTGAACAGCATTGGAAACAATTTTCTACACAAGAGCTGATGCTACGATCATGATAGCTACCAAATTCAAATATCATTCTAGAAATACGAGTTTTTAGATAGGTATACAATCGAAATAAAAACCTAGCGATTTTTCGGCTGGGCACACAAACTAGAGAGGGATCACTGAACGCCATACTATAATCTCATCAAAAATTATACTACCACGCAACGATAACCACAAACAAAACCTGGTACAGACTACAGCCACATTTGTAGACATATTCATATTCCAATATAATAGTCGATTTCGGCGCGAAAAACCGTGACATTTACGGATGTGGGTAAATCAATTCGGAGACGGGTGCAAACATTACCCATGTCAGCGAAGCGTGAAGGTTTCGTAGGCACTGGCGATTGTTTAGCGCAAAAATGATTTGAACCCTATTCAGACGACTTAGATGCTATGTTGGGGAGTTCAGCAAGAATATTTCTGTGCGTTCATCGCGACAAGCCCGAAGCAGACTGTTGTCATAGATAACACAACGGCCAGCCCAACGACTCAGGTAAACATTGGTTTTGTCAAATATTATGCGGATGAAATTTCAAGCATTCTTTGTTTCCACCTCATGAAACTCTCGTTTGTTATTATTTTTCTTTTTTTCTCCTACGATTTTTTTTGTTTTCATTTTTATCATTAATAGGCTCGCGTTTGACCTCTATCTCAGCTGACGGTAAGCGATGATTTGGTCGAAGAAGGAGCACACTTGCCTAGAAGTAACCTATTCACTCTTGACTTAAAGACTCCCCCAACCATAAGAAACCTTATCTAGTCTTTGGTCAATTTCTGACTCAAAAGCTATTTGATTACTGTGAAACTTGAAAATGCAGTATTTGTAATTTAAATCTTCCTCGAATATAGAGAACATCGGTAAATTGGAAACAAATACCTGGAACTGGTCCATTAATACTCGTATTGCAGCTAATAGGACCCAACATTTTTAAATATGAACGCTTTTATTTTTCGTATAATTTCGTGTAGAATTACTGAGAATCTGTAACTTCACACCTACCCATCAAGAAAACAACGACATCAATTTTGTTAAAATAGTAGGTATGTGAATGTGACTTACCTACCTACCCAAGTTATATTCTGTTTTGTCATTAGTCCTACGAAAATTAATTTTCTATAGTTTAAAAAAACAAAAAATCACGCTTTTTTTTTCATTTTAGTGTTCTTCGAATCTCTCGAATCTTTTGGAAATGTATTAATAAACTGATTAATCTACCATCTTTGAAGTCAAATATTGGATTTAGAATGACGTCACTTAGCAAATCATACAATTATCATCCAAACTAAACATAATTATTATGTTACGCCAAATTTAATCTCAATCGGAAGCCGGGCAGTGGGTCAAATTTAACTTCTAAGATTTTATACACAATTACAGATGAATCTAATAAAAGCGAGGTATACAAATTGAATTTATAATACAAATGCCAGTACAGTCCACACGAGGCCTAGCCGGGCTAATATGAACGGGGTGTGAGATGAGGTGTGGCGAGGGACGCGCGGGTAGCGGGGCGCGGGAGGCGGGGGTTGTCCGTCAGTTGATCCGATCGCGGGACCAACTGATTGATGACGCCGATTAGTGATGCCCAACCCGCCCACGAATAAATTGTCGACCGATTTTTTGCTTCGTAAACTTAAGTCCAAACCCGCCTTTTTATGTGTCGAAAATTTCAAGACTCGACGTTGTGTGTTAATGGAAAAAGGATTTGAAAATAATTTTAGTTACGAGCTCACCTACCACTCTCTGCCGATATTGATTTTTTTTTTCACACTGGACAATTATTACACTCCGGGTAAGGTACTTCGGGGTGAAAGGTTCAAACAAAAATCTGTAACAATAAAGCCTTACAAAGCTTCAAAATGGATCTTACATTATTTATTTATTTAGGTATCTAAGCACACCAACGAATTATTAACTAATATTATATAATATAATTATTAACAATAAAGCTTATGCTGTGTAAAAAGTCAATTATAGGTGTGCACAACATTCACAGAATATTAATATATTATCAGTTTTTATTTGTCAGCATTTATTGTCTCACAGCTGGTACTTTTTTTCTGTTTGCCATGGAGTAAAATATGTTTACATGGATAATACTCAAAAAAATTTGGTGTCACACTACAGAGGTTGAAAACTACAGTTACAAAATTCTATGAAGCATGAATACAATAGTTAGTCACGATACAAGTTCAACTTAATATTACTATACAAAAGCTAAAACATGGTATAAAAAAAATATTATCGATATGAAACCCGATATTGATGATACTATTGTTCAAATACGACCCACAGAATTGCACAATCATCATTGGCTACCTCCGTTTCGTTTAAGAGTTGAAATAATTTCAGCGTTACGCTTTATTTATTTTCCATAATGGAGCATGAATCAACGCTTTTTCGTCTACTAAACGCGCAAATGGTGCCTCTATTTTATTGAAAAAAAAAGTAAACCGTTTTATTAAAGGGTAATAATATCCACGAGTTACGAGTATAAATGGGAAAATAAGCCTGTGTTCGTCTGTTTGATTCTTTGATTGTTACGTTTTCGCGCCTAAACTGCTAAACCGCTCTTAATGCTAGCTTAAGGCCTGAAAATGTTAAAGGATATTTTTTTATTAATACTAGTGATCGCTAGGTCGAAATTCGATCTCATTTAAAATTAATGTTGAAGATTTTTTTCAAGCTTTTGTTGTCAAAGACCATAAATATGACACATGACTGTGAAACAAAACAAATACGTGTCAAACCTATGGTATTGTGTGTAGAGATGCAACGATATATCGGAAAACTGATAAATGTATACATATATCGACCCCTAAAAATATCGATATTTATCAATATCGACGATACGCCGATATCAATATTTCAATATCGAAAACCTCAATATATCGTACCCAAATATCGAAAACCCTCCCAAATTAAAATACCCACAAAAGCGGGTGGTAAAATCCTGTTACTGACAACAACCGACTGTCTACAAAAATTGATTCTGTTCTCTACTCTGACGTTCGGTACAAAATACTGAATTTTTTTTTAATTAAGAAAAACGCACATTTAATATACCTATCCAAATTTTGTGATTATTCTCCTAGGTAAGTATAAAAATTATATACATACATAATCGATAAACGTTTGATATAACTAAAACTAAATTGGATTGTTATAAGCGATATATATCGATATTTTTAAAAACCTTGCATCCCTAAGCGTATGTAATGTTTTGTTTTATTCATTTAATTTATTTTTAATGCATATTATACAAATATCAGGTTTCTGCATTCCTTCTCCATATAACTGAGCCAAATTTTGCACTCGTCCGTCCGCGTGATTTTCGTAAAAAGAAAGTTTTTGCTTCATGTATTAATATATAGATACCATACGGAAGAAGCCGTGGACAAAAGAAGCTAGTGTATCTAGTTAGATATGGTGTTGATTCTGTTGTGCACAAACTAAACTTAATTTAGGCTATTGCCATCATTTTCTCTCTAATAAAACAAGAAAGAGACGGACGTAAATTAGAGCTGTCAAATTTAGTTTGAACTAATATTTCCATACAAATTAAGGGTACACGTAAAAACTTGTCGTCTAAAAACACGCCGAAGTGCAAGGCGTATACTAGTTTGACATCTCTAAATAAGTGCATAGTTATAGCCGTCCTTTTCTCGCACTGCCTTTTAGTAAAAGATAGCAATTCTCTAATTTTAGTTTAGATATTGAACAAGAGAATCCGTACCACCTCGGTTTAGAGTTCTAAAATCTAGCAATAAGAATTTCAATGAAATACTGTGTTTCTAAGCAAAATATGACTTTTATATAAATTAAACATAATAGTCTTTACGTAAATGGTACACCTTCCTCTTTTCTCACTTAACTTAGGGGTTTGACAACAGGTACAGAACATATTTAATGATAATACTCATCAAATATGTTCTGTACCTATTGTCAGCAGACAAAAGAAAGACTGACGCGCGAATGAGTTTATCAGCTTAGGTATGTAGGCTAATGTAGGTATGTATGTATGTATGTTTGTTCCTTTGTGGCGCTTTAGAAACCAAACGCTAAATATCAGATTCTGTAACCGCAGTCGTCAGCCGACCTTTACGTCATGGAGATGATCACGTCTACGTCTAAATTGTCCAAACCACGAATACACAGAGCTGTGACATGGTGCTCCATCACCAAATGCCAATTTAAGTCTCTGGCAACTCTCTTGTTGACTTAAGCCACAACGAAAATCATAATACTCACTATACGAAAATGTTCACGAGTTAAATTCATTTCGATAGCGACACACAATTTTCGATAGGACGCCACAATGAAAAAACTAATGAGAGTCTAGTAAATTAAAAAGTAACAATCATGCTTCCAAATAGTTCCATTTTCGAGTCCCATAATTTTTTAAGTGATAACTTCTTATGGGAGGGTAAACCACCGTACCACCACTCAAGTTTTATGTGTGTGTGAACTGAGGGACCACACTGGTATTTCGCAAAATAAAAATCGTTGGATTTAGTAGTAGACTTAAAACAATTGTAGAACAAATCAGGGAATTTGTAGTCAAATATATATTAAAAACTACAGCCCCTAAAGTGCGGTCCCTCAGTCCTCACAGACCATCAGGCAGATCTCGGAAAGTATCTGAAAAATTAAGGTATACAAATTTCTAGATTTGTTCTACAATTTTTTTAAGTCCACTACTAAATCCTACGATTTTTTTTTTTCGAAATACCAGTGGTCCCTCAGTTCACACACACATCAAGTTTTCACTTCTGATGGCACTCCCGGAGTGTTACTGTTTGTTTTTTCATTTTTTTTATTGTAAGTGGCCAGATCCAGAAACTTTCAGCATGCCCCACATATAAAAGCGAAAGGTCACTCACTTATTCAATCACTCACTGATCAATCACGAAATATCAAAAACTACTGGACCTACGAAGATGAAATTTGGCACAGAGGTAGATTATGAGTAGGAGACGTGAGCTAAGAAATGAGTGAGCTGAGCTAAGGATTTTAGAAAACTCTTCCCGTAAAGGGGTGAAATAGGGGCTGGAAGTTTGTATGAAAAATTTAACTGATTGGGTTTAAAAACTTGAATCTAGACAGAAAACGTAAGTAAATAAAAAGATTCGACCTAATCATTTTTACAAACTACCCCGAATTGGGTATTTAGAGGGTGTTAAAGTTTGTATGGAAGAATCTTAACGCTTTTACCGATAAAGTTAAAACTCGGTAAAAAAATGTTGAATATGAAATAAGAATTACGTATTTCTGAATTCGAAAATCACCCCCTAAAGGGGGTAAAAACGGGTGTTGAAGTTTTTAGGGAATACTTTTTGGCTTGCTTCAGTTGGTATAAACGGTCTAAAAGTAAAGTAATTTTAACGGGAACTCCAGAACCTTCCGGCCCCATCGACTATCTGTTCTGCAAGCAATGTGCCCTGCCCTATGCGGCCTATATGTGTGTATTGGCGATTGTTCGGGCTTTGTCAGTAACCTTGGTTCTCCTGCGGATTTCTTTATTGCTGATTCGGTAAGGAAACTGGAATCTGGACATATCCCCCTCCCCTTATCCTTTGGGTGACTTTACGAGCAATCCTTCTGATGAGGCACATTGTGAGCGACTACGTTTCAGTGCTATTTGTCATCACTGGCAAAACGTACTGGTCATATACTTCCATCTTGAGATACTATGGTATCATACCACAGTGTCTCAGGATGTGACCTGCCATGTGGACCAGCCGCTTCTCACACGAGAGAACTGTACGTCACTTGCTTCCGTGTCACTAACTCACTACACCAAAATCTCAGTACATTTTGGGTGTCGAAAGCAAGACTCTACTAACCTATAGGAAAGTTTATTTAATATCTAATGTTATTCCTTTAACCACGTTTAAGCTACGATCCTTACATACTGTTTCTGCTTCGTTGACGTTCATATATCTGGTCATAATACATAAATGATTTTATTTTTATAAGTAGGTTTTAACAACACTTTTAAAGCCTAAATTTTTTTTTTGTCTAGATGAGGAAACGCCAATTTCATTCAGTAAATATGTTATGTATGAGTTTGTTTCGGTGTTTCTTCTCAGGGTAGTCAGCTAGGAAACACCGAAACAAACTCATACATAACATATTTACTGAATGAAATTGGCGTTTTTAACCAACTTTCGGAAAAGGAGGAGGTTCTATGTTCGACTGCATGTATGTTTTTTTTTTTCCTTATGTATGTCCGCCGGTTTCTCCGTCAGTTTTTGACCGATTTTCAAAATTCTTTTTTTATCCAAAAGAACATACTCCCGAGGTGGTCCCATATAAATTTTATCGAAATTGCTTTAGTGCTTTTTGAGAAACTGAACAAAAACGAAAAATACCTATACCTCGATGACGTATTGGTGTTCTCCAAATGTTTAAATTCCACGTTCCATGTTATTGGGGTTTTTAGTTCTGGGGTATTATAACTAAAAAGTGAAAATTAAAAACCTTTTATAAAAAAAAGAAAATAAAACCGACTTCCAAAAAAAAAATACACTAGAAATTAAAAAATAACTTTCATTTCGGAAGTCGGTGTCAAATAACGAAGAAGTAAAATACAAACACCGACTTCCGAAATTAAAGTTATTTTTTAATTTGTGGTGTATTTTTTTTTTGAAGTCAGTAGTATTTTTTTAAGGTTTTTTTGTCTTTAGCCGTTTTATGTGAAAGTAAAAAATAATAATAAGATCCTTTCGGAATGCATCGCTAGCACAGAATTATTAGTTTTATTTGTGTAGGTTTACGACCTAGACGCGGAAGAAGTCGCGGACAAGAGCTAGTAATACTATAAATGCGACAGTTTGGATGGAACTTTGTTACTCAATCACGCCAGAAAGGCTAAACGGATCTGGATGAAATTTGGCACAGAGATAGATTATGGCATAGCACTTATGATATAATTCCACGCGGGCGAAGAAGCTGGCAGAAGCTAGTAGACCCGAACCGATCATTTTTCACTAATAAAAAAATACTTATTTTGGGTTCCTACGAAGAGATACTAGGGAAAGAGTACTCCGCTATTGCCATGCTAAAATAAAGCCACTATACACGCACGAATTATATTGTTACCTTCAAATAGATAGACTACACGCACGGTAAGTACTAGCACCACGAGGTACTTATACAAAACCCACAAACATGTGATCCACTCCTAGATAGGCAACATTAAAACAAATTACGTTCGTTCTCCAGCTAATGGCAATCTTGATTAGCATAGCACCAAGCGGTTCATACGAGGTACACTAGAGGTACGTGAGCGGTGGGGTAAGTTAAAGTCGGTAAGTAACTATTGCGAAAACTATAAACTATAGCATCCGACGTACCACGTTGAAGTGAGTCGATAATAAATCGCTAACTTGCTGTGGAATTACTCGGACGATGAGGCATAGAGAAGAGCGTTGGAAGTGGTACATTTTATGCCTAACAGCAAAGTGTTTGGATTTGGGGAAACTACTCGATTGTATCGAATACTGTTTGTTGCCCTTAGCAACTACTGTTTTGAGCAGCCCATGTATCAAATGGACAGCCTAACTCTTGTCTTCCTAGATCTCACCCCTAAATAGGAACAGCTCTTCTCTTTCTTCTGTCTTTGCCCTGAATCTATCTCATGAAAAATCAGTTAACGCGAGATTTTTACTTCAACTTTTTCTAATGTAGGTATTTAGGTAGGTAGTCCAGTTTTTGATTTTTAATTAAAGTAAAAATTTAAGTCGCGTAAACGGGACATAGCTCAAAACTGTTGACAGCCTGCCGCAACAGATCGACGCAAAATACTGGTAGCAGAAATACAACATCGTTAACAATGTTACATTATTAACATTGTTATCTCATCATCATCATCCTTTTAATGTTCCTCTCTGTGAGAGGATATGGGCCGTAATCCACCACACGGGCCCAATGCGGATTGGTGGATGTCACATGACTTCAAATTTTTTGTATTATGATATGCCGGTTTTCTCACGATGTTATCCTTCACCGTTTTGAGAGCAGTGGTGATGAAATAACTTACGCATGTCTGCACCATCCACTGCCGTCCGAGCGTTATATCAGCCGCCATATTACACCTTGCTTTTATTTATTAACTGGGATTGCTTGTGTCTCTTCTGTATATTTGAATGATCTCTGTAACCTAAGGGCAGGCGCAAGTCGGGCGCTCGCCCCCGCCGGATGCGACACGTCTGCACCATCCGCTGCCGACCGAGCGTTATATCAGCCGCCATATTACACCTTGCTTTTTTAATACACTTTTAGAGGGTGGCAGTATCCCTGGGCGTTACTAGGAGATGATTCGTCGAGCTTTAGAAAGAGACGGTAACACTGGTATAAGTTATCATCACTCAAACCAATGTGAGTGATAATTACAACATTTACGGCTTACGAACGTTTAGCTGTGCCTAGAGAAAGCAGCCTTATTTAAATTGTAACCATATGCTTAATTTAAATACTGATTAGTGGATTCTAAATTCAAATTTTCTATTTATGGAATTTATTTAACTAAGAACCTGCTAATCAATGTTTAAACTTGCCATAATTATGTTTATTTTTTTGTCTCATGTTTCATTATTTTCTATAGGCCCATTATGTGGAAATAAACTTTTTTTTTAATTATTGTAAAAAGTACTGACCACCATCATTGCATCGGGTGCGTGGGAAAACTGCCACTGGCGCGGCCCCAGCGCCTGTATGTCCAGGGACTCTGTGCACACTGCCATTAGCTGTAAAATGATTAACACAGGCTCTTTAACGGGTACTAGGTTTCTGTAGGCATTAAATAGAGGTTTAAAACGGTAAATCGTTTCTTAGCCGAAGCTAAAACGTACCTTCTGCTATTTGAACCCGGTAAATTTACTAGTTTAGCTCTCAAATCAAAATCCATGACTGAGTACAACATATACATACACACAAGTAATGAGTGAGAGTTAAGTTTAAAGTAAAAAAATAATAATTAAACAAGCTGTAGTACCGCTATATCATAATTAAATGCGAGCGCAAAATTTCGTGTCCATGCTGTTGAGCATAGAAGAGTGCCTATATGTGGAGCTAATCCTGGATATGGATTCAGGTCATGGTTACCATAAAAATACATTGTCATCAGAATTGAACCCACATGCCAAATGTCAACTCCATAGGATCAGAAGAAGTTATTTTAATTCAGCTTGCAAGATTTTGACCCTTTTTTTTGTGGGCGGGAAATTATCCTAAGACTTCTCCCGCTTTGGGTGGAGCGGGACGGCGTGTCAGACATTTACTGACTAAAACCCACCCCTGTTCATTCCCTGCCTGAGTGCTCAGGGGCGCGGTAACTCTGTTACGAATTTATCCGCGACCCTTGGCATACAAGCGTCGGCCATGATGGGCCCCGTCAGTGCTGGCTGACATCTATTTGAGGCGCGCGTGGAACACTACGCGCCGTCGACTCTCGGGCCTGGTGCTGATCTGATCGAACGGTAAGCTACCCATTACTCGCCGTCCGCAGACCCGCGTCTACGGTGGCCGGAGATCATCTCGCGACCCCCGACGTCTCCTGCGGCGGCTGCGGCTGGCATGAGGGAGACTCCGAGGCTCTCTCACCGGTGCCGCCTCCTCCTTCGCGAGCATTACTGCTTCGTAGAAGGAGGAGACTGCCGGTGAGGGTGCCGTTTCGTCTCTCCAGCCACTCCTCAAAAAGGGAAGATTTGACCCTAACATAAAAAAAAAACACTAAACACTAAACATTGCAAGTTTGACAAAAGCATAGTACACGCTAGCGCTGTGCGCCACGTGTCCTGAAAACAGTACCATCAGGACATCCAAAACCTCAAATGTTCTATTAAAACAACAACTATATCTAACAGACGAAGTTCTAAGGCTTGAAAACCAATACTTGTCGCAAAATTATACAGAATACCAACCAGCTACCGTGGCTTAGGTTCCTAAAACAGAATCAGTAAATCGTCGCCCATGTGAAAGACATTGTATTCGTAATTAGCATTATAGAAGTAATATCTTACATTCTGAATTCTCGACCATATCCTTAACAGTATCCAACACCGCTTCAGTATTATTCATTTTATCGACAGTACCCATGAAGACCTTTAACTGCTCCATATTCCGTTAGTTTCGTCTTTTACAGAAGATTAAACTATTTCTTAAAAGAAAACTACGTTTTTTTTTACAAATACCTAAAACTATAGTAATATAGAAGATATATTTTCTAATTCTGTGACATTATTCAATCAATCATTCATCAATGACACAATTTCCGAAGTTTATGGGTCGAGCTACGAAGGAGGCTAATTTATATTTATTGGTTATTGAAATATTTTTAGCTTTTTATTGGTTAATTTCAACTAAATGAGGTCATCGTACGATTTTTTTATTCTTCTTACTCGCTTTTTACCACTTTATGTGAGGTCAGTTCTCCTAATTTTGTTACGCCTAGTCTGGACAATCTTTCCCCTGCCCAGGGGTCGCGGATAAATTCGAAACAGAGTTACCGCGCCCCTGGGCACTCAGGCAACTGAAGGAACAGGGGTGGGTTTTAGTCAGTAAAAGTCCGACAGGGCCTGCCGCTCCATCCAGAGCGGGAGAATTCATTGGATGCTTTCCCAACCCTACAAAAAAAAAGGACAATCTGTCCTGGATTGTTGGGTTGGGCAGGTTTTCTTCTAACAGATTTTTCGTCATGCTATTCTACCACGTAACAGGGAGGTTATCCTCCACCTCGCCGTTATAAGATTTTATCAAAATAAAATGTAAGCCACTCCTAACTCAGTAAACATACTGATTATTGTAAGAAATACTATCTAAACGCCAAAAACTTTCCTCTTTGGTCTAGGGCTGACCTACCTAATAATTTCTCAGAAGCAGCCCGGAGTCTGGGTTGTGCCCTGTTGATGGCAATAGGCTGGCCCTCCATTCAGCCGAATCGCCATTTCAGCAGAAAGGCGTCCACATAAGCCCCCAAGTGTTGCCACAACGACTGGTCTTATGTATCTCGCATCCAACAGATTCCCACAAGCCTCACGAGGTCATCGGTCCATCTTTTTCAAAACCTTCCAACCTTCCTGCCTTCCACTACATAACCTTTCGGCCCCATCGACCATCTGCTATAATGCCCACTGCCACTTAAGTTTGGCGATTTCTCTTTTTTTCTTGGTTTGGTAAAGCTGTTGGATCGACATTTTGGTAATTATGCAAAGCTCAGTTCAGATCAGGTGCCTAGGAGTTACAGGAACTAACAAGACCACGGGTATTGCAATTCCGCTTGTGCTAGTCTAAAAAAGTGGGTAATTGTTATATATCAATATAAACTGAACTTGAGTAATGTTTAAATGGAAATAATATAAACATTACCCAATTTCAGTTTTTGTTTAATCACTTAGTTTCAAGTCGACGACTTCATTACTTCAGTGTTCTTCAGTTAGTCGCCACTATTTTCTGGCCTTCAAGATTTGGGGATGGGAATAGTGAAGTAGGAATATCAATTGTCACAAAAAAAGATACTTGAAATGAAGAAAGATCGTCTTAAAAATATCAAAAATCACAACCTACATTTCACAGATTTACGATCAGACAAAGAGACATCCTAACTCCTAATTACCCGCGATTCGCTGAAGTGGGTTCATTATAGCTCCAATAAATCATGGATAGCGGCAGTTTTATAGATCAAAAGAACAATCTGCTCTGATACCGGAGTTCGTAAAAAATCTAGTGATAAAAATTAATAAACAGAGGTTGGTTGTAGTCGGTTGGTTGGTACGGGTTTACCAACACAACGGCCGTTCCGTTCATTGATGACATAAGCGCCAATTAAAATATATCTGTTACGTTTTACTGTGCTTTTGGCTTCGCACGGTTTGTGCATTTAACCAATGTCAAGCTAAAAAAGTTTTTTTTTTTTTACAAAACTGACTGTACTTTGTTTTCCATTAGAAGCGGATGTAACACATTCTAATGTTTTGGCTATATTTGGCAGGAAATTTATCGAGTCAGCCTTCTCGGCAAGTTTCGCAGAGGTAGTCTAGCAGGAAATCACGCCTGTTTCAATGATTCCACTTGAGATACAAAATTACACCAATTTAACATCACAATATCCACTATTATCAATTTGCGAATTATTAAAACAGCTACTGAACTTCACCCCAAAAAGCTTTCTGTCTGTTTTTTTTTGTGTGGAAATCATCCAAAGACAATCATCTCCCCCTGTTACTACTCGTTTTAAACTGGCCTAAATCCAATAATTCGTCAATTCTGTAATCCAATTTAAGTTCAAACTACACAAACCAATATAATACCCTACCTTAAGCTTGATGAACATCATATTTGCTTCGGAGTCTCAATCTAAACAAAAACTCAATTTATGTTTTCACTCAGCGTTTAAACTTCGATATCAAATCAATTTCAATTTATAATACAATTATGGTATAGTCGTCAATTGATAAACCCTTGTACTGATTGGCGCGAGATCAGGTCACTCCGGTGTGACTTAGGCGTCGCTCTAATAACGGAGTTTTTTTTAGAGGTACACTTTAAATTGAAGTAAAACACAGGTAAATGTTTTTATATCAATGAAATTGACTTCATTTGAGGGATAATTTTAAGGCATGTGGTCACCGCAAATAGTGCGTAGATGGCGTAATCTGGACCGCGACCCTGGCAGGCATCAGCCCTAGCGGGCCCCGTCAATGGTTGCTGACATCTCTTTGAGGCGTGCGTGAACACAACACGCCGTCGACCTGGTCCTGGTCCTTATCAAACGGCGACAGTCCGCAAGTTTGCGCCTACAGTGGCCGGGAATCTGCTTAATTGTGACTCATGACGCCCATGGCGTCTCCTGCGGCGCTTGCGGGTCGTGAGGGCGCGAGGGTTGCCTCTCTCTTACGTGTTCCGCTTCTTCCTTCGCGTGCATCATTGCTTCGCAGAAAAAGGTGACCGTCGCCCAGTCGTACCCAGTTGTATCATCTAAATCTGAACTAATATTGGCACCTACCCACTACCTTTTTGCTATGCTCGACAGGGTTCACAATTGTCTCATACTAGCTTCTGCAGCGGTTTCTCCCGCATGGAATATTATTTCTTCCCTCAATATAAGAATGATAGCCTATGTCCAATTCCAGACTATAATCTATTTCTCCCAAATTTCATCCGAATCCGTTTAGCCATTCTGGCATGATTGAGGAACAAACATACATCCATCCATCAAAACTTTCGCATTTATATGAAGGGGCAGGATGGCCTGGAGGCCCTTCATCAGAACTCATCTTCTAATTATGTGGGTAGGTGGGCGCGGTAGTTGAAATGAAATACAGCTTCTGATCACAATTCACGTATTTTAATCACTTCTCACAGGAATCACAATATAATTAGGTAATTAGCAATGACTACTACACGTAACAAAATATAAAGAGTCTTGAAATAACGTGATGGCGAAGATTCAGAGCGATTCGTCACAAGCGTGGTGCGCGGGCGCCGTCTTAGCCAAAGAGTGTCTTCTAAGATGGCCGCCCGCACTGCCATCGACAATGACGCTTCGCTAGGTTGACATTGACAGTCCTGTCAACCTGACGTTTGACGTAAACGCCGTCATATAATATTAGTAGGATTATAAGGTGTTACGCCATTTACAAAATATTTAAAAAAAAATATGTTTGTTCAAACTCAGTCTAAACTAATATTACTACTTAAAAGAGGTAAAAAAATAATAATATGAAAATAGTCTTTGGGAGTAAGTACTCTTAGCATAGCAAAATCAGCCTTTTAAAGTTCCCACTGTTGGAACATAGGCCTCATCTCTGCGGGAGAAGGTGGGCTGCAATCCACCACGCGGAATCTGTGCGGATTGGTAGATGTCACATGTCTTCGAGTTTTTGGTTCTAGTACATGCCGGTTTTATTACAATCCTTTCCTTCACCGTTTTGAGAGCAATCATGATGATGAAATAATTTACACAAAGTAAAGCGCCTGGCTGGGTTCAAACCCACGTTCAAACTCGTAAGTCGTGACTACCACTGAGTCACCATTGTTCTCTGCTCTAGAATTACTCTACAGTATTGCTTAGTAACGTAGGCTGTTTTATATCCGGGAAAAATGTTCAGAAAATGAAATCGAAGGAGTCACCTGGCACAGGCAACTGAAGGAACAGGGGTGGGTTTTAGTCAATAAGAGTCTGACATTTGAGTTATTTGATGATTTCCCACCCAGTAAAAAAAAATAAAGGCTCCAATGTAGTAGACCCTTAATACATTAGAGACCTTAAAATATTTTACTCCTTGCTCCTAAGCTTAACAAGTCAAATGAAAGAAGCAAATCCCTTTGATCTTGAAATCTTAATTGATTTTAAGAAATTCTGAATATTAATTACTCCGCCACAGCACTCTGATTTTTAATTTAGTCTAAAATTTAATAGGAGTTTCATGTAGCGATTGTAAGCTGATTATAATTATTACAAGATTAAAACGAATCCTAATTGAGTTTTAACTTTATTCTTCTCACAGGGTCCAATTTGGGCATGGAACCTTATTTAGCCGCTTATTCTTTTTACCCTGATTATATTAGCGGAAGAAGTTAATTTGACTAGACTGTTCCCAACTTTTTTGTGGTCATTATCATCATCAGTCTTTTAATATCCCTCCTGCTGGGGCACAGGCCTCCTCTCTGTGGGAGGGTGTGGGCCGTAATCCATGACGCCGGCTCAATGTGGGTTGGTGGATGTCACATGTCTTTTTGGTTGTGCGACATGCCGGTTTCCTCACGATGTTTTCCTTCACCGTTTTTGAGAACAGTGGTGATTAAATAATTTATACATTTAGACGGGTGTTGTCTCTGGTCTGGGTAACTGACTTTTTTTTTGGGTAGTGGGAAATCATCCAATGACATCTCCCGCTCTGGGTGGAGCGGGAGGGCGTGTCAGACTCTTGCTGACTAAAACCCACCTCTGTTCCTGCCTGAGTTCCCAAGGGAGCGGTAGCTCAGTTACGAATTTATCCGCTACCCCTGGGCATTGGGTACCTAACTGCCTGAGGATTGATTTCGGACTTTTGTATTATGTTCAAATCGCGCGGAGAACTTTGATTGCGCGATGCAGGCTTTTTGTACATTTGTTCGTATGTGGCGACATAGATGTCGCTATAAGTATTTTACATGGAGTGACTACTTACCTGACCTCCACACACAAACACATAGATCCGCCTTATAATGGCCTCACTGCTGGGACTCAGTATTCCTCTCTAAGAGAGGGGACGGGGCTGAATCCACCACGCGGGCCCAGTGCGGGTCGTGCGGTTACCTGAAACCCAATAACTTGATAATACGATCCCCGGTGGCAAAACTGGTCTGAGATGATCTAGATTCTGACTAGCGTAACGACTGCCTGCATTAGTACATTAATTGAATGATAAGACCACGTGCTTTTCGATCATCCACGGACCAGCCTCGCAAAACTTGGCTCTATCTTGAAGATCGACCCGTGAGGCGTTTATAAAAAAAATGGCGAAAGAAGTATGCTTCTAGAAAAAATTACAAAACGCATTATATTTTTTAATCTAAAATAACTCGGCACAGTTGGCGTAGTGGTAAGGGTATTGGCTGCTCGCTACGTGTCGCGGGTTCGATTTCCGCACGGAATAAATATTTGTAGGTATTGCGATTTATGTATTTATTTTATTACAATTGATAGTTGTTCCGTGTGTTGGTATTTTGTGTTTACATGTTCGCATCCACGATAAATGAATAATTCCTAGAGTGAGGCAACGTTTTTTAAAACAACAACAACTAGCACTTTGTCGCACTGCTGGTCAAAGGCCTTCATCTCCTTTCCACACAACTCTGTCCTTTGCTAGTACGGGCCTGTCTTTTTATAATACATACATGTATTATACTGCGCTAGCTTCTACAAGCGGCTTCGCCCGCGTGGAATTAGTATTTCCCTCGTTATAAACTTTCAACCCTTTTTTCACTCCTTATGGGTTGAATATCAAAAAACCCTTTCTTAGTGAATACCTACTCTTGGTAAATTTCATGTCTAGAACTAGCGGTTTACGCTGTGCGTTGATATATCAGTCAATCAGTCAGAACTTTGAATTTTATATAATAATAATATTCCACAACTATCACACAACGCCATCTAGTCCCAAGCTAAGCAGAGTTTGTGTTATGGGTACTAGACAACTGATAAACATACTTATATATTTCTAAATACATAAATATTGTAGATAAATTACACCCAGACACAGAACAAATGATCGTGCTCATTACACAAACATTTGTCCTGGGTGGGAATCGAACCCACGACCTCCGGCATAGCAGTCAGGGTCACTAACCACTAGACCAACAGGCCAGTCAATAGACATATACAGATACAGTACAGATAGTATATATACAGATACAGTAGTTTACAATTCAAAAGTGCCTGCAAAGGGTTTATTTGAAATAAATGCTTTGATTTGATTTGACAGTCAATTCATTGTAGATGAAAGGGTATTCTAAAAGTAGTTACACAAAAAGGTGAAAGAAGGACAACTTCATAATTCCAGATCCTGAGCATTTTCACCTTTCTTCTTACAAAATAGGTGAATGTTTCGGCAATATACCAAATAACACAATTTCCTACCAACTCACGTATGTAGTACAGTGTAGCACATACACGGTATCGCCATGACAAATAATAAAACAAAAGGCGAAAATAAAACGAATATTTACGACACATTTTATGTTTCTCATTTTCCATTAATGAAATTTTTTTCATTCACGATATGAGGCGAAATGAAGGTTATTTGAGCTGAAATATGACCCACCATATGTTTTCGGCGGCTTTCTCTGTAATTGACTTGCCCCTAATGAAACGCCGTTCAGTCACGCCCCCGTGTTTAGCATTTCTGTAAATTCCTTTTTATTTCGTGTTCTGTACTGCAAATACATTGCTTTTCATTTTGTAGGGTAGGTATGCCATAATCACCACGTTTGGTACACGGGCTGGTGATTGCAGTTAGGTGTTCTAAAATGCATAGACAAGGTTATTTAAGCTGAAATATAACCCAACGTATGCTTTCGGCGGCTGTCTCTGTAATTGACTTGCCCCTAATGAAACGCCAAACGCATCTGTGTTTAGCATTTCAGTCAATTCTTTTTATTTCGTGTTTTGTACTGCAAATACATTGCTTTTCATCTTGTAGTGCCTTAATCGCCACGTTTGGTACTAACTATTTTGTTTTGCGTTGAAAATCATCAAATAACACAATTTTTTTTTGGTGAAGTGGAAAATCGTCCAATGACTTTTCCCGCTCTGGGTGGAGCGGGAGGGTGTGTCAGACTTTTACTGACTAAAAGCCACCCCTTTTTTTTTTTGGAGGTGGGAAATCATCCTATGACTTCTTCTTCTTCTGGGTGGAGTGGGAGGGCGTGTCAGACTCTTATTGACTAAACCCACACGTGTTCCTTCAGTTGTCTGTGTCAGGACCATAATCACCACGTTTGGTAGAGGGGCTGGTGATTGCAGTAAGGTGTTCTAAAATGCATAGAGAAGGTTATTTAAGCTGAAATATGACCCACCATATGTTTTCGGCGGCTTTCTCTGTAATTGACTTGCCCCTAATGAAACGCCGTTCAGTCACGCCCCCGTGTTTAGCAATTCAGTCAATTCTTTTTATTTCGGCTTTTATACTGCAAATACATTGCTTTTCATTTTTAACCGACTACAAAAAAAGGAGGAGGTTCTTAATTCAACTGTATCTTTTTTTATGTGTGGTTTTCTCATAACTTTTTACTAGGTGAACCGATTTTGATGTTTTTTTTTTTATTTGAAAGCTGGTGCTTCACATGTGGTCCCATTTTAATTTGGTGAAGATCTGATGAAGAACTTCAGAGATACACAATGGACCTCTGCAATAAATAATAGCAAACCTTCCAGAATTGCTGCAATCGCATGTCTGTATATTGTTTTCACCACTTCACAACACTACATCACGCTGATACGCTCTAAAGGGGTATACAGATTCGTACAGTTCATCCTGATACAGCCTAATTTCACCAACTATGTTCAAATTCCCTATTTTTGGGGCTATCAATTTGGGCATAACTTTACTAGTTATTTAGTTTTAGAATGGGCTACAACAACTAAAAAGTGAAAAATAAAAAAAAAAATTACAAAAGAAAATACAACCGACTTCCATAGATAATACTAAAAAACGCAAAATAATTTTAATTTCGGAAGTCGGTGTCAAATAACAAAGAAACCAAACTAGAAACACCGACTTCCGAAATTAAAGTTATTTTGCATTTTTTAGTATTATCTATGGAAGTCGGTTGTATTTTTTTGTAAAAAGTTTTTTATGTAGTGCCTTAATCGCCACGTTTGGTACTATTATTTTTTGCGTTGAAACTCAAATAATTTCACCAGCTCTGAGAGCCGGAGGCCGTGTCAGACTCTTATTGACTAAAACCCACCCGTGTTTCTTGCTGCTTTGAAGCGGCTCTTGCCCAATCTGGGAGGTCCAAACGCCTCCAGCCGGAGGCTCTACGCAGGGATCGTGCGGTCCATGGCCCTTTACGGAGCACCGGTGTGGGCGTGTTCCCTGAGGTGGCGACCAGTTCATCCGAGGATACCGCACGGTCTCCTGTGAGGCAGCGAGCCTCCTTGCCGGACTGTCGCCATGGGTCCTCGCGCTGCTCTGGGAGTGGTGCGAGGAGGCCAAACGCCGGGGCGAAACCCTGCTGCCGCGACACCACGCGGCTCGGCGGACGGAGCTCCAGCAGGATCTCATGGCGACATGGAGACAGTGACTGTCGCAACCCAGCGCTGGGCACGCCACTATTGCGGCAGTAGTGCCCCTCTTTGAGGAGTGGCTGGAGAGGCGTCACGGCGTCCTCACCTTCCGCCTGACGCAGGTCCTCACCGGACACGGTTGTTTCGGGAGGTTCCTGCATCAAATCAGGCGGGAGGAAACGCCCGGGTGTTACCACTGTGCGGATCGCCCAGAGGACACGGTGGAGCATACGGTGGAGGTCTGCCCCGATTGGGCGATGCACCGCCGTGTCCTCGTGGATGCGATAGGTGGCGGCGACCTCTCGCGCCCGGCCCTGGTTCAGGCTATGGTACGGAGCGAGAGGGAATGGGAAGCAGTCTCCGCCTTCTGCGAAGCAGTAATCCTCGCGAAGGCGGAGGTTGGACGCGTGAGGGAAGCTCAACGGAGTGCACTTCACGGCCCCGGCCGCTATCACCGCTGGAGAGGTACTGGGTGTACTGGGCGTAGGACGTCGCGAAACGATCTCCGGCCACCGTAGACCCGGGTCAGCACCAGGCCCGTGAGTCGACGGCGCGTAGTGTTCCACGCGCGCCGTAAACAGATTAGTGTCAGCCACCACTGACGGGACCCATCGTGGCCGGTGCCTGCATGCCTAGGGTTAGCGGATAAATTCTGAAAATGAGTTACCGCACCCCTGGGCACTCAGGCAGGCAAGGATCAGGGGTGGGTTTTAGTCAGTAAGAGTCTGACACGCCCTTCCGCTCCACCTAGAGCGGGAGAAGTCATTGGATGATTTCCCACCCACCCAAAAAAAAAAACCGTGTTCCTTCAGTTGCCTGTGTCAGGGCCGCGCTGACTCTTTCGAACTCTCCCGCAACCCTGGCAGCAAACTGTGTCAACCTGTGGTTATGACTAAGTCTAACAAGAATTGTCTCATCGGGTAAAGGCTAAAAAAGGCTGAGTTATTAAACTGGGGTTACTAAGGTAACAACACTGAAATCGCGAAAAAAATCAGCTGTTCAATACATTTTGTCGACTTATGCAAAAATAAATGTATGGGCAGGTGATTATTAGTAAAAGTAGACCATAATGCTTTTTTTTGTTTTTGTTATTTTGCACTCTTTTTGGAAGTCGGTTCTATTTTTTTGAAAAACAGATTTTTTTATTAATGGTAGTATTATCGTCTCCACCTTGTACACAGTAAAGCCATGTTTTGTTTGCCGTGTAGGTTAAGAAAGCGCCTGGCATATTCTACTCCATCATTTCCCTTGGGAGAATGTTTGCAACTTTATCTGGTAGTTTCCTTCACCTGTAGACTGATTGTATTATTAGGTATGCCTTATATGCAAATAATAACACTTAGTTGCTTATTGTCAATAAGATTGCTAAAATGATCAATCCAGCTGCAAACTTGCCATATTTGCTACGCTGAAGTACCTACTCTAATAAAAAAGCGGTCAAGCGCGAGTCGGCCTCGAACACGAAAGGTTCCTTACCATAGTAATTTTATTTTTTTAGCGGTAATAGAAATACACACTTTGAAAAATTCAACTGTCTACCTATTTACGGTTCATAAGATACAGCCCGCTAACAAATAAACGGACGGACGGAAGGACAGTGGAGGCTTATTAACAGAGTTTCATTAGTTACCCTTCAGGTGAAGAACCATAAAAATGGCTAGAAGGACTGATATATAAGAAAAAAGACTATTATATATTATAAGATCCGGCTCCAACTTTCCGAGGTGTAACCGTGCCGATAACCGATCAACTTGATCTTCTTGGTGTTACTTTAACATCTACCCTCAATTTTGGTCCCTTCATAGAGGCAAAGGCTCAAGTGGCTGCCAAAAAGTTGGGGGTCCTCGCAAAGGTGAGACGATACTTCACGCCGGAACAGCTGCTCCAACTTTATCAAGCGCAAGTCTGATCGTGTATGGAGTACTGCTCTCATCTTTGGGACGGATCTGCCAAATACCAGCTTGATGCCCTTGAGTCAATTGAGAAACGAGCCAAGAGGATCATCGGCAATGATAGACTCGTTGAGTCGAAACTCCAAAGTCTTGAACATAGACGCCGAGTTGCTAGCCTGTCGGTTTTCTATCGATTACATTTTGGGGAGTGTGCTACGGAATTGCATGATTTGATTCCGCCAAGCCCGTTTCATCAAAGGACCACAAGACGTACGGCGAAGTGCCACCGGTTCATGGTAGACATCCCTTCCATACGCACAAAGCGTTTTGAGAAAACATTCATTGTGCGTACAGCTAGAGAGTGGAATTCCCTACCGGAGTCGTGTGTTTCCTGATAGCTATAACCTGGGAGTCTTTAAGTCAAGAGTGAATAGGTTACTTCTAGGCAAGCGTGCTCCATCTTCGACCACATCATCGCTTGCCATCAGGTGAGATAGTGGTCAGACGCGAACCTATCAAACACAAAAAAAAAAAAAAAAAAAATATTACAGGAGACAAAAAGACATGCTGAACCTACCCCAATAATGATGATGATATTCTCTAATAATAACTAAATGTAATGAGAAAATTATGATTCTGTTGTAACTGAAGCAAGAGTAATCAACTACAGTTATACAGGATGTAAAAAGACACATCACATATTCGTCAACTACGCATACTGTACATAATTATAACAAAGTAGCTTTGCGAACCCAGGCAAGTGGAGTTAAACCCCACCCCTTCGTTCTAAGCCACGTAGGACTTGTCGGATATATTGTTTGATATTCATTGCTTTTTTGTAATTTCAAATGCGTATTTTCGGAATTTCGAAAAAAAAATCGAAAATTCAGGTAAATTAAGTTTAGTAATAACACTTAGAATAATGCATTTTCGTTAAATAGTAAAAAAAAAAAGTTGCGTCTTTGACCTTCTATATCTCCAGAACCAGTAAATTCCCAGGTATGGTGTTGTGGAAAAAAATGATCCAAATAATAGGTAGAATATTATGTGGCTTTCGGCTTCGGAAACTGTCTTTTTGAACCCGATAAAAACTTCGTCCATTTTGTCATAAACTATTACAATAAAATAAAATTTAATCGCAACTGAAATTATTGTCTCACGTATGTGTAATACCTACATATCCTTTTGTAACGTACGTATATAATACAATGCCTACATTATGGTACAGTATAATGTTTTAACACATTCATATAAAACCGGAAAATGGTCGAAATGACATTAAAGCGCTGTTTCTTTTGAAAATCTTTGTCTGCTCCATAATAATAATAAAAGGGCCAGGTGAGAGCTAATAAACGGAATGGCTTTGTCCTCTTAACGAGCTTCCACGGAAAGACTTAGCCGAGCAAATATAAATAAACTGCGCTATTGTTTCAGAACCTCTGCTTTTAGCGATCCACTGGAAAATACAGCTAACGCGCACTGTTTATCTTCTTAATTACTGATTAGCCGATACAGACATTTCCGTTTCTTTGCCGCTCAGATGCTCTGCGCTGCGCACTATGTTTCATTAAATTCTAAATAAAAAGCGACGCAAAAATTACAGTTTGTGTTTGAGATTCGAATTGGGTTTTATGTTTGAAATTGGTTAACTAACACTCTTGTATTAGTTCACTTGTAATTTACAAATCTTAAAAGTTAAATTTGACCCACTTTCCGGTTTTTGATTAAGATGAAATTTTGCGTACATGTTTAATTTGGATGACAAAGACGTCATTCTAAATACAAAATGGCGGGCTCCCAAAGATGGTGGACTTGTTATTTTGTATGCATTCCTATGATTTAGGAATCAAATGAAAGGGTTTGCAGAAATTAACACGAAAAATAAAAAATAAAGTGTGTTTTTTAGTTTTCTTTGCACCACAGAAACTTATTTTTGTTTCCCTTTATTTGATAAAATCACGCATACGGCAACTAAGTTACTTTGTTGTTTGGTTAAAGGTACTAAATAAACAAGTACATGTACTCTAACGTATTTGGTGATAAACAGGTTTGTAATTTTATCAGACTTACTTTTTCATGGCTGATATTATCATATCAGCAAAATTAAGTTCACAAAAAATTAATTGGTATGTTATATCTAACATAGCAATTTATTTTCCTGTGTAATTAATGTTTCCTTAAAATTCTCCTATGCATTTCAAAATGCGTACATTGTTTTGTACATTTTAAAACATACGGAACCCTGCACGTTATTATTTAAAGTGTACCAAGACCCACATTACAGTACGAGATAACTGTCCTCTGCGGGAAGTTTTTATTTTAATCTCCTTATTCAAATGTTTTACTTTTAAGTGAAAAATCGAAATGTAAGAACAGTATGGTCCGAGAAACATCACCATATTTTCAGAGGCAAGAACAACATTTTTAATTAAATTCAATGACTAAGGTTAAAATGTAGGTATATACTTTGCCTAAAAATAACCGCAGTTGAGAATCCTTCACAATGTTTCTGTTAAAATTCTTTTTTTTCACGTTCTCCGTTTTGGTACGCACAGTTTCCAAGATATTTATACGGAAAGTACTAAAAAAAAATAAGCTGCTCGTTATTGAATCGATTATTTTAGAAAACCTATATTTAGTAGAATGTAGGTAAAATATAACGAAGAAATAATATGAATAAATCATCTTCTATCTTCTCAACCAATACAGAAAACATTTATAAGAAACAGACCCTTTTCAAGACACCAAAAACGTCAAACAAATCCACAATAAGAACCATTCTCACTATAATAGTTCGGTAAACAACCCATTTCGGGGCACTTACGAGTTATCGTGTGACACAGTCGTGTAGTACTCGACTAGTCGTACATGGAATATCTATTACTGGGCACGTAAGCCCTGCCCGTTGGGGCGGCCGATAGGGGCAGCCTGTCCGAACTGGTTTAGCTCTTAAGTACGTCTTACTGACGCTCTTAGCCAGAGATAACTGCTCCACTGTAATGTAGGATTGCATGTGGATATTTCTAGAATGCTGGACTGGTTTAAAAATGAAATATTTGTTAGGATTTTCTGTAGATGCTTTTGTGGGGCTGTTTTGTAGAGAGATTTGGTAGGTTTATTGGTGGAGTGTTCTTGTATACTTTATTTGGAAGAAGGTCGCCAAGGACCCAGCCTGCCCAGCAGTGAACTTCGATGGGCTAATGATGAAGCAAATAGTGGCTGCGGCCTTACAGGACCGCAATTCCTCTAGAGAGATGCGCGCGGAACAATGCGCGCCACGGTCTTGAGCTTTTGTCAGATCAAGTAACAGTATCCCCAAGTCTGTTACCTGCAGGCCACATCCTATGGCGGCTGGAGGTCATTCTGCGCCCTCCGGCGCCCGGTACGGGTAGTAAAGGACATTGTATTTATTCTCTCTCTCCCTCTCTGTGCCACTTCTTGGCAAAAGGAGGCGACGGCGTCCCACGACTAATGCCTACGACCTCGCTTTATCATGGTATCAAGTGATACAAACGCCGTCAATATGATACTTCGCCACTCGATAACTTGACCGTCAACATGATAATATTTTAATCTAGTTGACCCCACTTTCATGATCATCGTCATTTCAGCCGAATAGGCCTTCCCCAAGTGTCGCCAGAAAGATCGGTCCCGTGCGTCTCGCATCCATCGGCTACCCGCGACCCTCACCCTGTCATCAGTCCACTTTGTGGGAGGCCTTCCAACGCTGCGTCTTCCAGTACGCGATCGCCATTCCAGAACTTTTCGGCCCCATTGACCATATTTTCTGCGAGCATTGTGCCCTGTGCACTGCCACTTCAGTTTGGCGATTCTTCGGGCTATGTCGGTAACCTTAGTTCTCTTGCGGATATCATCATTTCTGATTCTATCACGCAAGGAAACTCCGAGCATTGCCCTCTCCATTGCCCTTTAGGTGACTGTAAGCCTTCTGATGAGGCCCATTATGAGCGACCACGTTTCGACCCCACTTCACCAATACTAAACTACTGAGTAGCATACGTAAATTAAAATAATCAGACCCCCAAATGTTAGCAAATAATTCACAAATGATGTCTGTAAGACATTATTTTTAGGCTCCACGTATAACAATACTAATAATGCTATCCTAATCAGAAATAAGATTTGGTATATTTAAGTCTTTATTAGTTGCTAACCTTGGCCATCCGGACGGATTTGGGGGGCTGGAAGAGGGCGTTATCCGCCCTTTACTGACAAGATGACAGTCTCACAAAATGAGATCACCGCATCCCAGAACTCTGCACTGCCGACCATACAACGAACCACGGTCGGCGGCGACAGATAGCCTCCGACTTCCAAAATGTGGGTACGACGAGTATCCTCCCATGTGGAACACACTGCCATTGTATGCCACGCCACGCCGTGTCCTCTGGATGAACAGTAGACGCAGTAGTCATCACTAAGCTTTTTTTTTTGCCGGGGTGGAAAATCCTCATGGATGCCTTTCGCCCGGGGCGGGCGAAGGGGTCTGTCAGACTCTCACTGTTCCGTTCATTTCGATTTACATGATTCCCGGCTAGTGCCAGCCCGCCTATGCGGGCCACCTCTGAGTCATCACCATGCTCGCCTAACCTTTTCCTAGTCTAACGTTTTCTAGTCTATCCACGGTCTGCTTTTATCAGTATTTGACATGAAACGAGTGCCTATTTGACCTCCATAACCCAGTAACTAGGAGTTTTTGACGGGATTTTTCGAGTGAAGTTCAGTAGCTGTTTAACTATTTGCAAATTAATTTGTAGTGGTTATTGTGATGTAAAATTGGTGTAGTTTTGTATCATAAGTTTCTACGCAACTAATTGAAGCTGAGAATTTTATTGTATTACTAGCCTCTGCCAGTGGTTTTGCACGCATGGTAATAAGGAGCCTATGTTTATATCCAGTTTATAATCTATCTGTTTGCAAAATTTCATTCAAATCCCTTCAGCTGTTTTTGCGTGATTGAAACACAAATGTACAATCTTTCGCATTTATAATACTAAAGTAGGATTGTCTACTCTAGCGAAGCTTGCAGTAACATCCGCATTCCAATGGAAAATAAAGTGACTGTAATCTGTATCTAATAACAAAACTTACAAACCATGCGAAGCCAAAATAATAAAAACAAATACCCAGTAACTAGATAGCTATCTACTCCTCTGTTAGAAACACTAGTTGATAGAGCGGTACACATGAATAGAATAGAATAGAATAGAATAGAATAGAATAGAATACTCTCTCACATGCGGAGCTGTCAATAATTTTTTTCGAATAATACAATCTCAATCGCTCTAGAATCAATAAATTATTGAGTGTGCCATTATAGTAGCTCGATCCAATAATGAAGTAATGACTATTTTGCTGTACTAAATAAACTATAATAAAATAGGATTTCTGAATTCTGACTACCATACCTTCTATGTATAAAAATAAAACAGTATATATGTACAGAGATTCATTAAATAACATTAACTACATTCTCAGAGCACATAATCGTCTTGTTACGGACTGCGAGAGTGCGGGACTTGAGACGCATTATCGCATGCAAGTCGTAAGGCAGGCTGTATGGCCAGTGAAGTGTGTGTAAAACATAAGAGCCCACTCGCGATAACTGCATTGTAAACAGAGAGCGAGCTAGCTCGAAGATCGTACGATATGCATTAGCTAAAGGTCTTGTAATGTACTGTAAACTAATGAAATGAACTTAAATCACGGAGAGTGAACGAGTGAAGGGCTCGTGGCTAATCGTGGTCGATCTTCAAAGGTAAGCAACGCTTGACGAGGTCAATCCTACTTCAATCCGTGCGTACCCTGACCATTCAACACTACTCAGTAATAACTTAAAACCGTTCGTGTCGATACAGTAACCCCTCGATTGTATATCCGACGATTTGCACGCCTTCATCAACATTCCCTTTTTTGTTTTTTTTTTTGTGGTGTTGGAAAATCATCCAATGACTTCTCCCGCTCTGGGTGGAGCGGTAGGGCGTATCAGATTTTTACTGACTAAAACCAACCCCTGTTCCTTCAGTTGCCTGAGTGCCAAGGGCCGCGGTAACTCTATTTCGAATTTATCCGTGACCCCATCATCACCATACCCTGTGACATCTATTGTCCAAATGTATTTGGTGATCTAGAAAGCAGATGCTGCAGTACAAGCGAATCTACTTTTCACCTATCACAAGAGCTGCACCGGCGTGCAATCCATAGTGGACCAGCGCGCAAAGTTCGACCCTCACGGATTGTCAGACGTTGAGCTACTGAGTTTCTGTGTGCAAGCGATAGCGGTTTAGAGTGGCTAAAGCAGAGTGAGGTTGAAGGATCAGAAAATCTGATGTCCTCCTACTCTACGTAGATCCTTCAACCTCGCTCTGATTTTATTAAAAATACTCATTTTGAAAATTTTCACGTGAGATTCAGGGGCGGGGGGAGGGGTTCGAGCCAAATATCACAACATTTCATTGGAGAAAGGTCTAGGTGTATAATTTGTACCCTTGCGAAGCAGGGGCGGGTCGCTAGTTCTAAATAAAAGTCAATAACTCTATTTAGAAAATGCAGGTATCGATATCTGAAACACAGTTACCGGATACCTAACGGTAATAGTGTTGTAATTTTATTAGTACCTATTCGAAATATGCAATGAACTAGTACCGATCCATCCAACATAATAATATAACATCAATTAGTACAGAACCAAAGTTATGCAACACACGTCGGGTAATGAAAATTGACACGCCAATAATTACTTTTATGTGAAAGTTATTTTGATCGATTGGTGTACGAGTACTCCCAAAGGCTCACAGCCAAGCAGATGTTTACTTACATAGGTAATATGTAAGGCTTCGTTGTTTATTAATTTTGTATTGCAATCTAGGTTGCCTCGTTGGTCTTGGGATCAATTTGTTTATAAGAAAATAAGAAAAAACATGTACAATGTACAAACATACAAAAACAAAATACTCGTACAAGTACTCTTCCACATAGCTGTCATCTAGGCAAGCCGGAAACGTGCCTAGAACACTGGCAGCATTCTTCCTCTCTTCTCCTCCTCTTTCTTCCTCAAAAGCTGCGCTGCGCACAGCTAACGGCGCGGTGAGCTGCGGACGGCTAGTAGTGGGTAGCTCGCCGTCCGATCAGCACCTGGCCCGAGTGTCGACGGCGCGTAGTGTTCCACGTGCGCCTGAAAGAGTTGTCAGCATCCTATGACGGGGCCCGTCATGGCCGATGCCTGCCCAGGGGTTGTGGATAAATTCGAAACAGAGTTACCGCGCCCCTGGGCAATCAGGGCAGGGAAGGAACAGGGGTGGGTTTTAGTCAGTAAGAGTCTGACACTCTCTCCCGCTCCAACCAGAGCGGGAGAGAGTGTGAGATGAGTGTCAGATGTCATTGGATGATTTTCCACCCCCAACAAAAAAAAAAAGACATTAACATACATGATTCTCAATGATTGGACCAGTACAGATTGTATGGACATTAAAAGAGACTTTGACCTCTGAGTTTGTATCGGTATTTCTTTTCAGGGTAGTCAGGTAGAAAACACCGGCCTCATCTAGCTTAAACTGACAGAACAAAATTATTGACGTGTAAAAGGGTTATTTACAACCTAATTACAAAATAAAAGTCATTTATCATTGCCAAGTTGAATGGAAATGATAAGTGCCCGTTCTTTGGGCGAAGAAAGAGCCAGCCAGAGGGTAAAGCGAAGTGTCAATGAGTCGGTGAAAAATTTTTTTTAAAAATGACGTGCTCTTGGACTCCATGTCACAAGCATTTTGTACCCCAAACGGCACAAAATTGTAATTGCCAGTAACTTAGTGATTGAATTGAGACTTTTTACTTAAGGCCCTTCTCGCGGTCCAGTGGCGCCCTCATTGAATAAAAAATCGTAGCATAGCACAGAAAATAAATATAAAAAAATCCAACTTGACGTTTGTTACAAAGAGGATAAAGAATTTTTAAAAACGGCCGTTTCTGACACTTTTGCCTACTACTTTGGATACGAAACATTTTGAGACCTGTTTTAACAACGTAAAAATTCTTTATCCTCTTTGTAACAAACGTCAAGTTGGATTTTTTAATATTTATTTTCTGTGCTATGCTACGATTTTTTATTCAATGAGGGCGCCACTGGACCGCGAGAAGGGCCTTAATGAGGTTTCATGGTTAGAACCCTGTCAACCCAAGCAAACTGTTATCTAAACGTGTACGTACTTATAAAAGTTATGTACCTAGTACAATATATCATCTATCCTGGTAACATAATTGTACATAACATTTAGATATAAATGCATAACTTTTATAACATCCATTGCAAACATCGTATGTCTATATAAATCGTTTGAGACACGGGTACACTATCCTATCCACACGCATAAAACGTTTTGAGAACACATTCTTTGTGCATACAGCTAGGGAGTGGAATTCCCAAAAGTAAAACATTGACACAGAAACCAACCAATATCGCGAGTACACCCAATATTAGCAGGGAACTTGAAACATAAGTGGCAAAATAAAGAAGTAGAAAGACTCTCTACATACATAAGAATCAAAAGGAATCACTAACCCTTTCTCTATGGTGATCGCTCAGTTTGTCTCAAACAATTTACAACAACGATCAGTACAAAAGACTCTGACACAGGACAACATAACATCTTTAAACATTTGTTACGATTCAGCCAATATTTGTTGAAATATCGAAGCCATTCGACACAACAAACTTTATTTCAGTGTCGGTAGGAAACTGATGTCGAGATAAACATGACTTTGCGTTATACATGGGTGCCTATTATGTCGCCCCGATACCGACATTTCGCTCCCCGTTCGGTGGAGTCGATTTCGAAAAATGCTTCATCAATATATCTGTTCCCGTTCAGCGCTCGTGATCAATGACACTGGGCTGATATTTGTCAATCGCACGACATATAAAATACGTTTTAAACTTTTCACTGTCTACATCGGTTCTGATCATTGGATGTCTCATTTCTCATTAATGGTTTTCATTGTTATAATGTTTGATTTTCGTTTTTATTGAAAGCGTTCATATTTCTATCTGGCTTGAACTTAAACACCTAAAGCCATAAGGCTTTTATAAAACTCGCTAAACACATGCTTAGTGTTGAAACTGATTAGTGGATTCTATATCCAAATTCTCCATAGTTGAATTAAGAACCTGCTAATCAGAACTAAAAGTAATCTTATGGTAACTAAGGTTTAAATACTCGTAGCAAATTAAAAACGATGTTTTATTTTGACTTTGAATTTTCAAAATAATGTGGTTAATATTGACAACCATTTATTGGAAAGCAAAACAGAGTTATTATGCACAACCGAGGTGGAATTCCTGAAACTAGTTTCTAGTAACTGAACTTAATGAACTTATAATTCTTAGACGAATCCTGGCCGTCTGTCACTTATTAAAAACGTCGATGATCACAAAACTAGACTTGATTGTGGAAAAAAATCAAAGAAGCTAAACACTATATAATTCTGCCTAACCTTTTCCCAACTGTTTTGGGGTCTGCTTCCAGTCTAACCGGATGCAGCTCAATACCAGTATTTTACATGGAGCAACTGCCTATCTGACCTCCACAACCCAGTTACTGGTTAATATGATACCCCTTGGTAAGACTGGTTGTCAGAATTTCGGGCTTCTGACGATCCGTAATATGTGTCAAAGATGCACGATTGACAGCCAGGACCAACGTAAAGTATGTAAAGATGGTCACACATCCATGGACCAACCCCGGCAAGCGTAGCTTAACCTGATGGATCGACCCGTGCGGCTTTTGTTACTTTAGACACGAGCTCCTAAAGAAAAAAGAAGCTGAACACTAATTAGGTAATAACTAACGAATGCAGAAGTTGCCAAAAGATTACGCGAAGAACCAAGCCTTTGTACGTAAATTAGCAAAATTATGAACATGCAATTACCGCACGGAATTTCGAAACTAAGCTCTGTAAAGATAGTGTCATTTATTAGGGGCGTGTTATAATTAAACTAATCTATTGGACGCGTGTGTACCAGGATCTACCACTTCAGTCTGGCCTCCAACGACCCGATCTTTTGGTAAGAAAGTACGTTCTTTGTTGGTTCAGTTGAGACGTGAAGGGTCTAGTCATGTTGGACGAGTGTTGTTGCTTGTCTGATCTCGTGGAAGCGCCTTCTTGTGCTGGCAGCCTCCTTTAATTAATGTCTCTGAAACTACACGAGCCACACGTATCCAATACTTGCCATAAGATGTAGGAAATTCTAAGTTCGGTAGTTTGATCACATCTTTCAAATATTACGTGTTTTGGTTATGGGTGACGCGTGGTTATAGTTTTTCTTTGATGTTTAATTTGTTCGTAAGTTTGTGGTGATACTTCAAGAAATAGTTATTTCATCCTGGTGTACTTGGGAATAGTGTGACCTATCACGTGTAGGTATTCGTCTAGACGAGGAATGGCAAAGAAGCGAGAGGAATAATGCTCTAAAGATTTTTCAAAGCTCTCCTAAAAAAGATTATTTTTGACGTAGGTCTTCAAGGGTCTGTCTGGAGTGTATATAAATGTGGTGCTGTTCCACAGTTGATGGAATGCTTAATATTGCGTTTGAAGGAACCAATGGACAGTACTAATGGTGCCCAACTCGTAAACGAATTCTGCGTTGACTACATTTAAAAGACTAAGGGCTGATTTTTCAATTGTTAGATAATTTTTAACTGAAGATTTAAAGGTTATGTGACTATTGAAAAATCAGCCCTAAGAAGATAATAACGGACTGATAAAAAACTTGTGGGACAGATTGGTGGACTAAAACAGACACTACATTTTTTGATGATCTCTGTTAGCGCACGGCTGTGACACAAGTACACAGTGAGTGCGGTCACTGTCAGGACTGCAAAGCAAGAAAGAGATGCGCGATGACACAATGCTTGCAAAACATGAAGCATTTCAACGGTTTACTCAAAATTGAGTTGAATTATGGTGTTAAGTGACTAACGTTGGCAAGTAAAACAGATTTTTTTTCGGTGATAGATAGAGGTTGCTGTTCATTTGTATCAAGATTTTTTCTAAAACGTGTTTCGGAAACCAGCAAATTCTCAGAAATATAGACAAGATTAATATTTACTTTTCTTTAACTTCAATGTAAATTAGATTTTGCAAAAAAATATGTACAAAAAGCTTTTTAATGTGTTTAGCTCGTGTCGTTGTTTTCACTCGGATCTTTGACTGTAACAAAGTCTAGTTTCAGCTATAAAACCAACGCATAGGTACCTACACAAATAGTATTTCAAAATCGAAATTAAATAAAAGCACACAGTCTTTCTAATTTTCCCACAGCTGGGACTTATGCCTCTCCTCTAGGACAGGAAAAGGGATGTCAAATGTCTTCAAATTTGAGGTACACAAGGACAAGCCAGTCTCTTCACGATGTTTTCCATTACCACTTTGAGAGCAGTATTGATGAAATAAATTATAAAAAAACAGGCACCTGCCTCGGTATAAACACACGACCTACAACTGGTATGTCGAGGCCGTTACCACTGGCCACCACTGCTCGAAAATCAAACTATATTAATTTTGCCAAATATAGTTGAGTCTATATTTGGCAAAAACATCACTAATCACGCAGTTACATCGTCCCTTCTCCCAATAAAACGGATTGATCGCGCGCACTCCATTAATCTGCCAATGCCAAGGACAAATGTGATGGATGCGTGACACGACATTACCTATGTCCTAGCGACGCTATCAATCAACTGCCGGCCAGAAATATTGACCAACATCGTAGTTATGATGTTATTTGCGACTATTATGGATTGGGTACGTTTTATTCGACTTAGATGGCGTAGTGGTATATTGGTTTTTCTTCTGTACTAAACAAAGGTTCTGAAGATTGTGTCGAGATTAATATTAGTATGGCCTGTAATTATGGATGTAAGATAAAAATGAGTATATGATCATAACATGAACGCACGAACTATATAAGATACTCTAGCCAAAATGGCATTAGCTTTTCCCGCAGCTTCGCATGACCTATTTCTTAAGAACTATTTATATGATTTTGATTACTTTTAATCCTGTAAGAATTTAAAAAAAACAAATGACATAGGCCTAGTGGCGCTATCAATCAATTGCCGGTCAGAAACATTGACCATCATCGGTTATGATGATATTGGCGACTATTATGGATAGGGTTCATTTTATTCGACTTAGATGGCGTGGTTGTGGATTGATTAGTTTATAATAATGTGCTGAATATAGTTTGTGAAGATTGTGCGGCCTGTGAGTATGAATGTAAGATAGAAATGGGTATATGAACTTGAACATGAAAGCAAGAATTATTAAAGAAAATTTGGCCTAAATGAGACGCGTGACCACAGGAACTATGATATTGATTACTTTTAATCCCAGACCAATTAAAAAAACAGAAGAACACTAGGTATGTCCTAGCGACGCTATAAATCAACTGTCGACCAGAAATATTGAAAAATATCGTAGTTATGATGTGATTTGCGACTATTGTGGATTCCTTTTACTCGACTTCACGCTTCACTCCACGACGGCGAAGTCATGGATTGATTTGTCTTCTTCTAAGTGCTAAATAAAGGTTGTGAAGAGTGTGTCGAGATTAATATTAGTATGGTCTGTCAGTATGGATACGATCGTGACAATGGGCTTTTTCCCGCAGATTCGCATGCTCTATCCCACAAGAACTCTGCCAGGGTCGCGGAAGTGATTGAAGGAGTCAGGTCCTGGCACAGGCAACTGAAGAAACACGGGTGGGTTTTAGTCAGTAAGCTGCTCCACCCAGAGCGGGAGAACTTTCCTATAGGGGGGAGGGGGGGGTCCCTGTTGTCCTGAAATACAAGTCACGGCTTACGGCACCAGTCTCCCACAAATGAATTATATCCTCTATTCAATATCTTCTATTTTTATGTTTTAATTATTAAGTGTTATTTGTGGAAGAAAATAATCATTTTTTATTTATTGTTTATTATTTACTTATTTCATGATTTTTTACCCTAAAAAAAAATCTACAGGCTTGGTTACTTCCTATCCTGGAAGAATAAAAAACCGGCCAAGTGCGAGTTGGACTTGCGCATCGAGGGTTCCGTACCAACTTGTAGGTATTTATGTAATTAGTTGGTCCATCTCGGGAATCGAATCTCGAACAAACTTAACTTTGCCGTTAGAAAACTGTAGTCCCCATACATTACCATAGGTCGTGGTCAGTTTACCAATAGCAAATTTGTAATCACAATTTTTTTTATATGATGTGACTGTAATTTAACGGTTTTCGGATATTTTCTTTACTTGTGCTCTATGCCAATGCTTCTTGCCACATTTCATGATTCTAGGTTAACGGGAAGTACCCTACAGGTTTCCCATGAGAGTGTCAAAACATGCGACATAAACGGCGTTATCTTTTGATTGCGTTGATTTAGAAATTAGATTTTTTCACTGTTCCAAGGGATTGCAGATTTGAATATTTGATATTAATTTCAGTTTGATACCTTCACGCATTCCTGAGAAAAAGGGACTTGACAGACGGACAGACAGACAAACAGACGGACCACAAAGTGACCCAATAAGGGTTCCTTTTTTCTTTTTAAGGTCTCTTCTCAATCGATCTCTCACTGCTGAGATTCGTAACTCCGTAACAATTTGTCAACGGTCTTTCTCCATCTGTTACGTTCAGTGGCCTGGTGGAGTGCGGCGCTGATAGGTATCGCCAAATGCTCGGATATTTCGATGGCAGCAAAGTAGAAGAAGACATCCACAAAATCGCAATTTTATAGGAGAACATATTTAGTTAAAAATTGTGACTGTTTTGAGAGTTGTGGACTGATTAAGGGGCCTTTTACAGTCCACTAGCGCCGCCAATCGAAAAAATGTCATAACTCGTAAATAGAATCAAAAATACAAAATGTGGTCTATTATTAGTGTAGAAAAGGCAATAACGTAATTTTATAACACATTGTCAACACTTGAAATATAGCTGTTTAGCTAAATCGTGCATTTGTAACAAAAACGGCCGTTTATGTTTTGAATGCACGATTTAGCTAAACAGCTATATTTCAAGTGTTGATAAGGTGTTATACAATTACGTTATTGCCTTTTCCACACTAATAATAGAACATATTTTGTATTTTTGATTCTATTTACGAGTTATGACATTTTTTCGATTGGCGGCGCTAGTGGCCTCTTAACATGAAATTTTCTATGACGCATTAAGCAGTGTACCATGGCAAAACAAATATATATAGATACTCAAAATTATCAAATCACTCGTTTATTGCAAGAGTATCAAAGTTAAAAAACAATTTTAAACTTAACTCAAATAATAAATAACCTTCTTTATCGATTTTGTAAAAGAATTAATCACAATATCGTTGTTTTACTCAAAAAATGTAAATGTGCTTTTTTTACTTTGAAAAGTCTTCTACGTAGAAGAAGACATATTGTGCCTGATATCTAAAATATCGAATAACTAAGATATCAATCTACAGTAATACATATCTGGATATTTAATGAAAATCTAAGCAACATGCAATCAATATTTCGCTTTTTTAAACCAAATTTTGCAGATTTCTTTATTTACCTACTTTAAATTTATCAATTTACACATTTCCTTAAATGAGTTATCTGCCACCAAACTTGAGGTATTTATATCAGTTAAATCATTTATTTAGTTCTCAAACCACGCGAAATATATAATTTAAAAAAATAAAAGGATTATTATTAGGAGAAAATAAAAAATTCACAATTGACAGGTGACAGATGACTTTTTTACGTTTCAACCATCTGTCAAAGCTTCGAAGTAAAGGCGGACAAATTCAAATGCCCGTTTCTACTGCGATGTCTTTTTAAAATCGAGTGTAGATGTCCTTATTTACGTGCCAGATTTTCTTAATTATTTTGAAAATTGAATTAATTTTAATACAGATTTGTAAATAAGGTTGAAATAAGCTCATTTTTGTAACGAAAAAGCATTTTTGCAAAAATGTAGATGTCCGTTTCTACTTTGCTGCCATCGATGTGATCCGACCACCTTTTTGGGCTTCGGCCTTTAGGTCTTTTGCCCTCTATTTTTCCAGTCACCATTTGACGTTCCGTGTTGTTGGTACCTCTGCAGGCAACTTTCCTGAAGTAACACGACACGTTGCAGGCAGGTTGAAGACAGATGTTGTGCTTTCTCCAAATTGAGTTCATTAAAGATCGAGACATTTGTGCGGTTGGGCTGTCCATGGTATCCTTAATAGGCGGCGCCAGCACCACATTTCAAAGGCGTCAATTCTTGGTCTGTCGGTCGACTTAATCGGCCAAGTTTCCGTCCCATAAAGAAAGATGGAGAAGACGAGTGTGCGGACCAGTTGTTTCTTTGTCCGGTTGGTGATATTTTTGTCTCACCTTTTTGTCCAATTGCGGTATCGCTGTTTTAAACATGCCAATTCGTCTTCAAATTTCTAGTTCACAGCTACCCTTATTGGTGATTACAGAACCGAGATACTGAAGCTGGTTGACGGTTTCATATTCTGCTAAGAGGTAACGATCAATGACAAAGAGCTTGGTCTTACTTTTATTTATTGCGAAACCCAGATTCAAAGGCTGGTAACTTCCAACTTATTCAGTAACACCGCCATTTCAACTTTTGATGAGACGTCCTTTTGAGGTACGGAACCCTAAAATTGAAAAACAAAAAAAATACACTAAAACGAATAAGATGAAAAACGCAGTTGGCCGATTCAGGAAAATCTTTGTGGGGTTCACTGCTGAGTGCACCTTTTATTTTATTTTTTTTGATGAACATACATAGATTAATCAAAATTTTAGCATTGCGACTTGAGGAGACCAAATCATTACGTAGCATGCAGTCTACCAAAAAAAAACATAACGCATATGTAACGTTACTCTCATTATCTTAAGAACTCATTATTTGATGGGCCATAAAACAAATAAGAACGAAAGCACGCCACTGAAAACTCGTCCATATCTTGAAAGTTAACTGAAACTCCAAAGTGCATTATAACTTCCACCTGCAAGTAAGGGGGTTTTAATAGGGACATGTCTGAAAGCTTTTGAATCTTTCTGAAGTTAATGAAATAGTATGCAGAATAATTAATTAAATTAGCAATTCGTTAAGTATTTGCTATTGGGTTGAGGATAAATTCGAAACAGAGTTACCTCGCCCCCGGGTACTAAGGGCAGGAAGGAACAGGGGTGGGTTTTAGTCAGTAAGAGTCTGACACGCCCTCCCGCTCCATCCAGAGCGGGAGAAGTCATTGGATGATTTCCCACCCCACAAAAAAAAAAGTATTTGCTATTGTAGTTTGTTACTCTTTATTTAGTTTTCATTTTCGTTACATTAGGCTTCAAGTTGAACCGGGCACGGTTGCTTCGGTGAGTACCTGAATAGGATTGGGAGAGAGGCAAATTAGTAATAATAGTAATAAGTTCAGAAATTGTAGTAAGTTTATTCATCAAAAGTAACAACACAATGTGACATTTTTGGTGAACCACAAACTAAGCGTCGCTTGTATCTTGTGGATCGGGAGTGCGAAGTATACAAAGTTATACGTTACATTACAGTTTGAGGATGTTAAGTAAACATACTTTTTTCATAAACAAAAATTGCCACCATTAGTAGTGAAAGTGCCTGCCAGCAGTAGTGAAAGCTATGCTCGCAGAGACAGAAAACTGGAGGGAAGTTGCCGCCTTCTGTGAGACCGTGATGATCCAGAAGGAGGCCGCTGAACGAGATCGTGAGAGGGCCGATCCCACTCGGAAACACGCTGAAACCCCATCTGCATAACTTAATGCAGGCGGGACTTTAGAATCTCGGGCGCTCAAATTGGGGATTCTGATTGCCCACTGAAAGATTCCAGGGAATACGGCGGCACTATGATCACGTGCTGCCGTGCACAGCGAGGTTCAGATGAGATCCCTTAACGGTCTCCTCAGGGATGTGCCCTAACAGGCGTTGCACAGAGAGGGTCCCGGAGTGGTATTTTAAGAGGTAAACGTATTTTTTTTTTTTGGGTTTTTTTTTCAATATTTGGTACCTTCCCTTCATGTGCGATACGACTCGCACTTGGCCGGTTTTTTTATTTATAAATGAGACATTTTGTTTAAAAGATTTGATGCTTATAGCAGCTGTATACTATTATGAGATGCGGCTACATTGACACAATCTACTACACAATAAAAACAAGAATAAAACCACGAAGATAAAAGTTTATAAACCAAATTTACAGTTTATGTTTGAATCTGTTTTTTTTTTCATTGACATGCTTGCGCTTGACCACTATCTCACCTGATGATATGCAATGATGTGGTGTGGTGTGTGGTGGTGGTAAAAGTAACCTATTCACTCATGATATAAATACCTCCAGGTTGTAGCTATCAGGAAACACAGACTTCGGCGAGAAATTCCACTCCTTAGCTGTACGAACAATGAATGTGTTTCGAAACGTTTATTTATAACCATTTATGTACTTTAGAAACATGTACGTAAAGACACAGTATATTTCATAGAAATTCCTACCCAATGGAACATTTCTTCACAAATATCTACTAAATAACAAGCATCTACAATGTTCATAAACGTCACCACAAACTCCACAAGATTTAATTTCGAGCGAACAATTAAAATAAATAGCCAGGCAGGTTACTAAACAGGCCCTCATATTTAAATGTCGTTCATAATGACACTTTCTTTCCTCTTCTTAAGAAATTATAAACGAGAAGTGAATTTTTACCTCATAACTTCCACTGCCAATTAATATTTTTTGAAGAAAAGCGTCATTAGAAACGGAACACTATATAAAGCGGGGACTTATTATTTATCTGGATCAAAAATTATTACATGAGGAAGTATAATTTCTGCCTGTTATTTTCACTTTTTTTATTAATTGGGTTCTTTAATTAAATGGTTTGACACATTTTTTAACAGACTATGAAGGCTGTTTTGCACTGTTTTTATGTTCACAATGCAGTGTTTACACACACGTCTGTTTTACGTTTACAATGCAGTGTAACTCCATATACGTCTTTTTTACGTTTCTAAAGCATTGTATTTCACACACCTCTCGTTTACGTTCACAATGCAGTGTTTTTCACACACGTCTAAAAAAATGTAAAAAAAATGAATTTCTCGGATTAGCCTGGCGCTTCTCCCTTAAAACAAATTATTATTAATCCTACCTTTTTGTTTACAAAAAAGTCTTATAAATTGCTTTCAATCGTCGCATCCCAGCCGTCCAATAATCATGGCTCGACTTCCCATTGTTCAGAAAACAACAAAAGTTGAATATTATGCCTTTTGATCTCCAACCCTTGACAAAATTCTCTTTCATATCAATCCCTGAAGATAAAGTAGAAATATTTCTTTGTGCGTGTTCTCGCTACCGGTTTTATGCACAGTTGAATGATGATTTATTTGTTTGAAATTGGAATTGTTGTTTATTGCGTGACTCAGGCAAATAAATTAATATTTATCTGCCTTCAGAATGAATTAAGTATTGCATTAGTAACAGGTGATGATGACAACCACGGCAAGCAACTGCTCCACATTTTTTTAAACCTGTATTTTTTTTTATTCCGCACAAATTATTAGGTCCGAAAACATTAATTTATTGCAGTCTGAAAAAAAAAATCCTAAACCAAGGTAAGTCAGTGAAACATAATTCAAGTCTGCACACTATCTCATATAATTTGATATGAATTATCTCAAACATGATAAGAAAACGGTTTCTTTAGTTTAATACTCAGTACTATGCAGTGTCTAAACACACACGAACAACTATATCTTCACAGCTTTACAAAAACAAACAAGAACACAATATTTCACCATCCATTTCTAAGTTCCAATAAGAGGTTCCCCGCTTCAGCCCCAATACCCGGTACCACCCTGTAGAGATTGCAAATTTGAAACACTTCGTGTATACACACTGCTGTACATACATGCACACATGTGGTATATGCTTCGTGTACGGATAATAACCATAATTAGTGCCTGATTACTCAAAACGAGCCAACACTGTTGTACGTGGTTGTACCTATGTATTACGGTTGAAAGTTGGTTAGGGAAGCTTGTATGGTGGAATAGTTACGATTACGAGTATGTGTATGTATAGCTATGGAGTAAGATCCCAGAGCCGCCAGACATTACTTATTTTCTGATTAACATTTTGTTAGACTGAGCAGTGTTAGTATGTATGTTGGTACTTTATACGTTAACCGCATACCTGCTAGCTTGAGCCAATAGCCAATTTTTTTCTGGGACTGATTCTTTGTTTGGTAATTTAATCATCATTATTTTACTATTTTATATTCTTATTGAAGATTTTTTTTTCTCAGCCCATTCACACAGTCTTAGTGCTGGGCAAAGGCCTTCATGTCATAGTCTCAAGATTCGTAAGGCCGCGGGCACAAACTCGCGTTCCAATGCATAGATTTATATGAACCCGGACTAGGTCTGCGTCGCCGCGCAGCATTGGAATGCGAGCTCCCGCGCCGCCGCCGCCTCCGCCCCGCCCGTCGCTGAGTTCGTACCCGCGGCCGTAAGCCTTTAAACATGAGAAACGTAACAGACAGTCGGAAACATACACTTTCGCATTATAATATATTTGTCTGAATTTTATAGAACCTTATATATATTATTATGGTTAATATGGTTGGGCAAAATGTTACAGTTTCTATATCATATTTCTTTTTACAAAATTCTGAACTGAAAGTGGAAGTACTATTTACTTCATTGTTCTATATTGTGCAAAATCTTATACAAACCTTTGTCATTTGCAACATATTCATTATTGGCAAGCAAACGTCCTGATTAGAAAAATTTAAAGTAAAATTAAAACCACACCACAAAATTCTGATTAAAAAATACTGAAATGGACTCGATGTCAGTACCAACTGCCATCGGTCTATTTCCATTAGCGAGCAGACAGTCGGCACAATGGTAAGCAAGCTGTTAGGGCATAATGAAGGCATTGTACGTACGCCGTCCCGCGAATGGATGACGTCATTATATGCAACCTCTTGCCGACTCAGCTGAGCTGCCACCACTGTGATATATCGCCACCAAACTCGATTTATTAGTGTTTTGTCCCCGATTGTATATAGTCTTATTATTCGATTAGTCAGATCGGATACGTTGGGCAGATTTCTGAAGAAAAGAGAGAATAGGACTGAAAAGGCGAGGTTCTCTTTGTCTGTTTTTTTTTTTGTGACATTCTACGATTTATAGTGGTTGCAGTAACATTTCACTGTAGCCGGAGTACATTATTAACCGTTGATTTTGATATTATTTACCAAAAATATGTCCGTTTTCTCAAGCACAAACAAAGTTTGAGCTAATTTTTCTTTGCACTCTCCACTACTGGGCAAAAGTCTTTCTCAACATGCATAGACAGGGTGTTACGGAAATGCATGGTCATATTTTATGTACACCTCTTCTGCCCAAAAAATTGCACTTATCGTACAAAATTATCAAAATTAGTATGGGTGGACCAATTTGTTTTGGAACTGAGTATTACTTTCTTGAAGGTGTTTATACATACTGGGTTATTTTCTTATCACCATCCAAATTCACAGGGTAAATTCTAACCATGATTATGAACAACTTTCAGTATGGGGCCAACTAGGAAATTGCAAAAAAAAATCTGCTATTTCATACATTTTGGTTGAGTAGATATTGAAATTTAGTATGAAATAGATGTTTTTTTTTCGTAATTTCCGAGTTGGCCCCATACTGAAAGTTGTTCATAATCATGGTTAGAATATATCCTGTGAATTTGGATGGTGATAAGAAAATAACCCCGTATGTGCAGAAACAGTAGGTATTTAAAATGTATGCAATTCTTCCGTACCTTAATTATCTGTAAATTCACCCAAAATAACACTAAGAATTGGCTGCTGAAAATGTTTCCGTTGTTCTAATTTTTCACCATGGTTAGCTTCGAACCCAAGATGCGAGAGTGGAGTTGTTGTCAAGCTTTCAAGATAAATCACTTCTTGTTCAATTTATTGGCTCCTGGTTTCACTCTGCCACGACATTGAATTTAATATGAGCTGGCTTTAAGTGTTATTAATTCAGTTCTTCATTTATTCAAAGGACAAATAGGTAAGTAAATACTTGGTCACTTATTGTATACTAACAGTTATGTAACTAGTTAGTGAAGTTACCTTGATCACAGATAATATAATACTAGCGTACAGATGCCTCATCCCATACAAAGAAACGGTACCGCCACAACTACGGGTTTTCGACTTGCACAAGCAACTTTTGTTCTTCGTTCGGGCCTGTCCTCTACACCTCGTTAGATGGTGTTAGCAGCGACGGCTTGCAAGTTGAATGAATTTACATCAAGTCTTACCAATATTTTCTCAGACATTGAGGAATTACTTTAAAGTATTTTTGGCACTTCATAACAGTTTTACTGTTTCACTATACAAATTTTAAAGAGGCGAATGTATAAACTCTAAAATTTCAAACAGCGGCTTCTATTGGTACAAAAAATATAAATGCCTAAGGATTCATTCCAATAAACATCTAAGTTTGAATTATGAGCCAATTATTCCACAATTTTATGCTTAGGGTAGTTTATTAAATAAGAAAATACAGTTTTTACCATATCTTTTTTCAAAATATTAATGTTACATATACTTCAATAAGAAATTGATGCATATTACGCCATCTATTGTTTGTTTGTATGAACTAAATTTTCTTTGTTCGAGACGAGACCCCGTGCCTTGATGAAAGATATAAAATTAGTGAATTAGAAAAACAATGTATATTTTTCAAAAAGCACTGCATCAATTTCGATAAAACCTACATGGGACCCACCTCTGAAGAAAAAATCATCAAAATCAATTTATAATTTATTGTCGGAATAATCGCGTCGGTTTTTTTTGTATGCTTTGTCATACTAAAAAAACCAGCCAAGTGCGTGTCGGACTTGCGCACGAAGGGTTCCGTATCATTATCTATAAAAACGGCAAATCAATCATGTCTGTTGTATGGTAGCCCCCTCAAATATTTATTTTATTCTGCTTTTTAGTATTTGCTATTATAGCGGCAACAGAAATACATCATCTGTAAAATATTCAACTGTCTGACTATCATGGTTTATGAGATACAGCCTGGTGACAGACGGACAGATAGACAGACAGACGGACGGAGCGAAGTCTTAGTAATAGGGTCCCGTTTTACCTTTTGGGTACGGAACCCTAAAAAAGATACCGTCGAATTGAGAACCTCGAACTAACGCCCTCATTCATGAAGTCGATTAAAAAAAAACAACCGACTTCCTTATAAGAACACTAAAAATATCAAAATAACTTTAATTTGGGAAGTCGTTGTTTCTTGTTTTGTTTCTTCGTTTTTTGACACCGAATGCCGAAATTAAAGTTATTTTGCAATTTTTTGAGTTTTTTTTAAGGAAGTTGGTTGTATTTTTTTGTAAAAATGTTTTTGTTTTTTACTTTTTAGTTGTTGTTAAGCCCGAATCGATGTCGAAGTTTCAATAAAAAAAATACACTAAAAATTAAATAATACCTAACTTAAATTTCGGAAGTCGGTGTTTGTATTTTACTCCTTCGATATATTTTTTTTGGAAGTCGGCTGTTTTTTTTGTAAAAAAGTTTTTATTTTTCACTTTTTAGTTGTTATACCCCAGAACTAAAAACCCCAATAACATGGAACGTGGAATTTAAACATTTGGAGAACACGAAAATGTCATCGAGGTACACGTATTTTTCGTTTTTGTTCAGTTTCTCAAAAAGCGCTGAAGCAATTTCGAGGTTAAAAAAAGCATCTTCCATTGGAAGCCCCTTTTCAAGTTTTCATCTCTACCATAGTAGATTCGATAATTCCACACAGGAGTACTCATAAAATAATTTTAAATATGAGTTCTTAAACTACTTAAAGATATAAATTAAATTATTGCATATTTTATTGTAAGACTATTTCTTGCCAAAAGGTATCGTGTTGCCCAGTTACTGAGTTGTGGAGGATATAGACAATCACTCCATGAAAAATACTGGTATTTAACTGCTGCTGGTTAGAATGGAAGCCGCCGTCAGCGTAGTTGGGAAAAAGGTAAGCAAATTGATCGTCAATAATAGGCTAATTTCCTAAAATAAAATAAGTGCGTCAGTTAAAATACAAAAAGTATTGGACCCGTATGTTTTTCTTTTTTCACGTAAGCCAAAAATGAGGACGATACAGTGAGTCACTCCTCAGCACTTTGTACCGTTTAGTGACGTTATAAGCCTCCACTTCTGAAGTCTGTAATCGTTTTTTATTGGTTTCGCAAAGCAAAATGTACTTGTCCAATATTTTTTGATAATCTAACTAATCTAAGTTACGGACTAAACAGAATTGTTTATTTTGTATCTAGGAAACATCCATATAAAACTGAATAGGGATGTTGTACTTACTAGCTGACCCGGCGAACTTCGTACCGCCTCAGAATCAATGAAAATACATTTTCGAGATATGATCAAAAAAGCCATTCCTTACAAAATATATGAGAAAATGAATTTGTTCATTTTTTAATTAAATTTGTCCCATGTTATGTTAGTTATTCTGCTATTCTGGGTGGAGACAAATCCAGTAAACAAAGATCATTATAATCGGTCCAGCTGTTCTTTATTTATAATAGTTTTACGAACCCGACTCTGTTTAATATAATAAATAGTTATGATATATTAGACCGAAAATAGTTATGATATATTAGACCGAAAACATGTAAAACTTTACTATACTGATACGAGTCTAGACACATTGTCAATCTGTTTTAGCAACATTGGATACTTTTGGCCACTTCTTCAGAATATTACCAAACAGTTCCTGCATTTTGTCAAGTTCTGTTTTGAAAACCGTGACCATCGATTCCACATCGCGGAGAAATTTGTCAGTGCTAAGATTCTCTCGTTTGTTTGCCATATTCACAGCTGCAGCGATGTTTCGTAATCTTCTATTTTGCAGTTCCATGGGTCCCTGTATTTCTGCCCAAATGTCATCAACCATATGATCCTTAGTTTCCTGACATTTCTTGTTCATAACAGCCTTTTTCGAGTGTTGACTTTCGAGTTTTGCTTTCTCCTCAATGTGGTCATAATCGTTGATAAAATAAGAACCAGAATTTTTATTCTCAAAAACAATTTTCAATTTCTTTTCACCAGGTTCTCTTATTTCTGCGACCATTTTGAAAAATTTCACTGACGATTGTTTATTACAGAATAAGCTTCACACACCATCGAAGCTAATTAATAAACAATCGCGTAAATTTATAAGTTAATGTATGAAATAAAATTTTGTTATTTCTATCTACCTAGACATGACAATTTTATGATAATTCTCGTTGACATTGGTTGACATTAAACAAACAAAGAGACTTCAAAAAATATTTAAATATGCATTGAAAGATGATTGAAAGTGAAATAAAATCTCCTTGATGGTATCGTAAAGCTTGCCACGCATCCCTAATTAAATTAACTTAGTCATAATATTTTATGTATTACTTCTATTTTCATATAAACGACGCATAGCGATAATGCTACGAACTACGAGACACACCTTAGTGCTACGACAGCTAAGTAGCACCTACTAACGCTACGAACGCCATGACATCTTTCCCCCAAACCGTGGAACTAAAACAATCTTGGAGAAGCGATTTTATGCCCATAGCTCTCCGAAACAATGTAACTTACAACTTGTCCGAGAGATGGCGCTGTGCTTAGGAAATGGAGTAACCTTTTTTCCTGATGTATAGATGGAGTGACTATCGAACAAACTGAAGAATTTGGTAATACTCCACGATCAAAAGTTTCACTGTGAGAGTGACCTCCTCACCTCTAAAACTTTAGTCAAGAAATTTTGATACTCGCTCATACCTACCTATTATTGAAATGTTTAGAACTTATAGAACTTCGTTTTCCAAGCTAAGTAGGTAGGTGGTACTTACTAGAATCAAATTGACGTAAGTATGTATAATATAATATCTACTGTAACGCATAAGGTTGCCTGTCGAAAAATTATACCTTAGGCAGTTGTCCCACCGAGGAGGCCCGTATAATGTACTCTGTGGAAACGACTAATTTTATTTTATTTTATTTGACAACCAGCTTTTAAAATAGCTGTCATTTTTGGCGGTTATTTTTCTCGGCGGTTACCGTTATGACTTCGTGCTCCGAAACTTTAATGAAAATTAATGGGATAAACGTAGTGAAAGTAAGCCAAATTTGAATACTTACCACATTCTTAATAGTATTCTTTAATTAAAATCATGATGATTTACGTCCTTTTAAGCAATTTAACCTTAGAAATCACTGTTGGCAAATTTACCAACCCAATACTAAGTTTTACTAATGTCAATTCTGCCATGTTTTCTTATAGGCCAGGGCTGTCACAAAAATATTGTGTAAGTGTATATGTAAGTTTTTCAATACTAATTTATAATGCCTACTATAAAATATTAATTCAAATATATATTTTTTTTAGAAAGTGGGAGATCTATCGAGGAGTAAGTTGGCGAACAGAGTCTACAAAAACTATTCACCAGGAATGCTAAATACCTGTAAACCTATTTTTATGCTTGAATTGATTGGATATGTAACATAACTTTATTGTTTGTTTTGAAGTTTTCATTTCAATAAAAATATTTTATAAGAAAATTTTAATCTTTTAACTTTTCAAACTTTCGACAACCCTAACGGCTATTTCTATTTCGTTTGAAAAATCCAAACAAGTCTATTGAATTTGTCACATTGTGGAAATTTCTATTGCCAGTGCAAAATGTTATTCATTTTTAATATATTTTAACTGTGACCAAGCATGTGGCAGTGGCAATGATGACTATGACTTTTTATGGTATTTTGATTAATTTTAATAAGCAATAGTTCGGTAAGGCAATCTTATCTTTTTTTTTGGGTTTGGGAAGTCATCCAATGAGATATCCCGGGGGACTCTCTCTGGGTGGAGCGGGAGGGCGTGTCAAACTCTTACTGACTAAAACCCATCCCTGTTCCTTCCTTGCCTGAGTGCCAAGGGGAGCGGTAACTCTGTTACGAATTTATCCGCTATCCCTTGTAGGTGACTTTGCCATATAACTATTTAAGACTAAACTATCATTAATGAATTAGAAAATAATGGGTATTACATTTTATTTATATGATGCACAAAATTTAATATATTACTAGCTGATTGGTTGCTTTGTATATCATCATAGAGTTTTTTTAAGAAACACCTTTTTGATTTTTTTTTAGCCACCATAGACTGGCAAAATAGATTACGCGGTAGATTGCGCGTGGCCTGTCACGTTCTTCGCCGGTTTTTTTGTTAAAGTGACACACGAAAAATTACGTGTCCAATATTTTTTGGTAACTAAGTAACTGACGGACCAATAAATTTTTTTTGGTAACTAAGTAACTGACGGACCAATAAAATTTTTTTGGTAACTAAGTAACTGACGGACCAATAAAAGTTTTTTGGAAACTAAGTAACTGACGGACCAATTAAATTTTTTTAGGAATCCATCTTATTATTTTTACAAGTAGGTATAATAATAATCAGACAGATAAAACTGGCCAAGTACGGGTCGGACTTTGCACATTTAGGGTTTCGTACTAAAAATTGGTATTTGTTAGTAAAATATACGTAAGAATACACATTATCACTGAATTTCAAGTTCATAGGTCAATGGGAAGTTAAAAAATTCTTTTTAACAAAATTTTGTGACAAACGACGGATAAACGGACAGACGGATACGTGAGAAAACCTACCAAACCAAAAAAACAAATCCAACATCTTTACAACTTTTGCTGATTCGAGAACAGACTGTTTTCCTGGTGTAGGTAAGTACCTATAAGTAAAATAAAAGCGTCGGTCTGCTAATAAATTCTCAGTAGCTATGATATAAATAAACCACTGAAACGACATTATGTCACAAACAATGAAACGGGGATAGTCTCCATAAATGTCACTGGTGCCATCCACAGAGATATTGTCTCTACATATTAGGGCCGGCCTCCATCGAAGCGGTCAGGAGAGAAGAATTGTTTTTAACCGACTTCAAAAAAAGGAGGAGGTTCTCAATTCGACTGTATTTTTTTTTTTTTTTTTTTTATGTGTGTTACCTCATAACTTTTCACTACGTGAACCGATTTTGAAGATTTTTTTTTATTTGAAAGCTGTTGCTTCACATGTGGTCCCATTTTAATTTGGTGATGATCTGATGAAGAACTTCGGAGATACACAATGGAACTCTTCAATAAATGATAGCAAACCTTCCAGATTTGCTGCAATCGCATGTCTGTATATTGTTTTCACCACTTCACAACATTACATCACGCTGATACGCTCTGAAGGGGTATACAGATTTGTACAGTAATTCACCCTGATACACCCTAATTTCACCAACTATGTTCAAATTCCCAATTTTGGGGCTATCAATTCGGGCATAACTTAACTATTAATTTAATTTTAGAATGGGGTACAACAACTAAAAAGTAAAAAATAAAAAACTTTTAACAAAAAAAATACAACCGACTTCCATAAATAAAACTAAAAAATGCAAAATAACTTTAATTTCTGAAGTCGGTGTCAAATAACGAAGAAACCAAACTAGTGTTGGCGACCGCTGTGCTGTCTTTAAAAGAAAACTCGAGTGGCGTCACTGGATGCGGTCGAAGGGATCGAGTGCTGGCGCCAGACCCCAAGACGCAGGTACCATGTGAACAAAAACAAGTCCGGCGTGGGTGCAGGCGCCGTACTGCGAGACTCAAGTACCATGGAAACAAAAAAAGCAAGACCGGCGTGTCGACAGGCTAATATTAAGAGATTATTACAGCAGTCTTAAACTAACCTTTGTGTAAGAGAGTCGCAATTTGTAAGATAATTATAGTCTTTGTTCATGATCCAAGTTGTTTCACTAAGTCACAAAGTCAAGTTGATAATATCAGAAGTGCAAATCGATACCCACACATACACACACATTATGGGTAAACGTTTTAAAAACGTATAAAATCTAAGAAACGAACATGTTCGAAGTCAAGCTCAAGCAGTAGTAGCAATGCCAGGAGTTCTAGCTGCAATAATGCCCAGGACTTCATCACTTCCGCCGAAACATAGGAATAAGGTATCACGTAAGGCTGATACCTTAACTGTGAGTAAAATGTTTTATTTTGTGGTTCCGCTTAAGTGTGTTACAGCCTACCTAATAACTTAGCATAAGCGGAAATAAAAGGAATGTAACCTATTAAGGGGTGGTCACCGAAGTTTTCAGAGTTTTAAGACCGTTTTATGGATATCAATAATAACAGTTTAAGTAATATCCTTTCTGAGTATATGAGAATGGAAGGTGAGTTTCACTAATATTAGGTACGTGAGACGTGTACCAAGCGAGGCTAAAGGTGTATACCTACAGTGAAACCTTGATAACTGGGACATTAAGGGAAATGCAAATTTGTCTCAGTCTCAGATATCCAGGTATAAATAAATAACTCTCTCATCTACAAAGGGTTCCATTCATAGAGGTTACTTCAGTTATTGAGGTGTGATTATTAAATAAAATATCGTATTTTGTTAACATTATAAATAAAATAAATAAAAAAATAAAATTCCTTTAATTCAGATAACAAGATCCATATAGTGCAATTAGACTCGGTATTAAAAAATTATAAATTAACACATTATGCATGTGTTGTAATATGTAGTAATAATAAAAAAAATAATAATAAAAAGGGTAATACACAAAAGTAATCGCGAACGTTTTTATAAACGGTTCAAAAATGCATGGGTACAGAATGCGTCAATCAAATAAATCTGTCATTTTAGTTTGTATACTTCCAAAGTATCAGCTGTAAGATGTTTTTCAATACCTACTGATAGAGACTTATGCCTTCATTTCGGTATTTTTCAAGTCACAATCCGGACGATATCAAAACCAAACTAAAACTGAAGGTCATTAAGGCACAATTAGCCAAGAAATAGAAAAAAAGGGGAAATTAATCAGCAAGAAAGTCTGAGTTGGCGATGTAATAAAGTGACAAGAATAATAAATTGATAAGTTACAGAGGTATACCTACCAAACTAAAAAAAAAAAATTAAAAAAGTAATGTAGCAAAATTATTTTAAAATGTACCTAGTAGTAGAAGACGTAAAATACAACCGCTGTTTCAAGAGTTAATTATGACGATAAGATCCAAAATGCTAATCCCAGATAGTTTTGTTTTGTCCCACTTAACCAAGTTTACTGTAGTAACTGTGACCAAATTAGGGATTTTAGTCAAGTGGTGACAAGGGGTTTGAATCACTAAATGCAATATTTTTGGGCTGAGAACGATAGTGATGAAGGGTTTGTTTATGTTTATACTCCTAATACATATTCTCATTACGTCAGAACATGAATTCAGAACAGTAAAATTGTAAAAAAAGATCGTTTATGTTTAACATTTTTGGAAGAAGATACTATTTATATTACTGTGTTATGTAGGTAATACAGAAGATAATGTGATAATGTTGTGAAGACGCATCGATAGAAGCGAATAACGTGAGATGCAACAGTTGAACTAGCTTCCTACAGGGACAAACGTCGATAGTTAGGCGGGTGATGCCAACTTAGGAAACTAAAACCAAGGCAGGTGATGCCATTTGATATGGCTTGATCCTAGGCGGGTGTTGCCAAGTTAGAAGGCTATAACCAAGGCGATGATGCTTTAAGTTATGGCTGTATCCAAGGCACTCGCCGTGTAATAGTGCCGATTTTACGCAAAATATTTGATGCTGTGTAATTTGGACTAACCCAATGTTGGTGACGCCGACATGACGTAAAATTTATAAAACCAAATTAGTCATTTTGAATTGAATATAGTGGTTCCCTTCAGGATGAATTAATAACGTTATTATGAAACTGGGCCGCCTGTGTGGCGAAAAATATCAATGTACTAGAAAAGGAATTAAATGATTAAATTAAATTATTCAATGCGCGAAATGATGAATGACTTTTTAAAGAAATATTTCCCTACTTGGTAATAAGAAGAATGGGGAAATAAGAATCGGCTTTGTCTGTTGTGAAGCGCCTGGTAACATAACAGTTAATTAAGATAATAGCACAGTAACAGTCTTGTTATTGTCCCGGGTTCATAAACAATTTACCAACATTTAAGAACTGGATTTGGTCAAATATCGCGATGCTCACGACGGGCGTACATAATTATAATAAAACTCCCTATTGGGCTGAAGGCACAGGCACTATCATGTTTCCAGCAAAAATGCGTGCAATGCGTTGGATTCAAAATTCAAAAATGTATTAGAGTGGTGTACTTAGATATTTTAATGACAGAAACAACGGAGGAAAGTTAAAATAATTATGCTGTCGTTGAATGTAAGGACTTATCATTTGTTTAAAAGAACTGTGGTAGATGAGTACCGCTCGTTTAAATTGGAGTTATTGGCAATTATTGTTAGTTTGATTCAGAAGTTCTGATTATACCTACTTAAAATGGTCATGTTATAAAATAGTAACCAAACGCAACGGCCATACGGAAAGCATAACAAAAACGGAGTATGCTCCGAATCGCACGTCGGGTGTAAAAAAAAAAACCCTTTGTCGTAGATCATAGTAAAGGCAATTGATTACGACTCATAAGCATCTGGAGACATATCCCAAAAAAAAAAAAAAAAAAACGTAAACAGATAAAAATAAAATGCCCATATTATCTATTGGTAAAGATTTTATAACGGTTGCAGATTGTTTGTTATCGGTACAACTACAAAATTCCAAGATACAAACTATTATGAGCAAAACGTTAGTTGAAAGAAAGAAAATGTGTTCTAGATATTGTTTTGTAAAATCTTTGTTTTCTTAAACAAAGAAGAAGGTTTCTTACAGAAACTAAACATTGTGTTCATGTTAAAGTGAATCCCTTTGAGGTTTAATTTTGCTGAAATAATCCTAATGAGAAATAGACCCTATGCAAGTAATGAAATTGATGGGGTTTTGAAAATCTATCGACTAACTTTTAATAGAATCAGGAGAGGCCGAAGTAAAGTAGTAGTAAAGTAAAAAATAAAGTAAAATAAAAATTTAAACACTTGCCTGGGTTTGAACCTACGACACACAGGTTACGAGCGTCACAACGCTGCACGCTTACGCATTTCGCCAAGTGATGGAAGGAAATATTATGAATTATTTTTGAAATTCATCCTCTAACAGGGTTGAATAGGTAAAGTTGGACCTTAGACTTTTGCTTATAAGTAAAAGTTAGCTGTATCATCGGATTCTTTTAGCTTTTGGAAAGTCATCCCGTGAGGCTACTGGGAAGTTGCAGATAGTAAATTCTATCAGGCACGGGTATGGACGGCCTAAAGGGATGACAGCTATGATAACAGGAAACATGGGTATAGGTAAATTGATCCGTGTTGGCGAGGAAGTTACTGTGAGATTTATCTAAGCATAAGTGCGAGTCAATATAAAATGCTTTAAGTAATCATAAATGGTCCCTGAACGTAAAATACAAAAAAAAGAAGAAAAACGAGTGGTAGGTTCAAATGGAAAAGTGTTGCGAAATACCCTTTCAGCGCAAATTGTTCTGGAACGAACTTGGTACAACTGAAGTGGCGTGTATACCCTTTCAGCGCAAGTGGTTCTGGGACAAACTTGCGAAGTAGCCTTTCAGTGAAAAATCTGCTGGAACGAACCTGGTACAACTGAAGTGAGGCGTATGCCCGTTCAGCGCAGGTGGTTCTGGGGAAAGCAAATGCTGCTGGAATGAACCTGGTACAACTGAAGTGAGGCGTATGCCCGTTCAGCGCAGGTGGTTCTGGGAAAAGCAAATTCTACTAGAACGAACTTGGTACAACTGAAGTGAGGCGTATGCCCGTTCAGCGCAAGTGGTTCTGGGGAAAACCTGGTACACTTAAGTGAGGCGAGATGCCCTTTGAGTGCATGTAATTCTGGTGAACTAGATACAATTCTATTTTTAGCGCACATGATTTGATATGTTTGAACCTACCCTCGAATGCAATGTTGAGATAATAGATAATGAGAGATGGCAATTAAGATTTCAGAACATCCGTACACAATAAATGCGTATGCAGGTGGTAATCTAACTGATTATTTATAATTTGTGTTTCAGCATTTTATCTGAACTCGTGGGGTACCTGATGGGACAGGCACCTGGCAGGACGGCCGTGTTGGCGACCGCTGTGCTGTCTTTAAAAGAAAACTCGAGTGGCGTCACTGGATGCGGTCGAAGGGATCGAGTGCTGGCGCCAGACCCCAAGACGCAGGTACCATGTGAACAAAAACAAGTCCGGCGTGGGTGCAGGCGCCGTACTGCGAGACTCAAGTACCATGGAAACAAAAAAAGCAAGACCGGCGTGTCGACAGGCTAATATTAAGAGATTATTACAGCAGTCTTAAACTAACCTTTGTGTAAGAGAGTCGCAATTTGTAAGATAATTATAGTCTTTGTTCATGATCCAAGTTGTTTCACTAAGTCACAAAGTCAAGTTGATAATACTAGAAACACTGACTTCCGAAATTAAAGTTATTTTGCATTTTTTAGTTTTATTTATGGAAGTCGGTTGTATTTTTTTTGTTAAAAGTTTTTTATGTCCAAACTGTTTAATAATAAATTATTGACTGGCACAACGCAGGTTTACAAAAAAGTGAAATATAGACTCCTGATTAGTTACAAAATCTGTATTTCAGGAGCCATTTATTTCTTCCATTTTGGTTACAGTTTGGTGATCACCATGCAACACGCATAGAATTTATGCTACCTACTAAAATTTAAATCAATAAAAAAAATTGAAATCAAATGTGAGTCGGACTCGTGCGCAAAGGATTCCGAATGAATCACATAATAATATTTATTAAATGGCTTACGAGTATATAAAAAAGTAAAAACCTTTTTAAGACAAACTTTTACATAAAATTAAAAATATATGTATTAATATTCAAACTTAGATAAATCGTACAACTATAATATTTTAGGCTTATCCTTACAGCTTGAGCCGTGAACGTCTCTTACAAACATAAACAAGACTAAACTATTAACTAACTGCGGAAACCTAGCGATCAAAATCAACAACCATCCTCTCGGGTATGTGGAACAGTAATTTATCTAGGACAAATCATCTTACACAAAGTCCAATCTACCAAGGAAATCAACAAAAGAATAGCTAATAGTTGGAAAAAGTACTGGTCCTTAAAGGAAGTAACGAAATCTACCGATCTAAGCACAGACATCAAACGGAGAGTCTCTGATACCTGCATTCTCCCCTGCCTCATTTATGGCTGTGAAACCTGGTCTCTCACTAAACATCACAGAGACAGTCTAGTACACTGCCAAAGAGCTATGGAGAGGTGTATGATTGGCGTCAAAAAACAGGACAGAAAAAGGAACACCTTTATAAGATCAAAAACAAGAGTGACGGATGTGTTAGTAAAGATAGACCAATTAAAGTAGAGATGGACCGGCTATATACTGAGAACTAACCAAGAAAAGTGGAGTAAGATTATTACTGAATGGTACCCTAAAGGTGGAAAAAAGAAGAAAGGAAGGCAAGGAAAGAGATGGGAGGATGAGATAAAATTAACAGCCGGTCCCAACTCGAAAAGGGTTGCTAGAAATCGAAAACAGAGGCTTATTAGTCCGGTCAATTTAGACATTCGAAGGTACATAAAGTCCCAACAAGCTGAAAATCAGTAAAATTGTTCAAAACATAATTATAAACAATGTCTAAAAGTTCCCCATCATTCCCGTGTATGGAAAAAAAAAAAATTCAAGGTGAAAGGTAAAAAAAAAAGAGTTTTTCGCGATTTTCAGCAAAACGGTAAGTTTTATCATAAAAGTACCTCAGACAAAAATCTACAATTTTTGTCTGAGGTATCATGAAGTTATCTATAAAAAATGTATGAATACTTTTTTCTTACGAGCCACCGTTTCTGAGATATAACGATTCAAAAAGTTATAAAAGTTGTTATCGTCATAATATGCACACGTTTCCACGCCACCTATGTATGAGGTAGTGTACTTAGTGCGTTTTTTTTAACGTGGTTTCCCCAGTAGGCCTATTCCACGGGTCAGTTGTGATCCTGTTTAATGTAAAACTTTTGCATAATAACGGAAATTTGATTGAAACGTGTGCATCTTAGATTAAAAAATGTCCAGATTCCGTGTTCAATACAAAACGCGACGTTTATCGTGAAGCCATTTCTTATTACGTGTGTGAGTGAGCACGACGCTCGCGAGTGTATTACGTACTGCATTTGCGTTTATGTGCAACATGCGGATAATACCAGCGCCAGAGAATTACCCCAAAAATGTGGGAGTTTTTAAATATTTAAGTCTTAGATTATAAAATGTGTAAAGAATAATTTTCATCAATACTGTTGATTATTTTTTATGTTATTTGTTTTCATTTGTGTAATTTTCAATGTACGACCGCATGTTTATGTTATGATGTTTTTGGTGAAGTGTGCTTGTTTTTGCGTACGATTATGAAATTTGTTCTCTAGTTGCCTCAAATGGGTAGTAAGCAGGGGTAGCCCAATAGATAGCTGCGAGAGCTTTAAATCCAATGTGGGTACGTCATTTCATATCAACGCTGATTTGCACAAGTGGATGTTGTTTCTAAAAAAATCTGCCCTGCTTGAGAAAAATCCTGTTTAGGTTTCCACCAACTTTCATTTCTAGTTCGTCTTATTATTTCAGTCCAACGATTGGCAGCTACGGGATCGGTTGGAAATAAAACGTAAGTGAAATAATAATTTTGAGAACAAGATACGTTAATGCTTCCGTTCCCGACATAAATACGAGCCATTTCGCATCCGCATCAAAATCGGCAACCTCACAGTTCTCTGAGCGCTGAGCTCAGAGAACTGTGAGGTTGAAGAAACCAACTCACAAAAACAATACGTTCCTATCAGTAAAACTCCTTTGTCATCCCTATCTTTTTTTGGTGTTAAAAATATGGGTAAATAGATTTCATGCCCTTGACAACACTTCAAGTTCAATTGTCAGTTATTTATTTATTTTTCGTTTTTACATTAAAAAATATTAAAGAAATACACGGTGTAATTGAATAGTTACTTATGGAATGAGATGTAAGTGCACTTTTCTTTTTTTGACGTGTAATTGTTACAAGATTGCACAGCACAAACTGTCATTTTACCAAAATCAAACACAGATTCCGTGGCGTGTTTACGCGGCGAACGTTCCTCGGCGAGTGGCGCTGGGATCGAACGAAGTTGTCAATATTGGCAACTTATTTTGGCTTCAATTTACGGTGGCGTACTAGGAATCTGGACATTTTATAATCTAAGGTGTGCATATTATGACGATAACAACTTTTATAACTTTTTGAATCGTTATATCTCAGAAACGGTGGCTCTTAAGAAAAAGTATTCGTATTTTATATTTTACAATTTTTGTCTGAGGTACTTTTATGATAAAACTTACCGTTTTGCTGAAAATCGCGAAAAACTCATTTTTTTTACCTTTGACCTTGAACAAAAATTTTTCCATACACGGGAATGATGGAGAACTTTTAGACACTGTTTATAATTATGTTTTGAACAATTTTACTGATTTTCAGCTTGTTGGGACTTTATGTACCTTCACTCTCATTTTTTGGTCTAGATTGACCGGACTATATGTTTGAGGAGGCCTATGACAAGAGTCACACTGAACTGAGAGGCATTCGTTAAGACCATTGTACTCGTAGACAACAATCTTAAAAGTTCAGGATAAAAGGCTCATTGATTGATTGAATTAATAATAATGTATTTATTCACCATAAGCCAGTTTTACAATTATGAAACATAGACACATTGAAGTGCAAAAAAAAAAATTGGTTGAGGGCCTAAAACTGTCCATTTTTAAATTCTCTGACTCCTAAACTAGGTGTACAGTAAAACTATATTCATAATGTCCCTTGGGAATCATCGCATTTCTGAATACAAACAAATGCTAATTTCCATGTCCATCAATTACATCAATTACATTTAACAATATTATTAATTTTATTGTGTATAATAATTTGAATACAGAACTAAGTACTTTATTGTTGTTTTGTTTTGATTATCGTGTGAACTAAGTAAGGACAAGAGTGGAGGCTCTACGTGGGGATCGTGCAGTCCATGACCCTTTACGGGGCACCGGTGTGTGCGCGTTCCTTGAGGCGGCGACCAGCTCGCCGGTTGAACGCATCCCAAAGGGTCATGGTGATCCGAATGATCCGAGGATACCGCACGGTCTCCTGTGAGGCGGCGAGCCTCCTTGCCGGACTGTCACCATGGGATCTGGAGGCAAAGGTCCTCGCGCACCTTTATGAGTGGCGCGAGGAGGTGAAACGCCAGGGCGAAACTCCGCTGCTGCGACACCTCGCGACTCGGCGGAAAGAGCTCCGGCAGGACTTCATGGCGACATGGAGAGAGCGACTGGCGCAACCCAGCGCTGGGCACGCCACCATTGCGGCGGTAGTGCCCCTCTTTGAGGAGTGGCTGGAGAGGCACCACGGCGTCCTCACCTTCCGCCTGACGCAGGTCCTCACCGGACACGGAAGTTTCGGGAGGTTTCTGTGTAGGATAAAGCGGAGGGAAACGCTCGGGTGTCCCCACTGTGAGGATCGCCCAGAGGACACGATGGAGCATACGGTGGAGATCTGCCCCGCTTGGGTGCAGCCCCGCCGTGTCCTCGTGGAGGCGATCGGCGGCAGCGACCTCTCGTGCTCGGCCCTGGTCCAGGCCATGGTACGGAGCGAGAGGGAATGGGAAGCAGTCTCCTCCTTCTGCGAAGCAGTAATGCTCGCGAAGGAGGCGGAACGGGTGAGGGAGTCGCTCTCACGCCCTTAGCAGCAGCCACCGCAGGAGACGCCCTGGGCGGAGGACGTTGCGAGACGATCTCTGGCCACCGTAGACCCGGGCCTGCGGACGGCGAGTAGTGGGTATCTCGCCGTCCGATCAGCACCAGGCCCGAGAGTCGACGGCGCGTAGTGTTCCTGTGTGTTCAAAGAGTTATTAGCATTCATGACGGGGCTCGTCATGGCCGATGCCTGCCCAGGGGTTGAGGATAAATTCGACTTCTGTCTAAACTTGTTCGCGTAGTCAAGGATAAACTTTCCGCTCGTGTACCTATTGCAGGTGTCCACGCTTTCTCGGACTCCACCATAGCTCTCTCGTGGATCCACTCATCTCCCCATAGATGGTCTATTTATGAGTTTTTTCCAATCTCAAAAATGCCCAATGCGCCTAAATAAGTTTTTACTTCAAAAAAACAAAAGGCATTCAAACAATTTTTAGATTAGACACTTATTTGTTACTAGCAACCCGCCCGGCTCCGCACGGCTAATAATTATACACACCACGGGGTCTCATCTCGAACAAAGAAAATTTAGTTCAAATAAATCTCAACAGATGGCGCAATATGCATCGATTTCTTATTGAAGTATAAGTAATATTAATTTTTTGAAAATAAATATGGTAAAACTGTATGTCCTTATTTAACAGACTGCCTTAATCATAGAATTGTGGAATAATTGGCTTGTAATTCAAATTTAGACGATCAGTGGAACGAATCCTTAGACATCTTTACTTCTTGTACCAATAGATGGCGCTGTTTGAAGTTTTAGCGTTTATTCATTCGTCCCTTTAAAATTTGAATACTGATACATTTTGTTACAGTAAAACTGCTATGAAGTGCCAAAAATACTATAAAATAATTCCTCAATGTGTGAGAAAATATTGGTAAGACTATGTAAATTCATTCAGTTTGCAAGCCGTCGCTGCTAACACCATCTAGAGAGGTGTAAAGGACAGAGCTGAACAATGAACAAAAGTTACTTGTGCCAGACGAAATCCCGACTTCACGTTTGTTACAAGTAGTAGGCAAAAGTGCCAAAAACGGCCGTTTCGGACACTTTTGCCCACTACTTTGAACATGAAGCATTTTGAGACCTGTTTTAACAACATAAAAATTCTTTATCCTCTTTGTAACAAACGTGAAGTTGGATTTTTTAACATTTATTTTCTGTGCTATGCTACGATTTTTTATTCAATGAGGGCGCCACTGGACCGCGAGAAGGGCCTTAAGTGGTTTAGAAGAAGTAAGCGGAGAAACAGTCAGACACAGACGGCAACTTTCATCATCATCATCATTTCAGCCGAAAGACATCCACTGCTGGACATAGGTACCTCTTAAGTATCGCCACAGTGACCGGTGCTGTGCGTCTCGCATCTATCGGCAACCCCCCAAGTAACAAAAATACGTTATATTATGGTTATGGAAACGTTTTTAATAAAACGTTGGTTATATAAGAGTGGTCTTATCAAATTAACTAAAACGTTTATGGGACGCGAAAGTGGCCCAATTATAAGACATTATAGTTGTATAATGGTTACATTAAAGTCAACTTGTGACCATTTAACGTCAATTAGATGTTTTATAAACGTTAAATAACTAACTATTACGTTGTGTACTGGTTGTGACGAGACCATTCTTAGACGTGTAAGTTAAATAATAGTCATAATTGTAGACGTTATTTTGTTTTCATAATTTATTTCATGTGCTAACGGTGCGCGCTGCTGTGAATAACTGTGTTGTTTTTCTACGCGAGATGCTATTAAAAGTTTTAAACTTTAAAGTGGTATTAGCTATTAAATAAACGAAACTACAAATATTAACTCTGCTTACTACCTATGTTAAGTGTAGTTCTACTGGGGATCTTAGTTTCTCGATGATGTTTGTATGTATTGTTGAGAAGATTTTAACACCCTCCTGAAATTTTTGATATTTCACCATTGTTGTTTATTTATTTAAAATATATTTTCCTACAAAAGTTGTATCCATCTTGGTTTAGTTATGAGATGACAGTTACCCGACGCTTACTGGACTTATGGTCATATAAACGTTGGCCTTAAGACCTTAAGATGAAGACATGCGCGTCATTCCGTTTGACTTTAGGGTTCCTTAATTAAATACGACAACCATTGTTTTATAAATCTCATATTCATAACATAGTGTGTACAGGTGGTTTAAACCAACAGTGATATCGCGTAAAATAAATCATTATTTATAAAAAAAAACCAGGCAACCACTTTCACTACAAGCAGAATCTTTGCATTCCGAAGTTCCCTTATTTTGGTCGACTGCAATATTATAAACAAAATTTAAAAAAAAAAGTGATAATCGTACGTTAATTACGGATTAATTATTATGTTAAAATTATTAATAAACGTTACCTAAATGTACATAATGATTTGTGTTTATTCATCGCAGTACTAATGAATATATTGTAAAATAAAATGTATGTACGGAACCATTTTGTATTCCAGTGATACGCTCTTGATCGTTGGTTAATTTGGGTATTTAGTTGTGTACACGTTAATTTGACGTATACAATATGACTTAATAGTCACACGACTAAAACGTAGTGTTATCGTCACATTACAACCAATACGTCGTATACGTGTTTCAAGTTAAACTACTATAAAACAAATTCAAATTGTCATGTAAATATTATATAGTGGTTTTTCAAACTACGATATTGTCTTCCAAAAACCTTCTATGCGACTAAAACGTTTATACGACTAAAAGTGATGACAAGTAAACGTTGTGGCCGAAACCTTATAATAACGTCGCATAATTTAGTTGTGTACACGTTTAATCGACGTTTACATTATGACTTATTAGTCACACGACTAAACTGACACAAGTAGTTAGCTCAGTACCACTATAAAACTGCTATAAAACTAAAAGTCGTATTGATATCGGACTATATGACGTTATTGCTTGTTGGCCGCGTCCCTCACCAACGTCATCGTCATCGGTCCACCTTGTTGGAGGCCTATACCGGCAGACGGTATAACTTTATTATTATATTAATTAGAGATTAGAGGTAAGGCGCATTCTAACAACTTGCTGATGCCGATTGGATGCTAATTTGTTATTATTACAATACACTTTACATACAAACTAAACATGGATACCTACTGTTTTCTTATACCAGATGGCACTTAGCTATTTAAATTCTTACATGTTTTGAAACGTTGCGGTACGTGCTGTTATGTGTAAACAAACATCGGAACCTACTTTTATTTCATGACGACGCGTATTTAACGCACATGGTGTTTTGTTATCGAGGTGAAGGAAAGACGTCCATGGTATAATGTTTTTATGAGGTATGGTTATCAAAAACGATCCTCTGTTCTTCGTCGCTCCTTGACGGTTGAGGACCGCGAAATTTTTTTTTTTTTTAACTTGGCCGTCTCCCCATTCCCAACCACTGCAACTTTTAATCACCGGAAAACGCTGAGGCAAATGAGGCTCAACCAGTCCCGGAGAAGCGTTTAAACTGTTTTGGGTCCATCAATGAAATGAATTAGAAAAGAACAGCGGAGGAATAAGAAAAAACATAATTTCCACTTCCATTGAAAGTTAGAGTTGGTTAGTTGGTAGGTTGGTTGCTTGGTTCCTGGTTATTATCAACCAGGAGAGAGATCAAAGCAAGACTAATAGGCACAAATGGACATTACACCAACTAGAATATGCCAAAATCGTGAGCTGTTACATTTGCTACCACCAATAGGTATGGCAAAAACTCACGGACATTTGTTCTAGTTTTGTCCACAAGAATCGTGTAGTAGACAACTCTAGACGTAGGTAATCTAGACACTATCTAACATAATATTGCGTTCGTTGAGTGACGTGAAAAAAAAGGCCTCTGTGGGATAAGAGGGGCCTAAGAGGTTAACCTCTTAGGCCCCGCGGACAAACCCAATATCCCACAATTTTCATGGTTTTCGAGGGTGTTAAAGTGAAGTCAAAATGCGCGGCGCTCGGCCGATAGCTAGTTAACCCTGCGGCAGCGCACCTTACCGCGTTTCAACCTGAAAATGTGTGTGATGTAAATGAAAAACCATTAAAATTTAAAAAAACGTCTGTATTTTTCATAATTAAATCATTATTAGGTACATTTCAAGATCAGCAGGGAGTTTAAAAAACGAAAACCCCGGATTTGAAGAAGCCGAGTTCATACAACAGTACACTACGCAATACGCTCGTGGCATTTTAAAACGGTTCGTGGCTCAAGAGATAACACGACCACTCGTCTCGACACGGCAGCCGCAACTGCGCGCACCGCGACTATCGCTTAGGGCTAGCATAGATGCGCGTGTCTGTGTGAGTGTGCCGTTTCGAACGTTTGTACGTAGTTTCCCTACTGTTCATATTTATACTGAGGTATAGGGGTACAGAGACGGACGTAGGGTACCTTTCATCTAGAAAAAACGTTAGCGAGTGAAAGAAGGGCTCGCTAGTATTATCACATTTACTTTTTAGTTAAAGAAAAATCCCCTTCCAGCAACTTACACTGGAATTATGATGATTTTAAAACGTCATAGTAGGCACACCCTTTTTTTGTGGTTTGGGAAATCATCCAATGACTTCTCCCGCTCAGGGTGAAGCGGGAAGGCGTGGCAGACTTTTACTGACTAAAACCCGTCCCTGCTCGTTCAGTTCCCTGTGTGCTAAGGGCCGCGGTAACTTTATTGGCATCATAGAAATATAAATAACAGATTGGCACTTAAATATTTTACCCACGTGTCGCAAACATAATTACTGTATTTCAAACTGACGGTAAACATGGATGAGCGTCAAAACTAGTTCATGAGCGAAAAGCTTGGTACTACAACTTACTGACAACATTAAAATAATTTATTAATATGTACCTACCCTTTCATTAAACAGCTTCTGTGCTAAATTAATTTAAAAACGTGAGTTTGTGAACGCACCCACACGATACAGGAGTAATTCCTAGTGTGGACAACGTTTTTTTTTAAAGAAAAGACTCTTAAAACAATAAAAAACTGTACCTACCTACATGTATTATAAACTGGTCAACATTAGTAACTAAATCGGATAGCAAACAAAGATTTCAAAATAAAAATCAAGTTAACCTTCATATTTTTTTTCATAAATCCTTAGATTTTCAAAAGTAATTCATCGGCTTTTCTCGTCTTTGTTGTTTTCCAATTTTCTGCGTATTTTCTTCGCAATATTGACGCGGTAGGTAAGCTTGAAAATACAGTAGGTACAGTACATACATACCTAGACATTTTCCAAGTATACTTTTCGATCCTTACTGTATTGTCTGACATTTCATCATAATAATTGGATTTATATGCTCCACAAAGAAAGCTTTTTACTTTATAGGACCTATTTTGAAACCCCAGGTAAAGCGTTTGCCGCAAGATTCTTTCATATTTTTTCTTTATAAAAACTGTTTTCACGATAGTTGAGAAAAAGCAATCATACGATTATACAAAATATAAACTATAAAGCATCATAATATGATATGAGTATTCCCTTTTGTGGTACAACTTGGGAGTCAGTCTTATCAGCAGTGCATTGCGATATGCTGAGATGACGGTGAAAAAAGTACAAATGAATCATATGTTTTTCTCAACGATTCCAACCTATTTAGAAGAAAATAGGGTTGGAAAGAGGAGTCTTTCCCTGATAACATCAAAAACTAATAGAAATAATGAATATCTGGATTTACCTATATCCTTCCTACCGCCTTTTCGGATACCTATTATGAACAACAAGGCTGAAAAATGATGTTAAAATCTAATAATAAAGTAAGAAAAGATTTTTTAATTCTTAATTCATGATTCGGCTTCTCAAGGATTTCTGGCACACTTCCCCGAGGAATACGGCTATATATAGGTAATTACGATAATGATAATGTACAGGATTTTCATAAAACGAAGATTTACCAGACTAAGTAATTGCGTTCTCTGATGTTTTTATCAATAAAATATTTACGCAGATTTTACGTAATAAAAATTCTATACAGTATATTTTATGAGCCTTTCTCCGTTCATAACTGATGTGATAGCAGCATGCTCTACCAGCTCTTCTTTTGATGTTCTCCGTTACTAATCTATCTTATTAAGCACGACGATTAGGCATTTATACTTGTGGCATACTGAAAATTCCTGGATTCTGACACGTTTATTGTTTTTCAAAGTATATTCCCTCACGATTAATGCATTTTTGCATTCGCTGAAACCATTGTAAAAAGCAGTTGGACCATTCTTCCTTAGACCTCTTCAATGGCTTCATGGAACGCATTCATCGGCGATTCAGGGTACGAGCCCTGAATCGGCGATGACGTGTGCCTCTACTTTTTGGAAACAAAAAGAAGTCGTAGGGTGCGAGGTCCAGGCTGTAAGGCGGATGCGTCAAATGTGCTTCAAATGTGCAAGGCTTCAAATGAACTGATACGCGTCCGTTACCTTAACGGAATTTGAGGATTCGTTATCGTTGTGAAGGAGGACATTGCTTCGAGGACGCTTTTTGCAAACTTTTTCTAAGACTCTGGGCAGGCAAGTATTGACGTACCAATCTGCAGTCACTGTCCTTTGATCTTCAAGCGATACTGTAGTGTAATGGCCTTTTTTTTTTGGAGGTGGGGGAAATCATCCAATGCCATCTCCCGCCCTGGGTGGAGCGGGAGGGCGTGTCAGACTCTTACTGACTAAAACCCACCCCTGTTCCTTCCCTGCCTGAGTGCCCAGGGGTGCGGTAACTCTGTTAAGAATTTATCCGCTACCCCTAGGCATACTGTAATGGCCTGACTTGCCGAAAAAACATTTTAACCGGTTTTCTACCAATGCTTCGACTTTTCTTAATTTTCGTCGGCAAATCTTCAAAAGGAAAGACCCACTCTGCCGACTGGCTTTTTCTTTCGGGTTTACGTCTAAATTCTCCAAGCCACGAATACACAGTGCTGCGACATGGTGCTTCATCATCAATTAATGCCAATTGAAGTCTCTGGCAACTCTCTTGTTAACTTAAGCCACAGCGAAAATCATAAACAATCATGGAACGAAAATAAGATAGATAAGATAACTTTTATTGGCATAAAAACAGTGTGTACAAGTACAGTAAGGCCCTGACTCCTGTGCTAGGTTACAGGAGTCAGCGTCTTCTCTTCTCCCAAACATAAGGTGAATTTATACAATACATTGAATTAAATTACAAGTTAGATACAAAATTTACACAATAAATTAAATTGAAATGGAAATATTACAATTGAAAAATGAAAATGAACTAATACAGTTGAAAAATTACATTAAAATTAATATAATATATTGCATTTAAATTTAAAACTTAAATTAAACTGATAATAATGTTATTTAAAATTATAAAATTAAAATAAAACAATTAAAAATTATAATTATAGAATAAAACAATTAAAGATTATAAAAAAATTAAAATAATAATCAAAATTAAAACTATAAAATGATTCAATTAGAATTAAAGGAAAACAAAAATAAAAACCAAAACAATTGCTTAAAATAGTGTCGATATACCTATGTGAGGTAAGTGCATGTGTATGTGTGTGAATGGTATTGCGGTTAGTTAAAGGGTACATACGAGGGTGGTTCATTTAAATTGAATATTTATTCCTATGTTAAAACGGTTTCTATTTGTTTGTAGTCTTGTGTCATTAACAATGAAATAGTCTTAAATTTAGCTTCTCTGATCATTACTGAATTTATATTTAGTATTCTATTTATCTTATTATAAAGGTGAACTGATAAATGCATGCGTTGTTTTGCTAAATTTAACAGGAACAGAAACATCCTGACAGTACGCTTACTTAAGACTTGCTCATTGAATGGTGTGGCAAGATGCTGTTTGATGACTATATGCAAAACGAACATTTGCCGCACAGTGAGAACTTGACTCTTGTCATGTAAGGTATAAGGTAGCGGTGGGGAATCTAAAAGGCCTGAACATCATAACTTTGAGCACAGATCTTTGGGCCCTTTCAAGCTGCAACAAATGAGTTTTGCATGCTCCACCCCAGACACCAATGCAATACCCGATCACTGACTGGGCTAATGCGTAATATACTGTCCAGAGCAGCTCGTAATCAGCAACATGTCGTAGTTCCTCAAAAACCCATATGAGTTTTCTAATTCGCGAAGTGGTCAACTCTATGTGCTGCCGCCAAGCAAGCCTGTCGTCTAGTAGTACACATAAACATCTGACCATATTTGACTGACTAATAGCTAGACATGAGCCGGACGCGTGGTCCTGGGAGGCGTCACTGGCATGTAACTTGACGCATATTTTGACCGGCTTGCCGGCTCTAGAGCAACTAAAATGGGCAAGGGTAAATTTAGATAGGTTTAATGTTAGTAGGTTAGACCTTAATCAGTGGCTCACTTTAAGCAAGCCAGACTCGGTGTTTTGACGAACCTCCTCCCAGGTCTCCCCATGAAATACGAGAGCTGTGTCATCAGCATATGCAAAAATCTTGCCACTTGGAAGAGCTAGTTGACAAAGATCTTTAATGTAGATCAGGAAGAGCTAGGACCAAGGATACTACCCTGTGGTACCCCTATGTAACTAAAGCATCTGAACTAACGTGTTCCCGAATTTTCACTCGCTGTGTCCGATCACTAAGAAAGTCCTGAAAGATCTTTAGGGCCATACCCCGAACACCAATCCGTTCAAGCTTGTTTACGAGCAATGGTATCGAAACGGTGTCGAAAGCCTTGGCAAGGTCAAGAAAAACGCTGATACATTTTCTTTTAGTATCTAATTGGGATGTGACGTGATCGACAAGCTGTCCAATGGCGTCCTCGGTACTTCTTCCTGACCTAAAACCAAACTGTGCATCTGACAATATCCTATAATGTTCTTAAAAGCTGATTAACCTACTGTTAAAAATGTAAAAACCTGAGCGTAGTATCTCGAGAGTTTCAAAGGTACGAGACGCACAATAACTGACGGACAGACGGAGAGATGAAAAGCCGGTTAAACAGACAGAAAGACAAACGGACAGACGGACAGGCAAAACATGTGGACAGGCGGACAGGCGGACAGGTGGACAGGCAGACAGACGGATAGACAGACAGACAGACGTACAAACGCACAGACGGACAGACGGACGGTGGACAGATGGACAGACGGACAGACGGACAGACGGACAGACGGCCAGACGGACAGACGGACAGACGGACAGATGGACAGATGGGCAGATTGTCAGACTGACAGACGGACACTCGGACGACGGACAGATGGACAGGCGGACAGACAGACAGACAGACGGACACCTGGATTGATGGACAGCCGGACAGACAGACAGACGGACGATGCACAGATGGACAGATGGACAGACAGACAGACGGACAGACGGACGACTGACAGACAGTTAGACGGACAGCTGGACAGATTGACAGACGGACAGACGGACAGTCGGAGAGATGGACAGACGGATGACGGACAGACAGACAGATAGATGGACCGCTGAACAAATGGACAGACGGACGACGTACAGATGGACAGATGGGCAGACAGACAACTGGATAAATGGACAGACAGACAGACGGACGCCTGGACAGATGGACAGACGGACAGACAGAGAGCCGGACGATGGACAGATGGGCAGATGGACAGACAGACAGATGGACAGACGGACGACGAACCGATAGACAGACGGACGACGGACAGACATATAGATGGACAGATTGACAGACGGACAGACGGACAGTCAGTGAGACGTACAGACGGACAGTCGGACAGATGGAGAGACAGACAGACGTACAGCCGGACAGATGTACAGACGGACGACCACAGACGGACGACGGACAAACGGCCAGACGGACAGACAGACACGTGAGTGTCAGCAATAGGGCTCCAATTAGATGCACAAACTTTTGTGACAGACGACGGACAGACACACAGATGGACAGACGAGCAGACGAAATTAAAAGACTGAATATGTCTTTGTTATCATAGAAACGCGAGTCCCGTGCTCGGGCAGAAGAGAACTCGAAGTCGACATAGTTGGATAGAAATAGCTTTGTCTATTCTTGGTAGAATAGAGATAGAATTGGTCATGCTACGCCTGCAGCAGAATTGGTAGGAATTATCCTTAGCAAATGTTCTGGCTAAGTAGAATAATTGTTTAGATTTTTGTGTCAGGCTCTCAGATACGAATATTGGTTTAGGAGGGCCCGAAATCTTAATATGCGATGTGAACTACACACACATCCAAGACCAACCCACCTTGGTGAGATGGAACAACTATAATTAATTATTTATCTCGAAAGCTTAACATTCACTGCAACATCAACGGCACATGTTTATGAAACTACGCTATTGCTGAGTCACATAGGCTTATTATCCTTGAAAAAACGCAATTCCTATAGGTCTCAGGATCGTAGTTGCAGAAAAAATAACCATATTCGTGTTGCGATGCAGAAAAGTCTTCCACCTGTATACGTATAAAAGCTGACGCAAACAATGAAACATGATGTCCCATATCCATTTTAATATTCCTTGAAACGCTGGGCAATCGCACAGTTGTTGATAAATGAAACATAATACTAACACCTACCTACATACTTACGTAGGTAGTATTGGACTCACAATCATGGTACTTGATACTTGCAAATACAGGCACTGCCATCAGCATTTTTTTTTCTTTGGAAGCATTGCATAGCAGAATTGGCTGACATACTTATTACATTTTGCAACGATAGGTACACACGTGTTGCAGAATAATTGCAAAAACTAAAAAAGAGTAACTGAGTAACTTACTCATCATAATGAACAGCTTTAACAATAGGATCAATGACGAAATCGCGAAAATATACAACTCTCTTTCCCAAAACCTTTGCATTCAGGTCGCCCATGACAGTGACGATGTTCTGCTGCTTTATCCCCCTCATCCTCATCTCATAAGGATGAGGGCATTGCAGAAGTCGTTTTTGGTAACCTCAGGTTTTGCCATTATGCTTTGGTTGGGGCGTAGTGCAGTACGATGAAAATCTTCCGGGCTCTTGAGATGAAACGCTGAGATCGCTTTCCAGTTCTCAAAGCTTTTCTTAGTTTATCAGAAAAGATTTCTTTCCTCACTTTCGTTACCCGAAAATAGCAAAGTCATGCCTTTGGACGTTAGCAGCTCACCAATACCGTTTCTTCTCACTACGCATGGGATGAGGGTCTGCAGATAGTAATTAAGCATTACTGCTTCTGCTTTGACTAGTCGACTGTCGTCGTTAAGGATACAACCTCCCAAAAAGAATTTTGGTAAAGTATCGGTCCGGTTTCTTACTATTTCGGTTTCTTGAATCTGGGATTGTCGGGCAAGTGAGGGATTAGGCCACTGTGCTTTAATCCAATCGCGGGGCTCTGCCGTCTTAGAGCTTACGGATGGGCTCGATTTCGTTTCAGGTACCCTCCATGGCAGGCGCAGCGGCGCGGTCCTATTATTGCAGGTCCCAGGGAGGATGACATGGACGTGGATATCTCGGACTGGCTAGGACTTTGCCTATACAGTACTCCACCACAAGCACAGAAGATGGTAGAAGATAATGTTGCTCTCACTAACAGTGATTCCCACCCAGACCATCCATACCTTAGCTCCGTCCCCCTTTAATGAAACTTTGTGTTCATATATATTATTATGTTAATAATATCCGAGTATAATTGAAACTCTATACTCCACTATATATAGAGATAGTCACTTTCTGAAGTGCAAGAGCGTGAAAACTTCAGCTCCTTGAACTAAATTGTAGTTAAATTGTCTGCGCAATATTTCGGGGAAACGCTGTGTTCATTTTAACCTTGTTGAAAGTAGACAGATATATTTTCGCCTATACAGCATGTTACAAAAACCCTGTCCAATCCAATATAGGCGTATTCCTGGTTTAACATACCTACGCACTAGAAAAAATTTAAAAAATAATGTACTTAACCCTTAAAAACCAAAATATATAGATTTTTTATTTGAATTTTATGAAATGCGAAATTTAACACTAAATATGGCAAATGTCATAAGTTGACAACGCTCCACCGGCCGGCGAAATTTTTTCATTGTTGCCCTGCACTAGCCGCGCTGTAGGCATTCTTTAACAAAGGATCAAAAATGGATCAAAAAGACCGTCTCGCTCAGGCGGCGTCTTTGACACTAAACTGTAGGTAAACTTTGTCGAGCGCTCAGTGTTGACTTTGATAAGTTTTTTTTTAATTTGATCATTGAAAAATAATAATCTAGTATCCAATAAATGAATTTACGTTTACGTGTATGCAGTACGATATCAAATAATAAATACCCTTCAGGATCGGACAGAGTTTTTTTTACATGCTGTATTGTTTCTACTTCAACCTATTCTCTTCGCAGTTTATTGTTTTAGTGCATTGTTCTCGAACTATCTTCTCGACTCTTACTCTATAGCTGAATTGCTAACGGACCAGTACCCCGAGTGTCAGTTTTTTAACGTACTCGATCGCATTAAAGTAAACGTCAATTTGTACCTACTAAAACTGTAAAAACGCTGCCTGGTGACAATAACCGGTAACCTCTTATTTTCTATACGATTTGACATAAGCGAACGTTTACGCAAACGCGTTCAAGTGCGTTAAAAACTCACGCTAGGCCCTCTGAAGGCTCATATTCCAAGTCAGTTTGAGGGAACCTCCACTTGACTCAGTCACCATTTTTTTTTGGGGTGGTAAATCATCCTATGACTTCTCCCGCTCTCGGTGGAGCGGGAGGACGTGTCTATAACCCACACCTGTTCCTTCCTTGTCGCTCAGACAAGCCCAGGGGAGCGGTAACTCTGTTACGAATTAATCCGCTACCCCTTGGCAGTCGCCATGACAACGAAAAATAACCTCGACTAATGTCAATAAAAATATCAAGCATTACTCGTAAGTTACCTAATTAGATTCGAGGTGGAATCGAGTTGAAGGACATGACTTGGAATATGTGTTTAAATGAAGCTTAACACCTAATTTTAACTGACTTTTGTCACGTTACTTTACGGATCTTTTCAGAAAAAGCATCAAGAAACTCGAATCTTTATAATGTCACCAGATAATTTAGTAAACACTGTTAGTTTATGAAAAAGCCCATAAAATTGTAAACTATTTATTTTGGGTTCGTATACATTGTAAATTCATATATCGAGAGTTTATACTCTCGCAACATTTATCGGTCATGTTCATTTTTACCTTCTTTAACTCATGCCCGACTCGACTCAAACTTCCATCTTCAGCCCCTTTTACGTCCCATAAAAGTTATTTTAATAACGATTCTGAATTGAATAAGAAGCCTTGCAATAACTGCTTATTACGAACGTTCAAAGCTCAAGGGCATAGCTGCTTTGTTATCAGTTAAAGGGCTATTTAAGCTCAATATAATATTTGATAAGAAAGAAGACATTTTATCGAGATTTTTTTTTAATTTCTGTGCTTTTAGAGGTTAAAGGCCGTCAAACACGATGAAGATAAATAATCACTAGGTACATAATACATTATAAAACAAAGCGCCGCGTCTCTCCGTCTGTCTGTCCGCGATAAACTCAAAAACCGCTGAACGGATTTTCATGCGTTTTTCACCAATAGCTAGAGGGATTCAGGAGGTAGGTATAGGTATATAATTTATACCCGTGCAAAGCTGGGACGAGTCACTAGTATAATATTTATAGCATCTTAGAACATATTTCACAATACCACCAGCCCTACGTTTGAATGACGACGAAGATGGTACGTAATTATTACAAGGACATTTATATGCCCATAGCTGTGTGCTGCACTAAAGATTTTCTGAAAAATGATGCAGTTCTGTTCCTCGTTTGGCGAGGTTACGTAGATAGTGCTATTAAAATCTCTCTCGTAACCTGTTGAATAAAATCGTGACTAGTTAGAAATTGAGGGACATTGAATATTTTTGGAAGACGATGTCCAGCCGTCAGTATTTCATAGTTGAAAACTTGGAACACCAGTAACAAAGATACCCACTAACATCGGAGCGCCCAAACAAAAGTAGTTCTGAAATTCATCATCACTGCCGATATTTCATACATTGATGAACGGCTCCGCTTGTCACTATCCACGTGAAACGCCTGTGACAGTGTTACTGAGTGAGTACCACTTTTTCTTCATATTTCACTGTCCTCATTTCTCATGAAGAGGAATGTGCAGGTACGTATATAAGAAACTCGTCAAAATTGGTGGTTCTACCGTCCGCTGACCACACACACTGTCTGCAAACATATCGTATGACAAGCGTTACACTGGCAAATCGATAGATACTCGTATTTTATTTATGTACTACTCGTATTAGCAAAAAAGATAAGTAACCACATACACACTACAAAACTACATATATCGCTACTATTAAAACGAATCATACCTTACAGCACACAAGCACAGCCACGCACACATCGCATTCATAGAGTGACACCTACTTAAAAATTTTTGCCAGTTTTGAAGCAGCTAAACACTAAAAACTATATACCCGCCTATTGTGAACATTATTTAAAATCAACGAGTGCATCACTTCGCCCACCCATAGGCCCGAGAGTCGATGGCGCGTAGTGTTCCACGGGCGCCTCAAAGAGTTGTCAGCAATCATGACGGGGCCCGTCATGGCCGATGCCTGCCCAGGGGTTGTGGATAAATTCGAAACAGTGTTACCGCGCCCCTGGGCACTCAGGGCAGGGAAGAAACAGGGGTGGGTTTTAGTCAGTAAGAGTCTGACACGCCCTCCCGCTCAACCCAGATCGGGAGATGTCATTGGATGATTCCCACCACACAAAATAAAAAAAATAAAAAATCGTCATAATGCTATTTACGAGTACTATCAGGTTCTCGTTACGTTTTTAAACATTATACATATACCCTGCGTGTTTTGAGAATTTCTTTTATTTTTTAATCAATACGAATCACTAACTACACTTTTAAGAGCCGAGATAATGGTTTTGCATGAGCAAAACGTTTCAATTAGTGAATTTGCGAGACGTCATGAAACGACATAATGATATCGGTGAGTAACAAAATGTTATTATTATGTTTAGAAGTTTAACATTATGTTTAAATAACCCATCCAAGGGGACTTGTCTCAAGCGACCCCAAGCAATTTTTGATGTCGAAGCTGCCTGACAGATACCCACAGGCACAACCGGGTTGGCTTCGCAAAAGAATATTTGGATTTTGATTCGTGCAATAATTATAGTTATATTTAGCGATGAAAAATGTTTTAAGTCAGACAAGGACGGTCGCAAAATATTGTGGCGAAAAGATGGTGAGCGCTATAATATAAAAAAAAAATCTTGCATGTAGGTCTAGTGGCCGCATTACTTTGGGATAATTATTGGGGATGGATGTTATCAATGGGTCCCGGTCAATTAGTGCAATCGGCTATTAATAAAAATATCAGGGGTAATTAAATTTGTTATAGGTGAGTGATGTTATATTAGTGAGATTACAATTTAAGATACCTGTATCTTGAACTATGTATGTTTGTACTGTCATGTTTATTCATATCACTAATAAATAAATTACTCACTTGAATATGAAAACTAACGTTAATTCTTGTCTGACTTCGAATATTTGCCATGCAAAAAACTTTATATTTTGTAATTAAAATTTTAAAAAACCTAGTTAATAAATATTGTCCATTTCTTATTACAAATTGTTTTATTTCTACATCCATATATTTTTCTCGAATAATGTTCTTATTATCTGGTAAATTACAAAAATAAAAATAAAACGAATTGAAAAATAACATTTGTATTAGCAACAAGTTTGAGGTTCGATCCTGGGACGTTTGGTTTCCAAGTCCATTGCTTGTGTGCCTAAAGTACCGATACCTATATCGGTAAATTTATGCTTAATACATATATATTTGTAGGCGTCACTCTACGAATGCGATGTGTGTTTGTGTGCAATACGTAACGATTCATTTTAATAGTAGCGACATAGTGTTTTAGTGTGCGTGCTGGTTTCTTGTCTTTTTTGCTGTATGTACATGACTATCGCTGGGACACCATCGCCTATCGCTTCCATATTTTGCAAAAAATTAGCACTCATTTGGTATGCGGCGAATGTCACGCTCCCGATAAATGAAAAAATTAGTACCTAAAATTCAAAATTAGTGGGTACTCCAGTGACTACCGAACAACCTTCGAAGTCGATGTTCTCGCAAACTACTAAGATACCAATTTCTTTGTTCAAGTAAATACTAATTATTACCAATTGAATATTCATTATTTATCAAATATTGTAGCAATTGCGATGGTAGTCATGTACGTACTTTATTTAATCACAGAAAAAACTCCAAAGGTAGAGCGATACTCACAAGCAATATACTTATTCTAAAAAAGCTTGTCAACTTTTACGGATCCACCTGTAAAATCTCATAAAATATGTTCCTAATCCGTGAAATATTGTTGATAAAAAAAATTGAAGGTTCTCATTCATCCCACACTTCGCAATATGTTAGACTTGTTTCGCACGAATAAATTAATCTGAGTATATCACCATTGACAGCATCTTACAAATACATATTCCTGTTTAGTAGAGTGAATTTACTCAAAGAAAGGTAGGTATTTTTCCAGAGTAATTATGACATCATTAGTTACTGAATGCCATTTACACAAATTACGATCAAGTAACGTGGGTCTCATTCAGACATCACCACTGCTCTCAAAATGGTGAAGGAAAACATCATAAGGAAACCGGCAAATTCTAGATATAACCAAAAACTTCGAAGACTTCCACCGACCCACATTGGGTCCGCGTCCTGGAATACGACCCACACCCTCTCACAGAGAGGAGGCCTGTGTCCCAGCAGTGGCAACATTAATATGCTGATTTGTGTATTGTAATTACTAAATACCTAACCCAACTTAAGGCTAAATTTTATTGTTTCGTTAACTATAATGTCCTTGAAAAAAGGACAGTCGAGTTCGTGGCTAAAGTAATAACAGCCGCACGGGTCGATCTATCAGGTTAAGCTACGCTTGCCGGGGTTGGTCCATGGATGGGTGACCATCTTTACATACCGAGACTCCTCCGTGCCTCGGAAAGCACGTTAAGCCGTTGGTCCCGGCTGTCAATCGTGGACCTTTGACAGTCGTTACGGGTCGTCAGAAGCCCGAAAGTCTGACAACCAGTCTTACCAAAGGATACTTGTGTGGAGGTCAGACAGGCAGTCGCTCCATGTAAAATACTGGTATTCAGCTGCATCCGGTTAGACTGGAAGCCGACCCCAAGATAGCTGTTGGGAAAAGGCTAGGCAGATGATGAATGTCCTTGAAATTGTTTTATTGGTTTAACTTATTATAGAAAGCACTGGCACCTGTGATACAATATCTTTTACTAATACAGGCACCAACGATACCAACTAAACATTTTTTTTTTTAATTTTTATCTTTTTCAATTTGTATTTCCTGAAATAAACTTAAAAATTTCCTGAAAATAAACTTATTTCAATGCCATGCTTAGGCTAACGTGGGTGTAAAATATTTTGAGACAAGGAACTCTAAATGATGAGAAAATAATTCCTACACATACATACATAAAGACGTGCCTTTTTTCCATGGAAGTAGGCAGCAACTACCTACATACCGCCACCTGCCACGATCCTTTCATACTCTTTTTGCTTTGTTAACGTTCAATGTATGAATGCCCATCGCTACATACACGCACGTGGGTCGTGAGTTATACGCACCTGTCCTTTTTGAAGCTCATCACAAATAAGGGTTGTGCAACTGGATTATTTGTTAACTGGATTATTATCTTATATATTTTGGTTTCTTCAAAAGAAACCAAAATATATGATATTGATTGTACAAATACTTAACCGTAATTTTTTTAGGGTTCCGTACTATCTCAAAAAGAAAAAAGGAACCCATAAAGGAGCACTTTGTTTTCCGTCTGTCAAGATCTTTTTCTCAAGAACACGTGGAGGTATAAAGCTGAAATTAATATCAAACACTCAGGACTGCAACCCCTTGGAGCATTGAAAAACCCAACTTCTAAATCAACACAATCAGAAGATACGGCCGTTTATGCCGCATATGTTGACACTCAAGGGAATCACCTACAAGGTAACTACTTCCCGTTGACCTAGAATCATGTTTGGCAAGAAGTATTGGCATAGAGGACCAATTTTCTTTTAGTAAAGTGACCGCGACCTATTTCGATGTATGGGGACAAAAGATTTCCAACGGCAAAGTTAATTTTGTTCGAGATTCAATTCCTTTGATGGACTAACTACACTGGGTCACAAAAATTACGGGTTGCTAGTAAAAAGTGCGAAGGTTTCTTAAGATTAATTCGCGAAACTGTAATACATGATTATGTTGTAGATGACTAATTAATTTACATAAAAGAAAATATGTTTTGTACACTATTTTATTTTAATTATATACCTACACAAAATAATTAAAAAAACACTTCTCACTCATGACAACAAAAATACACATTATAGTTTATCTTAAAAAAGAAAACTTTTTGGCGTTTTAATACTTCATATTTTCTTAACGAGCTCGTAATATATCACTTCATTACGACGATGTGGCATGCTATAAAAAAAATTTTTAATACAATTTTGTGTATGTTTGGTCATACATTCCACTAGCTCACTCTTTAACTCGTGTAAGGTAGCTGAAGCTGAAGAGCGTAGTCTAACGCATCTCCTGAGCTCGTCTCATGAATTTCTATGGGATTTAAGTCTGCGCTGCGAGCTGGCACCTCCATGCAGGTAATACCGTCTTGAATATACCCATTGACCAAATGAGCACTATGTGACCGCGCATTATCGTGCAAAGATGAATTTGTAATGAAATATACGTAATTATTGTATTAATGGCGGTTGATAGCAATTTTATTTAAAAAAAACGAAATGACTAATTAGTAGTCTTTAATCAATTTACAGCAAATACAATTACACATATATTAAATATACTTCCTGATTTATATAATGGCAATAAACACTCTTACAAAACGATGTTATCACGACGACTGCTTGCGACGAAATGAGGGGCGACTATTTTTTTTTTTTTGAGTGGCGTCTCGCAGGTCAACCTCTGAGGCTGTCATCTGCTCAACCGGACTTGCCTGTGAAGGCTTTAATTTATTAAAGCCTCCAGCCAGGGCACTCCCGCGCTCTGCTTTTAAAGTCACGACCGCATGATAGTTTGAAAATAACGTTTTGACGCTAATACGGCCTCTCCTGACGTGTGGTTGTCCTCAGCCACATTGTCCTGATGATGGTCCTTTCTGCAGTTCATTGCAGTCGTCTTCGGCAACTGTTCTCGGGTGACGCGAAGGGCTCACGTCCTAAATAGCTGCATCCGTAATTGATGGACCCTGGTGTATTTCTGCATCTCCACGACTTGAATGGTCTTCACAGCTATTTGCACGGGTAGAAGGTACTGCGAGACTTTTCTCTTCAGCTAAAAATTAGAGAATGACACTCATTAGTAAAATCCTCATTACATAATCTAAACACATGATGTTATGCTGTAATTAAATTCAACATATCTAGACAGAGGTAATCAGTTAGCTTGTCTTGGCAGAGACACATCTCAATGCCCTTTTGAATAAACAGACAGAGGCACCCAGTTAGCTTGTCTTGGCAGAGACACATCTCAATGCCCTTGTAAACAGACGGATTCACACAGTTAGCACGTCTTGGCAGAGCCTTCGCTCAATGCCCTTACAAATAAACTGAGACGGAGGCACACAGTTAGCACGTCTCGGCAGAGCCCACGCTCAATGCCTTCACAAATAAACTGAGACGGAGGCACACAGTTAGCACGTCTCGGCAGAATTACACTATAACTCAATGTTCCTAGAATCATTATGCATGTACACATGACTCAAAATACATGACCATGCATCCTTTAGACCAGTATTTTTCAAACTGTGAGTGGCATATTCAAAAAGATTGAGCAATACTGCTTTAGACAAAAAGTAAATACAACGGTCTACTTACTCTCAAAAACGTGGCACACGACTCTGGGGGTTAGCAGCTGTAGTTCGTCTTGATAGTGTGGAAGGATTTTTGTCACACGATATGACTCTCCCGTCAACGAGTCCAGCTTGCCTGTCACTTGGGAAGTTTATATTACACACACATTATCATTTAGATTAAATGTATGTTTGACCTTCCGTCTCCTGTTAACATATTCATGTTGCTTACGTCTATTCTGGTCAAACAGTTCGCTAGCGCGCTGTCTTTGCGATTCGGTAGCACGTCATCAACAGCAAGTCAGCAACATCATGAATAAGTGACCTAATGACTGGCGTGACTGCTTCGACACCAATAAGCAATTGTAAAGGTGGAACCTGAGTGGTCTTGTGTTTAGTGCAGTTGATAACAAGCTGCATTTTCCACAAGGAATCGGACCACTTGCTCTCTGGCTTAGACGCCTCTATGCGTAATATATTGAGTAAAGTACGACAGTAGCTTTCGACCTAACCGTTTTCACGAAGATCTCAGAGGAGAATCAATTAAAAGTTAAATTTTTTTGTTCGCTCGGTCTAACCTGACTCTCAGAGATAGTTCGACCTAGGTTCTCAACCTCTGTAGCCACTAATGTACAGTCAGGCTGCAAAAGTCCATAAGAACGCTAAAGATTACATTGCTACGAACCGAGCCAGCACGATACTTCCGTGCGTATGTGTGCGCATCCACATTCCACAGATAACACACACTAAGGAACTGTCGTCGCACTGAGCTTAAAAACATCATTATTATTTTTCTGTGCCATTGAATACGCATCACACAGTCACAGAGGCGACTTGTTCTTACCATTGCATTGATAAAATTCGCGCAAATATGTCATGTGCTGGTAGCCGTATCAACTAAGTGTTGGATTCGCAAATAACGTAGCCCGAGTTCAAATCATGGTCGGTCCGTTGCGGTTATTTCTTACTTTGAAAATTCCCAATCTATATTAATGTAGTTATTTTTTATATTTCTATGAAAAATACTGTTGCATTTTTTGCACTAAATAGTTGCAAATTACGAATATGATCTATTAACCACAAGAAGAATCACATTCGTAATTTGCAATTATTTAGTTGTTACATCTTTTCGATGTTGTAAGGTGGAAATAAAAAGACGTGTTTAATAAAAATGTTTATTATTTATATTTACAAATTAAACATTTATGAGAATTGATACGTCGAATTGTTACCTAGATAAAAAAGTTATCTTGTAACCGTTATCTATGTTACGTGTAAGATTGTTTGTTGGAAGTATACCCATTTAGACCATTCATAATATGAATAAGTAACAATGAAAGGATATTAAAATTTTAATAAAATAAAATATAATTGTTTATATCCAGTTATTTATTGAAAAGTGATATACCGGCTTTTTCCTAATTTTTGAAAAAAAAATTTTTTTTTTCACTTTAAACTGTATAAAATCGTTATACTTAGCTACCCCAAAGACATTTTAAATGAAAAAATTTAATTAATTATTTTCATTAAAAATGTCTTTGGGGTAGGTAGGTATAACGATTTTATACAGTTTAAAGTGAAAAAAAAAATTAAAAATTAGGAAAAGGCCGACGAAAAATTCCAACGCTAGGGGGTCCAGAATCATGTACTGAATCACTAGTACACGTATGTGCGTTCATGTACCTTACACCCTGTATGATTTAGACTTTGTAAACATTTTATTTTTATGTAACGTCACAATGAATGTATTGAGGTCATAGCTTAATTGTTCATTTTCTTGACGAAAAGAAGATTGAAACTAAACCTCAATTTCTGTTAAAAGAACTTTAGTTCTCACAAGATAATCGTCAATTAGATGAGAAAAATAAATTGAACTATTATGTTACAACAGTGCGGGTAGAAGAATAAAAAACAAAATAGAATCATGATTATTGTCAACAAAATTGATAGCGAGTTCACTGCATTCTTAAGATAAGGCGTCTACCTCGCAGAAATCTAATTCTTTATTTAGTTTTTTTGTGATCTACCTTTCTAACTCTAAGAAATGTGTGAACAAGTTAAAGAATAATTTAATATATGTAATGCTAATCCATAACTTCCAATCGAGTAAAAACTTACAAAAAGTCAACAATTGCGTGGAATTTGAACTTGCGGCACACTGATTTGCGCTTCAATCTGTGTGCTCTATACCACTGGGCCATCTTGACTTATGCTAAGTTGATAAAATTGTGTATTTCTATCATTTGTTGGCGAAAACTTGAAAATAGAAGGTCGTAAGTCAAACTAAACGTCAAACTAATACGTTGTGAGAATTCTTATCGACTTTTGCTGGCGTCTGTAGCTACCTACTTTTCTTTATAAGTTAACTAGCGACCCGCCCCGGCTTCGCACGGGTGCAATGCTGATACTAAATTAAAAAAAAAATATATAACCGCGGCCTCCGACGCGCTATTTATAGGCATGCCTCCCCGCACTGCCCCGTCCGACCGGTACCGCCCGCCGCAAACGCAAATTTTAAATTTGTAATATCTCCGAAAATATTTGTTTAATTTACATGCTGTAAGGAACCATATTGATCTATATTAATTGCACACTGTATTTAAGGTACTTAATTCGATAAGGATTAATGCCGTATTGCTTAAAATAGCTTCGTAAATAAGCCATTTTTTCACGTAAAAAGTAAACAATAAAAATGGTTAATGTGGGTTATCCCTAAAATATAAACATATACCATCGCGGACTTTTTGTAGACCTTTTTATGGTGTACAATACTGTAGTACATTAATTTGATCTAACTCGTAGGGTTTAGGCAGCGTTTTTGCTAAATTGCTAAATAAGCCCAAAAAAATAGGTTAATTTACGACATCACGTTAGAAACCTCTAAAATTAGCAATGTTGCCTTAGTATATGATGCATGTATTATACATATAAACCTTCCTCTTGAATCACTCTATCTATTGAAAAAAACCGCATCAAAATCCGTTGCGTAGTTTTAAAGATTTAAGCGCACATAGGGATATAGGGACAGAAAAGGCGACTTTGTTTTATACTATGTAGTGATAGAAAACCCCGCAGAAGAAAGTGATTTCAATACCTCCCGTACGAATACGTTCTATTTTTCGTTGACTGAAAGTATGTACTGAACTCTGTGCACATACTACCAGTTGTGACTGTTGGTAAAACAGTCAACAGTAATTGTGTTGGTAAAATTCTGATATCTCTACATTTTACTGAGAAATTTTGGTCTAAATAAAAATAATGTAATATAATAAAAAAATATGATAAAACAACATCTCACACACACACACACACACATCTAAATTATGGTAATTTTTTGATGATGTCGTAATTTAAAAAAGATAGTGGCTAGTCATCAGTTATTGTACGACCTCAAGCCAACAAACGTTCCGATGCGGATGTGAAATATGTTGAGGACTTTATTAAAAAAAATGGACCATTAACCTAACTATTCGGAGCATAACGACAAACAAAACTAACGCGCTGTTTTGTTTGCAAAGGAGAGCCGATGAGTTTGCATCCTGTCTGTGAAAATTCATCATGGACTTATCAGATAGTGTGTAGAGAAGATAGTTTTTTTATCCAGATGCATGCCCAGGGCCGAATCGTAATTATATTCAACTTATAATGTTAGCGCTAGCCGTAAATCGTAAAACTAATTTGATAGAAATACATCAAAAGTTTTTAGTGCCTGGCCATACGCACTTATAATGTGACAGTGATCACGCAGCTATAGAGAGATTTTTGAAACACCGCAGAGCGACTATTTCAGTGCCCCAAGATTGGGTAAATTTTATACAAATGAAAAGTCGCAGATAAACAGCCCTACACTTTAAAAGTTGAGAGAAGCCTAAAGAATTGTGTCATCATTTTGACACAATTTTTTAGGCTTCTCTCAACTTTTAAAGTGTGAACTTCGAAATGATACTTTTTTTTGGCTTATGTTTTAGAGACTGGTGATCCTTCAGATACTATTCTTTTTTGATACGAGGTAATAAGACATTACTGAGTGATATATCTAGCATATTTGAGACCATTGCCAATATTCTCAAAAAAGTATAATGACATATTTTTTTTATTTTTTATTTTTTATTTTATTTATTTGGGAAAAACAAACAATTGTACAATGTATGTTACGGTAAACTATGGTATGACATATGGGTAAATGTACAATCCACAACGTTTCCACAGATTACTTTAGTAGGTACATTATTAATAAGGTAGACAATTACAATTACACTTAAATACTATCTTAAACATTTAGCTTAGGTACTAATCAAATTGTATCTTGTATTTAACTATCGCATAAACTATCAATAACTTTTTTCTTAAAAATGCTTTGAGACAGAAAGAATATATCCAAACGACAAAAGTGGCTATTATAAATCTTTACTAGTCGACGGAGTGGAGCCCGCTCACCAGCATTTGTTCGGCTAGTAGTTGTTGCAAAAAGCGGGTAAGCACGAACCTCCCGTCTTATTACAGTTCTAGGCACAACATAATATATACTATTAATTTGTTCGATACAGTTAAACTTATTATTAACCAATCCATGAAGCATCATGGTTTGAAGTAGTAGGCGTCTCGATTGTAAAGTGAGCAATTTAAACTTTTCTCGTGACTCGACGTAAGACAGGCATATGAGATTACATTTATACTGCATAACTCGTAAAAATTTACGTTGAACGCCTTCAATCGCTTTAACATATTTGTCGTAGTAGGGGTCCCATATTATACAACCATATTCTAGCTGCGGGCGGACCAAGGCCTTTAATAGTTGCAAGTACGTGGCCGGGCGTTTAAAATCAGTAGAAGCTCTCATGACAAGGCTGTACATTTGGTATGCTTTTGAGATAATCTTATCTATGTGTAGATTTAAATGTAGTTTACAATCCAAAAGTATTCCTAAGTCACAAATTTGAGTTTCATTTATAAGATTTTCTGCACATAGACTATAATTAAATCGAATAATATTTTTCTTTTTCGTAAAGTTTAAGTATTTACATTTAGATATATTTAATGCAAGTTTATTATGATCACAATATTCAGTTAATCTATTCAAATCCTCTTGCAGCAAGGCACAGTCGTCAAATGTCTTAATAGATTTAAAAATTTTTAGGTCATCAGCATACAATAAGAAATTGCTATTATGGAAACAGTGACCAATATCGTTAATATAGATAATAAATAACAAAGGCCCGAGAATTGATCCCTGTGGTACGCCAGAGGTGGCGATAAATGTATCAGAGTGATATCCATGAGTTACTACTGTTTGAATACGGTTGTTTACATAAGAATGGAACCAGCGCAGTAAATTACCTCTAATCCCGTTGAAAGCTATTTTATTTAACAATATTTCATGGTCCACCCTATCAAACGCCTTTTTGAAGTCCGTGTAAATTGCATCCGTTTGTGTCTGTTTATCCATATTATTAAATAAAAAATTAGTAAAAATCATTAAATTCGTAATCGTTGATTTTCGTTTAACGAAACCATGTTGTTCTGCTATTAAATTTTGTTGAATGAAAGGGTAAAGCTTGAGGTGAATAAGTTTTTCAAAGAGTTTAGCAACTGCACATAGTATTGAGATTGGCCGATAATTCTCAACTTTCTGCCTGGAGCCGTTCTTATAAACTGGTATTATGTTAGCTTTCTTCCAGATTGTGGGAAATATACCGGCGCTAATACTCTTGTTGAAGATTAAATGAAGTGGCACGCATATTGTCTCAGCTGTATTCTTAAGAAAGCTAGGAGGTATACCGTCTGGACCTGGTCCTTTAGTACTATCCAATAACTTTAATTGGTTGAGAACTAATGAGAGGCTGAAGTATATACCATCTAGGGAAACATTATTGTCATGAATTTGATCAAGTGCGGGACACCAGCGGTTATTGAGTGTCGAGGTTTCGTACATTGATTGAAAGAATGATGAGAAAAAGTTGCATATTTTATGTGGATCGTTAGAAGACTGACTATTATAATACATTTGGGATGGAATACCAGACTTGCCTTGTCGATTAGCTATATAAGCCCAAAAATATTTAATATTTTTGGGGATGCTATCTTCAACAGTTTTTATATACTTACGATAGCATTTTTTACACTCAACATCAAAACGGGTGCGATACAAAGAAAATACCTCGTAATCTGAAATGTTTCCATATTTTTTCCATTTGGTCCACGTTTTATTCTTATATTTAAATATGTGAATAAGGGCAGGTGAAAACCAAATAGGGAATTTTGCGTTTTTAGGTTTTGATAGTGGAATACGGTTTTTGATTATGCCATATATGATATTATAGAATATATCAATAGAGGTTTCAGTCAGTTCATTATCCAAAGTTAACTTCCAATCAACCTTTTCTATGTCTTTATTAATTAAATTGTAATCCGCTTTGTGAAAACTATATCTAGGTGTGTCTAGGGATCTCATTTGGGTGTATCTTATCGTAATTGACACGATAGTGTAAAATGGAGGGTGGTGGGTGTCCACTTGTAGTACGTTCTGATGAGGTGGATAAACATAGCAAATAGTGTTAGACATAAGGAGGTCACATAATGAGTCTTCTGCCTAAGAATTTTATAACGTATAACTCGAATTCAGACACTGTAAGCGACAGTGATGAAAATTATGATTTAAAAAAAATGATCTAGTTCTGATAAGTACTAGAATTTTCACTAATTTCTGCTTTGGTACATGTTTGAATAAGTGCATTGTTTTTCCTTTTTCTCGAAAATAGTTATGTTTTGAGTAAAATTTATAATTACTATAAAAACTTGATTGAAGCATATAAAATACAATCGTTGTATTTTCTTATATTAATTAAATAGATAAAAAAATATATATAAATAAAAAAATATAAATCAGCCTGATGTATCTTTTTAACAAAATTACGAGTATGTCAATCAATTGATCTGCCTAGCCTTTTCCCAACTATCTTAGGGTTGGCTGCCAGTCTAACCGGATGCAGCTGAATACCAGTATTTTATAGGGAGCGACTGCCTATCTGACCTCCACAACCCAGTAACTGGGTAATACGATACCCCTTGGTAAGACTGGTTGTCAGACTTTCGGGCTTCAGACGACCTGTAACGACTTTAATTTTAACTAAATTATATATGTATATATAAATGAATGACTAAATGTGTAGCTAAGCTGGCAGCAGGCAGTGGGTGGCTCGCCGTCCGATCAAAACCAGGCCCGTGAGTCGACGGCGCGTAGTGTTCCACGTGCGCCTCTAAGAGATTAGTGTCAGTCACCACTGACGGAGCCCATCGTGGCCGGTGCCTGCATGCCTTGGGGTAGCGGATAAATTCTGAAAATGAATTACCGCACCCCTGGGCACTCAGGCAGGGAGGGAACAGTCAGTAAGAGTCAGACACGCCCTCCCCCGCTCCACCCAGAGCGGGGGAAGTCGATATCGGTCTATATCTAATCAAAATCTTTAAAGTGCCATACTGAAACAATGTGTTTTTGTAAATGTCATGTTTCTCCCCGACACCACAGATATATTCTTTACAAATGATTGAGGACTGTAAGCCTAGAATCGGTACTAACGGCTTATCATGGTTATGTAGCATCAACACAACAATATGGCATAATGTATTGGGGCAACTCAGTCGATAGAGAAGTTGTATTTAGAGCTCAATAAAATAAATGTATCCGAGCTATGTGTGGCCTAAATAGCACCGACAGTTGTCAACCGTTTTTTAAAAGTCTAAACATCCTATCCCTAACATCATTATTTATATCTATGAAACTCTTTTTTTTTAAATTAATTATTTATATATATTTGTTAAAACATATATCACGCCATACAAAATAGCGTACAAAAGTTAATACAGAAAGTTACGTGACAAAAATAAATTAGAACTCGAAATTACACATGGTCAAACGCACTTTTTGTATAGCCACAAAAATATATAACAAGCTGCCTGAGGCATTCTAATTATTAAATCTGGACAAATTCAAAAGTGTAGTCGTGAAAATTCTAACCAATAAATGTTATTACTCGCTAAAGGACTATTTTAATGACAGATACCTGTTTTGACATTCTTGTATTTTTTATTTTGATATTTACCTAATTAACTTCACATTTTAAGTTTTTACTGTTGACATTCTAGAAATAATTTGGTGACTTTGTAGACCCGGGCCTGTGGACGGCGAGTAATGGGTAGCTCGCCGTCCGATCAGCACCAGGCCCGAGAGTCGACGGCGCAAGCAATCATGACGGGGCCCATCATGGCCGATGCCTGCCCAGGGGTTGTGGATAAATTCGAAATAGAGATAAAAAAGGTCCTTGTTTTGTTATTTTTATATTAATTTGAAATTTAACTGCTAGACATTATCTAATATTTTTTTAATTTTAACAGTTATGTACTTTTTAGATTTTATTGTTGCCATTTTAGAATTATTTTATTGATTACTTGCTTTGACATTATTGTATTAATTTGAAATTTCATTAATTGACATTATCAAATTTTAATTTTGACATTTGACTTTTATGCTATAGCACAAATTTAGTTGTTGACATTTGGATTGATCTAGTACCTATTTTTATTTTAAATTGGATTAATACAAGAATATTTATATTCTAGTTCTTCCTATAATTTTAACAGATAATGTGAAATGAATAATTAAATTAATTAAATTGATGATAATATTTGTACGCCTAATGGCAAAACAGAGAGCCTGTAAAAATTTAACATCTCACACAACGTGTAAGTACACAAATAAAAATTCTGATTCTGATTCTGAGAACATCCCTAGCGTTCAGTTGGTATCGTGAACCCGGATTTTAAAACATTAAAGCATTTCTCATTAGGACTGTAATTGGGCTTTTAAGCTTGTGGACCCTTTTAGACAAGTGCCACGATTTCGATTTCGTGAATAAAATCATACAATCAACGCTGATTTACAGCCCGCCCCTTTCTCATTACTGTACAAACTGTGTCTCGTTAGACACAGTTTGTAAGCAGAAGACAAATGAAGCAGTTTGCACGGTTCACATTATGCATTAGAATTTTGCTTGAGTAAAAGTATTTTCTTAACTCTCGCATTCAATGCGAGAGTTAAGAAAATGAGGTAGTGATGGGAGGTAGATCATTCCAGACTTTCACCGGACTAAACTTATTAAAACCAAGCGGCGTGGTAAGTGATGATGAAAATAGACCAGATGGCATGACGTTGGTGCCGAAGAAGGTGGGTAGACCTCTGGTGTGGAAAGCAGCCTGTGTAGATACCATTGCGCCATCTCATGTTCCAAGTACGGCGGGCTGTGCCGGCTGCCGCTGTGGCTGTTGAGGCCCTCAAGCAGCGCAAATGCGGTTACCATATTGGTAATGACAGTTTTGCGCCTCTTGGTCTCGAAACGATTGGTTCCGGGGTTCGAGTGAACGTTATTTTTTTAAAGATATTTCTTGCCGACTGTTTGACGCAATGCGTGGCCAGAGGAGTGGCTCGCTCTTCGCCCAAAGAATTAGCATTGCCATTCAACGTGGCTATGCTGGCACTCTTCTGTGCACGTTTCCGGTTTGCCTAGATGACAGCGATGTGGAGGTGTACTTTCTCGCAAGTCGAAGCCTTAGTCGCCTGAGTCGTTAAGCAGTAAGTTTTCGTATATATGTATATGTACGTAGTTAGGTTATCAATAGTTAGTTATTATTTAATTAATATTATGTCATTATTATTTAAGTCATTTAGGAGGAGCTCGTGGCTAAATTAATAACAGCCGCACGGGTTGATCCATCAGGTTAAGCTACGCTTGCCGGGGTTGGTCCGCCTCCGTGCCTCGGAAAGCACATTAATCCGTTGGTCCCGGCTGTCAATCGTGGATCTTGGACAGTCGTTACGGGTCGTCAGAAGCCCGAAAGTCTGACAACCAGTAATACAATACCAAGGGGTATTGTATTACCCAGTAACTGGGTTGTGGAGGTCAAATAGGCAGTCGCTCCATGTAAAATACTGGTATTCAGCTGCATCCGCTTAGACTGGAAGCCGACCCCAAGATAGTTGGGAAAAGGCTAGGCAGATTGATTCTTTTAAGTCATCACCAAGCGCGAAAAAACGTGCAAACCCTTCAAGCACCGGGGGCGGTCCCCGCATGTGACATGTTTACGACTCAGCTCATAAAAATAGGTTTGTTAACGTATCTATAGGCGCGAGGCACTTAAAGTATTTTTTTTGGGTTGTTGAATAAACAGACCTTAGAATAAAATGTAAAAAACTTGTATTACGAGAGTTGAATTCTAATCAAATGCTGTTATAAACGATTTGGCGGGAATAGTGTTTGTTCCGTGTTAGGTGATTTCTGATAAAACAACTGTATCCATTTACACGGATTTTTGCATGTTACACTATGAATAGACAAGTAATCTAATAACATCATTTTCTTTAGAGTCCTGCATAATATTTTCATATTATTCATACTCAGACTTCGTAATACGAAAACAAAACAAAATACCTGTTTTTCTCGTCGCATTTTTAGCCAAATAAGTACAAATTATGATGGTTTTTGTTATAATAATATCTAATACTATGTAATAACTAGATATTAATAAAACATACCCTCATATCATTGTATAACACACACAAACAGTCAATAAACCACATTCCAAAACATTTGAACAAAAATTTTGACACCTTACGTTTTCTTGATCGAAAAGAGTGTATACTACGTGAGCTCGACAAACGGATTTGCGACTAATGCTTGTGCGACAAAACTGTACTGCGACCCATCATAGTTCGAAAGCACGCTTATGCGACACCCTAAAGTGCGACATTACTCTAGTGCGACATAAAGGGTTAATATATTTGGCGGTGCGTAGGCTTAATGCCAAAAGCACCGCCCCAGGACCCGATGGCGTTCATGGGAAAGCCTGGGTCCTGGCCTTGCAGGAGGCTCTCGGGCCTCGACTCAGAGGGCTTCTAATTCTAAGCACATGTTTGGAGAGGGGCCAGTTTCAGCTTCGTTGGAAGACGGGGAAGCTAGTCCTAATCAAGAAGCAGGGGCGCCCCGCCAACTCTCCATCTGCTTACCGGCCCATTCTGCAACTCGACGAGGTGGGCAAGCTCTTCGAAAGAGTAATTACAGACCGCCTTGTCGAGTAGATGGTGCGGGTGGGGCCGGATTTAGCGGAGAGCCAGTACGGCTTCCGCAGGGGGCGCTCCACGGTGGGCGCCATCATGCGCGTACAAGCCCTCACGACGGGGGATGCAGTGGCCCGGGGTGGGGTCGTCTTGGCGGTGTCTCTGGACATCGCCAATGCCTTTAACACCCTGCCCTGGAGTTGCATAGTGGAGGCACTCCGGCATCACCGGATGCCGCCCTACCTTCGTCGCGTGGTCGACGCGTATTTGACGGCCAGGGCCGTCATCTACCCCGGTCAGCAGGGAGAATGGAACCGGCGAGAGATGTCATGCGGTGTTCCACAGGGATCGGGCCTGAGGCCGCCTTTGTGGAACATCGGGTACGACTGGGTGCTGCGCGCAGACCTCCCCATTGGCGTCAGCGTAGTCTGTTACGCTGACGACACGCTGGTCTTGGAGCAAGGATGGTCGCACCAGGCGGCGGCCGACGGTATGACACGCGGGGTTGCGACAGTCGTGGTGGTACGGTAGGAGGGGTTCACATCAGCTTCGAGGGCCTCGACAGCCGGTGGAACTACGTCGAGCACTGCCGACGTTTGACTCCCAGACTGGACAGGGCCGGGGCCGCCTTGAAGCGGCTCCTCCCCAATCTGAGGGGGCCAAACGCCTCCTGCCAGATGCTCTACGCGGGGATCGTGCGGTCCATGGCCCTTTACGGGGCACCAGTGTGGGCGCGTCCATTGAGGCAGCGATCAGCTCGTCAGATGAATGCGTCCCAAAAGGTAATCACAGTTACGCTACAGTATTGCTACAGTGACGCTACAGTGATGCTACAGTCATGCTATAATGACGCTACAGTGATGCTACAGTGATGCTACAGTCATGCTACAGTGACGTTACAGTGACGCCACAGTGACGTTATAGTAACGCCACAGTATAATAATATAATAATAATAATATATTCCACAACTATCACACAACGCCATCTAGTCCCAAGCTAAGCAGAGCTTGTGTTATGGGTACTAGACAACTGATAAACATACTTATATATTTCTAAATACACACATATTATAGATAAATTACACCCAGACACAGAACAAATGATCGTGCTCATTACACAAACATTTGTCCTGGGTGGGAATCGAACCCACGACCTCCGGCATAGCAGTCAGGGTCACTAACCACTAGACCAACAGGCCAGTCACAGTGATGCCACAGTCATGCTATAGTGATGCTACAGTGATATCACAGTGATGCTACAGTCATGCTATAATGACGCTACAATGATGCTACCGTCATGCTACAGTGACGTTACAGTGACGCCACAATGACGTTAAAGTGCCGCCAGTGATGCCACAGTCATGCTACAGTGACGCTACAGTGGTGGCACAATGATGCTACAGTGACGCTACAGTGATGCTACAGCGATGCTACAGTCATGCTACAATGACGCTACAGTGATGCTACAGTGATGCTACAGTGACGTAACAGTGACGCCACAGAGATGCTACGGCGATGCTACAGTCATGTTACAATGACGCTACAGTGATGCTACAGTCATGCTACAATGACGCTACAGTGATGCCACAGTGACCGTCACAATACCGCACAATCTCCCGTGAGGCGGCGTGCCTCCTTGCCGGATTGACGCCATGGGATCTGGAGGCAAAGGTCCTCGCGCACCTATATGAGTGGCGCGAGGAGGCGAAACGCCCCGGGGCGAAACTCCGCTGTCTCGACACGTCGCGGCTCGGCGGACAGAGCTCCGGCAGGATCTCATGCCGACATAGAGGGAGCGACTGTCGCAACCCAGCGCTGGGCACGCCACCAGTGCGGCGGTAGTACCCCTCTATGAGGAGTGGTTGGAGAGACGCCACGGCGTCCTCACCTTCCGCCTGACGAAAGTCCTCACCGGACACGGAGGTTTCGGGAAGGAAACGCCTGGGTGTCCCCACTGTGAGGATTGCCGAGAGGACACAGTGGAGCACACGGTGGAGACCTGCCCCGCTTGGGTGGAGCCCCGCCGTGTCCTCGTGGAGGCGATCGGCGGCAGCGACCTCTCGCGCCAGGCCCTGGTCCAGGCCATGATACGGAGCGAGAGGGAATGGGAAGCAGTCTCCTCCTTCTGCAAAGCAGTAATGCTCGCGAAGGAGGAGGCGGAACGGGTGAGGGAGAGTTTGCAACAACAGATTCGCCCTCACGCCCTTAGTAGCAGCCGCCGGAGGAGACACCCTGGGCAGAGGACGTCGCGAGACGATCTCCGGCCACCGTAGACCCGGCCCTGCGGTCGGCGAGTAGTGGGTAGCTCGCCGTCCGATCAGCACCAGGGCCAAGAGTCGACGGCGCGTAGTGTACCACGCGCGCCTCAATGAGTTGTCAGCAAACAGGACGGGGCCCGTCATTGTCGATGCCTGCCCGTGGATTGAGGATAAATTCGAAAGAGTTACCTCGCCCTTGGGCATTCAGGGCAGGGAGGAACAGGGGTGGGTTTTAGTCAGTAAGAGTCTGAAACGCCCTTCCGCTCCACCCTAGAGCGGGAGATGTCATTGGATGATTTCCCAACCCCCCAAAATAAAAAAGCGTTAACATATTTATATTCCTACTCATAATTATTTTTATCTGATGACCTCGATAGCTCAGTTAGTTACAAACTCTTGATGATGTTCCTGGATTCGGTTCCGGGTTACAAAACTAGTACTTTTATTTTAACGATATAATTCTCGTTTCAACATTTCACGAGTTTCTTCGTGATAGCATGTTTCTTTTTATTCTAATTACAGATCTGTTAATTACATGTACTACTCGTATTAAAGTAATGTTATTTCATCCAAATATTTATCTAACACGATGTAATAACTACTTATAAGTGAATATTTTAACACTTCTCACTAATTTAGAATAGTTTGAGTGGTAGTATCACATTTTGTAAACAGAATTTCGGCTATCATTTCACAGTCGACAATCGTGAAAAATACGTCTATTCAAACTTTAAAAAAAAAATACGTTCAGTATATATTTTTGGTAGAAAATCTATAGTAACTACAGACTTTATCATGCCCCGAGTGATTGAACCTTGCCACAGGATAAAAGACCTTGCGTTTAGTAATAATAGAGTTTTAAACTGCGTGAGTCGACTCGTACAATATCGTACCAGCGGTGCCTGAGAGGCCAGTAACTCGGTTGTGGAGGTCATATAGGCAGTCGCTCCATGTAAAATACTGGTATTCAGCTGCATCCGCTTAGACTGGAAGCCGATCCCAAGATTGTTGGGACAAAGCTAGGCAGATTGATTCTTTTAAGTCATTTAAATATGTGTATTTTGATATTTCTCATTAATTTACTTTCTATGGATACTAACTTAGATTCATCTGTGGGGTTGTCCTAGCAGCTAAATCACGTTACCTAAAGGTATTTTTGCTGCTCTATGAAAATCATCATCACCGTATAGGCTGTCTCTTTTTGCATAAAAGTGTTTTCAATAAACATAAAACATCTAAGAAAGGCAAAATGACAAAAAAAAGTATTCAAATACCGCCCAAACAAAACTGTAATAAGAATCACAAGGATTTCCCTATATTTAAAAAAAAACATGTTTAGTGCGAATTTAACTCGCATACGAAGAGTTCCATACGATTTATATTATTATTTATTATAGTGGTAATAGAAATTCACACTCTTTCAAAACAACAGTCTACCTGTAATGGTTCACGAGATACATCCCGCTGACGGACGTACAACGGAGGCTTAGTAATAGAGTTCCGTTGTCGGGCAAACAACCCTATTACGGGAACGGACCCTAAAAAAAATCACAGAAAAATGCCTAAAAAAATACGTAAGACCGCTGTGTTATCATTTATTATTCACATAAAATAAATAAATAAATTAGTAAGCATAATTTTCTCATCACTGAATAAACAGTAATCTTAATTTATTCTGCAAGTGAGGCTGTCGGCGTCAAAATAAGAATAAAATTAGGGATTTCTTATCGTGTTTAATTATATTATCACCCACCATTCAAAAAGATCATCTTAGTGTAGTCACGGGTATCCAGTCAAAGGAAACCCACGCAGTTTTACTCTCCGCCTCTTAACTTACCTTTAACATTTTGATAAGATTAGTTAGAATCAAATGGAACCCGAAACCTTAGAAACGTATTTTAGTAGGTACTACTAAAAGTACTTATTGACAATCACGCAAACTCAAATTGGCAAGGCACTCAAACACAACTTCTAAAGAAAATGTTGTTTTTGCGTAGGTGTTAAAGTTATTATACCTTACCGACTAAACTGAGCTAATAAAGCAACCTACATAGATACCACTTAATATTAAGGAGCATTCGTCCTCCTACGCTTAAAATAATATTTAAGAAAAAAAAAACTAAAACCACTCATAAAGCAACGTCATTTTTTTTTTTCGTATATTATTCAGGAAACCCTTTCGTTTGAAACCCATATCATGGGAATGCATAACAAATAACTAGTCCGCCATATTTGATTTAGAATGACGTCACCTATCTAACCATGCATTCTTATCTAAACCAAACATGTATGCAAAAGAACAATGGCGAGTTTTTACCTTAATGTTTTAGGAAGCGTCTAGATATTTGAGTTATGCAAAACTTAGTCAAATTAATAGTATGTTTTTTATCCATTATTACTTTTACATGTGCAACTAAACACCTTGTTGACACTTCGCGTGACCCAAGGGCTGGCTTTTTCCTTGGACAGAGAATAAGCATTGCCATACAACGAGGCAATGCCGCCAGCCTTTTGGGCACATTACCAGCCGACAGCGATGTGGAGGAATCTTTCGACGCCATATTTTAGATTACTTTTAGTTTTAGTTAGGTATTTTTTTATGTTTATATAGTTAAAGTTAGATAGGTATATTTTTGTTTTATTTTTTAGTGTTCATAGTTGTTAAATAAATTATTAATATATGCAACTTTAACTTAAATTATTTATATAACGAACTTTTATTTGATTCATATCCGGTGTTCGCTTTATCTGTGGAAGAAAATATTTTGAACCAACAGACTATACTCGGTAGAAAATATTATCTAAATTTTTTTGAAAAGTGCTTCCCTAAAGTTAGTTTCTCGTTGGACAATAAACAATGTCTTATCACGTGTTAGACTTGCATGAACATTATTTTATAAAGATAAAATAATTAATTAATCCTACTTCCTACTAATATTATAAATGTGAAAGTTTGTGAGTGTGTATGTTTGTTATTTCTTCACGCTCAAACGGCTGCACCGATTTGGATGAAATTTGGTATGTAGATAGCTTATAGCCTGGATTAACATATAGGCTACCTTTTGTTCCGGTCTAGGCGGGTAAAACCGCGGGGCGCAGCTAGTAAACAATAACTGTCGGAAATTAAAGAAAATACTCTGGCAACATTTTGTGAAAACGATATTTTGACAATACTGCTTGATTTTGTTTGTCGCCGTGGGAACGTATCAAATACGTCAAGCTCGCTCATACCAAAGACTACAATAATATATAGGGTAGCTATAGATAATACACTATATAAATAAGCAAGGGTAGCTCATACTATGGCGAGCATATACGTTTCCATGGCGGATATAGGATTGAAATATGTAGTGAAGTAATGAATTCCTCTGAGCACAGCTTACGAGGCAGTGGAGAAATTACTTTACTGATAGCTATTAATTCGTATTTTTAACCGACTTCGAAAAAGGAGGAGGTTATCAATTCGGATGTTTGTATTTTTTTTTTTTTTTTTTTTATGTATGTTCGGGCATAACTCCGTCATATATTGACGGATTTGCAAAATTCTTTTTTTGTTCGAAAGGGGTTTATTCCGAAATGGTCCCATTTAAATTTCAAAAAGATCTGATGATGGGTTTCGGAGACAGACAACGGAACTCTTCAAAAATTGACAGCAAATCAACCGCGATTGCTGCTATCGTATGTTTATGAATTGTTAACACAGTTTAATGGGGAACCACAACTAAAAAGTGAAAAATAAAAAACTTTTTTACAAAAAAATAGAACCGACTTCCAAAAAAAGTGCAAAATAACTTTAATTTCGGAAGTCGGTGTCAAAAAAAACAAAGACACAAAACAGGAACACCGACTTCCGAAATTAAAGTTATTTTGCACTTTTTTTGGAAGTCGGTTCTATTTTTTTGTAAAAAAGTTTTAAGAGTTTTTGTTTGACATAATGCATCAATCTTATGTAGGTTAATGTCATATTTTCATAACCTCAAAATACAAAAATGTTAAAATATTTTCTTTTCATGTCCCTAGAATGAAAAATCTCAGTGATTATGTTTAAGTAATGAAACCCCTAAGGTTTTTTTTTTTTTTCAATATACACGCTTCAAATCGATGTCAGGTAATATGTAGTATGGAAACTTGCCATTGTTCTTTCAGCTCAATTTGAAACCAAGAATTGGGTCAAATTTAGCTTCCAACATTTGTTTACTTATTTCATTACAGGTGAAACTAATAAAAGCATATAAAAATAGCGATGAGATTGACTTGAAACGCACATCTAAACCTTCTCTGTGCTAAATTGTGGGCGTCCAAGCAAAAAGGGTCCAGTAGTGGGGTATTGAATTAAGACTAGATTTAATATCTAGAACAGTCAATAAAATTGATAATAAAGATTTAAAAAAATATTCAAAAACTGGCACAATTTTTTAATAGACATTTAAAGTTACCTTAATTTGAGAAAAAGCAAAAAAAAAAAATTAATAAGCAAAAACACTGGGGTCATGGGTTCCGAGTGCTCATCTAGTTTTTCGGCATATCAGCAAGCTGTTAGTCAACTCTTCACGTGACCAGAGGGCTGGGCTTTTCTTTGGCCAACGAATCAGCATTGCAATTCAACGTGGCAATGCTTTTTTTTTTTTTTTTTTTTTGGGGTTGGGAAATCATCCTATGACTTCTTCCGTTCTAGGGTGGAGCGGAAGGGCGTGTTAGACTCTTACTGACTAAAACCCACCCCTGTTCCTTCCTGCCCTGAATGCCCAGGGGCGAGGTAACTCTTTCGAATTTATACTCCACCCCCGGGCAGGCATCGGCCACGACGGGTCCCGTCGTGTTTGCTGACAACTCTTTGAGGCGCGCGTGGAACACTACGCGCCGTCGACTCTCGGGCCTGGTGCTGATCGGGCGGCGAGTTTCCCACTACTCGCCGTCCGTAGGCCCGGGTAACGTGGCAATGCTGCTAGTGTTCTGGGCACTTTTTCCATTGACAGCGATGTGGATGAATATAAATCATACGCATTTGTACATGTTAGGTATAATTATTAGTTTGTATATATCTTGTAGATAATTAATAGCGACTAAATGGTGACAAAAAATAAAAATACATAGATAAATATAATAATAATATTAATAAAAAAATAGCAAAAACTAATTTTCTGGTACTTAGAAACATTATATTAATGTTCAATCAAAATCGCGTAAAGTAATTTTTTCACCTAACTTTACAAAACCGCGTAAAGGCAACTAAATAAAAAAAATATGAAGTCCAATAGGAAATGAACAGTAATCATCAACGGTCACTAGTTTTCAACCGATAACCGCAAAATTGAGTGCAGTACCGTTTTCAGATCTCCCTGTATCAGACACACAACACACAACGTTCGCGTGAAACAATACAGGCTGATTACATTACGTGCGCCCAAACTTTACCACCATTCGTTCATATTGTTTGTATAAATTTTATGTCGTTTTATTAATATTTATCTTTTAATTTGTATTTGAAGTGTCTCATTACGATGACATATTTGAGTAACTTATTTTTACCGATATTCAAGTTTCGATGTATGAATAATGTTATGAGGATTGTGAAGCTGTAAATTTTCTCGTAACGTCTTTTTCTCAGTAAACATAGTCCATTTTTTTTATAATTTTTGGAAATTTTGTAGATATAATGAAAACTACGTCCGTATTTTTTTTTAAAGAAATATTGCTTACGATATAAGTTACTCGTATTAGCATCAAAATATCTATATTTTTTACTTAAAAAGTTCCTCGAGCGCTTATATTTTTTTAATTAAAGTAAACTGAATTACTTAAAAAGAAAAACGTACAGACCTAGATTAAGGTATAGGTACTGAATCTAGTGAGACCAAAATTGTCTCATTTCATAAAGGTTTAGGGTGAAAACGTTATCGCCTGAAACAATATTTCAAAAAGGAAATGTAGGTGATTGCCTCCAAGACAAGACAAATACTCATGTGTGTACCAAATGTCTGTCAGCCTCGTTGGTTTTGTGTTCGCAGTCGCTAAGCAGGTAACTGAGCATGAGGTCCTTGGTTCTGTTGCCGGTTCAGGCAGTATTATTGGGTTTTTTTTCTGAATTTATTCGATAACAGCCCACGTGTTGAATTTATGCCTGGTTGCTAACAATAGAACAATACATGGAACTTAAACATAACTAGCGACATAACGGGTTAGGTTAGGAAAGAGGGGGAGCGGTTTAGAAGTATCTTATATGAATACAATCACCATGGAATAATGCTCGCATTGAGTTCTAAACTATGGTCACAGACTGCCCTTTACTTAGAACCGTTTTTTTATATTTTTTTTTATTTATTTTTTTTTTTTTTTTGGGGGGTTGGAAATCATCCTATGACTTCTTCCGCTCTAGGGTGGAGCGGAAGGGTGTGTCAGACTCTTACTGACTAAAACCCACCCCTGTTCCTCCCTGCCTCGAGTGCCCGGGGGCGAGAACCGTAGGTTATGTATGCTGCTCTGACAATACAATATTTCTCGTCACATTCGTAACTATTGTGCGGAACCCTCATCACAGGGTAATCCTTGTACAACTGCGCAGGCCTTCAACGGACCTTTTTGTATTTAAGTGCTCAAAAGAATAGGAAACGGTTAAAAACATATGTATACAGTGTGTGACGAAAATAAGCGGTCATATTTTAGGTACTGTTTCTGCCACAAGAAATTAACAACTGGCTTCAAGGAAACAAGTAATATCCTAAAAAAAAAGTTGTACTTTCCTTACAAAGTTATCATCAGCTGATCAAATTAGTATGGGTGATCAAAATTTTTTTTTTGTATGCTCTTACTTGAAGAAAGTTGATCATTTCTATGGGCAGAAGCACTATTTAAAATATGACCACATATTTCCGTTACATCCTATATAAATAAAACTGACCAAGAGCGAGTCGGACTCGCGCAAAGGGTTCTGTTTTGAACAAATCATATTTTTTCAGGTTTTTTTTTATACTACCTCCTCCTTATAGGTTTTCCTGTAATCAATAAGAAATATACTACTATAAATTTTTGTACTTTTTCCAGAATTTAAGGCCTAGTAGATTCGGGCTCATTTTTCATCTGTTGTCTCAAATAATTTCAATACTATAAATTTTAAAATTATGAAAAAAATACATTTGAGACTCTCATAATTTGCCCTGTATTTGGTAAGTTGCACGGCACCGTTTGAAAAACTTTTTATATGTTTTAAATTTTCTGATTTTCACCCCATAAGTGACCAAATAAATTTATTTAGGTTACACTTCGTGTTTGGGTCACAAATATTCATGTATGTACCAAATTTCAACGCTATCTTTTCAGCAGATTCGGAGCAAATTGGCTGTGACGGACAGACAGACAGACAAACGAGTGATCCTATAAGGGTTACGTTTTTTATTCGGACTTTCGGAACCCTTAAAAATAGAATGCTTGTCATTGGTAAGCGCATAACTTCAGAACGGCTGGATCGATTTAAAATGTTTCAATGGTCCCAATAAGGCTTTTGGCGAAAAAAAACATTGAAAAAATTCCTGAAAGTTTGGGAAAAACTGCACGTGTTTTCCTTATGGGAGTTTTGTATGTTCCCGGACAAGACAACATCTTGTGGGTGAGCTCGTGTAAAAGAAAAGCCCTTTGTACTTTAGGACCAAAGTCGAATGAGGAATATGTAAAACACGCCGTTCACAGTGAAGCGAAACCAATATATCGGTGGAATTTTTGCTGAATTTCGGTCAGTGAGTGGGTCTACTTTGAATGTAAATAATTCGTAGTATAATGTGTTTAAATTCAAGTTTTGCACGACAGTTATTTACTTAAAAGGTATATGTTTGTGAGAAACCATTCCTTAAAGTTACTTCACATTTCGAAAATGAGACACATTATTGTAGACGGAGCATGTACAGCATTTCTCTTAGAGCTTGTTAACAATGCAATAATAGCACAAAAAGCCAGATTACAATACTAGGAACATTTTAGTTTGGCTAGTCCAAACGAACACATGCATTAGACTTACGTTTGGTAAGCGTGAGATTTATTCCCTTTGGCTGCTTGTACAATGCAATGAAGCGGAACGGTGGATACACTACTAGGGATACATTACCAATGTTTTCCAAATAAATCCACGCCTTCGCTCCACTTTAGTGAACGTGCCTTCAGCCCAGCGGAAATTGACTGCTTCAGCAATCAGAGAAACTCCGCTACACAGCTTCTTTACTCGCTCCGATCCAATGAACACTTATGGCTGCGATTCCACTGAGGCAGATTGATCGTTCTAGAGTGCCTGTTATTCCTATATGTAACCGGAACACACAACGGCTTTGCAAGATTAGGATGCGCGAATGCGTATACAGAGTGGTGATGACAATACGACATTAAATTAAACCTCGCATACCTCAAGACGTTCTCAGTCTTCATACAAAAAATCATTTGAATATATCCAGTAGTTTAGTCACAGGAAATTATTTTTCATTTTTAACATTTGCTACATGATGTATCTGATAATAGGGAAACACTGTCAGGTTAACGACCCACATCGGTATAAACATCAAAACATTAAAGTCACGTTGCCAACTCGCTACTTAAACACTTTCGGCAAATTAGTATTTTCATCTGATTTAGTGAAAATTATACCTTAATTCTGAGTAATAAGAGTCATAAAGCGTGTCATCAGAGTTGGATAAGAAAGTAACAAATGCGGAAATTGCAATGCACTCATAATATTAATAGAAAATTTAGTGTGTGCGAAAGAGATAAATCTAGTTTCGTTTGTTACTTCGCTTTCTTGAAGAAATTTGCTACTACTTTAGCTTAGTGTGTCGCCGCGGTCCTGTGAAGAGTCACGCGTCCTCGCTTTGTAGGAGCTGCTAACTTTCGTTCGCGCCGCGTTGCCCGCCTTTGATGTAGGTACTTCCCCGCCGCTCGTGTTTAAATTTGTAAATTCATTTACGACGGTATTAGTGCGAAATTGGACGCTTTATTTTGGTGACAGGACACGTAACGTTTTAATAGGTATTTAGTTAAACAGTGAGTGAATTGTGCGAAATTAGACGCTTAGTTTTTATTGTTTTCGGGTTTTTTTTTAACGCAACCCAACGTGTAGTTCGCGAAGGGCAGGTCAGGTGTTGACCATACAGCTATTCTTAGTTTTAAAACGCGACAAACGGAAGCTGTATAAATACAAGAAATTGCATGCATTGTTACCTAGAGACAAACCAGTTAGGGAAAACTTCTGTCGCTGGATTGAAAATAAACATTTCGAGAATCCGGATTTCTTGTACAATGTGATGTGGACTGATGAAAGTACTCGTACATTTACGAGCGTTTAAATTGGCACAAACATATAACGTCACTAACATCTAAGGTCCGCAAAGTAATTTATATATTTAAACTGCTTAGAAACTCAGCAGACATGGACACGCTCAAAACTGTCTATTACTCTCTGTGCCAGTCACTGCTAACATACTGTGTTACTGCTTGGGGAGGTGCAACCAAAACATCGTTTTTACCACTAGAGAGGGCCCAAAGAGCTGTTCTGAAGGTTATGCTACACAAACCGTTTAGGTACCCGACTGAACAATTATATCAGGACTGCAAGGTGCTCACCGTCAGACAACTCTTTGTTTACCACTCCACGCTTCGCAAACATGTCTCCGTCCCACCAAGTCTCACACCCAATACCCGACGAAGGGCTGTTCAAGGCTGCCAAGTCGACCGTTTTAAGACCACATTTGCTGCTCATCAATATTTCATCTTAAGTTCTCGAATTTACAACAAACTGCATAAGATATTGTTAATAATCAATTTGAATCGCTTTGAATTGAAGACTAAATTATTAAACTGGCTCTTTAATCTAAATTATGTTGATACGGAGGAACTTATTTATTCAACAAATTAAACCAAAAATAGAAATTAGTGTTGACTCTGGTTTCACTAAATTAATTTGACCTATTAAATTGAATTATTTAAATACTTAACCAAATTTAAACCAACAATAATATAATTGAAGCAAATTTCTTATTAAAAATAAATTTAATTAAATGACTTAATTAATAAACTAAATTATTAAATACAATTACTTAATTAAAATATCAAATTAAATTATTAAATCAAATTAATTAATTAAAATAATAAGTTGAATTATTATCAAATCATATCACTGAATTAAAATAAATTATAAAATCAAATTATCTAATTAAAATATTAAATTAAATTATTGTAATTTCACACACTCACAGTAACAAATTACCTAGCGTTGAAATATGAAAATGTTATTATTATCAGGGAACTATCTCACTGCTTTCAGCTTTTGTTTTCCTATAGTTTAATTTTTGTTTGTAATTGATTTGCTTTTTTATGTAACCGAACATTTGTTGTCAAAAATCTTTTGAATCCTCAATATTGGTACCCAAGATACAGGCTTGCCTAGTTTGGGGCCAATGTAAAAATATATGTACCTAATACTGTTCTATAGTAAATAAATTATTATTATTATTATTTACAAGGAACGGTTTATGGAACAGACAGAATCTTCGTTACTGGAGCCGCGTGAATCCGCGTCTAGGACGGGAGACTTCGCACCAGTACAGATTTCGTGTCAATGTTTGGGCTGGCATTCATAGCTGTGATTCTGTGCTAAATAATCTGTGATTCAGTGTAATTTTACTGAGCATTAATCCATAATTAAAAGCCAAAAAATCAAGTCGCTACAGGACCGCGCGTTGTTGCCGCTCTTACGACAGGTTAATGAACTCATATTTATAAATGGTGTTCTATTTCGTTTCTAGTTTTATGCCATTTAGTTTGTTTGAAATTTTTATTTTTTTATTTTCGATGTTAGGATATTTTTGATAGCTTAAACTTATTCTTATAAACTGGTATTGTCCGTGTTTTCATTTATTGTCTTCTCCACGCTGTATATAGCGTGTCTTCGTTCTTCACGTCTTCGCTCCGCTCCGCTCCAGTAGAAACGCCCCCTAATTGTGCACCTAAGCAGCGTTGTGTGTCCAAGCCCTGCAATCTCGACATTGATTGCGTTCGCTACGTCCTAACGATCGGTCGCTACGACGGAAAAATAAATGATTATCTTGAAATATGTACAGAGACCAGCAGATCAGTTGATCAGTTTTCATGAAAAATAGTGCTTGCAAGATAAAAATTACACCGTCTCTGTACATATTTCAAGAAAATCAATTATTTTTCCGACGTAGCGACTGATCGTTAGGACATAGCGATCGTTAACTATGTATGCCCAGGTTTGCTCGTATAGGAAAGGCACTTACGACATATCAGCTTCGCCTCAGATAATCGTATTGCAAATATCGATATGCGGTGGATGCCGTACATTCGTGTATTACCAATAAAGCTCTATTCATTGGAATTCTCAATTATGAAACGGAAATATAGACATGAAGCTGTCAGAATCGAAGATTTTTGAGAGAGGACAGTGACAGTCATTGCCTTGCTAAACCGAAACAACTATAATAGACCACATTTATAAAAAGAATGTAGCATAATATAATCTAAGATTTTTGAGGGAGGACAGTGACAGTCATTGCCTTGCTAAAACGAAACCACTATAATAGACCACATTTATAAAAAGAATATAGCATAATATAATCTTAGATTTTTGAGACAGGACAGTGACAGTCATTCGGGCTTCAATTCGACAACCCGGGTTTATCCGCGGAGTCTAAGAGGTAACACTGATTAACAGGTTCTTATTTTAAAAAAATCTATGGAGATTTAAAATCTGCCAATCAGTATTTAAGCGAAGCTTAAGGTTAGCGAGTTTTATAAATAAAGCTGAAGGTCTGAGTAGACTGAGTGACTTCAAAGAAACAAAAGTTTACATCACTTATATAAACTTCACGATTTTTCCTGTTATTGTGTGTAGGTGCTTTGTACATATTAAGGTCATGACAAGAGGCTTTTGCCGATTTATTGGAACCAATTTATTACTAAGTACAGCACATTAAAGCAGTATTAAGCAGTTTGAGAACCCATAAGGGTTCCGAACATCCGAATAAAAGAAACCGAACCATTATAGGATCACTCGTGCGTCGGTTTGTCTGTCTGACTTCTGTCTTGTCTCCGAATCTACTGGACTGATTCAATTGAAATTTGGTACACAAATGATCTTCTGTGACCCAAACACGACACGTAACGTAAATATGGCTCTGCTAAGCCGTAAGGCGCTATCTCTGAGATACGCCCTTTTAGTTTTTTTTCATACTAATTTCGCATCTAATGGTTTAAGCCAAATAACGCTATCTAACTTAAAAAATTAAAAAAGTACTAAGAAGTTTTGTTATATCTCAATTTTTCCTTAAATTACTAAGAGATATGGCGGCATGTCGTTTTTATGAAGCCAAATAGCCGCTTATTGTCAATTTCTAAATCAATGAGCGGTAAGTTCATCTTTCAAACTAAGTAGTTGTGGAGGCAGCGCTTTTACGCTAAATAACGCGGGTATTATTAGTTCGCTAAAGTATGAGATACGGCTAGATACCAAAGAATAATTGACTTTAATATATTTAGAAATTGCTGCGCCCCGCGGTTTCACTCTTAGCAAGTATGAGGTTCAGTAGATGAAAAGTTTAAACGACACTTGGGCAGAATATTCTTTTATTGGTTAATATTATAAATTAACTTATAGAATAAAATTAAGCGATGAGGCACACAAACTTGGTTAGGCGGTGACAGCATAAAAGGTGAGCTGATAGTGTTACCAGCCAGGACATAACACATCTAACATAGTTTTTAATAATAAAAATGTTGCCAGATATGGAGTGTTCTGTCCAGCCGTTTGAGCGTGAAGAAGTAACAAACATACAAGCACACACACTCACAAACTTTCGCCTTTTTAATATTAGTGTGATTAAGGATTGCACTCGCTGACATTTCACAATAAAGCGTGTTGTGACATGAAGATAAACATAACGATTTTCTTAGTTTATTTTGTTTGCGGAAGGAAGCAAATTCGTTTTATGGTGTGTTAAAAATAAGGATAACTTTATTAAGGGTCTACTACCGGCCAAGTGGTGCCCTCATTGAATAAAAAATCGTAACATAGCACAGAAAATAAATATTAAAGAATCCAACGTCACGATTGTTACAAAGAGGATAAAGTATTTTTACATTGTTAAAACAGGTCTCAGAATGTTTCGTAATCCAAAGTAGTAGGCAAAAGTGTCAGAAACGGCTGTTTTTGGTACAATGATGGCGCCACTTGGCCGTTAGTAGGGCCTTAAATACAGAGTTTCTTAATGTACAGTGATAAGCTTTTGTGTTGGTACCTTTTTATGAGTGGCAAGACTAACGACCCAATAGAAACTTTCCGGGCTGTGACCACGACCTTACATTAATGAAATGATCTCCCGTATTATTATTATACTCTTTGAGTGACATTATTGAGGTGGAAGTAAGCAGAGCCAGTACTGATATTAGCTACAGAACTAGTTTCGATAGTGAAGTCATTTGGGCTTTTTTTTTTTTGTGGGGGTGGGAAATCATCCCATGACTTCTCCCGCTCCGGGCGGAGCGGGAGGGCGTGTCAGACTCTTACTGACTAAAACCCACCCCTGTTCCTTCCTGCCTTTGAGTGCCCAGGGGCGAGGTAACTCTGTTTCGAATTTATCCTCAACCCCCGGGCAGGCATCGGCCATGACGGGCCTCGTCTCTTGCTGACAACTCTTTGAGGCGCGCCTGGAACACTACGCGCCGTCGACTCTCGGGCCTGGTGCTGATCGGACGGCGAGCTACCCATTACTCGCCGTCCGCAGGCCCGGGTCTACGGTGGCCGGAGATCGTCTCGCGGCGCCGGAAGTCCCCGGCGTCTCCTGAGGCGGCTGCTGCTGAGGGCGTGAGGGCGACTCCGTTGTTGGTGCTCTCTCACGCGTCCCGCCTCCGCCTTCGCAAGCATTACTGCTTCGCAGAAGGAGGAGACGGCTTCCCATTCCCTCTCGCTCCGTACCATGGCCTAAACCAGGGCAGGGCGCGAGAGGTCGCTGCCGCCTATCGCATCCACGAGGACACGGCGGTGCTCTGCCCAAGAGGGGCAAACCTCCACTGTATGCTCCACCGTGTCCTCTGGGCGATCCGTGCAATGGAAACACCCGGGCGTCACCTCCCGCTTGATCCGAAACAGGAACCTCCCGAAACAGCCGTGTCCGGTGAGGACCTGCGTCAGGCGGAAGGTGAGGGCGCCGTGACGTCTCTCCAGCCAAGCCTCAAAGAGCGCGGGGTTGTGACAATCGCTGTCTCCATGTCGCCATGAGATCCTGCCGGAGCTCTGTCCGCCGAGCCGCGAGTTGTCGCGGCAGCGGAGTTTCGCCCCGGCGTTTCGCCTCCTCGCGCTCCTCATAGAGGTTCGCGAGGATTTTTGCCTCCAGATCCCATGGCGATAATCCGGCAAGGAGGCTCGAAGTCATTTGGGCTAGCATTATATTTAGGTGCAAAGTTCTTAAAATAAGACAAACATCCATCCCCAAGTAAAAAAACAGTACCAGCAGTTACTTCTCAAACAAAAAAATAATATGTATTTCAAAATATCTTTCCAGTTTAATACCTGCTAATAAGATGTCTTTTTGGCGGGGACTGCCAACTTATGAATAATTTTATTTCATAAAAAGCCATTAATTGTTTTAATATTTGTGTTTTGCTGCTACGGTTAGAAAAGTTTAAAAAAAATATTAAATGAAGTTTTGCGACAGCCAAATAAGGTTTTTTCGCAAATATAAACATTTTGCTTTTTGTATGGAACGCTCTAAGAGCAGATTCAGGTTAAAAACAGTATTTCTATTTTTGAAGCCTTTCTTTTTAATGAAAGTAGCGGTATCTCACAAAATTGGTATAATGTTTCAATTTATGTATAATTTGGGTATATCAATAATATAATGGTCAAAAATACGTATAAATAAGTTTTAACATTTATAAAACGATTTGTTTTTGAAGGTATGAAAATACAATTTACAAAAAGTCTATTTTCTCAAAGCTTGAGTTAGCGCTTTTCGGCTCATCGAGGCAGAATAAATAAATTTTCAAAACGGAGTTCTTGTGGGGGATAAACTAGAAAATTAAAAAAAAACGTTTTTCAATCTGCACTGTGTGACATAATATCTTATATCAAATGAAAGGGCTTTATATTTTTTCACCATTCCCTCCGCCTTATCTCCGAAACTACTGAGACTAAAATTTTGAAAAAAAATACAGGAAATAGTTCATTACAGAAAACCTATAAGAAGTCCACAGTCTAAAAACAAACATCTTGAAAAAATATTATGATTCAGGAGTCTGACTAGCACTTGGCCGGTTTTTTTTCTAATTCCATAGAGACTTTTAGTACCTACGCAGACAAAATATTTATGTTACAATCTACATTTTGCTTGGAGTCTCGACAAGTTTATTTTATTTAGTAAAAAAAGCTTGCCTATTAGAATTCCGGGAAGAATACTAGATTAATTTACTAATTGACTGAGTTCTCGTCGTTCAGCTATTTTTCTGAAAGCCGACTTTTTGCTTCATGTCATTATTTTTCCTAATTAGCTCCAAATTAATACAGTGTTTTTGATGAAGGACATTTTTTGTTTACAGAATTGAGATAATTAGGATCTCAACCGGATGACAGCTCCACTTTTTGAAATCACTTAAAAGTTTTTACAAAAAGCAAAATATTACATATTGGTTTTATAATTAAAAGTGAATAACATTTTTTTAAAGTAGTTATTAGCGATTTTTGCGGATGTCTATATTTGGGAAAATCTGTCCCACATAGGGGATGGCTGCCAAATCCATATAAATTGCGTTTGGTATAGAAGATCCGCTGAGGAACAGGACTCGAAAAAACTTCAAACCTCCCATTCGATCGCACAATTACAAACAACTTAGTAGTAGTTGAGGAGTCTCTCAATAGATAAATAAAATATCTTGCGTTTCATTGACGAAACTATAGCGACTACAATCGAAGTTACTTATACCCCAGGGCACGAGGTCTCATCTCGAAGAAAATTTTGTTCAAATAAATTTTAATAGATGGTGTGATATAGGAAAATTCAAATAGAAATCTTCCTTTTCCTTTGACATATTAAGATTTTGAAAAAAAAATATGGTAAGTACTGTATGATCTTAATAGGGTTCCGAACATCTGAATGTGAAAACGGAACCCTTATCACTCGTGCGTCTGTCTGTCTGTCCGTCTTTCCGTCGGTCACAGCCAATTTACTCCGAATCTACTGGCCCTATTAAATTAAAATTTGCTACACAGGTGTATTTCTATGACCCAAACACGGGCGAGTAACGTTTATAAACTAATTATAATATGGGAGTAACTTTCGGGGGAAGAATCGGAAAATTTTAAATTAAAGTTTTTTAAACTGTACCGTGTGACATATCAAATGAAAGGGTGCATTATGAGGTTCTCAAATAGTTTTTTTTTTTCATAATTTAAAATGGTTTAAAATTATTTAAGAAAATAAACGATAATTGACAACTACTGAGTCTAAAATTTTGAAAAAAATCCCGGAAATAGATCTTTACTTATAGATTACAGGAAAACCTATGAGAAGTCTATATTTCACAAACTTTATATTAACTTGCTTTGTTTTTGTGTGTATTCGGTTACAAATTAGTTACCCATTTTCATACACTTTCTGGCCTTTGATTAAACTGAAACTTGCACTACTTACAAAATGAAGTGCCCAATGCAATAATATAGTACTATGAAGCTGGTCTATCGATGGAGCTGGAAGGTGACCATAGGATCTCCTCAACATCGTGTTTAGTCTCATTGCATATGTTTTGACAAGTTACGTTAGCCTAAGCGAAAGGTGTCCATAGGATCTCAGCAACCAAAAATGATAGCACTATCGTGTTTGGACTCATTCGATGTGTATTGAAAAGCTAGTAACTACATATTGCTCAAATGCTTATAATTATATTTCTACGGAATAGGTACATAGCAAAAAACTAAATTACCTAAAATGATTAGCAACATTATGTTTCTAATCTATCAGTTGCATTACCACAAAGTTCGCGTGATACAACTTCGGCAGTATGTAGAGTTACAAAGTCTATATACTTACTTGGGAAAGTAATCTCCGCCTAATTATCTTTACCTACTTAACGTCACTGTTAGCCTTTGACATACATTAGGATTGCTTATTTATCCTATCAACCTATGCAGGGAAGTGTTGCGGATATTACAAGAACATACTTAACACTAACTTCTGCCGTACCTACTTCCCCCATTATAATTTATAGCCTATATGTCATTCTGATGTATCAGCTATATTACTGTAAAGTTTTATCAAAATTCACTTAGTAGTTTTTGCTTGAAAGAGTAACAAACATGCATCCTCACAAACATATCAACCCCATATTTACCTACTCGTCTAATAGAATAAGCTTTATTGTACACCGAATAAAGTTATACAACATTTCTAAGAAGTGAGATTTGTTCAAGACGGCTCCTTTTAATAGCACACAGGAAAGTTTACTTAGGAGTGATGGACACGAAATTAACGCACTCCATTCTGAAATTTGTTTATTTATAACTCATCAGAAAAAGAGATTCCAAGACGAGATAAAATCGCTAAAATGATGAATCTAGATCCCCTCCGACCTCTACGACCTCCAAACCCTCTAGCTAGACCTCTACGAGCTACCAAAAAGATTTACCACCCGCAAAATATCTTAAAATCAAATAACAATTGAATATCTCAAGAAATAACATTGCGAAAGGAAAACATACAATGATTGAATAACGAACAATGCTAGACAAAATTCCAAGACAGCTGAAAATCGAATTTATGAACGCTATTTAGGTAACAATAACAATGAAAACTTACAAATGCTGAATATATGAAAAATGGCTAACGCTATTGCTATTAATAAATATTTATATTTAAGTACTCCACCAATATAAAAACAGAAATAGCCCGGAGAGCATAAAAATGATATCTACAGTTGCCACTGTTCAAGATAGAATGGGTCATATATTTGCTGTGCAAACATTACTACGTTACCGGATGCTGATCCGGGAACGTAGACATGTTTGCACTCTTTTTGAAGATAAAAACCTTCATAATAAAGATTTACGAGATTTTACCGTTTCCAAAAACAACAAAGAAAGAAATATAACATAGTTTTTAATAATGAAAATGTTGCCAGATATGGAGTGTTCTGTCCAGCCGTTTGAGCGTGAAGAAGTAACAAACATACAAGCACACACACTCACAAACTTTCGCCTTTTTAATATTAGTGTGATTAAGGATTGCACTCGCTGACATTTCACAATAAAGCATGTTGTGACATGAAGATAAACATAACGATTTTCTTAGTTTATTTTGTTTGCGGAAGGAAGCAAATTCGTTTTATGGTGTGTTAAAAATAAGGATAACTTTATTAAGGGTCTACTACCGGCCAAGTGGTGCCCTCATTGAATAAAAAATCGTAACATAGCACAGAAAATAAATATTAAAGAATCCAACGTCACGATTGTTACAAAGAGGATAAAGTATTTTTACATTGTTAAAACAGGTCTCAGAATGTTTCGTAATCCAAAGTAGTAGGCAAAAGTGTCAGAAACGGCTGTTTTTGGTACAATGATGGCGCCACTTGGCCGTTAGTAGGGCCTTAAATACAGAGTTTCTTAATGTACAGTGATAAGCTTTTGTGTTGGTACCTTTTTATGAGTGGCAAGACTAACGACCCAATAGAAACTTTCCGGGCTGTGACCACGACCTTACATTAATGAAATGATCTCCCGTATTATTATTATACTCTTTGAGTGACATTATTGAGGTGGAAGTAAGCAGAGCCAGTACTGATATTAGCTACAGAACTAGTTTCGATAGTGAAGTCATTTGGGCTTTTTTTTTTTTTTGTGGGGGTGGGAAATCATCCCATGACTTCTCCCGCTCTGGGCGGAGCGGGAGGGCGTGTCAGACTCTTACTGACTAAAACCCACCCCTGTTCCTTCCTGCCTTTGAGTGCCCAGGGGCGAGGTAACTCTGTTTCGAATTTATCCTCAACCCCCGGGCAGGCATCGGCCATGACGGGCCTCGTCTCTTGCTGACAACTCTTTGAGGCGCGCCTGGAACACTACGCGCCGTCGACTCTCGGGCCTGGTGCTGATCGGACGGCGAGCTACCCATTACTCGCCGTCCGCAGGCCCGGGTCTACGGTGGCCGGAGATCGTCTCGCGGCGCCGGAAGTCCCCGGCGTCTCCTGAGGCGGCTGCTGCTGAGGGCGTGAGGGCGACTCCGTTGTTGGTGCTCTCTCACGCGTCCCGCCTCCGCCTTCGCAAGCATTACTGCTTCGCAGAAGGAGGAGACGGCTTCCCATTCCCTCTCGCTCCGTACCATGGCCTGAACCAGGGCAGGGCGCGAGAGGTCGCTGCCGCCTATCGCATCCACGAGGACACATATATGTCATTCTGATGTATCAGCTATATTACTGTAAAGTTTTATCAAAATTCACTTAGTAGTTTTTGCTTGAAAGAGTAACAAACATGCATCCTCACAAACATATCAACCCCATATTTACCTACTCGTCTAATAGAATAAGCTTTATTGTACACCGAATAAAGTTATACAACATTTCTAAGAAGTGAGATTTGTTCAAGACGGCTCCTTTTAATAGCACACAGGAAAGTTTACTTAGGAGTGATGGACACGAAATTAACGCACTCCATTCTGAAATTTGTTTATTTATAACTCATCAGAAAAAGAGATTCCAAGACGAGATAAAATCGCTAAAATGATGAATCTAGATCCCCTCCGACCTCTACGACCTCCAAACCCTCTAGCTAGACCTCTACGAGCTACCAAAAAGATTTACCACCCGCAAAATATCTTAAAATCAAATAACAATTGAATATCTCAAGAAATAACATTGCGAAAGGAAAACATACAATGATTGAATAACGAACAATGCTAGACAAAATTCCAAGACAGCTGAAAATCGAATTTATGAACGCTATTTAGGTAACAATAACAATGAAAACTTACAAATGCTGAATATATGAAAAATGGCTAACGCTATTGCTATTAATAAATATTTATATTTAAGTACTCCACCAATATAAAAACAGAAATAGCCCGGAGAGCGTAAAAATGATATCTACAGTTGCCACTGTTCAAGATAGAATGGGTCATATATTTGCTGTGCAAACATTACTACGTTACCGGATGCTGATCCGGGAACGTAGACATGTTTGCACTCTTTTTGAAGATAAAAACCTTCATAATAAAGATTTACGAGATTTTACCGTTTCCAAAAACAACAAAGAAAGAAATATAGTATTCCAAATAACCTGCACTCTAAGTCCAAACACTATGTTAGCGCTTTTTCAGATTTAATTGTTTAACCTGTTAAGCCCTGAGACTCACCGGTGAGTTTGACAAAAAAAAAAAAATTTAAGAGAAAAAGAAAAAAAAACGGCTGTCAACCCGGGTTGTCGTCGGGGTTCAATTTGACAACCCGGATTTGGCCGCTGGGGCAGAAGGGGAGCCTAATTTTCAATTTGTTTAGTTGTTTGTATTATTTAAGATAATATTATAAATTTTTCAAAGATTAAAAGCAATGTTTTGATAGGCCCTCCCATTTCATCTCTAACTTATTTCCGAAAAACATAATTTTATTCCAAACTAGCTTCCGCCCGCTGCTTCGCCCGCGTGAAAAGTATGATTATAAATTTGAGTGCTATTTAGCACGTTAAAAAAACACTGTAGAAATCAAAATCCAAAGTCAGTTATTCAAATTTGGTTGTGAGCCATTGAACGTCGTTCTACATAAGGACAGACCCTTCATCACTTCTTAGCTTCTTGCCCGTGACTTACCAAAGTTGGCCGGCGATTTGATGCGCTACGCCGAACATCTCTTTTCTATGGGCTACCTATTTTTTTTTGCGTTTTTATCTACGTTTGACATCGAAGTTTTGTTGTTTATGTTAAACTAGCTTCCGCCCGCGGCTTTGCCCGCGTGAAAAGTATTATTGTAAATTTGAGTGGTATTTCCAGAGAGTAGCAAGTTAAAAAAACACTGTAGGAATCAAATCCAAAGTCACTATTCAAATTAGGCTGCGAGCCAGAATTTTTTGAATTTCTAAGTTCTACAGAAAAACAGTCCCAAAACTCCTGCCCTTCACCACTTCTTAGCTTCTTGCCCGTGACTCCGTCTTCGTAGACATCCGGATTGGGTCCAGAGAAAAATCAAACATTTGTAAATGATTAAATGTTAGTACGGGTTAGGATCATGTTATATTAGAATTTCATATATTCGCAGGGCTTACCATATTTTGACAGCGATTTTTTGCGATACGCCGAACATATCTCTCTCTCATCTCTTTTCTATGGGCTGCCTTTTTTTTATGGGCTGCCTGCGTTTGTATCTATGTTTGACGTCGAAGTTTTGTTGTTTATGTTAAACTAGCTTCCGCCCGCGGCTTCGCCCGCGTAAAAAGTGTAATTGCAATAAGTCTGAGTGGTATTTTCAGAGTGGAGCACGTTAAATAAATCCTGTAGAAATCAAAATCAAAAGTTATTTAAATTAGGCTGAAAGCCAGATTTTTTTTAATGTCAAAGTTCTACATAAAGACTGTAGGGGCCACACACTCGCTCAGTGTGTCGGGGTACCTATCTTGTTACTCTTACGTGTTAAATATAATAGTTTACCATATCGAAACTGTTTCATTTATTGGGTCCCGAACATATCCTAAATTGGTCCTTCTTGTCCGTGGCTCCGTCCGCGTAGACATTTATATGAAATTAACTTTTTCACCACCTTTTAGTTCCAATTTACCTTTGGGTTCATCCGCGTGCAGGTCTGAAATTTCTCTTCTTCATGATTCTGTTTTCCTGGTAGTTTAAGGATCTATACCGCTCAGGATTCCAGTCCCGAAAATACTTATTCAAGATGCTTTTTTTTTTTACCTCTTTTGATCCCACCCTTTTTTTTGGGTTTTTTTTTGTGATTCTGATCTCCTGGTAGTGAGTGAATCTATACCGCTCGGAAATTTTACTTCTTCACATTTCTGGTCTCCTGGTAATTTGTAAATCTCTACCTCTCCCAATACCAGCTTCGGAATATGTTTTGTACTTCTGATCTCCTGGTAGGTTATGAATCTAAACCGCTCAGGATTCCAGCCCCCTCCCTGGTAGTTTGAGAATCTATTCCACTCAGGATTTTAGCCCCGGAACACTCTTTGTGTTTCTGGTATCCTAGTATTTTGTGAATCTATACCGCTTAAGATTCTAGCCCCAAAAATACTGATTCACGACTCTAGTCTCCTGGTAATTTTAGAATCTATACCTCTCATGATTCCAACCCCAAAATCACTTCTTCATAATTCTGGTCTCCTGGTAATTTATGAATCTCTACCGCTCATAATCCCAGCCTTTTGGTAACATTTGTAATTCTTCTATGTCTTGGTTGTTCGTGAATCTGTACTGCTCGGAAAACTTATTCATGATTCTGTTCTCCTGGTAATTTGTGAATCTGTACCTCTCATAATACCAGCCACAGAATATATTTTGTGATTCTGATCTCCAGTAGGTCGTAGGAATCTATACCGCTTAGGATTTAAGCCCCAAAAATACTGGTTCATGACTATGGTCTCCTGGTAGTTTTGGAATCTACACCTATCATGATTCCAGTTCCGGAACTACTTTTTCGTGAATCCTGATCTTTTCGTATTTTTGTGAGTCTTTATCGCTCATAATTTCAGTCCTTGAAATACTTTTCATGTTTCTGGTCTCCTGGTAATTTGTGAATCTCTACATCTCATAATACCTGCCTCGGAATATACTTTGTGATTCTGATTTCCTGGTAGCTTGTGAATCTATACCGCTCAGGATTCAAGCCCCGGCAATACTTCTTCTTGATTCTGGTCTACTGGTGGTTTGCGAAGCTATACTGCTAGGGTTCTAGCCCCGAAAATACCTCTTCATGATTCTGGTCCCCTGGTACTTTGCGAGAATTTACCGCTCATGATTCCAACCCCGGAAATACTTTTCATGTTTCTGGTCTCCTGGTACTTTGTGAGCGTAAACCGCTCGTTCAGCCTGACTTTGGATTTCTACTTCCATCTCAGCCTTCGCTAAGTCTTGTCATTTACCGGGATAAAAAGTAGCCTATGTGTTAATCCAGGCTATGACCTACCTGTGTGCGAAATTTCATTCAAATCCCTTCAGCCGTTTTTGCGATACCTTCAGCCAAACATACAAACATACAAACAAACAAACATACAAACATACAAACTTTCGCATTTATAATATTAGTAGGATAGTAGGATTAACTTTTTCATGATTTTGGCACCCTGGTTTACCTGGCGGCTTCATCCGCGTGCAGGTCTGAAATTTCTCTTCTTCATGATTCTGTTTTCCTGGTAGTTTAAGAATCTATCTATACCTCTTATATCATCCCAGCCTCGGAATACTTTTTGTGATTCTGATCTCCTGGTAGTGTGAGAATCTATACCGCTCGGAAATTTCACTTCTTCATGATTCTGTTGTCCTGGTATTTTTTGAATATTTCTCTAACTCTTACGATTTCTGCCCCGGAATACTTCTTGTGTTTTGTGAGTCTTTATCGCTCATGATTTCAGTCCTCGAAATACTTCTCATGTTTCTGGGCTCCTGGTAATTTGTGATTCTCTACCTCTCATAATACCAGCCTCAGAATAAATTTTGTGATTCTGATCTCTTGGTAGGTTGTTAATCTATACCGCTCAGGATTCAAGCCTCGAAAACACTTCTTCTTGATTCTGGTCTTTTGTTGGTTTGTGATGCTATACAGCTTACACCGCCTCTTCATGATTCTACCGCTCAGGATTCCACCCCCTTGGTAGTTTGAGAATCTATACCGTTCATGATTTCAGCCCCGGAACACTTGTTTTGCTTCTGGTCTCCTGGTATTTTGTAAATTTATACCGCTTAGGATTCTAGCCCCAAAAATACTGATTCACGACTCTGGTCTCCTAATAGTTTGAGAATCCAGAGAGACCTCTCGTGATTCCAGCCCCGGAAACGCTTCTTCATGATTCTGGTTTCCTGGTAATTTGTGAATCTGTACCTCTCATAATACCAGTTTTGTGATTCTGATCTCCTTTTTTTATTGATAGGTTGTGAATCTATACCGCTTCGGATTCTAACCACAAAAATACTCATTTATGACTATGGTCTCCTGGTAGTTTCAGAATCTTATCTCTCATGATTCCAGCTCCGGAACTACTTTTTCGTGAATCCTGATCTCCTGGTAGTTTGTGAGTCTTACCACTCATGATTTCAGTCCTCGAAATACTTCTCATGTTTCTGGTCTCCTGGTAATTTGTGAATCTCTACCTCTCATAATACCAGCCTCGAAATATATCTTGTAATTCTGTTCTCCTCGTAGGTTGTGAATCTATACCGCTTAGGATTGTAGCCCCGAAAATATCTCTTCATGGTTCTGGTCTCCTGGTACTTTGTGAGTCTTTACCGCTCATGATTTCAGCCCTGGAAATAATTCTCACGTTTCATGGTCTCCTGGTACTTTTTGAGCGTATCCGCTCGTTCAGCCCATCTCTGGATTTCTACTTCCACCTCAGCCTCCGCTAAGTCTTGTCATATACAGGGATAAAAAGTAGCCTATGTGTTATCATGTGTTACCTACCTGTGTGCAAAATTTCATTAAAATCCCTTCAGTCGTTTTTGCGTGAAGGACAGCCAAACATACAAACTTTCGCATTTATATAATATTACGAGTATTAATAGGATAGTAGGATTGGAATGGATATTAATTGCGAAGTAGTTTTAACATTACTGTTACTAGCAGCCATTCTAACGTTATGTGTTACCGCAGATCAACTCTATTAATTGGTCTTCCGTAAATGATATTTTCGTATTACGAGCAGTCTCACTTTTTCCCCAGCGTATTCGCAATAAGAATCTACAGAATTAGAATTGTATAATTATATATTTTATTATATTCCCATTTTGCCTTGGATAGGTTTTTAGACAGGTCCCAACCCTTTAAAGCCTTACGAGCTCTTGCGACTGTTGTGATACTGCTCCATCCAAATTCATTTGATAGCTTCTCGATGGATCGAAGACCGGGAGTGCCACGTCGTCATCAGCATGGCGACGACCAGAAACAGCATCGCTGATTAGTTTGAGAAGACTTTCCAAGACAGGAAATAAACGTCTTACAGTCTGGTTTTGATACAATGCCCACATGTTTAGCTATACAAAATATTGTATCAATTGCATGCAAAATAATTACTACACAAGTTAAAGGTGAATTAAATAATGTCACAGATTAATTAATATTACAATAATAGTCATTCAAATCATACATCACAAACATTTTCTAAAATACATGTACATACTTACATAATATTTCATATCTTCAAGCCAAAGAAATCTTTAATGTCATAAAAGTTATGTCCATTCAGCCATTATATAATTTGTTTTTAAATGAGTTAATATTATTTAATAATTACACATCACAAGGCAGCTTTTACCATTCTTGCCTTTTTTATGACTTATGATTATCGTTTAATAAAAGTCTATGTGGATCCCTTGTTGGTCGAGAAATTACTTCATACGCTTTTTTGAGCCATTCCTTATTACTTGTACACTACAGATTTCGTATATCGACGGTTTTTTTGTGTTTTAGAAGTTTCAAGTTTTAGAAGTTTGAATTTTTTGAAGTTTGCAGATTTTGAAGTTTGAAGATTTTGAAGTTTGAAGATTTTGAAGTTTGAAGTTTTTGAAGTTTTTGAAGTTTGAATTTTTTGAAGTTTGAAGTTTTTGAAGTTTTAAGTTTTAGAGGTTTTAAGTTTTTGAAGTTTGAAGTTTTTGAAGTTTGAAGTTGTTTTTGAAGTTTGAAGATTTTGAAGTTTGAAGTTTAAAGTTTTTGAAGTTCGAAGTTTTTGAAGTTTGAAGTTTTTGAAGTTTGAAGTTTTTGAAGTTTGAAGTTTTTGAAGTTTGAAGTTTTTGAAGTTTGAAGTTGTTTTTGAAGTTTGAAGATTTTGAAGTTTGAAGTTTTTGAAGTTTGAAGATTTTGAAGTTTCTGAAGTTTTTGAAGTTTGAAGTTTTTGAAGTTTGAAGTTTGAAGATTTTGAAGTTTTTCAAGTTTTTGAAGTTTTAAGTTTTTGAAATTTCAAGTTTTTGAAGTTTGAAGTTTTTGAAGTTTCAAGTTTTTGAAGTTTGAAGTTTTTGAAGTTTGAAGTTTTTGAAGTTTTTGAAGTTTGAAGTTTTTGAAGTTTGAAGATTTTGAAGTTTTTGAAGTTTGAAGATTTTGAAGTTTGAAGTTTTTGAAGATTTTGAAGTTTTTGAAGTTGTAGAAGTTTGAAGTTTTTGAAGACACAAACATTTTCTAAAATACATGTACATACTTACATAATATTTCATATCTTCAAGCCAAAGAAATCTTTAATGTCATAAAAGTTATGTCCATTCAGCCATTATATAATTTGTTTTTAAATGAGTTAATATTATTTAATAATTACACATCACAAGGCAGCTTTTACCATTCTTGCCTTTTTTATGACTTATGATTATCGTTTAATAAAAGTCTATGTGGATCCCTTGTTGGTCGAGAAATTACTTCATACGCTTTTTTGAGCCATTCCTTATTACTTGTACACTACAGATTTCGTATATCGACGGTTTTTTTGTGTTTTAGAAGTTTCAAGTTTTAGAAGTTTGAATTTTTTGAAGTTTGAAGATTTTGAAGTTTGAAGATTTTGAGGTTTTAAGTTTTTGAAATTTCAAGTTTTTGAAGTTTGAAGTTTTTGAAGTTTCAAGTTTTTGAAGTTTGAAGATTTTGAAGTTTGAGGTTTTTGAAGTTTGAAGTTTTTGAAGTTTGAAGTTTTTGAAGTTTGAAGATTTTGAAGTTTTTGAAGTTGTAGAAGTTTTTGAAGTTTGAAGTTTGAAGATTTTGAAGTTTTTGAAGTTTTTGAAGTTTTAAGTTTTTGAAATTTCAAGTTTTTGAAGTTTGAAGTTTTTGAAGTTTGAAGATTTTGAAGTTAGAAGTTTTTGAAGTTTGAAGATAAGTTTTTGAAATTTCAAGTTTTTGAAGTTTGAAGTTTTTGAAGTTTCAAGTTTTTGAAGTTTGAAAATTTTGAAGTTTGAAGGTTTTGAAGTTTGAAGGTTTTGAAGATTTTGAAGTTTTTGAAGTTGTAGAAGTTTGAAGTTTTTAAAGTTTGAAGTTTTTGAAGTTTGAAGATTTTGAAGTTTGAAGATTTTGAAGTTTGAAGTTTTTGAAGTTTTTGAAGTTTGAATTTTTTGAAATTTGAATTTTTTGAAGTTTGAAGTTTTTGAAGTTTGAAGTTTTTGAAGTTTGAAGTTTTTGAAGTTTGAAGTTTTTGAAGTTTGAAGATTTTGAAGTTTTTGAAGATTTAGTAGTTTGAATTTTTTTTTAAGTTTAAGGATTTTGAAGTTTCAAGTTTTAGAAGTTTGAATTTTTTGAAGTTTGAAGATTTTAAAGTTTGAAGATTTTGAAGTTTGAAGTTTTTGAAGTTTTTGAAGTTTGAATTTTTTGAAGTTTGAAGTTTTTGAAGTTTGAAGTTTTTGAAGTTTGAAGATTTTGAAGTTTGAAGTTTTTGAAATTTGAAGTTTTTGAAGTTTGAAGATTTTGACGTTTTAAGTTTTTGAAGTTTAAAGTTTTTGAAGTTTGAAGTTTTTGAAGTTTTTGAAGTTTGAAGTTTTTGAAGTTTGAATTTTTTGAAGTTTGAAGTTTTTGAAGTTTGAAGTTTTTGAAGTTTGAACATTTTGAAGTTTGAAGTTTTTGAAGTTTGAAGTTTTTGAAGTTTGAATTTTTTGAAGTTTGAAGTTTGAAGTTTTTGAAGTTTGAACATTTTGAAGTTTGAAGTTTTTGAAGTTTGAAGTTTTTGAAGTTTAAAGATTTTGAAGTTTTTGAAGATTTAGTAGTTTGAATTTTTTTTTAAGTTTAAGGATTTTGAAGTTTGAAGATTTTGAAGTTTGAAGTTTGAAGATTTTGAAGTTTTTGAAGTTTGAAGTTTGACGTTTCAAGTTTTTGAAGTTTGAAGTTTTTGAAGTTTGAACATTTTGAAGTTTGAAGTTTTTGAAGTTTGAAGTTTTTGAAGTTTGAAGATTTTGAAGTTTTTGAAGATTTAGTAGTTTGAATTTTTTTTTAAGTTTAAGGATTTTGAAGTTTGAAGATTTTGAAGTTTGAAGTTTTTGAAGTTTGAAGTTGTTTTTGAAGTTTGAAGTTTTTGAAGTTTGAAGTTTTTGAAGTTTGAAGTTGTTTTTGAAGTTTGAAGATTTTGAAGTTTGAAGTTTTTGAAGTTTGATGATTTTGAAGTTTTGAAGTTTTTGAAGTTTGAAGTTTTTGAAGTTTGAAGATTTTGAAGTTTTTGAAGTTTTTGAAGCTTGAAGTTTTTGAAGTTTGAAGTTTTTGAAGTTTGAAGATTTTGAAGTTTCTGAAGTTTTTGAAGTTTGAAGTTTTTGAAGTTTGAAGTTTGAAGATTTTGAAGTTTTTGAAGTTTTTGAAGTTTGCAATTTTTGAAGTTTCAAGTTTTTGAAGTTTGAAGATTTTGAAGTTTGAAGTTTTTGAAGTTTGAAGTTTTTGAAGTTTTAGAAGTTTGAAGTTTTTGAAGTTTGAAGATTTTGAAGTTTGAAGTTTGAAGTTTTTGAAGTTTCAAGTTTTTGAAGTTTGAAGTTTTTGAAGTTTGAAGTTTTTGAAGTTTTTGAAGTTTGAAGTTTTTGAAGTTTGAAGATTTTGAAGTTTTTGAAGTTTGAAGATTTTGAAGTTTGAAGTTTTTGAAGATTTTGAAGTTTTTGAAGTTGTAGAAGTTTGAAGTTTTTGAAGACACAAACATTTTCTAAAATACATGTACATACTTACATAATATTTCATATCTTCAAGCCAAAGAAATCTTTAATGTCATAAAAGTTATGTCCATTCAGCCATTATATAATTTGTTTTTAAATGAGTTAATATTATTTAATAATTACACATCACAAGGCAGCTTTTACCATTCTTGCCTTTTTTATGACTTATGATTATCGTTTAATAAAAGTCTATGTGGATCCCTTGTTGGTCGAGAAATTACTTCATACGCTTTTTTGAGCCATTCCTTATTACTTGTACACTACAGATTTCGTATATCGACGGTTTTTTTGTGTTTTAGAAGTTTCAAGTTTTAGAAGTTTGAATTTTTTGAAGTTTGAAGATTTTGAAGTTTGAAGATTTTGAGGTTTTAAGTTTTTGAAATTTCAAGTTTTTGAAGTTTGAAGTTTTTGAAGTTTCAAGTTTTTGAAGTTTGAAGATTTTGAAGTTTGAGGTTTTTGAAGTTTGAAGTTTTTGAAGTTTGAAGTTTTTGAAGTTTGAAGATTTTGAAGTTTTTGAAGTTGTAGAAGTTTGAAGTTTTTGAAGTTTGAAGTTTGAAGATTTTGAAGTTTTTGAAGTTTTTGAAGTTTTAAGTTTTTGAAATTTCAAGTTTTTGAAGTTTGAAGTTTTTGAAGTTTGAAGATTTTGAAGTTAGAAGTTTTTGAAGTTTGAAGATAAGTTTTTGAAATTTCAAGTTTTTGAAGTTTGAAGTTTTTGAAGTTTCAAGTTTTTGAAGTTTGAAAATTTTGAAGTTTGAAGGTTTTGAAGTTTGAAGGTTTTGAAGATTTTGAAGTTTTTGAAGTTGTAGAAGTTTGAAGTTTTTAAAGTTTGAAGTTTTTGAAGTTTGAAGATTTTGAAGTTTGAACATTTTGAAGTTTGAAGTTTTTGAAGTTTGAAGTTTTTGAAGTTTGAATTTTTTGAAGTTTGAAGTTTGAAGTTTTTGAAGTTTGAACATTTTGAAGTTTGAAGTTTTTGAAGTTTGAAGTTTTTGAAGTTTAAAGATTTTGAAGTTTTTGAAGATTTAGTAGTTTGAATTTTTTTTTAAGTTTAAGGATTTTGAAGTTTGAAGATTTTGAAGTTTGAAGTTTGAAGATTTTGAAGTTTTTGAAGTTTGAAGTTTGACGTTTCAAGTTTTTGAAGTTTGAAGTTTTTGAAGTTTGAACATTTTGAAGTTTGAAGTTTTTGAAGTTTGAAGTTTTTGAAGTTTGAAGATTTTGAAGTTTTTGAAGATTTAGTAGTTTGAATTTTTTTTTAAGTTTAAGGATTTTGAAGTTTGAAGATTTTGAAGTTTGAAGTTTTTGAAGTTTGAAGTTGTTTTTGAAGTTTGAAGTTTTTGAAGTTTGAAGTTTTTGAAGTTTGAAGTTGTTTTTGAAGTTTGAAAATTTTGAAGTTTGAAGTTTTTGAAGTTTGATGATTTTGAAGTTTTGAAGTTTTTGAAGTTTGAAGTTTTTGAAGTTTGAAGATTTTGAAGTTTTTGAAGTTTTTGAAGCTTGAAGTTTTTGAAGTTTGAAGTTTTTGAAGTTTGAAGATTTTGAAGTTTCTGAAGTTTTTGAAGTTTGAAGTTTTTGAAGTTTGAAGTTTGAAGATTTTGAAGTTTTTGAAGTTTTTGAAGTTTGCAATTTTTGAAGTTTCAAGTTTTTGAAGTTTGAAGATTTTGAAGTTTGAAGTTTTTGAAGTTTGAAGTTTTTGAAGTTTTAGAAGTTTGAAGTTTTTGAAGTTTGAAGATTTTGAAGTTTGAAGTTTGAAGTTTTTGAAGTTTCAAGTTTTTGAAGTTTGAAGTTTTTGAAGTTTGAAGTTTTTGAAGTTTTTGAAGTTTGAAGTTTTTGAAGTTTGAAGATTTTGAAGTTTTTGAAGTTTGAAGATTTTGAAGTTTGAAGTTTTTGAAGATTTTGAAGTTTTTGAAGTTGTAGAAGTTTGAAGTTTTTGAAGACACAAACATTTTCTAAAATACATGTACATACTTACATAATATTTCATATCTTCAAGCCAAAGAAATCTTTAATGTCATAAAAGTTATGTCCATTCAGCCATTATATAATTTGTTTTTAAATGAGTTAATATTATTTAATAATTACACATCACAAGGCAGCTTTTACCATTCTTGCCTTTTTTATGACTTATGATTATCGTTTAATAAAAGTCTATGTGGATCCCTTGTTGGTCGAGAAATTACTTCATACGCTTTTTTGAGCCATTCCTTATTACTTGTACACTACAGATTTCGTATATCGACGGTTTTTTTGTGTTTTAGAAGTTTCAAGTTTTAGAAGTTTGAATTTTTTGAAGTTTGAAGATTTTGAAGTTTGAAGATTTTGAGGTTTTAAGTTTTTGAAATTTCAAGTTTTTGAAGTTTGAAGTTTTTGAAGTTTCAAGTTTTTGAAGTTTGAAGATTTTGAAGTTTGAGGTTTTTGAAGTTTGAAGTTTTTGAAGTTTGAAGTTTTTGAAGTTTGAAGATTTTGAAGTTTTTGAAGTTGTAGAAGTTTGAAGTTTTTGAAGTTTGAAGTTTGAAGATTTTGAAGTTTTTGAAGTTTTTGAAGTTTTAAGTTTTTGAAATTTCAAGTTTTTGAAGTTTGAAGTTTTTGAAGTTTGAAGATTTTGAAGTTAGAAGTTTTTGAAGTTTGAAGATAAGTTTTTGAAATTTCAAGTTTTTGAAGTTTGAAGTTTTTGAAGTTTCAAGTTTTTGAAGTTTGAAAATTTTGAAGTTTGAAGGTTTTGAAGTTTGAAGGTTTTGAAGATTTTGAAGTTTTTGAAGTTGTAGAAGTTTGAAGTTTTTAAAGTTTGAAGTTTTTGAAGTTTGAAGATTTTGAAGTTTGAAGATTTTGAAGTTTGAAGTTTTTGAAGTTTTTGAAGTTTGAATTTTTTGAAATTTGAATTTTTTGAAGTTTGAAGTTTTTGAAGTTTGAAGTTTTTGAAGTTTGAAGTTTTTGAAGTTTGAAGTTTTTGAAGTTTGAAGATTTTGAAGTTTTTGAAGATTTAGTAGTTTGAATTTTTTTTTAAGTTTAAGGATTTTGAAGTTTCAAGTTTTAGAAGTTTGAATTTTTTGAAGTTTGAAGATTTTAAAGTTTGAAGATTTTGAAGTTTGAAGTTTTTGAAGTTTTTGAAGTTTGAATTTTTTGAAGTTTGAAGTTTTTGAAGTTTGAAGTTTTTGAAGTTTGAAGATTTTGAAGTTTGAAGTTTTTGAAATTTGAAGTTTTTGAAGTTTGAAGATTTTGACGTTTTAAGTTTTTGAAGTTTAAAGTTTTTGAAGTTTGAAGTTTTTGAAGTTTTTGAAGTTTGAAGTTTTTGAAGTTTGAATTTTTTGAAGTTTGAAGTTTTTGAAGTTTGAAGTTTTTGAAGTTTGAACATTTTGAAGTTTGAAGTTTTTTAAGTTTGAAGTTTTTGAAGTTTGAATTTTTTGAAGTTTGAAGTTTGAAGTTTTTGAAGTTTGAACATTTTGAAGTTTGAAGTTTTTGAAGTTTGAAGTTTTTGAAGTTTAAAGATTTTGAAGTTTTTGAAGATTTAGTAGTTTGAATTTTTTTTTAAGTTTAAGGATTTTGAAGTTTGAAGATTTTGAAGTTTGAAGTTTGAAGATTTTGAAGTTTTTGAAGTTTGAAGTTTGACGTTTCAAGTTTTTGAAGTTTGAAGTTTTTGAAGTTTGAACATTTTGAAGTTTGAAGTTTTTGAAGTTTGAAGTTTTTGAAGTTTGAAGATTTTGAAGTTTTTGAAGATTTAGTAGTTTGAATTTTTTTTTAAGTTTAAGGATTTTGAAGTTTGAAGATTTTGAAGTTTGAAGTTTTTGAAGTTTGAAGTTGTTTTTGAAGTTTGAAGTTTTTGAAGTTTGAAGTTTTTGAAGTTTGAAGTTGTTTTTGAAGTTTGAAGATTTTGAAGTTTGAAGTTTTTGAAGTTTGATGATTTTGAAGTTTTGAAGTTTTTGAAGTTTGAAGTTTTTGAAGTTTGAAGTTTGAAGATTTTGAAGTTTTTGAAGTTTTTGAAGCTTGAAGTTTTTGAAGTTTCAAGTTTTTGAAGTTTGAAGTTTTTGAAGTTTGAAGATTTTGAAGTTTGAAGTTTTTGAAGTTTGAAGTTTTTGAAGTTTTTGAAGTTTGAAGTTTTTGAAGTTTGAAGTTTTTGAAGTTTGAAGATTTTGAAGTTTCTGAAGTTTTTGAAGTTTGAAGTTTTTGAAGTTTGAAGTTTGAAGATTTTGAAGTTTTTGAAGTTTTTGAAGTTTGCAATTTTTGAAGTTTCAAGTTTTTGAAGTTTGAAGATTTTGAAGTTTGAAGTTTTTGAAGTTTGAAGTTTTTGAAGTTTTAGAAGTTTGAAGTTTTTGAAGTTTGAAGATTTTGAAGTTTGAAGTTTGAAGTTTTTGAAGTTTGAAGTTTTTGAAGTTTGAAGATTTTGAAGTTTGAAGTTTGAAGTTTTTGAAGTTTGAAGATTTGAAGTTTGAAGTTTTTGAAGTTTGAAGTTTTTGAAGTTTGAAGTTGTTTTTGAAGTATTTTGATGTTTGAAGTTTGTGAAGATTGATGTTTGTGAAGTTTGAAGTTTTTGAAGTTTGATGTTTTTGAAGTTTCAAGTTTTTGAAGTGTGAAGTTTTTGAAGTTTTTGAAGTTTTTTATGTTTTTGAAGTTTTTGAAGTTTATGATGTTTGAAGTTTTTGAAGTTTAAAGTTTTTGAAGTTTGAAGTTTTTGAGTTTGAAGTATTTGAAGTCAGCCAAAGTTGTCTCGAAAAAATAGGGATAGTTAAAAATAAAACAAATTTAAAAAAAAAAAATTATGTACCCAATGGAATGTGAACAGTTTGCAAAAATGAAATAGGTTTCAGTTTCACTGCATTTACAGTCTTGCAGACAGTGGGCTATTGGCAAATTTTTATGCCTAAACTGACTATTGATAATAATAAAACGTTTGCTTCAACCAACAACACTGATCTTAAATAAAAAATATACAATAAAAAACCACAAAAAATAAACTATTATCCGGGAGTGATTTTTCTGTACGCTAGTAGGAACTACTAACCTGTACCCCCACCATATCTAAGTATAGTTCCGTGCTCCTAGTCCAATACGGTTGTACTTCCTCCTCGTTGCATTTGGCTGGCCAACCTGACTCTAAATATAAAAATATGTGTCTCAATATGCTATCCGTTCCTGTTGCTTCTTTCAAAGCCAACCTAGTAATCGGCACAAAATTCTAGACAAAGTTCAAATAAGTACTATCTTCAGCTTTCGTACATTTACTTTTTTCTAAAGGTAACCTCGACAATGCGTCAGCCCCATTCTTATCGGTTGATACATATTATGACAACCTTATGTTGGCGACCTTATGGTGGAGACTGGCACGTTGGAAGTTTGGAACGTTCTAGAAACTCTTGGAACGCCGATTGAAATTAAGAAGAATAGGGAAGACTTTTGTTTTGGAGTTCAGTTCTGCTAGCCCGACCGAAGAGGCCACACATGTAATATTTAATGTTTTAATATAGTTCCTCTGAGTGCGCTATTCCTCTTTCTTTTATAACACTACACACAATAAGCAGTCACTCTCATACACCACACTCTCGCGTTGCCAGCGAGTACGACAGCCCCTAGACGCTTACGAAGAACCCCCAGGGACCCTGCAGTACGAGAAGGTGCTCCAGGTCCCTACAAGTGGCGGCGAGCGTCGGGTACGAGCGCCGTATGTAACAGTGACGGTAACGGTGTGCGGTGGAGAAGCGGAGGACTGGTGCAGCGACGGCACCAGGATAAGAGGAGTATAGTCCAAACTGAGTGGTTCTGTTTTTATTAGTGTTAAATCAAATATAAAGGAAGATGCGATACTTTCCAGGCCACACATATGAAGTGTGACTTGAAGAATTTATCGACGAGTTCGTGTCGATGGCCATTGCCAATGGATGGCGAAAGAGCGACTATGCGCTTATTTTAGGGGTTTGGCTGAAAGGCGCAGCCCAATACTTTTTTAGATATACGTTCCAATATGAAATGGAATTTGACACGCTGTGCGCAGAGCTTAGGAAAGAATTCCCATGCAAGTGTGTGTCTTGCAAGCAGAGGGTCAGTGTTTTATTAATCTTGAGAGGCCGGACGTAGTGTCCGAGGCGGATGAACAGTCCGAGGATAATGTGAGTGAAGATAATCATGCAGAGATATTTTCTAGCTCAACAATCAAAGCAAACGAGGAGGACGATGGTGACCAGAGCTGCGCTGAAGCCAGCCTAGTCAATGATGTCCAAGAAAGTGAAGAGTGCGGTCTAGACGATGGTGACCGAAGCTGTGACGATAGCTGACAAGTTGATGATGAGGCGAACAGGGATTACGTAGATGAAGATACAGAATCGGGTCAGTTCTTTCCAGTTAGTCCTATTGATAATATTTCAGAAAAACAATTTTATTAAAAGAAACAAATGGCGAGCACGAGTCGAATGAAAATTTTAATCGTTTGGAAGTTGTTTCGGCTGATGACGTCATTATGGAAAGCTGTGAGGTGGAAGTTCCGTCGGAGACACATGGTTTTTGTGACGATAATTTTGTTCAGGTTGAGTGTGTTCCTGCTGATGTTTGCGAGCAGGAGAGCTTCGAAATGACGGTGGAATCCGAACAGCGGTGCGTGCCAGTGCAAGTGATGCAATCCTGCATCACTTGCACTGACACTGACACACACTGCAAAAGTTCACAATTTACACAGATCATAGGCCTCTAATGTGGCTTTATTCATTAACGGAACCAAATAGCAAACTGACCCGTTGGCGTCTAAGACTTCAAGAATATGATTTTAAAGTAAAATATAGAAGTGGTAAGCAAAATACTAATGCTGACGCATTATCGAGAATTAAGATAAATATACATATGTTAAGAAACTTAGATAAGGAAAATACCCTTATGGACAATACCCCAACGATAAATCAGCCATCAACTTCAGCTCAACCACCCACTTCAGTTCAACCACAAGTGGATTCAAACGAAGTGGATGATCTTGAAGGAACGATGACCGCGTCCGATTTGGAACAAACAATGACCGCATCCGAAATATGGGATGACGCTCAAGACCAACAAGTGGAAATTATAAATGAAGCTATAGATACCAAAAACAATCAAATAATCATATACAACTGGAATAAAAATGAATTAAAGGTAATTAATTTAGTCCGCGATAAACAGAAAATAATTGAAGTCAGGTTACCTTTAAATGATGAAAATCTAATTAAACAATTCTTAAAAGAGAATATAACGCCGGGAAAAAGATATCACCTTTATTACGATAATAAACTTCAACGTGATTTATTTAACAAAATAATTTATGAATTATATCCGGGACAAATAAACAATTTTAAAGAATGCATCGAAAGATTAATCTATGTAGAGGACACGTTAGAAAGAGAAAATATAGTGTCAGCATACCACGAAGGAAAAACTTGTCACCGCGGTATAAAAGAAACATATAATAGATTAAAACGTAGCTATTTCTGGCCAAATATGCAAGAAACAATTTCGGAGATTATAAATGCTTGTGATATATGTAAAAAGATGAAATATGATCGAAATCCAATAAAACCCCAACTTCAATTAACACAAACATGTAATAGACCCTTCCAAGAAATTTTCATTGACATATTTTCTATAGAAGGTGTCTCATTCTTAACTTTGGTCGATTCATTTTCCAAATTAGGACAAGCTATAGAAATCAAATGCAGATCTACACCAGAAATAATTGGGGCATTAATAAAATATTTTTCATACTATGGAGTACCTGATAAAATAAGCTGCGATCCCGGAACTGAATTTAACAATAACTTAATGAAAGAAACTTTAATATTCTATAAAATTCACCTACATGTAGGAACACCAAATAACCCCAATTCCATGGGAATCGTTGAAAGGTTTCATTCCACTATAACAGAAATATATCGTATAGCTAAATACCAACATAAAATTACTGATGCTGCATCCGTGATGACTTATGCTATTATGGCGTATAATAATACAATACATTCCGCCACGGAATTGTCTCCTTTTGAAGTAACTTTTGGATACACTAATTCCACCAGTATTTTTGATACAGATTTGACCTATAATTACACCCAACAGCTTTTAAGGCCCCTCTCGCGGTCCAGTGGCGCCCTCATTGAATAAAAAATCGTAGCTTATCACAGAAAATAAATATTAAAAAATCCAACTTCACGTTTGTTACAAAGAGGATAAAGAATTTTTACGTTGTTAAAACAGGTCTCAAAATGTTTCGTATCCAAAGTAGTAGGCAAAAGTGCCAAAAACGGCCATTTCTGACACTTTTGCCTACTACTTTGGATACGAAACATTTTGAGACCTGTTTTAACAACGTAAAAATTCTTTATCCTCTTTGTAACAAACGTGAAGTTGGATTTTTTAATATTTATTTTCTGTGCTATGCTACGATTTTTTATTCAATGAGGGCGCCACTGGACCGCGAGAAGGCCCTTAAGGGAGCATAAAGAAAGAACATCAGTTCTATATAATCACTTATCCCAAAAGATGACACAGGATAAAACTAACAGACAGAAATCGGGCGAAAATACAGAATTTAATACTGGTGACATAATCTTCACAGGTTTAGTCAATAAAAGGAGAGGTAAAGATAAACCACGCTTTGAGACAGCTAAAGTCATAGGGAATGCCGAACGAAATGTTGTTCCAATTCAAGTAAAGGAAAGGGTTACTAAGGTACCAGTCAAAAATATTAAAAGACCCACCAAAAGATAATCTTTATTATATCCTCTACTTACATTGATTAAGACAATATTAAATTTATTCAAAATTACTTTTGGCTTGTAATAATTATAATCATATTATAATTATATTGATGTTTTTCGAAATTTTGGTCCTGAAATTTATAAAGTATTCATATAATTGTATAATTATGTAAACTATATATAAACTATATATATGTATTTCAATTAAATTTAAGGAACTATACAGGATGTAACGGAAAGGTGTGGTCATATTTTAGGATCTGCATCTGCCCATCGATATGAACAACTTTATTCAAGAAAAACTGAGGAAATTTTAAAAAAAATTTTTTACTCCCCATACAAATATTGATCAGCTGATGATAAATTTGTATGGAAAGTCCAATTTTTTTTTTGGGAATTTTCTATTTTTTCTTAGAGAAAGTTGTTCATTTCCATGGGCAGAACCGGTTCTTAAAATATGACCACACCTTTCCGTTACACGCTGTATAATCGTATGTTTAAGCGGTATAATGTGATATTAGAATAAGAATAAGTTGCATTTGAGGTATTAAAATTTGTTAATAAGTTTAAAAAAAAAAAAAATCTTATTATATAATGGTTGGGTATAATATAAGTTACTTTATAGTTTTGGTGAATGGGCACAAATGTAAGTTACTTTATATAATGAATGGGTATATTATAATCATTTTTTTTGCAATTTTTAAATAAGCAAGAGAAAATTAGGAATGATAATTTTAATTGAAATAACTAATTTCATTAGATAATTTCAATCTAAGTAGGGAGGAGTTATGTACTCTCAATTGAATTATGATTACGTCATAACTAATTAATTTAATGGTTGTTTTTATCTTATCAAATGTCATGGTCATGGCATAATTTTCTAATAATTTACCCTTTAACTAATCATAAAAAGTGTCGTATTAGTTACAGTACTGTACTTAAAATATGAATATTATGATTTAGTTTTACGATTATTTTATTATCCTTAAAATTCCACGGTACTAATTAAATTATACTTTACGACTTTCTGGAAACCGTCGCGATAACAGATTTCCCCTTCCTTAGTTTTCACAACATATAAAACACCACGATAACCAAGCAAGATCATTCCTAGTTTTGCCGTCTTAACGTAAACTAGTTGACAAGTTACCATTGTAATTGGTAGTAATAAACTGCTTATATAAAAGTCTTGAAGTACTCATTTTCGAACGTCGTAGTCTTCACCGATCCCGCTCCAGCCACGACGAAACAAAATTACATCCATATCTTATATTTATGGTCGAAAACTTGTTTGTCACGTTGCTATGACAATACATGTCAGCTAGAATAAATAAAATAGACACAAAAATAATTTTATGTTTATCAAAGAAATGGAAACTATCCCTCTTCGTAAAATACGGGAGGGCACATATATCTCCTCCTCCAGCATATTCTGGGAAAAACGCCGCTCCGCTTGCTGTGGAATGTTGTGACGTTGTTGTTGATGTAGTTTTCATCCCGATAGATATCCGCTGGACTATCACCTATTGGAACAATAATAGAAGGATCCTGCATCACTTGCACTGGCACGCACCGCTGTTCGGATTCCACCGTCATTTACAAGCTCTCCTGCTCGCAAACATCAGCAGGAACACACTCAACCTGAACAAAATTATCGTCACAAAAACCATGTGTCTCCGACGGAACTTCCACCTCACAGCTTTCCATAATGACGTCATCAGCCGAAACAACTTCCAAACGAATAAAATTTTCATTCGACTCGTGCTCGCCATTTGTTTCTTTTAATAAAATTGTTTCTTGTTTTTCTGAAATATTATCAATAGGACTAACTGGAAAGAACTGACCCGATTCTGTATCTTCATCTACGTAATCCCTGTTCGCCTCATCATCAACTTGTCAGCTATCGTCACAGCTTCGGTCACCATCGTCTAGACCGCACTCTTCACTTTCTTGGACATCATTGACTAGGCTGGCTTCAGCGCAGCTCTGGTCACCATCGTCCTCCTCATTTGCTTTGATTGTTGAGCTAGAAAATAACTCTGCATGATTATCTTCGCTCACATTATCCTCGGACTGTTCATCCGCCTCGGACACTACGTCCGGCCTCTCAAGATTAATAAAACACTGACCCTCTGCTTGCAAGACACACACTTGCATGGGAATTCTTTCCTAAGCTCTGCGCACAGCGTGTCAAATTCCATTTCATATTGGAACGTATATCTAAAAAAGTATTGGGCTGCGCCTTTCAGCCAAACCCCTAAAATAAGCGCATAGTCGCTCTTTCGCCATCCATTGGCAATGGCCATCGACACGAACTCGTCGATAAATTCTTCAAGTCACACTTCATATGTGTGGCCTGGAAAGTATCGCATCTTCCTTTATATTTGATTTAACACTAATAAAAACAGAACCACTCAGCTTGGACTATACTCCTCTTATCCTGGTGCCGTCGCTGCGCCAGTCCTCCGCTTCTCCACCGCACACCGTTACCGTCACTGTTACATACGGCGCTCGTACCCGACGCTCGCCGCCACTTGTAGGGACCTGGAGCACCTTCTCGTACTGCAGGGTCCCTGGGGGTTCTTCGTAAGCGTCTAGGGGCTGTCGTACTCGCTGGCAACGCGAGAGTGTGGTGTATGAGAGTGACTGCTTATTGTGTGTAGTGTTATAAAAGAAAGAGGAATAGCGCACTCAGAGGAACTATATTAAAACATCAAATATTACATGTGTGGCCTCTTCGGTCGGGCTAGCAGAACTGAACTCCAAAACAAAAGTCTTCCCTATTCTTCTTAATTTCAATCGGCGTTCCGAGAGTTTCTAGAACGTTCCAAACTTCCAACGTGCCAGTCTCCACCATAAGGTCGCCAACATAAGGTTGTCATAATATGTATCAACCGATAAGAATGGGGCTGACGCATTGTCGAGGTTACCTTTAGAAAAAAGTATATGTACGAAAGCTGAAGATAGTACTTATTTGAACTTTGTCTAGAATTTTGTGCCGATTACTAGGTTGGCTTTGAAAGAAGCAACAGGAACGGATAGCATATTGAGACACATATTTTTATATTTAGAGTCAGGTTGGCCAGCCAAATGCAACGAGGAGGAAGTACAACCGTATTGGACTAGGAGCACGGAACTATACTTAGATATGGGATGTGTTATGTGGGGGTACAGGTTAGTAGTTCCTACTAGCGTACAGAAAAATCACTCCCGGATAATAGTTTATTTTTTGTGGTTTTTTATTGTATATTTTTTATTTAAGATCAGTGTTGTTGGTTGAAGCAAACGTTTTATTATTATCAATAGTCAGTTTAGGCATAAAAATTTGCCAATCGCCCACTGTCTGCAAGACTGTAAATGCAGTGAAACTGAAACCTATTTCATTTTTGCAAACTGTTCACATTCCATTGGGTACATAATTTTTTTTTTTTAAATTTGTTTTATTTTTAACTATCCCTATTTTTTCGAGACAACTTTGGCTGACTTCAAATACTTCAAACTCAAAAACTTCAAACTTCAAAAACTTTAAACTTCAAAAACTTCAAACATCATAAACTTCAAAAACTTCAAAAACATAAAAAACTTCAAAAACTTCACACTTCAAAAACTTGAAACTTCAAAAACATCAAACTTCAAAAACTTCAAAAACTTCAAACTTCAAAAACTTCAAACTTCAAAATCTTCAAACTTCAAAAACTTGAAACTTCAAAAACTTCAAACTTCAAAAACTTGAAACTTCAAAAACTTCAAACTTCAAAAACTTCAAAAACTTCAAAATCATCAAACTTCAAACTTCAAAAACTTCAAACTTCAAAATCATCAAACTTCAAAAACTTCAAACTTCAAAATCTTCAAACTTCAAAAACAACTTCAAACTTCAAGAACTTGAAACTTCAAAAACATCAAACTTCAAAAACTTCAAACTTCACAAACATCAATCTTCACAAACTTCAAACATCAAATACTTCAAAAACAACTTCAAACTTCAAAAACTTCAAACTTCAAAAACTTCAAACTTCAAAAACTTCAAACTTCAAATCTTAAAACTTCAAAAACTTCAAACTTCAAAATCTTTAAACTTCAAAAACTTCAAACTTCAAAATCTTCAAACTTCAAAAACTTGAAACTTCAAAAACTTGAAACTTCAAACTTCAAAAACTTCAAACTTCAAAAACTTCAAAAACTTCAAAATCTTCAAAAGGTTCAAAAAGTTTGAAGTTTTTGAAGTTTCAAGTTTTTGAAGTGTGAAGTTTTTGAAGTTTTTTGTTTTTGAAGTTTTTGAAGTTTATGATGTTTGAAGTTTTTGAAGTTTAAAGTTTTTGAAGTTTGAAGTTTTTGAGTTTGAAGTATTTGAAGTCAGCCAAAGTTGTCTCGAAAAAATAGGGATAGTTAAAAAATAAAACAAATTTAAAAAAAAAAAATTATGTACCCAATGGAATGTGAACAGTTTGCAAAAATGAAATAGGTTTCAGTTTCACTGCATTTACAGTCTTGCAGACAGTGGGCGATTGGCAAATTTTTATGCCTAAACTGACTATTGATAATAATAAAACGTTTGCTTCAACCAACAACACTGATCTTAAATAAAAAATATACAATAAAACTCCCTCCTGCACGAGCTGGTCCAGCGCGCGCTCGACGAGCTCGCGCAGCGCGTAGGCTATGGGTCGCGCGCGCATGAATACCGGTCTCGCGTCAGCGCGCACGCCCAGGCTCACCGGTCCACCAGTAAACCGTCCCAAGCCATCCGCAAAAACTTCATAACATCTGGAACTGAAATCCTCTAAGTTAAAACCAACATTTTTACTTTCTAAAGCTAAACAGTCAGTAATCGGTGACGTAATACCTAATTCGTAGAACCATTGTCGTCCAAATAATGTAGTTTTACCCTTATCTATGACAAACAAATCTAAATTATTATAGTTTTTCTTAAATTGCACACATACCTTTATTTTTCCCATTGGCCTCACTAGCTCCCCGGTATAATATCTTAACAACAGATTACATTTTACGATAGGGCAATTTGTAAACAACTTTAAATAATTATCGTAACTAATACACGATATGGTACTTCCTGTGTCTAATTCCATTTGAATTTTTTTACCATTAATACAAACAGTGACATACGAGTAATATGGGCTATATTGTTTGAAATTTTCCCTACACTGAGAAATAGAATGAATAACTACCTCTTCACTTTCGTCCGAGCACGGGTAACTATCTACCTCATTTTCCACATAGTTTTGGCGAGCATAATTCGCAGAATCCTCTTTCCTCACTCTTGGGCACATCTTTTTTAGGTGCCCTTCTACATTGCAAATTCGACAAACATAATGGATGAATTTACAGACATTGGAAGAGTGATTGCCGCCACACCGCTCACATTTCTCCCCACTGGAAAAAAAACTTCGAACTGGAATTCGCATTGTTGACGTTTACGCCACTGCCACCAGCAAGGGGCGCGTGCGTGGCGTCACGTGGTCTGCGCGCGCCGCTGCGAGCCCGCGCTCGCGTCCCGCCTATCTCCGCCGGTGCCGCCTCCGCCGCCCGTCTGCTGTTCCTTTGTTTGCGTTCCCATGCTCGTTTGGCTCCTACCATGTTTTGGTAAACCGATGTTGGCTGACCCGCTTCTAGACCTTTTCCTTCTACCAAAGCTGCATCTGTTCTAGCTGCCTCCATCGTGACCGCTATCCTGCACGCTTTTTCAATAAAAAGGACAGTAAGTGGTAACGTGGACAGGTCACATTATTCGCAGAACCGTTGGTTGATGGGGCCGAAAGGTTCTGGAGTGGCGACCCCTTATCAGAAGAAGTAATGTTGGAAGAAAAGGTGGATTGATGACCTGGTGAGGGTCGTGGTAATCCGATGGATGCAAGACGCACAGGACCGATAGTAGAGGCGATACTTGGGGGAGGCTTATGTCCAGCAGTGGACGTCTTTCGGCTGAAATTATGATGATGATGAGAGGCTGTAACAGTCCCAAAACAGGACAAAGGCCTGTTACCAAACAGCCTATAGAGAAGGCACAAGCAATAATCACCATACTTGCTCCAGGCAGGTTGGCGATTACAGACTTCCACAATCATATCTATTTTTTTGAAATAATAATAATAAGGTATCCTCTGTTTATTTTTGATATTTTTTTTTATGAAAAATCAAATGACACTAAAGACATTTTATGCCTGAAAACTGCATCAAAATTGGTTATTAAATGAAGCAGTAATTAGCATTTCAAATATAAGGAAGAGTTGGGGCGTGGTGGGAGAGCGACATACGCTGTCTCTTTTGTACGCGCGTAACCTAATGGCGGTGACGTCATACGTTAGTGTATGCGTCTTTTTCCGTCACTTGATATTTTTTCCTTCCACCAAATTTGAAATTTTTCTAACTTACTTAACTTTGATGGGTTTTGAAAAATTCTATATGAAAAAGAACGATCAGTACATCTTATGAAGCTTTTTATTAATAATTTGGTAGCTAAATATCGTGTAAACTATGATTAGGTTAAATCAGTATTAACCTGTAAATTGCAAGATAAATATGTTTTTTTTAAACTAATCAACTATTACATTTAAATTATAACGTAACATTAACACAACGTAATGTTAACGTAACGTTAAGTTGGTACCAGAGAAATGGTTTTAAAAAACAATCAAATAGTACTGGAAAACAAATAATACATAATGTCTAGAAATAATGTTTTGGAGGAGCTCGTTGCTAAAGTAATAAAAGCCGCACGGGTCGATCCATCAGGTTAAGCTACGCTTGCTAGGGTTGGTCCATGGATGGGTGACCATCTTTACGTACCGTGACTCCTCCGTTCCTCGGAAAGCACATTAAGCCGTTGGTCCCGGCTGTCAATCGTGGATCTTTGACAGTCGTTACGGGTCGTCAGAAGCCCGAAAGTCTGACAACCAGTCTTACCAAGGGGTAAGTATTGGGCCGCCTTGAAGCGACTCCTGCCCAATCTGGGGGGTTCAAACGCCTCAACGCCACGGGCGATGTCATTGGATGATTTCCCACCCCACAATAAAAGGGGTATCGTATTACCCAGTAACTGGGTTGTGGAGGTCAGATAGGCAGTCGCTCCATGTAAAATACTGGTATTTAGCTGCATCCGGTTAAACTGGGAGCGGACCCCAAGATAGTTGGGAAAAGGCTAAGCAGATTGGCAGATTTTCTAGAAATAATGTTTATTTCTGACAAACACCAATTAACACTGTACGAAAGTAAAATATCACGGAGAGGTGTCGCTTTGCTTCGACGATGGACCGTTCAAAAAGAACGGTCCGTCGTTGAAGCAAAGCAACGTCTGTGGTAAAAAAGACGCTGACCAGTGGTGTTCCAAATGAACTTTCAGGGCGCACGCGTCTTAATTTCTGATGACATTCCAATTCACACTCAACACAACCGGTAGCGGTTAATGTCAGTGCAGCTGACCTTATCTATGATAAAATAATAATAAAAAAAATAAAAATGTTTATTTCAATTACAATACACATTTTGATACATAATTATTGGAGATCACCTTTTAAGCAAGGAATTGCTTGTATTAGGAGACTCCGCACTTCCACTTGTCATTTATACGCAATTGAAAGGTAGACAATGTAAACATGCAAGAATAAAAATAAAAATAAATAATAATAAAAATAAAGGGTAAAAGTAAAAGGCCAGATCGCGCGTGTTTTTTTTTTTTTTTTTTTTTTTTTTTTTTTTGGGGGGTGGGAAATCATCCTATGACTTCTTCCGCTCTAGGGTGGAGCGGAAGGGTGTGTCAGACTCTTACTGACTAAAACCCACCCCTGTTCCTCCCTGCCTCGAGTGCCCGGGGGCGAGGTAACTCTTTCGAATTTATCCTCCACCCCCGGGCAGTATCCTCCACCCCCGTGTACGTGTGGTATGTGTATCATGAGTGAGTGTGAGTGTGGCTGTGAGTGTGACTAGTGAGGTTGTGTGGTGTGTAATTTATAATGAGCAATGATTAGTTCAGTTATTCCAATTATTAATATCCTGTCTGTTTATTTATGTATTTATTTGCTTATTAGTTAATTAATCATGTTTTTGCGCCTAGATGAAGCGTAGGTCCAAATGTAGGTTGTCGGTTGTCAGTTAGCCCTGCGACAATGTCTTGGGATCTAAAGAAACTAAACGAGTCTTCTTTAACTAACCATGCGCACAACCACCCAAATGTAACTAATTTGGTTGTTGCAAAGTAGATATAATACACTCAACTTCGTCGTAGGTTTTAGTTTTAAGCCAATCGGTTACAAGTTTTTTACAGTCCCGGAGCTTCATGGAATATATACGTAATTCTTTATTCAGCAAGTTGTATAGAGAAGATGATTGCCTCGAGTATTGCCTTTTAGCGAAAGCAGATCTTACCTTGACAGTTGGAGCGACTAGGTAGCTCCTTCTGGTTTTTGGTTTAGAGGGGTCATACGGGAGGGATGTGTGTTTTTTTAGTGTAAGTTGAAGCAAATAAAGCTTTCTTACAGACAAAAGATCAGATAGTAGGTAGAGGCTGTGGGTGGGGTATCTATAGGGTTTAAAGAACATGACCTTAAGTAAGGTTCTCTGCGCCCTCTCAAGTTCCAAAAATTTTAGTTTTGTTGTCCCTCCCCAGCAAGATAGACAGTACATGAGGATAGATTGGGCCAGTGAAATGTATACTTGCTTCAGAAGTTGCTTTGAAGCCACATGTCGCAGTGTTTTAAAAGTCCATATCAGCTTCCTAACTCTTTTCATAATAAGTTCGGTGTGCATGTGCCAGGACAGGCGCTGGTCAATCATAACACCTAAATATTTGGTATGCTGTAACCTGTCAATTTTTAAGCAAGAGCAGCCGGGGTTGGGACGGTTGGGACAGTTATGGATTTTTATTTGGAAATCCTGAGATGGTTGCGAGTTATTATATTTAGTAAAGCAGATGTAGTTGAACTAGAGGCAATCGATTATGAAGCGTCAATCTTTTTACCACGTTCGTTGGAGTAGACGCGATCTTGAGAGGAGATCGCAATTCAGCGAACGTAAGATCAGACCCTATCAGGCTAGGCGGAGCTACGATCTTCAAAGCTAGATGAACATAATTTTTTTTTTCTAGTATACTATATCCCACTCAACATAGCAGTCCGTCATTGTCATTTAACTATTCCTCTGTTTGAATCACTTCTGTACATATTTGGTATTTGTAGCAGTGAGGAATTGTCCATTAACCAGTCCCACTTATTCTGCGGGGAATCTATTTATTTTGTCTATACTTCCGGAACCCAATAAATCAGCAGCTAGTGAGATGACGTGTTTGGTTAGTTTTTCTGATAGTTTTGGCTACGGGCAGCGATTTCTTCCTTCTCAGTTTTGAGAATATTTTTTTCAGGGATGATAAACATGGATCTCTTAGCTTTGGTCCGAAACCTTTCCAGGATGTCAATGTGTGATGGACATCAATGGCACGTAATTGCAGAGACCTATGTTCAGCTGTGGGCTGCTTTTTTTTTGGGGGGGGGGGGGGGGGGTGAGAAATCATCCAATGACTTCTCCCGCTCTGAAATCGCCGGAACGGGAGGGCGTGTCAGACTCTTACTGACTAAAACCTACCCCTATTCCTCGCTGCCCTAAATGCCCAGGGGCGAGGTAACTCTTTCGAATTTATCCTCAACCCCCGGGCTGCTGTAGGCTGCTGCAGGCTGATAATGGTGATGAGGTAGATCAAGAACATTGTTAGGTACTTACCTATTTTAAAACCACCATATCTTTTGCCTCCAAAAAGAAAATTCTTTGCCGGAGTTTATATTTTCAGATAGCTACAACCTAGGGGTTTTTATGACAAGAGTGAATGATCAGCATACTTTTATGCAAGCGTGCTCCATCGTCGACCACATCATTAGCTTACCATCAGGTAAGAGAGTGAACAAGCCCGAGCTTATCAATGTTTAAAAAAAAAACAAACTGATAAATGCTGTTAAACTTTCAACAAGACATATATTTATTGCTCATTTGATTTTGGGTTATTTTTAACTGACTTCAAAAAATAGTTGTCAATTTAGGACTGTTTTTTTATGGTAAAAAGTTCTGAGGTAACACACATAGTATTATTACCTCAGAACTTTTTTTTAGGTCACCCGGTTTTGATGATTCATTTTTTAAGTTAAACCGATTTTGATTAAACTTTTTTTATTTGAAAGCTGGTGCTCCTTGTGTCGTCCCATTTGGTCAAGATCTATAACCAGTTGTTTTTGATTATCCTTAAGGAGAATTTTCGAGGGTAGCCCGCGAAATTCAAATTTTCTTACGTTTTTTGCAATTGGCAGGTCAGTGTCAGGTTTCGTCTTGGTCAAAATTTGATTCGGGGCCATAGCAAGTATGTATTTATAGGATTATAATCAGTAAAAGCATCAATACATCACTCTCAGTTAGAATTGATGCCAAATGTCAAGATTTCATGAAATACTTACATTTGGCATCAATTCTAACTTACTTCTAAGAAAATAGTAAGTACCAAAAACGGTCGTTTTTGACACTTTTGCTTACTATTTTGGATACGAAACATTTTGAGTCCTGTTTTAACAACGTAAAAATACTTTGTCCTCTTTGTAACAAACGCAACGTAGGATTGTTTAATATTTATTTTCTATGCTATGCTACGATTTTTTATTCAATGAGGGCGCCACTTGGCCCGTAGTAGAGCCTTAAGTCAAATGAGATCATCAACAACGGACATAAAAAAAAATATAATAATTAATAGCTTCACAGATGAAATCTAGGATGTTGACATTTTGCTAACCCAAACAAGGACCCCTTGCACCACGAAGATGGATCGGATTCTAGCGATCGTTAAAACAAAGAGCCATTAACCATCGTGGCTGTATAAAAAGGCAGCACAGTACCAGCACGTCTTGCTTTTTTTTTGTGGGGAATCATCCAATGACTTCTACCGCTCTGGGTGGAGCGGGAGGGCGTGTCAGACTCTTACTGACTAAAACCCACCCTGTTCCTCCCTGCCCTGAATGCCCAGGGGCGAGGTAACTCTTTCGAATTTATCCTCAACCCGCCGGGCAGGCATCGGCCATGACGGGCCCCGTCCTGTTTGCTGAACGAACTCTTTGAGGCGCGCGTGGAACACTACGCGCCGTCGACTCTCGGGCCTGGTGCTGATCGGACGGCGAGCTACCCATTACTCGCCGTCCGCAAGCCCGTCTTGCTGACCTCGCCCCAGCGAAATCCTAATATAAGAAGAGGTTCGTTTCCCGCAGGGGGAACCCTTAGCGTGTAGTCACTTAGTTTTAGGATTTTTGATACAGACAGTCCGCCACAGACCGAATACCGCAAGATCGCCAAAGGCAAGTCCGGTTAAGCAGATGACCACCTCGTTGGTTTACCTGCGAGAAGCCATGCAAAAAAAAATCGGCGTCGTCACTTCGTTAGTCCACGTTACCATAGTCTTAGTTTACCATAGTCCCTCGATAGAATTTACTCCTGAATCGTGGGTGTGTTCACATAAATGTAAACTCACATACTTACACAATACTGGAACAACTATCTGTAGGCCATAAAAATATTTTCACCGTGCGGGAATCGAACCCAAGACCACTGCGCAAACCATGTCGTCGGACATTATTTATGCGACCTTGTTATTTAGTTAGATTTAGTTGCCACTGACAGATAGACAGACAGACACACACAGATAGCGGTCCAACTTATCCCCTTTTTTGCGTCTGGGTTTAAAAACAGACTTGATCAAACATTATCATCTACATGTCATAATACCCTCTCAAGTTATAATAAGTACTTACCCGAACGGCTGCCCCTACAAACGCAGTAGGTACCTATAGTTGTTAGTGATAATCGCTAATTATTTCTTTTCCACGTTTGCCCCAAACGGAATAGCGTCATTGTCTAGCTGGTATACCAAATAATCCCACAATGCTAAGAAGGGGCAGCTGCTCTTTAGACTGCAAGTCAATCTCAACATGAAATGCTAGGCAGATAGTTAAAGGTCTTTCAAACGAATATTTTTATTTAAAACCATATTTCGCTCACATTAATACAAATAAATACACGACACATAACAACAATAAAGTCTAATGAGTTAATGACCTCTTATCTAAAAAAAATACGTGTTTTACAGGAAATTAAAAAACGTTTCATATTTTGTTTTTGTATTCACGCAAATAAGCATAGGAGTTCTTTCCATTTCTAGGGTTCCGTACCCAAAGGATCCAAACGGATCCTTATTGCTGTCACTCACGTGTCCGTCTCTCCGTCTGTCCATCTGTCCATCTGTCCGTCTGTCTGTCTGTCCGTCGTCTGTCACAAAATTTTGTTCGGACGAATTTTCTAACTTCCCATTGACCGAACTTGAAATTTGGTGATAATGTTTATTAGTAGGTACGCAGTGAACGCAAATAGTAGGGTACGTATATTTTACTAACAAATACCGATATATTGATAAACCAGATTTTTTCTTTGATAATTCCTTCATTTGCCATTGCCAACCAAATTTTGTGACAGACGACGCGACGGACAGACGGACACGTGAGTGACAGCAATAGGGCTCCGTTTGGACCCTTCGGGTACGGAACCCTAAAAATGACAAAGTGTTAGATAATGTTTATTAGTACGTATATTTTACTAACAAATACCGATATATAAATTTTTTCTTTGATAATTCCTTCATTTGGTACGGAACCCTAAATGTGCCAAGTCCGACACGCACTTGGTCGGTTGTTTTATATCTCACCAAATCTAGTTTTATGATCTTGCTTGTGCTTCCGAAATTGTATGTATTTAAAATCCATATACGTAAGATTATGCCTAGGGGTAGCGGATAAATTTTGAAAATGAGTTACCGCACCCCTGGGCACTCAGGCAGGGAAGGAACAGGGGTGGGTTTTAGTCAGTAAGAGTCTGACACGCCCTTCCGCTCCATCCAGAGCGGGAGAAGACATTGGATGATTTTCCACGCCCCCAAAAAAAAAAAAACACAAAAAAAAATACGTAAGATTAAAAAAGCCCGGCCAAGTGCGTGTTGGACTTCGCACATTGAGAGTTCCGTAAGAAATGAGAAAATTTCAAAGAAAAATCTGATTTACCAATATATTGGTATTTGTTAGTAAAATATGCGTAATAATGAACATTATCAACAAATTTCAAGTTCACAGGTTAATAGGAAGTTAAAAAAATCCTCGGAACAAAATTTTGTGACAGACGACGTCTTGCTTCTTGATTATGCTCCTTACGTTAATTGATATTTCCAGAATCGAATTTTGTTCTTGCTTTTAAACATCTTAATACTTTCCACATAAACATTTAATGGAAATCTTATTGGATTGAAATCTTTATACCTATATGGCTTCTAAAGGTACACAATTTATATTATTATAATGGGATGAAATGTACTCCGAAGTAAAGGCTACCGCCTAATTCAATGCAGAAAGTCTCAAGCTACATTTATATTATTACAAACTAAGCCAGTTCTTTTTCAAACTGTTTCACACTAGTATTTAATCTTGTATCGTGTATGCGTTCACAAACATGTAAACTCATATACACAAGACACCCAGACCTGGAACAACTAGCTGCAGGCCATAGAAATATTTGTTCCGTGCAGGAATCGAATCCGCAACACGCAGCGCTGCACCCAATCTACATTGTCATTTTCCAACATTGTGATACGTGTGTAATTATTTTGGTGAGTAAAATTTATTCTTATTTTATTACTTATCAGGCAATTCCAATAATATGGTTTACTTCATAGAAGAATGCGAAATATGTTTTTTGGCCATTGTAAAGGGATAAACTTGAATAATTTCAAAAAACCCGACTGTAAAAAAAAACAACTAAAACGTTCCAAAGAAGTCACTTTTCAAGCAGTCTGATGCAGTTGGTGGCAGTTTTTTAGTTCAATTATTGATTTCATGCCATTTTCTACATTTTAGCGAGTTATATTTTTGGAATCGCCTCCTCGAACCCTTTATTTTGATACCCGACTCGACTTTAATCATTTTTCTTTTTCACAATATGGCGTCTGCTTGTCGCCATATTGTATTTTGATTACTGTCATTTCTTTAGTAGCACTCTCAAGATTAAGACAAATCAACTGACGTAAGAATTATCAAAATAGGCCCACGCGTTTGGTATCTAAAGGCCACAAAGGAACAAACATACATACTCGTACATAGGCTGATAAACACATAACCCTCCCTTGCGTCTCGCAGTCGGGTAAAATAGAAATACTCATACGATTTATCAAAATAATTTTATTTGAATCGAAGTTCAGACTATTCAATTTGATTTTCACTTAAATGCTAGTTATAATCTCGGTTCACAATATTATTTTTAAGGTAATATAGAAGACAGCCACGGCAGTTCACCGGTATTTTTGAAACTCTGCCAGTCGTACAGAAATCTTCCTACTACTAATAATATTAACGATAACAGAACTAAATTGACTATGTTTATAGGACTTATGGGCATGACGTCATCATTCCCACAGATATTCCCTAACGGTATTGTGCTGATCTGAAACAAAAAAGACATGATGTTAGTATAATAATGGCATTCTACCCCATTAATTACTTAAAGACATACACATGTAATATAGATCGTTGGTGAAATACATCATATAAAAAATAATCCTCTCAAACTTATTTCGTTCACGGTGGCCAATCTCAACGGAGATTACCCAAGTACGCAGAAGACAAGCTTGTGCGCAAACTCAGGTGCACTCTCTGTTCCTGCACTATCATCCGATGGGATGGCAATCCGACATGAACGAGGAGAGATCAATCGCAGGACCAATCGTAGGGGAGCCCAATATGGGATTTGGGATTTACTCAAGCGCGACAGATAAAAATAGTAAAACAAATCGATCGTCAGAAATACTGAAGCGTGTCAGATTAAGGTACGGTGGGTTAATTACTGGCTAAAAAGTGTACATTTAGAAAATCTGACGATTTGAGCGGCATGTAAGGAGGCGGGGGGGTTATAAAATTGCAAAAAAAAAGATGTCTTGACATTCTCGAGCGCGGTTGTTTTTTTTTGAAAGTATAATAATAATAATCTTTATTTACATAAGAAGGCAAACAATTATATTGAAGTCCCTGACTCCTGTACTAGGTGAATAACCTGTGTTACAGAAGCCAGTGCCCCCTCCTGGAAGGAGATACAATTTTTTCTTATGCAGTAAACAAGAAAAACAAAACAAAAATGAATTAAAGAGTTAAAACTAAATCAAAGAAAAAGAATAAGTCGTTAGTAAAAGCCTAAAAGTGAAAGAAAAAGTATTAATGTAAGAATCACGAAGAAAATATAATCTACCGATTTCCACAAGCCGATGTAGTTAAAATCGTCTATGAAGATTAGAGCGTGCAACTGGAATGAACATACCTTTGATATCAGAGATCTATACGTGTAACGTAGTGGCGTCACAATCTCAATTCGTAAACTAAAAGACTAAAAGCCACTAACTCAATTTTGAAAAATCATAAACAATATTAGTTTGTTGATAACACTATTGTCTTTGGATTCGTTGACATCTGTCAATGACGGCGTAGATATATAAAGCCGCTTGGGCAGCGTGGAGTCCTTTTTCTTTTTTTATTCCAACTGCTGGTGGTTTTTTTTTTTTTGTGGGGTGGGAAATCACCCAATGACTTCTCCCGCTCTGGGTGGAGCGGGAGGGCGTGTCAGACTCTTACTGACTAAAACCCACCCCTGTTCCTTCCCTGCCTGAGTGCCCAGGGGTGCGGTAACTCATTTTCAGAATTTATCCGCTACCCCTAGGCATGCAGGCACCGGCCACGATGGGCCCCGTCAGTGGTGGCTGACTACATCTCTTTGAGGCGCGCGTGGAACACTACGCGCCGTCGACTCACGGGCCTGGTGCTGATTGGACGGCGAGCTACCCACTGCTCGCCGTCCGCAGGCCCGGGTCTACGGTGGCCGGAAATCGTCTCTCGACGTCCTACGCCTAGTACGCCCAGTACCTCTCCTGCGGTGGTAGCGGCCGGGGCCGCGAGGGCCACTCCGTTGAGCTTCCCTCACGCGTCCCGCCTCCGCCTTCACGAGCATTACTGCTTCAAAGAAGGCGGAGACTGCCTCCTATTCCCTCTCGTTCCGTACCATGGCCTGAACCAGGGCCGGGCGCGAGAGGTCGCCGCCACCTATCGCATCCACGAGGACACGGTGGTGTTCCGCCCAAGCGGGGCAGACCTCCACCGTATGCTCCACCGTGTCTTCTGGGCGATCCGCGCAGTGGTAACACCCGGGCGTTTCCTCCCGCCCGATCTGATGCAGGAACCTCCCGAAACAACCGTGTCTGGTAAGGACCTGCGTCAGGCGGAAGGTGAGGACGCCGTGACGCCTCTCCAGCCACTCCTCAAAGAGGGGCACTACCGCCGCAATGGTGGCGTGCCCAGTGCTGGGTTGCGACAGTCGCTGTCTCCATGTCGCCATGAGATCCTGCCGGAGCTGCGTCCGCCGAGCCGCGAGGTGTCGCGGCAGCAGAGTTTCGCCCCGGCTTTTGGCCTCAGCGCGAGGACCCTGGCAACTGCTGGCGGTGGATTCACGTCCTCTTGTTCTGTTGAACACTTCTGAGACTTCACCCGTGAACCTCCCGCCAAATTCAGTTGCAGTTTACATTGACAAATATTTGCCAACCTTAATAAATTGTGTGAAAACTACCCCGTTTTTTCGGGTAAGTGTTGAATCAGCATACACAAATAGCTTTGTGCATTCTGTGTTCCTAATTTTGTGTATAAATTCTTTCCAGAACATGTTTTTCCTATGTCTTTCACTTTTCTTTTCTTTGCATTGTAAAATCAAGGTTTATAACCTACAATAAAACTGTCGTATTATTGTAATCACGCCTTCCGCGTGGTTAACTTTATGAGATCTTTGTTATCTTGCGCATCTTGACTTCTGCGTACCCTGCTGCTACGCTCAAATGTGCATGACAGCTTTTCACCTCACCTTTGTAAGCTCCGTCTGATTTTGACAACCACACCGCTTTCTTAGCGCACGTACAGCCGCTTTGCTCATGCCTGAATGTCAGAATCAGCGGAGAACTTCTTCAGCCATCTGTATGACACGCTGGACAATATTTTCCAGGGTCCCAGATTCGGAGTCCCAGATCCGGAGTCCCAGACTCCGAGCCTAAGTTCCAAACTCCCAGATCCGCAGGGATGATTTGGAGCCCTACGCTCCGTGCACCACTTACATCGTGCCCTATCGCGGCCATCCCGCCGCAGAACTTCGTGCCGTCGCCATCAAGCAACTCGCCACGTCGGCACGCACTACGCCGGGTGCTAATTTGCCCGCGTGGTTTCTGCTGGCCGTCTCCGAGCCGGCACGACCACCTGCCGGCCGTCGCCTCCCGGCCCCTGACGAGCTACGAGTCGGCGGCTCGCTTCAGGCCGGGTTTTCATCCACCCACGTGACCTCTGCAAGCCGTCTCCAAGCCGGCTCGACCACCTGCCGGCCGATCCATCCTGGCTCCTGTCGACCCTACGAGCCGGCGCTACGCCCAACATCTCCGGGGCGAACGCAACGTGGCTCCCCCGAGTCATCCGTTACCATGGCAGTCATGCCAGGGCAGTACCGTGCCATCTTCCAGGGAGTGCGGTATCTGTGACTACAAATCTTCCCACGCCCTTTTCTCTATTTAATATACGAGTATATTTTTAATGTTGACCGAGGTACGTGTTGTCATTTTTTTTTTTACCTCGCACGTAGCCTCCTTACGTCACATACGTTGGGGCATCTAAACTATCAATATTTGACACGCTTATGTACTTCCTTCCATGTAATTTTCGTAAATTTTTGAAAATTTGCAGGGATACGCTTTTTCCACCACTGAAAGAGGAAACTTGATTTAATATTTTATTCTTCCTATCATCTAATCTACAAAATCCAATGGGTCCCTACGACACTCGAGTAAATCTCCGTTTAGCATCATGGGCTCCCCTACTACAACGGCTTTACGTGCTTTCCGAGGTACGGGTACTTCCAAACGCCGGGCTGCTACAGAGTCATTCCTAATGGAAAAACACAATAGTACTTTTTGCCCGACCCGGGAATAGAACCCCACAAAAGACCTCACGCTCAGCACTCGAGATTGCGACCACGAGATCAACGAGGCAGCAGGCATTGGTGAAATACATTGATATAAGCAACTCTGTTTACTTCTTCAAAATATAGAAAAAACTTATAAATTAGCTAGTGTGTAGTGTTCCCTATATCACAACAGGTTATCATTCAATATAATTCAGCACATTACGAGTATCTAAACATAACTCGTTTTATGCTGAATTATATCTATAGCTAGACATTCCGTCCAGCTAGGATTTCGAAAGATCTAAGGCGACAAAGGAATGGGTTGATGGTTTTAATTATCTCACCAGAAGCCACGTCACATAACAATTGTAGTGTGAGGCTTGGCCTAGCCGTAGCCGTAAATTATTTCGTTAATATCATAAACGATGGTCAACTGTGTAAGAGTCAATGAAAGAGAGAATACGAGCTGGCATCTAAACTAGTTTGAATAGTAAGTGTCACTGAATTTCCGACTGAAATTGCATAGTGTCCCTACGCTTACCGAGAGATTTGATCACACCATGTGAAGAATTCTCCCAAGAATTCCTTTTGCTAATAAAACACAGAACATCACACCACAACTGAATGGCCACAACTTGTGTTTAACACGGATCACCAAGTTAGAAACACCTAGCCTAGAAAACGTTCAACTACTTAGATTAAGACTAATATAGAAGTAAGACATGTTGCGCCAACCCCAAATCTATTGGGATAAGGAAAAGAGAATGCTTATGATGATGGTCTTAGTTAGATCGTGTGCAGAACAGAGAAAGAATGTTTTTTCTGAAGTAATTAGAAAAGTTTTGTGTGTCTAAAACAATACAATTTCCATGCGTGTATCGGTAGAATTTTTTCACAGAGCTATATTCTATGTTCCAGTGTTAATAGCCCCGATTTAAGCAAACCCGGTTTTATAAATTTTACCTGATATTTGGTCTGGGACAGCCTTGGTTAAATAAATATAATTGAAAACTGCATCACCGCAATTATTAAATTGAATTTCAAGGCCATTTCTACTGTTATATTTTCATTATTTCTTTTTCAGAATAGAGCACGGAATTTATTTTATTAAAAATTGGACGTAGTTATGCAAAATGGATCCAGCCCACAAAAACCGTTTTTTGAGTTACTGTCATAAATGGCATCTACACATCAACTTTAGTTTGTGCAAAAAATATCCAAGCCGCTAGTACCTTTTTTGTAATGAAAAACACAGACATTAATTATACCAACCGAATATTAAGCATTTTCGCAGAGTTAAAATAGTACCATGTGTCATAGTAACCTAGGTATCGGTTTTTAAAAGATCCAAACTACTTTGGATCTGTATGATAAATCGATTTTTACTATAAAACAGGAACCATGCCATTTGAATCCATTTTGCAAATTAGTATTGTGATAAAAATTAAAATGAAAAAAAGAACCACAGCGCATGGTTCCGAAATAATTTTGAAAAGTGTATTGTAAATTAGATTCATGTACCATGGTTGCCTTTTGTACAAATATTTTTTTTTTGCTTGAGGTATCCATGTTGCATGATGCCTAAAAATTTTATTCAAAATAAAGAACCATGACGTTAGGGTGTCTTTTGACTAAAGTAAACAATGAATTTGGTGTAGATGGACCAAAATATAAACTTAAAGTAACAATGTTATTAACATTAAATTATTGAAAATAAAAATAAAAAAGCAAATTGATCATTAAAAAGGAAAGTAAAATCGCCTTATCGATTATTTTTACCATAAATCTTCCCATTGACATCACTAGTTTGTGTGACATAATTCCCGCCAATTTCACCGTCATTCTCTCATTCATTATTGCTATTTTTGAAGTCAATACGTGCTGTGAGTACGTATGTGTGAAAAGTGTTTGAAAGCAAGATGGACAAAATAAATAATGTGTTAAAAAGTGCAAATTTAGGTTACGATGAAGATGATGAAGATTCGTCAGGTGAGTGGAATAAAAGTTATTAAAACTTAACCCAAAAACTAGGTACTTTCAAAGTTTTGAGAAGAGAAGTTCTTACCTAAACCTTTGGTACCTAAAAAAAAAGTAAAGTTTAAGTTAGGTTAGTTTAGTTATGTAAAGTAAAGTTTGCTTATTGTATGATCAATGCAAGTTGATCGCAACATCGAAGCAATTAAAATATGTAATAGTTTGTCCTGTAATGTTATACGATTTTATTATGTATAAGTACTTATACAGTAAATTATTGTTTACGAACATAGTTTTTAATACAATTGGGTACCTATTAAGTACTTGCAAAATAATGAATGACTAAATACTGTTAGGTGTATACAATAGGTTATTTAAAAAAAAATGTTTATGGATCGTTTGTTAATAACTTATGGACGTTTTATCAAGTACCTAGAACTTTTATTTGTCACGATTGTAATTTGATATAATTATTATGATCTAACTAGTATTATTTTAGTTTCAGATATTATAGAAAATACCCCAGAATGCAGTCCAAGCAAGTTAGCTCCACCCAGACATTTACCTACAATCGTTTTGGTCGAATCCCCGCCTCATTCAAGCAGAGCTTCAAAACCGTTAGTATTTGTTATGCAACAAGAGCAGAGCTCACTTTTATGCGTTGCAACCTCAAACTCAACTGTTGTTGCCAGCTCAGGTAACTTGTTGGAAAAGGAGTGCACTGAACTCAAAGAAATTTCTCATCTCAAAACCTGCTCGGTCATAGAGTTATTTCATGAATCGGCGAATATTGAAACCGGAGAAAAAAGCATAGAAGCTCCGCCTTTTTCTCCTTTAACGCCTCTAATAATTAATAATCGAACGAATATTGAAACTGGAGAGAAAAGCGTAGAAGCTCCGCCTATTTCTCCTTTAACGCCTCTTTTAACTAATAATCGAACGAATATAGAAACTGGAGAGAAAAGCACAGAAACTCCGCCTTTTTCTCCGTTAATGCATCTACTAACTAAAAATCGATTTGTTGCTGGCCCTTACACGAGTCCCGCTATAGCTTCCCCTGGTGATGGTCTTAAAATTAATGATGTTATGCTTGCCTGCAATAATAATTATTCAGCTTCTGGAGCTTCATCGCCTCTTCCGCCCATGTCACCTGAGACTACTGAATTATTTAAAACCCTAAATGGTAATGGTCTTGACTATGACAGTGATGACTCAGTTGCAGATCCAAATTACACGGCTATTAATGATAGTTCTAGCTGCAGCTCACGTGGCTCACCGAATAACCTAAATAGGGAACAAAGAAACAACATTGAAATTACTCAAAATCAGAACGACCCCAACAATGCACCCATCGCGGAAGTGGCGAATATTAATGATATTGCTTCTACTAGTGCCGATAATCACATAAATGTACAAATAAATGAAAACTTAGAAGGAAGGCAGCGAAAGGGTAGGAAAAGAAAATATGGAGGGCTTTCAAGAAAAGAACGAACAGAAAAGAAGTATAAAAATCTTCCTTATGTAAATAATAAGAATATGCTTATTGAATCTAAAAAGTTTCTTGATTATGACTGTAAGTGTATAAGAAAATGTAAGGAATTGGTTCCAGTTGAAAAAAGGTTGATAGAGTTTCAGAAGTTTTATGAATTAGGTTCCTATAATGCCCAAAGTATGTACCTAGCTGCTTGTGTGAAAGAGCAACCAGTGAAACGTTCTTACGTCTCAACAAATACTTCGAACATATCGAAAAAAAAAAATTATTCACGACTGTATTTTTTGCAAGGTATACAAGTTTGTAGAGACATGTTTATAAAAACTCTCCAAACAACTCCTAAACGTGTGAATACGTCACTGTGTAAAATGAGATCCGATGTTGGTTTAGTAGACAGACGTGGAACTCAAGGAGGCCATAATAAAATCTCTCCTGATGTAGAATTATTTTTGGTCAATATAATAAAGAAACTACCTACATACGTGTCACATTATCGTCGAAATGAGTATGGTGATGCAAAATTCCTAAAACCGGATATGACATTTCCGAAAGTATACAAACTGTATTGTGAAGAAGCACAGGCGGCCGAAATACCTTCTGTCTCTTATGATAAAGCCAAGCAAGTGTTTTTAACCAAGTTTAATCTAAGAACTAAGAAATTAAAGAAAGATACATGCAACAGGTGCGATTCATTCAATAATAAAATTAAAGAAGTTTCCGAAGAAGACAAACATCAAATTGCATTAAATCACGATACATACCTTCAACTGGCCAAATCTTTACAAAATCTTATGAAGAGTGACTTACTTAAAGCGAAAAACGACCCATTTATAGAAACAATCACATTTGACTTACAAAAAACTCTCCCATTGCCACGTATACCCACTAATGTCGTTTTTTATAAACGCCAGTTATGGGTGTACAACTTGGGAGTACACACAGGAACTAACGACCAAGCCTATTGTTACGTGTGGGTTGAAGGAGAAGCGGGCCGGGGTTCGCAAGAAGTAGGTTCTTGCCTTCTTAAGCATACATTTGAAAACCTAAAGCCAAATGTAAAGAAATTAATATTATGGAGTGATTCATGTGGAGGACAGAATCGAAATATTAAATTAGTACTTATACTAAAGGCTCTGTTGAATGATCATCCATCTTTGGAAGAAATAAGTTTCCGATTTTTGGAGTCAGGACATAGTTTCCTACCAAATGATAACGATTTTGCGAAAATAGAATGCGCTTTAAAGCAGCATCAAAGAATCTACTTACCTGAAGATTATATACATATAATGAAACACTGCAAAAAGAATAAGCCATTGCAAGTGCATCGAATGAATAAAACAGATTTTGTAACATCTTCTGAGCTGGAAAGTATTATCACAAATAGAAAAAAAGCGGTTGACGGAACGAAGGTGTCATGGTTAAAAACGAAAGAGATTGTTTTAAAGAAAAATGAGATGTTTGCTATATATATGAGATCAAGCTATGATGAAGAATTTAAAGAAGTGAATATTAAAAAAGTCGCTCGTGGCAGACAAAGAATCATAACAAAATTGTTACTAAAACCTATGTGGCCTACTGGCAAAGCAATACCAGGACCTAAATTAAAGGACCTGAAAAGTCTGCTTCATCTTGTCCCACAAGATGCAAAAGGATTTTACCAGAAGTTAACGGCAGATGACGATCTATTAGATGACGTAGATGGATTTTCGGGTGAAGTTGATTTTGAAATTGAAACAGATACCATCGTGTCTGATCAAGAAGAAAACTGATTTTATGTAACTATGTTTTTTTATTACTTTTGATTAAAATGCCCATAATATTCTTTTAAGCGTTTTACTGCCTCAATTTAAAACTAAAAGATCCATACCACATTTATAATTTTGTAAAAAAGAACCAAAGAGGTTTTTACAAAAAATAAGTATATTTATTCACATGAAATTCTTTAAAACAAAACTATAGAGGAAGTAGATAAACATAACCAATATTTAAGAGGGATTTCAAAACATACTACGGTGTTGTTATTTTGATATATCAATTTTACTTTAACTCCCATTTTCTCAAAAGTAAGATTTTGTGGCTGGATCCATTTTGCATAACTACGTCCAATTAATCTCCTCTCAGTAATGACCCAAAAAGTCAAGAATTGGGTGGATGACCAAAAAAATCTAATTAATTTGTCCGTCAGTTAGATTACCAAAAAAATAGTTTTAATAATAATAAGTGGTCCGGCTGTCAACTTGAAAGCATCAATTTTTTTTCACTCAAAATTGTTTCAATAATTTTATTAATCAACAATTCAACAAAATGTATTTCAAACGTAAATCAGCAAGAAAAAAGAACCCAACAATTTAACAAAAAGAAAAAGTACCTACATCAAGAATCTATTTTGACCGACGAAATGCATGCAAGATGCAAGTTTTATCTGACTGATTACTAAATAAAATGCTGACAAGAAGCCGGGCACGTTGCCAAAAAGCACAACCAACATCTTCGGGTTCGTCGCTCAGCTCCGTCTCGCAGCCGCCGGGACCCGCGCCTGCCGTGAGTCCAGTGATTCCGGCCGCTGCAGTTGCGTCGAGCTCGAGCGACGAATACACTACTCCGCCGACGACACCACCACCTGCGCGTCGACGGGGAGGACGCCGGCCGCCGAGCGGCTTAGGACCTCGAAGGGTCCCAGCTCCCGGCGGAAGTGTGCAGCGCATGCGATGGACGCAATCCATAAATGAAAACGTCATGCACTCATACTACGGGGCTACAGAGGGAGGAATTAACCTGACTGCGTACCGTGGTCGGATGCTCTCTCTGTTTCAGGTGCTTGAGCCAGCTGTCAACGTTTCGGCCCAGCGACTGTCGGATCAAGTGCGGGTTATCCAGCGTAACCGTATGTTGGATGACGCCGTACTTGATAGACTACGCCTTGAATCACGGAGTAGCCGTGTCTCACCTGTTTCGCCACCGGCCGCGGTGCAACTGCAACCCAGTGCTCCACCGCGACCCGACCACGTTGGTGAGGATGATGATGACGCAGCTATATTCGTGAGTACTCAATGCAATGAACGATTGAGGAGCGCTTTGGAGGATGCATTCCGGGAGCACCGCTCCACACCGCCTGGGCTTAGACCTCGTCTACCTCGTTTGCCCATGCATAAGAAAAATAAGGCGCTGGTGTGTGCTCTAGATTCGCAGCTATCGAATTGTTTTGATAGCAGCAAAGACCTTGCCGATACCCACTCAATCTTATACTGCGCAGCTGCAGTGGCATGTCGTGTAGCTCACGTCAAGTTCACAAATTGTGACAGAGCTCCACGACCTGCTGTACCAGCTTGGCAGTGTAGGATTGAGCGTCGTATCGGTGAGGCTAGAGCACTCATCGGCAAGCTTATCTGCTTCAGGGAGGGCAACATTCACCCTAGGGTGATGCGTTTCGTGAGGCGGGCGTTCTCGGGGACTGATATTAGTTCCCGAGATTATCTGACCCGCGTCACAGAGCGTATTGACTTCCTGAAGCAGAAGTTCTATGCATGGGCAAATCGTATTCGTCGGTACAAGCGGCGAGTGGAGCGATACACTCAGAATCGCACTTTCCAAAGCAACGAAAGGTGGGTTTATAGGGCTTGGGAGCGACCGGACCAAGGTGTGTCCGATAGACATCTACCGGATGATGACGCTATGAGTTCATTCTGGCGCAGCATCTGGTCGGTGCCTGTCAGGCACACCGAGGGTGATTGGACTCGAGAGGTCCAGCGCGCGTGCGACCTTATACCAGAAATGGGGGCAATTACCATCAGCCCCCAAGATGTAACTCGTGCAGTCCGTCCGTTGCCTAACTGGAAATCTCCAGGGCCGGACGGGCTGCACAATTTCTGGATCAAATGGTTTCAAAGGTCGCACGCTCGCTTGGCAGCTCAGTTCCAGTCTGCCTTAGAGTCAGGGTCGCCGCCCCAGTTTCTTACGACAGGAATAACCCACCTGCTCCATAAATCAGGTAGTACTGCGGAACCTAAGAATTATGGACCGATCACGTGTTTGCCGACGGTCTATAAAGTTCTTACATCCATTCTGAGAGCTAAAATTAACACCCATATTGATAAAAATCGTATCATGTCAGCCTCCCAGAATGGATGTAGGAATGGGTCCCGTGGTACTAAGGACCTGCTCCTCATCGATATTGCTATTAGCCAACAGGTTCGTCGTTCTCGAAGAGATCTGTCGACATGTTGGATAGATTACAAGAAGGCCTATGACTCGGTGCCACATACATGGCTCATGAGGGTGCTGGAGTTGTACAAAGTTGATGCAACTCTGCGCACCTTCCTGATGTCGTGTGTGAGGCAGTGGAGTACAGTCCTTCACTATCCAGGATGTCGTCAGATACAGGAGAACAGCGAACCGATAAGGATCGAGCGTGGCATATTCCAGGGCGACAGTCTGAGTCCACTGTGGTTTTGTCTGGCCCTCAACCCTCTCAGTACACTACTGGAGGGTTCGGGACAGGGCTATCGGTTGAGAAGAGGTGATCAGGTCATATCACACCTCCTTTACATGGATGATCTGAAATTCTTTGCCCCCAACAACCTGCAACTGATGAAGCTACTGAAGGTAACAGAAACCTTCAGTAGCGCCATCAGAATGGAATTTGGTGTGGACAAATGTGCAGTCATGCATGTAAAGCGAGGGGAGATTATGGAATCCATGGGAACTCAACTCTCGGATTCCATACATCTTAGATCCCTCTCCTCAACCGAAACCTACAAGTATTTGGGTATGTCGGAAGCGTTAGGCATCAATACTGCTGACGTGAAACAGTCGCTGAAGGAGCGCTTCTTTGGCCGCCTGAATAAAGTACTAAATAGTCTTTTATCAGGCGGGAACAAGGTGCGCGCCTTCAACGGTTGGGTCATGCCGGTATTGATGTACTCTTTCGGCATACTCAAATGGACTCAGACGGAACTTGACGCCCTGGATAGGCGGGTTCGCACACTGCTGACCGCAAATCGGATGCATCACCCACGATCATCGGTGATGAGACTGTATATCCCGCGGAAATGTGGGGGTCGTGGTTTCTTAAATGCTAAGACCCTGCACAACCGCGAGGTATGCAGCCTTAGGGAATATTTCCTAGAAACCGACGTGGGTATGCATCGAGATGTGGTCGCTGTGTACAAGGGCCTCACCCCGCTCTCCTTGGCAAAAGAGAACTGGCGCAAACTTAAAGTACTGGATACTAATGACCGCAGGGAAGTATGGCAGAGCAAGGAGCTTCACGGACGCTTTTACCGGGTCCTACATGGACCCGATGTAGATTTCTTAGCGTCCGTATCCTGGCTGCGCTTTGGTGACCTATTCGGGGAAACCGAAGGTTTTGTCTGTGCGATTATGGACGAAGTTATGATGACGAATAACTACCGGAAATATATTGTGAAGGACGGTACGTTTGACATCTGTCGGGCATGCCACCGGCCCGGGGAATCAATCCGACACATTATTTCTGGTTGTTCTCGTCTAGCTAACGGAGACTATTTGCACAGACACAACCTTGTAGCCAGGATTATCCACCAGCAACTTGCTCTTAAATACAATCTTGTGGAATCTGAAGTACCGTACTATAGGTATGAGCCCGACCCAGTTCTCGAAAATAGCAATATCACGTTGTATTGGGATCGATCTATCATCACTGATAGGACTATTGTTGCCAATAAGCCTGCCATAGTGGTGATAGATCGACAAGAGCGTCGCACAATGATTGTTGATATAGCTGTCCCTCATGACGAGAACCTCGTGAGGCTGAGAAAGATAAAAAAACAAAGTATCTTGATCTGGCTCGCGAGGTTGTCGACATGTGGGAGGTGGATACAGCAGTCATTGTGCCGATAGTCGTGACGGCCAATCGCTTAATAGCCAAGAGCCTCGACTAACATCTCAGGAGGCTCTCGTTGGGCAGTTGGATCAAGGGCTTGATCCAGAAAGCAGTACTCCTGGACACGGCGCGTATTGTTAGGAGATTTTTCATCATCAGATCAAGATTCCTTTCTCAGGGGGCTCCTGAGAAAGGAATCTTGATCTTGACCACCGGTAGCTTGGACCCTATTCCCGATACCGGTGGGCAACTACTTTTTATATTTTTAAATGTTTTTGTATTTATTTATGTTTTTCTAAGTACCGAAATATTTAAAAATTTAAAATTGTATGTATATAAAATTGAATAAATGGAATAATAATAAAAATGTTTATTCATCTCCACAAATTACACATTATATACGAGGACAATCTTAAAGTTAAATATACAGGTTGACAGTTACGTAAATGTAATTTTTATGAGATCTGGAGTCTAAACTAAGCCTAGGCCTATACTATAGAACTCCAGGCCCCCCATCACATAATATTGTATGCAAATTATAAGTCAGCGAGTAGGTACATGTTAAATGTGTGTATGGTGTATGTGGTGTATGATGGTGTTTGTATGTGTGTGTGTGTGTGTGTGTGTGTGTGTGTGAATGTTTTAATATACGTGCTATGCATGCTATACTTATTTATATACATATATACGTTATACAAACATAAAACTACCTTGCCACTTCAATATTTTTTTCAGTTTCGTAATAATTTAATCATTAATAATTTAAAGACATTTTTTAATTTTATTTTTACATTCATTTTTATTGCAATTGGATATAGAAATTATCTTATTTAGTTTTGTTTTCGTTTGTCACTATAACAAAAGAATAAAACTATACAGTGCGTTGAAATTTTGCATGACGTCACACCTGAGTTAAAAATGTACCACTTTTACCTTAAAAGTGACGTAACAAGCCCCTACTCTTGAACTTTGATGCATTTTATCTTTGTCATTTTTTATTGATTTGATAAAGCAAAAAATATGTGTCCAATATTTTTAACCGACTTCAAAAAAGAGGAGGTTCTCAATTCGTGAGTATGTTTTTTTTTTTTTTTTGATGTTTGTTACGCAATCTCTCCGCCATTTGTGAATAGATTTTGATAATTCTTTTTTTTTTTGATAGGTCGTACTTCAGAAGTGGTCCCATATAAATTTTATCGAAATTGAGTAAGCACTTTTTGAAAAAATCAACATAAACAAAAAATACGTATACACAGATGACGTTTTGGTTATCCATTCGGGCATAACTTTAATATTTAGTTTTACTTCTGGGGTATAACAACTAAAAAGAGAAAAATAAAAAACTTTTTTCACAAAAAAATACAACCGACTTCTAAAAATTGCAAAATAACTTTAATTTCGAAAGTCGGTATCAAATAACGAAGAAACAAAAAAATACAAACACCGACTTCCGAAATTAAAGTTATTTTGCAATTTTTAGAAGTCGGTTGTATTTTTTGATAATCTAACTTATGAACTAAATAGAATTATTTTTTTTTTACTCTGGAAACATCCATAATCTAGTAAGTTATAAAAAATAACGTAACTTCTAATATAACTTTATGAATTATAAAGCTGAAGAGTTTGTTTGGTTAAACGCGCTAATCTCAGAAACTACTGGATCGAATTGAAAAAATATGTTTCTGTTGAATAGTCCATTTCTCGAGGAAGGCTATAGACTGCGTGCGCTGCGTAAGTTAAAGTTAAAGTTACGCAAAAATTATGTATGACGGACCTTCCCCTTTAAAAAATCAAGTCCACGACAGCATGTGTAAAGATTTTATTGAGTTAACCTTAAAAGATAACTTTTAAGGTTAACTCAATAAAGTCTTTTTTTATGGTAATCAAATTAAAATAATGCATTATTTGCGAAGGTGTTTTTATAAACACGATATCCTTATCCAAATAAATACGTTACTCAACATAAGATTTTTTTTTTAAATTGCCCTTGACATCACATGATGTCAAAACACGTGATTTCAACGTATTTTTTCGGAGATATTATAGTTTTAATCAAGTACCACGCGCACATTCATGATGTGCAATTCGGGCGATCATGAGGGATGTGGGACCCGCGCATGCGCTAGCCGGCCGCCGCCAGTAGCTATGCGATAACCATTTTGCACTGTATAGCCTATTTATTGAGGAAGGTTATAGACTTTATATCATCACGCTAGGACACAGTAACCATAAATATATATATACCATAAACATAGTTCCTGATATTGTCAAAAGTAACGGGTGTATTTTTAGAGATGGAGAACTCTAAGTTAAAATAAAACACAGATACCTAATTGTTTTTAATATCGATAAAATTGACTTTAATTGAGGGTTAATTAGTTTTATGGCATTTATGTTTAGATATGATTTCGGGCATGTGGCCACCACGACTAGCACATACATGGCATAATCTGGCATTTCAATGCAGTTGTCTGAGACTTGATTACTAACTTTATCAAACCTCAATTGGAAAACAGGAGACATACAGTTTCAGCAAGACGGCGCCACATGCCACACAGCACGCGCAACAATTAATTTACCGAAATAAACTTAAGGGCCTACCTCCCCAGAAGTGGCGCCTTCATTGAATAAAAATTCGTATCTTAGCATAGAAAATAAAGATGAAAGAATCCTATGTTGCGTTTGTTACTAAGAGGATAAGGTATTTTTACGTTGTTAAAACAGGACTCAAATTGTTTCGTATCCAAAGTAGTAAGCAAAAGTGTCAAAAACGGCCGTTTCTGGTACTTTTGCTTACTACTTTGGATACGAAACACTTTGAGTCATGCTTCCACAACGTAAAAGTGCCTTATCCTCTTAGTAACAAACGCAACATAGGATCTTTAATCTTTATTTTCTATGCTTTGCTACGATTTTTATTCAATGAGGGCGCCACTTGACGGAAGATTAATTTCACGAAATGGACTTTTAAACTGGCCTTCTTGTTCGTGTGATTTGACGCTTTAGATTATTTTCTCTGGCGATATGTAAAGTTGCATGTCTACGCCGATAAACCAGAAACCATGATTGAGCACGTGGAAACTAACACTCGATGCTATTACTAACTAACTAACAATCGTTAATTGCCGAAATACAGCCTGATTTACTACGACGAGAGTGTGAAAATTGAACCTCTAGATTACGCCATGTACACGCTAGTTGCGGTAGCCACATACCCAAAATCAAAAAGTCAATTCATTGGTATTAAAAACAATCGTTTGTGTTTTATTTCAACTCAAAATTCTCATCATATATAAAACACCCTTTGTATGCTATTCCATAAGTATTTATGCAATATATGCCACATATCAATAAAAACAGAATGTGTTAGTAAACACATTCTATTCGACCTCACACCTTTGCATCGAATCAATTAATTATATTGAACAAAAGCGATGAATTGAAAAGCATTGATTTTAGCACCTTGAAACTACAGCTTTCAGACTAATTGGCACCCCATTTGACGCATCAAGGAACATAAACCCCACGTTATGGAGCAAATGTACACAGTTCCTGCTAACGAATAAACATCTCCAATGAAAATACTTAGAACGTGGAAATCGTGAATACGGAAGAACTACCAATTTCTATGAGATTATGTGTGTTTTAGTAGGTACTAGTAATAGTAATGATTATGCTTGCATTTACTACATAATATATATTGCATTTGTGCACTGCGCAGAGAACGTTGTGACCACGGACGAGCCATTGACAAAGACTCCTCTCAGATGCAGACGTTTTAATTTGCGTGAATCTGTGTCATCTGTGTGCGTACTCATAAGTTTTTTTTTAGATATCTTTCGTTCCTCCCTCAGCTTGCTCCAAATAAAGGACGATTAAAATAAATGAGCAGAGCATCAGAGGCCTTGCAGTAACAAAAAAAGAGCACTGCATACAACATGGTCCTGGAAAAACCAAATCATGGCTTTTCATTTTGTTCAGGAATTATCGATTGTGTATATTTGCAGGCTGAGAATTTTTAGCGGATCCACCAATAGCAGTTTTCCCAACATAATAGTTGCATGGAAATTACAAATCGAAGCCCAGGAAAACAAAAAGTTTCACTTACCGTGTAAAACTTAAAATTACACACTCAAACATGGGAATGAGCAAGATATTAGTAGTTACGTTACATTATATGAGCCAGTGGCTGTAAACACACGACTAGACATGACCTCATTATAGGCCACTACAATGAGCGGATGAGAAAGAATATTTGCATTCTTGTAATATTTTTCTTCCCAAGTTCTGCGAGAATATTAGCTAAAGCCGTGGAAAAAAGATTAACCCAAGAGAATGTTGATAGTACGGCTTACTGTCCAGGGTGCACCGCCGGACGGATATTTAAAGTTCCCTAGAACGCGTCACTTTACTAGTAAAGGTTCTTTTATTGCAGTGATTATTTATGGCATTGACAATTTGCCACGATTAGCCAAACGTTGATGACGATAATGAAATGCCGTTAGTTGTAAACTTCTTCGTTCTTGGTACCAGGCTAGAGAGCAGTCACTTAGATGTAGTCGAAGATGCGCTTCAGAATAGTTACGGATAGCTACAGATGGTGAAACATAATCAAACAAGAAAATTCTTACCCTCGGGCTATTTTACGATGTAATGAAGTATTACAACACGAGGAAGTAGTAAGCAAAAGTGTCAAAAACGGCCGTTTCTGGTACTTTTGCTTACTACTTTGGATACGAAACACTTTGAGTCATGCTTCCACAACGTAAAAGTGCCTTATCCTCTTAGTAACAAACGCAACATAGGATCTTTAATCTTTATTTTCTATGCTTTGCTACGATTTTTATTCAATGAGGGCGCCACTTGACGGAAGATTAATTTCACGAAATGGACTTTTAAACTGGCCTTCTTGTTCGTGTGATTTGACGCTTTAGATTATTTTCTCTGGCGATATGTAAAGTTGCATGTCTACGCCGATAAACCAGAAACCATGATTGAGCACGTGGAAACTAACACTCGATGCTATTACTAACTAACTAACAATCGTTAATTGCCGAAATACAGCCTGATTTACTACGACGAGAGTGTGAAAATTGAACCTCTAGATTACGCCATGTACACGCTAGTTGCGGTAGCCACATACCCAAAATCAAAAAGTCAATTCATTGGTATTAAAAACAATCGTTTGTGTTTTATTTCAACTCAAAATTCTCATCATATATAAAACACCCTTTGTATGCTATTCCATAAGTATTTATGCAATATATGCCACATATCAATAAAAACAGAATGTGTTAGTAAACACATTCTATTCGACCTCACACCTTTGCATCGAATCAATTAATTATATTGAACAAAAGCGATGAATTGAAAAGCATTGATTTTAGCACCTTGAAACTACAGCTTTCAGACTAATTGGCACCCCATTTGACGCATCAAGGAACATAAACCCCACGTTATGGAGCAAATGTACACAGTTCCTGCTAACGAATAAACATCTCCAATGAAAATACTTAGAACGTGGAAATCGTGAATACGGAAGAACTACCAATTTCTATGAGATTATGTGTGTTTTAGTAGGTACTAGTAATAGTAATGATTATGCTTGCATTTACTACATAATATATATTGCATTTGTGCACTGCGCAGAGAACGTTGTGACCACGGACGAGCCATTGACAAAGACTCCTCTCAGATGCAGACGTTTTAATTTGCGTGAATCTGTGTCATCTGTGTGCGTACTCATAAGTTTTTTTTTAGATATCTTTCGTTCCTCCCTCAGCTTGCTCCAAATAAAGGACGATTAAAATAAATGAGCAGAGCATCAGAGGCCTTGCAGTAACAAAAAAAGAGCACTGCATACAACATGGTCCTGGAAAAACCAAATCATGGCTTTTCATTTTGTTCAGGAATTATCGATTGTGTATATTTGCAGGCTGAGAATTTTTAGCGGATCCACCAATAGCAGTTTTCCCAACATAATAGTTGCATGGAAATTACAAATCGAAGCCCAGGAAAACAAAAAGTTTCACTTACCGTGTAAAACTTAAAATTACACACTCAAACATGGGAATGAGCAAGATATTAGTAGTTACGTTACATTATATGAGCCAGTGGCTGTAAACACACGACTAGACATGACCTCATTATAGGCCACTACAATGAGCGGATGAGAAAGAATATTTGCATTCTTGTAATATTTTTCTTCCCAAGTTCTGCGAGAATATTAGCTAAAGCCGTGGAAAAAAGATTAACCCAAGAGAATGTTGATAGTACGGCTTACTGTCCAGGGTGCACCGCCGGACGGATATTTAAAGTTCCCTAGAACGCGTCACTTTACTAGTAAAGGTTCTTTTATTGCAGTGATTATTTATGGCATTGACAATTTGCCACGATTAGCCAAACGTTGATGACGATAATGAAATGCCGTTAGTTGTAAACTTCTTCGTTCTTGGTACCAGGCTAGAGAGCAGTCACTTAGATGTAGTCGAAGATGCGCTTCAGAATAGTTACGGATAGCTACAGATGGTGAAACATAATCAAACAAGAAAATTCTTACCCTCGGGCTATTTTACGATGTAATGAAGTATTACAACACGAGGAAGACCGGGCCAGAAAAGATTTGTATTTCAATTTCAAAGCATAGTTTTTCTTATTTAAAACCGAAACTACCCATTTTAACTTTTTTAACAAAAAAAAATTATTTTAATTAGGTTGCCTTGAAGAGCACCTAATTGCCTTAACGAACCATGTTCTAATTTTCTCGAAAAGGCGCGGCGTGGAAACAAGGCTTCGATTAATTAGAGCTTTGGCAATTTTTCTTGATTCTTATCATTTTCAATTGCCTAATTCTTTTTCTAACAAGTGTTTACCACCGAACGGTAACACGCAAAATAAAACATGTGGAATTAAGGGACTAAATTTTATTTTTAATTAAAAGGGTTACTAAATTATTGTAGCAATATAAAAAACTTTTTACAAAAAAAATATAACCGACTTCCATAAATAATACTAAAAAATGCAAAATAACTTTAAATTCGGAAGTCGGTGTTTCTAGTTTGGTTTCTTCGTTATTTGACACCGACTTCCGAAATTAAAGTTATTTTGCATTTTTTAGTATTATTTATGGAAGTCGGTGGTACTTTTTTTGTAAAAAGTTTTTTATTTTTCACTTTTTAGTTGTTGTCCCTCATTGTAAAACTAAATTAATAGTAAAGTTATGCCCGAATTGATAGCCCCAAAAATAGGGAATTTGAACATAGTTGGTGAAATTAGGGTGTATCAGGGTGAACTGTACAAATCTGTATACCCCTTCAGAGCGTATCAGCGTGATGTAATGTTGTGAAGTGGTTTACTTTCATATCCATACATTTCTCATCTTCCTCACATCCATACTTCTTTTTTATGGCCTTCCTCCGTGTTACTGAGGTGTCCATCTATGTCCGTCCGTCGTCTGTCACAAAATTTTGTTAAGAAGAATATTTTAACTTCCCATTGACCTATGAACTTGAAATTTGATGATAATATTTATTATAACGTGTACTTAACTAACAAATACCAATATTTGGTACGAGACCCTTTATGTGCGAAATCCGAAGTACGCACTTGGCCAGTAAGATTAATAGAAACAACAAGATCATCCCTTCAATACTAAATCTTACCTGAATAACCCGACTTCTTAGAATCGGCCGCAACAATTATCTAGGAGGTACCCGAAATGTGTTCATTGAGTTATTATTGCTTCCCCGCATTTATTTCTGAGAACTGAGACACGTTCTATATTGAAGGTCACAAGAGTAAGGGGGATTTAATTTGAGGATTCCAAAAATTGATTCCTTTATGAAATTTTCTCCAAGTTGTTCCAGCCTCCTTAATAGCTATTCCTGGCACGCTATTGCCGTTTTGGCGCATGGCGCGAATCCGGTTATAAACCCTCACGTCCATATCCGCCAGGATGTCTAGAGGTGGAAAGCGTTCTAGGAGTGTTACCGCTTCAAAAGATACCGTTTGGTATCCTCGCGCGATACGAATAGCCATTTTCCGCTGCAGGCTGTTGATTCTAGTAAGCATAATCAGTTAATCAGGCCTGGCAGATGGAAATGTCTGGCGAGCCCCTTATTGCAGTAGGATTTAATACCGTTGGGCTGTAAAACGAAGTAGTTGTGAAATTATATAATACCTATCTTAGTGTCTAATCCACTACTATTTGATTTTCTGATTAATTCTTAATATTATTTTCTTCGACCGCATCATCGCTTACCATCAGGTGAGATAATGGTCAAACATATCAACAGTAAAAAAAAAAGGTTTCGAGCTTCGGATCTGCGTCTTTCTAGTAAGTTACTGGTGAAGAAGTTTTAATGATTAGGAATAGTGTGTCGGTCGTGTCCCGAGGGATAGAAATTTGATTTGCACAATCAAATTGAATTAGGCTTCGAATCGAGTCTAATCGAGTTGACTTCTTAGCAGATCACATAATATTTAACAACGGTGATGCAAAACCGTGATATTTCTAGGCTATTTTCAGTTTTAATATCAATTAATGCTTATCATGACAAAGCTCTGCACGTAATACAAATTGCAGTACGAACGTGCACTAGCGTCAGCGCCGGACATTTTATGAATGAATTGCCTGCTGTGCGAGAATGTCGTTCGTTGCAGCGATATTGCACATGTGTAGTACAGAACATTGTACTGTTTGCAGGAAATTCCTTTCACAAACAGAATGTTTTGAGTTCCTGATTTTATTTTCCAATTCTGTCTCCTGCGGGGTAATTGTTTAGATCACAATGAATGGCAATGCCTTTCATTTTCAGAATCCAACAACGTTTATTGCGTTATTTACACTGCCAAGTAATTGGATCAAATTAACGTAGTAACAAGACAGTGTTTGCAGCACTTACGATATCGTTTTCATTTTGATAACACCCTAAGAACTTGCATAATCTACCTACATACGAATAGCTCATTATTATCTATCAGATTTCAACAAAACAGAATTCAAAAACCGGTTAAGTTTTTGTTAGTTGTTGTTATAGCGGCAATAGAAATACACACTCTGTGAAAATTTCAACTAATACCTATTAAGGTTCTTGAGATACAGCCCACTGACAGACAGACGGACGGACAGCAAGGATTCAGTTAATTGTAGGGTTCCGCTTATTACCCTTCGGGTAAGGAACACGACGAACGAAGAATTTTTCTGCCACATAGCTTTGCTGGAATTTATTCGGACGCAGGTGAAATAAATATAAACAAACAAGTAAAACAAAAAACCCACCTGTATAAGCGAAGTCTTCTTATCGCTGGATTTAGAACACCTGATGTCAGGCTGATCCCGAATCACCCTCTTGTACTTCAGCAGTAAGCTTTGGAAGCGTGGTATGTAGTGGCAATCACACCGCCACGGATTGTCACCCAGAAACACGTGCATTATGTTGTTGTTAAATTGGAAAGCTTTGTCAAACGCGTACACAGGGATCTGAGGAGGAAAACATAAGTTTAGAACGCGTACTGGAATATTACGTTTCATTACAAAACTTGTAGGACTTCATAAACTTGCGTGTACGTAAGCTCAGATCTCAAATAAGCAAAACTTGAGAAGGCTTCTGAAAGCAGGTATGAGGGCAATCATCTGTGATTCTTTACTCAGAATACAACCTTCAACTGTGAACCTATTTAGGGCACAGAATGCAAATGCACAGACGTGTACAGTGTACAGTCACCCGCACAAATACCTCACAACTAAGCAAAAGTCAAAAGCCATTTTTTCGACTATAACTGAAGAAGTCATATTTCATAAAACTAGCTCCTGCCACAGGGTTCAGCCGATTGCTCAACCAGCGCGGCATGATCATGTCGACTTTATATTTCCAAGTCAAACCGAAGCTATCATAAATTAAAGTGACCGTTTGAAAACATGGCAATTTCATAAGGTATGGCCAATTATTATCTTTTTTAACTTATACAATTACGGTATTATAATGTGTGTAAGGTAAGTGTGTGAAGTTATAAATCAGCTTGCATTATTTATTTTTTACGCATTTGAAAGTTATCTTTTCGTATTTAGGAACAGTTACGTTCTGAGGCAGCTGTTAAAAAGTGAATAACCTGGTGGACAAAATATTAGCGGATGAAATTTCGAGAATTTATAGAAAATTAATGAAAACGCCGGAAAAATAATAATAATTTATTTTTATGATTACTATATTATTGAGACCGGCAGTAACAAATGAACAATAAAAAAAGGTTTTACAAAAATCCATTCAGTGGACAATGATGCTGGTTTTATACCTCGAAATCATACGGCACTGCACTACGAGAAAATAGCTTTTTGCGTAAGTATACATAATAAGCACGAACAATTACTTAATTTAAATTTAAATCAATTACTTATCAAACTAACATCAACACAGATTTTGACTTTGATAAAATACTCCTTCGACATCCGAGCAATACTTCTGTCGTCACAGTATGTTGATTTAATAAGGCCAACCGAGTCAAGAATATTGCTCCGGATAAAATTTCTGCACAATTTATTCAGGAAGGAAACGTCAAAGATGCTGTTCGTTTATGTTTGCTGATTCCTTGAATTCGACGTATTTATTTACGCAATAACATATTGTTACTTGAATACGAGTATCGTATTGTACTGACTCAGGTTGTGATATTAATGACACTAAAAGAAACTTGAGTACTCGAAACGAAACGAAACTTGAGAACTACAGTACTGTATTTCCTTTTCTCTTTAAAATCCATCCAAAGGTTGTCTTGAAAAGATCGCTTTTAGCGATAAGGCCTCCCATTGTGTCACCCTATGTAATGTTTTCTTCATATTTTTTTGTTTTTGGTATGGTGTACATAATAAAGAGTATTCTATTCTATTCTATTCTTGAGGCGATATTTTTCTGGAGATACCTTGCTCTCATAGCCTGTGTATTTTTCTGAAGGTACCTAACTTTCATAGCCTGTGTATTTTTCTGGAGGTATTTAACTCTCATAGCATGTGTATTTCATTGTATCAGCGAGATACGCTATCATACCGAAATCAAGCCATTTTTTTGGCCCTTAGAATTTGTTTTTTTTTCGATAATAGTGAAAATAGACAAAAAACTTCGAAACAATATATAAGTTTATCTAGTGGGTTCATATTAACAGGGTTACAAGGAAAAATTCGGTGCATGCCCAGCTTCGTTCTGTTCTTAACTGATGTTTTTTTTTAAGTTTAGAGGACGTGGAACTTCGGGTATCGGCGTAATTACAAGACATTTTAGTTTTTTTCTCTCGAGTGACCAAGCCCAGCGTTGTCTCCAGTTGTTCGGATGTCCATAGGTGGCTGTGACCACCTGCAGTCAGTCCAGAGCGCTTAGTGCGAGTTTTATACCTTTTTTTTGTCACCAGGAAGAAACCTTTATTCTTGTGAGATTTTTACCTCAATAAAACCACCCCGGTAATCACCACATCGAAGGGGGCCCCTAGACCTCATAAAAGACAACTACTTGTCTACTGTCTGACCAAACAGGTGCCCCATAAGCCCATAAAGCTGCAATCCCACGGCCCGTAAATCGAAGGGCCGCAACGCGCCGCGCCGGGCAGACAGGCCGTGGGAACACTCGACACGAGCCGTGGGACTGCAGCTTGAAGGACAATCAATCGCACGTCACGCGACTTTTATGCGTACTTACTTGATTACGGTAATGTAAACATATGCAAAAAACGTTATGTCAAATCGTATGAAAAAAGAGATATTCAAAAATTGCCACCAGACGGCGCTTATTCAGTTTTAGTGCAAATTGAAGTATCTGTAACACGATCAAGTACGTTAAAAAACTCGCAGTAAGACCACAGATATTAAATGCGTTGGTACCTGTTTCAGCAAGTTCCCTCGAAGACTTAGCACCCGGAAAGTGGAGAACCACTCAGTCCCTTCCAGCTCTTTGACGGCTGATATGCTATTGTTGTCCAAATACAAGTCAGCCAGCCTCTTATACTGCGGATTGTGGACTATGGCCCGAATTGTGTTCAACTGTAAAAAATGAAAATAATTGTTATGCAATCCATGAAAGATACAAAACCTCAGTTTCTGAATACCCAAACAGAAGATAAAAACTAGTCAAAGTCTACATCAATGCTAAAGTTTGAGAAGTTCTCATCTCCGAATTCTGTATGAAAAAAAAGGAGAACATTACTTATTCATAATATGAAGCGGTAGGATGTCTTTAAATTACATGGACTTTCCACACGACGATTCTTGCAGGTTGGGTGGACAAGAGTGGCAAGCCGATGGCGTTATGACTGGAGAGCCCTATATCCAGCAATAGGCTTCCATAGTCATAGCTGACGATGAATGAGCAGAAAACGAATGTAACGTCATCAACCCTTCAAAAAATGTGGCCTGTAAGAGAATGTAGCAAATGTGGAGCATCTGTGTATACTTGATTATTCATATTAATTTATGGAGAACAAAAAGGCAAAAAGGTTTTCTCTAGCGATTCTCTAACTACTTTAGCTACAGAACGCCACAAGTGCCACAACATACATTATCGACTAATTCGTTAATTGTAAAGTTACACACACTGTAATAGGTCGTGCATTGTTATCTAGATAATGTTACATTACATCAGTCTGTTTTCATTAGGTAGGTATATATTATTTAACCTACATTAAATTGGTGATTGAGACGCACTCGGCACTGACCGTGAACTATTTTGCTTTAGTTGCCACGTGAACTGTTAATCATTTATTTTTTAAGTAAGTTATTTTTTTTTCATAGTAAATAAAGATAAACCGATCACGTGGCAATGTCACGGGTCAATCTAGAAATCGGGCCTATCGAAACGCACTAACATTGTGCAGACATAAGAAATTGAGACAAAGGAATAATCTAAAGCGATAAATATTGTTTTAGACGACGAATAACGTAGAAAGCGCAGGAAATTTAAAAAGCCAATGTTAATAATTTTATCAAGTCAAAAATTAACTTCCCATAACTAATAAAATTTAAAATAGGAAATATAACCGAAAAGATACAGAATGTTTAATTAAAAAAAACTATCCATGATAATTTTGACATAGTCGCAGGCCATTGAGTGCCATTTTTTTATGTTTTATTAGTTTTGTGTTATGTGTGGTAGGAGCTGAGATTTCTTTTTCGAATCCCGTCCTAATGTTAAAGTTAGAAACGTAGATATCTAATATATATAACGATGTCATTAAATGTAATTTTATTAGCACCACTGCTCTAAAATCACATAATGACATTTATTCCCTCAAGTCCCTTCCCCCAATCCTTGAATGGACTACGTGAAAGATGGCTGGCAGACCAGATGTGCCACAGTAACAGACACAGATGGGTCCAAAATATCAGATGGATTCATGGAGTTGGGGCCGCGTATTGTGATTTAGCCAGTAACTATTATAGAATTTATAAAATAAACACATTTCAATTATGACGGCTGAACTATTTGACATATCGGAAGTTTAAAATATGTTTTAGGGCTAAATGCAATTGAAGTAGCCATTATGTCCTGAAAGTAAGAGGTGTATTGGTACCTGTAAAGGTACAAATACAATTCTGGTGGTGGTTCGCGCCGCAACCGCGATCAGAGAGCGAGACAAGAGACAGCAACCGGTATGCAAAACATGACCTCAGTATAAATATGGACAGTAGGGAAACTACGTACAAACATTCGAAACGGCACACTCACACAGACGCGCGCATCTACGCTAGCCCTAAGTGATAGTCGCGGTACGCGCAGTTGCGGCTGCCGTGTCGAGACGAGTGGTCGTGTTATCTCTTGCGTCACGGACCGTTTTAAAATTCCACGAGCGTATTGCGCAGTGTACCGTTATATGAACTCGGCTTATTCAAATCCGGGGCTTTCGTTTTTTAAACTCCCTGCTGATCTTGAAAGGTACCTAATAATGATTTAATTATGAAAAATAAAGACGTTTTTTAAAATGTTAATGGTTTTTTATTTACATCACACTCATTTTCAGGTTGAAACGCGGTAAGGTGCGCTGCTGCAGGGTTAACTAGCTATCGGCCGAGTGCTGCGCATTTTGACTTCACTTTAAAGCCCTCGAAAACCATAAAATTTTTGCGTGACGTGAAAAAAAAAAGGGTACGGGCCTTTGTGGGAGATCTTAATGTTTTTCAAATTGCGCGGCAACTTTGAAGCATCTTCCATAGATTTTTTTTCCAAACATTAACAGTGACAACCCTAGCTCTCTAATGGAGCCTAAGTAATTATCTCAACAAATAGGCTTAGTTTCCATACTGTCCATATTGATACTGTGACATGACTTTTTTTTCTGCCGAAGACTGTGAAAAGCTGCGACAACACTCTCCGATATACAATGCACAATACAAGTCCACTCAGAGATTTTTTTTTTAAATATTAGAGCAAATCATTGCCTTTTTCTTCCTCTAATAGTACTCGTAACTCTACTTGGCGTTCCATTCTAAACGACACAGTACGACACAACTGGCTCCATCGACAGATTCTACGACACTGAAGGAATGTTAGCTTTTGGTTGCGGTCGCGGACTCGGTCTCAACTCTCAACCTATAGGGAGCGTGCAGGAACTATAGATGGCGCCACATAAATGTCAAGTATTTATGCAATACAAGTTGCGGATTTCACTCACTAGATTGCAGTCTACGTTTCGCGTGCTGCATGTGTGCATGATACATATATGGCACGGAAATGTCAATGACAAGTTTTTAAAGGGTAAAAGTTTCGAATTTACTCTACTAGATGGCACAGACTACGTCGTGCACGTTCCCTATAGTACGTTCAAAAGAAACCGAGACTCTTGTCGCGGTAGAAGACCGCGACAAGTCTCGTTAGCGAACCGCCACCTTTACGGATCAATGGGGTAAAAAATTAGAACATGAAAATTCTTCTGAATTGATCGATTTTGCGTTACAGAACGTGCACACAGAAATTTAAGCAGTACGATGGGATTGGCATCTTAACAAAAAGTAAGAAAATCTTTTAGATAGGTAAATAAAGAGTAAAAAAAGACGTTGTGATTGAAAAACTAATACTAAGAATAACAACGTTATTTTACAAGACCAAAAGTATCAACAGCCAATATCGTCAACTTAAACTTAACTTTAAAGTTAGTCCTATCCCAATCATCTACTATTGAGAACATACCAGCCCTTCCTTGAAAACAAAGGAAAATAGGATTATGATGCCATGAACAATCTAACTAAAACCACCTAATCAATTTACGCATCGTTTCTTTTGACAGCGATGCATGGAGGGGCGATCATCCTATCACCTTTCAACTCAGCGAGATTAATAAACCCATTATAGATGATGTCACGAACCGTGATGCACGAGCCAACGAAAGTAAGTAAAGTTGCACTTACACGGGCAACTTAAATTGTGCAACTGTTGGCAACTGAGGATTCTGATGACATGGCAGTAATATATTGCTTACAAGATTGATTTTAGCCAGCTTAAATTAATAAATAAATACTCACGAAAAAATGTATGCATTTATAAACCCATCTTAGTAAAACATAGTATCTTCTAGGCTTGTTAGTGTCACCATAAACTTCATTGATCCTTCGTGACCATCGCTATACATCAGGCGAGATCGAGGTCTCTTAGCAAATGGAAACATTGCTCTACTAATTAACAATTGCCGGCAAAAATTGCCCGTCTAGTTGCTTCTTAAGCTACGGCAGATACAATGAAAAATTCGTGGAAACTTAAACCATTAAGATAAAGGAGCGGAATGATGCCAGGAAATAGAACATCAATTATGTTTGAAAATACCAACAATAAAGGTGGCAATTACTTTAGAAATAATTCAGGAAATACTGTTTCGGTCAATTATTTTCCTAAGGAATTTTAATTAAAAACACGAGATTTTATTTGGCCCAGCTTGACTCAGAGGCAGTTAAGTTTCATTCATGTTCTTTCTTTCATTTATTTTTATTGTATAATATTAAATTCTTCACTGGTCACAGAATCAGCTATCAGCTTCGAAGCTGATAGCTGATTCTGTAACTAGTGAATAATTTAAAAAAAATAGCATCAAGAGTATCGACCGTTACTCTTAAAGATATTTTTTTTATTTTTTACTATTGATAGGCACGTTATCTCACTATCTCTTATTTGTGATTATTGTACCGGATTTCTTATAGTTTGCTTCAAAACTTCCATGAGACAATCTAATGGGAGTCTTCTAGTCTTTTTAATATGTTTTAACTTTACTATTAAAAAAAAACAAATTTGAACCTGCTAGCGCCTAGGCAAGAGGTCAAAAGACACCGCCACATAACACGACTCGCTTTTTGAAACCTAATCCATAATTAATCATGATCTTCCATAAACAAAAACTTCGTCTCAAAATGTCAAAGACTTCCGAGAAATTGCTACCCACTTCAGTTAATCAGAATAACAAACACCGGTTGTTAAGTGGTTCTGTCCTTTTCTGACAGCTCTCTTATGAGAGAGACATACAAATGGACAAATGGATTCGAATGACGAATGACGTCGTCATACACTAAAGAAGTATATAGGTACCTTACTCAGTACCTACCTACTTACTGTAGAATTTGACGCCATTGTTTATATAGCTTATCAGCACCTTCAGGAAGTCACTAGCATTATTCATTGAAACATACCACTTAAATTACTTTTGTAAATATTTGAATAAAACATGTAAAACATGGGTGTAGCGGACGCCGAGCCTGTGTAATAAAAGTGATGAGTGCGTGTATGTGATATCAGATAAAAGACTGATTAGACTGTCGAGACCCTATCTACGCACCATGGTGCAAGTAGTGGTAGGAACAAACAAGTGTGAAAAGTGTGTCTTAAACATAAATGATAAATGATAAATGATAAATGATGTTTATTCAGTAAATAGGTTACAAGGAACACTTTTACACGTCAATGTCTTTTTGTCAGTTTAAGCTAGATGAGGCCGGTGTTTCCTAGCTGACTACCCTGAGAAGAAACACCGAAACAAACTCAGAGGTCAAAGTCTCTTTTAGTGTTCAAATCCATACAATGTGGACTGGTTAGATCCTATGAGAACCATGTACGTTTATGTCTGGGATGAGCTTTATGAAGAAAGCAACACACGAATTCGAGTGGACCTGTCCAGACAGTGCAAGCATTTGTCAGTCATCGCGAAGCTCAACTCAGAACTCTGAGGTGCTCAACGAACCGACGAACAATACCAAAGTAAGGACATTTGAGTAGGCCGCAAAAAATACGCAAACTGCCAGACAATCATAAAATCTACATGAATATAACGACATATATAGTTCTCGCATTCACATTATTCTATATGAGGACCATGCAGCTTAATGTCTGTAGTGGTCTTTTGAAGAAAGAACCAAACATATTTGAGTGGACCTGTCCAGTCAGTGCAAGCATTTGTCAATAGTCGAATAGCTCAACTTAAAAACCACTAAGGAGCTCAATGACATGACGAACAATACCAAAGAAAAGACATTTGGGTAGGCCGCAAAAGTACTCAAACTGTCAGACAACGTTGAAAATTACTGTAAAAAGGAGGAGAAAATAATAATAATAACCCACATAGTCCTCACATTTACAATAATTAAGTAATCAAAAAAAAAAAATAAAAATATAATACTTTACAAAGTAAATATTTGTGTCAAACAAAATAGTAATCATAATATGTCAATCAAAAAATAAAAATAAATATAATACTTAACAAAGTATTCAAGTCAAAAAAAAAAAAAATAATTATAAAATGTCAATAAAAAAATAAAATAAAAAATATAATACAATACTATTGACTCATTTCGGTGACGTCATGGATGTCGGTAACAGCTGACTAGCTTGCAGTAACTTACGAGTTTTAAAATGTAAATAAAGTGATTTTCTGTCATCTGTATTGATAGACGACTTGTTCACGGGACAGTTATTCACATATATTGTGGTGCAGCGACAGTGATAACTAAAACCTTAATAAAAACTAAAAGACTTAATCAAAGTAAATCCAGTCGCAAACCGACTACCCGAAACTTCATACAAATAAAACTTAAAGCTTAGTACAATAAACATTCGTAAAATAGGTGCAACGTATTATGGTGAAACTTGTGTTGTGAGTTAGTGACGACAATTTTGCTCACTGAAAATTCAGGACCACACAATACGTGAGTCCGCTTGTGCGCACGATTGCGATCGGACGCGCTCGTTACTGACCGGTCGGTGACTCATAGCTCGAGGGCAATGACCTCTAACACTGTGAAGTGTGTGAACTGTAACATAGTGATCAATGAACTATTAGCATTTTTACAAAATGTGCTGGGATACATGGACGAACAGAGCATACACCAATTATGTACTACGTCTTTTACAGCTGATGACATAGTGAAAGCGAAATCAATGTTGTTTGAGTCGCTTCCCAGTGCGAAAAAAATGCCACTCAGACGAAAGGAAGGAAAAAAGAAGATGTCACGAGATCTGGATGACATCATCAGGCTTATGACTATGACGGACGAAGAGCTGATCCCCCTATTTGTAGCAAGAGAACTACATAAGGTGCCGCCTGTGACCTTCGATCACGTAGACGTGACGCGACTCCTAAAGGACATATTAAAACTACAGAACCAGGTTGGTGCTCTGGAGGAAAAATTTGTAACAGCTGAAAAGTTCGATTCGTTAAAACTAGATTTTGAAAATTTAAAACATACATCGATGCGGGATAACGGTTCATCAAATATTTATGTGAATAAAAGGCGAGGAGCGTGCTTACAAAGTAGCCCTCCCGATAGTGGACCCATAGGTCTTCAATATGTGCCTAATGGTACATCAGAAACAGCTGAGAAGATCAATGACCGCGCAACACCTGCAAGTCACTCCCCGATAACTGATATTGGCGAGGAGCGTCCTATCTCCTTCTCGCAGAAGTTAAAAGATGCGATAGAAGCTCAAGGACATAAGGAGGCGCGCGCGACTACGCGGGTTTCGAGTGGTGCGAGCGAGAAGGGTCTTGAACTGTTGCAAGGACAGCGCAGAGGTATGGAAATGAGCAGGACGCAAAACGATCAGCGGCGCGTGGAGGCCGAGGCGAGCACTGCGGTTTCGCACAAACCGGTTATCGTCGCACGAACCGCGTTGGAACGATCCCCGACTCCAACCAGCGCCAGTCCGCCAGTAGGCACGGCAGTGGAATGTCTTTCTACTTTTAACTTGGAGTTACCTTCTTGTTCGCAATTGTCAGCGAGTTGTATGACCGCGTCGGGAGCGCAAGTGGTTAGTAATGAAGAGGTAAAGAATGATAACACGGAATGGACGTTAGTGACACGGAAAGAGCATAAACGTTATACATTGATTGGACAGCGAGGTCGCGCAGCTACGTCCCCTGGGGGCAAGTTTAAGGCGGCGGACGTAAAAATACCTCTATTCATATCAAATGTTAGTGTAGAAACAAGTGAGCAAGATATTATTAGTTATATTAAAGAAAAAACGAATGTAGTTGTGTCGTTAAAAATGATAAAAATGAAAAAGTCGAGGAACTATAATGCGTTTAAGTTGTTTGTTTCTAAGAATAAACTAGAACTGTTTTTAAATGACAATTTGTGGCCTAACGGCATAACATTTAGACGCTTTATGCGGTTTATGTATAGTAGCAAACAGGAATCAGCTACTACAGAATGATAAAGATTTTGTTTGTAATATAGATTGAATTAGTTATAGTTTAGAAGCCATATTGTTATGAACAAACACCAAAACAAGTACTCAACATTTGTTAGTTTTAATTGTAAATGTATTAAGCGCTCAATTGATAGTGTAAGAGATATTTGTAAGATGTCGGATGTAGTGGCCCTCCAGGAGACATGGCTTCTCCCGCATGACATACCTTTATTAGGAACTATAAGCGAAGATTTTGAGTATACCGGTAAATCGTCAGTAGATACATCTGCGGGTCTACTTGTAGGCAGACCATATGGGGGAGTGGCCATTCTTTGGAGGAGGGGTATTTTTGAAACCGTTTCCGTGTTGGAGTGTGCAAGTTCTCGTTTGGCTGCCATTAGGGCTTCTGTCGGCGGTCGTTCGATTATTGTTATTTCGGTTTATATGCCAACAGATTCTCCCGACAATTTACCTGTTTTTACAGAGGTCTTAGGTGAGATCAGTGCGATTGCCGCTAGCGGAGATGTTGAAAGTTTATATATCCTGGGTGATTTTAATGCGCACCCTCAACAACTATTTTTTAGGGAATTGTTAAGTTTTTGCGCTGACCAATCGTGGATTTGCGCCGATATAGAAAAACTGGGCTATGACGCAGATAAATACACTTTTATAAGCGACGCTCATGGGAGTAAAAGATGGCTTGATCACTGTGTTGTGTCACTATCGGCGTGGCAAACCATTGTTGGGGTAGGTATAAAAGAGGACGTATACGTGTCAGATCATCTACCGTTATACGTTGAGTGTAATCTTGACATGGTAAGGCCAAAATTAGCATCACATAACAGTCCGCTTTCTGGAGTAATCTGGGGGGAGAGGGGGGAATCTCAAGTTGTAGAATATCGTAGGCTGTGTACCGATGGATTGCGTGACCTTGACTTTCCTCAAGAGTTCTCCAGGTGTGCGTATGGGGCATGTAATTTAATAGAGCACAGAATTATTTTGGATAACTTATATAGCGAAATTGTTAATACATTAGTCACCGCTGCAGAACAAACTAATCAAAAGAGCAGGCATAGGCCAAAGATAGGGAAAGTGCTATGCGGCTGGAATAAACATGTGCACGATTCTTACCGAGAGGCCAGGCTTAAATTTGATATATGGGTATGGAATAACCGTCCAACTTCTGGAATAATTTTTGAGCAAATGAATGAGGCACGGAGAATATTTAAGGGGCGCCTTAAGTGGTGCCAGAAAAATCAGGATCAGATCAAGATGGACATTATAGCTAAACAGAGGGCAACGAATAACTTTAGTAAATTTTGGAAATCTACAAATAAACTAAATACTCGGCCTGGCCTACCGGTAAGCGTTGGGGGAAAAGGAGATTCAGAGGGGATTGCTAACATGTTTAGGGAATTGTTTGAGGTGCAGTCTCCCCTTGGTCCCTCAGTTGCGATGTCAGGTGCTGGGTCCGCCAGTCCGGGGGTGCAACCTTTGATTTATGTTACAGCTGAACAAGTTAGAAACGTAATTAGAAATATGAATAGAGGTAAATCCCCCGGGCATGACGGACTCAGCATCGAGCATTTCAAATATGCGGGGGTCCATCTACCGAGGGTCCTGTCTCTATTGTACACAATGTGTATTAGTCATTCCTATCTGCCTGCTGAGCTTATGAGGACAATAGTAGTGCCCATTGTTAAAAATCGAACAGGTGACATCTCTGACAAAGGCAACTATCGTCCTATCTCTCTCGCAACTACAATTGCCAAAATATTGGACAGTATTCTTGATTCATGCTTAAAAGAACATCTGAATATGCACGATGCACAGTTTGGTTTTCAGTCCAAATTGTCGACAGAAAGTGCTATCTTGAGTCTCAAGAATACTGTCCAATACTATACTGACCGCAGAACCACGGTGTATGCCTGTTTCCTGGATCTCTCCAGAGCCTTCGACCTAGTGTCATATGATGTGCTCTGGAGAAAGCTGGGGGACAGGAATATACCACCTGGAGTTCTCAGAATTTTGCAGTATTGGTACGCAAACCAAACAAATACTGTGAAATGGTCAACAACACTTTCTGATCCGTATAGGTTGGAGTGCGGTGTGAGGCAGGGGGGTCTGACGTCTCCTAGACTCTTCAACCTATATGTGAATGATCTTCTGGTCGGGCTCAGCAGCATGCGAGTCGGATGCCGAGTGGGGGGTGTTACCATTAATAATATCAGCTACGCGGACGACATGGTGCTGCTGGGTCCGACTGCGGGATCAATTAGAGAGATGTTGAGAGTATGCGAGAACTATGCAGCTACACACGGACTCGTTTACAATGTGAAAAAGAGCGAATACATGATTTTTAAGGCCGCTGGTAGGGCCCCCGATTATGTACCAAGTTTTACTCTGAATGGCTTGAGTATAAGGCGAGTAAATAGTTTTAAATACTTGGGGCACATACTTACCGACGACCTTAAGGATAATGTAGACATAGAGAGAGAGCGCAGGGCATTGGCGGTCAGAGGGAATATGTTGGCGCGCAGGTTCTACCGTTGTACTAATCAGGTTAAAATAACCCTTTTCAAAGCTTATTGTCAGGGTATGTACACGGGGAGTCTGTGGGTCGGCTTTACCAAAAGATCGCTGGAGGTCCTGCGCATCCAGTATAATAATGTTTTCAGAATGCTGTTGGGACTGCCCCGTTTTTGTAGCGCATCTGAGATGTTTGCGCTGAATCGAACTGACGACTTCTATGCGGTCATTCGAAAAAAGATCTCGTCTTTAATAGCAAGACTACGGGACAGTGACAACAGTATTTTGAGGACAGTGTCGGAGAACATCTACTCTCCTATTCTGAGACGTTTTGTGGGGGTGATGAATGAGTGAAGTTATTTACTTTCGCTTGTGTGTCGCCCACATGAAACGATCTCAAGTAAACATGTTTTTTAATTATTATAATTATTACTTTACTAACATTAGTTATAAGAAATTTACTAACACAGTGGATCTATGTTGTCCGTAATAAAGAATTTATTATTATATTATTATTATTATTATTATACAAGTATTCATGTCAAAAACGAATATTAAAAAAAAAATATATATATATTTTTTTTTTTTTTATCAGTAAGTAGTACATATGAAAACAATGGCTCATGTATATCATTGAAGCAGCTCAATCCCACGCCTTTTTGTCCTCAAGAAAGTCATTAATTGTGTAAAAAGCTTTCTGGCATAGCTTACGTTTAATAAATGATTTAAATTTATTTATGCTTAGTTCTTGAATTTGGCTAGGAAGTTTATTATAGAAACGTATACATTGACATCTAAACGAACCACCTATTTTTTTCTTGAGCCTGGTTTTTGGTACAATAAATTTGTGTTTGTTCCTAGTATTTATGCTATGGATATCACTGTATCTTTTAAACAGATTAATATTTTTATGTGCATACATGAGATTCTCATAAATATATTGAGAGGGAACAGTCATAATATTAATCTCTTTAAATTTGTCTCTGAGGGAGTGTCTGGGACTTAATTTATAAATTGCACGAATAGCCCTTTTCTGTAAAACAAAAATTGTCTGAATATCGGCGGCATTTCCCCACAACAGAATGCCGTACGACATCACACTATGAAAATAAGTAAAGTATACTAAACGAGCTGTCTCTAAATCAGTTAAACCACGAATTTTCCTTACGGCGTATGCTGCAGAGCTAAGTTTTTTGGACAGTTTATCTATATGGGGGCTCCACTGAAGCTGCGCATCCAAAGTTAAACCTAAGAACACTGTGGAATCCTCGGGTTTCAACTCTTCACCCTTTATTGACACACTAGTGTTCACTTGTATTACATTGGGTAATGTGAACTTTATGCATTTTGTTTTTTTCTCGTTAAGGAGAAGATTATTGACATTAAACCAGTTAACTACAGTTGAAAGAGCATTATTTACATTATCAACAACCACCTGCTGACGTTTGAGTTTAAATAAAAGTGAAGTGTCATCTGCAAACAGCACTATATCATGTTTATCCTTTATGAGGTAAGGCAAGTCGTTGATATAGATTAGAAACAAAAAAGGACCCAGAATTGAGCCTTGAGGAACCCCCATTCTGACTACAGACCCGGAAGACCTTTTGCCGTTCACATCAACTCTCTGAATCCTATTACTCAAGTATGAAGTAAGAAGATCCAGAGAGGCGCCCCGGACTCCGTAGTAGTGCAGCTTCCTGATCAATGTATCATGGAGAACGCAATCGAAAGCCTTAGACAAATCGCAAAAAATGCCCAACGCATCGCATTTATCTTCCCATGCATTATAAATGTGTCCCAAAAGTTCAACACCAGCATCAGTTGTTGAACGACCCTTTGTAAGGTAGCTAATTAGATTCTAAGTAGATATGTAAGGTAGCTAATTAGATTCTAAGTAGATTATGTTATATTGTCTTCTAGTTAGTGTTTAGGGTACAATTAGTGTGTATTAATTAGCATAGGAACCTAATAACATCATATGTTTATAGATTTTAAGGGATTTTTAAGTTACGAGTTTTTGTACTGTAAATAATTACGTAACTTGAAAATCACATTTTTTGTTTCATGGAGATATTCTCACCAAAATAGTATCAAATAAGAGGTATAAGCACAAAAACGATCTCACAAAAGGAATCAAGTCAATAGGACATCGTCTTAGAGATATAAGGATATATGTAAAGTGCAAGTCACCTCATAATTTTTGTGTTCTTTGAACTTATGTAAAATATTATGGTTGTATATTGTAGATTAGGGTCTAAGGAATCTAACAATATATATGTATAGTATGTAAGGGTTTTATGGAAAAGGTAATTAATAAAGGCTCCGAGTCGGTCTCCTAAGTTGATAGAAGAAACATCTCGAAGAATAAACTTGAAGAAATTTGGGATCAAGAATTTTATTTCTGCAACCCGGTGCCAGTACCTACTCGTCAAATAAAAATTTAGTCCACTACAATGGGGCTAAAATTATGACGATGATGATGGTGACTTAACATATCAGGAATAGAGTTCAAGATACCGGCGGTTCAACCTACTTACAATACGAGCCCAGTCCGAAAGTACCACTTTCTAAATCAAGCCCTTGATCCAGCCACCTTACCGGTTGACACAACTGTCGATATGTCGCTGTTAAAACTTTTAATTGATGAAAATCATTTTAACCTGCAAGAATTGCGCCGTGCCTTGGTTCAGGCGATGGTACGGAGCGAGAGGGAATGGGAAGCCGTCTCCTCCTTCTGCGAAGCAGTAATGCTCGTGAAGAGGGAGGCGGCATATGTGAGGGAGATTTAACAACAGAGTCGCTCTCACGCCCTCAGCAGCAGCCGCCGCAGGAGACGCCAGGGGCTTCCGGCGCCGCGAGACGATCTCCAGCCACCGTAGACCCGGGCCTGCGGACGGCGAGTAGTGCACCAGGCCCGAGAGTCGATGGCGCGTAGTGTTCCACGCGCGCCTCAAAGAGTTGTCAGCAAACACGACGAGGCTCGTCGTGGCCGATGCCAGCCCGGGGGTCGAGGATAAATTCGAAAGAGTTACCTCGCCCCTGGGCATTCAGGGCAGGGAGGAACAGGGGTGGGTTTTAGTCAGTAAGAGTCTGACACGCCCTTCCGCTCCATCCTAGAGCGGAAGAAGTCATTGGATGATTTACCAACCATCAGAAAAAAAAAAACCTGCAAGAATTGGTTTAGAGCAATCAAAACAACTTTAAAATTACTAACATTTACTCAAAATCCTGTTATTATTAAACCAAAGAAGTTGTGACAGTATAAATAAGTATTTATTATTACAGTACTTCACACTTTCTCTACAGAATGTCTTAACTATAACTAGGCTCCGCAATAATAAGTCAATATCCCGAAGGCATTCGCTACAGAGGTTGGGACTCGACTGCCTGAACCGCCTGTGCCTTCTCCAGCAATCGCATTTTACTTCCTCCCAACCCTTTATATATGATTTTGACGACCTAAGCTAATTTACTTTGTAAAACAGTATTTCGCCACTAAGCTAAACTACACTGTAATACAAGGCTCCTATTGTTGTAGTTAGTTTACAAAGGTACTGATTAAACATCCCTTCAATCCTTTTAAATGATTTTGACCACCTAAGCTGCATTACATTATAATACGATGTACCTACGAGTATTGTAGTGCAATATTTTGCCATTTAGTAAAATATAGTTATTTTTTGTACTGTTTCTACATACTCGTACCTACTTACTTAAAACGTTTCGTATTTTTTAATGATGAAACAAATGCGTTTTAATTTAATAACTGTTTTGATGGAAGCCAGTCAAAACCCACCTAAGGGTGGGTACGTAAGGGTGGATACTGTTAAAAAGGTAAGCCTTTTTAAAAGTATTGACTATAACAGATACAATGATGCCTGGGGTTATCACACATGTCGACGACCTTGCGATGATTACTGAATTATTCTCGGCTTTCATGCGATGCGGGACGATTAGAATTTGATGCCATTGCTTATATACTCGTATATAACTTATCAGTGGTTTCAAGCTCAGTAGCCAGCTGAAACTAATTTCCATATACATATACCATAATATATGTACCAATGTGCGAAGACAATTCTGAATCTGGTTACACTATGTGAAACCTGTACTTGAATGGGTAGGTACTGGTTTTTTTAAGGATGTTTCATTATTACAGAGACAATTTCGGAAACTACATACCAAAATCGGTGCTAACCGTTATTTAAAAAATCCATGAGTAACAGTAAAACTCCACATTTTTCCATCCTATGGTATTGCAAAAAACCAATTTGAATTTTTATGAAAGGTTTTGAACCAAATTTTTATGAAAGGTAAGTCAACGTAAGTCCTTATTACATACAGAGGCTATGGACCCCTAAACTAGATAGCAAAGAGAAAGTAACAGGTGTGTTCTTCGATATGACAAAAGCTTTTGACATTGAAACGATGTCAAAAGATTTTGTCAATTTTGCTCTCAAAAATTGAATCGATTGGCATTTGCGGGATTGGTCGCTGTTACTTCTCCTACAGAACCCAGTGCCACGGGGTCTCATCTTGAACACAAAAATAGTTCAAATAAATATCAATAGATGGCGCAATATGCATCGATTTCTTATTGAAGTTTATGTAACTTTAACATTTTGAAAAAAAAAATGTGGGAATAACTATATTTTTTTATTTAATAAACTACCCTAAGCATGAAATTGTGGAATAATTGGCTCCTAATTCAAATTTAGATGTTTATTGGAACGAATCCTTAGGCATTTATATTTCTTGTACCAATAGATGGCGCTGTTTGAATTTTTAGAGCTTTCCATTCGCCTCTTTAAAATTTCTACAGTGACACGTTTTGAAACAGTAAAACTGTTATGAAGTGCTAAAAATACTATAAAGTTATTCTTCAATGTGTGAGAAAATATTGGTAAGACTTTATGTAAATTCATTCAACTTGCAAGCCGTCGCTGTTAACACCATCTAACGAGGTGTAGAGGACGGGCCCGAACGAAGAACAGAAGTTGCTTGTGCAAGTTGAAAACCCGTAGTTTCTTTGTATTATATTATCTGTGCCAGTGCATAACAGAACCCAAACACGGGTAGGTACTTGCACTACTGTGCAACATTTTGTTAACTGTCGTAAACTTATGTTTACTCAATAACGTTTCACTCAATGACTCGCAAATTGTAGTAAATAGCGAGAAAGACGTACTAGTACAGTCGTCAACGTATTGTCCTTGTCAACCCAGATTAAGAAAAAAATGATAAATTGATAAATAGTAAACTTATTTATAACTATTACATATGCTCAATTCAAAAATATTAGGGTCAATTAACGCAGTATAAAATTAGGTCGGGATGAAAACCCAAGCAACTTTGACTTAACCCAAAGCCAACACTTCTCCAACGTACTATACACCTGACTATAGTTGGAACTTGTTACCCAGTTTCAGCCTAACAAACTTACACTGAACATAATTATATCTACTTACTCAACTTTGTAAACCACTGATAGAAGCACAGTTAAAGTCTAATAAACTTGTTCGATTATATTTCAATACCCTGCCACCTGGTGGAGCAAATCCGAATCGCTCGCAAATAAATAATTTGACAGTAGTGCTGCTTCTGGTTTTTACAAACTAAACTTTACTTAGGCTATTGCTATCTTTTACTCTCGACGAACGTAAAATAGAGCTGTCTTTAGTTGAACTAATATTTTCATATAAATTAAGGGTAACCCTTAATTTATTTGAAAATATTAGTTTGTAAATAACTAGATTTTACGTCACGTAAAAACATGTCAACTAAAAACACGGTAAAGCGCAAGGCGTAAACTAGTTTGACATCTCTAAATTAGTTCTTATATATATCCGTCCTTTTCTCGCACTACCTTTTATAAAAGATAGCGATTCTCTCATTTTAATTTAGTTATTGACACTGTATCTCCACATAGTTCAAATCAAAGTCACTTTCCACGTCTGTCTGTTTCACCGCTAATTACTACAAAACCACGCAACGAATATTATTGTGGTTTTCACTAATAGATAGAGCGATAAACGAAGAAAGTTTTTAATAATTAGAACCCGTGCAGAGCCGGGGCGGGTCGCTAGTTACTATGATAAACTGATGATATGAAAAGACACATAATAATAACAATTTTTTGGATTAAAATATATTACTGCATTTCTGGATGCTCCAAAACATCAAAGAAAAATAATATGAAAGAAATAGCGTAAAATTTAATCGCTTTCCTATTAAAAGTGGGTACTCACATGTCATGGTTATGTGCAAAACGAAAAAAATGTATTTGATACCGCTAATGTGCGTAAATCAGCTAGGGAGCAGATTAACTAGTTAATCTGCAGGTTATCTGGCTGAGTCCGTTAAAGTTTATTTATTTATTTATTTATTTAGTACACATACAATTATTTTTACAGGTAAACCCAATGTAATAAAAGTAGTCCTATAACGATAATTGACCAGTCCCAAGCAGTGGCTCAGGGTACCGGCACAAGTTACTTAGAAGACAATACACTAATTGTCACCCTCTGGAATTCCGCCAAAGAGCAGGAAAAAATATCCAAACGCTGAGAGATACTATTCATAATAGTAACCGCCCGACACACAGGTGAAAACTTTAATACATTTGTACGGGCTACCGGAGTTTTAAACAGGCTATCCCTCGGTCCCAACCGTAGCTTACTGTTTGGAACGAGCAATCCCAACGATTCCAAAATTTGCGGATTATTAAGCATCCCACGAAAAACCATAAAAACATATTTCGCCTAAGCAAGATTACGCCTTACTTCCAACTTATAGTACCCAACCATCCCTATTACAAAGAGAGTTGGGTACATAAGTGGGTAAAACGGGTAGACGCCAAATTGCCTCATGTATAGGTACCGTGTAAACTTGTTCTGCACCTTCTCCACCATCTGAGAATATTTAGTTTCATAAGGATTCCAGATGATAGCACTAGTTTCCAAGTTGCTTCGGACCAACGCGTTATAAAGTGATTTCACTGCTGCCATGTTAGTGAAGTCACGGGTTTCTCGCATGACAAACCCAAGATTTTTGAAGGCCTTTTTACACACATGCACGACATGAGCTCGAAATGACAGATCCTCAGAAAAGGTGACCCCAAGATCTCGCACCGACCCCACCCGCGGTATCACGTGACCGTTGATACTATATTCGTGACGTCGGGGTACCACGGCCCGCGTGTAAGACATTATATTACATTTTGTCACATTGAAGTGCAACTTGTTCTCTACACTCCACGCTACCACCCGATCGATGTCACGCTGAAGCTTGTCACAGTGCGCCTCGTTGGTTATCCGCATGAACAACTTCAGATCGTCAGCGAATAATAGGCAGCCAGCATCTTTAACGACCTCCGGAAGATCATTGACCATTATAATAAATTCCAAGGGTCCTAAATTCGTCCCCTGACTTACCCCCGTAAGGGTGGAATACGGGTCTGAAGTGTAGCCTGCGTATTAAACCATTTGCCTGCGGTTGCCCAAGTAACTGGAAAAGAACTTTAGAAGGGCTGGGGTGAAACCAGCCCTCGCAAATTTACTTAAAAGAATATCATTATCCACACTATCAAACGCCTTCCTGAAGTCAAAGTAAGCAACGTCCAGTTGGACACCAGCCTCAGAGTCCAGTACTGTGGCGGCCTGGTTTACGAAACACAATAAATTCGAATTCGTGCTGCGGCCCGCGCGAAAACCATGCTGCGCGTCGTTAAGCTGTGCGGCTACTTGCGAGTGGATAGATGAACACAACACAGACTCGAAGACTTTAGCAAATGGTGATAGTACTGCTACAGGTCTATATCCACTGACGTCTGAGCTTGGGGCACCTTTTGGTACCGGAGTAACCCTAGTCAATTTCCAGCCGTCCGGATACGAGCATTCACGCAAGAAGCTATTGAACAGATGCATGAACGGCCGAGCCAGTACATTCCTACAATCCCTAACAATAAAGGGTCCCCGTCTGGCCCGACCGAACGCTTGGGTTTGAGGCGCGCGAGCGCGGCACTCACCTCGCCGAGAGACAGCTGCCCCACGTGAACGCGAGCACCGCGCTCGAGCGCCGTCTGCCCAGCGGCAGCCGCATCCAACCGCGGCTCCACCGCCCCATAGACCGAATGGAAATAGTCAGCGAACGCCTGAGCGCACTCATGCTCTGGCATCGGCCCGCCATTCCCAGCTATTTTCACTTTATTACGTTTCGAACGCTTGCTCCCAATAAAACCCCAAAAAGACCTCGGTTCTCTTACGAATTCCTACTCAATACGGTTCTGATAATCACGGTACGCGGCACTTATCATAACTTTGACAACAGAAGGCAAGAAAGAAAAATTAATATAGTCGCTGTCTGACCTAGTCTTCTTAAAAGATTTGTGCCAAAAAGCCTTCTGTTTAATATGACTAATTATGTCAGCAGTGAACCACTCTGGGTAACGATAACGAGAACAACCACCCTTGGAGCTCTTTCTTGGAGTGCTATCATCTAAAATCCCGTAAAATATGTCATAAAAAATCCTATATGCTTCGTCGGCATTACTCGTTTCATACAGGGCGCTCCAGTCTACCTCTGCAAGTGCTAAATATAGAGAATGGAAATCCGCCTTGCTATAATTCCATCGCGGTAGGGAGGTAGAAGCCTGCGGTCTAGGGCCGCCAGGGCTAGCCGTGACTCGGGCACGACTTATACTTATTCGCAGCGGCGGATGCTGTGGGTCTATACATGATAAACACTCCCGACGTTCCTCGTTTACGACAATATCGGCTTCAGGCAAAGTATTAAGAACCAAATCGAGAGTACGGTTGTTACAATTCCGAATGTTATTACATTGGCGGAACCCACAGAAGGTGACAAAGTATTCATAATAACATTGTACGTCTTGGTTTGTTGAATACATATTAAAATCAGCTACTAAAACAACTTTCTCATAGCTAACACATAACTGCTCCAGCAAATGGAACATATACATATATTCCCTTTCTATAGTTTTTTGGCGGAATGTACGCCACACAACACAAAAAGAGAAAAATATTTTGTCTAAATACCGTCGCACATACGATTTCGAACGGATGGTGGTTCAAGCTAGCGTTATCAGGTAACTGTACTCTGCGTAACTCGAGAGACTCGCGCGGGGTGGTGGCCAGCATGACCCCTCCGTGTTTACGACCATCCGCACGGTCACATCTAAGTATAGTATACCCACTCGGAGCCAGTTCACCATCATGTATCGAGTCATTTATTCCAGTCTCGGTTATGGCTACCAAGTCAGCCATTGACCCCACAATATTACTATAAAAAGTTTTTAATTTCGTGCGTGCCTCTAACATTTTGAACCACATTCACATCTTTCGAGCACACCTTTCCTAACGTTTGCGAGTGGGAAGTATTTAAACTATTAGTATTAGCATACCGACACTGAAAGTCATTCACGTTTCGTCGTTTCGCACCGTGTTCACTGAGAGGAGCAGCCGACGACTGCGCCAGCACTGGCGTCGGTGCGAATCTCGGAGCTTGTGTTCCCCCGCTGCTCGCGGGGACGCCTCGGAAACCAGTCTGACAACTTCACTCCCGGGGGCCACGCCGCCGGCGTGTTTATTCGCTCGTTTAAGCTCTCAGGAAAGGCAATTACGAAAGCAGCGTGTCTTGTAGTTTTTATTACACGTTTCTCCACAAGATATTGTTCACAACTTTGAAGCTTATTCAAATAGTTGAGTACGTTTTGTTCCGTGGTGTCCGGTTTAAAAGACCAAGCCTGAACATATTTGAGTTTCTCTACACCTTTCAGCTCGTCATCCTCTTGTCCGCTGCCAGTGACCACTCGCCGTTTGGAATTACGTGGCTTGCGGGCCGGCTGCCAGCCTTCTTCGGAAGCAAGATTTTCGTGGCGATTGTCCTTCACGTCGTCCGTGCGTATTACCGCCGAATTCGTGGCCTCACACTGCTGCGATGATAAAGTTGTTTTTGAGGGTATTCCGTGATTTTCACTCGTAGCTGCCATAGTGACAATCGGCTTAACTCGCTCGGTTTCGGGTAGGTTATTAGTTTCCCCTCTGTCACCATCGATCCTGGATTTTGCAGCGGAAGACTTTTTTGCAGTGGTTGCGTATCCACTTTTGGTTTTAGCGGTTGAATTAACTCGTACTTGCCGCATGAGTCGCTGCGAAGTCGCTGGAATCTCTGGCTGCACTTGACCACCGTCGGCGTTCACTATTTTTGGAGGGACAGATTTCGGTTTACCCTCAACCGCTAATGTTAACAAGCTCAACGATTGCTCTTGCTTAACTATTATAGCGGTTTGCTCATCTATTTTGCCCTCGAGAGCACTGATTTTTGTCCCGAGATCAGTCACTAGTTTTTGTAGCTCACGCACTACACCTTCAAGGGCCTTTTGAGCCATTATTATATTTTTAAAATACGTAAATACTGGGAGCTGTACTACACTGCGCGAAGTAGGTACCCACGCAGAATACCTAATTAGAAGAAAGTGAAAAAATTGTACAGTCCTTACATTAACTAGTTAATCTGCAGACCAACGATCAAGCATTCGGTAAAGTTAATGAAACTGTTTCTTTGCTCGAATAAAACATTCGAATGCATTGTAATTATTTATGTAATTTGCTAAAGTTGAAATGAGTAGGTAACTAATAAGTCCAAGAGCGAGCGAAATGAGCTCGGGAACTTAGGGCACCCCTACACGGACCGGTTAGGTTCGAAGCAAAGAGAGCTAACGAATCTATACTCATAATTTTAGTTGGTGATAGGGGTACCGTGAACAAAGGAGAATTGCTCCAATATTATAGAACCTTGTCTGACCTTAATTTAAGAAAAATTGTGATGTTCACTTTCCCTTATAGCCAAAGTTTGCCACAGGAAGAAAATCAAATTAGATATCTTATGAATATAAAATTGCACAATTTGTTATTTAATAATAACTTATTCCATCTAATTGACCTTAACAATTATATTGGTAATCGTTTTTATTTGACAAAAGATAGGAATCATATAGATAGATACTATCTTTCAAATTATTGTAGGAGACAGATAGCTGTGTCGCTATCATATTTATTTTGTATAACAGCCAAGAATTTGGCTAAACAAATTGCTTCTATTGAGCAATGACATTTTTCATAATTCTGCCAATGTCTTGGCATCAAATTTTGACATTAGTAATAATTTAAATTAGAAATTAAGACAACAGAGACAATCTCTAGCAGTTATTTAAAGAATGGTGAAAACAATGTTTTAAAATCAACAAATAGTATCAACCTGGTGCACCAAAATATTTATGGTTGTATGGGCAAGGATTTAGAAATAGAATTATTCCTTAAATTTAACAATGTAGATATTCTTTGTATAACTGAACATTGGCTTAAAAGCCATCAGATTATGTTTAATTATAGTAATCACCAGGTTGGTAGTTCGTTCAGCAGAGTAAACGCTATACATGGTGGCTCATTAATTTTCATAAATAATATACTTAAGTTTAAAGACCGCAAGGATATTGTGAGCCTCTCTGTTGAACAGACAGTTGAAATTGCCTGTATTGAATTGGAGCAGTTTGTTATATTAAGTGTGTACAGACCACCTAAAGGATTGTATGATTGTTTTGAAAAAGTAATGGATGAAGTGTTGCAAAAAATTTGTAACTCTAGTAAGTCTGTCATCGTTTGTGGCGACTTCAACGTTAATTTGTTAGAAACTTCTAGCCTAAGCACTAAAATTATAAGTTTGTTTCAGTCATACAATCTTGTAAATCTATTTATGGAGCCTACTAGAATAACCCCCACTACTGCATCTTGCCTAGATAATATTTATGCAGATATTTTACCTACCCACAAAAAAATTATTAATTTATTAGACTCTGATCATAGTGGACTATTGATCACTATACCAAATATAAACAAATATAAACGAAAAAAAGATATCACTGTTAACCCAAAATCTAAAGGTCGCTTGGAAACATTTAAAACTAAACTCTCAAATAAAATCCCACTTTTGTCAACTAATGATGACCCTAATCAACATTATAATGATTTTTTCAAAATGTATTGCACGCAATTTGATACTACTTTTATTCCTAAGACGATTTCGGTAAATAGCAATACTTCCTTCAGTGACTGGGCCACCATTGGTATTAATAAAAGTAGAAAACGGCTGTATGAGCTGTATGAAGAACGGACTTATATTAACACTGTAGAATTTAATTTATATGTTAAGAATTATTCTAAATTATTTAAAAAAGTATGTTATTTGGCGAAATCTCGCTACTTAAGTTCAAAAATTAAAAATAGTAGTAATGTAATTAAAATGACTTGGGATATTATTAATAGCGAAACGGGAAGGTCTTGCAACCGAAGTAGTGATTACAGCCTTGCTATTGATGACAGTATCATTAAATCAGATTCGCAAGTCGCCGCGGCATTTGAAAATTTCTTTGCAGAGATTCCCGTATCGACTACAAAATCTCTAAATTCATCACCAACTGCTGCAGAAATTTTACTTAAAGAAAACGTTCCAGTTTGTGAATCCCAATTTTATTTCCAATATGTCACTTGTAATGATGTAATCAAAACTTTTAATACTTTAAATGTTAAAAAGACTGCAGACCTATGGGGTAATTCTGTTGACGTTGCTAGGTCTATTATAGACATTGTAGCACCTACTTTAGCAGTAATCTTTAATAATTGTATAGATTGTGGTGAGTTTCCTGATCTAATGAAATATAGTAAAATTATACCATTGTTTAAATCGGGTAGTACATCAGACCCTACTAATTATAGACCTATATCAGTGCTACCTACTTTTAGTAAAATTTTTGAGAAAATTATTTTAGATCAAATTCAAAGATATTTTAATAAACACAAATTATTACACAACAAACAGTTTGGTTTCACAAAGGGTCGTTCAACAACTGATGCTGGTGTTGAACTTTTGGGACACATTTATAATGCATGGGAAGATAAATGCGATGCGTTGGGCATTTTTTGCGATTTGTCTAAGGCTTTCGATTGCGTTCTCCATGATACATTGATCAGGAAGCTGCACTACTACGGAGTCCGGGGCGCCTCTCTGGATCTTCTTACTTCATACTTGAGTAATAGGATTCAGAGAGTTGATGTGAACGGCAAAAGGTCTTCCGGGTCTGTAGTCAGAATGGGGGTACCTCAAGGCTCAATTCTGGGTCCTTTTTTGTTTCTAATCTATATCAACGACTTGCCTTACCTCATAAAGGATAAACATGATATAGTGCTGTTTGCAGATGACACTTCACTTTTATTTAAACTCAAACGTCAGCAGGTGGTTGTTGATAATGTAAATAATGCTCTTTCAACTGTAGTTAACTGGTTTAATGTCAATAATCTTCTCCTTAACGAGAAAAAAACAAAATGCATAAAGTTCACATTACCCAATGTAATACAAGTGAACACTAGTGTGTCAATAAAGGGTGAAGAGTTGAAACCCGAGGATTCCACAGTGTTCTTAGGTTTAACTTTGGATGCGCAGCTTCAGTGGAGCCCCCATATAGATAAACTGTCCAAAAAACTTAGCTCTGCAGCATACGCCGTAAGGAAAATTCGTGGTTTAACTGATTTAGAGACAGCTCGTTTAGTATACTTTACTTATTTTCATAGTGTGATGTCGTACGGCATTCTGTTGTGGGGAAATGCCGCCGATATTCAGACAATTTTTGTTTTACAGAAAAGGGCTATTCGTGCAATTTATAAATTAAGTCCCAGACACTCCCTCAGAGACAAATTTAAAGAGATTAATATTATGACTGTTCCCTCTCAATATATTTATGAGAATCTCATGTATGCACATAAAAATATTAATCTGTTTAAAAGATACAGTGATATCCATAGCATAAATACTAGGAACAAACACAAATTTATTGTACCAAAAACCAGGCTCAAGAAAAAAATAGGTGGTTCGTTTAGATGTCAATGTATACGTTTCTATAATAAACTTCCTAGCCAAATTCAAGAACTAAGCATAAATAAATTTAAATCATTTATTAAACGTAAGCTATGCCAGAAAGCTTTTTACACAATTAATGACTTTCTTGAGGACAAAAAGGCGTGGGATTGAGCTGCTTCAATGATATACATGAGCCATTGTTTTCATATGTACTACTTACTGATAAAAAAAAAAAATTATATATATATTTTTTTTTTTAATATTCGTTTTTGACATGAATACTTGTATAGTATTGTATTATATTTTTTATTTTATTTTTTTATTGACATTTTATAATTTTTTTTTTTTTTTTTGACTTGAATACTTTGTTAAGTATTATATTTATTTTTATTTTTTGATTGACATATTATGATTACTATTTTGTTTGACACAAATATTTACTTTGTAAAGTATTATATTTTTTTTTTTTTTTGATTACTTAATAATTGTAAATGTGAGGACTATGTGGGTTATTATTATTATTTTCTCCTCCTTTTTACAGTAATTTTCAACGTTGTCTGACAGTTTGAGTACTTTTGCGGCCTACCCAAATGTCTTTTCTTTGGTATTGTTCGTCATGTCATTGAGCTCCTTAGTGGTTTTTAAGTTGAGCTATTCGACTATTGACAAATGCTTGCACTGACTGGACAGGTCCACTCAAATATGTTTGGTTCTTTCTTCAAAAGACCACTACAGACATTAAGCTGCATGGTCCTCATATAGAATAATGTGAATGCGAGAACTATATATGTCGTTATATTCATGTAGATTTTATGATTGTCTGGCAGTTTGAGTATTTTTTGCGGCCTACTCAAATGTCCTTACTTTGGTATTGTTCGTCGGTTCGTTGAGCACCTCAGAGTTCTGAGTTGAGCTTCGCGATGACTGACAAATGCTTGCACTGTCTGGACAGGTCCACTCGAATTCGTGTGTTGCTTTCTTCATAAAGCTCATCCCAGACATAAACGTACATGGTTCTCATAGGATCTAACCAGTCCACATTGTATGGATTTGAACACTAAAAGAGACTTTGACCTCTGAGTTTGTTTCGGTGTTTCTTCTCAGGGTAGTCAGCTAGGAAACACCGGCCTCATCTAGCTTAAACTGACAAAAAGACATTGACGTGTAAAAGTGTTCCTTGTAACCTATTTACTGAATAAACATCATTTATCATTTATTTATCATTGAAGTCCCCTTCATTCCCTTTATATAAGGTTCCTTTAAAACCTGCAAACAGGAATAGGGCTTATCTTACTTACGACCGTCGCATCGTTACCACATTGTCAGTTGAACATCCGGCATTGCATAGAATTCCTAGGAACAGTATAATAAATAATATTTCAGTTTCACCTAACCCAAACTAAATCCTCCTGGGCTAAACTAGTATATTCTGACACGTCTAGAATAATACGATTTGGCTTCGGATAAACTAGTTTGGCTTATATAATAAGGTTTAGCCGGTAATAGATACAAGTGCGATTTAAAAGTTAAGTTTAAAGAGTTTTGTTTACTGTCTTCCGCGACTTAACCGTGTAGCATCCAATAATATGCAGATAAACTAGGTAAAAATCTGCCTAGCCTTTTCCCAGTTATCTTTGGGTCGGCTTCCAGTACGTACGTAACCGGATGCACTTGCATCCTGTTACGTACGTTACGGAATACCAGTATTTTACATGGAGCGACTGCCTATCTGACCTACACAACCCAGTTACTGGGTAATAAGATACCCCTTGATAAGACTACTGGATATCAGACTTTCGGGCTTCTGACGACTCGTAACGACTGTCAAAGATCCATGATCAGGCACACAGCCGGAAACAACGGCTTGTCGTGCTTTCCAAGGCACGAAGGAGTCTCAGTATGATGGTCACCCATCCACGTACCGACCCCGGCAAGCGTAGCTTAACCTGATGAATCGACCCTTGCGGCTTTTATTTGTTTAGTTATATGTGCAGATATTTGCTATTTTAATCAAAATTTCACACTTTAACGGATCACCCGGTAATTTGCAGATTACCTAGTTAATGCGCATTGGTGAAGCGTCAATCGCCTTTTTTAATATTCATTACGAATAAATTGGGAACTACAATCAAGTAGGATTTTTGCATACTATCTACTATATATTTAGTAACTTCTTGAATCAAATGTTAAAACTATAGAAATGAAACGATTTTTTCGCCTCCTATTAAATTATGGTTTTGTAGTCGGCGAACTTCGTTCCGCCTCAGGATCAATAAATCAGTCTCTCCGTTACATTCAAAATGTATGTTGGCGACCGATATTAATTATCTTTGATTTGTTGGATTTGTCTCCGCTCCAAATAACAGAATAACTATTAAAAGATTGGAAATTCACGAAAAAAAAATTATGAAGAAAATTCATTTTTAACCGACTTAAAAAAAAGAGGAGGTTGTATGTTCGACTGTATGTTTTTTTTATTATGTCCACCGATTTCTCTGTCAATAGTGCACACACACAATTCTTTTTTTATTCGAAAGTAAGGTTGTGTAGGTTTTGTTAGGTTTCCTCCAATTACGCTTATATTCAATGTTATTGGAGTTATCACTTCGGGCATAATTTTAATATTTAGGTTTAGTTCTGGGGTACAACAAATAAAAAGTGAAAAATAAAACTTTTTTTACAAAAATACAACCGACTTCCAAAAAACAAAATACCCTGACTTAAAATTGTAAAATAACTTTAATTTCGGATGTCGGTGTCAAATAACGAAGAAACAAAAATACAAACACCGACTTCCGAAATTGAAATTATTTTGTTTTTTGGAAGTCGGTTGTATTTTTGTAAAAAAGTTTTTAGCTTACATTTTGTATACGGCATGACTTTTTTGTTTATTGATTTTGAGGCGGGACGAAGGTCGCCGGGTCAGCTAGTAATATTATAAACATTGAAAACTTTGGTCTGGGCAAAAACTTTGCCAGTGATCCATACCTCATTTACTGACCAATTTTTGTTTCAACTTGTAAAGTACGGTTGGACTCGAAGAGTTTCTGGCTTTTCTACAAATTCGGGATGTTACGCTGTCAACCATTAATTTTTAATAGGCCAGAATCCATATTTTATCACTTCTATCATACGCGTATTGTTTTATTTTATGGTAGCACGATGACAGACTGCCACAATTAAACTGGTTACAGACCAGCTAAGCCTACTACTAAGCACTACTAGCTAGCATTATTTAAGTCATTTTAAGTGTAGCTCACATAGTGGAGGTGGTCTATCATACTTTCGTGCAGACCGCAAACTATGTAAACTAAACTGTATACGTATGAAAAAATACCTTAGATATGCAAGCTAAACTTAACTAACTTGGCTTTGCTCTTGATCTGCAACCGGTATAAATTTTTCTATCCGCACGGCATCTCTACTGTCGGCTTTGTGCTGGCCCCTATAGTTCCTGTACGCTGCAACTTATACTTAAAATATCTGTTAAGCTTAACCTCCATTAAGGCTGTTTTAAGTCCTTTTGAATGAAACTTTCACTTGACGAAGTCACCATGATATGGAAAAAAACCGGGCAAGTGCGTGTCGGGCCACACGCAATGTAAGGTTCCGTAACCACCCGTTATAACATGTGGACTAATATTAGTAGGTATAAATTTCTCATTTACTCATATTAATTGAGTTCATGGTTTAAAGAACAATAAACGTTTAAATTAAAATTGTTCCAGTAGATTTGGAGCAAATTGGCTGTGACAGACAGACAGACAGACACACGAGTGATCTTATAAGGGTTCCGTTCTTTGTTTGAACTTTTGGAACCCTAACAACTAAAAAAAAGATTTTATTTTTCCAACATTTTAAATGTTTACTTCCCGTTTTATACCTAAGTAAAAAATTAAATAAGTAAAAGCTTGACCTAAGTATTTTTTTTTAAGGATTTTGTGATTTGTTCACAATTTTCCATGTAGGTATATTTTATAAAATGAGCGACTTAAAACAACAGAGCTAACTTAGTCGTGATACTTTTTCTTCCAAGTTCGTAATATAGACTCCACACCATCACGGTTTTTTTCATAATTTTCAAGCCATAGTAAGCTTTTATTGGGGGGGGAGGGACGCTCGATTCGAACAAGAAATATCACTTTAAAGTTTAATATTTCGAAAACGAATCACTGAATCAAAAAATAGTCTTGACAACCCTGCAATGGTTCTGTAAGACCTTGACCTGAATAGGATGCCAAGAAAAAAAAAAACTATCTCATTTTATTGTTTCGTGTTCATGGCGTGATAAATATATTTATACTAGCTTCCGACCGCGGCTTCGCCCGCGTAGCACGTAAAAAAAACCCTGTAGAAATCAAAATCAAAAGTTATTTAAATTAGGCTGAAAGCCAAATTTTTTTGAACGTCATAGTTCCACATAAAGACTGTAGGGGCCACACACACTCATGTTACTCATTTATTTATTATCTACTAGCTTCCGCCCGCGGCTTCGCCCGCGTAGCACGTAAAATAAACCCTGTAGAAATCAAAATCAAAAGTTATTTAAATTAGGCTGAAAGCCAAATTTTTTTGAACGTCATAGTTCCACATAAAGACTGTAGGGGCCACACACACTCATGTTACTCATTTATTTATTATCTATTGATCATCCATTGATCGTCTATTGATCGTCTATTGATCGTCTATTGGTCGTCTATTGATCGTCTATTGATCGTCTATTGATCGTCTATTGATCGTCTATTGGTCGTCTATTGGTCGTCTATTGGTCGTCTATTGATCGTCTATTGATCGTCTATTGATCGTCTATTGAGCGTCTACTGAACGTCTACTGAACGTCTACTGAACGTCTACTGAACGTCTACTGAACGTCTACTGAACGTCTACTGAACGTCTACTGAACGTCTACTGAACGTCTATTGAACTACTATTGAACGTCTATTGAACGTCTATTGAACGTCTATTGAACGTCTATTGAACATCTATTGAAAGTCTATTGAAAGTCTATTGAAAGTCTATTGAAAGTCTATTGAACGTCTATTGAAAATCTATTAAAAATCTATTAAAAATCTATTGAGTCTATTGAAAGTCTATTGAAAGTCTATTGACAGTCTATTGAAAGTCTATTGAAAGTCTATTGAACGTCCATTGAAAGTCTATTGAACGACTATTGAACGTCTATTGAACGTCCATTGAACGTCTATTGAACGTCTATTGAACGTCCATTGAACGTCCATTGAACGTCTATTGAACGTCTATTGAACGTCTATTGAACGTCTATTGAACGTCTATTGAACGTCTATTGGTCGTCTATTGGTCGTCTATTGGTCGTCTATTGATCGTCTATTGATCGTCTATTGATCGTCTATTGATCGTCTATTGAGCGTCTACTGAACGTCTACTGAACGTCTACTGAACGTCTACTGAACGTCTACTGAACGTCTACTGAACGTCTACTGAACGTCTACTGAACGTCTACTGAACGTCTATTGAACTACTATTGAACGTCTATTGAACGTCTATTGAACGTCTATTGAACGTCTATTGAAAGTCTATTGAAAGTCTATTGAATGTCTATTGTAAGTCTATTGAAAGTCTATTGAAAATCTATTAAAAATCTATTAAAAATCTATTGAGTCTATTGAAAGTCTATTGAAGTCTATTGAAAGTCTATTGAAAGTCTATTGAAAGTCTATTGAACGTCCATTGAAAGTCTATTGAACGTCTATTGAACGTCTATTGAACGTCCATTGAACGTCTATTGAACGTCTATTGAACGTCCATTGAACGTCTATTGAACGTCCATTGAACGTCTATTGAACGTCTATTGAACGTCTATTGAACGTCTATTGAACGTCTATTGAACGTCTATTGAACGTCTATTGAACGTCTATTGAACATCTATTGAACTACTATAATCCCTTCAGCCGTTTTTGCGATACCTTCAGCCAAACATACAAACATACAAACATACAAACTTTCGCATTTATAATATTAGTAAGATACCCATGCAAAATTACAGCTTTCTAGTACTAACATGACAGTCTCTTAGCTATGCCTTGAACGGACAGACGGACAGACCGAAACTATAAAGGTTCTTTGTCCTTGTTAAGACTACGGAACCCTAAAAAGCCCTCGTTTAATGTCCATAAATTGTTATTTATGGACACTAAAGCAGGGAATTTATGACTTATAACTGTGAATTTTATAATCTCAAGAGGATAAAATGAATTAAAATATAGCAGTTTTTAGTCAAAATAAAAACAAATCAGCCCGGCACATGCACAGTGCTCCACCATGGACTGAGTGCGGAAACCATAGTACCAGATAGAACCGGTATGATCTGCAACGTGTGCCTGCATGTAAGTAGATCGAAATTTACCTACGTAGGTCTATATTTTAGGTATCTAAAAATAGAAATATAATTATTTTAAAACAATATTAACACCTCCTATATCACGTGACAACGGCGCGAGGCGAAAACGTGAGTTTTCGCCTCGCGCCCTTGCCACGTGATCACCTCGTAAAAAAGCTTCAAAACAAATTTAGGGACCCCGAAATACAGTTGTGAGGGAAGCCATAAACATATATCATGAAAGAGTTTTTCAAAAACAAAGGGACTTTTACCAAAACTTTCCCTTGCCTGGTGTGTTTGTTTGCAGACGAAAATCGGGCACGCACTCACACCTAGACCAATTTTTTATGTGTAGGTCATTCCAATATTTGTTCAGTGGTATCAAGTAAACTAGGATATTGATTTCCGCAACACCAATATTTCGTGGTTACACTATGACCTGGCTAACCGTTTAAAATCAGCACACCCACGTATACCTATATAAGGACATGATTGTGCTGTCATATACTTGAGAACCCCAAGGTTCTCAAGGTTCTCAAGGACCCAAGTCCTTGAGAACTCATCATTTGAATAGACAGTCAGTAGGTAGACTATTCCCAGCTATATTGGCGTCGACTTCCAGTTTAACAGGATGCAGCTGAATACCAGTTCTTTAGCTTTACTTAGAGCGACTGCTTATAGGACTTAAAGCGCAGTTATAAACGACTTTTAATGGTTTTTAATTGAACATCACGTCTAAACGACTAGTCTTATTTCTTTGAAAAAAATATATGTTACTCTAGACAATTTCTGTCGTAATTTGATCTGAGAATATTTAACATTATATTTTTATAATATAGTGTAATTAATTTGTAAAGTTATGTCTAACGTGGATAAAAAATTGCGAATCACGCAAACACTATAAAGCGTATTTTTATGAAACCTTCACCATTTTAAAGATCGTTTAATTATTTATAATTAAGTCTTAATATTTTAGTTTAATACCTGTTGTTTTATGTGTAATAAATTAATAATGCTTCTAATTTCAGACAGCGCTCCTTGATGGTCGAGTCCTATTACTGGGTGGACGTACGACGCGTTACGTGAGCTTAGCACAGAACACGCACGCTAACTACTCATTGTCAGTTAATAGTGACTTTTTTTTTTGGTGGGGTGGGAAATCATCTAATGACTTCTCCCGCCATGGGTGGAGCGGGAGGGCGTGTCAGACTCTCATTGACTAAAACCCACACCTGTTCCTTCCCTGCCTGAGTGCCCAGGGGTGCGGTATCTCATTTTCAGAATTTATCCGCTACCCCTAGGCATGCAGGCACCGGCCACGATGGGCCCCGTCAGTGGTGGCTGACACTAAACTCTTTGAGGCGCGCGTGGAACACTACGCGCAGTTGACTCATGGGCCTGGTGCTGATCGGACGGCGAGTTACCCACTGCTCGCCGTCCGCAGGCCCGGGTCTACGGTGGCCGGAGATCGTCTCGCGACGTCCTGCGCCCAGTACGCCCAGTACCTCTCCTACGGTGGTAGCGGCTGGGGCCGTGAGGGGCACTCCGTTGAGCTTACCTCACGCGTCCTGTATCCGCCTTCGCGAGCATTACTGCTTCGCAGAAGGCGGAGACTGCCTCCCATTCATTCTCGCTCCGTCTCATGGCCTGAACCAGGGCCGGGCGCGAGAGGTCACCGCCACCTATCGCATCCACGAGGACACGGCGGTGCTCTGCCCAAACGGGGCAGACCTCCACCGTATGCTTCACTGTGTCCTCTGGGTGATCCGCGCAGTGGTAACACCCGAGCGATTCCTCCCGCCCGATCTGATGCAGGAACCTCCCGAAACAACCGTGTCCGGTGAGGACCTGCGTCAGGCGGAACGTGAGGACGTCGTGACGTCTCTCCAGCTACTCCTCAAAGAACGGCACTACCGCCGCGATGGTGGCGTGCCCAGCGCTAGGTTGCGACAGTCGCTGTCTCCATGTCGCCATAAGATCCTCCCGGAGCTCCGTCCGCCGAGCCGCGAGGTGTCCCGGTCGCGGCAGCAGAGTTTCGCCTCGGCGTTTGGCCTCCTCGCGCCACTCCCAGAGCACCATTGTTTACGTGTGTAAAATGTGAGATCATCATCATTCTCCAGCCCTTATCCCAATTTATTTAGGTATACATACTTCTCTAGTAGTCGATTATTAGACTATCGACTGTGTTTATATGAATTGTTTAAAATGTAGTTTGATTATCATATATTAAAGTTTATTAGCACATTTTTAACAAAATTTGCAATCAAATGTGAAACGAGAACAACTTAAACTGTTTTACAATTTGGCTGAATTTGAGTGTAAAATTAAAAACAAATTTTGAATAAATAAATTATAAAAAAGAAGAAGGGTTAGCAACAGACCATAAAGATACTCGTATTACATCGGGTCAAGCTACCTTTGTCTAGCGATGTGATAGAGATTAAACTTAATAGTGTTTAATTTATTGAAATTTCGAAACTAAACCAAACAAATTCAATCAAAACTAATATTTAGTTAACACTTGACTTTAATTTCAATCAACAGTACCAGCAGCTGACGACTATTCATTTCACTTTGAGGGGTTTCTTTTACAAAGTGCTTATCGCACAAACAGTTACGAATCCTCAAAGTTTGTGAAAAAGTCGACATGTTGATAAAGTTTCATGCTACAAATTAGTTACGAAACCCGAAACTAATTAGCCCGGCTATTAGGTTTATATAAACATGCCACGCCAAAGCGATACTGTTCATGAGGATAACAATTCACTATTAGCGTAATTAATACCTAATAAGCGTAGGAGGAACATATCTTATTATAGCCCAAGCTTGAATTGATTGGCCTAAATAATAATTTGGAACAATAGTTTATTGCGTTCTTAATAATGTTGGCGATCACTGTGCTCTTACAAAGTTAAGAGTGGTTAAGGGTCTACTACTGGCGAAGTGGCGCCCTCAATGGATAAAAAATCGTAGCATAGCATAGAAAATAAATATTAAAGAATACAACCTCACGTTTGTTACAAAGAGGATAAAGTATTTTTACGTTGTTAAAACAGGTCTCAGAATGTTTCGTATCCAAAGTAGTAGGAGAAAGTGTCAGAAACGGCCGTTTTTGGCCACTTGGCCAGTAGTAGGGCCTTAAGAGCTTCAATCAATAACATTGTTGATCAAAGGTTAAGAGTGACGTCACTGGACCGACATGGTGGTCGATGGCGAGTGGAGTGCTTGCGCTGCGATATCCCGAGTCTAGACGTATACAGCAGATAAGCTCTTGGCTCAAGGAGCAAGGCAACGTAAACGAGATCAGTGTTTTTAAGATATTATTAGTTCAGTTAAAAACTAACCATTGTGTAATAAAGTCGTTGTGATTTTTGAAAATATTACAGTCTTTGTTCATGATCAATTTTTTTTTAATATTAATAATAATAATAGTCTTTATTGACCAATCTTACATTTAGAAACTTAGTTACTAAAATTATTGACACCGGTTTTTAAGATTGTCTTGCGTTACCGCAAAGGCCTCCCCTAGAGCTTGCCACACTTTCTGATTGGAAGTCAACCTTCTCCAAGTAACACCAGCTACTCTCCGTATGTCGTCCTCCCATCTGAGACGTTGCCTGCCTCTCTTTCTTTTATTGTGTTTTGGACACCATTCAGTCAAATCCTTAGCCCATTTTTCCTTGTCACTTCTCATCATGTGACCTGCCCACCTCCATTTGAGTTTCCTTATGCAGTACGTTACGTCACTAAGTTTGTTTTGGATTCGTAATGTCTCTAATTTAATTTTGAAAGTAGCCACGGACAATTTTTTTTAATACTTTAAGTCAAATAAATTAGCTGAAAATACATAGATTAAAATAAAATTCTTGCCAGATAACATAACCCTACGCTAGTATTATATTATCTGTGCCCATACCATACTAATCGGCCACAGTACTACTTGATATAACTGAGTAGTAGACTTTACATGAAGCGCCTATCAACACAGTAACTGGGTCACACGATACCCCATGGTTATCAGACTCTCAGGCTTCCGACCACTCGTATCAGTAGATACAGCTGTGCCAGTAGTCACAGATATACTTAACGTGATTTCTGTGGAATAGATGGGTGGGTATATGTATTGGATGGTCACCAATTTGGTACCAACCTCGGCGAGCATAAATTAATATTTGACAGTCGTTTGGCTGTTAATACAGGGTGGTGCAAAAGATATGCAACAGTTTTGGAGGGGCCAGGCCATGGTACGGAGCGAGAGGGAATGGGAAGCAGTCGCCTCCATCTGTGAAGCAGTAATGCTCGCAATGGAGGAGGCGAACGGGTCAGGGAGAATCAACAGAATCGCAGGAGACGCCCTGGGCGTCGCGGGCCGCGAAACAATCTCCGGCCACCGTAGGCACGGGCACCCACTACAGACGGCGAGTAGTGGGTAGCTCGCCATTCGATCAGGACCAGACCCGAGAGTCGACGGTGCGTAGTGTTCCACGCGCGCCTCGAAGAGATGTCAGCAATACGTGACGGGGCCCGTCATACCGATGCCCAATTTAGGAGACGTATGGTTCCAGCAAGACGGGGCGATAGCTCACACAGCTCGAATTTCAATGGTGAAATTGATGTATTTTTTAATGCTAAATCATAAAAAAAATATTTAAAAAAATTTAGGTTGGGCCACCATTATCGCTTAGGGGTATAAAAATAATTTACGACCTAATCTCAGACCTACCGAGTATACACAAATAATTTCATAAAAATCGGTCAAGCCGTTTTGGAGGAGTTTGGTTACAAACACTGTGGCACGAAAATTTTATATATAAAGATAGATAGATAGATATAATAATATAATATAGATTTGCGTTTAGGAATCATCTCATTATGAAGCTCAGCTGATTATAGAAACCATACCTTTCCTAAACAATTAGAAGTTTGATATTATAAAAAAATGATGAGAGTCACAAAAAATAAAAATAAACTTTTTAACAAAAAATTAAACTGACGACAAGCAAAAAATAAATAAACCTTATAGGTCGTATTGAGCATTATACATAAACTATCAAACTTTATATAAACTTATTTTGAGTCGGCACCAAATAATGAAATGAAAATGATTAATTATATACCTACGTAGAAGCCTTCTCCATTTCTACGTAAGCACATATATAATTAAGATAATTTAATCAGCTTGTTGTTTGGCGCCGACTCAAAATTAGTTTACTTATATGATGATTGATAGTTATTGTAAATAAGCTCAATACGACTTAAAAGGTTTATTTATTTTTTGCTTTCGTCGGTTTATTTTTTTACTTCTTAGTTGTTGTAACCCATAACTAAAACTAAATAGTAAAGTTATGCCTGAATTGATAGTCTTAATAGATAAAATAATAATTTATTTTTCCATAAATTACATACCAAACAAGTACAATTACATGATCACTTTAAGCTTAGTCTAGAATAAATCAAGCCATCTGTGCATGAACGAGATAAATAAATATTATATATAACGAAAAAGAACTAAAAAGCAAAAAATAAATAAACCTTTTAAGTCTTGAGTATTGAGCTTATTTACCTACATAAAATATCAAAATGTATGTGAACTAATTTTGAGTCGGCGCCAAACAACAATCTGATTATTAAATATCTAAATTTTATATGTAGGTACGTAGAAATGAAGAAGGCTAGATGTAGGTAATTAATCATTTTATTATGGCGCCGACTCAAAATTAGTTTACACAAAATTTGATATTTTATATTTTATGTAGGTAAATAAGCTCAATACTCAAGACTTAAAAGGTTTATTTATTTTTTGCTTTTTAGTTCTTTTTCATCGGTTGAATTTATTGTTAAAAAGTTTTTTATTTTATGATTTTTGTGACTCGCATCATCTTTTAGTACTTTGAGGCTAATTTCTAATCCTTCATCATTCCTCTTGTCCCAGGATATTGACCAGTTGAGGTTACCTCCAATATTCAAAAGACGTCTTTTCTCAAAGCATATTAAGTGGTATCTGTCACTATAACCAGTTTTTTATATCTAACTTCTATTGTTTAGGAAAGGCATGGTTTCCATCATCAGCTCAGTTTCATGATGTGATGATTCCTAAATGCAAGTACCTGATTAAATTGTGAAAAGTAAACAGAAACAATATTTGTGCCCAATTTTCGAGGTTTTTCTCTCAATGTTATCAGGATTCCATAATCAGATCCTGATGTCCTTGACATGGAACCACTCTTAAGGTACACTCTATCTAGGGAAAAAAGAATCATCAAAATAGGTTCATAAACAACGGAGTGAGGGCCGAACATACGTACAGAAACGCAAAACGTGCCCACAATTTTCGAGGTTTTATCTCAATTTTATCAGGATTCCATTATCAGACCCTGATTTCCATGACATGGGACCACCCTTGAAGTATACCCTATCTAACAAAAAAATAATAAAGATCGGTTCATAAATGACGGAGTGAGGGCTGAACATACACAAAAAAAAAGAAAAATATATATATATACGGTCGAATTGAGAACCTCCTTTTTTTTCGTCGGTTAAAAAATAATTAATGAATTATTAAATTTCATTTTATAATTGTGAGCAATCAAGGAGAGCGATTGAGCAGGTGAGTTTTAGTTACGCATAGAAAACGTTATTGTTTACTGCGTCTTATCCGCATTAAGCGTCAGGATAAATATATATATCGGCAGCTGCAGTTGCCTCTGTCGACAGCTGAAGTTGGCTCTGTCGACAGCAAAGTGCTGCTCGTCTGTACCAGGCCTAAGCAGATATACGTAATCAAAGTCCGAAGCGTGTAGTCAGTTATTTAAGTAGGTATCGTAATAAGAGAGCGCACAATCACAAAGAAGTAAATCCCGGTTTATATTTTGAAAAGTGACAAGTGCGAGTGACAAGAGCATCTGACAACAAGTCATTATCGCGTGTGAACCTGTATGAACAGGCAGTGGCAAGTGTTATTTTAAGATCGACCAGCGTTTGTCGTGCCTCTTTTGATAAGACAAACTTTATTATGGTCCATGGCCCTTTACGAGGCACCGGTGTGCCGTGTGGGCGCGTTCGTTGAAGCGGCGACCAGTTTGCCGATTGAACGTCCCAAAGGGTCATTGGGCAACGGGCTGGTCCGGGGATACCGCACGATCTCCGGTGAGGTGGCTAGCCTCCTTGCCGAACTGTCGCCGTAGGATCTGGGAGCAAAAATCCTCGTGCACCTCTGCTAGTGGCACAGGTGCACGAGGTAATAGTTTTAAGTCACGACACTCGCACCGTCACTTTTGAGTTCTTAATACCACTCCCTATGATTATATTTTTTATTATTATTCTTTATTGTACTCATAAAACATATACAGAAAAAACACAATGGGACAGTTAATTACAAAGGCGAGCTTAACCCAGTTTTGATGATTACACCTTTATTCCTTGTTGTTTTTGTATGATAATAAACTATATTACACTGCTTAGTTTTTACACCGATTGTATCGTTTTATTTTCACAGTCACTTTACTTATTACGGTATTTTATTTTTGCGGACCAATATAAAACGCGTCTTTTGCCTATTCGAGCATAAGACGACCCTTCCGAGAGTCGACGGTGCGCAGTGTTTCACGCGCGCCTCAAAGAGTTGTCAGCAATACCTGACGGGGTCCGTAATAGCTGATGCCAGCCCAGGGGTCGCTCAGGCAAGTGAAGGAACAGGGGTGGCTATTCTCTATATAGCTCGGTAGACACAATTTTGAGAAAGAAGTTGACAGAAGGATCCGGTTGGGTTGGGCAGCGTTTGGAAAACTTTGTCAGGTCTTCTCGTCCCCTATCCGACAATGTTCGAAGACTAAGGTTTTCAACCAGTGCGTCCTGCCCGTTACGACATACGGTGCCGAAACGTGGACACTGACGGTCGGGCTGGTTCACAAATTCAAGGTCGCTTAGCGTGCTATGGAGCGGGCTATGTTAGGCGTTTCTTTGAAGGATAAAATCAGGAATGAAGTTGTCCAGAAAAGAACCGGAGTAACCGACGTAGCTTGCAGAATAAGCATACTGAAGTGGCAGTGGGCTGGTCATGTTTGTCGAAGGACCGATGGTCGATGGAGCAGACGAGTCCTGGAGTGGAGTCCGCGTATCGGCAAGCGTAGTGTAGGACGCCCACCAGCTAGATGGACCGAGGACCTCAAGGGATAGACTGGATGCGGAAGGCGGAGGACAGGGTGTTGTGGCGCAGCCTGGGAGAGGCCTATGTCCAGCAGTGGACTGCATTAGGCTGTGTTGATTAATTATAAATAATAATAATAATAAAAATTTTATTCATGTTGTCTGGTAAAACAGTAAATACATTTTTGCTTAAATCTATGTCAAGTTCACAAGTGTTATGTGCCTGAACTAGGACATCCTGTGTTTCAGGCGATATGAGGTAAAAATATTATGAAATAATCATGGTAATTATATAAAATAAAGTAAAATAGTAATTTTAGAGGTATGTAAAAAGGAGTAAATAGTATAAAAAAAAACCTTAGTATACTAACTTAGCTAACTAATTAAAAAATAAGCAGCACCTTTGTGCTCTTTTATCTGTATTTGTTAATTTTTCTCTTGTAATTGTTTTTGTGTGTGCATAAATAAATAAATGAATGAATGAATGAAAAACAAAATGAATAGAACAATACATTCTTTATTTCATTACAGCTAGCAACTTCTCTGTATCTTCATAAGACAAACTTTGAAGAGCTACCTTGAGACTTTTCTTACAATTTCTATAATTTAGGGAATAAATATTTGCTTTTGCATTTAGTCTGTTATAGAGTAGTGGTCCAAGGAAAACATAAAATTTGGCTGTGAAAGCATGTTTTCTACTTTTTGTGGGGCAAACTATGTCTTTTCGTCTCTTGTTAATAAATTCAGTGCTGTAGCGAAGAGCTGCGTGTTGTTTTAGTAAAATGCTCATTATGAATAATTGTCGAACTGTTAGTACTTCACAAGATTTATAGAGTAGGTTAGTGGGAAAGAGAAAAGGGCGGCAAGTAGACACCTTGAGAATCGCTCTTTGAGCTCTTTCGATGGGCAGTAATAAAGATTTACATGCTCCACCCCACGAGGTAATGCAGTACGTCAATATTGACCGACATAGAGCAAAGTAAACTTGCCTAATTATTATTGGGTCTGCAATATATCGTAGCTTTTTGAATACGAATTCTGCTATTTAATGCTTCCATATGCTGTTTGAAGGTTAGAGTTTCATCAATTAAAACACCCAAATATTTTATTTTATTGGTCTTACTAATATTGGTACACACAAACGGGGAATCTGCAGGGACTGTACAACAATGAGCAAACAACGTTAAAGGAATATGAGAAGCTTGTTTGCGCATCGAAAACTTTACATAATTTGTCTTATCCGCATTTAGAGTTAGTGAGTTATGCTGAAGCCATTTGTTTACACTATTGAAGCCGTCTTGCGCGAGTTTGTAGACTTCATGTTCCGATACAGCCGAAAAAAGAAGAACAGTGTCATCAGCGTAAGATATTATTGTGCCATGCTTTAGCTTTACATTACAAAGGTCATTTATGTATATTAGAAATAAAGTGGGCCCTAAAATACTTCCTTGGGGAACACCAAAAGACGTGTTTTTTTGGTCTGCGCTGAGAACACTGCCAATCTTCACGATTGACAGTCCTTTGGTGATAATGTTTATTATTACGTATATTTTACTAACAAATACCAAAATATTGATTTCCGTCTGTGTCTACACAACTGGAAAATATGTGGAATCATCAAAACAGACGCGATCTCGGTAAATTGAAGCTGAAAATTTTATTGTAGTATTGACTATCTCAGTGAATCTTGCCGAGATCGCTGTTCAGATCAAGAGACCGAAGCTTTTCTTATTATTCAAGGAAATCTAATGACAAGCCACAGTCACCTCCCTATTAATCATAGTGATTAATCTTTCTCGTTTTAAATTACTTTTTCATTTACCTGCAGCTGTGCAGTTTCCAGATTAATGGTCGTTTTATACCACCTGTGGCACTTGCGCAAATTACACCGAAATTCCTTTGCACTCCAGCAATATTAATTTACAATGTTTGTTTGGGTAATGGGTGTTATTTATTATAATTATTATCTTCAGGTTTTTGAAGTGGAAACTTCTTTGGGTGCGTTGGGCATTTTTGAGATGGAAAAAACAATTGAACTCGAGCGACACCGTCACCGACCGTAAGACCGCTACGCGGTTTGATACAACCCTACGTATCGTAGCACTCGTAGCGGATCGCGAGGCGCGTTTGGCATTTTTTTCTCGAGTCAGAACCAAAATAGCCTAAGTTGTTATGCGGTTATCATTCAAAGCTGGTAGCTCTTCGTGAAGATGAAAAGAGCTCTGAGGTCAATGACATCAATATTTAAGGGGTTGATATTCAACCCCTGACAGATTGATGTTTTAATTGCTCGAAGGAGGAAGCGGAACGCGTGAGGAAGAGTAACAATATAAAACAAACTTAAGAATTATTTCATTATACCTATTTTATTCTAAATAGAATTAAGGACTATTAGTAGTTTCTGTCCGTTTCAGGCATTTTTTGAGCATTCCCCTTTATATACAAAGTTCTCAACGATTCAAGGTTCTCAAATGACAGTACAATCATGTCCTTATATAGGTATACGTATGAGTGCTGATTTGAAACACTCAGATCAAAGTGTACTGAACCGCGAAATATTGGTGTTTCGGAAATCCATATCCTAGTTTACTTGATTCCACTGAACAAATATTGGAATAAGCTACAGATAACAAATTGATCTACGTGTGAATGCGTGCCTGATATTCGTCTATAAACAAACACACCAGGCAGGGGAAAGTTATGCCGAAAGTTAACCAGTAGTTTTTGTAAAACCCTTTCATGACTTACATAATATGTTTATGGTTTCCCTTACGATTGTGTTTCAGGGTCGCGTAATTTGTTTTGGAGCTTTTGCGCGTTGATCACGTGGCAAGGCGCAAGTCTCAAACGTGAGGAGATGTGAACATTTTTTTTTTGTGTGGGTTGGGAAATCATCCAATGACATCTCCTGCTCTGGGTGGAGCGGGAAAGCGTGTCAGACTCTTACTGACTAAAACTTACCCCTGTTCCTTTCTTGCCTGAGTGCCCAGGGGTGCGGTTACTCATTTTAAGAATTTATCCGCTACCCCTTGGTTTAAAAATAATTATAATATTTTTTTAGACAAAATTTGCCTCCGTACATGTAAGTAGAGCGAAATAGTAGTGATAACTGGCAAATTTGTTGCCCAGACCAAAATTTCAATCATTAAAATATTACTAGCTGACCCGGCAAACTTCGTCCCGCCTCAATCAATAAACGAAAAAGCCATTCCACACAAATATAAGAAAATGATTTTCTTCATAATTTTTTTTTTCGTGAAAATCCGATATTTTAATAGTTATTCTGCTATTCGGGGCGGAGACAAATCCAACAAATTAAAACTTTTTTACAAAAAAATAGAACCGACTTCCAAAAAAACAAAGAGTGCAAAATAACTTTAATTTCGGAAGTCGGTGTTTCTGGTTTTGTTTCTTCGTTTTTTGACACCGACTTCCGAAATTAAAGTTATTTTTTTTCTATTTTTTTGTAAAAAAGTTTTTATTTTTCACTTTTTAGTTGTGTTTCTCCATTAAATTGTGTTAACAATGAATATCTAGGCGATAGCAGCAATCGCGGTTGATTTTCAGTCATTTTTTGAAGAGTTCCGTTGTCTGTCTCCGAAACGCATCATCAGATCTTTATGAAATTTAAATGGGACCATTTCGGAACAAACTCCTTTCGAACAAAAAAGAATTTTGGATATCGGTCCATAAGTGACGGAGTTATGCCCAAACATACATAAAAAAAAAATACAAACATCCAAATTGATAACCTCCTCCTTTTGGAAGTCGGTTAAAAAATCATTAAAATCGGTCCAACCATTCTTGAGTTATAAATGGTGTAACAAACCAGACTCAAAGCGGAGGAAGTCACCTGGTAATACAGTCTCGAAAAAGAAAAGGGGGTTGAATGTGTTTTTATGATTATCAACCAATTTTTGATATGGGACAAATCCTGAAATTGCAAAAACAACAGATGGATACTATCTATTTGCGACTGTTGACTCTTCTTCTTTTTGTGTGGAGGCACAATGATACAGTTATAGTTATAGCAGATGAGACATAGTTTGTTCAGGAGCACCGCATGCGCACTGTGTGTTCGCCCCTTCGCCAAATTGTATTTGCAGCGGCCTTGGGTACGCAACCGATTCAGAGCTTTCCAAAGGCCACTGCAGTTCTCGACCGACGGGATTGCCCCCTTAGCCAAAATACATTTCTGTTAACGTTAACGCTAACGTTTCATGCAAAATGTATGGCAAGGACATTAACTGCGGAGAGAACTGTCACGTGACTCACGCCCAGTCATTACTGGGCGTGAGTCAACGACATTTCGTTGCCATACATTTTGCATGAATCGTAAGCGTTAACGTTAACAGAAATATATTTTGTCTAAAGGCTCTGATGCGTTTTATTAAAGCTTTCATGACAAATTAGATTCTCATTAAAATGATTTAACAGCGCAAAGCCTTCATGAGCTTTTACATAATGCGAAGCCCGAGCTTTGACCCGACAATGATGTCGACTGATACAAACATCTCTTCTCATTCGTTTTCTTCATTCCTGAAGGTCGTGCCCATCCTGAAAAGCTTTCACGGATTTACTACAAAATGCTTCCAGGCTACTGTCTTCGGCTCTTCTTAGAGCAGTGATCACCGTGAGTCCTGTTAATTCCGTGATCTGGTCCGACCAGCGCGGTCTTTTTTCGTCCACTTTTCCCACTAAAACCAGTTTGTATAAGTTATCTGGTAGTCTCCAAAGTAACTTAGGACTCGTTGATAGAATTTTTTTTTATATTTCATTTTTTATCAGAATAGTCAGAGTTGCCTCTCTTAAACAGGTGTCAATAGTGACAAACAATGATGTCTTTAACACGTCATAATTATGGTGCGTCTAAACCAAAATTACTTTTTGTGGAGCAACATTTTGCAACATGAAAATCCTTTGCAATAAACAGCCTTGGTTATAAAACTCGCTAACGATTGCTGCATTGGTTTAACGGCCGCGCCTCTTATCGCAGTTTGACATATTTACGACCGGGCTCATAAAAAACAACTTGCTGAGGTTTCTATTGGAGCGAGGCACTTAAAGTAAACTTTTTTGGGTTGTTGAATAAACAGACCTTAGAATAACATGTAAACAATACTTGTAATTCAAGAGTTGAATTTTATTCAAATTCTATTATCAACGATTTGTCGGGAATAGTGTGTGTGTGTGTGTGAGTGTGTGGGTAGTTGTTAAAACCACTCTATCAATTTACATGAAATTTTGCATGTTGCACTATGAATAGACAAGTAATAGAGTTGTTGTGTTGGAGTTGTAGAGTCCGATATCATATTTTCCTATTATTCACACTCAAAACTTCAAATTACGAAATCAAAACAACATAACGGCTTTTTAAAATTGCGTTTCTGCGTTTGCGTTGCGTTTTGTGTTGCGTTTTTTTTCTAACACTATGTAATAACTATCTAAGAATGCATGTGAACCATGCCACAGGGTATAAGATCTTTAGTTATTTAATAATAGATGTTTAAGCCGCGTAATCTGGATATACGGGTATGCCGTCGGGCGTTCACGGGTTAAGGCGGCATCTCGAAAATAATTGATGTTCGATATGCACCGAAATCCCCGCACTTACCGCAAGCCTCCTCGCGAAAAGTTAAAAAAATCGAATATAGCGCCACCACGTAAAACTAATTCAAACCGCCAATAGATTTAGTGTTTCCCGCGCGCAAACTTTATTTTTTTTTGTCAGAATATTGACTTAGATCGATACTCGTATAAACAACCTTTTTAAATATAGATTAAAAAATATACAAAGTAGACAAATCATTATTCCTTTAAATATTGTCCTTGACAGTTTTCGGTAAATTATATCGTATTTTGTATGTCCTCAAATTACTATGAATTCTAATTACTTAATTATAAGTAGATTAATTATGAACATTGCCAAAATGTGCGATGGAGATAGTACTAGAGAATTTTTAGCACTCGGAAAGGTATCGAGTAATTAACACATAATTTTTTTTTAAACTTTTATTATGTATTGAAGAACAATGGAATTAATTAGAAACAGTTTATTAGTCTTTTCCCGCGGCATTTTTTTTTACAGAAAACGTGATTTTTTTTGTGATTAAATAGCCTATGGCACTCAGTTTTGTATTTGTACAAAATATTAAAAGGATAGGTTCGAATATACGAATTTCTCTCCGACGCAAGACAATGCTGCTTGAAAACCGCAAATTTATACTGTATTTTTACTAAAAAAAAAACTTTTTTACAAAAAAATAGAACCGACTTCCAAAAAAAGTGCAAAATAACTTTAATTTCGGAAGTCGGTGTTCCTGTTTTGTGTCTTCGTTTTTTGACACCGACTTCCGAAATTAAAGTTATTTTGCACTTTTTTTGGAAGTCGGTTCTATTTTTTTGTAAAAAAGTTTTTTATTTTTCACTTTTTAGTTGTGGCTCCCCATTAAACTGTGTTAATAATTCATAGACATACGATAGCAGCAATCGCGGTTGATTTGCTGTCAATTTTTGAAGAGTTCCGTTGTCTGTCTCCGAAACCCATCATTAGATCTTTTTGAAATTTAAATGGGACCATTTCGGAATAAACCCCTTTCGATCAAAAAAAGAATTTTGCAAATCGGTCAATATATGACAGAGTTATGCCCGAACATACATAAAAAAAAAAAAAAAAAAATACAAACATCCGAATTGAGAACCTCCTCCTTTTTCGAAGTCGGTTAATTAGTTAGTGACGTACTGCAAAAACATTACATAAAATTAGCACTTCGATCGCAACTTTGGCGGGGAGCCAAAGCTAACTTGCAGAGGGCTGTGAGACAATCTAAATGTTTAGATAATAGACATCAAATTATATTATCAATATCTACTAGAAACATTATGTAGTATTTTGTGGCTGATGTGATTTTGTTAATGATACTTATTTTGTAAATCGGTTTTATAAAACACTTTTAAACGTCAATATTTTGTGTCAGTTTATGATAGATGAGGCAAAGATTCACAAACTACAAAGAGACAAAAATTATCGAGGCTAACAACTACGAGTATTACAACGTCTTTATTTACTTTAATAATATTAGTAAGTTTACACATTTTTCTTACGTAGTGTATCTTTACTAAAATCCGCAGAGAACGAAGTCGCGCGCAGAAGCTATATTATATATCATATCCTAGTAAACTATTTTTTTTTGACAATTCAAAGGCGACTTCATTCCTTCCTTAGGCTTACTGCATTCACTGACAGATTAATACTTGACATACCTATTGATGTTTAATGTAGGTATTTAAAACTTAAAATCAAATAATTCGTTTTAGCCTATTTTTGAGATAAAATATGAAAAAAAAAACGGTTTAAAAACACACTCTGGAGTGTAAAAATAAAATCCTTGCCTAAAAATTTCTTGCGAGGCGAAAAAAAGGGTTGTGGTACTATCCAACGTTATTGAAGTAAAGTTCGAAGGACTTGAAATCAATTTTAAAATTATCATCCGTTGTTATTAATTTCCCGTAAAATGAGAACATTGACTCCCTGAGGTAAATACTCCAAATATTGTACTTGATTCAGTTTTGGTCTTTTATTTCGTACCGTTTTGTATATAATTTGAATGTGTAGTTACGAATAAAAAACAATACATTATATATTGATCAAGGTCACAAGAACACCCACTCAGACAGTGTAAAGACTTGTAAAATACTAATTGTAATAAATAATATTTTTTTCTGCTGAATTACGAACATTTACTGTTAAACAGTAATTTAAATTACGAAAATCTGGTAGCTCCGATCTGAAAAAAGTGGCATAGGTAATAATAATAATAATGTTTTATTTTTCACCTTTAAGTTTAACATAAAACAGGTTTACAATAAAATAGGCCGAAAGGTAGTTACATTAATTTACATATCTATAGTTGCAACTAATACCTAAACTAAGATAACTTAATCCTACTAATATTATAAATGCGAAAGTTTGTATGTTTGTTTGTTTGTATGTTTGGCTGAAGGTATCGCAAAAACGGCTGAAGGGATTTAAATGAAATTTTGCTCACAGGTAGGTCATAGCCTGGATTAACACATAGGCTACTTTTTATCCCGGTAAATGACAAGACTTAGCGAAGGCTGAGGTGGAAGTAGAAATCCAAAGTCAGGCTTAACGAGCGGTTTACGCTCACAAAGTACCAGGAGACCAGAAAGATGAAAAGTATTTCCGGGGCTGGAATCATGAGCGGTAAAGTCTCGCAAAGTACCAGGGGACCAGAATCATGAAGAGGTACTTTAAATTACGAGGAGACCAGAAACACAAGAGTCGCAAAGTACCAGGACATCAGAATCACAAAACATATTCCGAGGCTGGTATTAGGAGAGGTAGAGATTTACAAATTACCAGGAGACCAGAAAAATGAGAAGTATTTCCAGGGTTGAAATCATGACCGGTAAAGACTCACAAAGTACCAGGAGACCAGAATCATGAATACGTATTTTCGGGGCTACAATCCTAAGCTGTATAGATTCACACACCCCACCAGGAGCCCAGAATCAAGAAGAAGTGTTTTCGGGGCTTGAATCCTGAGCGGTATAGATTCACAACCTACCAGGAGATCGGAATCACAAAATATATTCTGAGGCTAAAAGAAGTCTTTTTTTTTTAATTGATTTTTTAAATCAAACTACCAGTTCACAACCTACTAGGAGATCAGAATCACAAAACATATTCCGAGGTTGGTATTAGGAGAGGTAGAGACTTACAAATTACCAGGAGACCAGAAACATGAGGAGAAGTATTTCGAGGACTGAAATCATGAGCGATAAAGACTCACAAACTACCAGGAGACCAGAAACACAAAAAGCATTCCGGGGCAGGAAACGTAAGAGGTAGAGAAAGATTCACAAATTACCAGGAGAACAGAAACGTAAAGAAGTAAAATTTCCAAGCGGTATAGATTCACGCACTACCAGGAGATCAGATTCACAATAAGTATTCCGAGGCTGAGATCATGAGAGGTAACATCTTGAATAAGTATTTTCGGGGCTGGAATCCTGAGCGGTATACATTTCCAGGCGTATAGGCGTGACTACCAGGAAACAGAATCATGAAGAAGAGAAATTTCAGACCTGCACGCGGATGAAACCAGCTTTCAGCCTAATTTAAATAACTTTTGATTTTGATTTCTACAGGGTTTATTTTACGTGCTACTCTATGGAAATACCACTCAAACTTATAATTACACTTTTTACGCGGGCGAAGCCGCGGGCGGAAGCTAGTATCTTGTAATGTAGGTATCAGCGCCCACCCTTATTTGCATTAACATAATTTAATTATACATTAGAGCCAAAAACCTAACATAAATTAAAAAAAAAGTATTAAAAAGAATAAATTGAAATTAAATTAAATTAAAATTAAATTCTCATTTTACAATTTAAAGGGTCCTGCGTCAATGAGGCCCACCGGCCATCTGACTTACTGACACATGAGCGTCATGCAAATACTTTTAATAGGCAAAAGAAGAGATGACGATAATATGAATGCCACTCGGAATAAATAACATAAGCCCAAAATAAATCTACGTATTGTGTAAAATAAAAGTATAGTTAAATCAAAATCTGTTCAATCAAACGTTTGATAAGTTTATTTTCTATGTTTTAAAGGAAATTTTCATAAAATACCACTGAAGCGTTACGCCTTGTAGCGAAAAAGTGTAAAAATATGGATCGAACTTTGCATTTTTTTTTCAATCGACAAAATTTCTTTGTATCGTGTATTCCTTCAATCAAATTAAAGATCTTAAAGTCAAAAAGCATATAACGAATTATATCCCTATTCCAAGCACTTGGCAAGATACACTAAAAAGTCAAACAGCCTTTTTATCAATGTATCCCCTTAAATACTGATTAGCGGATTCTAAAATAAAGATAACTTACGTAAAACGTGGTGAATAGGAATGCAGGGGTGAATCGGGACGAAATTTCAGAAGGGATTTTAACGCTGAAATAATATTGTTTATTGCCAACAAGGATTTGAATATTTTAACTGAATTATATTTTATAATTTACAGTCCATATTGGCGATAAACTATATTATTTCAACTTTAAAATAACTTTCAAAGTGTCGTCACCCCTCGCATCCCTATTCACCACGTATAACCGGTACGTCGTATCCATCAAATTCAGTTTTCTATACAGGGTGTAAGGGGAACGCTTCCAAAGCCAGAACGTAGATTATATACAACCTAAATGCAAACGGAATCCAGTAACCTTTCGCTTTACGTCGGCGTCGCGTGAATGTGCGGTCTTTGGCCGCGTGGCTGTCGGCGAGCGCGCACGCACTTTGAACTCGAGGTAATGCGCGAGCGTCAGCTTATAATTTACAAATATATTGCATGCTTCAATTGTAAATAACGGTTTCATTTAACTGTTCTCACAGAAAAGTGTACGCAGGATGCAAAAAAAAAATAGGTAAAATTTTCCAGATTTTTTGATGGTATCGTATCGAGAATCACTAGCCTTATCACCTGTCTCAGTTTTCGGAAGCGTTTCTCTTACAGCCTGTATAAGAGAAGGTCCTTCAAATTATTAGTCAGTACTTTACTACCCACATCTATCCTTCCGGGTAAAAAACGTTGAATTCAGAACCTACTGATAAGTTCTTGTCAAAAGTTTTTGAAAATTTTCTACTAGTCATTTTGTTCACACAATGATTAAGTGGAACCTAATACTTTCCTCCACGAGTTCCTTAGTACAATATTTTTTATAAAAGTTGTCGACTTTTAATTAGTTTTAGCTGTTTTTTACGCTGCTGAACGTTCTTGCCCGCCGTTTTCATTTAATTTTCCTTTTTTAGAATCATATTTTTCCTGTAGCGGCTACCTACGTTTTTAAATAGATTAATGACGTCAAAACACGTTAATCCTACTAATATTATAAATACGAAAGTTTGGAATTATGAATGTTTGTGACTGAATCACGCCAGAACGGCTAATAGAATATGGATGATTTTTTTACTCAGAGATAGATTTATAGTCTGGAATAGCACATAGGCTATAATTTATGTACGGGAAAAACCAATTCCACGCGGGCAAAGCCGCTGGCAGAAGCTAAAAGAGAGAAGAGAAAGATAAAAGATAGAGGTCGGAAAAAAAAACAATTGGCTTGCACAATATTTCACTAAAATACAAAAGTGCTTAAAATAAATAAAGATGGCATTATCATTCAACTAAAATTCATCTCATTTCTATCAATATGTTGTCATCGGACAATGATAAGATAGCATTTTCATTTGGCTAATTGCATTTAGCTAGTGATCTCGATTTATTTAGTTTACTATAAACGCCGTGCTTAAGTAGTATAGTAAACTTAAGAGTGGCGTCACTGGATCGGTATGCGGTCGGTGGCGGGGTTGGAGTGCTGGCGCCGTATCCCGAGACTCAAATACCACGGGAACAAAAAACAAGACCAGCGCGTCGACGGTCTAATAGCAGTCATAAACTAAAACTAACATTTGTGTAAGAGAGTCGTAATTTGTGAATACATTAAAGTCTTTGTTCATAGCCTGAGTTGTTTCACTAAGTAACCAAGTAAAGTAGGTTAAATCAGAAGTGAGTTGCGATAGTCACACACACCCACCCACCCACACACACACACACACACACACACTCACACATACACACACACACACACACACTCACACTCACACTCACTCACACACACACACACATTATGGGTAAATGAAGAAAATGAAAAACGAAACGAGAAAATCTAGAAAAAGAACGCGTTCGAGCTCCAGTTCAAGCAGCAGTAGCAGTGCCAGGAGTTCTAGCAGCAATAATAGTGTCAAGACTCCGTCACCTTCGCCGACACCCAGGAAATAGGTATCACGTAGGGCTGATACCTCAATTGTGAGTACAAAGAACACTTGGAATAGCGTCATTCCCGAGTTTGATCCGCTGAAAGATGATGTAAACGCTTGGCTTAGTATCATCAGGTCTTAGGCTCAAACTTTTACATGGACTGATGAAATGATTCGTTATCAAGCTCTTAACAAATTAAAGGGTTGATACTTCAATTGTGAGTACAAAGAATACTTGGAATAGCATCATACCCGAGTTTGATCCGCTGAAAGATGATGTGAACGCTTGGCTTAGTATCATCAGGTCTTAGGCTCAAACTTTTACATGGACTGATGAAATGATTCGTTATCAAGCTCTTAACAAATTAAAGGGTTGATACTTCAATTGTGAGTACAAAGAATACTTGGAATAGCATCATACCCGAGTTTGATCCGCTGAAAGATGACGTGAACGCTTGGCTTAGTATCATCAGGTCTTACGCTCAAACTTTTACATGGACTGATGAAATGATTCGTTATCAAGCTCTTAACAAATTAAAGGGTCTCAAAGAAGTATGGTATGATTCACCTTTGCTATCGAATACTCATAGGCCTACGTGGAAATGGAACGCCTGGAATTGAATATTGGCTTGCAGTTTTCAAATACGTCGGAATATGTACGAACTTTTAAAAGATATTATTTTTAAAAAACCGTTAGAAAATCAGTCGCTTTAGGAGTTTTATTTTGAACAAAAATTTAAAATAGATCGTTTAACTTTAAAATCAGAACAAGATATTATTTCTATTATTGTAGGTAATCTAGTATATAGTGGTATAGGGGCATCGATCGAAGCGAATAATTTTGTTACGTGGGACAGTTTAGCTAACTTTCTACACGGTCAAACGTATACATCAAAAAGCACGAAACAAATAGGCTCGAACACACGCGATGGTCAGATACTGGTTAGTCAGAAGTGAACCAGATACCTGCAACCAGCCCCAAGCAAACGTGGTAGTACAAGCCGCTTCTACTAGCAATAATAGGACATGAGTCAGGCCCAACACCGGAAACAGATTAGATATTTGCGGTGGTAACCATAGACAACGTCTGTTTGAATCAATTAAATGTGATTATTGTGGCAGGCGAGGTCATTTAGAATGCATGTTACCAAAAAAAGAATACGGTTAAACCAGAGACACAAGAAACAAAATGCGTTTCAATCCTTAACCCGCGAAATAAGTTTGTGAAAATGATATACATTAATAGTAATCTGCGTCATGAAGCATTCATTGATACGGGAAGCAGTTGCTCTCTAATTTCTGAATCGTTGGCTAAAAGGTTTTCAATTTATGGCATTGCGCTGTCCACCTCAGTTTTGTTGCAAGGTTTTTCAAAAGAAAGCTCTTTTGTAACTCACAAGATAACAGTTGATCTAAAAGTCGATTCTGTGTATCTGAGAAGTCAAGATGATTTCTATGAAGCTAGATCCATTTATTTGTATAAAACTACTGCTAAACTGTTTTTGTAACATAGAACTAAGTTTTTTGGAAATAAATTTTATTATTATTTATTATTATATTATTATTTATGTAATTGATAATCTAGCTGATTGTGAAATTTATGTGTAAAATATTGATTGAGAAAAACGTAACGGAACGGTCCAACCTGATATACTCGCGTATGGATCAAAAATTCAAGTTTGATTATGCGAACACATTTACAGAGTTTTGTAACAAAATAAGTAATTTCCAGTTCGAAAGCGAATACCATCAGAATGAACTAATAACACTTTTGCAAAAATACGACGACTGTGTGGCTTCAGACATCAAGGAACTAGGAAAGGTAAACGGTCACGAAATGATAATTAATACTCTCTAAAACTGATACTCGACCAATTCAATGCAGACCCTTCAGGTCGTCTCACGCAGACAGAAAAATAATTCGGGAAATGGTGGATGAGCTTTTGAATAACATTATCATACCTGAAAGCAAATCACCATACGCGAGCCCTGCGTTACTTGTCAATAAAAAATGGTGAAAAAAGACTGCATTGATTACTTAAATAAGATAACTTTTAAAGATAAATACCCAATGCCGCGTATTGAAAATCTTTTGATAGACTTCGGGGTTATAAATGCTTTACCAGTTTAGATTTAAGAAGCGAATATGATCAAATATTAATGCAAACACAATCTATTGAAAAAACTGCGTTTATTACTGAAGATGGGCATTACGAATTCTTACGACTTCCGTTTGGGCTGGCTAACGCACCATCCTGCTTCCAACGAATGATGAACAAGGTGTTGGGACATTTAAGAGTCGAGAATGTTATTTTGTATTTGCATGACGTGTATTTAGTGACAGAAATGATATAATAAAATTTAAAATAATTCGAGTGAGTCCTCAGCTTACAGATTTTTAGGGAACACGGGCTGCGTTAAACCTAAAGAAATGTGATTGTTTCAAAAACGAAATCGAATTTCTAGGTTACAAAAACAATCAGGATTGTGTGATGTCAAATCAACCAAAATTGGAAGCTATTCAAAACTATCCCACTCCCAAAACAGTACACCAACTCCGACAGTTTCTGGCCTTGTAAGATACTTTCGGCAATTTATTAAGAATCGTGTTATGATTACTGCTCCACTGACGAAACTGTTGAAGAAGGACTCTGTGTCGGAAAGGGATAAGGTTCATGAAGACGCATTTCGGTCGTTAAAGAACAAATTGACATCTGAAAGCGTTTTATCCATTTTTGATCCAAATAAAGATAATGTATTATACACGGATGCCAGTAGAGACGGTGTTGCCGGTATACTTATGCAAATCACTGACGAGAGTGAAAAACCAGTTCATTATTATAGTAGACAAACTACGGAAGACGAAAAAATACCATTTGTTTGAACTAGAGTATTGCCAATTGTTAGTTCACTTCAGAAGTTCCGATTATACTTAAACGGATCATCTTTTGAAATAGTGACCGATTGCAACGCCGTACGATTCGCATTGACGAAATAAGAGATTATTCCCCGGATTGCACGCTGGGTTTTGTCAAAGCAAGAATTCGCGTTTGATATAGTTCACAGAGAAAGCACGCGAATGTAACATGTAGACCTTAAGTCGTAACCCAATGTAGTCCGAAGAATAATCAGAAACCGAGATTATAATGTCAATAACGGAAGCGGACTGGTTGCTTTCGGTTCAACTACAAGACTCCGAGTCACAAGGTATTCGAGCGATTATAGAATCAGGAGAGGCCAAAAAAAAAGAAGACATTTTTTACAAATATGTCGTTCTGGGTGGCAAAGTTTACAGGAGAACAAGCCGAAGTCGTAGGTGGGTGGTCCCAAAGAAATGCATTTGGCAAATAATTAAGTGTAACCATGACGACGAGTGAGCCATCAGTACTGGTTTCCCAAAATGGGACCTGTCATAAAGAAGTATATTAGAAACTGCATAAGTTGTATATATTTTAAGAACAAAGGCGGTCCAAAAGAAGGCAAGTTATACCCGTTGCCAAAGTACGCACAACCTTTTCACACCCTCCATATGGACCACTTAGGGCCATTCGTTACGACTAAATCTAAAAATAAATATTTGTTGGTTATCGTAGATGCTTTTACAAAATTTGTGTTCATTCTAGCGATTTGAACAACAAAATCTTCTTGCGTAATTAAAAAATTAGAAACTATTTCTAAGACATTTGACACACTTCAAATAGATTTACACAGTATTGTACGAATAGGAACATACGTCTACACACAGTGGCAACCAGTATGCACTATTTTAACGGTCTGGTTGAGCTTTTAAACAAAACTTTTATAGAAGCATTAAAAGCAATAGTTGCTAATGACACAAACGATAGATGGGATCAGTATATGAAAGCCTTACAACAAGGTATAAACAGTACAGTTCACAAAACAATAAAAACTATTCCTAGTGAAGTTTTTCTCGTGTTTAGATTACGAACTGATAGCGATAGTTTGGGTCCAGATATTGGCGACGACCATAAGTTTGATGTAACAGAATTGCGCGATAGGACAGAGACGAATATTAAGCTTAATGCGGAATCACAAAAACAGCGATTTGATAAAAAACCGTACAACGGCACGAGTTTATTCCGAAGGAGATTTGGTGCTTATTAAAATACAAAGCCAGATGCAGCAATGACGGGAAAAGTCGAAAGTTGTTACAAAAAAAAACGAGTAGTAGGTTCAAATAAAAAAGTGCTGCGAAATATCCTTTCAGCGCAAATTGTTCTGGAACGAACTTGGTACAACTGAAGTGGCGTGTATACCCTTTCAGCGCAAGTGGTTCTGGGACAAATTTGTGAAGTATGCTTTCAGTGCAAGTTCTGCTGGAACGAACCTGGTACAACTGAAGTGAGGCGTATGCCCGTTCAGCGCAAGTGGTTCTGGGGAAAGCAAATTCTGCTGGAACGAACTTGGTCCAACTAAAGTGAGGCGTATGCCCTTTCAGCGCAAGTGGTTCTGGGGAAACTTGATACACTTAAGTGTGTGAGGGAGTGAGGTGAGATACCCTTTGAGTGCATGTGGTTCTGAGATGAACTATCATGATATTGGGCCCTAGACAAAATTCTATTTTAGCGCCGAGGTGAGGTGGCCGGAGATCGTCTCGCGGCGCCGGAAGTCCCAGGCGTCTCCTGAGGTGGCTGCTACTGAGAGCGTGAGGGCGACTCCGTTGTTGATGCTCCCTCACGCGTCCCGCCTCCGCCTTCGCGAGCATTACTACTTCACAGAAGGAGGAGACGGCTTCCCATTCCCTCTCGCCCCGTACCATGGCCTGAACCAGGGCAGGGCGCGAGAGGTCGCTGCCGCCTATCGCATCCACAAGGACACGGCGGGGCTCCGCCCAAGCGGGGCAGACCTCCACCGTATGCTCCACCGTGTCCTCGGGATGATCCACGCAATGGAAACACCCGGGCGTCACCTCCCGCTTGATCCGAAACAGGAACCTCCCGAAACAGCCGTGTCCGGTGAGGACCTGCGTCAGGCGGAAGGTGAGGGCGCCGTGGGGCCTCTCCAGCCACTCCTCAAAGCGGGGCACTACCGCCGCAATGGTGGCGTGCCCAGCGCTAGGTTGCGACAATCGCTGTCTTCATGTCGCCATGAGATCTTGTCGGAGCTCTGTCCGCCGAGCCGCGAGTTGTCGCGGCAGCGGAGTTTCGCCCCGGCGTTTCGCCTCCTCGCGCTCCTCATAGAGGTTCGCGAGGATTTTTGCCTCCAGATCCCACGGTGAAAATCCGGCAAGGAGGCTCGCCGCCTCGCAGGAGATCGTACGGTATCCTCGGATCATTCGGATCACCATGACCCTTTGGGACGCGTTCAGACGGCGAGTCGATTGCTCAAAGCAGCTCCGGCCGTGTCCTGTCTGAGAGCCAAACGTCGAAAATGCTCGACGAAGTTCCACCGGCTGTCGAAGACGAGTCCCAGGTACTTCATCGTCCCCTCGACGCCGATGTGAACCCGTCCTACCGTTATCTGGGAACCCGCCGGTGGTGCATTCCGAGGACACGCACCTAGATTTGTCCCGACAATGCTGTGGTTAGCTTCCAGTCTTACCAGATAAATAAATAAACATAACCTCAAAATAATTGGGTATTATATCAGTTATTTAGTTGGCTAGATTACCAGTTTGGAACAACATAACACAATCAACCTATAATGTTCCAACCATTGTTCCAACCGCTGCCTTGCAAAAAAAAAACAATAGACCACCATACGGGCTTAGTGCGGATTGGTGGATGTCAGATGTCTTCGTTTTTTTTTTTGTTCTGGGGTTGCCCCGGTTTCCTCACAATGTTGTCCTTCATTGTTTTAAGCAGTGGCGATGAAATAAACTACAAGCAAAAAAAAAGTACAATGAGCGTGTTCCGTTACTATGTCTGTGGCATCACAGCGGGCTCTAATAGAATACCAGCGCTGCGTTATTTATTGCACAAATATCGCAGCATAATGCTGAGTTAGGAGCCATTTTGGCCTCGCACAGTTTTTTTTAATTTTTTTATTTGTATTGTTAGTTACTTAATAAGTTCTTGTGTGAGGTACAAATAAATATTGTTTCTTTCTTTCTTTCTTATTCCAATGCTGGAATAAAATGAGGTGGCGAGATGACTCAGATGCGTAATAATTATGAGTTTCAAGATTGACTTCAAGGAAACTTTTGCCCAGGAGTGGAATAACAAGTGCCAGCCTGGGTCAAAACATGATCGAGTTAATCTTGAATGGCGAAATAATGTTAGAATTACAACAGTAGTTGGGACTCAATTTCTTTTATTATTTGTATCTAAAAACATGCCGTATTCAGAAAAAGATTTTTTTGAATAGCTGTTTCAAATAAAGTATTGTACAAAAATAAACACAGAAGAATACCTGATTTAGAGCATGTAACTAGAATGCAGTCCAATTGCCAAGGGCAGCATATCTCTTCAAAACAGTCAGTTAGTCGTAAGGCCCAATTTGAATGGCATAATAACATGCGTGCTTACAAAATGAGTGGACCAGGATGTCGCCCAGCAGGAAAAAATTATTAGTGATCATGAGGCGAATCACATTCATACATGACGATCACGGCCGAGTGTCACGATGAAGAACAAAAACATGAAACATCAAAAAAATCTTCGTACCATTTTACCTTGTTGCCCTCAAGCCGGAGTGTGGTGGTGCCTGGTGGCAGCGCCGGTGGGGGATTCTCCAGCTGTCTGTAGGAGCAGTCCACGGTGATTAGGGGTATGACAGCACCAGCAGCGTCAGATACCACGTGCGTCATCGTGCAGGCGCAGGGGTCGGGGCAGGTTTGGCGCATCGTCTGCAGAATTTGAAAACGTACTGGGTTTTTTTATTGAAGTGAGTACGGTCTTCTAATAATAATTATCTACAAACATGTATGAATGAGGAGTAGGACTAAAAGGGCAAAAAATATGGGGGAGGTACTCGTAGTATTTAGTATTTATTTATTTGCTCTCAACATCACCTATTATTACATTATTATTATAAAGCAAAGTCTCTTTCCGCGTTTGTCTGTTTCACCGCTAACTCCTCCTAAAGCACCCATGCGGTTTTCCCTAATAGAAAGAACAACAGAGAAGCGTTTTTTTTTTAACTGTCTAGGGGCCTGGATCGGTTACGGGCCTAATGCGCACACAAAACCTTTTTTTATGGTGGGAAATCATCAAATAACTTATCCCGCTCTGGGTGTAGCAGGAGGGCGATTTCAGACTCTTACTGACTAAAACCCACCCCTGGTCCTTTAGTTGCCAGTGCCAGGGCCACGGTGACTCTTTCGAATACGCCCGCGACCCTGGTAGGCATTAGACTTAGTGGGCCCTGTTAATGTATGATGACATCTCTTTGAGGTACGCATGGAACACAACGCGCCGTCCTCGACCCGGGCCTGGGCCTGTAGACAAAGTAACATCGCTTCGTAGCGAAACGATATCTAAATTCGTCATCGTCTCTGAGATATCGATAAACATTTCCTGGCGTTAGCGTTCCTTCGTTATCTTTTTTGGCGATCACGATCGAGGCGAAGGCGAACTCTGAAAGCGCTGCTTGTCTACGCATTTGTATGGGATAAACACGATAGCAATTCGTTTCTTTACGGTTTCGATCGTTACGAATTATAACATTGTCTACCAACTTGCGATAACGATGTCGACTGACCACGTGACTTAGCGCGGTTTATGTCAATCTCATACATTTTAGTCTTTTCTAACTTCGTTATCGTTTTTAAATTGTTACTTTGTCTACTTATCAGACGGCGAGCTACCTATTGCGCGTGTGTCTGTCTGACAGTCAATTTTCTCTAAATCTACTATGTAGAATGATTGAGTTGAGGCTACCCAAACAAGGACGTTTAAGATACTCGTAAATAAATTAATTTGTAATCTGGAGCCGCTTTTAGTTTGCAAATCGGAAAATAAAAAAATAAATGAAATATTTGAGAAAATATATTAAAATTGACTATTCCTCCTTATCTCCAAAACTATTGAGTCAAAAATTAATACTTAAAACAGTTCTTTACTTACAGATTACAGAAAAACCCTGAAATCTGTTTTTTTTTTTAAACTTGTTAAAAAATATCATTCGTTTGGAAACCTTTGCGCGCGGTTCTGACTCGCACTTTTTTTTAGCTTGCATCGATATGCAAACTAAAAAAGTCTCCAGATGTCAACATAAAAAATTAGGTCAGGTCGATTGCACAGCATGCTATTTATTTATTTATTTTTATTTATTTTAACAATCCAACTATACTATGCTATACGAGATCCAATTAGATTACTACAACGGGCACTTGGAATTTCACACGAACTCAATGCTTTGTATCTACTATACTTTCAAGGGGTGTTTTGCCAAATTTACAGACACACACTTCTCCAAAATCACTTTTTATCTACATTACAGTATTAGTCCAAAGTATTTATTTTTGGTTCGCTGAACTCATTTTAGCTCTTACAAGTTGACGGTCTTAAAAAGTGTTTATTATTAAAAATCGATTTGAAACATCCATATAGGTAGGTTCAAATATTTTGTATCAACTTGATAACACTAGGCATACATTTCCCTCCATAGTACTAAAGCCCCGGTTATTGAATCAAATGTTTACCTGAGATGCGTAGGAACAATGGTTGGCCAGATTTAAATTATCCGCGTGCAGTCAATTAAACGCATAATAAAAATAGTACTTTACAATTTCATAACCATTACATTTACATTAAATTACAAATATATTACACATGAATATATTGTCACATTAAAAAAACATTACCTCAAAACATCCGGGCGCAATAGTACCTACCTACTTACGCATAGTACCTACATAAGTACTGAAAAACACTTAAATTGTGTAGATAAAACACACCTCTAGCAGTATCCTTTATTATCTCCCATTAAACCAATACGATGTCTTCATCACGTCAACAAAGTAACGTAAACATTGACCTTAGATTAATAAGTTTATGTTGAACTTGTTCAAAATCACGTAAAAACAATGTGAAAGTAACATAAAAACATTTTTTTTTCAGCAAGTTACTGTTTTACGTAACAACAGAAGTTTTTCAAATTTTATTTGACGCAATATTGTCATTGTAATGACGGCGTACATTTATTTGATGTTGACTTCTCATCCAAAGATAGAAGATAGAAGTTGAACGTCTTTAGAACAAAAGAGCAGATGCAGATGTCCCACTCATCGTACTGACTTCCTTCCAGTGAAGGAAGAAATAGACTGAACGAAGAAAGAACAGTTTCTTTCTTCGTTCAGTCTATTTCTTTGTGGAATGCACTCCCCCAGGAAATCAGGATGGCAACCAACCGATTCACCTTCAAAATTAAAATTCGCGAGCACATTCATAGGAAGTTGGCAGTAGTATCCACACAGAGTTAATTATTTTTCCAATTATCTTTTTGTACCTATGTTGTTGTTTATGTACATTTGTGTACAAGTTTATTCAAATGAGTATATATTTGTTGTCGCTACAAAGAATCAGGACCTTTGTACTCTACATTTTAGCTTAATGGCCCTAGAATAGGTGCCTTGTATTACAATGTAATTTAGCTTAGGCCCTCAAAATCATTTATAAGGATACAAAGGAAGTTTAATCAGTACCTTTGTAAACTATAGTTTAACTGAATGGCAAAATATTGCACTACAATAGGTGCCTTGTATTCCTACAATGTAATTTAGCGCAGGTAGTCAAAATTATGTACCGGGGTAGGGAGGAAAAATAATGGGATTGCTGGATGAAGGCAGTCGCAGCCCGACCTCTGTAGCAGGTGCCTTCGGCATATTGACTTAATATTGTGGAGCCTAGTATAGTATATTCTGTATTAAGTGAATGAGAAAGTGTAATAGACTATAATAATAAATACGTATATTGGTCACAACGTCTTTGATTCTTATATATTTACATTTAATTTGTAGTTTATATGTATATCTTTGCATTTAAATAAATTTTCATCGTACTGTTTTTTTACATTGCACCTACCAATATTTGTCTCTGCATAATCCAAAGGTTGACTGGTTGAAAATGCCCGAGGCATTATGTCTGCCTCTGTACTTGTGTGTGCATAAAGAATTAAATAAATAAATTGATGATGTTGTTACGCACGCTTGGTGTGTGCTAGACGCTCTAAGGATATTTATAGCGGCATAGACTACAAAGTTACCTTATCTGCCAGAAAACAAGACTATGATGATGCAAACACGACTTAAAATACACGAAACATAAGCATACGTAACGCACGCTTACACATAAAGAGAAATAAGTAACTCAAAATATCTAATTTTTAGTGTTCCGTACCCGAAGGGTCCAAATGCCTTTGCTGTCACTCAAGTGTCCGTCTGTCAGTCTGTCCGTCTGTCGGTTTTCTGTCTGTCCGTCGTCTGTCACAAAATTTTGTCCGATAAATTTTTTAACTTCCCATTGACTAAACTTAAAATTTGGTGATCATGTTTATTATTACGTATTTTTTAATAAAAAATACCAAAATATTGATTTTCTTCGTATGGAGGGTGTGTCAGACTTACTGACTAAAATACCCGTGTTCCCTCAGTTGCCCTTTGCATTCTGGCCGCAGTAACTCTTTCAATCACTCCCACGACCCTAGTGATATGGCTGATTTAATCTTCAAATAGGTATCTTATTTTTGAGTAATTTCTCTTTATTATTTGATGAGCCTGCGAATAACTTTCAGTCTTGGTACCAACCAATAGTATGTTTTGTAATTTTCTGATAAGCAAATTATCATACCGTTTGCACATTTTACGACACTTAACACTCCGTTTGGGATTACCAGATAATTATAATCTGTCCTAACAAAGAGATAATCCATAAAACGGAAACTTAAAAATTATGCAAGTTGTTTATAATCCGTCAGGTTCAAATTTGGTACCTACAAAAACAGAGATATTTAACATAGGTAATTTTTATTTAATTTAACATGATTATTACTTTATTTAACAGAATTATTATTACAATAAGTAACATAATAATTATTTAATTTAACAAAATCATTATTTTATTTAACGTAATCGTTATTTAATTTACTTTAATATTATTAGATTTAACTCAATTATTATTTAATTTTAGCCATTTGCTCAAGAGTGGTGCAGCATAGGCTAGCAAAAAAAAATAAGAGAGAAGTGGGTTTTTTCCCAGCAGTGGGCCAAATAGGCTAGTTACCTGGTGCATAACACATACTATTCATATAGACCCAAAGACAATAAATATCTACAAATAAAGTCGACTAGAAATGACAAAAGAATAAGACAATTTAAAACTACAAGAACGAGAACTAGAAAAAGATGTCAAGACTTCTCTAAGAATAACTCTTTACACCCGCGTTGTACCTGCATTTAAAACTAGACCGAGAAATTATTGTTAACTGGTTTAATTAGTTCTCAAGTAAAATAATAAGGAGCACTATACTAAAATTTTCTCTTTTACAAGAACCAAGAAAAAATTTACTTTGCAGAGAATGCTCGTGCTACCTAGCCAGGAGTTGTATGCTTGTTTAAACTCCCGGAGCACAGCGAATTGCTAGTCTGTTAAAAGCACAAATATACCTATCTGTAGGCGTAAGATCGGTGAAAAATCGGCTTATTATATTGCATAAAGCCTTTACGCAATCTGACGCATTCGTATGACACTAATCTAGTGTTTCTGCGGAAACGCGAATTTTTTATTCCGTTTCCGTAAAATAGCCAAACTGCTTGGGCGGAATGGCAAAATACGTTGAACTATTTTTAACCGACTTCCAAAAAGAGGAGGTTCTCAATTCGTCTGCATGTTTTTTTTTTTGTATGTATGTTACGCGATTTCTCGGTCAGTTGTGAACCAATTTCAAAATTCTTCTTTTATCTGAAAGAATATACTCCCGAGGTGGTCCCATATAAATTTTATCGAAATTGCTTCAGCGCTTTCTGAGAATTTGAACAAAAACGGAAAATACGTGTACTTCGATGACGTTTTGGTGTTCTCCAAATGTTTAAATTCCACGTTCCATTATATTGGGTTTTTTAGTTCTGGGGTATAACAACTAAAAAGTAAAAAATAAAAAACTTTTTACAAAAAAAAAACAACCGACTTCCAAAAAAAAAATACACTAAAAATTCATAAATAACTTTAATTTCGGAAGTCGGTGTCAAATAACGAAGAAGTAAAATACAAACACCGACTTCCGAAATTAAAGTTATTTATGAATTTTTAGTGTATTTTTTTTTTGGAAGTCGGTTGTTTTATCGTTCTGTGACAATAATAATCCAACTTTTCGTGAAATCAAATAAATAAATTTTGTTTTATTTTCTTGAAAACACGATTTTCGGACTTGTTCGTCAACTCGCACGCGTGAATCTCGCCCGTTCGTACGAGTTGGCACCTTCCAAATTTTTTTTTTTTTTTGTCGTCAACTGGCTCGATCGTGAAAATCTGACATATTTATGTACAGTCAGCTACAAAAACGTCTTATAATATTTAAAATACAGACAGGTACCCACTTCAAATGTATAAGACATTTTATACGACTTGACTTTAAAATAAAACAAATATCGTTTTTGAGATAGAAAATTTGTATAAATCATCATGACAATAATATAAAACTGCCTATTTACCTAATCATTATCAACAATATCACAAACCAACACAAGGTATCACAATAAATCAAGAATTTGGCTTATTACATATTATGTAAATTGTCTACAACCAAGCAAAAAAAGCCACATCACGAAATTTTACTTCTTCATGATTCTGTTCTCCTGGTAATTTGTGAATCTACCTCTCAGAATTTCAGACTCGGCATACTATTTTTGCGATTCTGATTTTCTGGTAGTTTATATATCTATACCGCTTGTACTTCTTCCTGATTCTCTGTTCTGCTGGTAATTTGTAAATCTCTTATACCGGTCATGATTCTTGCCTCAGAATACTTTTTGTGATTCTGATCTCCTGGTAGTTCATGAATCTATGTCGCTCTTTCTTGGATGCGTTCCGTTACACGATTATTTTTGGCTTGCTGGAAACTTTTCAATATTTTTTATTAATTAAAGTAACAGAACAACACACATTTTGAGTCGTGTAACATGGAGGTAACATGACAAGGTCAAAAGTACTTAAAATGTTACAAAATTAAAATTCTGGCAACACTGATGCTTGGGCGTCATGCGTCGTTAGCCACATCCCCTTCGCCTCATTCCGCACCTCCAACGTAGGTTGTAACGTATCCCGAAATGTAAGTAGATAGTTGTTACTTAACCGAATCAGCCAGAGCGGACAATAGCTAGTTATTAATAGCTATTGGTTTCAATCCGTTTTTATTTGACTGTACTTTATACGTACGAGCGAGTTGACAACAAAAAAAAATAGGTAAAATCGGAAGGTGCCAACTCGCACGAACGGGCGAGTGTTAGGCGTGCGAGTTGACAAACAAGTCGATTTTCGGATCTTTGACTTCGTCGACCTATTCATAACTAGTGAGTTAAATTTAAATCATTAAATATTAAATAAACATTAAATAAAGAAAAAAACGAGCAAGCCTTACAGTATAACAGTACGTGTAACATTTTTTTATTTTTTGTGGGGTGGGAAATCATCCAATGACTTCTCCCGCTCTGGGTGCAGCGAGAGGGCGTGTCAGACTCTTACTGACTAAAACCCACCCCTGTTCCTTCCTGCCCTAAGTGCCCGGGGACTAGGTAACTCTGTTTCGAATTTATCCTCAACCCCCGGGCAGATGTGTAACATTTGACATCTCACCTTGGTAATAAGCAACACTAACATTCTATCCTGAAAATAAAACTAAAACGTTTAGTTCCGATTTCGACCGAGTGCAGACTTATATGACATGCGCGCGCTCTACCATCTGACGGACAAATTTACCACCGTTGTTCAAATCAAATAGCGCGCGCTTCCTCGGCTTCCTGTTACACATTTCACGAAATCACTCCCACAGATTGCAGGCAAGCGAGAGGAAAGATCTTACACATTAAAAGTATCTACTTAATATTTTTAACATTCATCATCATATTAAGTACTTACTCACACACAAGAAATAAACAATTTGTATTATTTAGCAAACAAGCAGACTTGGGTAGTTTATGTTTTTAGTGAATGGTATCTAAAGGTGAATCAATGACAAAAGAATATATTGCCCAAGTGCTCTTGATTCTTTCTTTTCCACACTTACCTGAAGATTATAATCCGTACTGTAGCACATTTTCTTTTAGCCTAACAAAACTATAGATTTAAAACAATTGCTATACGTGGAGATCAGCTGAGATTATCTTTATTTCCCAGACGAAAACAAGATAAAATCCGGATCTATTGGATTAAAGAATACTGAGATATCACATATTTCAAATTCCAGATAAATCTCATGAATCTGTAGATCCATTAACGCATAGAAACATGTCTGATAAGGAAGGAGACAATGTATTGACATGTTTTTCATTTCTCTGCTCAGGTAATCTGGAATCTGAATTAATCTTGTAATGTCTTATTCAATTTTGGATAGTAACGTGTTTCATTATCTTACGCTCTTGTTTTGAATGCTTGTGGCATGCTGATATTGTTTGATTGAGTACCAAAAGAAAATGTGTTAGTTTTGCTGGTAACACCATAAAAATAGGTATAGGTATGTTACTACTATTGTTGCACTTTTCATGCAGAGAGCTCTATTAAAACACAGTGCCTTCTTCCGGGCGACTGTGCACTTGCCGCAGAAATTTGCACAAAGTCGAAAAGGATCATTCCAGTTGTGACAGTCAACACTAGCTTGTGAACGCAGCGAACTGACCCTGAAACCCGCGCGACACGCGACGGTATACCGTCGCGTGTCGCGCCGGGTATACCCGGGCGGCCATGACGGCGGCTTCTTTGTGCGGCAAGGCCACGCAAAGGAGCCACCTTCGGCAGCGTCGGCGTTAGTGCCGGCGGCACTGTGTGTAAGAGCCTTTAATGGCTCCTACACTAAGCTTTTATTTCGTCACCACTGCTCTCACAAACGGTGAAGGAAAACTTCGCGAGGAAACTGGCATATTCTAGAGCCAAAATATCGAAGACATGTGACATCCACCAACCCGCACAGGGCCCGCGTGGCTTACAGCCCATTCCCGTTCTTCGAGAGGACGTCTGACTCCCATCATCATTCTCCTGCCCTTATCCCAATTTATTCGGGGTCGGAGCAACATGCCTTAATCTTCCATACTCCTCTATTAGTCGTCATCTCTGTAGTCACCCCCCTTTTACCCATATCCTCTTTCACACAGTCCAACCATCGTTTCTTTGGCCTTCCCCTACTCTTATAGACATCCACATCCATACACAAGACTTATCTCACAACATTTTCTTCATTTCGCCGCATCACATGCACATACCACGACAACCGATTTCCACACTACTTTTCAGTCAGCGGTGCCACTTTCAGACTTCCTCTTCTCTTATATACTCATTCTTAATTCTATCCATGCGCGTAACACCACACATCGCTCTTAGCATTTTCATCTCAGCCGCATGCAATTGCTTTTCATTCATCCCTTTTGTGGCCCAACATTCTTAACTATACAAGACAGCAGGTCTGACCATTGTTTTACAAATCTACTAAGTGATTACTATCGGTACTCACATTTCTGTATCAGCAGGTAAACTAAAAAAAGATAAGTTTCTATCTCTTCTCTTGCTGGATCTACATCCATCAACTGCACATAATACGTACTAGCCATGTCATAAGAATTCGAAACTACATTAAAGTATGTCAGGTTGACCGAATTTTATGCGAACGTATGCGCCTCGCGGCTGTCGGCAACCCACTGAAAAATGGGTCGCAGGAGGCCCGGCGGCCGGTAGGCAGTTAGCGCGCGTAAGTACATGGAGTGATTCATATGGTAATATGTGACCATGTGGAAGTTCTTGTGCACACGTCTTTACTTCTCGCACAATTGACGAAAAACAAAGGTGGCGTCCATTGTCCCTCGACCTGGCATAAACCCTAACGGGTTCGGGGTAATCTCACTCTCCTCTCGCAATCTTTTTTCTATCACTTTCTCCCATACTTTCATAGTATGTGACATGAGCTTTATCCCTCGATAGTTGTTGCAGTCCTGTACATCCTCTTTATTCTTGAAGATGGGCACTAGCGAACTATTGCACTATTCTTGTGGGATCACTTCTTCATACAACAACTTATTGAAGAATAAAGTCAGCCACACCCATCCATCCTCTTTTTTAAACACTTCCATACTTCTACTGGTACGTCGTCAGGGCCCATGGCCTTTCTATTTTTCATACATTGAACTGCTTTTCTTACTTCATCCATGCTAATTTCTCTCACCAAACCCATATTTACTTATACCTCTTTGAGCACACCATTCCATTCATTCTCTTCGTTTATCAACTTTTCAAATAAACCTTCCATCGCTCTTTTATTTCGTCATCTTTCGACAAGACTTTAGGTACCGATTTCATCTTTCATACATTTTATATGCATTGTATCCCTCGTTTTCCTTTCTCTTACTTTTGTGATCCGGTAGAGCTCCTTCTGGCCTCTAGGGCTGTCCAGGAAATCATATAACTTTTCCTGCGCCTTAGCCCTGGAAACTGCCACCGCCTTTTTTACCTTTCTCTTCCATTCTTTATAAATTTTCTTTATAAATTTTCTTTTTATCTTTTTTCATATTATCATTTCCGGTTTATACATTCTGCCATACTTTAAACGACATTTTCTTTTCTTTCAGCATCTTTTGCACATCTTCTTTCCACCACCATGTATCCTTTTCTATCATGCCTTTCCCTTGCGATTCTCCAAACACATCTTTTGCTACTCGCCTTATACAATCCGCCATCTCTTTCCAACATTCATTCACAGATTTGCCTTCCATATCCTTCATTTCTATCATTTTATCTACCACTTGACTCTTAAAAATACTTGCACACTCCTCATTTTCTATCATACGCCATCTGATTTTGGGTGGGGGCCGTTCTTTGTTCCTACTGGACGAGACACTGACTGTTACGTCCATCATTATGAGCCTGTGTTGAGAGACTAAGCCTTCGCCTTGCAACACTTTACAGTTTTGACTGTTTCGAGACTGTTTCGTCTCACCTAGAAAAAGTCAATTTGGGTCGCATGCCGCGTGGCCGCTTTTGTAAGTGATCAGGTGTTCGTCTTTCTTTTTAAACCAGGTGCTAGTTATTGCCAGGTCAAAAGCCGAAGCAGCTTGCAGCAATGTCTCACCATCCGTATTACGGTCTCCGTACCCCCAACCACCATGCACACTCTCATAACTATACTTCAGACTTCCTACATGCCCATTAAAATCACCCCCAACAAACACCTCTTCACTCTCCTGTACATTCATCATCACACAATCGAAGTCCTTCCAAAACTTCTCTTTTACACTATCCTCACATCCTGATTGGGGTGCATACGCACTAATAACATTTACTATCATACTCTCCACAGCCACTTTAATAGCTATCACTGTATCACATACTCTTTTAACATCCACCACACATTCTTTTAACTCACTATCCAAAACCACGCGCCCATATGCCCACACCATTCCGTTTGCCATCACTTCCACAGTAATAAAACTTATATCCTTCCCCTAATTCTCTTGCTTCTGCACCCTTCCATTTCGTTTCTTGCAAACACGCTATATTTATCCGTCGCCTTTTTAAAACATCTACTAACTCTCTTCCTTTTCCAGTCATAGTACCTACATTCCAGCTCGCACACCTCAACCTTAACTTTCTAACTCTCCGAGCTAGCGTCTTACGTCGCATCCGCCTGTCCTGGTGCTACAACCCTTGTCTACAAAAGCCGGGTGCTGCCCCTGCGCGTCGCCTGTGGGGTACGCCCTAGCCCTATCGCACATCACATTTTTCCTGACCATGTTGCAAAAGGTTTTGGCAGAAGTTTTATAGCCGGCCGCCTGCCTGACGCCAACCCTCCTTGGGAATGCTGTTGTTGGTGGTTTACCCGCCAACGCGCGGGTGGCCCAAGGTGCTTTAGTAGTATGCACTAGGGCTAAAGCTCCATTAGTTTGTAACAAGGCAGTGTTAAAGCCTTGTTTATTTTTTGACCTCTATTCCAAAATTACGTTCTTTGCTACCTTTTTTTAAATTCAAATTCAAAATTACTTAGTTTTCTCTGTCAAGTCTCTGTTTTCATATTGAAAAATCAGTTCTAATTCTGCAGCCGAGCTAGTAGAAGCTCCTCATTATTTTCCGACTCTTCAAGTGTCAGTTACCAGTTTCCTGGAATTGTGCATTAATACAATTTTATTACGTAACTAGTCACAGTGTATGTGTTCGTAATATTATAATAAGCCCACTGTTGTAAATAACAAATATAATGTGTTAACTCGTCGTGTGTTATTATTAATTGAACTCCTCCTCTGCGTGTCACTCCTACGTCCTCCTCTGCGTGTCACTCACACCACCACTCCGGTCCCGCAACGAGACACGCCCTCCGTACCGTGACAAGTTGCCTCTTACGACACCCACGGGAAGTAATGGGATGGTACTATTCTTTTACGTCCGACACCATACGGAACTGACTCTCTAATATGATAAATATAGTTTTTTCTAATGACGCTCCCAAAACAGTTTGTCTTGTCGACCTCTTCCCAATCAGCGGGGAATCGGTTGGGCGTCGCCGAGACCCTATTTTTTACTGCACTCATGTGCACTTCACATGTACTTTGCTTGAATGAGTCGCTCTTGTTTCCATAGAATTTCTAAAGAACGTGACATATTAACTACCATGAATAATTGCTTTCGAAGAGTGCAGGCAAAAGTATCGGACCTTTTCTCGTAAAACAATTCAATATTTATTTTTTATCTTGTAACGCTATTTAAAGTGCGTTCCCCTGTCAATCGTCGTTCAATGTCAAATTCAGATGGAAGTGTGTTTATATAAAAACCTCGACCATGTGCGCAAGGCGTTAGTTTTGAAATAAATATAATTTTTATGAAAATAATTAAATAGGATTAAAGGTGGACTGTCACATTCCTACCTCTGAAAATCAGATGCGTGACGCAGTACAGCGGATGACTAAATTTCATCCAGATCCATTTAGCAGTTCTGGCGTGATTGAGTGACAAACATCCATCCATCCATCACAATAAAATTAGGATTGTGAAATTGAAAGAAATAAAGCATGTACCTAACAAAAACCCTGTCCGATTCAATAAAGGCGTATTCCTGGTAACATACGTACCTACTAGAAAAAATAGTAAGTAAAATAAAATGCAACTCATAAAAACCAAGTTATAGATTTTTATTTTTATAAAATATGCATGATTATGCATGATTTAACACTACATAAACTTTCATAAGTTGACTACACTCCACCGGCCAGCGAAATCTTTTCATTTTTACCTATTTTTATTTCAAAGGATACCGCCCTGTACTAGCCGCGCTGTAGGCACTCTTTAACAAAGGATCAAAAAGACCGTCTGGCTCAGGCGGCTTCTTTGACACGAAGCTGAAGGTGAACTTTGTCGAGCACTCAGTGTTGCCTTTGATAAGTTTTTTTTTATTAATTATTTTCATTGAGGAAAAATAATAATCTCGTACTTATCCATTAAATGATTACGTACCTATATGTGTACGCAGTACGATACCAAATAATACCCTTCGGGGTCGGACAAGGTTTTTGTTATATGCTGTATAATGCGAGTTCTTTGTGCACCAAATTGCTTAGAGATTAAGATACATTATTGGCAGATTAGGAGTTAAGACAAATATAGTCGCAAGAACAAAGCATGCGACTAATTCTACTAATTTGGTAGGTACCAAAACCGCCTTGTTATACATTGGATTTGAATTATCGGAAGATACTAAGCGACTCACAAGGACGTTTCACTGACCTTAGATAGAGGAAAACACGGTGTCTGGTGTAAATGCTACGATCAAAGTGATAATAATGGCAGCATTTGGTTACTTGTAGCATGAGGTCATAGTATAGTCACTGTACGACAAACTGTAAGTACTTAATTCATTATTATTTGAGTTTGCCATCAACTCACTAAAGTAGGTATAGACTTTAGCTTTGTGCATTTTTAGGGTAAATTTGAATTAAATAAGCGTGAATTAAATAATTCATGTACGACACGAAGGGTTAGGTATATTACTTAGATACCATCGGGGGGAAATAAAATAATGTGTGTCATTGTTTAACATAATTACTGTCATTGATTAGTAAAATGCGCGAAGTGGTTGTCATTATTCATCAACAAAAAAATCAATTAAAAAATCTCAACAAACCAACGCTTTTTCAAAATCTTTCAGATAAATTTTGAAGAGCTTTGGTTTTAAGACTTTAAGACCCAAAGAACATTATACCTATAAGTGCATTCTGTGCAGCACTTGATCCAAATCCGGTCAATGTCCTTTGTTTCAAGATTCTAGGTCAACGGCAAGTACCTACTCTTTGAGTTTTGAGAGGTGTGGGCTCGGCTCGCGCCTTGGATCTTGCCCCTAATTGTCTAAGTCTATCTACTCGCCCCCTTGAATATTAGATACCCCAAATCGCCCCCGATTGTTAGTAAGTTAAAAGTACTGTCAGCACTGTTAAGTTTTTAAATATAGACATTTTAAAATTCAACTGTCGTAATTGTTTATTTATTAGAACTACCAGGAAAGCAGGATTGAACTGGAACTAGGACTAAGACTTCTATCGATTACTATCGATATATAGTGAATACGTCATCGTGGTACCTACTTTTCATAACAACAAATAATTCAATTTCAAGACCTGTATTTTTACCATTAATGAGCTAAGTAGTAAATCGCTTAAGTGTCTAGATCTAGTTAATTTCTGCTTCCCTGGTAGTTTTAATAAATACACAATTAGGACAGTTGAATTTTAAAACGTCTATCGTTATCATTTATTACGAATCTTTCATGCTCTTCTCAATGTTTCATTGTTGGTGCGTTTCGAGTATTGAGGTGAGATTACAGGTAGAGATATTAAAGTAATCAAACATGGCGTTATTTATAATGTGTGATTTTTTTTGTCTCACCATACCTTTTTTATACTTATTATATTTATAATAATAATAATAATATTCCACAACTATCACACAACGCCATCTAGTCCCAAGCTAAGCAGAGCTTGTGTTATGGGTACTAGACAACTGATAAACATACGTATATATTTCTAAATACATAAATATTATAGATAAATTACACCCAGACACAGAACAAATGATCGTGCTCATTACACAAACATTTGTCCTGGGTGGGAATCGAACCCACGACCTCTGGCATAGCAGTCAGGGTCACTAACCACTAGACCAACAGGCCAGTCAATTTATCCAACGGATAAGTTAAAACCTAATGAAGATACTAAAATCTCTTATTCAAAAAATAATAAGCCCTGAACAAACGAAATTGCACGTAAGAGGATTGCGCAAAACAAGAAACGGAGGTGTTATCGTAAGTACAGACTAAGGACGACATTGTACGATTGCATCTATGAGCAGAACTTAGCCAACAAGCTGACTAATTTGTCCCGTGATTATTTTTTGGCATCTTTAAAATTAAGCCACAAGTAGGGTAAAAAAGAGAGACCAACATGTAATTTTATTCTAGAAGTAACTGCTAACATAAGAAAGGCGCACATAAATCAAAGTAGAGTGTTTGTTAATTGGACATCCTGCTCAGTGAGGGACTTGACACTTGTGACCAAATGTCAACAGTATGCTACAAAGACTTGTCGCGAGGCTATGCATACATGTGGACATTGTGGAAAACAAGGTCACTACTAGTGCATGGTGTGCACTAAATCAGCTGAACAGTCACAGTGTGCAACATGCTTGCGTTTTAAAAAACCGAGCAATCACAAGACAGGCGATCAAGACTGCTGCTAAGGGAATCGCAGCTAGACGAGATTGATAAATTCAATTAATTATAATGAGGCTACGTGAAGAGCACCGACGTTTCTCTGTTATTAATCTTATTTAAACTTATGTTTTCTTAACTACTTACATTTATAACACCTAAAACTACTTATGTAGTTTCGCAATACCTGTAAATAATATACAGCAATTTTTACATTTTACTGACTCGACATAGAAAATAACAAAGTAGATGCAACCTAATTTTTAACACCATTATTTAGCAAAAATTGTAATCGAACAATATGCAATATTATTGTGCGATGATGCAGAGCTGACTAAGCAAAGTATTGCTCCGAATTTATATAGTTAATATTACGTAGAAGTTGTTTTGATAATATGTATTAATGTGTAAACACTTAATTAAAACACCAGATGGAATCCAACTATTGTAACGTTAACTTTAGTTTAAGCCCTTAATTTAATATTTATGTAAATCAAATAATTCAATTCTATTCAATATTTAAACTTTAATGTAAATATTATCCCTCAAATAAAGCCAATATCATTGTTAGTAAAAACATTTACTTATATTTTATTTCAATTTAAAGTTCTCTGCCTCGAAAATCAAAAACCCCAGCATTTAAAATGAACATCTTCAAAGAATCCGGGTAAAATAAAGCTTGCATAGTTGCATACTAAAACAGAATGGGTACTAGACAGACATAGTTCAGCATTATTTCAATATAGGGAGGGTCTTTCCGCAATTAGACTAGCAATTCATGATTGGCAGCGCCTTTATTTCGTAGCAGTAGGAGTGATTTTCATAGCCCAAGCGTTACTGACGTCAGTTGGCCATTCGGTCGTGTATGATACATAAAAACATAACAACGAATGGTCGCCATTCCGTCGCTCCTCTAGTAGTCTGGGTCAAGAGGCTCTCTTACTGTCTCCAACTCAGCCTAGTTATTATTTTAATTGTAACCTTTACACAACAAAAACCCAACCTTTTAATTAAACAAACGGCCTACATTTTTGACATCGTTAAAATAATCATAATTACGAAAACTTTGGTTCTTGACTTCTTGAAGGACTCGTCATATTCTGTGATAAAAACCTCTTTTCCTACATTTTGACATTGACTGCGGATGAGGTGAGATTGTGACTTGAATATGAACGCTTAATATGTAAGTAACTACACCAGAATTGGTATTCTAGCATCGTTTGCCTCCTATTCAATAACAAGGCTTCTATTGTAGTTATTTTCAATCAGCCAATAAAGTTCCCTATTCTCACAGCTGGAACACAAGCCTCCTCTGTGAAATCTGAGTCCGAATCTGAGTGTACTAAGTAGACCCAGTGCGGGCTGATGGTGGTCCCATTTTTAGTCCCAGGACATACTTGGTTGTTTTCCCTCACCGATACAGATCATACTAATCAGAATAATACTTTGAGATAATACCAACTCACTCTGATCACAAAATATGCTCACTATTCGATAAGCATGGTGATTTGCTTTGATAATTGGCCAAGTTTGATTATGAGGCCTAAATTCCGTAATTGCACTAATTTGCTAATTCAATTCGAACGCTAAACATTAATATTGATAGCTATCTATACTTGAATGGAATTAGGTGCATTCATTCGTCATAATTATTATAAGTACTTAAAGACAGCCATTTTCTCGAAAAACCATCTCAGACATGAATCTTATATTCTCGCAGCAGGATCCTCAAATATCTTGACCATGGATATCGGATACCTGGTCTATGGATGTGACCAAGATAATGACTGGATTTCAAAAGAGACTCTGTATTTATTTTGGTGTTAGGTATTTATTTACACTTAAAGGTACGAGTTCGTAGCCGACTGCAGACAACACCAGCATGCGCCAGGTCGCCGCGACTCTACTGGTTTCTATGTATTTCTATGAAATATCTTCCGACACGTAATCTGCCGCTACGGGTCGAGCGGCCGGCTTAGTTGCAACTCATCCCTAGTCCCAACTCGCCCGCTTTTTTATATGCCTATTAGCTGCAAGGGTAGAGTTTGTCGGAAAAGTGCTACGATGTAGAAAATAGATACTTATATAGCACGTATAAATTTTGCTCATGATCTTTTTTCTTAGGCGATAGGTTAAATAATTTTATACACGTACTGATTTTTAGCTACTGTGATTTCTTAGACGATAGTTTTAATTATTTTATATACAGACTGTGATTTTTTTAACAGAAAGCATTAATTATTTTAAAAACTGTGATTTCTTAGACGATAGTGTAATTTTTTTTATACGCATACTGATTTTTAGCAGAGAGTTTTAATTATTGTACCAACTGTGATTTCTTAGGCTATAGTTTAAATTATTTTATATACAGACTGTGATTTGTGATGTCTGAATACAAATAAATACAACCATACAAACACTTTTCTTACCATCAGTATTTTTGCGCCTTCTAGCTATACATGTAGGTAGATATACAGGGTGTAACGGAAAGGTGTGGTCATATTTTAAGAACCGGTTCTGCCCATGGAAATGAACAACTTTCTCTAAGAAAAAAAATAAAATTTCACAAAAAAATATTGGACTTTCCATGCAAAGTTATCATCAGCTGATCAATACTTGTATGGGAGGTAATTTTTTTTTTGAGAATTACCTCAGGTGTTCTTGAAGAAAGTTGTTCATGTCGATGGCCAGATGCAGTTCTTAAAATATGACCACACCTTTCCGTTACACCCTGTATACGGACCGAGCGAGTTGGGAATGGAGATGAGTTGCAACGAAGCCGAGTGGCCGATGACACTGCCGCCCGACCGCAGATCAATAGTGCCACGAGTGCCACCGACGCTGAAGAAATTTTCTCAAGTTCTGTCTTAATTCTTTTTCGTCGCTTTTCAAATGCTTATTGAATAACTTCCCTCACTTGCTCTGCATTTCAGCAAAGGACATGTGGTTTGCCTTTTTAGGGTTCCGTACCTCAAAAGGAAAAAACGGAATCCTTATAGGATCACTTTGTTGTCCGTCTGTCTGTCTATCTGTCTGTCAAGACCCTTTGTCTCTGGAACGCGTGGAGGTATCAAGTTGAAATTGAAACCATATAATCAAGTCTACAATCCCTTGAAGTTGTGAAAAAAAAAACAACTTTAATGTTAACTTAAAAAAAAGATACGGCCGTTTATGCCGCAAAAAAACGTATATTTCGACTCTCAAGGGAATCAAAATTTATAGGGTACTTCCTGTTGACCTAGAATGATGAAATTTGGCAAGCATTGGCATAGAGCACAAGCAAAGGAAAAAAAAATCCAAAAAACCGTAAATTTGTAATTACATAAAATCAAAAATAAATGTGATTACAAACTTATTTGCTGTCGATAAACTGACCGCGACCTATGTCGATGTATCCACAACAGTTTTCCAACGGCAAAGTTAAGATTGTTGGAGATTCGATTCCCGTGACGGACGAACTATTTACATACCTAGAAGTTAGTACGGAACCCTCGGTGCGGGAGTCCGACTCGCACTTGTCCAGGTTTGTTCTCTCTACAGGATGTAACAGAAAGGTGTGGTCATATTTTAAGAATTGCATCTGCCCATCGATATGAACTACTTTCTTCAAGAAAACCTGAGGAAATTCTCAAAAAAAAATTTACCACCCATACAAATATTGATCAGCTGATGATGTTGTATGGAAAGTCCAATTTTTTTTTAGGATTTTATTTATTTTTTCTTAGAGCAAGTTGTTCATTTACATGGCCAGAACCTGTTCTTAAAATATAATAATAATCTTTATTTAATCAGACTACTATGTGGTCTATAGTGTTAGTAACAAAATAGCTTATCCTATGTTAGTACTTAATAACTAAAACCGATCGGGTCCTATTTGTTAGTGCCCACACTAGCGGGCTGTCTACCCGGGCAACTATCGATTGCAGGATAGTGTTGGGACTGCCACGTAGCCTGCGGAGTAGCGAAGCAGATTTCTTACGCCACAGTGCATCAAAGCCGTCAGTGCGTGCGTCTTTAAACATTGCCGAGGCACTACAGAAGCGCGGCAGTCGCAGCAATACCCTGAATGCGTTATTATATTGGATACGCAAAATATGACCACACCTTTCCGTTACACCCTGTATACTTGTATACTAAGTAATAAACACCAGTCATCGTCGTCTTCTTCCTCTTCTAACAAAAGATACAAAACTAAATCGCGATCTCTATTCTCAAACACATCAGACATTTTGTTTCACGGAACACTTCGAACCAACTGGAATACGGCGCTGCCATCTGCTGCTGCCGTCTGCAGTTGGTTTCGGAATCATGACTGCAGCGACATGTCACGATGTGTCGCTGCGACATATCAAGGCGACACGTTGCCTGCTGCTGCTGTCTGCAATCGGCTACAAACTCGTACCTTTATTGTACACCAAGATACGTCAGATAGGAAACGAAACAGACCTCATCTAGTTTTTATTTGACGTGTTAAAGTGTTTATTTAATTAAACTAACTTACAGAAATAAATATCATTCAGCCTGCTGCGTCTCACTGATATCATTGAAAACATCGAGATCTTGCTTGTAAATCGTCAAATTAAAAACGTCATCTCTTTTTTACCTAAATAGGCTTAGGTACAAAAAACCGGCCAAGTGCGAGTTGGAATCGTGCATGAAGGATTTCGTACCATCGTACTTACAAGATTGTACGCTTCTACTTGTTGCCATTATTAAGATCGAGCAAAATGCTCTTTCTCCCTTTAATTTTAAATTTAAATTTATTATTTGTTGATAAATATTTGTTGTTATAGCGGCAACAGAAATACACATTCTGTGATTTCAAGACCCCTTATGTGGGGTGTTTTTACCAATAAAATTAAATGTAAAAACTGGTTAAAAAAATGTTTTATTACTACAAACCCGGACATATTGTAATTAATCACGCCACGATGACTATATAATAAAATCTTGAAAAAGAGTTTTTTATGGTAGCTCCTATACATGTAAAGTGGGGATGCCTTTTTCTGTTCTCGTCTATTCGTTTGCGAAATATTAACTTAAAAGTAAAATTTTTTGTTCGCCCTCCCCCCAATAGCTAAACTATTGGCTCGTAAAAGCTCAATAAATTCGTAATGGTAGTATATAATAATTATAATAAACTTAAAAGAAAACTGTCACGGCTAAGTTAGTTTTAGAGTAATAGTCGCCCAACTTATAAAATGTTTCTACTCGTTAAATTTCGTACAAAATACAAAATCCTTGATAATAAATACCGTGTTTAGGGTAAAGTACGGTCTATGGAAAGGGTTCCATAGACCGTACTTTTTACATTGCGATTGGCCCGACACGCACGTGGTCGGTTTTTTTTATGAATTGAGGCACCAACCGACGACAAGGACTAACCCTCGACAACCCTTGTTTGGTATAAAACTATTGCAAGATAAGGAAAACAAAGATATCGGGCTATGGTTTTGTAAGATGAAAGTGGACTGGTTCCCAAGAACTATGTAAAGACTATGGCCCGTAAATCATGTAATTAAAATAGTACATCGATAAAAAAAGGCAGAGGTGGCTTGCACACTCAAAAAATGGTTCAAAAACGGTCTTTAGCAAGTAGTGACGTAGCAACAAGGGTGTGACTAATCAAGAGGTGCTTGAGTAGAGGAGAGGTAACCCTAATTATTACAGCACTAATAAAATAACGGTATAAATAAAGTAATACATATTATTATATGCACAAGCAATTATTATACCTACGCCGGTAGGTATAATAATTGCTACTGAAACTCAATGACAACAACTAACTGAAACAACTAACTGAAACTGACACAACACAACACAACACCTACACTACACTACTACTGAGACAACTAACTGAAATTCAATGGCATATTTTCATATATTGAATGTTTTAAGGAATAAAAACATCTTTTACGATGAGAACAACTCCGAAATTAAGATATCCGAGAAATATGGAAAAAATAATCGATAGTTTAGTGTTCCTTATTTATCTAGGTTCTTGTTGTTATGCTTAGGTTAATCTGAAACACGAATATTGATATATATGATCTGAAAGGCTATCTGTGTTATGTCGTCGGACAAGAAAAAGCTAACTTACCCGTATAATATCCATGACTTTGTTCAGGGGCTTCCCTCTGTACAGTTGTTGATGACACACAAGTTCGTCGTAGTCTACGATTTTCCTTCGGATTGTTCCGTTTTCATTCTCCATCGCCAACCAATCCAGACCGCCATCGCTGCAGTCCCAACTGTTGCCTGCCAGTATAATAAAAAAATCGTTTAAAAAAAAGAACGAGAAGAATGGTTTTTTATATTTCTGTAATCGAGCGCATACCATTTTTTAACATTCCATACCCGAAGGGTCCAAACGGAGGCCTATTGTTGTCATCTGTCTGTCCGTCTGTCGTCTGTCACTAAATTTTGTTACGAAGAATTTTTTAGCTTCCCATTGACCTATGAACTTGAAAGGTGATAATATTTATATAGTTGGTACGGAACCCTTAAGGTGCGAAATGCGACACGCACTTGGCCAGTTTTTATTATTTAAAAAATAATTTTGATTTGAACTTGACACTGGCTAAATGCTTTGTTATAAATGCTTTTTAAGATATTTTATAATCTACTGTCACAAAAATAAGTATTTACTACAAATCAACATCTACCACCCCACGCTTTTTTATGATAAAATGTATTTTTTCTTAATCAGTACTTCTTTTTTGAACTTACTTATAGAAAATAATTTTCTACTTTTTATTAGTACACCAGCTGTTTACAAAAGCGTGTTTTTTTACTATTATTTATATCATTAGAATGTAAATGTAACACAATATTATTGCAGTATTTGGCAGCAGCGTTCCGGTTAGCTTCACTGAGGTAGTTTAAAATTCTCAGCTTCAATGATTTCACATAGGTCTAGGCAAAAAAAAAAAAGTAAATACCTATGTGAAATTATTGAAACCGCCTGTGTGAAATCGAACTGTATACGTAACTTGTTGCGTAGTTGATACACAAAACTATACCAATTTTACAGACATACCATTAATATCCATCAGGAATCAATTTGCGAATAATTTTAAAAGTATCAAAAAAATCGCGCCAAAAAACTCACCGACCGCGACCGCATACCATAATGACAGTTTTTTGATAGATCGGGGTGGTTTTCGCAGTTCACTCGTAATGTTTTTTTTATCTCTAAGTGATTACCGAAAGCAATAGAGAAACCCATAAAGTCACAAAAATATGTGACAGGTTCCCTGAAATGTGTTTACAAAAAAAAACATAGAAGCTATTCATTGCATAACACGTGGGCACTTACAAATTCATTATTAAAAGGCACAAGTGTTCTATTCCGACAGACGCCATTCTTTGTTAAATTTTGGACCATACATAAATAACGTTAGCATTCATTTTTTTTGGATAGCACGTTTAGTTTCCCTATTTCGCCGAATCGACTTGAAATATGACTTATTATTATCAGGCTTTAAACTTGTTGAAGTTCATAATACTGTGCTTGAAAGTATGCTAGCTATAAGTTTATATTAAAAAACTTTTCGTATTGTTTTCTAGTATCGTTAAAACTTTGAGCAGTCATCTTTTGTCGTTAGTATACTCAAAGAAGATGGTTGTGTCCTTCAGAGTGTTGTTCCATTAATAAGCTAAAATAACTTTTCGTTCTTATCATCTTTAAGACTTAATAAGAATCCAGACCTGGACGTATACCTCTCCTATTGTACGCCATTATCATGATTATCGATAGCCAAGTTTTTATTTAGCTTGCAACGTTTTTAGGGTTCTGTACCCGAAGGGTAACCAACGGGACCCTATTAGTAAGCCTGCTCTGTCCGTCCGTCCATATGTCTGTTAACGGGCTGTATCTCATGATCCGTAATAGGTAGACAGTTGAAATTTTCACAGAATGTGTATTACTGTTGCCGTTATACAAATTATAAAAATACCTTAATGAAACGTGTTTTTTGGCCTATTTTGATCGATCTTAAAAATGGCAACAACTAGAGGTGTATAATCTTGTACGATGGTACGGAACCCTCATGCGCGAGTCCGACTTGCACTTGGCTGGTTTTTTGTATGTAAGGAAGGGGCAAATCTTGCAAGCTAAATTAGAACCACTTCCTCTTATCTTACGGAGTTGAATATTTACGTGGTGGTTCAGTTTCGATGAAAATGCATTTTTATGGTAAGCATGACCAGAATCAACATCCAGGATCAGCTCCAGATAAAGAAACTCTTCAATGCTCGACAGCACGGACACGTAATTTTGTGTACAAATTTAATTATGATAGCCGGTAGGTACAAAAGCTTGTTTAAAAAAATGTTATTATCTATTAACTTTATTAAATTGGAGAATTATAATATCCTTGATAAGTAGTTGCTCTCCCTTTTATTTTTATAGACATGGTTTTTACATCAGTTTTTTTTTTTGTGGACTAATGCCACGCGGCAGAAGCAAGTGGGTAAATTAACTTAATCTTGCCTTATCAGAGAATCTAGTTACGTCACTACTCATCGCTTAAGTGCACTAACAATAATCTCCGCAGCGTAATTTCAAACACAGTCGATTGTTATTGATTACAACTAACCTAATAAATCAAATGACTGATGGTGACCTGTAAGATTATCTCCATTAAAAATATCCTTATCGCGAAAGTTCAAAAACATTTACTTAAAATATCGATGGAATAAACATTTTCTCTTATCTATCACAAAAGATACGAAGTCCCAAATAATGTGATATTGACCCGCATTTGATTAAATTCTTAGTCTAAGGATAAGCGGGATGTCTGAGATCTTTTAAAAATATACTCTTTTCTCCACGAGCGCGGCTTACAGTTTGATTTTATTTGCCCTACATAATATGAATTCGGACAAAAATCATATTATCTTTTGCATTTAGATAAACACGAGCAAATACATATTAAACCTTTGATGTTGAACCCAACATAGGTCGAAAGGAAGACTTAGCAGAGAGCAAATCGCGTAGCATAAATATACATAACGTAGTTTCCGCGAAACCTAACTACTGCTAGAGGATAATTAGGTTTCATGTAACCAGCTTTATGTTTGAAAAATACAAACAGAGAGAACTACTCTTATTAGTGTCGAGTGACGAGACTGGGTCGCTAGTCATGTTTAGAACTTAAAACAAACTAACGACCCGCCCAGCTTTGCACGGGTAAAAATTATGCAATTAAACCTTCTTCATTAATTATTCTGTCTATTGGTGAAAACCGCATGAAAATCCGTTTAGCAGTTTTTGAGTTTATCGTGAATAAACAGACAGACAGACACGACGGAGGACTTTGTTTTATTAACCGACTTTCGAATAAGGAGGAGGTTCTATGTTCGACACTATGTATGTTTTTTTCTCCGTCAGTTGTGGACCGATTTTCAAAATTCTTTTTTTATTCGAAAGAATATACTCCCGAGGTAGTCATATATAAATTTTATCGAAATTGCTTAAGCGCTTTTTGAGAAACTGAACCAAAACGAAAAAAGGTGTACCTAGATGACGTTTTGGTGTTCTCCAATTACGAGTATGTTTAAATTCCACGTTCCATGTTATTGGGGTTTTTAGTGCTGGTGTATAACAACTAAAAAGTTTTTAAATATTATGTTAGTGATATTGAATAACCTACCCATTACAAATGTAAATAACAGTTTCTTAAGTATTCGTTAGTTTAGTCATACAATATTTAGATACTAAAAGGCAGCCCTATTAGGTATATGAATATTTGTTGTTTGATCAATGAAATAGGCGATCCCTAATCAGGAAAACTTTCTTTGTAGCCTCTTTTCATACCATCAATAGTACCAATATTGAGACAAACAAAGTGTTATTTCAGTTAATAATTCTACATAATTTTTAATACGTAAAGCAAAAACTTTCCATCCTTTTTTACGAAAATCACGCGGACGGAGGAGTATGGGCACAGTGAGTGCAAAAACCCAATATTTTTATATAATCTGCATAAGAAATAAATTAAATTAATAAAATAAACACAACCGTGCGTAACGTAACGTTTTTTTTTCCTTTTGTTCCTTGTAGAACAGGCTAAGGTCAGAGACCATGCTTTCTAATCATCAGATAATTCGTATTACTTTTTTCTCCATTAGAATGCAGATGCATACATTCTAATGTGTTTGCAGTATTTGGCGGCAATTAATGTATCGAGTCAGCCATCTCGGCAAGTTTCACTGAGGTAGTCAATACTACAATAAAATTGTCAGCTTCATTTCACCGAGATCACGCCTTTTTCAATGATTCCACATATTGTCCAGTTACGTAGATACTTGAGACACAAAACTACACCAATTTTACATCACAATATCCACCAGGATTCAATTTGCGAATAATAAAAACAGCCACTGAACTTCACTCGAAAAAATCCCGCCAAAACCCTTCGACACGTATTTGTTTCGTTTCAAAGTCATTTTTATGGTGTTTGACAATAAAACCTTAAAAACGTTTAACCTTAAAATCTAAATGAGGTCGAACTTCAAAAAAAAAACCTATGGGCGACCAATAGTTTACGTAGATAGGTGTAGTACATTTGTTTTTCCATGAAACCCACATAAACCAATAATATAGTGGCGATGAAGACGTATTTTCTCAAGCGTGAATATCATAATATCATGGAATGATTCCATTGGGAAATAGCACCTGCTAATAATCTCTGCCGTAATAACAGAATACTCGTAAAGTTAGTTACAGTCACGTGTACAATAAGACGGATACATTCAGCTGTAATCCGAAAGATATTCGTTAATAGGGAAAGAAAATTTGTTTATTGGCACAGGTACAATAATCCTACTAGTTATCTATCTTCTATAAACATAAAAGGAGAAACTGACTGACTGAATGGCTGACTGACATATCAACGCACAGATAAAATAAAATAAAATATCAACGCACAGCCGAAAGTACTGGGACTAGAGATGTGAAAATTTTCACACGGCTTCCTTTTAGAATGTAGGGGAGCACTAAGAAAGGTTTTTGGAAATTCATCTCTTAAGGGGTTGAAAGTTTGTATTTAGTAGGTACTAATTCCACGCGGGTGAAGCTGCTGGTAGAAGCTGGGCCTACTGTAATCCTATCTTAATTCCAACCAATCCTCATTCCTAATCACACTAATTTATAAATGTGAAAGTTTGGTTGGATGGATGGATGGATGTTTGTACCTCAATCACGCCAGAACGGCTGAAAGGATCTAGATGAAATTGGGCACAGAGATGGAATATAGTCTTGAATAGCACATAGGCTATAATTTATACTGGTGGAAGTACTAACTCCACGCGGGCGAAGCCACTGGCAGAAGCTAGTACAGGTATAGAGAAATTACCTTGTTCCTTATGACAAAAAACTTTTTACAAAAAAAAAATACAACCGACTTCCATAAATAATACTATAACGAAGAAAGCAAACTAGAAACACCGACTTCCAAAATTACAGTTATTTTGCATTTTTTAGTATTATTTATGGAAGTCGGTTGTATTTTTTTTTTGTAAAAAGTTTTTTATTTTTCACTTTTTAGTTGTTTTCCCCATTCTAAAACTATTAATTTATAATCAATTCTATTAATTTATAATAGTAAAGTTATGCCCGAATTGATAGCCCCAAAAATAGGGAATTTGAACATAGTTGGTGAAATTAGAGTGTATCAGGGTGAACTGTACAAATCTGTATACCCCTTCAGAGCGTATCAGCGTGATGTAATGTTCTGAAGTGGTGAAAACAATATACAGACATGCAATTGCAGTAATTTTCTAGAAGGTTTGCTATTATTTATTGAAGAGTTCCATTGTGTATCTCCGAAGTTCTTCATCAGATCTTCACCAAATTTAAATGAGACCACATGTGAAGCACCAGCTTTCAAATAAAAAAAAATCACCAAAATTAGTGTACCTAGTAAAAAGTTATGAGGTAACATAAAAAAAATACAGTCGAATTGAGAACCTCCTCCTTTTTTTGAAGTCGGTTAAAAAAGGCCTCAGCTCAATATAATGTCAATTAGCAACTGCAGGTCCCAAAGGTAAATAATTACTATGGTAGGCGTGCGGTGAGAACCAATATATTGCATATACACTCATTAATGAGTTACCTTTTTTTAAAAATTGGGGTATCATCAGATGAGCTCTGCGTGGAGCGGGATCCCAGTGTCAGACTCATACTGACTAAAACCCACCCGTTTTCCTTAATTTTCCCTTTGCGTTCCAGGGCCACGCTAACTCTTTCGAAAAATCCTGTGACCCATTAAGGCGCTATTAACTGACAATGACCTTGAGTGGTTAGCTTGCATGTTCTCTACTGAGCTCACGTAACGCGTCGTTCACCTACTAATGGGACTCGCCTATCAAGGAGCGCTGTCCGAAATTAGACGCATTATTAATTTATATACATAAAATAACAGGTATTATACTAAAACACGTACCTACATACTAAAATATAAATAATTAAATGATGTTTAAAATGGTGAAGGTTTCATAAAAATACGCTTAATAGTTTTTGCGTGATTCTCATTTTTTTATTCGCGTTAGACATAACTTTAGAAATTAATTGCACTTTGATAGAAAAATATAATTTCAAATATTCACATATCAAATTACTACAGGAATTGTTTAGAGTAACACATTTTATTTTCAAAGAAATAAAACTAGTAGTTTTTTTTTTAATAGGCTCGCGTTTGACCACTATCTCACCTGATGGTAAGCGAAGATGTGGTCGAAGATGGAGTTTAGAAGTGATGTTCAATTAAAAACCATTAGAAGTCGTATAACTGCGCCTTAATGAGTTACCTGAAGGATTAATCGATCGAGCCAAAAAATAGAAACCATCTAAAAGTTCCAAGTGTTAGCTTGTTGAAAATATATGTATAAATAAATATTGCGTATTTTTAAAGGGAATGAGGCTACATTTAATAAAAATAAGTTACGAATTTTACTAAAACTTCTAGATTATTAAGGAAGTTTGTATCAAAATAAAATATGAATTATTGTTGAATTTACCATAAAACATGTTAATATTAATATGAATTTTCTAAATGAGTATAAATATTTAGTTTGTTATACCCCTGTTCCTTCCCTGCCTGAATGGCCAGGGGTGCGGTAACTCATTTTCAGAATTTATCCGCTACCCCTAGGCATGCAGGCACCGGCCACGATGGGCCCGCGGAGAGTTCACCGCTACCTATCGCATCCACGAGGACACGGTGGTGCTCCGCCCAAGCGGGGCTGAACTCCACCGTATGCTCCACCGTGTCCTCTGGGCGATCCGATCCGATCAGTGGTAACACCCGGGCGTTTCCTCCCGCCTGATCTGATGCAGGAACCTCCCGAAACAACCGTGTCCGGTGAGGACCTGCGTCAGGCGAAAGGTGAGGACGCCGTGACGCCTCTCCAGCCACTCCTCAAAGAGGGACACTACGTGCCCAGCGCTTGGTTGTGACTGTCACTGTCTCCATGTCGCCATGAGATCCTGCCGGAGCTCCGTCCGCCAAGCCGCGAGGTGTCGCGGCAGCAGAGTTTCACCCCGGCGTTTGGCCTCCTCGCGCCACTCCCAGAGCAGCGCAAGGATCTTGACCTCCAAATCCCACGGCGACAGTCCGGCAAGGAGGCTCGCCGCCTCACAAGAGATCGTGCGATATCCTCGGATCAGCCGAGACAATCAGCCTTGAGCTACGAACCCGGTTGGTTATCACTTTGACAAGATGTGGTGTGTTCTGTACGATTGTAAAACAGTGTGATAGTTATTTTTAAATCAAGACAGATATTGAATTATAAAATCAGAAACTTGTAAACACGATATAATAGTATAGGAGAGCTACCATGGAGTTTCTTGCCTCGTTCTTCTCCATGAAAACCTAGTATTGCGAACAGGCAAATAGATTTTCGATTAATGGCAAGCCTATTGGAAATAAATACCTAGTATTGCCTTTCTGTGCTTTTCTTAATGAACCCTTTCCCTTAACACCATAATCATGGGAACTTTCATACAAAGTATATAACTGCATAGTAAACGTCTTGACTTCCAAGCTTGATATTTAAGTAGATGTGGTATCTATAAACGTAGTTTACACAAGGAAACGCTTCATGTGAATGTGTACATAGTTGCTGCGGTCTGTTGACGGCCTCGGTCGGTTGGTGTTGTGGGACTGCATTTACATAGAGATGAATAGATAAGGACTAAAAATTTCAGCGGCATCAGCTGAGTAGCCTCAGCTGGTGCCGCTGAATTTAGTAACTGTGTGTGTTTTTTTTATTGTTGGGGTGGGAAATCATCCAATGACTTCTCCCGCTCTGGGTGGAGCGGGAGGGCATGTCAGACTGTTACTGAATAAAACCCACCCCTGTTCCTTCCTGGCCTTTGGTGCTGATCGAACGACGAGCTACCCATTACTCGCCGGAGATCGTCTCGCGTCGCCGGAAGTCCCAGGCGTCTCCTGAGGCGGCTGCTGCTGAGGACGTGAGGGTGAGTCCGTTGTTGAGTCTCCCTCACGCGTCCCGCCTCCGGATTCGAGAGCATTACTGCTTCGCAGAAGGAGGAGACGGCTTCCCATTCCCTCTCGCTCCGTACCATGGCTGAACCAGGGCAGGGCGCGAGAGGTCGCTGCCGCCTATCGCATCCACGAGGACACGGCGGGGCTCCGCCTAAGCGGGGCAAACCTCCACCGTATGCTCCACCATGTCCTCGGGAGTAACTGTGTGTTTGTATGTCTATTTCTTTGGCACGCCCTGTAACCTAAACGGCTAGAAGGTTTTTAACAAATGAAGTATCAATAGACATTATAAAAAACTATATTATTAATTTTGAAAAGAAAAACAAAGTAAGTTCGTAATTTTTTGTGACGTGATCATGTGGGATTTAAAAATAATTATAGGCATGAGGAGGCGATTTCAAAAATAAGCAGGAAATAAAGAAGTTTGAGTTATTTCTTTTCATAATAATAGGTGTAGGTCTGATGGAAAGCCTGCTTAAATGTGTCTGTGCAAAGTCGACATGATGCGCTTAGTTAAACTAAATGAGTTGAGATAAGGTCAAGAGGATGATGATGATCTCACGGACTAATATAATTAGATTTTTTTATTAGACACTTAACTAGTGCGTGCATAGCCCGGGCGGATGGGCTATGCACGGGTAAAAAATATATTCACAAACCTTCCTAGTTTATCGCTTTTTAGGGTTCCGTACCCGAAGGGTCTAAACGGAGCTCTGTTGTTGTCACTCACGTGTCCGTCTGTCTGTTCGTCCGTCGTCACAATTTTTTTATACGATGAATTTTTTTTACTTCCCATTAACATAGGAAATTGAAATTTGGTGATAATGTTTATTATTACGTATACTTTACTAACAAATACCAATATTAGGTACGGAACCCTTAATGTGCGAAATCCGACACGCACTTGGCCAGTTTTTCTGTTAGTGAAAACCGCATCTATATCCGTTGCGTGATTTAGGAGGACTAGCGGAGAAACAGACAGAAGCGTAGCGACTTTGATTTGCTTTGATTTATACTATGTAGACGTAGAGACTTTAATTTATGCCTAGGGGTAGCAGATAAATTCGTAACAGAGTTACCGCTCCCCTGGGCACTCAGGCAGGGAAGGAACAGGGGTGGGTTTTAGTCTGGAAGAGTCTGACACACCTTTCCGCTCTACCCAGAGCGGGAGATGTCAGTGTCACATCATCCCACCCCACAAAAAAAGAGACTTTAATTTGGCGCATCGTCGCACCTACAACAGGATAAATTTTTTGAAAACCAATAAAGGTTTCGTTACAGATATAGTTTAGTTCAACCTATAAGAAGTGGCAGACAAGGTCAATTACCAGAAATGAAAAAGTAATAAACACCTACTGTTCAAAACAAATACGAAAACGTGATGTCCGCTTAAACAGGGCATTGTGTATGGAAAAAATTGTAAATTTGGTATTCAATGCATGAGGATGAGGACATTAACCTAAAGCAATAGATTGTCTGAGGTTAAAATTTAAAACAAGTTTGGTTTTTTTTTGTGTGATCTTTTTTGCTCATACGGCCATACGCATAAGGGTTCAAACGGAGCCCTAATGCTGTCAAATGAGTAGTTACAAAATTCTTCGGAATGAGTAGTTACAAAATTCCGCAGAATTTTGTAACTACTCATTGACCACTTGAAATTTTATGATAATGTTTATTATAACGGTTATTTTAGTAACAAATACCGATATATTGATAAATCAGATTATTTCTTTGATAGTTCCCTCATTCGGTACGGAGCCCCAACTGAGCGACGTCGCACGCACTTGATCGGTTTTTAGGGTTCCGTACACAAAGACTAACCAACCGGGACCCTATTACTAAGACTCCGCCGTCCGTCCGTCTGTCAGCGGGCTGTATCTTATGATCCGTAATAGGTAGAATTAAGAGTCCCCTTAAATTTTTAATTAATTTTTACTTCTATTATTTGTTGTTATAGCGGCAACAGAAATACACGTTCTGTGAAAAGTTCAACTATCTGCCTATTACGGATCATGAGATATAGCTAAAAAAAAAACACATTTCTAGAAACGTGTTTTTTTTGGTTTATTATCAGTTTATGGTACTGAACCCTTCGTGTGCGAGTCCGACACTTGGGCGGTTTCTATTTTATTTTTATTCTTTATTAACCTTTATTTTTTTTTATTATTTGGTTCTTTAACCAATTTTTTTATAGTTTGTTTTTTGTTGGCCACTTGCATTCTGTCTATACCGCTAAGGATCTTTTGAGGCGTGGCCATAATCAGAACTGAAAGCTAGCGTCTTGTTTTTTCAATACATAATCCCGTGATAATTTCACAAATGTCTGTCATAGTCATTTATCGTCCAAAAGGCCCTAAAAAGGCTTAAAAAAATGATTTCAAAATGGCAGTATACTTCTCAACGCACGACTGCATTACGCATCTTAATTATTTACATATTTATTGTTAATCTCTCGATTATGTAATGCAAATATAAGGAAGAATGAAGTGGTCATTGTTCCTTTTATTTGCATTACATAATCATATTGTTCTACAGTCCACTCGCGCTTTATTTTCATTCCACAAGAACTATCGTCGCGAGTACAGTGTCTATACCTCACCTGCTAAATAAAGGTGTTCCAAACTCCTTGGTCCCGTCAACAGCGGTAACTTGATATGTCTCAGCAAGTTTCCTCGAAGGTCCATCTCTCGAAGGACTGGCATTTCGCTCACGATCTCTGGCGTTAACTCCCAGAGAGACATCAGTCCATGGAGTGTCAGTTTCTGTCGAGAAAAATTGTAATTGGTAACTATTATCGTGTCGATGACCAGGGAAGCATGGCTCAAGAGAGGGAAGTTCTAAACAGTATGTCCGGGTTTGTAGTAATAAAACTTGAAGGCCGGTCACTTAATTTTATCGGTAAAAGCACTCCAAATAAAGAGTGCAGTCTCTACAACCTCAAAGATAGAGCAACTTTTATTTCTGCAACTTTCATTAGTATCTGTCTTAATTATTTCGATACCCACATAGTCTAACAATTAACAGTTATGCTACGCAACCCTACACTGCGCATGGCCCGACACACACTTGGGTTTTTAATAAGTTTTCTCATCTCTATATCTGCTAATTGTTAGTTTGTTTGTTTCAGCGCAAGTTGGAGTAGTAATAGCACTTCTATGTGTGACATTCACGACCGGTACGTTAGTGGCGGTGTTGTGCCTTGTCTTCTCTATAGAATGCCACTTGGTAATAATAATAAAAAAAAATACTTTATTGCCATTTTAAATAACATCAGATGCAACGCATATCGGATGGATGGAAAGATATTGAAATTTATTTAAAGATTTACTGGAAAGTTCTGTCTATTCACATTGTATTTTGCGACACTATAAATTACGCATAAACTGTTTCTCTGTTACTGAATAAAGATTTATTTCTGAGGAGAATAACACTCTTGAAATGAAAAAGCACGTTTTTTTTCTTTTGTCACGTAAACGAAAAATGAGGGCGATACAGTGCGTAGAAATGTCTCGTGACGTCACGCGACATTTCAACGCACTGCAGTTGGTACTGCACTACAGTTGGTAAAGCAAAAAAACGTGTCCAATATTTTTTGGTTATTTAACTGACGGACTAAATAGTTTTTTTTAGTAAAATACCCCATTCAGAAACTTACTTGCTTTCATTTGTTATTATAATAATCCTGTAAATCTACCTGTGAGAAGAATGGATTGGAATATTTGGAATCCATCATACTTTGATGGATTCCAAATATTCAAATTTTAATCTCAAAAATTAAAGTAAAAAGACTTTTTTACAAAAAAAAACAAACAGTATTTTTCGTTTTTCATCAGTTTTTCAAAAAGTGCTGAAGCAATTTCGATAAAATTTATATGGAACCACCTCGGGATAAAAAAATAATATTTAAAATCGGTTCACATCTGACGGAGAAATCGGTGGACATACACAAAATAAAAAAAAACACACATGCAGTCGAAGATAGAACCTCCTCCTTTTTCGAAATCGGTTAAAAATAGTTTTTCGAACCCCGCAATAATTTTGAAAGCTCTATCCAACCAATAGGATAGGCGAGAAAAAAAAGTCATGCCCACTTTCTATGTCTATTGATATCACAAAAAAAAAATCTTTTTCAAGATTTATTATTACGCGTTGTGTGCTTAATATATCTATGCAAAATTGCAGTTTTCTAGTACCCTAACAGTCTTTTTACATCGGACAGATAGACGAAGAGACCGAAACTATAATTGGTTTCTTGTCCTTGTTAGGATTACGAAACCCTAAAAATGAATCTAAACCAATTGATTAATTTTCCCTCCTCTGATTTATTAAATAACTTATTCTCGTTCATTAATTTTCTTCACTTGTCTATCATGTTCGTGCACCGCACTGATGTGATGTTGTCTAACATAAACAAGAAAGCAGATCTGCACTGCAATAGTTCATTCGTCCATACGTTCCTTCACGCGTTCATTCGACACTCTCGCTCACACCACCGTATCATTAGATGGTGGAACCATAATATGTAAATTAAAAATAAACGCATTTAAAGTTGGAGTCAGATTATTATTCATCTAACCCTGGGTCGAAAAATGGTGACCCTGACGTGATCAAGCCAAAATCAAGAAGATGCTGGGCAGCTATCTGCATATTTCGAATTGCATCATCGTTGTCGGAAGCGGACTTGGTACTCGACGCACACTGATTTTGAAATACATTGCCCAGCCGTTGAACTTCATCTTCAATTTGGATATCTTTGAACAATCAAATCTACAAGGAGATTGGTTCTATATATTGAGCAGAACCGAGTGACTATCTCAGTTTCCTGCAAGCAGTTGGTGAGCAGCCGTTATTTAAGCCGTTCAACCGCCATTTTTCAAGCAAGTTCCAGCAAATTTTTTTCAGCAGGTTTTTTTAACCTGAGGAAACCCGCTAGAAAATCTCGATATTGTGGTCAGTCAACCTAATAGTGCCAAGGAAATACGGTTGAAGCCAAAACTCATCGCCAGGAGATCATCCCAGAGACAGCTTGTAGGCCAACCGGTCAGCTATACTGTGAACAAAGAGCGCCGCAGCCACGGTAAGGCCAGGGAAGTGATCCATCCATTATTTCCTCAATTATTTTTCCCTAACCAAATAGCTATTCATCATTAAAATATAACCAAATCACTCAAGCCGTGCAGCTCATTTTTTTTTCAAAGCCACGTGCGCATCGCAAAATATACAACGCAACCAAATTTTTTTTTTTTTGGGTTGGGAAATCATCCTATGACATCTCCCGCTCTCGGTGGAGCGGGAGGGTATGTCAGACTCTTACTGATTAAAACCTACCCCTGTTCCTTCCCTGCCTGAGCGCCCAGGGGAGCGGTAACTCTGTCATGAATTTATCCGCTACCCCTAGGCAAACGCAATCTAATAATCAGCTCATCATCACAAACGCTAGGAGTGGGGTGCGATCCTAATGAGGATTACATTCATTTTCCCACAAATTATGAGACTTCAAGTTCCTACCGCTAGTTATTCAAAATATGATTTAAAATATTTGATTAAAAAGCGCAGTTTAGTCAAAGGTCGTGTAACTAAATTCAGTAAATTTTTGAACGAATTAACTTTATTAGAAAAACCTACGGATGCTGAAGTGCAAACTTTAGTGAATAAGTACGAAAGGTTTCATGAATTGTTTATTTATTTTGAAGATCTGCAATCAGACATAAAATTATTAAACTCCTCTGAGTTAGAAAGTGAACTTGACATTAGAAACGCAATAGAAGGTAATTTTAGTACGCTGATTGCTAAGGCTAAATTATTCATAGATGCTAATCTTCCGAAACCAAGTAGTAGTCCTGATTCTTCTCATTCTTCACGCGATTCTTATAAATGCTACACTAGTAAACCTTTAAAATAAATAAATTAAAATCGGTTTTAAATTACCTTTCATTAAAATAGCAAAATATGATAGTAATTTCTTTAAATGGATGGAATTCCGTGATACATTTACTTCGGGTGAGGGCATCAAGTTTAAATTTCAACCAGCGTATGCGCCCCATTTCACAGGCTTATGGAAGGCTGGCGTGAAATCTGCCAAATTTCATTTGAAAAGGGTTTAGGTAATGCACATTTGACATTTGAAGAGTTAGCCACTTTGTTCGGTTAGATCGAGGCTATCCTTAACAGGCGCCCTTTATATCCCTTATCCTCTTGTCCTGATGACCTTCAGACCTTAACCCCGGGCCACTTCCTGATCGGTCGACCGCTAACTTCAATGTCGTCTCCTAATCTGGAATACTTAAATTTCAACAGACTGGACCGTTTTCAGCGACTGGAACAGCTACGCCAAGGTTTTTGGAAACGCTGGCAGCTGGAGTGTGTAGCTGAGCTGCAGCAGAAGCAGAAATGGAGAGTTCCCACTCGACCACTACAAGCTGGTGATTTGGTATTGCTGAAGGAAGAAAATGCTCCACCCATGTCTTGGAAATTAGGCCGTATTCAATCTCTGTTCCCAGGAAAAGACGGAGTGGCTCGAGTTGCCGAAGTCAACACAACTTCCGGCACTTACCGAAGAGGTGTGAAGCACCTATGTATTGATGCTGGATGCTACAGAGGATGCTTCATTGGAGTCAGGAGCTTCTAAGGCCCTAGAGGATGTTCGTGCACCGCACTGATGTGATGTCTAACATATAGAAGAAAGCAGATCTGCACCGCACACGTTCGTTCGACACTCTCGCTCACACCATCGTAGCATTAGCTTGTGGAACCATAATATGTAAAAATAAGAATAAACGCATTTAAAGTTGAAGTCAGATTATTATTCAACGAACCCTGGGTCGCAACAATCATTTACATGTTTAAACCTTTCTTAAAAAATACACATTTAATTATTTGTTATTTTTAACAATATTACAAAACAAGAATAGAAAACTATCAAAATTTTTGTTTGTTTAGTCGAGCTCCAGCACAGTGTCGTGAACACGTAGTCTTGTTAGTTGTCAATGTGTACCTAATCTTTCAGAACCTAATTTTGTGCATAAAATACAACAATCATTTGATTAAAATTCAACAATTTCCTTAAGTTTGTCGTACATCGTTACTTCCTGGAATATTAGCGACAATATCGAATACGATAATAATAGTGTGTTTTTTTTTTATTCCTGGCTTACATTGATATTGAAAAAGTCCAATGATGCAGTTTTAGCTTTCAACAAAATCGGGCCCGCGACTCCTTTGAGTATTTTTCGCTTTTTCTCATTTCGGATTTAGTCATCCACTTCTACCTGTTTTCATCAAATTCACCGTGTATAGTCCACTTCTTCTCACAGAGAGGAAGCCTGAGTCAGCAGGACACATTAGAGGCTGGTTTTGCTTATGCTACCGTATTTCATTATCTGTCTGGTTCTGCTCATAGTCATAGGTATCTACCATTTTGCATAAATAATAATTAATTTGATATCAAAGAAAGTTTATACAAATAAAATACCTATTTTAAAAGATCTCGAGCTTCCCTATGACATAACTTTATTTTTGTTTCGTCATTAATTACGGTCCAAATATTTTGCCTCCTCCTTTATTATCATTTATTTTGTAACCGACCCTGAACTTGTTCGAAATCGACGCAGTTCCATTATCGTTTATTTACCTCAGTTCGATAAACTTAATAAAAATTATGAATTTGTATGACTATGTGTCATAACATAACATCATGTTTTTATTAAAACGTAAAAAGTAATGGTACAACGGAACACGGAACACGGTGAACGTGTTCCTTTTGGTTAATGAGCTTGGGTCAAAGTTATACCCCAGGGCTAAAGTAACCAAGCCAGCCGGCAGCCCATGTTTGCTGAGGACCGGGTTCGGATCCTGTTGCGGCACGAGCTGGCCGCCTTCCAGAGTTAGTTTTCCACTCTGGAGGCTATTGTCCTGCCCCTCCTTTAGCGGCAAACCACCTGGCTTTGGGCTCGTCGGGGCAGGCTAAAAAGGGCGGGGCGGCTGCACAGGTGGCAAGGGCCCCAGCCCACACGGTGACTCAATCGCCTCCACCTCCTCTACCTCCTGAATCTCCTACAGCCGACGCCGAATGGCAAGTGGTCGGGGAGAAGAGAAAGGCGAAAGGAGAGGTGGCAGCGACGCAAGGAGCGAAGCGTCGTGGCAAGGCTGCCTGCCCCGAAATCTGCAGCTGTAGTGATAAAACTACAGCTGGAAGCGGAAAAGAAGGGCATGCCCTAGAGCGACATACTCGCTAAGGCGAGGGCGGCGGTTAACCTCGAGGAGCTTGGCATCGCCGAGGCCATCCAAGTGAGGGTCACAGCGACTGGAGCATGGATGCTGGAGGTCCCCGGCGCGGCCAGGGACCCAACCGTTGACACTCTGGCAGAAAGGCTCAGGGCCTCTCTAAATGCGGACAAGGCACAAGTGTCCAGGCCCATCAAGTGCACTGACATGCGCATTCTGGGCCTGGACGACTCCGTGACGCAGGGAGAGGTAGTGGCCGCTGTCGTCGGTACTGGGGGGTGCTCTGCCGATCATGTGAGGGCAGGCACCGTACGTTCTGACTTCACGGAGATGGGATGTGAACCGTTACGGTGAGCTGCCCCGTGTCGGTGGCCCAAAAAATAGCCGGGGAGGGACGAAGGCTCTTAGTTTCCGCACAAGTGAAACTGCTGGAGCCCAGACCTATGAGGTGCTTCCGCTGTCATGTGGGCAACCATGTGGGAGTTCACTGTACCTCAGAGGTGAACCGCAGTGACCACTGCTTCCGCTGTGGTCGGCCCAGTTTCAGGGCCGGTTCGTGCAATGCCATCGTATGTGCAACAGCTGGCAAGCGGCCGAAAGCCTGCGCTCCACCGGCCAAAGCCAGGGGCAGGGGCAAGTCCTACACCGCAGAGGCGCAGTGCGGACTCTCCGCCTGCTTACCGGCCCACCTCATCGTGCTGCTCGACGAGGTGGGCAAGCTCTTTGAGAGAGTCATTTCAGACCACCTCATTGGGCGGCCAGTGCAGGTGGGGCCGGATCTAGCGGATAGCCAGTTTAGTTTCCGCAAGGGGCGCTCTACGGTGGATGCCACCATGCGCGTGCGAGCCCTCACGACGGGGAATGCAGTGGCCCGGGGTAGGGCTGTCTTGGAAGTGTCTCTAGACATAGCCAATGCCTTCAATACCCTACCCTGGAGTTGCATCAGGGAAGTACTCTGGTATCACCGGATGCCGACCTATCTCTGTCGCTTGGTCAAGGTTTAATTGATGAACAGGGCCGTCATCTACCCCGGTCATCAGGGAGAATGTAACTGTCCCACAGGGATTGGTCGAGGTCGTTACTCTTACCCAATCTAGGGGGTCCAAACGCCTCCTGCCAGGGGCTCTTGCCAGATTGCCGCCATAAGATTTTTTTTTTTTTTGGCGCCAAAAGTCCTCTCGTACATACGGGAGTGGCGCGAGGAGGCGAAATATCGGAGTGTAACTCCGCTGCCGCGACAAATCACGGCATGGCAGACAGAGCTCCGGCTCACAATTGTGGCGATAAGACCCCTCTATGAAGAGTGACTGAAGAAGCGCCACGGAGTTCTCACCTTCCACCTGACGCAAGTCCTCACCGGACACGGCTGTTTCGGAAGTTCTGGATAAGGCGGGAAGAAACGCACGGGTGTCACCATTGTGTGGATTGCCCGGAGCCGGAGCACACGGTGGAGGTTTGCCCCGCTTGGATGGACAACCACCGTGTCATCATGGAGGCGATCGGTGGTAGCCACCTCTCGGGTCCGGCACTGGTCCAGGCCATAGTACGGAGCGAGAGGGCATGGGGTCACCTCCTTCTGCGAAGCAGTAATGCTCGCGAAGGACTAGGCGGGACGTGTGAGGTAGAGGCAATCTTCGGGCCCCTAGCCACCGCAGGAGACGCCCTGGTCATCGGGAGTCGCAAGCTGATTTACAGCCACCGTAGGCGCGGGATAAGGACGGCGAGTAGGCAGCGGTAGCTCGCCGTCCGATAAGTCACGCGCCCCTTAAACAGATGTCCGATGCCTGCCAGGGTCGCGGGTGTGTTTGAGAGAGTCACCGCGGCCCCTGGCACAGGCAACTAAAGGAACACGGGTGGGGTTTAGTCAGTAAGAGTCTGACACGTCCAGCTCCACCCAGAGCGAGTGAAGTTATTAAATAATTTCTAGGCAGAAAAAAAGAGCCAAAGTAATCCGACTTTACGATATTTACATAATAGAAAAAATTTGAAAGTTCTGCGTGTTTATCTACTACGCGTTGTCTAACAAAAGCTAGAGTATCGTTTCTAATCTTCATTAAGGCGCTATTAGCTGCCAACGACCTTGAGTGGTTAGCTTGCGTGTTCTGTGCTGAGCTCACGTAACGAGTCGTATGTCCAGTAATAGGACTCGCGCATCAAGGAGCGCTGTTCAAAATAAGACGCACTATTAAATACATAAAACAACAGGTATTTTTCTAAAACACGAATACTAAAATATAAATAATTAAATGATATTTAAAATGGTGAAGGTTTTATAAAAACACGCTGTATAGTTTTTGCGTCATTCTTAATTTTTTATCCGCGTTACACATAAATTTACTAATTAATTTCACTATGTTAAAAAAAATATAAAATAAAAATAATATAATTTCAAATATTCACATATCATAATTACGAGAAAATAGTCTAGAGTAACATATATTTCTTTCAAAGAAATAAGACTAGTCGTTTAGACGTGATGTTCAATTAAAACCATTAAAAGTCGTAAAACTGCGCCTTAAGAATGCTGCACGTGCGACTCTAGGAAATACAACAGATATCTCAATACTATCTCATTAGTCAAGTCGAGACTTGACTGGTGAATCAATTATATTATTATGTACGGTGTATAACAAAATAGTATCCACTTCATAGTTGTTGCGTCAAACATTGTCATTTAAACTTTATGCCAATGATATTAAAAGTTACAAGACACGCGTTTGTGGTACAAACTGTCATACGCGAACGTTCTGTTATTGTTATGGCGTTACTTTGCTTTGCAAGTCCGCTCGATCAACACGCATCTCAGTAAATGGACTACGTTCCTGTGCGGTTCGCGATAAAACCGGCGCGTGCGCTTCAAATTCTGTGTGTGTGAACATTTTGTGAATCCTGGACAGAGAACTGTGTAGTGTGTAGTAGAACTGTGTAATGATAGCTGGACACTCAGTCATTACAGCATCAGGCCAGGTCATCATCATCAATTAACCGAGAAACGTCCACGGTTGAATATAGCCCTGCCCCAAGCAACGTCACAATGGCCCGTCCTGCGCTTTCAATATTCAACGGAACCTTGTGACAGTCGTGGGTTCAAGTGTGAGGGGTCTACCAGTGTTACACCGCCCGCTGCGTCTTGCAGTACAGGCCAGGTATGTAGCTGCATGTACGCGTTAGTTACTTGATATCTGCTTCGGTTTGAGATTGAACTGAATTGAATATTTTCATATGAATATGTTCATACCACGAAACATCATTAATCGCTTTCTAGAGTTGTATAAACCTAGAGTTGTATAATACCTTTTGTAGCATCTTTAGTGGATGTCTGAATAGGACGAAAAACAAAGTCTTACTACTTTTTGAAGAGAACTGTTATGACACGTAATTTTGCCGACTTGGGCACATAACACCCAAGCCATTGCCTCTACTCCACTCAAATCAAATTGACAGTAGTTTTATTTAGTGACATCAATATCTTCGCGTATATGGCTGAGTCAAGTCTTTCCATCAAAATTGTTAATAGGGGAGATGACTAAACAAAAATCTATTTGGTCCTTCAGTTATCGATCAGCTGAGCAGTGATAAGGCGCCGGGCATTGATTTTATTCGAGTAATGGATTTAAAATAGTAAAGAATAAAATTGCACCAGTCTTGTCGAACTCTGTTAGTCTGTGTTTATCGAAAGGAGAATATCCAAGTTCTCTTAAAAAAGCATTAATTAGGCCCATCTTCAAGCAGGAAGCGCACTCAGATTACGCTAACTATCGCTCTATCGCTATCCTGTCAGTTATTAACAAAATAATAGAAAAAATAGCAGTCGGACAGGTTAACGAATAATTCGCTAACCTGTCGGACTACTATTTTTTCTAGCGCAGAATAATATACTATCAGATGCGCTGCACTGATTTAGGTCCAGCCGTAGTACCATATCAGCACTATCACAGTTTTCTGAGGACATGAACAGCAGTCTGGATCAGGGTCATCAGGTCCTGGCGCTGTTCATAGATTACAAAAAGGCTTTCGACACTTTGGACCACGAGGTGCTATTGCAGGCCATGGACGAGTGCGAGATCAGGGGCCCCACTAACAGGTGGTTGTGCGGTGTGGTAGGGAACGAGACTGCGGTTGACCTGGGTGTACCGACTGGTTCCGTGTATGGACCAGTTCGTTATGTCATGCATGTCAATAGCGTCAGTAATGTGATGGGGAAGTGTTGTATGTACAATTGTACATGCATGCGGACGACATGTGCCTTATGTACTCCTCTAAGGATATACAGGGGTTGAGCGCTGTTTTGCAGGCTTACTTCCATAATATTACCCGGTGGGCACAGAATAACAATATCATATCAAATCTAAGTAAGACGAAAGTAATGCATGTGCACTCGCCGCACAACCACGTGACAAAGAGTTGTCACAATGTGGACAGGTGGAGGAGAAGATGGATGAGATGAACAGAAACACTTAAGTTGGAGTCGTATATTTTGTAATATTTACAGTAGGTACAATTAGAGCTTTCGAGGATCCAAATATATAATTATCAACTGGTGACGATGATGAAAACTGAACAGGACTGAATCATAAAACTGCACTTCACTGTTCCAGAAACTTTAAAAAAACTGGTAACTGTTTAATAGCTGAAGAGTTTTAAAAAATAACAATAATATAGAGGAGCTTCGAGTGCGGCAGCTGAATCCGGACTGATTTTTAATGAAAAAAAAGAGGTTAGACAGAAAAGGCAAAGGAATATTCGAATTTGAAATTACAAACTAGGTAGGCAAAAACCTAATTTAGAATGGAGTTTCGAAAATAAACAAGGCTGTAACACCGCCTTGTTACAGACTGTCTGTAATGATGATATCGGTATCGTGGGCCACACATATGAGTGCATCCATGCCAGAAATCTCAACTGTGTTTGCCAAAGCCTTCAATATGTTGATAAGTTTGGGTCTCTGGGTTTGTGGGTGGACCAATACATGAACTGAACGACACAGGTTGACACAGTGTGTACAAAACTTAGGTCAGTGTTGAACAAGTTCTATATCATAAAGACGCCGTTAAGTAGGAAACGCTGCGTGTTATTTATTTTGCCCTCGAACAAGAAGAATGAACATTAAAGAATAAATTGAAAAAAGTATTACTCAGTGAAATAGCCGCTAGCTGTGATAATAAATGATATTTAACATTCATTATGCTTGGTTAAACTTATTATCTGGAATTATTGATGTCGAGCTTCGTGCTCGCAGGACAATCATTTCTTTTTATTTTTGAACGTTATGTACTAAGCTTTGATAACATAAACTCAATGAGTAACCTTGAGATCATAATTTAATATTAAGTACTAAAAGTTAATGCGAGCGCTAATCCCGCCGACAAACTGTTCCGCAGTTTGGTGATAAGTAAATGTGCAAAGAACCAAACAGTCCAAAATAAACTATTTATTTATTTACTATTTTTATGTTAGATAATCAAAACTTTGATGCGTTTTATTCTCGTTTTTCATTGATTTGGTAAAGCAAAACATACGTGCCAATATTTTTAGATAATCTACTCGTAACTTCCGGACTAAATAAAACTATTATTTTTGTACCCAGGAATCATCCCTATTATTGAGAATTTTAATATGTTTTTGTTAATCAAAACCCAATGTACACATAGTGTATTTGCTTATTTATAATCTGTGAGACAGACACTGGCGCCTTCCTTCCACAGCTTTATACATCACGACAAGCAGATAACATAATTATTTGAAATGTATTAATAGTATTAAGGACTTGTATTATGTGTTAGAAACATTTAAATTCAACACAGGCCCGGCTTTACATAATTATACAAATAAATTATTATAATTTTGACCTAATTATCAACCAGTTATCTGTTCGCTGGAAACGAGTAACAAGTAGAGATTAGCTCATCAACAACGTCAGAATAAATGGATGCAATATTTATCTGACAGTTCGGTAGCTGTAGCATCAACAACTTTCAACGATAAACTCGACGATAAGATAACATTTTTTATATTAAACTTGTAATGGGCTTGCTGAACATTGTTTGCAATCAATATATCAGGTATCAGCTGGGTATATTTATGGCATATAATTTTTCATTAGTATGAGTTATATAATATCTAGGTCAACATTTACCAAGATAAACAAAATTCTGCTTAATTTTGCTATCGCACACAATGTGCAAAATACGAATTATTACCATGACACAAGCAGGAAGAAGTCGACATAGTACTGCTAGAACAAGTTGGTCGGTTATCGGCACGGGTACTCTTCGGAAAGACGGAGCCGGGTGATATTAGCTCCTCTTAGCGGAAAAAAGACACGCCTGGGTCTTAGCAGCATTGAACTTGACCAGATTGGCATCGCCCCATTCTGAGACAGCCTGTAAGGACAAGTTCAAGCGCCCAACCATAGCATCTCGGAGAGACCGGACCTGAGACCCACTAGCTCGTGTCTCGGGCACGTATCTCTCGGCAACAGTGCTGTCGTCTGCATATTCAAAGGTACCGGGTTTTAGCAGATCGTTAATATGCAGCAAAAACAATGTTGCCGAGAGCACCGACCCCTGAGTAACAGCGGCATTAATAGCCAGCAGTCCGGAGGAGCAGCCATCTATGACTAATCGGATAGACCGATCCCTCAGGAAATCTGCAATACAATCACATAAATCAGCGGGCAGACCGAAGGAAGGAATCTTGCCAATTAGGCTGTCGTGCCAGACCCGGTCGAAGGACTTCGAGATGTCAAGGGAGACCGCAAGGGATTCCCCTTGTTTCTTGATGGCCTCACTCCAGATGTGAATGGCATACGCTAGAAGATCCCCAATTGACCGATTTTGGTGGAAGCCGTATTGTCAGTCACTGAGGATATCGTTAGCTTCTAGGTATGCCAGGAGCTTGCCATTCAGTAAACGCTCCATACTCTTACAGAGTACGGAAGTTACCGAGATGGGCCTATAGTTGGCTGGGTCGGCACGGGTTGCACGTTAGCTTGCTTCCAAGCCATCGGCACTTTTCCAGTCTCAAACGAAAGGCGTGTCGAGATCGGAGACAACTCAGGCGCACAAGTCCTCAGTACAATTGCCGGTATCCCGTCGGGGGCACTAGCCTTGTTCACGTCCAGGTTACGCAGTACCCTTCGGACATCCTTCTGATGAATGCAAATACTATGCTAAGAAATCGACATCTCACGGCTGTTCAGGTCTGAAATAAGAAATTCATCACAGAGATGTGAGATCTGACAAGATCATGGGACGACTTCGTGAAGCTGATATATAAGTCGTCTAGGAAATGGCCCCAAACTGCCCAGAGAACATCGAGTTGCCAGGTTACGATTTGCTTGAGAACACGTCTGATAGACAGATGAAGATTGGTCCAGGGTTAGGTTTTCCGATGAGTCCAGATAATTATGAGTCCAGATAATTACACACGATGGAAGGAGAAGAGTATTTAGACGACTAGTAGAACGGTATCATCAAGCGTGTTTTGAAGAAAAGTTGCCATTCGGTGTAGGATCAATAATGGTATGGTTTGGGATATCTTCAGAGAGTCGTACAGAGTTAATAGAGATAGAAAACGGTTCTCTAGTCCTCTCAGATTTTAAATGAGCATTTTGGTACTTTCTTAGTGAATATGGGCGCTTATTCTATTTTTATCATCGTTTTATGCATGATAATGCGCGGCCATATAGTGCTCATTTGGTCAATGTGTATATTCAAGACGTCAGTATCACCTGCATGGAGTGGCCAGCTCGCAGCCCGAACTTAAATCCCATAGAACATGCCCGGGGACGAGCTCGGCAGATGCGTAAGACAACGCTCTCTATCTCCAGCTCTTCTTACACGTGTTAAAGAGTGCGCCAGTGGAATAATCATTTAAAATCATCATTTATTAAACGTAAGCTATGCCAGAAAGTTTTAACATAGTGAAAGACTACCTTGAGGACAAAAAGGCTTGGGATTGAGCTGCTTCAATGATATATATGAATTGTTTATTAAATTTGATTTACATTTTTTTTATAAATTAAGGGCTTAAACTAGAGTTAAAGAAACAATAATTGGATACAACCTAAACTAGGTATAAACCTGTATCTCAGATAATTACTTAAGTACTTTTACAAGTTGTACATTAATAAATATAAACTAAAATTCCTACAAATAGTAAACAACTTATAAGTAATTAACCATATAAATTCGCAACAATACTTTGCTTAGTCAGTTTTGCATAATCGCACAATTATATTGCACATTGTTCGACTACGATTTTTGCAAACTAATGCTGTTACAAATTAGGTTGCATTTACTTTGTTATTCTCAGAAGCCGAGTCAGTTAAATTCAGAAATTGCTGTATGTTATTTATAGGTAATGCGAAACCTACTTCAAGGGATTCTATTCATGTAAATAGTTAAGAAAAGATAAGTATAAATTACATAAACTAAATAGTGGCCTCATTACAATCATTTGAATTTATGAGTCTCGTCTCTGCAATTCTCTTATCAGGGCAGTCTTGATCGCATATCTTGTGATCACTTGGTTTTTTAAAACGAAAGGATGTTGCACACTGTGACTGTGCCGCTAGTTTAGTGCACACCATCCACTGGTAGCCTTGTTCTCCACAATGTGCAATGTATGCATAGCCTCGCGACAAGTCTTAACAGCATCCCCGTTTTTTTTTTTGTGCGTTGGTGAATCATCCAATAACATCTGCCGCTCTGGGTGGAGCGGGAGGGCGCATCAGACTCTTACTGACTAAAACCCACCCCTGTTCCTTCCCTGCCCTGAGTGCCCAAAGGCGAGGTAACTCTGTTTCGAATTTATCCTCAACCCCTGGGCAGAACAGCATCTCCGTACTGTTGACATTTAAAACACCTCACATCTCGCACTTCTGGTCACAAGATGTCCAATTAACGAACACTCTATTTTGGTTTATGAGTGCCTTTCTCATGTTAGCAGTTACTTCTAGAATAAAATTACATGTAGGTCCCTCTTTTTTAACCAACTTGTGGCTTAATTTTATAGAGGCCAAAAAAGAGTCTCGGAAAAAATTGGGCAGCTTGTCGACTAAGTTCTGCTCATGGATGCAATCGTACACTTCATGGTCTCTTAAAACGGTCGGGACTCCTATTATAACTATTCTTTGTCTTCTTATAGGAGGCTCTTCCACTTTCAGGCCAGAAATACTCTGCTGAGATGCGATGATGATGATGATGGATGAGATTTTCTAAGTTTCTCAATGTCGTCTTTTGTCTCTGTACTGATTTCAATAATAATAACACCTCCGTTTTTGGTTTAGCGCATTCCTCTAACGTGCAATTTCACATGTTCAGGGCTTATTATTTTTTTAACAGGAGATTTAATATAGTCACTAGATATTAACTTAGCCGTTGGATATATTGCAATAGTGCTGAGGCTATTGGGGCACAAGTAATTATTGTTATTGGTTTTTACTACCTATGTCAGCGAACGAAACATTTTCTACCAACGTTGGTTTGGCGCAATTTTCTTGAATGCTAGCTTGAATTGTATGCTGGCAATTTCAGGTCAGGTCACGTTTTTCTCTTAGCGCTACAACAGAGGTTTGTACTTCTCTGCCCTTTAATTTCAAGTCCTGGTAGTACCTAAACTGCCATCTGTGATATTCTATGCCCTACCTTGTACGATAATGAACTAATCCTAAGCTTCTGTTCAGAGCTCAGCTGTCCTTCTTGAGCAGTGCTACAGACTTCAAAAAGGCATTTTTCATTTGAGATTAACCAGTTTCTAATGTCGCTAGTGTCCACAGCCTCCATTTTTTCTTCAAGTGCATGACAAGGTGTCGGAGGTTTGCTGGCAGGGCTGCTAGGAGTTGGGATACTCCGAGGGCGGTTTTCAATATCTGACATAATTCTTGTCTCATAATTATTTATTATTTGCTTAAAGTAGACCACTTACTTAGCAAAAAATACGCGATTTGTTTTCTATCGATCACTCAGAAATATTTTGTCGTCAATTAATAATTGTTTATACACACGTCCGTTCTATTTAAGTGCCAACCGAGAGACCAAAATCGTATTAAAAATTGGTTTGCAGCAGGCCACGTCGTCGTGATGAAGTGCTACGGGCTCGTAAAGGAAAAACAAAGTATTAAAACAACAAAAAAATGTTTTCTTTTTTAAGATAAACTGCGATGTATATTTTTGTTGTCAGAAGTTAGAAGTGTTTTTTCAGTATTTAATTAAAATTAACTAGAAAACATCAATCACAAAACTGTTATGTATTTTTTTTTATGCATTAATCAGTCATCTACAACATACTGCAGTTTCACGAATTATTGATATGTACCTACCTAAACTATCACATTTTTTATTAGGAACCCGGCATTTTTGCGACCCAATGTATAAGACAGTATAGAACAGCTTTGTGTATTTATTTCAACATTTCAGAGCTCAGACTATCGGTCTCTATTCGGAGATAAAGAGGGGAACTGGTAATTTTTCATCTGTTTTCTTAAATGATTTAGAAACTTTTTATTTTAAAATTATAAAAAAATATTTTACATATCCTTACAGTCCAATCATTTGATATGTCGCACGGTACAATTTAAAGCATTTTTAGAACCTCTTAGAGAAAATTTATTTATTTTCGTTACACTTTCGTGTTTGGGTCATACAAATTCATGTGTGTAACAAATTTCAACTGAATTAGTCTAGTAGATTCACAGCAAATTGGCTGTGACAGATGGACAGACACATAGTCGCTATGGTAATGATGCAAAAGCCGAGTTACTTAATAAATAAGGATAAAGAAAGTTCTCTGACTAAGGGCTGATTTCACCATTCGCTCTATAAACTAAGTTTTACTGAACTAAGCTTAGCGTAAAAAATTAAAACCATAAAAAGATTTTAGTGAGTTAACCTTAAAAGAGAGACATATGCTGTTGCGGCTTTTTTTAGAACTTTAAAAGGAGAACAATTCCGTCATACATAATTTTTGCATAACTTTAACTGTGTACGCAGCGCATGCAATAGAAGCTCTCAAAAAAAAAACCCTTTTTTGTCACATTTTTCATTGATTCTTGGCTCCCGTTGGTCGCAGCGTGATGTTATATAGCCTTTAGCCTTCCTCGATAAATTAACTATTCAACACAAAAATAATTTTTCAATTCGATCCAGTAGTTCCTGAGATTAGCGCGTTCAACCAAACAAACACACAAACTCTTCAGCTTTATGACAGGGGCTAAACGCGTTTAAGCGAGCTTAAACGTCGAAAACTGGGCGTTTAGAATTGGTGAAATCGGCCATACATAAAGTCTCCACAGGTAACTCGGGCGGTTAATATCAACCTTACTATTTATCTAATATCGCTTGCTCGAAATTTTGTCTGCTCAAGATAAAATAATTTCAATAAGGAAACTGCCGCACATTATTCTCAATACACGATATATTGAATGGCAAATATTGACCAGTGTAGTACCTAGTGTACTGATATTTTTTAATTAGATGCCTTTTGCCATCAAAAGAAATAAGAAACACTTACTTGGCGACAGTCACCAGGCAGGCACACATAAGAAAAATAAAATAAAAAGTGACAATCATTAAGATCAAAAAAACAACAGCGTATGCCTCACGGCCGCGCCAAAAAGGATAATTTCAGCAATGTTGCTGTAGCAAACAGATGCTACTAAGTATTACCTAATAAAAAAAAATGAGCGAGCCTTACAGAAGTCACATATCATATGTAACATTTAACATCTCACCTTGGTAATAAGCAACATTGTATCCTAAAAAATAAAATTAAAATCTATAGTTCCGATTTCGACCGCGCGCAGACTTTTCGTGCGCGCGCTCTAATCTACCATCTGACGGCCAACTATACCACCGTATGCGCTCATTGGTCCTCATTGGGTTGCTCATTGGGCTTCCCCTGCTTCCTGTTACACACTTCCGTCCCATTTCGAAATTCACGAAATCAGTTCCACGTTCCACAAATTGCAGGAAAGCGAGAGAAAAGATGTTAGATTCACGTCAAAAAAACTAAAACACTGTCAAAAGTTTCAGCATAATGTACCTACATATTAATCTGAACTATCCAAATATAAAAAATAGTAGTGTACTACTCTAAAATAAATATAATTTCAGCTAAACATATGTTACTCAGTAATATTATAAAGAGACCTAATACCATGATACATTAAATAAATGCCCTTCAGACTATTGGCTAGGACGTGTATTTCACTATTAAATATATTCTCTATCTATAAAATGTGTATTTACGCCCGGTTTCATACACAAATATGTATGTATACCGACAAATAAATATTACAGAATAAATAGTTAATAGTCAGTTGGATAGAACGTGTTCATTCAGCATAAGATTTATTATTATTTATTTAAACTATGAACAACAGTGGTACATAGGCGTACTTAATGCCACAAAGCCACAAACATTCTCACCAGTTAATATATGGGTAAAAAAGATAAATATGAATTTGAACAATGGGGACCGATCAGTGGAAGAAGCTTTATCTAATGAAGCTCGTCCGGGAAACAATACTGACATACTTTTTTGGCACCAAACAGCGATAGGTTCCAATTCATCTAGAACGTACTTACTTGCTGCCTGGCGAACTTCGTACTGCCTCAACAACAAATTTTGTGTTAACTTATTAGCATGACATTTCTTCATATATTTTTATTCGTGAATTTTTCCGGTGTTTTAATATAACTATTCTGCAATTCGGGGCAAAGACAAACCTAATAAATCAAAAATCATAAAAATCGGTCCAGTCGTTCTTGTGTTATTAAATGGTGTAACTAACCCGACTTTCTTTCTTTCTATATACACACATACGTGTACCTTTGATTGAGTACATTATTTTAGGCTCCCTGGCGTTGGACATTTTAGTCGGTTTTTTTCATAATTAAAAAAATACATTAGTGAAAACTTCTTTAGCGGCGTTGAGCATTTGTCTTGGGATGGGTACGATATAATATGTTAAACTCCCGTCAGGACACGTGACCTGATCGAAAATTCGTAAGACGATTCCAAAATATTCAAAAATGCAAAACGTTAATGTTCAAGTTTTCACTTCTGCCGGCACTCCCGCAGTGCAACCCGTTTTTTTTTACTTTAAACTATATAAAATCGTTAACCCTATCTACACTTTCCACAAAAAAAACGCAATGTAAATAAAACTAAAAGAAGCTTCCTGCTCAGCTGATTATCTAAGTTCACCGGAGGTCGTCGCGTGCCTATTAAGCACGCACACACAGACACCGACGAACGCTTCCTCGCTTTGGCGGAAACTGCCTTATCTAGCTTTGAATCTAACAGACGCGACACGTTAGGCATTTTAAACTTCAAAAAAAATTGATATCCCATTGACTACTTTTATTTGGAGTTATTTTGAGGGAACATTATTTTCCTAAACTTTGATCGAAACAAGTAAAGAAGATTTTAAAAAATATGTCACCGTTTACTGATAACGCCGTACTTTTTAGATACATTTTTGTTATCAACATTCTTTAGTTTAGTAATACAATGCAACAACGTTACTTTCTGTTTCGTAAAAATCACATTCCTACATTTTGAACCTCATCAAAATCATTACTTTGTGAATAGTAGGTACATTTTAATGCGATTGTACAGTCTATCAATTTTATTAATCTATGCTCGGTCTAGGCGCATGTCGGCACTATCAAAGGGGTTATTCCCTGAGTTCACGATAGATTACATTTCTTTTTTTTTTCTTTTTTCTATTGTGATTTAAATGTATTTTTTCGAAATAGTTACTAAGACGAAAGTAGTTTATTTGAAATTTTGTACAATGCCGAATCATAGTTTTAATAGAGGTAATAATACAGTTTGAATAAAATGTATCAAAAATATAAAATAAATGTTACAATATTTTCAAATCATACAAAACAAATATATTTTGTAATTTATTACAACAATAATTAATTCAAATTCGAAGCACAGCCGGGCGAGAAAGAAGAGAAGGGTTACCTTACCGGGAAAATTTGACCTGAACGGGGCAGCAACCAATTTTAATAAACAATAGAACTAGTGACTATGCTACATTATAAAAAAATATTCCTGAAAGTGATACTGTTTTTGCGTATTTTTTACTTTTGTTCATGTTCCATGTAGTTTGTATTTTGATTTTCTGTACTGAATAAACGGGGAACATACATAAATAAAAAGATATCCGACGAATTGAGAACCTCCTCCTTTTTGAAGTCGGTTAAAAAGGAACTATTGTGATAATAAATAAACCTGTGATTGCTCTAGGAAACTCTATATTGTATTCTCTAATTGTAATATTTACCTTAACCAAGCAAGACTTTATAATTTTTTCCTGATCACATGAAGTATTATAAATTTAGTAAGTAATAAAAAATATTTAAAACATCATCTGCTGTCGCTAAACTAAATTTTAATTGAATTTATCAAGATGAAAATAAATTGGGGTCCTCCGGGACGGGGGCCTTGGGGATCGGGGTACTCAGGGAATAACCCAATCAAAGCGTCGTCGTCTATTACATTTCTTTTGTATGTGTGTACGTTCATCGCAAACGTTTGTGCAGTTAGTCGCGAAATTGTGTTGATATCATAAAGTTATCAAAAACAATAGTTATTTTTCCTCGGTGTATGTTTCTTTGTGTTTGTATGAGTTGAGTGGTTTTTCTTTGGCTTGTTGGGTGGTTTTGAAACAACACCTAAGTACCCAAGAATATGGGAATATGCTCATGCATCTATGACGAAGCAAGTAAGCGAGTAATCCTATAAGGGTTCCTTTTTTTGCATTCGGATGTTCGGAACCCTAAAAACAATCAAACAAATAGGAACAAACCTCAATCTTGTTCTCAGCGCTGAAGTGTCCCTTGAAGCTCTTCAAACTAGTAGAATTGATGAATTCTAAGAAGACGAGCTCAGGAAAGTGGTACTGTAGACGAGCGACATTGAAGCAATCCCCTGGCCAGTTCTGCAACCGCAGGTGAGTTATCTCCCGCCTATAAAAAAGAGACTCGTGTTTAAGAACTGCAAAATTAATCGGTCCAGCATATTCAGAGCAAATGGTCACAAATGATCCTGTAACGGTTTCGTTTTTACCCAACTGCTCCAGGAGGGTAAGAAGATAAAGGAGAGTGTTTTTTCATTCGAACGTATGAAACCTCAAAAAAGACTGCAAATCACTACATATTATAAAACAAAGTCTACCACCACGTCTGTTCGTGATAAACTCAAAAAGTACTGAACGAGTTTTCATGCGGTTTTCACCAATAGACGAAGTGATTCATGAGGAAGATTTAGGTGTATAATTTGTACTCGTGCGAAGCTGGGGCGGGTCGCTAGTGAAAAATAAAATGGTCGCTGTTCTTAATGGTCACCGGGCCTACAAGCCCATCGTTATTTATTAAGCCTAATTTAATCTCTACGTCAGCTAAAATGCCCGCCTTATAAATGAGAGCCTCAAAAAGAGACGATATTAAATCAGCGATGATAACGATTGTCGGAAAGCACAAAATATATGGGATTGACAAGCGCTACCGAAACGCATCATGGTTAATCTCTTACATTTTGACTAATGCCTTTCTTACATTGTGAAAAATCCGGTTACGGGCAATTTAAACCTTGTTCATATCATCTATAAAAAAACCATGAAGTTAAAACTTTTAAATTACGTTACTTCTACATTCTATAATTACGTTCTCATAAAGAGTTATGAATATAAATGTGGATGGATGGAGAGGGAGAGGGAGGCCAAAGAAAAGATGGATGGATTGTGTGAGGAGTGATATGAAAGAAAAGGGAGTTAATGATAGCGTGACGGCTGACAGGACTAAATGAAAGAAAAAAACGTGTTGCGCCGACCCCAAGTAACACGGGATAAGGGCAGGAAGATGATGATAAATGCTCGTGCTTATCCAACCACATTATGTCAATATGGTCCTATCTATGAGACATGTTTATCTTGTTTTATTTTAACTTCCGTTCTTTTCTGTTTGAATAATTCAAATAAAATTATCAATATGAACCAACATAAAATACCTACTTCCTTTTAGAGCTAACATATTCACACATACGAGTATTTAATTATATACCAGAAAAATAATTACAAAAAAAATATAAACAAAAACATGCTTATTTATAAAACTTCCTAATCATAATGCTTCGTAGAATTTGCATTAAAATACTGATAAGCAGATTCTAAATTTATATTTTCTGTATCAAAAATTGAATTGAAAACGTGTTATTCGTTTGAAATAATCACATGGTAGTTTTTAAAATAAATAAGGCCCATTGTATGAAGTTGTATTCTCTGGAACCCCTACATTTTATATTAACTAATTTTATACTATCTAACATGAGCCATACGAATATAGGATAATCTAATTTAGTCCGGCCCTACCCTCAGGCTGTCACACAATTGTTATCACTTGGACCGAAAACGTAACGTAGGTATCATATTTATTTCGTTCCAATAAATAAAATGACAGCCGTGTGATATGGGACTTTGGGATTAGGAACTAGTGTAGCTAGACATTATGCTCTCCCGGGCATGCGGACGGCGAGTAGTGGGTAGCTCACCGTCCGATCAGCACCAGGCCCTAGAGTCGACGGCGCATAGTGTTCCACGCGAGCCCCAAAGACTTGTCAGCAAACCATGACACCAGGGCCCGTCATCGCCGATGCCTGCCCAGGGGTTGTGGATAAATTCAAAACAGAGTTACCGCGTCCCAGGGCACTCAGGGCAGGGAAGGAACAGGGGTGGGTTTTAGTCAGTAAGAATCTGACATGTCGCTCCACCCAGAGCAGGAGATTACATTGGATCGGGCCTGGTGCTGATCGGACGGCCTGCGGACGGCGAGCAGTGGGTAGCTCGCCGTCCGCAGGCACGGGTTAGACATTATGCTCTAAAACCATAAAGTGAGAAGTCAGACTGAGTGTCCTGAAGAGATTCTATATTCTTGAGGCTGAAGACAATTTTATTTTAAGTACAATGTTAGTTTAGGTTTTGAACAGATTACTGCAAACATTAATCTATAGATTTTTTCATATTTGATTCATAAGTTGCTCAACTGCGCCACCTACATTTCAAACTTTAAACAAATTAGATATCAAACTTCATGCAAACTTGGGAAGGCAACAATCCCTTTTGTGTTCACCAAGAAACTAATGATGTAATGCAGTCACATGTTTGCTAGCCTAGTCTTTAACAAAACTCTACCTTACAGAATTGATTTATTTCATGCATTTCTCTTTGTATCGTGTTGCACTGTAAGGGCGTTGTCTCACCTTCCCTTGACGTCGTATGTTCAGTTTCATACCCCAGATCGAGCAAAAACATCAAACGATGTCTCAAACTTTTTCCAAACAACGCCGAAGCAAAGAAAAATGTATTACGAATAAACCATTTACTCTAAGTACGCTTCAGAGGATACAATGAAATATCGGGAATTTTAGGCCTCGTAAATCTAGGGTAACCTTGAACACGTCAAATAATCTTGAATAGATATTGTAAGGATTTGGCAAACGTCAAATGTAACAAGGGTATGACAAATAGAAATGAATCCTTCGCTCTTCAATATAGATTTGTGTTCACTGAGTTGTAAATTAAATTGAGGTTTGATTTTGTCATTAAAACGTAATTTATTAATCCTTATTTTTAATTGGCAATTATTTCGTAAACTCTTTCCCATGGGGTAAGGAAGGTAGGATTTAAAGGTCGCCACGTGCTAAGATGACACCATTGCGTTGGACCGATGAAGCCAAAAACGCGTAAGGGAGGCATTACGAAGGGTTGGAAAGCTTCCACCACCCCTGATGTGACGACCACGAACACTCTCCCAAGAGTGTAATGACGATTAAGAGATTTGCTACATTGTTGCAAACTTCTTTTGCTTCGTTGACGACATCAGGACGTTAATTTAAGTTCTGTTTTTAGGGAATTTTATGAGTCATCTTTTTTGGAAAATGGCAATATCAATCCTAAAAATATTAAATGAAGTCAACGTGAAAGTCAAAAATTATCCCAATACTACCGGAACAAAAAATAAACTTTTTTGCAAAAAATACAACCGACTTCTAAAAAAGAAAATACACTAATAATTGCAAAATAACTTTAATTTCGGCAGTCGGTATAAAATAACGAAGAAACAAAGTATAAACACCGACTTCCAAAATTTTTTTATCCGAAAAAAGTTATTTTGCATTTTTTTGTGTATTTCCTTTTTGGAAACATTATATTTTTTGTTAAAAAGTTTTTATTTTTAACTTTTTAATTGTTGTCCGGTTGTACCCCAGAACTAAAACTAAATATTAAAGGAGAATGGGCAAATTGGTCTCCCTACTCAACATCAATGAGCCATAAATAATAATGAAAAGAACATTTCCTAAACTTTATATTTTTGTACAACCGCAAATGTTCTTTGAGTAAATGCCAAAAATAATAGCAGGAAATGGTGTCTCCTCTTTATAGCAATTCGACAGGGTGTTGCTAGAGATATAATAAAATTGTAATGCAAGCGCAACTCTTTTACCTACTCACAATCCCCGCCCGCGCCTACTTCTCCCCGCGCCGCTTTGTGTTTGCTCGCATTCTCACACACTTCGCAGCTGATCTTCACTTGTTGTTGTGTACTGTGTGTTTTACATAGTATTGATCTTTACTTGCACTTGTTTTACCGGACTGTTGGATATTACCATTATTTTCACCTATGCGTGTTTATTGGACTCCGATCATGAGAACCCGGTAGTAGAAATAGTAAATGGAAGGTTCAAGCGTCACTTCAAATTTTTAATGGTTGATAACTTTGATAAGTTCGTTCCGCACTTTACACATTTCCGAATTGCTGCAACCAGTGCTTAATTGACAGCCGGGACCAACGGCTTGACGTACTTTCCGAGGAACGGATTACTTTAGCCACGAGCTTCTCTCCTCTCCTCTCCTCCAAACAGTATTATACAAACGTGCTAATAAACAGAGGAGTTGAATTTGTATTTTAATTAGTGCATGTGTTTGACAGGGCGTCGCAGTTTGCACTATCGGTAGGTGTGCATAGTTATGTAATTTCAATATTGTAATACTTATGTTAGGCTCGCCACCAGCAAGATTTCACACCGCCACCTGGATAATGTTATTTTAGAGACTAGCATAATTTAGAACTATAAATAAAATTATTTTGTAATAAAATTACTTTATGTTTTTCTGAATTCTGCTTGTCCCTAGTACTTTTATATGATTACAAAATCATAATCCTTCCATTAGCATTGATGGCATTAATGTTGTGCAGGTAGACCAAGGTTCATATACTTTTTCCCTTTCTCCTTTATGCCCGAATTGACCATCGCATTAACATCGAATTTGAACATAATAAAACCAAAACGTCATCTCTATTAACATATTTTTTGTTTTGGTTGATAGTTTCAAAAAGCGTTGTTTTGATGAAATGTATATGGGACCACCTTTGAAGTATGACCCACCTACCAAACAAGAAAAGAATCATCAAAGTCACAAGTGGCGGAGTAATCGCGTGACAAACTAAACAAGACTAATTGAGAACCTCCTCCCTTTTGAAGTCGGTTAAGCAGTATTCTACGCTCTTATCCAGGTCATATGAAAATAAAACTTTTTATGTTATATTCCGAGTGATAAGAGTTATCATAATCCGTTCAACTGTTAAAGCTTGATTGATGATCAAACATCCAAACACAAATTGGATTGGCCAAGATATCCTAAAATCCAATATTTTTAGAATCAGAAATCGCGTTATCCGTGACCCTTATGAATTCAAAGCCTTAAAGATAACGGGTTGAACCAATTGAACTGATTTCAGAAGCAATACTACCCAATAATTTAATATAACGAACAACGTAACTTAATTGTACCCTCGCTCTATCCGTTTAGTTATAAAAGTTATACTTAGTTGTTGAGTTTTGCTACGGTATCAAGTTCTGGCTTCATAATTTTTTCAGATATTTTTAAACTCCCTACAAAAAGTTTGTGGTTTATCTATCGATCGGTTTGGTTGACAACGGTATCAGGTTTCTGTTTAGGTAGTTGTTTAAAAAAAACATTACTGCCTATTCCAGATTGCATGGAAAAAATTGCGGAATACTATCAAGCCGCCCGTTGTAATTATTGGGCCTTATTTATTTATAAAAAAAGCTGCCAAAAGCGAGTCGGACTCGCACCCATAGGGTTCCGAACAAATCATATTTTTTTCAGGTATTTTTTTAAACTATAAAATTCCTATAGGTTTTCCTGTAATTAAAAAGTAAAGAATTATGTTGTGTAAATTTTTTACTGACTGACTAGCAGATTCTTAATTCAACATAATATTCTAAATTCTAAATCTACATAGAAAATGTAGATTTTGAATTTAGAATCCGCTAATCAGTATTTAAACTAAGCGTAGGGTTGTCAAGTTTTATAATTAAAGATATTTTTGTTTATAATAATTTCTTTATGCAATTCTTTTTCTGTAGTATATTAAAATACGTCATCATCATCATCGTCATCAGCCTTTTAATGTCCCCACTGTGTGGGCCGTAATCCATTACGCGGGCCCAATGCGGGTGGTGGATGTCACACGTCTTCGATTTTTAGGTTCTAGGAAAGGCGGGTTTCCTCACTATATGTTCCTTCACCGTTTTTAGAGCAGTGGTGATGAAATAATTTACACAAAGTAAAGCCCCTGCCTGGGTTGGAACTCACGACCTACAACTTGTAAGTCGTGGCCATTACCACTGGGCTACCACTGCTCCACAATAATAAAATATGTATTAATTCATTTAGCTTCTGCCAGCGGCTACGCCCGCGTGGAATGATGAAATTTTATACAAACTTTCAACCCTCACTTAAACCTCTTTTTTTTTGGGGGTGGGTAATCATCCAATGACTTCTCCCGCTCGGGAGGGTGTGTCAGACTCTTACTGACTAAAACCCACCCCTGTTCCTTCCCTGCCTGAGTGCCCAGGGATACGGTAACTCATTTTCAGAATTTATCCGCTACCCCTAGGCATGCAGGCACCGGCCACGATGGGCCCCGTCAGTGGTGGCTGACAAAATCTCTTTGAGGCGCGCGTGGAACAAACACTACGCGCCGTCGACTCACGAGCCTGTCGCTGATCGGACGGCGAGCAATGGGTAGCTCGCCGTCCGATCAGCAGATTATCGGATTAGATTAAGATTAGATTAGATTCGCAAGCCCGCACTTAAACCCCTTAGGAGATAAATTTCCATAAATCCGTTCTTGGTGCACACTTACGTCATTTAAGGAACATTTGTGCAAAATTTGCTTGCATGGTTCTAGACCCAGCGGTTTCAGCTGTGCGTTGCAATGCGTTGATAGATCAATCTGCCAGTCAGTTTCTTACTTTATATACAGGGAGTAACGGAAAGGTGTGGTCATATTTTAAGGACAGCATCTGCCCATCGATAGGAACAACTTTCTTCAAGAAATTCTGAGGAAATTCTCAAAAAATTCTTACCTCCCACACAAATATTGACCAGCTGATGATAACTTTGTATGGAAAGTCCATTTTTTTTTTGGAATTTTCTATTTTTTCTTAGAGAAAGTTGATCATTTCCATGGGTAGACCGGTTCTTAAAATAAGACCACACCTTTCCGTTACACCCTGTATATAGATAAACTAGCTTCTTCCAGCGGCTTCGCCCGCGTGGAATTAATACTTCCCCCGTTATAAAATTTCAATGCCATTTTCACTCCCTTAAGGGTTGAATTTCGAAAAACCGTTTCTCAATAGATACCTACTCTTAACAAAGAACACACCCTCCAAATTTCATGTCTCTAGGACCAGCGGTTTAGGCTATGCGATGATATATCAGTCAGTCAGTCAGTCAGGACTTTGAATATTTATATTTTATACAGATAATCCTAAACTAGCCCCATTGTTTGGTTATTCAAGGAAATAAAACCGGGTACCGAACCCTATTTTCACCATAGGCCACAGAAACCTACAGGAAAATTCCTGGAAATACCTTCTGCCTATAAGGAGGAACTGAGGCCTAGTGAAAATTGATAGATGTCAAGACGAAAATGTTTGTGGTCGTCCCCAATTCCTGTTAACCAATATGTATTATTGGTTCTTAGTAATAATAGATCACGTTAATATGCTTCAATAACTTTTCAAGCTTAAACTAAACGAGAACAAAGTTCAGGTAAATGTTAATTGGCACACGATTGAGTACACAATTTAATTAATAGCAAGCGAGTAATATTATCGCCAATATAATATTTAATAGCCTCAGGCGGGTCAGGCGTCAGCTTTTCGGTTTGAAACCAAAACCACAAAGTTGGACGTGAACAAAAAAAGCGGCCAAGTGCGAGTCGGACTCGCGCATGAAGTGTTCTGTACCCGATGGTACAGCACAACAAGATTATACGCGTCTATTTGTTGCCATTATTAAGATCGAGCAAAAAAAGCCAATAAAACGCGTTTCTAATAATTAATTAATATTTAATTTATGTTTCTTATTTGTTGTTATAGCGGCATCAGAAATACACATTCTGTGAAAATTTCAACTGTCTATAATAGATACGTAATAACGTATCATAAGATACAGCCCGCTGACAGATAATAATCTAAACAAAAAATCAATAGCCTAGCCTTTTCCCAACTATGTTGGGGTCGGCTTCCGGACTAACTGGATGCTACTGAGTACCAGTAATTATTTTTTTTTAATTTGGGCTGGGATGAACACTGTTTTCATAGCAAACAAAATTGTACCTACAATAATTATAAAACTCGTAACCCATATGCTTTTTTTTTTGTGGGATGGGAAATCATCCAATGACATCTCCGACTCTGGGTGGAGCGGGAGAGCGTGTCAGACTCTTACTGACTAAAACCCACCCCTGTTCCTTCCCTGCCTGAGTGCCCAGGGGTGCGGTAACTCATGTTAAGAATTTATCCGCTACCCCTAAGTTTACGAATTCGAAATCCAAATTCTCCGTAGAACATTTTTAATTACGAAACTGCTAATAAATGTTTAAACTAATGACATGGTTATTTTTTTTATAAATAGGGCCCAATATATATATATGCACTATTAATAAGTAAGATTTTATACATACATAAGGTCACGCCTTTTTCCATGGGGGTAGACAGAAACTACATATCGAAAGAAGAACGAAAATGTATGTACTTAGAAAATAAATAAAAGGAAAAGGATATACATGACGTCACATGAACAGACAGCTCTGACGTCACGGAATTAACACACAGCAAGCCTGACGTCAAAGTTTAGTTCTGCTTGTTACATAATGAACATATTAACGTTATTAACACATGTATTACTAATATATAATTAAATCATGATATTGACTATTGAGGTTTGTTTTGTTCAGCTCTGTCTACTATCATCACCTTCGTCTTGTCTCTGTTAACAGCGAGACCAAACGAGAGGTTCACGGTGTCTAGGTGAGTAAAAAGTTCTTCCAGGACTTCTTTTGATATAACGAGAAGGGTCGTATCGTTAGCGTAGCTCAAGTTCGAAACTCTCTGGCAACCCATAGGAATACCTTTGTCACACCCTTCCAATAATAGTATTCGTGGCGGAAAGCCGCATGATGCATTCTGTATAGATGTATATTAAATAGCAGTGGTGATAGAATGCACCCCTGCCTTACTCCTGCGTGCGTCTTAAACTACACCGAGTGGGATATCGTCTATTTAGATTTAGATTTTGTCGCGGTGCCATCCAGGTAAAGCGGCGTATGTGGCGAATCAGATGTTTGGGAGCACCCATTTCCAGAAATACTTCCCATAATTTGCGCCATTTGACAGTGTCGAATGCCTTGCGAAAATCAACAAAGCAGATATAGATATGGATATTAAACTCTCTGCCCTTTTCTATTTATTTGGCGTAGTATTAATATCTGTTCTCTTGTTTCACATCCTTTGACGAATCATGCATGTGCTGGAGCATAGAACTGGTGATAGAAACGCTTGCAGTCTGGTGTTCAGTATGTGTATCTGCAAGAGGACTTGCTGGCGTGTGACATCAAAGAGATGAGCCTGTAATTGCTACATTTTTTCGTCGTCCTTTTAAGTGAAGCGTGATAAAAACAGAGTTTGTCCAGTCCGCAGGCCATTGTTCAGTTTCCCAAGTTTGATTGCAGATGCTGTGCAGTATGTCTGTAGTGACCATCAACCCACTACGTATTCCGCTCCGCTTATGCATCTTGGACCGCGTCCTACATATGACGTCAGATCGGGTGATCCATTGTGTCGACGCGCAAGCTCCGCCTTCCTTCAAGAATGTTCCGAAGAAATCCACACTGGTGACCCTCGACCATGAACGTCAGCGCAGCCTTCGTGCAGCTACTTCAGCGTGACGTCATCATCATCGCTTCCTTCAAGCTCTTGAGCAACGAGTCATACAGCCAGCCAGTACCAACGGCTTCTACGGGTATCCTGACCACCAGCATGCAGCGGATGCGCATTCCTGGTCAGCATCCTCAGCCTCTTTCATCACCATCAACCTCATCAGCGATCTTGGCGCAGCGAACAGCACCTTCGGCCGGTCGAAGAACCTCTCCTGGTCGACGCCAGCAGTCAAGCCACTACGTCGCACAGCACCGCTCCGACCCACTGGAGCCTGCAGCATCATCCCGACTCACTGGGACATCATCACCCCGACTCACTGGGGCATCATCCCAACTCACTGGGACATCATCACCCCGACTCACTGGGGCATCATCCCGACTCACTGGGACATCATCACCCCGACTCACTGGGGCATCATCCCGACTCACTGGGATAGCAACACCCCGACTCACTGGGGCATCACCGCAGACAGTTCCGACTCACCGTGAACTATGCGGCTCTTCCGGTTCCGACTCACTGGAACCAACCTTCCACTGGCCCGGCAAGCATCACAAGATGTATGGACGACTCATCAAGAACCATCGATCTCCTTTCTCCGGAGGGGAGTGATGTAGCGACATCTATGACGCCGCACACGAACTAAAAATAGCAAGAATTCTACATCGCGCAAGCAGAGTTCTCCGCGCGATTTGAACATATACAACAGTCCGAAATCAACCATTGGGCAGTTGCCCGGACCAGACACAACACCCGTCTGGTCGGAGGATCCTCCCTTTTCAACGGAGGTTTGCGGGACTTTACACTCTGTTCCGCACACCTCCACATGTCGATGCCGTGTTCACCAATAGCTTGAAACACCTCAATTGCAATGTCGTCTGCTCCAAACGCTTTGTTGCGTTTTATATATTGGATGACCGATTTTCATCTTTAAGGATTGGTGTTTCATTTGGCGTTTCGTTTGAAAGAAAGACTGGGTCAGATGTAGACAGGTTACCTGAGAAAATTGATTGGCAGTAATTTTGCCACACTATAATAATTTCCTTTATTTCTATGATAGTTGCACCAGTAAGATTCTCGATTTCAAGTTTTAGGTTTGAATTGACGAGTTAAGTATCAAATTTTGTTGAAGAGGTCTCTGGTTTCAAAACGATCGGCATGTCTTTCTAGCTCTTCACATAGTGACTTTAGGTGGTTGTTATAATCCTTCTGCTTTGTGTTTGTATTTAAGCGGTAAGTGAGTTTAGTTCCACCACCGACAATCCCTTCTCTTTAGCCGTGCGACGCCTCTCTATGAGCTCCCAGGTTTCGTTAGACATCCAATATTGGTGTTTAATGGATGACATTGGTTGTGTAAAACGTATCGTTTCTTTAATTTGGTCTTTAGCGGAGTAGGTTTCCACAAGGTGTCAGGATCATGGTTTGTGATTGTTATTTTCCATTTCTGAGGACCTTGGGATAGCTTTCTTCTGAAAGCGACAGGATCATGTATAACTAGTATTCTATATTACTAGTATATAATTTTTTTTTTTTCGTTTATTAGCCAAGATTTTTTTTACAACCATTTGTTAATTATAAACATACCAACACAAACCATCGCGGGTTTAACAGCGGTATGTCAGTATAAGTATATATATGTATGTATGTATATGTATATACTAGTATATTATATTCAGTTTTTGTCACTTTGGCGTTAATGTCACCAAGAATAACTCGTAATTCGCTTTTAGGAGTTTCTTCAATTGTTGTCTCAAGCTGATTGTAGAGATTTCCTATTTCCTGATATGTAGCTTTACTAGTGGATGCGTAAATCCGGATGACATTAAGTGGTATCGGTGAAGCACTGAATTTCATGGTGATTATTCTGTTACTGACTGGATTATATCCCAGGACAGACTTTTCCATTGCTTAGGGATTACTATGGCCACTCCAGCACTCCAGAAAAGCTGCTGGATTCATCTCCTGAGAAGTAAATGCTACGTTTCTCTAAGTCACCGGTCACAAGTCCGGTGATTGTGCGTTTGCATCGTTTGAGCTCCCAATCCAGGACCTGTAATTTCTCTTTTACAAGGAGTCCCCGTACATTCCATGTGCCTAGTCGGATGTTATTGCGCAGTCGAATGTTTATTCCAGTCACATATTTTCCGTGGGACGCCTGGTTGCCTGCCTTCCTACAGCCAATTTCACACACTGAACCCCGGAAAGTCCAGAGCGCCGGTCGCTACTCGGATCGTCAGGCAAACGTGCACACATTTCTCTTTCCATCATCACAAAACTCTCATGGGAGTAATTAATATAGTAGTTTCCCGTCCCTTCCGTTGAATATGCCGCGGCTGTCATCGCCATCTCCATCATTGAGAAACTTCACTCTTCACCCTGAACAAGGGTAAAGGCATAAGGCATATTGTATTAAGATTCGCTTTTTAAGTATTTCGAGTTTTTTTCAACGCATAAATCATCTCCTTTCCACGTTTTGTAAAAGTTGATTTAAATAATATTATTAAAATTCTATGTCCCAAAAGTACTTGTTAGAATATTCGCGATTTCTAAGTGAAAGATCAGTCAGAGTATAAAATTAATTAAAGAAAAATAAATAAGCAAAGAAACGCCGCGTTAGAACCACAATAGCCACTTTCCCTAATTAATGTTGACTGTAACAATTGGCGTAGAAAGTAACAAAAACATCAACAAACGATGGCAAATTCATGTAAATTCAGAACAAAAAGACTAATTTATGAACAACATACCAATATATATATCCAATAATGTAAAATTTTCCAACAAGTCTCCTGAAACACAAGGAACACGAGTCTCTAAAAATAGTCGGCGTGATTCGAAAATATTGACTGTAGTGAACTTAATTAATGTTAGAATAGGATTTATATAAATAGACTAGCTGTAAATTCATATATCTTTGGATACAGTGAACCGATTGCGATAAAAAAAAAACTGGCCAAGTGCGTGTCGGGCCACGGTCAGTAATAGGGTTTCGTAGTAGCACAATTAAAATGCAGACTAAGAATAGGGCTTTTTGTTGTTTTATGAAAATTTAAGCAGTTTCGGCGGCTTACAACATCTAAAAATAGGCTCACATAAGACGATGGTAACTGAAGAAGCGTATCACCACGGCGGACCTCGAGCTGCGCGGGCCTCCGAAAAGGTTTTATTTAAACGAGCGATTGACTCCGATTAACGGCAAGTTGTTTTTTAAAGCGCGTGAGGCTGGGCAGAGGCTTAACTATAAGTACGTGTGGACTAAAGACGGCCGCATCTATGTGAAGAGAGAAGATGGTGTGCCTCCAAAGCGCATTCGTTCTGATCTTGATATAGACCGAATTTTTGGCAATTGTTTGGTTTGAATGGAATTTTATCAGTGTTAAGAGTACTTTTTAAGTTACATGTTCGTTGTTTCGCATGCTACTATGTTTGTTATTTGTCTGTGTGTAGTGTTGTCTGTTTTGTCTTTTTACTGTTTGTTTATACCGTGTTTTTCTGGCCGCAGCTAGCCCAGCCGAAGGGGTGCATTGTTTTGGTTGATATTTTCCGTAGTGGTGCAGGTTGGTTGGTGCCTGTCCCCCATTGTAACAAGTTGTTATTATATATTTATATGTATTATATGTACAAAATTGCACAACAAGTCGACACAATATTATTAAAATTTAATGTAATTTTAGTAGCACGTATGCCTTTGTCAACAGTGTTAAATATTTATCTTGATTTTGCAATCAAATTAGGTCGTTATTATTTCAAAAAGCCATTAAAAAGTTGCCTCTTTTTTGCAAGTAAATGTTTCCAATGTTGCTTTCAGTTATTTAGCAATACTGTTTCAATCTAATGAGTGCAAAGTATTTTAAATTTGGATTTCTGAACCCTGGCTCATTAGGCACTCACCATGATGAGTTTATCGCTGCAATGGAGCATCATAATGTCGGTATAATGGCAATAAATGAGACTTGGCTTAGGACCGGAGAGGAGGGGCGTGCGCCTGTCGTTCCCGGGTACCGGTTACGACACATCCCGCGACCGGTGAGCGTGCGCGGCGGCCACGGCGGGGGCGTTGGGTTTTACATCAAGCGCGGGGTAAAAGTGCGCACCCACGCGCACCCGGTAGACCCTCTTCATGAGTCAGTTGATCAAATGTGGCTAGTTTTGAGCACAAATGGTGTGAAAATCGCTATCGGCACTGCGTATAGACCACAATGGATGGATGTAGATTTGTTTTTGGATGCACTAACTTGCTCAGTAAATTCCTTAGCGTCTTGCAAACACACCATTATTTTGGGTGACTTTAACATCAATTGCTTAAATCAAACAGACTCCAAAACGAATAAATTAAAAAAATTTCTTCAAACTCTTGACTTAAGTCAACTAGTGACATCTCCCACTCATTTTACTTCCACTAGTGAGACTTTAATAGACCTAGTGTGCGCAGATGCAAGGGTACGTTGCATTGAGGTGGACCGGATTAGTGCGCTTAGTGCGCATGCTTTTATTACTGCTGTTTTTTATTTGAAAAAGGAGAAAATACCGCCTGTCACTATAACTCGACGAAATCTAAGAAATATACCGTTAGAAAAGTTTAACGAGGACATGTCATCAGTGGATTGGCTTGCGACAGCTGTGTCAAGTGACGTAGACGCTATGGTGGCTAAATTTAGCTGTGATATTGCCACGCTTTTTGACAAACATGCTCCTCGTAGGACTCAGATTATTAAGGAGAGGTCGTACCCATGGATAACAGATAACATTAAGCTTATGATGCGCCTGCGCAATCAAGCCCACTTACGATGTAGAAATTCAGTTTCAGAGAGTAAAATATTATATTACAAGGAGCTCAAAGGTCTAGTTAACAAGTCTTTATATTACGAAAAAGTGGCCTATTTCAAACACAACATTAATAGTGAGATACATCGTCCCAAAATTCTATGGAAAAATCTGAAATCAACCTTATTACCATTTAAAAGTGTGTCGGAATTGCCGTCTCATCTCAAAGATCCTGATAAGATTAATTCCCACTTCTTGAATGTTCCAGGTGATGGTATGGCACCAGCATCATGTCTGGCTTTCTATGAGTCTCAAAGATTTAATCAGGGTGTTTTTTCTATTAATGCTGTAGACCAATCTGACATAATCAAAATTTTATCAAAATTTAAATCTAATGCAGAGGGCTTTGACCACATTACGCTTGACATGTTCTTTCTGACTCTCCCACAAACCTTGGATGTGCTGACTTCTATTATTAACTCTTCCATTTCTACGTCGACCTTTCCTGACCTATGGAAAATTGCAATTGTGCGTCCTATTCCTAAAGTCGCGAACCCAAGTACTTTAAAGGACTTAAGGCCTATAAGCATTTTACCTTTCTTGTCAAAAGTGCTGGAGAAAGTGGTAAATGCCCAACTAACGACATACCTTGAGCAAAATAACATTCTCCCGGAGGCACAATCTGGTTTTAGGAAGGGTCGTAGCACGGCAACAGCTTTATTAGATGTTACAGACAACATATTATCGGCTCAAGATGAAGGGTGTTGTACCCTATTAGTTTTACTGGACTTTTCCCGAGTATTTGATGCTATTAATTTGTCTCTTTTACTCTCTAAGATGACGTATTACGGTTTTGACGCTCCTACGGTTGCTTGGTTCAGGAGTTACCTAAGCAATCGTAAACAGCTGGTTGAAATTCCAGATGCCAATGGATCTACTCTTAAATCTAAAATGACTCCAGTGGTAAAGGGTGTTCCACAGGGATCTATACTGGGTCCGCCTTTGTTTATTTTATATAGTGCAGATATTGTTAATGTTATAAAAAATTCGAAATTTCATATTTATGCTGATGACATTCAATTATACATTTCTTTTAAACCTGAAGACTATAATACCGCAGTTAAATTGTTAAACGAAGATCTGGACAGGATCGTGGACTGGTCAAAGCAAAACTCCCTACTACTTAACCCGTCCAAAACAAAATTTTTGCTTTTCGGTTCTAAAAGTCAACTGGATAAAATTAACTCTAATCGTGCAAACGTGATCGTAATGGGACAATATATTGATCGTGTTTACGAGGCGAGAAATCTGGGTTTAATCATGGACCAAGAACTGCGTTTTGAGGCTCATATTGCAAACTGTGTAAAAAACTGTTTCTACCGTCTAAAAGTTTTGTACAAGATGCGCCCGTATCTGAGCGAAGACCTGCGTGTTCAGCTAGTTGAAAGTCTGGTTCTATCTAAGTTAAATTATGCCGACACCGTTGTAGGACCTCGACTTTTAGCACGTACCACGAGACTAATTCAAAGGGTTCAAAATGCTTGCGCTCGTTTTTGCTTTAACGTACCACCGAGGAGCCACATTACACCATTTCTAAACAAGCATAACATTTTAAAAATGAAGTCACGACGGAAATTGCACTTGGCCTGTCTTCTTTTTGGCATCATCAAGAATAAATGTCCGTCATACTTGTACTCGAAGCTTGCGTGGATAAATAGTCACCGGCAACGTAGGGCCAGGCGTTGTGCTCAGCAGCTGGCTACGCAGCATCACCATGGTGCAGCCTTCCGAGGAAGTTTTCGGTACGCGGCCTCCAAATGTTGGAATAATATTCCCCCACCGATTAGGGACCTAAAAAATATTAGTAGTTTTAAGGCTAGACTTAAGAAATTTATTTTGAGTTCACAAATCGAACTTAACGATGTGGACGAAGACAAATCGTTTATATAATTCAATAATATATTTATCTATTTTTAGATTTAATGTAATCATACACCTAATTCATTTTAATCATGCAATTTTACCACTTATTTAAATGACATATACCTAATAAAAAACGTACCATTATACTGTGAACCAATATAGTTCACTTTCACCTTTTCTTTTCTAATTGCAATTTACAATACTTCGATTTAAAGCAATAGCTGTGGGAATTTAGATAGTTTGGCACTTGGAAATATTTTCTGGAAGGCAGCTTTTTCTTTTTATACACTGGCTTTATTGTGTATTGTTGTATTTACTTATTTCTTCTAATGACGACTGATGGCTGATTGCAAAGCCGGTATCTGACGCGATTATGCGTCAATTGCGTCGAACGTCGAGTTGACTGATGAGCAATGTTTTCGCGTTATTTTATTTTATTATTGTGGATAGAGTAGAAAATTATAATTTGTAACCAGCATGGCACATATGTATTATTTAATATTTTCTTATTACTTTACACTATTTATTTACGTATTTTAATTACAATATTACCTAATACATAAACTTTGATATTTAATTCAGTTATTATTTTATTTACCCTCGTCCGTGCGTCACTGCGGGGTGCCAACTGAAAACCAGCGCTGGGTGTCCAACGCCCAGCAAATGCTGAGATGGTAACCCTTTCGGTATGGGCACGCTCAGCACAATTTTATTGTATCTTTGTTATTGTACCTACTGTTATTTTCTTTACCTTTTGTTTGTTGCTGTTGTGTTGTGTCTGTGTCGAATAAATTATTATTCTATTCTTTCTATTCTATTCTATGATTTTATTTTTGTATATTTTTACATTGGTCATAAAAATATTTTTACTACCTGTTTTACACAACTAACAACGTTTTATAAGTAATTTTTCAATGGAATTTGTACAAGATTTTTACTTTTACAAGGACCTACATTTTATATGTTGGTCGACTATTACTCGTAAACTTGTAAAGTGTAGGTACTCAGCTGTGATAGTTTTCCTTTTAATTTCGTTATAGGTATATATGTCGCAGCCATCTGGTTGAATCCGCCAGTCAATTGGACGCCTAGGCCGTTCATTAAACGCCGGCATTCAATTAAATGACTGAAGGACAACCAGCCAAGTTGTTGAACGCAACGTTTAACGGGATGGCTGGATGTCGTCTAGTTATTTAGTTAAATTGGGTATTGATGAGTTTGTGATCATGATTATGTGTGAATAAAAGGCAATGTTAGGATGTGTAGGAAGAGCGAGCGTAGCGAGCTCGGAACATGGGGCACCCCGACTCGGATAGGTTAGCTTCGAAGGGGATGGCGGGGACCCTGCATTCTCCTTTTTTTTTAAGCCCCGCGACTACGCCTATTAAATAAATTTAATCACTAATAAATAATATTTTTGAAGTGAAAACTTCTTTAGTCGCGTTGGGCATTTTTGAGATAGGAAAAAACTATTGAACTCGCGCATTACCGTCACCGTCACCGACCGTCGTAGCACTCGTAGCAGATTTTTTTTATTGATTTAGATCTTAAGGATCTTTCTACGTGGTTTGGTAAAGGGAGCCCAAATTTTTGTTATTTTTGCGATTGGACTTACCGTTTTCGATATATTTATGATTTTATATCTTAATAACCCCTCTCTCTTCCATAATAACCCCCATCTTTCATCATTTTTCATTGAATCACTTGGCTGAGTCTGGGTCAGTCCATCTTCAAAGGGCTGACTTTCAACACGCCAAGTTGTTAAACGTTGAGTGATTCTAGTTGAATTAACTATCCGCCAATGGACTGCAATCCACATTGGTTTTGTACATTTTACATAATGCGTCCATAACTGAACAGATAAACAGATATTTTTTTCTTTAAGGCGGCGATATACGACTTCCAATGATTTGTTTTTTTAATTGAACATGACGTCTAAACGACTAGTCTTATTTGTTTGACAAAAATATATGTTACTCTAGATAATATTTTTCGTATTTTGCTACGTGAATATTTTAAATTATATTTTTATAACATAGTTTAATTAATTTGTAAAGTTATGTCTAACGCGGATAAAAATTTAAGAATCACGCAAAACTATAAAACGTATTTTTATGAAACCTTCACCATTTTAAAGATCATTTAACTATTTATATTTAAGTATAATACTTGTTTTTTTATTTATAATAAATTAATTCTTCTCTGTCGTGTCGCTCTTAGCAGAGTGGTCGTGGTCACGTAGAGGCGTCCACGTTGGTAGTAGAGGCGGTCACAGCTATCAGCACGATCTCCCGCCATCTCTCCCTGTTGGCGGACTATTTGGCACAGTCAGATACGTGGCCTCCTATAGCAGATTTCACTTGGTCAGTCCAGCGCATAGGTGACCTGCCACGCGATCTGGTCCCCTCTACTTTTCCCTGTACAACCAGCTTCTCTATGGATTTGGTATCCCGCCTAGAGACGTGTCCAAATTTATCTTCCCCTTTTCCAACTCACTCACTGTCCGCGTCTCGGCCCCATAAAGAAAAATGGAGAATACAAGTGTTTGTATGAGCCTGATTTTGGTGGCCGCGGCCACTGCGAGTCGACGTGGCCACCACGTGCAGTGCTCCTGCCGTGACGTCACCGCCACTACCCGGCTCGCCATTATTCCCGATTGTGTGTTCAACTGCCGCTGCATCTCGTTCCGCCGCTTCCATAGTGCATGCTATTTTCACAGCATTTGTATACTGCAGCTTTCTTCAGTGAACAGTCGTTGTCTAATCACCTCGCTTCGCAACCCACATACTAGCTGATCCCGTAGGTTCTCTTCTAAAACGGCTTTAAATTCGCAATATTTCGACATCTTTTTAAGCTCTGATATGTATTGTAAGATCGATTCACCCGCATTTTGCCTTCTCTGTCGGAAACGATATCTCTCTGCCATGAACGACGGTTTTGGTTGATCAGTCATAATTTTCACCACCATTGTAGGTATACGTTTTTGCACTCGGTTTGTCCGGACTTGTTAAGTTACTCAAAAGTTCGTAAGCTTCGTCGCCCATTGTTGCAATTAATGTGAGTAACCAAAGTTCCTCCTTAACACTGTTCACTTTAAAGAACATTTCCATACGTTCCACGTACATTGTCCAATTGCCCGATCTTACATTATACTCCGATAACTTCCCGATAGACATATTTAAATTTATTCGTCAGCCCGCTTTTAATTTATATCCTCGTCGCCAATGAGGTGTTTAAGTAAAACAAGCGCGTGGCTAGTACCGTGGTTTATTGGGGGCTGTCTGTCCTTGACACAACCGCTGCATCGGCGCATACGCACTCACACATAGACACACATACATCACAGTTCTCATATGATTTGACCAGTACATATGGTATGGATTTGAACACTTTAAATGAGACTTTGACCTCTGAGTTTGTTTCGGTGCTTCTTCTCAGGGTAGTCAGCTAGGAAACACCGGCCTCATCTAGTTAAAACTGACAAAAAAAAATGTTGACGTGTAAAAGTGTTGATAAAACCTACTTACATAAATAAAATAATTTATCATTAATATAGAAGAGTTTGTTTGAAAATACTGGTATTCAGCTGCATCCAGTTAGACTGGAAGCCGACCCCAAGATAGTTGGGAAAAGGCTAGGCAGATGATGATGATAGAAGAGTTTGTTTGAACGCGCTAATCTCTGGAAGTACCAGTCGGATTTGTAAAATTATGATAAGGAAGGCTATGGGCTATCTAGCATTACGCTGCGACCCACGGGAGCAGAACAGTAACCAAACATGCGGGTAAAACCGCGGGGGACAGCTAGTCTAAAATATGAACACCCATTCCCGTTACACCGTCTAATTTCACAGTAAGTACCGATATCAATCGCCCTCTTTCTATCAAAACCTTGAGTGTTCTAAAAATAAACACAACCTAAATACACAATAATCCAATGTTATTATTTACAATACAACTTTCAACAAACTCATTATAATAAATTATTTGTAATAAAACCTTTTAGGCAGACTCGTTTGAGGAAGATCATGTAGGTGTAAATGTCAATATTATTCTCTAAACTGAAACATTGAGCTTTTTTTTTCATATAAAACCGGTCAAGTGCGTGTCGGACTTCGCACATTTCGGGGTTCCGTACCAAATGAAGGAATTATCAAAAAAAAAACTGATTTATGAATAATATATTGGTATTTGTTAGTAAAATACGTAAGTATTAATAAACATTATCACCTTTCAAGTTCATAGGTCAAAGGGTAGTTAAAAAATTATACTGAATTAAATTTTGTTGCAGACGACGGACAGACAGACAGACGAACACGTGAGTGACAGCAATATTATAGGGCTCCGTTTGAACCCTTTAGGTACGGAACCCTAAAAATACAAAATGTATTTAATTATTGAGTGGGTGACCGCCTTAATAACATTACTTATTATAATGTTTCCTGAATATGTATTAAAAGATACCGACAATAAAATATAATAAGTAATATTCTCTGTACTTAAATATTATGCTGCTTTAAATACGAAACCCAGAAACTTTGTGAAATATTGAAATATACACAGGCTGTAACGGAAATGCGTGGTCATATTTTAAATACTGTTTCTGCCCATACATTGCCCATTTCTGTTACACCCTGTATAAGGGTAAGTTAGTTCAACATAGCTTAACAGCTGAAATTTCGCATAAACACGTAATTTTTTAGTCAATATCACAGTTCACAAGCTTGAAAAGCTGTTATAAAAAGAAAGCAAGAACTCATTTATCATTGAAATTCGTTCCCATCGCTGTCAATAAAAAAATAACTAACTTCCAAAAAAAATACACTAAAAATAACTTTAATTTCGGCAGTCGGTGTTTGTGTTTTATTTCTTCGTTATTTGACACCGATTTCCGAAATTAAAGTTATTTTAAGTGTATTTTTTTTTTGGATGTTGGTTGTTTTTTTTTTGTAAAAATGTAAAAGAATTTTGAAAATCGGTCCAAAAATGACACAGAAATCTGTGGACATACAAAAAAAAAATCATACATACGAGTACAGCCAAACATAGAACTTCTTCCTTTTTCGAAGTCTGTTAAAAAAATGCCCAAAAATCTGGCAGCATTACAGCGTTGGTCCGCTTAGCAAAACTTTTTTTTGGCCCCCCAAAAATAAATTTTGCTAAAAATCCATACAAGCGCCTGGAGTCTTGGGGGAAAAGACCAGGGAGTGTGGAATTTTTACCCCACTAAAACCACCCCGGTGATCACCATCAGCCCATGGAAGGGGTCCCGTGACCTCTTAAAAGACGACCCCGGAAACCCTTTTGTACAACACCTGTTAGGGCACATTCCTGAGGGGACTGTATAGTGGTCGCCCTTTAGTGGTACCCAATACCTACTGAATACTGAATCTTTGGACGAAAAATAAGGCAGCCGTCAAGTGACGTTAAAATTGTCTAATTATACATATATTAATTTACTACTCACTTTATTCCCCTTATCCAGTGGCTAGCGAAGCCATCCTTGCATACAAGACGGTACTGTGACTGCATACACTGGGCTTTCGCCGTAAATTCTCCTAGCGAACAAGGTTTGCTCACTGCAGCGTTGGAGGCATTCCTAGCGCGGAACTGAAACCCTGGTGTTACTACCGTCACCACAGTGAATAGAACTAGAGCCTCCGGGAATCCTGGGAACAACAAAATGACAAATGTAAAACACGTGTAACTACACTTAGCAAACAAGATCTAGGAGAAATTGGTAAAATAGTTGTCTAACGAACACGTGAAAATTAAAACCCCTTTATTTACCAAAAGGGTTATTTTTTATCGCGCGTATCTTGTAATGTATGTACGAGTATGTAATATTCTTTATTATCTCATATCTTTCAAACCGCTGGATGAATAGACATAATTAAGATATCGTAAGATGCGTTTTGACAACCCAAGTCTTTTAGATATGTGACGTTTAAAAAATAAAAATGGCGGCTGTGAGATGCCATTGTTTGAAGTGTTTATTTTTTGGTCTTGTGGTGTATCAAAGTAAAAGATGCAGTTGGTGGGATTAAATCTTTGATTGAACTAAAATAAATTCCATCAACTGCTTCAGACTGCTTTTTTTTTTGGGGTGTGAAATCATCCAATGACATCCCCCGCTCTGGGTGGAGCGGGAGGGCGTGTCAGACTCTTACTGACTAAAACCCACCCCTGTTTCTTCCCTGCCCTGAGTGCCCAGGGGCGAAGTAACTCTGTTTCGAATTTATCCTCAATCCCTGGGCAGGCATCGGCCATGACGGGCCCCGTCATTATTGCTGACAACTCTTTGAGGCACGCGTGGAACACTACGCGCCGTCGACTCTCGGGCCTCGTGCTGATCGGACGGCGTTCTACCCATTACTCGCCGTCCGCTGGCCCGGGTGCATCAGACTGCTTGAGAAGTGACTTGTTTGGAACTTTCTAGTTGTTTTTTTTAGTCGGGTTTTTTTTCTGTTTCAGATATATAGACAGTATTATTTACTTGTTTTTTTAAGAGGTTTCTTTTCCCACGCGCGTCAAACGCGACATGCTTACGACGCTGCTCACAAAAAATGGTTTATTGATGCTTCTATTGGCTCTAGGTACATATTATAGACTGTTTTGAATTTTTTAATAGACTGAACATAATTTGAATGTAAGCAATATTCGTATTACGAGACTTGTAAATAAAAAATAAATAAAAAAATAAAAAAAGCCTTTTATTTCTTACTCAAAAAATTACAAAAATTTCTTACTTATTTAAGAATTACTAACTATACTATACTACTATTACACTAACTTAATCTACTTTCTGTGCTAGTAAGAACCCTTCGTTTATTGAAGGTGAAGGCCTCCTCTAGAGATTTCTAATTTTTTTTTCTTCTTTTCTCTTTTATTCTCATTGTTACTTGCTAAATCTGTTAGGATAGCATTTTATTGTTTATTTTGATTTCGTTGATGTTATTGTTATTTTTTGTTCTGTTTTATACATGCCACTACTATTTAATTTCTAATTAGCTCCTTATTACTGTAAATTAAATATTTCCTCTAGAGGGGTTTGGTCTACGTCTCCCACGGGGACCAGCCGTGTTGGGAGAGATGAAGATGGAGAGAGGGTAGTTCAGTTCATTGGAGGTTCCTGGTTATTCCGACTTGTGCAGGCCTTAGGCGCGGGTTTCAGTTGTGAAGGATTCAAAAAGCTAGTAATATTCTGAGATTTATTTTTCTTGATTACCTGTTTAATTTTTGTTTGTTATTTGATTGTTTTTGATTATTTAAAGCTTCAGGAGACTCTGACAGGAATCGTTTATTGGAAATGTTTCCTTTGGGTGTGCAGGTTTTTTGCTCCCGAGATTTCAATGTGACTATTTTGTCGTAGCGTAGCATTACATTTTCCCCAGATATCCGTTTTCTTTTGAGCTCTTCCTGGAGCTCCTTGCGTTTTTGTAAAACAACAGGTGAGTAATCTTCCTTAATATAAATGCCTGTATTTTCTAATAGTTTTTTCTTTTTTAGAAGCTGTAGTTTCCTGCTTGTCGTTGTGGTTGTAACTAAACGAGTAACGAGACTTGTATTAGAAACAAATGTGTTATCAAAGAACTAGCTGAAATAGTGTGTTTGTTTCCGTGTTATGTTGATTTCTGATAAAACTACTGTATCAATTTACACCAAATTTTGCATATTATACTATGAATAGACAAGTAATGTAATAACGGCGTTTTTTTTTTGAGTCCAATATAATATTTTCATAATATTCATACTCAAACTTCATAGTACGAAAACAAAGTGAAGGTTTCTCACGTTGCATTTCTTGCCCAAAGAAGTATAATTTATGTTGTTGTTTCCTGAAAATATTATCTCTATGTGGGTAAAAACAAATATTTACCTACATATCTTTGATTACACTCAAAATTAGTCACAAAACCACATTTTGAAAACACTTCAACCAAAACTTTGACACCTTACATTTTCATGATCGAAAAAGTATAATATTAGAGTTATTTCATGCAAATGTTTATCTAACACGATGTAATAACTACTTATAAATGAATATCTAAAGACTTCTCACTACTAACATTCAAAAAAGTCTTTAAAACATTTAATGTATACAAACTTTCGTCTGTCATTGACGCGTCCGCCGTATTCTAATCTTCTACTAAAACTTTTTTTTTAATACTATCAGTGCAAAATCGATAAAATAGATAAAATGCTAATTTTAATATAAAATAATCTTAACTTCTGTCTGTACACCTACAAATATGGTGAATAGGAATGCAAGTGTGAATAGAAACATAACCATGATTAGGATTTTCAATTTTATACCATATTTTTTTATTTTATTCATCAATAAATTGGAGTACCTAAATGCTGCAAACGATTTCTACTTTCTACACCTGCGCTCGTATTCACCTCGTTTGACGATACGTATTATATAACGTCTGGCATCTTTTATACTGTTCCTGACCTATTTCTGTCAGCGGCCAACTAGGCTCTTTTCAATTGCAAGAGAGAAAGATGCGACCAAGTAAGCTTATTAATTAGGTACTTCTTTTACGGCCGCTGAATACAATTTTCATAATTCATAAGCATTTTGCAACACTGGCTATTTTTAATCTGTAAAATTTAAAGCCTAATTGCAACGAATTGAATAATCTTAATCTGATATCTTGCCTGTTTTTAGAATACCTGAAGGGTTCACCCAGTAATAGGGTTGCAAAGGTTAGATGGTAGCAGTGAAATACCTCTACACTCCATTATAAAATAATAAGGATCATATCTAATAACTTTTTTTTTGTTCAACTATGATTTTTCACTGCTGGGTAAAGGACCTCTCTTTTCCAATTCTCTTTAGGTGGTCAGGCCTAGCTCCATGCAAAAATACCCATCATTCTTTACTATGAAATTGTAAAAACAGTTGTATCAAAGCAAATAAAAAAATAAATCATTATTTGCAGCTGTTTTGGATAAGTATCTAATAAAATATGTATAGTGGTCTAAAGATTTACACTTTATATTTTCATAAATCTAACCCTTGAGCTTACGTTATTTTATTTTTTCATTAAATATGAAAAAATAAAATAACAATAAATTTAATCATAAATTTAATCACAGTGTAGAAGCAGTATCACCATCTATACGAGTAATCTATTTAACGATACCGTGGGCGTGTGTATAATGTATGGCCACTAAATACTAGGTCAGTATTTGTAGCTGAGCATTCGCTCTCGATACGTTGCACCAATACAATTAGAGATAATGAAATTACAACTCTTTGACCATAGTTACAGAGCATAATACAACTCGCTCGTTGGTTAGGGAGAAATTCACGTTCAAACCATGTGCATCGTATTTTTTGTTGCTGAATGTATGATATGCATTGTACACGATCGATTCTTGGTCTACTAAGACCAATCATCCTATTGCGTTTACCGAATTTATTTGAGGTCGATGCAGCATGTTTTTTTCGGAGCCGCATTTAAACATTTGTACGAGTAACGAGATGAATGGCGACTTGCGAGGTGATACTCAAATACGAAGACAAATAAATATGTAAACAACGCGCTCTCGCCGTGACTCACGCGCTCGCGTTGTCAGTGGTTTTTCGAACGCGAGACAAAGGGCACGAGCGGCGAACGCGAACTTACCTACTATTAAAATATTCGCCTGCATTCAGCATCCTATTAGATGAGTACTAAGTTCCTTGATACTCTAGTAGCTCGCATACCGCCACTATTTCAACGTCCTTCATGTTCGTGTGCGACCATCGAATTGCTCACCCCGCGAATGTGTAGTTCGCGACAGCACTGGACATACGAATGTTTCGTTGAAAGACGAGGTGAATAGCGAGCACGATTGTGTAAATGCGGTATTACATACGTTTTACTTACTTAGCCACATTCTCATCGTTTGCTGCCATCACTGAGGTGATGCCTATGCTAGGTACCTCCTTAAGACGAAGACCAATGACAGTTAGTAGGTATTGAAAGGCCATTATGTGCCTATTGATTGGATTCTGAACGCGATTCTCCAATATATAATAAAAAACGTTTCACTTTTCAGTTTTTTCCCGATTGAAATCTTTCCCGACGCACGATACAGCGGCAGAACGATTTACTTTTCAGCGGTTCACCGATAAAACTTTTCATTGACTTGCCGTTACAATAGTTCGTCTATCCCGCGCATAGCATATTGCATATTCTAAAAAAATCTTTCTTACAAAAAAATAGAACCGGTTTTTAATTTTTGAAGTCGGTCTTTTTGGTTCTGTTTCTTCGTTTTTTTACACCGATTTCAGAAATTAAAGTTATTTGGGACTTTTTTGGTTTTTTTTTTGGAAGTTCACTTTTTAGTTTTGATTCCTCATTAAATTATAGCAATACATAGACAAACGATCGCAGTAATCGCGAGTCGTTTGCTGTTAGTTATTGAAGAGTTCCACTGTCTATCTCCTAGAACCTCCTTTTTTGAAGTCGGTTAAAAACCGGCCAAGTGCGTGTCGGGCCACGCGCTGTGTAGGATTCCGTAGTCACCCGTTATAACATGCGGACTTAGAAGGAGGTTTTATGTTTATTACGATCAACATATAATTAAGTTCATGGTGGTAACCGTTCATCGGCGAATCGTGTCTCGGAAAATTGTTTCAGAATCATGTTATCAGATCGCCATTCAATTCTTTATCCTCAATCATTTACCGTCTTTCCTTTCTCCTCAGTACTAGCATACCTACATAATGTATTTTCTATTTCGAAATGGCGATGGTGACTCTAGACTACTTAGCTGATTGAAACAATACCTATCTTTCATCGATATTGCCTTGCCTTTCAGGTGAGATTGATTTGCAACCTTCATGGTTGGTTGCAACCCTGTAAAGTCATTTAATTAGCCTAGTCCCTCTCATCAAATTAATATGAATGTGGGTGGCTCTAAGGGTGCAGGAATACCAACGAAATGATGGATGGTTAGTGTAAAAATATGGCCAAAACCCGGCCAAGTGCGTGTCGGGCCACGCACAGTGCAGGGTTCCGTAGTCTCCCGTTATAACTTGCGGACTTAGAAGGGGGTTTTACGTTTATTACTATGAACATATTGAGTTCATGGTATTAGGGATAATCAATCTGCCTAGCCTTTTCCTTGTCTTTTTTACAATAGGATAATAATGTTTAAATTAAAAAATAAAACAATTTAAAATTTTGAAGAAATAAAACCTTTTTTTAAGGATTTTGTGTTTAATTTTTTGATAGATTTCCTTCAAAGTTTGTTACATATACTACCATCACGATTTTTTTTCAAATTTTTTAAGCCAACTGTATAGCTTTAAGTGGGAGGACGCTCGACGCGAACAAAAAATATCACTTTAAAGTTTAATATTTCGCAAACGAATCACTGAATCGAAAAATAGTCTTAACAACCCCGATACAAGGTACCCCATACTATAGGATGGGCGAGAAAAAAAAGCCATACCCACTTTGCAAATAAAATAATCTTTTTCAAATTTTTATTGTTCCGTTTTATAAATTGATTAAAATAATACCCATGCAAAATTGCAGCTTTCTAGTACTAACAGTCTCTACGCTATGCCTCAGAGAGACAGGCAGACCGAAACTATAGGGGTTCCATGTCCTTGTTAGGACTACGGAACCCTAAAAAGGCGGTGACTATTGAGATGACGGCAAATAGAGACGGACGTAAGAAAATAACAGGCCGCATCGACCCCAAAAAATTACGATAAAACCGGGAGGATGATGAGCGCCTCTCATCAAAATTCATACAACTTTTCAAGCAAAATTGACTTGAAAATTGACGCTTTTTTTATGTAATCATTTGACTCGTAAGCCGTCCACTGCTACCCGGGCCTGCGGACGGCGAGTAGTGGGTAACTCGCCGTCCGATTAGCACCAGGCCCGAGAGTCGACGGCACGTAGTGTTCCACGCGCGCCTCAAAGAGTTGTCAGCAATAACGACGGGGTCCGTCATGGCCGATGCCTGCCCGGGGGTTGAGGATAAATTCGAAAGAGTTACCTCGCCCCTGGGCATTCAGGGCAGGAAGGAACAGGGGTGGGTTTTAGTCAGTAAGAGTCTGACACGCCCTTCCGCTCCACCCTAGAGCGGAAGAAGTCATTGGATGATCTACCAACCCCAAAAAAAAAAAAAGGCGTCGACTGCTGGACAAAGGCCTCTCCCAAGGGTCGCCACAACGACCGGTTCTGTGCGTCTCGCATCCATTGGACTCCCACGACCCTCACCAGGTCATCGGTCCATCTTGTGGGAGGCCTTCCAGCGCTGCTTCTTCCGGTAGGCGGTCGCCACTCCAGAACCGTTCGGATTCCTGATTCGGTCACGCAAGAAAACTCTGACTTTAAGCCTTCTGATGAGATTCATTGTAAACCACCACGTTTCAGTGCCACATGTCATCACTGGCAACACGATCTGGTCTAGTTAAATATCTAACAATCGTCTTGAGATACTTTGGTATGTGAGACGAGAATATACCGCGCAGCTTCCCAGACTTTTGATATAATTTTTAGGTACGAATAATCCCTCTTTAGTCTATTATCAGGCAGTGGACATATTTTAGCCCAAGTAGTTTCTTCCCCAGTCTGTGTCCCAGCAGCAAATTCAAATTCAAATTTTTATTTCTTTGCCAACATGGGTGCAAGATGTTATACAAGTTTATTTAATGTTCTCCACGCTCTGCCAACAGCAGGAACGAGCCAGATTATTTATTCAAACTTATCAAATTTTTTTGGAATTTAATTAATTAATATTGACACATTTCTATGTGAAAATGGAACAGTAACTTCCTGTATAAGTTACTGTTCTTTTTTCACATAGAAATGTGTTTTCTATTCTTATAGAAAATGTAAGAGCTTTATACACACTTGGCTTCCTAACTTTTCCATCTGTCAAAAAGAAAAGTCTTCTTTGTTGCACTTGAACTCCCTGTATCCTCCTTTAAGTTTCTATTTATGGTATTTTATTAGCACATACGTGAGATGTCAATGTTTTGTCTAAACATTATGTTCGTGACAGACCAATTCACAAGAAATTATACCAACCGACCTTCGTATCAATCTTATACTTAGCTTTGGTTAGCACTGTACCTACTGAAAATAGCCCAATATAGGTACACAAGTTTTACGTAAGAAAATACATTATGCTATGTTTTATTCCATTAAAATATAATGACTTGAATTGAAAAGAATCAGCATTGTCATTCAACGTGGCATTGCTGTCGAATTTTTACACGTGGCATGTGGACGAATTTTTTGATGGCCAAGATGTCCTGTTTGCAGGGTCAAAAAAAAAAAGAAAGGGTAAAGGAACCTAACACAAAGATGATGAACGATGATGATGAAGATGATCATCATTTAGTTTTGTTGTTTTCAGTCAATCAAAGTGTAGCAAAAATTACAAGCCAATGGTAAAACGAGATAGAATATACCTACTTATAAGAACTAATTAGCTCGTTTCTAATTAATTTGTCGTGATTACGATGCAGTACGGCACGACGTGGAGTGGCAAAGGCGCTTTATTTGTTGTTGCTGGTTCCGTCAAAGGCTTGTGACGGTTGCATAGGACTCATGGGAGCATTAATTTCTGGCTTTGCGTGTCTATTTAATTATGTGTCTGTCAAAGGCTTTAAATATGGTTCCATTAGCTTAAAGGCCATCAGATTTGGTTCTGCTACGATATCACTGATTGCAAACTTAATTTTCGCACACAAAAACTGACTTTAATAGTACTATACGATTATTGTCGATAAACAATGTGCTTGGACTTCATTTCATTTAAGTATTCATAAACAATTTATATTGTGTTGAATATATACACATGCAATGTACATACAAATACAGAGAATTATGGATAATTATTAATTAACATTCCAAGTGAAATTCAAGTAGGCATAGTGCTAAATAGTTTTGAATATAATGGTGCCGATTCTGTTCTGCACAAACTAAACTTAATTTAGGCTATTGCTATCATTTTCTCTATGATAAAACAAGAAAGAGACGGACGCAAATATATTTCTAAAATATTTCCATACAAATTAAGGGTACACGTAAAAACATGTCGACTAAAAACACGGTAAAGTGCAAGGCGTAATCTAGTTTGACATTTCTAACTTAGTTGATAGCTATAGGCGTCCTTTTCTAGCACTGCCTTTTAGTAAAAGATAGCGATTCTGTAATTTTAGTTTAGTTAATGAATAAGAGAATCGGCACCAATGTCAAACAGTTTTAACTGAAACAATATCCGCCACAGATTCGCACAGGTACAAATTAAACACGTAAACCTTCCTTATGAATCACTCTGTCTATTGGTGAAAACAGCATAAATATCTTTTCAATAGTGTTTGAGTTTATCGTGAACAATAGGTACAGACAGACGCGGTGGGGCACTTTGTTTTATAGTATGCAGTGATTCATTAATATTATATTCATTAAAACTACTTATAGGTATTTTAATTGATTAAGTATACATATTGTCATTGATATATAAAAAAAAAATTGAACACATCGGAAATATCCCAAATATTTCCGATGGTTTCAAATTTATTTTAGCACGTACGACGCATCAGTTTATCTTCTTTATGTATTTGTGTGTACAACCGTATTGAGTTATGGAGTGAAATACTCATGTTGAATGTTTCTCACGTCTGAAGGTTGCATCGTTAGGCAGAGATTTCAACTCGACAACCTAACTACACTGCACTTGGTCGAAAATGATTGGGAGGGGGGGTTAAACTATTTGTAGGATACCTACTACATCGTTAACACTGTTTAAAATCTTCGTCCAAGACGGGGTTTTACACAAAATCAGGTACAAATACTACTTCTGTACTTAATAATTTTTTTATTGAAAAATTATAAGTACTACCTTTTTTCTTATCCCAAGAGAGTAAGAGGAACTCTGGAAGTGACAACGGTGATCAACTAAACTGCCGAACGACTAATATACAGAGGAATAAAGATTTTGTGAAATATGACGTGGCTAGAAAGGTCACCCCGACTGTCAAGATGACGGCAAACAGATTGAGGAGATTAGTATGGAAAATCAGAACACGCTGCACCAACTCCAAATAAATGGGTGTTGTCGCTGCAAAGAATGTACCATTCAGCTAAACTACACTGAAACAAAGGTATGTTTCAGTGTAGTTTAGCTGAATGGCAATTTTTTTTATTAAATTGCGACTTGTGTTACAAAGTAATAACCACTTGCATTGCATTTTATGTTACCATATTCTTTGGTACCTACCTACATATACAAGATGAGCAAACTTATAAAATAAAATATAGAAAAAGAAGAATTACTGAAAAAGGTGAAACGAAACATGGAGAGTCCGCTGCACCAGCTGGATCTTCCGGATGAGGAGAAGGAGGTCGGAGAAAGGGAAGACATCCCCGAATTGAGAGACAGTAAGGAAAAATATGTTACAAAATAATATCCTGGCCGAAATGGGGTTATCGAGTTTGAAGACGCAAGCGGATGCAGAGTCAGGTAGAAAAACGGCCGATTCAGAAGATATTCTATCGGCTGAGCAAGTCGAGACCGAGTGGAAAACAGAGATGTCTCAAGGTCAACTTACAAAATTTTAAGGATCTTATAAATTCCTCGCTTTTTTTAACGAACTATTCGACCTACAAGATTTGTGCTCTTCTATCTGTATTTGTTCGTTTTTCTCTGTAAGTGTTTTTGTGTGTGCATAAATTTAAAAAAAAAAAAATAAGAATAAGGCTGCCAGTCTTATCTTCCCGAGTATCTTTATTTCGGCAATGGTCGTCAGGTCTTAGTTCTTGTGAGTGCGCCGAACATCACTGTGACATTCAACTTAGGTTAGGCCTGACATTTGTCAGACCAAATAAATGGAAAACCTAAGTTATGTGTCTCGGTTTGAGCACGTTTCGGGCCGTGGTCGAAAGGGAATGCATTCAAAACCACATTCTCGTCGTCTCGTATGGAAGCAATTCAGTCGGTGAATCGGACCCGCTACTGATAGCGTAAATGAACGCTCATTCTTTTCCGTTCAGTTCCCAGTTCACATCACTGGTTCATATAAAATCGAGTCCGAGAAGTTATATAACAGTTCTTTGTTAAAAGAGTCGATAAATAACCTAACATTATTGGTTGACATTCGAATAATTTTACAATAAACTATTTTAGGGACTATGATTCGGTCCGATACTATTTTTAGAACAATAATGGTGCCGATTCTGTTGTGCACAAACTAAACTTAATTTAGACAATTGCTATCTTTTTAGAGCTGTCAAATTTAAAACTAATATTTCCATACAAATTAAAGGACGGCCGGAGGAAGGGTCGACTAAAAAGACGGTGAAGAGTAAGGCACAGATTAAAATCAAAGCTGGCGGCGCGTGCGTCATGTTGCAGGAAGCGGAATGTTGCCACTTAAATTTTAATATTTTTTTGCGCTGTATAACATTTTAGAAGTTTTACTCATTGTTTTCTGCACCGGTCGACGTCATGACGTTGGCGCCGGCTGTCGCTGAAAACCAGCGCTGGGGCTCTGTCTTGCATAGGGTCATAGCACTTAAGCTGAGCGATGGCCGTTTTGCGTGGATGTGACGCATTTTTTCCCCCAGTTTTTCTTTTTCTTTTTGTGTTTCTCTGTTTTTTGCGTCATGTTTACCGTAAATAAACGTATTTTCTTTTTTTTCTTTCTTCTAAGGCGTAAACTAGTTTGACATCTCTAACTTAGTTCATAGCTATAGCCGTCCGTTTCTCGCACTGCCTTTTAGTAAAAGATAGCGATTCTCTAATTTTAGTTTAGTTATTGAACAAGAATCGGCTCCAATATCTAATATTACCGATCATACGTTTTTTTTTTTATATAAATAATAATACTAGCTTCTGCCAGCAGTTTCGTCAAAAAATATCCTAAATGAACACACATCAAATTCCAGTTCCAAGACATGGTCTATCCGTATGCCAAATACAGTTACCCATTTGCCATTGACCTGGTGGTCCAAAATCGAGAGAGACTTCAAGTTAGCCCAGGATAGAATATCCTGGCGCAGAATTGTGAGGAGAGCCGAGCCAAATAATGGGAACAGGAAAGGTCCAAGGAGAAGAAGATTAAAGCATAATACACTCATTATGTTTCGCCCGAGTCTTTGTAGAGATACTCCCCACAATAAAGCCAATCGAGATTTATTAGCAAACAACGAAACAGTTTTACTCCTTTCTAACCCAAGATAACTTGTATTACAACATTATAACTTATCCTAGATGAGTCAACAATCTTATTTAAAGTGAATTTTATTATTGAGTATAATAATTATCACTGTTTAACCATATTATGGTTAGATTTTTTTTATAAATAAGGCTTTTATCCTAATATTTGATTTCAGAATTCGTGATAATAATACATACGCTAAAAGATTTTAAAGTTTAATCCGTCAGGCCCCTCGCGTCTCCTTAAGGAGACGCTACAATAGGTTTTTAATTGTGTCTGCTAATGAGGGGATTGACGGGATTAAATTGTGACCCATTCTTTTTTGGGAATTTTAAATACTAATAGACACCTAACTTAGAATCAACTTAAAATTTACATAAATACAAACTTAAAATACTTGAGTTGGTGGCGCTGGATTTAAATTAACTCGAATTATAACATCAAGTAAGTATAGTTAAGTTAGCTCACCGACTAAGAATTTATCCATACATTTAAATAAATTTGAAATATTTAATTATTTATTACTATTCTACTGCAAATATGCCATTTACTGTAAATACATTTCATTAATTCCTACTAATTATTTTAGTAGTCTGCGGTTACTTAGTCAATAATCTTGATTTGTGGTCATGGTGGTACATCCACAATAATGCAAAATATTATTATGTTGGTACTTTCTTTCTTTTTAATCCCATAATAAATATTAAAGTATAGAAAAACATTGTTGTTTTAAATTCGCAGCCACAATATTTTTTTCATGCCAGTTTTGTTTAGATAAGAGAAAAAAAACTTGCAAAATAATACAGCGTCTGTTTAAAAGACCCTTTGATCGGTGAGAATCTTATTAGAATAAAGTTAACAATAAACAAGGACCTGTATAGCACTTACCTCTCATTTTCATTCACTTCCGTTTCCTCCTTGTATATTTTTTCTTCTATCAACAGAGATAGCATTTACTTTAATTGTGCCATTTACATTGATTTATTCATCAAGGTACTTTTCCTCAGCTAATATCTACTTCCTGTTTTACTGTAAGTTTTTGTTGAACTTAGATTTTTTTTAAGGCTCTTAAAGTATTGAACAATTATTGTTTAAAACCCTGGCAGACACATAAAATTAGGTTGATTTTTAGGGTTCCGTACCCGAAGGATAACCAACGGGACCCTATTACTATGCCTCAGTTGTCCGTCCGTCTGTCAGCGGGCTGTATCTAACGATCCGTAATAGGTAGACGGTTGAAATATTAATTTATATAGCGGCTACAGAAATACACGCTTTTTTTTGGGTTGGTTGGGAAATCATCCAGTGACTTCTCCCGCTCTGGGTGGAGCGGGAGGGCGTGTCAGACTCTTACTGACTAAAACCCACCCCTGTTCCTTCACTGCCTGAGTGCCCAGGGGTGCGGTAACTCATTTTCAGAATTTATCCGCTACCCCTAGGCATAGGCATAGAAATACTCGTTGTGTGAAAATTTCAACTGTGTACGTATTACGGATCATGAGATACAGCCCAAAAAAAACAAAAACACATGTTTCTTGAAACGTGTTTTTTTAGTTTTTTTTTTAGTTTATGGTACGGAACCCTTCGTGTGCGAGTCCAACTCGCACTTGGCTGGTTTTTTTTTTTTATTTCACCGGGTACTAGAATCATAATAACTATTTTTTATTTACATACTATAAACAGTAAGTAGGTACTATTGGCATCTCAACAACAGTATTTTTAATAAGTCTGAAAGTCTTCTCAATTTACTGCAAATATATTGTCTGTAATTATAAGTAGGTATTCTAGATCAGATTGTGTTCCTTAATAAAAAGAGACTTTGACCTCTGAGTTTGTTTCGGTGTTTTTTCTCAGGGTAGTCAGCTAGGAAACACCGGCCTTATCTAGCTAAAACTGACAAAAAAAATGTTGACGTGTCAAAGTGTTGTTAAAACCTACTTACAAAAATAAAATCATTTATCATTTTATTTATCAATAGAATAAAATATGATCTATTCTCAAACAACCTTCTTTAACTTCGAAATCTGAAAATATCTCCAAAATAAGCGCTTAGTTATTCTTTTTTTATCATCGATAAGCTCGCTTTTGACCACAAACTAAGTACACGATCGTTAATTTATTTGCAAATATACAGCTATTATTATAACTTCTATAAATATCACTCCACTCAAGAACGTACAATAAATTTGATAGCCGCCAACTTTTTCAGTATTACGTTCGCGGAAAATTGGCGCGCTTTTCCTCAAATTCTGAAAACCGTGAGGCGCGCTCGACGACCGAAACACGACTGAAAGCCCGAAAACGATAAACATCACACGTTATATCTCGATCTTATTAGCGAGATCACTCTAACAGGTGTTTGTGTACCTAATGCATTGGTACCTAGAGATAACTCGGTTTTGGGGAAATTCTTTAGATTATACAATTTATACGGATATCCATACGGATTGCTTTATTTTTTTAATAAAGCAATAAATGGTTGTTTAGTTGCTGTTTATATTTGAGGAAATAACTCGATTTTGGGGGACATAATGAGTAAGGAAGTAAGTTTTTAAGTCAAGAGTGAATACTTCTAGGCAAGCGTGCATCGTCCCTCTTCGACCACATCATCGGTTACTATCAGATGAGATATTGGTCAAACGCTAGCCTAATAAAATATATATATTGGTCAAAAGAAAGCAACACAATGTTATGTTTATTTTATGAATCATTTTTATACATAACTCAATTAGAATTGATCATAGATGTGCAATGAAATGGAATGATAAAAAAAAAACAAAATTTTATTGAATAAAGAAATGATTAGATGTTTTAAAATGATTACATTACTTTTTAAAGATTAAATTTTAGTTAAAATGGTCCGCTAACTAATGCCATTTATGTTCTAATTTAACATTGCCCTCGCTATGAGCCTACTATATTTTAAAGCGTGTATAGTTTTTAGACACTTGCAGTCGCCAACAATATGAACATTGATTATGGGAAGCAGTGATCTCGTAGACTTAGATTGTAATAATCTAAGCTCGTAGAACTATTTACCTTGCGAAGCCACAACGAAAGATTTAAGGTCAGATGGTGATTTTTAGTTATATATATTATTGACCCAATTTTGTGTTTTAATTCAAACTTGATCATTTTTGAAAAATAATTTTAATCTTAATCATACCTTTTATCAAATGCAATGTAAATAAAATATTTTAGTTTAAAAAAATCTATAAAACACAATTTCTTCATTTTATTTTTCGTATATTTCTCAGAAAACCCTTTCATTTGTTATGCATGAAAGGTTCTCCCGCCATCTTTGGGGAGTCCGTCATATTGGTCACTTAGCTAACCATCATTGTCATCCAAACTGAACAAGTATGCAGAATTTCAGCTGAATCGGAAACGGGGAAGCTCGTGTCTAAAGTAATAACAACCGCACGGGTCGATCCATCAGGTTAAGCTACGCTTGCCGGGATTGGTCCATGGATGGGTGACCATCTTTACATACCGAGACTCTTCCGTTCTTCGGAAAGCACGTTAAGCCGTTGGTCCCGGCTGTCAATCGTGGATCTTTGACAGTCGTTACGGGTCGTCAGAAGCCCGAAAGTCTGACAACCAGTCTTACCTAGGGGTATCATTACCCAGTAACCGTGTTGTGGGGGTCAGATAGGCAGTCGCTTCATGTAAAATACTGGTATTCAGCTGCATGCGGTTAGACTGGAAGCCGACCCCAAGATAGTTGGGAAAAGGGTAGGCAGATTTTTTGAGTTACAGTTGAAGCTAATAAAATGAGTTAAAATAATTTTAACGAACTTTTTCGTTCAAATACCCCATAGTCCCCAGATTTCATCGTTTAAAAGGGGTCTCCTTTTAATGCTAGCGGCTCTTTCAGTCAACTGCTATACAGTTTGTAACAATCATTTTTAACATCTGTGTAAATTTTACTATTGTTTACAATAAAGCACATCAATTAAGCAACAAGTTTTGGGTTGGCATACAGATGTCTTAAAGTAATTTAGACAAATGACTTTAACTAGCGGCCCAACCCAGCTTCGCCCGGGTTGTACTTACAATATTATTTTAGTCCGTCAGATAAATTACCAAAAAATATTGGACACGAACGACAAAAATTAAAACGATACAGTGCGATGTTGTTTTTACCACCAAATGACGAAACACTCTTGAACTTTAATAATAATAATTTACTTTCTCTTCACAAATGTACAGTAGTAGTGCTTAAAAGTAGCTTAAGGATAACTTTAAATTTGAGAGAGACTGGTGCTTGAAATGGGCAATGCAAGCAACGCCTGTGGTAGTAAGTTACCAGGGCCCCACGACGCTTCATTATGTACGAGCTTATATTGGGTGTTTTTATGAGACTGTAGGGAATTAACAAGTATGATAAAAAGAAAAACAACGTGACGTAATTAACATAAAAAAAACTATAATGGAAACATAAAAGCGTGAATTTGGTTGAGTGTTGTGTACACGTGTAAGTGTAATTGAGTTGATTTGTGTAGGTGTAGCGTTTTTATTTTTGTGTGAGATAATGTGTAAGTCAAGTAAAAGGAGTCAATAATTTTTCAGTAGCTTCAAAATCCATACTTTTCAGCCACGTACTCACAGAAGCCTTACAGCTACTTTTGGGCTTCTGGTAAATGGAAAAAGCGGTGTTTGCTTTATTGTAGATGAATGAACCAAGGAAGCAATAGAATTTGTGAGAAAAGCTGGTTTTAAATAAGGCGTTATGGCATACCGTACCCTTCCTGCGTTTTCCTATAGATAAGTCCGTACTGTAAAGCAACTGGGAGTGTTTTTTTTTTAAATTATGTAAAGTAAAAACTTCTGTATGAGTGTCAGGACATCCCATTTAGTGTAAACTTGTGCAGTAGGGAATCGAAAAGGAAGTCCAGCTCCAACCTTGAGTATTGCCCGCTGCGCTCTTTCAACCTCCAGAATGTGAGTTTTTGCCTCGTCTCTCCCCACGAGGTTACGCAACAGTTAATAAGAAATTGGCAAAGGGCATCATATAGCATTTTGATTGATTGACGATCAGCAATGTGTTTGAGTGTATTAAATATATAAATAACCTTGCGAAGTCAGGTAACAAGAACCCCCAAGTGGGATTGAATGAAAATACTCAGGTGTCACTTTAGACCAATTAAAGTGACATCTAAGTATTTTAGAGAATCTGTTCTTTAGAGGGTCGAACAGTCGCAATTAGTCAACACCGGGTGGTGACATGAATGAACAATGATAGATAGAGCCGCAGAAGGTAGAAGGTCTTTTCTAAGAGCAAATGATTTGTATTTCGTTTTTGTGGCATTAAGGGTAAGCACATTGTTCTTCAGCCATGTGCTGAAATGCAGATTGCGCATTACGAAAAACATCGTCAGCTATTTTCGTAGAACAAGAGCGCAGTGTCATCAGCAAAGGCCTATTCTTCCGTTCTGAAGCTGTAACTGACATAGATCGTTGATATACATTGATGATATACATTGTTTACCGTAAATAAACGTATTTTCTTTCTTTTTCCTTGTAATCAAATCAAATCAAATCAAATCAAATCTCTTTATTGCATTCATGTGTTACATTTAGTTGTGAAAATATGTAAGTAAGTTCCAACATGAAACCCGGTTTGGGCACGGCAACATAATAATAATTTTTACATCATAATAATAACATAATATAATAGTAAGATTATGTATATATATATTTATCCCAATCATTAATTACTAATCATAATACCTTAGACTATAATATTTTGATCAATTTAAATTCACTAATTGAACTGCAATGTCTATAGTTAGAATGAATTATTAATTCTTTGAACAATTACTGTAACAATTAAATTATTTTTGTTATTATTAACTTACTACTATTGCTATTGTTATTATCGAATTATTGTTGTTATTACTGAATTATTATTGCTATTTCTGAATTGATAATTTAAATATATAATTGGAATAAATAGGGTATTTTGTAGATTTTTTATTTAGTTTTATGATTTATATATGATGTATACTCACTAAAAACAGTGAGGGTCCAAGTATACTTCCTTGCGGAACACCATAGCTTATATTGACCTCATCACTGGTCCAGTTGCCTATTCTCACTACTTGCGTACGGTTGTTGAGATAGTCTTCAAGAAGTAGGAGGGGAAGTCCTCTCATTCCTATCCTGACCAGTTTCCTCAAAAGGTCTTGGACAGAGACCGATTCAAAGGCCTTTGCCAGATCTAAAAATGTGGTTAAGCATTTTCTTTTGGAGTCTAAATTGGAAACAATAGCATTAGTAAGCTCATGCAGCACGTCAGCAGTAGATTTTCCGCAAAGCAAACCGAACTGCGACGCTGAAAGAAGGTTTTTTGATTCCAAGAAACTCATTAGGTGGTTGTTTATTAAACGGTCTAAAATTTTAGACAAGGTTGGTAGTATTGAGATTGGCCTATAATTTTTGACACAGTCTCTGTCACCGCTCTTGAAGATGGGTTTAATTAGAGCGGTTTTAAAGACCCGAGGATAAACGTCCGTAGAAAGAGCCAGGGGGAGGAGTGAGCAAGTGCTTGTATCGATTTTACCCGACATTTTGTTCACTCCCACTGCACAATTCTCCCTCAGGTTTAAAATAAGCAACTCAATCTCATTTTCGTCCGTAGGAAGAATGATTCTACCGTTTTTGTAAGGCTTTGGCCGTTTTGGTCAGAACAGCTAGCCCCCCGCCCACGCTTGTTATACCCATATTAGCAAAGAAGGTGTTCATCTCATATATTATTATGCTCTTTTTGGGGTTCTCGCTCGATATAAGACTGCATGAAGAGTCAGGCAGGCTTAATTTGCCACAGATTGATTTGATTATCCCCCAGAGTCAGAGTCAGAGTCTTTTTGTCATTGTTAGCCTTCGCAATCTCTTGCCTTTCAAAAAGATTTTTTTGCATTTTTAAGAGAGCATTGCAATGATTCCTGTACCGCTTCTAAGTAGTTAAGATGATTTCATTATTTGGGTTCTGTTTAAACTTCTTGTATAGATTGTCTCTATTCTTTATGCAGCGCAATAAACCATCAGTTAATCAGGGGCTTGTTTATTCGTCTTCTTGATGGAGTTTTAATTGTTTTGGTATTATTTGACATGGTTGTGCTTATTATTAATCTAGGAGTAAAACAAAAATTCTGTTTTTTATTGAAAACAGCGCATCTATCAACTAGTTAAGAAAAGTCAAAATTGCGGTGCTGCCACGGTTAAATTTATTATTAAAATCACATGTTATTCATATAGATATATAAATTTGAGCATAATGAGGTTTTTATTATGAGCAGGTACAATGATGCAGAAGTTATATTTTGGTACCTATATAAAACGTCCATATAAATCGTCTCATCGGATAGCTGCGGTTACGCATTTTACATAACTTTATTGTTCTCTCGCTCTATTTACTTGTTATTTTAAATTCAATTTACATATTGTCTTGTTATACAGTCCACTCGCGCTTTATATCGGGTGTAAATAGACAGTTTTTGAAGCCGAAAGCCACATATTCTTCTCCCTTATTAAGATCACTTTTTCACTAGACCACACCTGCGAATCCACTGCTTTTGGAGATATTGAAGGTCAAAGACACATTTTTTTTACTAAAATGAGTTCCAATTGTTATTATTATTACTAAACAGTTTTCCAAACAAACATGACCTGAATTTTTGGTTTTTAATAACAAAATACGCGGCTCAACTTTATGATAAGGACATTTGAGTAGACTCTTCAATTTTTTTTGTGCAAAGTACTTGTTATTTTAAGCAATTTCACGAAGTTTCAAGTTTAGGAAATAAATACTTTCGGAGATAAAAAATATCAAACTTTGAAATAACCTCAACTTTTGCACTATTTTATTACTTTTGACGTAATTTCAACAGCTGGTGTTGCTATTTTAGGGTGTTCTAATAATGCGTTTTGATTATATAAACAACAAGTCGACGTGCAAATTTTTATGTTTTTTCCTAATTCGCATTTTAATTAGTTATTTTACTTGTATATAATAATTTCTCAGTGATTAGTGTTTTTTGGGTGAATAACTACGAAAATTTTGATTTACTGACTATTTAAAGTTTTTTTTTTCTCTTGTGGTATTTGCTAAAGGTAAAACGAAAGGTGAGCGTGGGTGCCTATCCTTTGTTACGCAAGAGCGAAGGAGTTGCACTTCCGGAAATTTTTACCCAAAAGTTAACAAAAAATAACCTCAAAATGAGATTTTAAAAATTCATAAAAAAAAATGCATTTCCTAAACTGAAACCCCCGACGCTCAAAAATATATCTTTACTGGATAGTAAAGATATATTTTTGAGCGTCGGGGGTGGGGAGGGGGGGGGGGTAGAACTTTACAATAAGGATTTATTGTAAAGTTCTTCCAAATACGCATTTGAAGTTACAAAATCGCAGTAAATACAAAATCAAACGTATTCGACCAGTACAGTATAGATTCAAACATTCATTGGCAATCTCGCAAAGCAATAGGTTGGCGCTTCGCTTTGACTTACGACCTTCTTCTTTAAGTGGTTTCTGTACTATAGACACGCACACACACTCACTTTGTCTGAACAGTTCATAATTTCAACAACCTTAGTATATGGCATGGCAGCGTAGTGGATAAGGTGTCCCGTTTTATATAGTGGCGATCCGTGTCTTTAGAATACAACACAAAAATAGTCACAAAATTGTATTTTCAAAAAATCACAGCTGATATTCTCAATACATTTTGACAAATAATTATACTATTTGTTGTCTGAGTCGCAACCGCTGGTATCATCAGAATCAGGTGTGTTTTCTCCACACACTTGCATTTACCTTCAACTCTTTATAGATGGACAATAATCCTCCTCAACTCTTGTCCAGTGTTATCATTCTTTATGGTATATTTAGAACCGCTAGAATTTACAACCGTATGTGGTGTGGGGTTAAAATTCGGTGTCAATTTGTTTTCTTTTATTAAGTTTTTCTTTTATTATTCTCCCTATCTGTGATTTTTATTTATTTTTTTAGAAAATTAATACTAAGTGTTATTACTGAACTTTTTTCATTAACTGAATTTTCGATTATTTTTTCGAAATTTAGAAATTACGAATTTGCGGTTACGAAAACACAATGATTATCAAACGTATGTAACGAGCAAAGGGGCGGGGTTTTACCCCACTTGCCTGTGTTCGCGTTACATTGCACGGAATAAAAAATTGTTTTATTTTTCATAACTAAAAATAAAAGTCATTTCCCAGCAATATCTTTCTTTGCGCAAAACTACCTTGTTAGACGTTACAGTATGCGTAGTTAACGGCTCTGTGATGTTTTTTTCATTACACCCTGTATATATGTCCTGTCCTGTATGTGTTCTATCTTTTTCTCTCTAATAAAACAAGAAAAAGACGGACGTAAATTAGAGCTGTCAAATTTAGTTGAACTAATATTTCCATACAAATTAAGGGTACACGTAAAAACATGTCGATTAAAAACACGGTGAAGCGCAAAGCGTAAACTAGTTTGACATCTCTAACTTATTTCATAGCTATAGTCGTCCTTTTCTCGCACTGCCTTTAGTAAAAGATAACGATTCTCTAATTTTAGTTTAGTTACTGAACAAGAGAATCGGCACCAATAACATTCATCCCTATTGTACTAGGCCTTGCATACTGTATGATTTGGTAAATGTGGTGCTCATCCTCAAACCGCTGGATTTTATTTACTGTACATAATCGCGATAGACAATCAATGATGTTTGTTTTTTCAGGTGTGTTAACTATCTTGAAATTATTATATGCCTGCCTGCCTGCCTAATCGATTTTGTTCTACTACCAAATATAACTTCCAGTGGTTTGTGATCAGTCACCAAAACTATAGTTTCTTTACCGTATAAGTACATTCTAAAGTGATCTACAGTCCAAACCACAGCGAGAGCTTCTTTTTTTTAGTCTGACAATAACGTTTTTCAACTTCTGTAAGGCTCTTATTGCCATAAGCAATCACCCGTGGTCCGTTATTATCAGACTGAATGAGCATAACCAACCGGACTACAACATGTTATCTGCCATGACTGTGATTATCTTTTGGGTCATAATATCTAAGTGATCCATACACTTACTCAAGGAGTTTTTTTTAACACAAGGAACGACTCTGTTGGTTTAGGACCCTATTGTGACTAATATCGGCATTTTTCCTAATTTTAGCGTTAAAAGCCTCCTAAAGGGTTTTGATGTAGTCGCCATATCTGGGATCCATTTGTTGGCATAGTTTATTAATTCTAAAAACTTTGTATTTCTTCTATAGTTTTTTGGCCCCCTAAAACTGTCTACCACCTTAACGTATTTGTCAAGAGGTTTAACCCTTCTAACGATAATTCATGTCCCAAAATTTTATGCTCTTGATATTAAATACGCATTTTTTTCTGATTTATTAGAATGTTTTTTCTATAAATAAATACAGGACGAGTTTGATAGGCTCAAACGCATTGTATTCTGCGTCATCCTTGCCACATATGACAACATCATCAATAAGTTGACGATGCCATCAAAGGGAAGAAGTATTCTTACCACAATTTTTTGAAAATGCTCTGGCGCATACGATTATGTCAAACATGAGCCACTTATATCGGTACAAACCTTGACTCGTTATAAATAAAAGTTATTATATCTCTTGAGTCCTCGCTGATTTCGAGTTTGATGAAATATGCGACTTTAATGTCGAGCTTTGAAAAACCCTTGCCTTGTTAAATTTTATTAATAGCGGATCCACTGTCGGCAATGGATGGTTTTCCCTCACGATAGCCTTATTCGCGCATCGCATGTCTACGCACACTCTTACATCTCCTACTGGTTTAAGGACGGGCATTATTGGTGATACACATCCCGAAGGTTTAGTAATGGGTTCTATTATATATCCAATTTGATCAATTAGTCAATCTTTTTGTTAATCTTTTCTTGCAGAGGAATGGGTACTCGCCGGCAGGGCTGGGCTACCGTTTTGATTATTTTGTCTATTGAAATCTCAAGCTGTACGTCTTTAACTTTAGGGAAACTTGGCTCGCTTACCGGATTAACTCCTATACCGAGTTTGAATACTTGTACTGCGATATGTCCTTTCCTAAAAGGTCTCAAGTTCCGTTCTCAACGACATAGAATATTGCATTCTGCTGTTAGTCGGCTACTTAAATATCTGCAACAAATGCTCTAATTACTGTCAACGGTGTGCTGCTGCCGTAAACAACAAATGTTTTGTTTAGGTTGACAATATTTGATTACTGATAGTAATTTCGCATTTTTTTAAGGTAATCCTAAGTTGTTTCACTCAAAATGTTACACTTGCTGCCAGAATAAATAGTCAAATAAACTTCCATACCCCCATTATGACAGCTTAGCGTCGTGTCATCATCAAAATGAAAAATATAGTCAATATTATTTTTGACAGGATTCTCCTTGACGTTAGGTTTATCGTTGTCTTTCTTCGTCAAGTTAGGCTTTTTGTTAGGCAACTTGTGTGTGTTTTGATATTTCTTTTAGATGCTCGAGTTTTGCCATGATTTCTGTGGTGTCCGATGAAACCACATTTTAGACATTGGTTTAGTTTTGGTTACTGTCTCCGTTATGACTCCCACTACTGTGTATCCTGACTATAGTCTTTGAGTTGTCTCTCTACTGCTTTTACAGCATTTACTTCTGAAATAATTTTAACAAGACTAGCCGAGTCACCTAAAGTGAGAACTTTCTTTGTGAGCTCCTGGAAACGACAGTTTTCGACAATTTCATCAATTAAGTTGTCTTCTTCGCAAGAGAACTTGGATTTTCTACTTTGGTGATGAAGTCGTACTTACTAGAAACTTTTCGAATATTTCACCTTGTTCTTGTTTTAGAAGTCTGAACAAAATGTCTTTTGTATGTTTTACTCTGACGAGGTAGAAAGAGTCGTCAAGTTTCATAAGAGTCCAGTTGTAAACATCTACATTGATTCCTACTGCTTCGTCTATCACTTTACCAGGGATATTATAGTATATCTGCTGAAGTGTCAAACCTCCTACATATAGTAGTGTGGCCTTTTTTTCCTCTGGGTCTGACATATTTAATGCAACTTAAAACAATTCAAACCCCCTCTTCCATTTTTCCCATCGTACGGACGCAGGATCGCCTTCGCAATCAAAAGCGTCTAGTGGTGGTATGTGGGACATTTTTGGGGTGACCTACGCCAATTTGCTTTTGTTAGTACCAATTGACAACCAGATACTAGGCGTGAGGCGTATTTATCGGAACAAGTTTTCAAAAGTAACAACATTTAATAGGTGCCGCAAAACCAAAATACAGTTCCTGCCTGTTCCACAACCTACAACAGACCAACCAAATTAAAACATTGTCGTGCTGGTGTCTATACTACCTTACGGATGTTTACGTTATTAAAAAGAGAGAGATAAAAATGAAACTGACCTGGAACAGTTTGAAACCATTCTTTCTCTTCTAACTTATTTTAACAGAGAGAGATAACATCTGTTCCTACTTCACTGAATGAAACTAGGTACTATATTATAAATCTGTTGCAATCAAAGAGTCTTTGGTTGCAACGTAACGGGCTGTTATTTTCGAACAGGTTTTTTTTTGGAACTGTTTTGTCCCTGAAACTGGAACAGGTGAACAGGTTTCTAATTTTACCTGTTACAGACCACCTCTACCAGATACTTACGTCAGTTTACTACTCATAGAAATTTGATTTAATTTTTTTTTAGTTCCAGTCGATCATTCAACTTACTACTTATGATGGAAACACAATTTCCAATTACGCAGTATACTAATTTGGCGTTTATAGCACCAGTCAATCATTCCACTTCCTACTACTTATAATGGGAACACTAATTTCACTTTCGCTAGTTATAAAATACATAATTATGTTTTTTAAAGCTCGACGAAGTTCCATCGGCTGTCGGGGACGAGTCCCAGGTACTTCATCGTCCCCTCGACGCCGATGTGAACCCCTCCTACCGTTATCTGGGAACCCACCGGTGCAGCGATGGCGCATTCCGAGAACCATGAAAACACATGGCCTCGGACTTGTGCAATGCCACCTCGAGTCCCAGTTGCCGGATCCTGTCCACGGTTGTCGCTACTCCGCGTGTCATGATGTTGGCCAAATTAACATAGTTAGTATGTGCTTCATGCACATACTAAAAATGAAAAAATGTTAAAATGAGTGATACAGAAGTTACATGCAGCACGCATGCGGCATGCAAGTAAGCTTGCAGCATGCAAACGAGCATGCAAAATGCAGCGTGCATGCAACCATGTAAGCAAGCATGCAGCATACAAGCGAACACGCAACATCCAGCGTGAAAGCAAGCATGCAGCATGCATGGTTTCTGTCACAGCTCCGGCACCGCGAGGCTCATCATCGTAGATGGTATTGACGCTCACCACCGCAGCCTCGGCTTGCTGGCTGGCTGACTTCAGCCGCGGCGTTGAGCGTTAAAACCACCTGCTCCTTAGCTCGCGGGCCGCCTCGCTCCTCCACGCCTAGGTGGGTTTAAATTACACTCAATATCAAAATCAAATGTAATTTATTCAAACTGTCTGCACTGACTGTTGTCACGTTCCTTTTTCCCTAGCTGACAGGATTTAAAAAAGAAACGCTAAAGTTTAAGATAAACTAAAAGTACTGTATTTTAAAAGTTTCAAAAAAAACCGAGATGAGAGGGTAGGAGGTAAGGCCGGTCGAAGGTCGTCAATACCGCACTCTCCTGCTTGGTGCTAGTTGGTGACGTCGGTGATGGCTTCGGAGTCAGTCTAGCAGTGCGGTTCAGTGCCGGTTCAAGGATGCCGTCCAGTCAGCCAGCAGTGCAGGGTGCCGGTTCAAGGGTTGCGTCCAGTCAGCCAGCTACGCTGATCTTCAGCCGTGTAGAGGTTCCTGGAACCCCGTTCCAAAATGAAATTTGCACCTTTTCTCGTTAAGTCTCAATTGCAAGCCCTTACAGAAAGAGATTGGCATCTATCTCACTAGAAGGCTAGTCTAGGTTCAGTAGGCAATAAGAAGAAAATACTATTTAAGCGACTAATTACTAATGACTAATAGTAAGCACTGTGTGAAAGTAGAATTAAGGCCAAAGAATTGGTGTTAGCGATAGTGTACATCAACAATTACTATTTTTACAAATGTAGGTATCTGGATATCATTTAAAAATTGACCGTTACAAACGGCCCAGATAAAGGAAGCTTACAAGGACAGCAACGAAGTTAAATCAAATAGTTTTTTTTTTCCTTTTAAACATAAAGCTCAGAAAGCAGCGGCGGCTATACACATATCTAACAGATTAATAAAACAAAACAATGATTCTAATTGTACAACTTACCCAGTACGGGAAGAACATTAGGCACTTACTAATTACTTCAATAACCACGTATATTTATATTTAGGTAAGGTTACTAGGTGGTTTCGAGGGAGCAGAGGTATGTACTGTTCAGAAAACTTCGTACACGTGGTTCCTCGATAGCCGATTGAATGTCACTGGCGGCTGCCGCCGCGGAATGAATGCGCTCGCGCTTCGTGTGGTAGGTGAAAGGAAGGGATTTTAGAATATATATATAAAACCACGCTCTGCAAGAAGTTGCCGTGTCCGTTTGTTCATAATTTAATTTTATTTGCATCAAAGATAATTAAATAGATATGTAGATTATTTAACAGTTTTAAATATTTAGAAATTAAGTAGGTAAGTAAATCGTGACACTGTATCACTCTAGGGGTAGGGCAGAAAAGACTACGTGGAGTCGGTTTTGCAGCGAATCGTTTCTGTCGCCAACTTTTGTAGCACAACATATTTACTTTTTAGGAATTTATTTACATTTTCGTTGAAATAAAATACCATGGAAAAATACACCGGACAAACAATATTCGTTAAAAAATAATTCTACTATTTGATTAATTTGTTAAATAAAAAAATGTGATTATAAAATTCATTGAAATGTATTTTTGTAAAATATGTTTCATTTGATTATTATTATTATTATTATATTTTCTGGGTAACGAAATTCTATGAAATTTCTGTCTACGAAACAAGGGGACACCCTATGAAATACATACTACTAATAATACTCACTGGAATGTTCCCGAGACACACTCAATGACCCTTTTTTCTAAAGGAAAGAGATGATGTTTCTATTGGCAATTTATAAAAAAAAACCTTTCATATTATTTATAAATCAAAATGCACGCAATGCAAAAAAGAAAGGTGCATTGTGAAGAGTCTCAAATATGTATGTAAAAAAAAAATCTCAAATATGTAATTTTCATAATTTTGTAATGAATCGTTTTAAAGTTATTTAATAGATAAAGAACTTTTTAACAAAAAATACAACAGACTTCCAAAACAGAATCTACACTAAAAATTACAAAATAACTTTAATTTCGGAAGACGATGACAAATAACGAAGAAACAAAATACTAACACTGACTTCCAAAATTAAAGTTATTTCCTCCGGTCATAGAAATACGAGTACACCTATGTAGCTTTCAACTTAATCGAACCAGTAGATTCGGAGTAAATTGGTTGTGACAGACGGACAGACAGACAGACAGATAGACGCACAAGTGATCCTGTAAGGCTTTTGTTTTTACATTCGGATGTTCGAAACCCTAAAAACCACCCAGTATATTATTCAAGACACATAATTGAGGAGGTCAGGAACAAAAAGTGACAAATTACACGTCCGGCTCGATTGTTTTATTTTTTATTCGGACTCAAAACCTTGAATTTTATCAATTTCTGAACAGATTTGGTTCAATTAGTGACTTTTTTTTCACGAGAAAATGGCATTTAAAAGACGTATTCTATAAAATAGGTAAAATTTACATTCGATCACCTGAGTTAAAATGGTACTTGGAACTTTCATATGAAACAAATGATAATGAAGAAAGTAATGAAAACGAGGCATGTGACTGCCTAGAAAGTGACTGAGAATTACATGTATAACGTTAATAATTTTTTTTTAATCATCAAGTCTTTTCTTATAATCCTACAATCTTTAACATAAAAAGGTAACATTTGAAAATTTTTTCATTAAAATATTTCCTATAGTTATTAATATAATTTATTTTAAATATTACATAAAAATTTACTGTATATACTGTTACTTTCCCTAAAAAAATATATGATATAATTATATTCTACGTGCATACCCTATGTACGTGAAATATAATTATATCATATATTTTTTTTTACAGTACATTAGATTTTTCTCGGTTCCTGAGAAACAAGAAAAATTGTAAACGTCACTTTTTGTTCCTAACCTCCTCAATAGTAGTAAGAGTACCGTTAGTTAAGTCGTAAAGTCATTAAATTTGTTTTAAATTACTTTATGACATGTGTAGGTAGGTACCCAAAATTTGTTTCTTTATTGTTTTGCTTTATTGTAAACATTAATATTTACACAGTTGTTGAATGATTGTAACAAATTGCTGCTTGACTATACGAGCCAAAAAACATGAACATGTCATAAAGTAATTGACATGTCATAAAACAAATGACTTTACGACTTACGTAATGTCATTTGTTTTAAATTACTTTATGATATGTGCAGGTACGAGTACGTATCCAAAATTTGTTTCTTTGTTGTTGTGCTTAATTGTAAACATTAATAAAATTTACACAGTTGTTGAATGATTGTAACAAATTGCTGGCTCCTCTGAAATCCAAAATTATTTTTACATTTAACCTGTAAAGCCCCGAAACTCACCGGTGAGTCGGACCAAAAAAAAAAAAATTAAAGAGAATAAAAAAAAAAAAAAAATCGGCTGTCAACCCGGGTTGTCCTCGGGGTTTAATTTGACAACCCGGATTTTGCCATGGGGCTTCACAGGTATTGATAAAAGATACGTTTCAAAACATTATTTCCTTTTAAAATTTCTCCGCGACCTCCAACATTTTCATATAAGTAACGCCATAACCACGTGGACTAAAGAAGGCAAATCAGTTTCGCTGGCTGAGACTGATGATCTTGGCGTCGACGCCATCGCTTCAACAAACATGCACTAACACGATACAACACAACCACCTCTTACAAAACTCACTGGCCGATTGACCAGCTGCGGGGCACTGAGGCGCGTGCGTGGCGGTTAGCACCAAGTAAATTTATAATTAGGAATTATTTTATGCGCAATTTAACACTGACCGACATATTCAAGACATTCAGTGACAAAATCTGGTATAACTTCAAATATAAAAATATAATAGATGTTTGAGAATATGCAAACAGCGCTTTTTTTATAATGATACCCCACATTAGTAGCCCCACTTCGAATTTTAAGAACCCCTTTCTAAATAATATTATCCCCTTCTTAAATAATATTTTTTTTTGCAAAAAAAAAAATATTATTTCTTTTTTATTAGCTAAATAGTTGGTTTGCCCAACTATAACAATCCCAATTTAGGTTTAAAGAATTTATTTTCATAAGAACATTAGATAGGTTCACTTACAATGAGATACAAAGTAATTGCTTAAATCTAATTGAAATACATTTTGGCTCAGGTGCGTGTTGGTGAAGTTATACAAGTAAATATTAGGTAGGTAAGAAGTTGCTAATATTAATTGATAGGTATGCGGCATGACTACATTTTATGAATATGATTTTTTAGTTTCATTTTGAATGAATTAATGTTGTAACAATATTTCACGTCATTTGACAGGTCATTACACAACAGTGCTCATTCAAACAATTTTTTTTTTCGTTCATGTTGATAGCATTAGTAGTTCTTGAGATATCCAGCTGTGACAGACGGACAGACAAACTGAGTTCCTTTCACAAGGGTTCCATTTTCATTTTTTTAGGGTTCGGCCAGTGCCTGCCCGGGGGTGGAGGATAAATTCGAAAGAGTTACCTCGCCCCCGGGCGCGTAGGGCAGGGAGGAACAGGGGTGGGTTTTAGTCAGTAAGAGTCTGACACGCCCTTCCGCTCCACCCCAGAGCGGAAAGAGTCATTGGATGATTTCCCACCCCCCAAAAAAAAAAAAAAAAAAAGGGTTCCATTTTACCATTTAGGTACGGAACCCTAAAAACGAAAAAAACTGGATAAGTAGATAAAAAATGCAGATGATTTAAATATTTGAATAAATATATTGCATTTCCAAAAAAAAAAAAAAGGACCCGACTAGCGATTCCAAATCATAGTATACGGGTGGTCGAAAATAAATTATATGAAAGGTCTTTTTTTCAGATTGCCATTAGAAACATTATCTCTTTTCTTTAGAAAAAAGTGGTCATAGAGTTTCTCTCGGGCAAATTCCAGTGAGTATTATTAGTAGTATGTATTTCGTAGTTACCTGAGTAGAACAAAGTATGTATTTAGAAACAATAAACGCTGGGTTAAGCTCGCCTTTGTAATTAACTGTCCCATTGTGTTTTTCTGTATATGTTATAAGTGTACAATAAAGAATAATAATAATAATAGAAGGTAACAAAGAATTTAAACAATGTAACAATGCTTTGCCGACGAAGTTTTAAAAAGTGATAACTGCACACAAAGACGCGCTTTGTTTGCAGTTCTCTTTTCACTGCATCTTTTTTTTTAACTTCTCACGATTTGGAACAATACTATTTTCTTTGTTTCAAATTGTACGCGGAAGTAAATACATGCTTTGTTCTACTATCTCTAAAAATATTTTAGGCCTAATCAGCAGTTTTATCTACTACATAAGAACAATATGCCACTTTAATTTAAAAATTCTTAGTATTAGCATTAATAATTAAATAGGAAATATTCTTAATGCTAATACTAAGAATCCCGGCAACCGTAGGCGCGGGCTTGCAGATGGCGAGCAATGGGTAGCTCGCCGTCCGATAAGGATTAGGCCCGGGTCGACGGCGCGTAGTGTTCCACGTGCGCCTCAAAGAGATTTTTTTTTTTTATGTTTGATAGGCTCGCGTTTGACCACTATCTCACCTGATGGTAAGCGATGATGTGGTCGAAGATGGAGCACGCTTGCCTAGAAGTAACCTATTCACTCTTGACTTAAAGACTCCCAGGTTGTATCTTACAGGAAACACAGACTCCGGTAGAGAATTCCACTCTCTAGCTGTACGTGCAATGAATGTTTTCTCAAAGCGCTTTGTGCGTATAGATGGGATGTCCACCATGAACCGGTGGCACTTCGCCGTACGTCTTGTGGTCCTTAGATGAAACGGGCTTGGCGGAATCAAATCATGCAATTCCGTCGCACACTCCCCAAAATGTAATCGATAGAAAACCGACAGGCTAGGAACTCGGCGTCTATGTTCAAGACTTTGCAGTTTTGACTCAACGAGTCTATCATTGCCGATGATCCTCTTGGCTCGTTTCTCAATTGACTCAAGGGCATCAAGCTGGTATCTTGCAGATCCGTCCCAAAGATGAGAGCAGTACTCCATACACGATCGGACTTGCGCTTGATAGAGTTGGAGCAGCTGTTCCGGCGTGAAGTATCGTCTCACCTTTGCGAGGACCCCCAACTTTTTGGCAGCCACTTGAGCCTTAGCCTCTATGAAGGGACCAAAATTGAGGGTAGATGTTAAAGTAACACCAAGAAGATCAAGTCGGTCGGTTATCGGCACGGTTACACCTCGGAAACATGGAGCCGGGTGAAATTGGCTCCTTTTAGCAGAAAAATGACACGCCTGGGTCTTAGCAGCATTGAACTTAACCAGATTGGCATCGCCCCATTCTGAGACAGCCTGCAAGGACAAGTTCAAGCGCCCAACCATAGCCTCTCGGAGAGACCGGACCTGAAACCCACTAACTCGTGCGTCTGGCACGTATCTCTCGGCAACAGTGCTGTCGTCTGCATACCCAAAGGTACCGGGTTTTAGCAGATCGTTAATATGCAGCAAAAGCAATGTTGCCGAGAGCACCGACCCCTGAGGAACACCGGCATTAATAGCCAGCAGTCCGGACGAGCAGCCATCTATGACTACTCAGATAGACCGATCCCTCAGGAAATCTGCTATCCAATCACACAATCCAGCGGGCAGACCGAAGGAAGGAAGCTTGCCAATTAAGCTGTCGTGCCAGACCCGGTCGAAGGCCTTCGAGATATCAAGGGAGACCGCAAGGGCTTCCCCTTGTTTGTCGATGGCCTCACTCCAGATGTGAATGGCATACGCTAGAAGATCTCCCGTTGACCGATTTCGGCGAAAGCCGTATTGTCGGTCACTTAGGATATCGTTAGCCTCTTGGTATGCTAGGAGCTTACCATTCAGTATACGTTCCATACTCTTACAGAGAACGGAAGTTACCGAGATGGGCCTAGATATCAGCACTGATTGACGGTTTCCGCTAGGGCCGATGCCTGCCAGGGTCACGGGTGTGTTTGAAAGGCAATTGAAGGAACACTGGTGGGTTTTAGTCAGTAAGAATCCACGCCCAGAGCTGGAGAAGTTATGTGATTATTTCCCACCCAAAAAAGGAAAAACAAAGTATCAGAATAAAATTCTTCTCTCTTCTCTTCGCCCGTTACCTTACTTGACAGTGAACGTGTGTCCAATTTGCGCATAAATTCGTAAAGATTGCATACGAGACTTTAGTCCGTAATAGCAAAGTGAAAGTGACTAGTTTTGCCTAAATATAATTAAAAATATTATTTGTTTTGACCGGTCGCCACAGTGCTTATGCACCGAAGCGGATCGAAGTCGCCAGTTTAGCCCCGCCCACACGCAGGAGCAGGACAGTCACCATAATTGCTCTCCCGCTTTCGCGCGCGCCTGAGTGTTTCTGTGTAGTACGCTTACGCACTAAATATCCCCAAGCCCATCGACGTGTGTGTGATCGACATTGGATTGCATACAATGCCTCGCGTTCAACGCTCACCTACGGCTTCGCCATCAATGAACGCCAGTGTACTGCAAGTAAAGTCAGACTCAGATATAACCGTAGCGGTATTGAACAGCCCAGTCGCTAATGTTAACACCGCGTCGCGGATTAAACGTCCTTGTCCAGAAATCTCGCCTGGTAATGAACTTCAAGATGTAAAACGCGAAATACTGCAAATGCTGTCAGCCTAGAAAAAAGAACAAGAGGAACGTCTTACAAAATTTTCCCACGATCAAAATACCTGCCTCTCTAAGTTGGTCTCCGAAATAGCTGAACTAAAACTGCAGAATCTTGCGATACAAAAGTCAAACGGTGAGATAGAGAAATCTATTGCATTTATCACTGAGCAGTATGATGATATGATTAAAAAAATTGATTTTCTGCAAAAAGAAAACCAACTACACAAAGACAACATAATCAACTTGGAAATAAAAATTCAGGACATCCAACAACTTTCCCGACCATCGTGCGTCGAGATCCGCAATGTACCTGCTGTGGAGAATGAGTCAGCGTCAGATTTATCGAGTATTATCAGCAAAGTCGGTGCAGCAGTTGATGTGACTCTCAGAACCGCAGAACTACGCGATGCATACCGTTTACCCGGGAAACCAGGCACCGTCAGACCTATCATTGCTGAGTTCACAAATGTGCAAATTAAAAACAAAGTCATCACCAGTGTGCGTGACTTCAATAAAATCCACGCCAACGAGGGTCGACTAAATACTCGACTAGACGTCCGGTATATGTTGCAGAATATCTTCCCGCTAGCTCCAGAAAACTCTTTTATGCTGCTAGAGAATTTGCAAAACAAAAGGAATACAAGTTTTGCTGGCATCATGGGTTTGACAACATCTTCTTGCGAAAAATTGAAGGAGCGAAACAAGTTCTCATCAGATCAGAGCAAACTCTGCGCAATCTACATTTGGATACAAATCAATGACTGCATACTAGACTTTTAAACTTATCTACTAATTATCTATATATTTTTTTGAATGAATATAAAACTCACAGATCAAAACGTAAGTGCATAAAATTCTTTATAAATTATAAAAATAATGACCTTTTGGTTACGTTCTCACACAAAGTACACAAACCTAACATATTTGTTATGCCAATATACCTATCAACTTTCCCGTATAAATTATACTCGCATTTTCTTACACTTAACAAACCTCAGTACCTAATATATTTACACACTTATTATTCAACTTTTTTACACATTTATTATTCACCTTTTTTACACACTTATTATTTAACTTATACCATAATAATTATAAATCCATATCAGTACCGAACACACCGAGTTTCTATTAATTGCTTCCAGCTCAACTCATTGTGTCATATATTAATACACCAAGATAAGTTTTCCAATAGCTAATGTTGCGGAAGTTAGTGATGACATGGACAAAACGGCCTTTACAGTAAGCATAAAACTTCATTGTATAGAGGACTGTAGGCTGCACTTGGGCGACATAGGAGGTCTGTACTCGGTTGTGATACAAAATATACGCAGTATTAAAAAGAATTTTAATAATTTCCTTGTTCTCTTGAGCCGGCTACATTTTTCGCCTGATATAATTATTCTAACAGAAAGTTGGCTTGACGACACATATACCTGTTCCGAAATTTATTTATTTATTTATTTACCACATGGAAAACCAACAGCTTTACAAAAATGCAATAAGTAAACTAGAATAAGAGACATTAAGCCAATTATCATTGAGTCGATTATCATTGTTCCAAAAACTACTTTAATCAAAACGATGGTATAGTCCTATATGCCAAATCATCTCTTCAGGCCTCTGTCGTGTAACCATCTTGCAAAGACTCGAACTGTTTGGTTGTCAATGACGCGAACGATCTATCACTGATTACCGTATATCGTTCTCCATCAATTTATAATATTGGTAACTTTTGCGATCCTTGACAAAAGTGATGGAGTCATGTAAAGCAACCACATGTGCTATTGTTGGGGATCTAAACATTGATATCAAATCAGATTGCACTGACAGGCGCGCCGCTAAGTACCTGGACTTAACTGGCCATTATGGGTTTTCCCAGGTCACACTTTGCCTACCTGAGGCGTTAACCGTTTGGATCATGCTATGCTTAGGACTCAGAATTCAGCAACAGTTATTGTGTGTGACACTGGCATAACAGATCACGAGACGTTATTTTAGGCATAAACGAAGAGTTAGCTAGGGCCAGGGTTGAGAAACGACACGCACGAATCGACTATATAAAATTAAAAAAGGATGTTGAAAACGAATCTTAGGATTGGCTTCTTGATGAGTCCAATGTACACAATACGTAATATGAATCGAAATAAGCAATATGTTCATATACAAATATACACACACAACACACACACATATATGTCTATATGTTCATAAGCAATATGTATCGTAATATGTTCATATACTTTTGTAATTATTTTCGTCTTAGTATTATTATTTTTTTCCAGTTTATGCACCTGCCATGTTATCTCTCCACCACCCTTGGTTGACTGGTAGAGAATGCCTAAGGCATTAAGTCCGCCTTTGTACATTTGTGTTGCATGAAGTTTTAATAAATAAATAAATAAATGTAACGATTGCATTTCAAAAATTTGTCGAAACACTCTCCACTAAAATTAAAAAAACACGCCACTAACCGTGTCTGCCGTGGCTCAGAGAATATTATCAAGCCATGGATAACTAAAAGCCTTTTAAAGTGTATAAGACGACGTGATCTAATGCACATTAATGCAAAGAAAAAGAAAATCGCGATAATCTTGTCAGCCAACAGGAATATAAGAAGTATCGAAACAATTGTAACAATATATTAAACAAATCTGAAACTTGACCATGATCGTAAACATCTTATGGAAACAAAGGGCGACTGTAAAAAAACTATGGCATGAAATTAAGAAAATCTGCAATATTAAAAATAAAAAAACCGGTAACACTGAGCTTTTGACAGACACCGAAAACCCGGTGACCACATTAAATAATGTGAACGACTATTTCTCAACTGTTGGTCAAAACCTTGCAGCAAAAACACTCAGTTAATTGGGCTTAACTTAAACAGAATTAGCACGTAAATATGAGCAGTACAGTACTGTCAACCATGGCACAAACTCTTTCTTCTTTGCTCCGACTGATGAAAAAGAAATATGTTCAATTATTTCCCATCTTAAAACGGCGTCAGCAACAGGTTATGATGGCATTAATAACACATTTCTAAAACAGTTTTCACATGCTTTAGCCGGTCCCATTGCTTTCCTGTGCAACTTAAGCTTAACTACGGGCAAAGTACCTGATTGCGTAAAGATTGCAAATATATGTCCGATATTTAAAAGTGGAGATCCCAAAGTCCCTTCAGATTATCGACCGATTTCTCTGCTGACAGCTCTCTCCAAAATTCTTGAGAAAGTTGTGAACAAGCGAGTACTAGTATATCTAGAAAAAAAACAGATTATTGTCGGACAATCATACGGTTTTAGGGTTGGCAGGTCCACGGAGGATGCAGTAACCAACTTAGCCAATTTCATATCACTAAACCTTGGTCAAGGACAGGCATGTACTGGCATCTTCCTGGACCTCGCCAAAGCATTTGATACAATTTCTAGAAAACTACTGATTAAAAAAATGTCACTTCTGGGAGTTCGCGGCGTTGCTTTGGACTGGATTACCTCTTACTTCAATGATAGAACCCAAAAAGTCATCTTAGGGGAATATTGTAGTGACTCAACCATATTGCATTTTGGTGTGCCACAGAGAAGCGTGCTGGGGCCTACCCTATTTATTATTTATATAAACGGACTATGCGCCATGAAAATCCCTCAAGCTAAAATTTTTACATATACGGACGACACCTCCGTCTCCACGCAGTCTTGTCAGTGTAATTTAAAATCGCGTAGACGCGGAGGGGCGAGGCGGCCCTCGAGTTGAGGTGCAGGTGGTTGTAACGCTCGCCGCCGCTGCTGAGGCTGGCTGGTGAAGCCGACCAGCAAGACGAAGCTGCGGTGGTGAGCGATAAACCATCTGCAACGATAAGCTCGCGTGGGACCGCCGGAGCCCCGCAGTGCCGGAGCCGGGACAGAAACCATGCTACATGTTTGCTTGCATTCTGGATGCTTGCTTGCATGCTACATGTTGCATGGTTGCTTGCATGGTGAATTTAACTTACTCAACTTAATTACTTTATTAATATATTAACTTCTCAATGCTCTTAGTAACAAGTGATACCAAGTTTTATAAATGTGGGATATTTACTCATACTTACTTAATAATGATGATGTTGAGCACAGAATTAACACTGGATGGATGAAATGGCGGCAGGTCACCGGGACTATCTGTGACTCCCGCATTCCCTTAAAACTTAAGGGGAAGATTTATAAAACAATGGTCAGACCTGCTGTCTTGTATGGTTCAGAATATTGGGCCACAAAAGGGATGAATGAAAAGCAATTGCATGTAGCTGAGATGAGAATGCTAAGAGCGATGTGTGGTGTTACGCGTATGGATAGAATTAGGAATGAGTATATAAGAGGAAGTCTGAAAGTGGCACCGCTGACTGAAAAATTGTGTGGAAATCGGTTGTCGTGGTATGGGCATGTGATGCGGAGGAATGAAGAAAATGTCATGAGGAAAGTCTTGTGTATGGATGTGGATCTTAATTGCTCTCAAGTCTATACTTTTGTAATACTATTAAACATGTTTCTAATAAACTTGTTTAATTAAATTAACTTTAATGCTTAATGAATCTCAATTACTTAGATTATGATTTTATGATTGCTTAATAAATTAAACTTAATACTTACGATATATCACAATCACTTGGATGTGTGATACCTAGTTATTTTCAAGAAGAACTTGTTGTTTTGGTTATCACTGTTGCTTGGATTGGAGATTGGGGTAATGAAATAAAACTTGATACTTACTCATTGAATCTCAATTACTCGAATAAGAGAATATAGTCAAAACTAAATACCTACTTATTTTTTATTAGTTTTGAAATTGCAATGGTTACTTGTAATGGATTTTAAATATGTAATTGTGTGATAAATTAAACTTAGAACTTTATTTAAATGTGTGCATACCTACATACAGACTTTTGTTAAGGAGGGTTATGCATACCTTCTTATCCTGTTACTTAAATGTTGTTTGGTACTTAATACTGAATTGGAACTTAAACTAATTTAGTGTTTTCTTAGTCAATTTATTAAAATTTAACTATCGTGACTGAGTGTAATCTAGATACAGATTTGTTTCGAGTTGCCTTAGCTTCTTTCGAGGGACTTGGTGTGATTTTCACATCATGTAGGTACATGACATTAGTCTTTGAAAATAATTTTTTTTGAGTACAATTTTTTTTTTTAACCGGGGTAAGGTGTATTGTAACACTTAAAAATAATGAATTCGTGTAATGGAGCGTTATTTTTGTAGGATGACAGTTAGTAGACTTTGATGTTTCTTTTTCGAACTTGATCTGGAGTGAGTCTGACAACAAACTAAATTTATTGGAATAAAACTTCTTAAAAGCACTTTAATGATGTCTCGAGGAGTTAAAGGGACCAGAGTCAAGTTCAATTGCTTTAAGCATAAGAATGAAGACGCTGTAAGTACTACTATGGGATTTTTTCTAAAGAGACGCTAACTTTAGACGTGGCATTCGTGAACCTCACCAAGCTTTCTTATTGTCGACAGGGTTCATAGGTTTTACTTAAGTTTTATGGAAAAATCTAATTAGAAAGAGACGCTAACTTTAGACGTGGTATTCGTGAACCTCACCAAGCTTTCTTATTGTCGACAGGGTTCCTAGGTTTTACTTAAGTTTTATGGAAAAATCTAATTAGAAAGAGACGCTAACTTTAGACGTGGTATTCGTGAACCTCACCAAGCTTTCTTATTGTCGACAGGGTTCCTAGGTTTTACTTAAGTTTTATGGAAAAATCTAATTAGAAAAGGACGGATCTTAACCTCACTTTAATTTTGGAAGAACAATGCGGTCTTAGCAAAAGGTTCTGAACACAGACGTCCACGTGTCCAAGGATAATCAGAATTGTATGGCCACAGCTGCGATATTGCTTGTGAAATTTCCTTTCTGGACCTTGATCTTCGATCTTCGAACGATTGGGTAATAATTGTTCATCATCAATTGTAAGTGCTACATACAATTTTCTATAGGACTCATGAAACTTAGTCTAGTGTGATGCAGTGTTGATAATAAATGTGAGAAGTGAAGACCAAATCTATGGACTATTATTTTACCACAAACATTCTTCAAGCAATGAACCTGAAGATTGACAAATAGGGTCTACATGTAGAAATCTAACTCTGATACTAGCCACTGTAGAAAAAAAAATTCTTTACATAGGTAGTAGATAAAACTGCTGATTAGGCCTAAAATATTTTTAGAGATAGTAGAACAAAGCATGTATTTACTTTGGCGTACAATTTGAAACAAAGTTTAGCTAACTATTTGAAAAATAGTTAGCTAAACAATAGCTAACTATTTGAAAAATAGTTAGCTAAACAATAGCTAACTATTTCAAAAATAGTTAGCTATTGTTCCAAATCGTGAGAAATTAAAAAAAAAAGATGTGGTGAAAAGAAAATTGCAAACAAAGCGCGTCTTTGTTTGCAATTTTCTTTGTTTGCAGTTATCACTTTTTAAAACGTCGTCGGCAACGCATTTAAACAATAGAAGGTAACAAAGAATTTCGTAGTTACCTGAGTAGAACAAAGTATGCTTTATTCTACTCAGCCCCCCTAGCCATATTACATTTCTATTATCATATACGCTAACGCTTAGAACAAAATGTATGGCAATGACATTACCTGCGATAAGTGTAACGTGACTTATCGCAGGTAATTTCATTGCCATACATTTTGTTCTAAGCGTTAGCGTAAACGATAATAGAAATGTAATATGGCTAGGGGGGCAGGTAACTACGAAATACATACTACTAATAATACTCACTGGAATATTCCCGAGACACACCCAATGACCCCTTTTTTCTAAAGGAAAGAGATAACGTTTCTAATGGCAATCTGAAAAAAAGACCTTTCATAGAAATTATTTTCGACAACCCTTACTTAGATTAGATTTGGAATCGCTAGTCGAGTCCTTTAATTTTTTTATTTTGGAAATGCGGTGTTAACCTCAATTGTGTCAAAAATGTTTGACCTTTAAGAAATCCATTAATTAAGAATTACTAATAAGCTTAACCATTATTCTAGATAAATTACCTCAAACAAACCTCATGCATCACGTTGGGCATACACTGTAAAGATAAATTTTTTCTACAGTGGCTAGCATCCGAGTTAGATTTCTACATGTAGACCCGATTTGTCAATCTTCAGGTTCATTGCTCGAGGAATGTTTGTGGTAAAATAATAGTCCATACATTTGGTCTTAACTTCTCGCATTTATTATCAACACTGCATCACACTAAACTAAGTTTTATGAGTCCTATAGAAAATAGTATGTAGAAAAGAAAGAAAAATAGAAAGAAAGAAAAAGAATTTATTTTCCACAAATTAACGGCATACACAACAATATGATTTTGCTACCTTAACCCTTATCGATAGTGTTAGTAGATCTTATATTTCTATGTTAGTAACAAGTTTAACAAAAAAAAAGGAAAGAAAAAAAAATATGTAAGTAGGTAGGTATAAATAAATAAAATAAAAAAACATACAGACGAATTGAGAACCTCCTCCTTTTGGAACTCGGTTATAAAGCAGATGCATGTCGTGGCTGTGGCAAGAAGACTCAGCATAATGCTGTATCGTGGGGGACCCACAGCACGGCGCTGATTTTCAGTGGTCGCCTAAGACGTGACGTACGGAAACCAAAACCTTTAGATAGTTAAGTCAGGATAAATTTAAAAAAAGAGAAAAAAACTGAGGTAAAACTAATACAGTGAGATAATAATAAACTACTTAAAATATGATGTGTGTCAATAAAACAGAGCCTACATAAAGTCGCGCTCGTGCGCTCGCGCTGGGTGGCGCCAAGACGGCGGCGGCGGCGGCGCATAACGGCGCGCAAGACGTCAGGTGGTGCACGAGCCCCGTGCTGGCATGTGCCGTGGGATTCGCTTGTGTGGTACGATCATCGATGCCTGACAACAAAACACAGGAAGAAGAGAAAATGTGGCACCCAATGAAGAAACTCCCCCACATCGCTGCCCGCGAAGGATGGTGTTGCCGGCGCCTCGAAACTGCTTGGCTACGATGCCAATGGATTATAATCCTGAAGTGACTTAGTGAACTTTAATTGATGATGAACAATTATTACCCAATCGTTCGAAGATCGAAGATCAAGGTCCTTCTGAACCTTGATCTTCGAACGATTGAAATGCCACTCAACTCACTCATTCCAGGAAATTCCACAAGCAATATCGCAGCTGTGGCCATACAATCCTGATTATCCTTGGACACGTAGACGTCTGTGTTCAGAACCTTTTGCTAAGACCGCATTGTTCTTCCAAAAATAAAATGAGGTTAAGATCCGACTATTTTCTAATTAGATTTTTCCATAAAACTTAAGTAAGACCTAGGAACCCTGTCGACAATAAGAAAGCTTGGTGAGGTTCACAAATGCCACATCTAAAGTTAGCGTCTCTTTTGAAAAATCCCATAGTAGTACTTACAGCGTCTTCATTCTTATGCTTAAACATTTGAACTTGACTCTGGTCCCTTTAACTCCTCGAGACATCATTAAAGTGCTTTTAAGAAGTTTTATTCCAATAAAGGATGATGCCAGAGTTTCTATGAAATCCGGTCCCACCTTCCAATAGCTATGTGTGTTACATCGTTGGATAGGTAATTTTGAGCTGAATAAAAGTTACAATGGCGCTAAGTTCCAAATCTTAGTCCGTTCAGAGTTATTCTTTATTAAACATGGTTGTTTTATCAGTAGCCAAGCAATGATATTTTTACGTAATAATTGCATTTGTGCTTTATACACGTAGTGTAGATACTAACCTACGGTTATCAATTGCGTCACTGAGTCGCAAACCTTATGACAAAAAGTTAAACAGATGTCCACATTGACAAAATGCTATATTTTTACAAATAAAACACAATAGCGTATTTTAAACCTTTACATTTATTTAATCATCGTTGTCTACAATGACGTTATTTAAAAATAAGGCTGGGCCTACAAATCCCTCATGTCTGGCGTGCCCTAGGTACCAAATGATTGAAACGATATGCGCACAGGTCCCTACAGTACGTCGTCCCGTTATGCAGGTACAATATCTTTGTATAATATCGTTGTTGCAAACTAATAAGTAACAGTAGTACTTTCTAGCTCTCACGTGTCGCGACTGTATACGACCACGTAAGAGCCAAGCATCCTCATCAATGCCAAAATCAGGTAAATCCTCCAGTGCAGCTTCTCGGTATATTTCTATTGTATACATTCCATTTTGTAGATGTTCGCTGCAGTAAGATTTCACTAACTTCAGTTGATAACTTCCCAAAGCTAACAAAATGATTTGTTCTTCACTGAATCGCGGAAAATATATATCACTTGCTTCTATTCTTGTAAAATCCGCTCTTCTGCTGTTTAAACGTTTCTGTTCCACATATTCATATAAAATATTAGGGGTATGTAACTTCAACCTTATTTCGGTGACGATAGCTTCTACATATTGACTATCTTCGATGGGTATATGAAAGTGGTTTGTGATAGCAGCAGCTATCCTAAACTCAGAAAACATATGCGGCAACGCATTGTTGAAATATTTTTGGCGAAACAGTTTAAAATCCCGTTTGAACCTACCGTTAACCACTTCCACTAACCCAGCGGCAAATAGTGACCTATCGAGATTCGTTGGCTTGGTTAGTAGTAAGTTGGGATTCGAGTCTATCCTTTGAAGGCGGGACATGGTATTCATAACCACAGGCTTCTATATCATCAAGCTGTCCCTAAATCCGCGATCCAAAATAAATACGTCATTAGTTTCAAGGAGACGGTGAATTGGATGTTCACCATTATTCATAATATCGCTCATTATGTTTGTCTATCGTGTTAAAATCTAACCTCGAACCTGTTTGTACAGCTTTTCTCATAATGTCACTGAATTGTGCTGCATTGAAGTCATGGGTGACATTGCAATGTTGAGGTAATTCGTCCCAACTGTTACTCTCTAGGTGTTCTTGACAAACTCTGGCGCTATTGGGGATGTACAGCTTGTGTTCACAGAAAGTGTGTATTTTTATGACTTCTGGTATTCTATGACGAGTGACATTACGACAGTTGAGGAAAATACAATGCCTAGCAGTGTTTGGTGCTCGTGAATACTCGGGAACATGAATTGCTGTTGAGATTTGTGCTTGTGGCTCGTCGTTTGCTTCTTGAGGAGGAGGCAATGGAGGAGGCGGTCTGACTGCACTTTCAACTCTTTGCCAACATCGATGGCACACACTCCGCGTGTTGTCAAATACAACCTGTAAAAAAGTATACTTAATAAACACATTATTTCTTTTTATAGATACATCATAGTCTAAATATAAAGTACAGTAGTTAAGCTTAGTACTACGTGCGCTCAAACAACGCACACATAGACATCCTCCCACCCACCGACACGGAATACACCGGAACTTAAACTAGGAAACCGGATTCTTAAATGAGTGCGTGTTCATGTGTGTGTGTGCGTTGCTCGAGCGCGCGTAGTACTATGCTTAACTTCTGTAGTCTCTCTATTTTGTGTCTAGCGCAATATCTCTTGAAGTACTTACCTCCAACAATGCATTTTCCTGAGTGTATGTTGCAAACTCTGGTCGCATTCTTGTAAGTTTATTAGTCAAAAGATGTTGCTGGTATCTTCCGCGATAGAATCCTCTACGACACATGACACAGTTCCGTGAAACATCCATAGTAACAAACAATAGTCCAATCGAAAAGCACTTCAATAATCCTTAATACAAGCCGAATGTCAATTATAAACAGATACCAAAAAAGTCCAAGAGATAGCCGGGGTCAAATAAAAAGAAACTTAAATGAACGGAATGAAAAGACGTAGTCACACACGTATTACAAACAAACGACTACCTGCGCTTGCGCGCACTCTCGCCGCCTATCCGTGCCGCTAACCAGTTTCATTGTTCTAAGCATACTTAACGAGTGCGAGTGAGACAAACCGATAAAAAGGTTTGCGTTACCGTCTACACTACGTGTATAAAGTACAAATGCAATTATTACGTAAAAATAGCATTACTTGGCTACTGAATAAACTAACATGTTTATTAAAGAATAACTCTGAACGGACTAAGATTTGGAACTTGAGGCGATATTAACTTATATTCAGCTCAAAAATACCTATCCAACGATGTAACACAGATAGCTATTGGAAGGTGGGACCGGAATTTGCATCCTCCTTTAGTTTATTGTCAGACTCGCTCCAGATCAAGTTCGAAAAAGAAACATCAAAGTCTACTAACTGTCATCTTGCAAAAATAACGCTCCATTACACGAACTAATTATTTTTAAGTGTTACACCTACACAAGAACAATATGCCACTTTTATTTAAAAATTCTTGGTATTAGCATTAAGAATTAAATAGGAAATATTCTTAATGCTAATACTAAAAATCCCGGCAACCGTAGGCGCGGGCTTGCAGGTGGCGAGCAATGGGTAGCTCGCCGTCCGATAAGGATTAGGCCCGGGATGACGGCGTGTTGTATTCCACGCGCGCCTCAAAGAGATGTCAGTACTGATTGACGGTTTCCGCTAGGGTCGATGCCTGCCAGGATCACGGGTGTGTTTGAAAGGAAACTGGTGGGTTTTAGTCAGTAAGAAACCACGCCCAGAGCTGGAGAAGTTATTTGATTATTTCCCACCCACAAAAAGAAAAAAAAAGTATCAGAATAAAATTCTTGCAAACTATTTTGGACAGCTCTGAGCTCGGCTGGCGTGTCGTAATCATAGCGCCGATTGACTCAAATATGGGGTGGTTATCGAATTTACCAAAAAAATATGGTATAGGTACCTATGCCATATTTTTTTGATATTTTCAAGAACCTAATTTGGGGGTTTGAAACACTTTTTAGAAATAAAAATCATTTATTTGCTTTCTAATAAGTAAACAAATATGATATGAGCCTTTGTATAAGTCTCAAGTCTCGTAACATTTGTTATTTAAAGGACTGGATCTCTTTAATGTCATTAGGCAACTTATTATATAACTTTGCTCCTTCATATTGTATGTTTTTCCTTCCATAGTTAGTACGTGGTGGTCTAAGGCAGATGTTGTTTTTTCGTCTAGTAATACGTTTTTGTGTTTGTCCTTTTTTTGTAAAAGTTATTTTTGAATGTATGTCCTTGTTTAACAGCCTGTGTACTAATATCCACGTGTTATATTTATAAGTCTGCGATAATGTCATCAATTTAGTGTCTTTATAAATTTTCTCCGTTGGACTTACATATTGGTAATGGAACAATTGTTTGATTATTTTATTTTGACATGTTTCGATTTCTTTTAAATTTGTTATAGCTGCAGTTTGTTGTGCCGCACACCTTTATTAGGTACTATAGGTGAGGTTTAACCATAGCGTTGTATATATACCTAACAGATTTCGGCAAACAGCGAACGATACCTCGAAGCGCACCCATAATAGACGACAGTTTAGATCTTAGTTTATCTAAATGCGTCAGCCACGTCAAGTTTTTATCTAGATGGAGACCTAGATATCTTTCTGAATCGACTTTGTTCAAGGGTTCGTTATTTATACAGAGAATTGGGTGATTATCTATTTTTATTTGTTCTTAGCACTGAAAATAATATAGTTAGTTTTGGATGTGTTAACCGTCAGCAGATTGTCTTGGAACCATCCAGAAAGATTATCTAAATCCTGCTGCGCTTGTTAAAACATGTGATCAATATTGCTGCCGAACACAAATAAACTGGTGTTGTCAGCATAAAGTATTACGTCGCCTGATAGATTTAGTTTATGTATATCGTTCACTTATATTATGAAGAGCAGAGGTCCCAGAATGTAACCTTACGGTACGCCGTAGGTTAAAGTTTCGCAGGTACTTTGCATATCACCAAACTGAACGGTTTGCTGTCTGTTACAGAAATATGACCGAAACATGTCATGGGCAGTTCCCCTGATACCGATATCATACAGTTTTTGAAGAAGCAGGGTATGGCCAATTGTATCAAATGCTTTTTTGAGGTCGATAAATATACCAAGTGCTGCGCATTTTTTATCAATATTGTTTTTTAGGTTGGTCACAAGACCGAACATCTCAGTCCTCCCGATTATCTCTAAAATCTACGAGAAAATATTAAACACGCGTTTAGATACCTATCTGAAACATATCAACTTCTTCTCTAAAAAACAGTATGGCTTCCGCGCAAAATCCAATACATTAACTGCAACAATCGACCTTGTGACCAACCTAAAAAATAATATTGATGAAAAACGCGCAGCACTTGGTATATTTATCGACCTCAAAAAAGCATTTGACACAATTAGCCATGCCCTGCTTCTTCAAAAACTGTATGATATCGGTATCAGGGGAACTGCCCATGACATGTTTCGGTCATATCTCTGTAACAGACAGCTAACCGTTCGGTTTGGTGATATGCAAAGTACCTGCGAAACTTTAACCTACGGCGTACCGTAAGGTTACATTCTGGGACCTCTGCTCTTCATATGTTTATCAGTTGTCTAGTACCCATAACACAAGCTCTGCTTAGCTTGGGACTAGATGGCGTTGTGTGATAGTTGTGGAATATTATATATATATATATATATATATATAATATAAGTGAACGATATACATAAACTAAATCTATCAGGCGACGTAATACTTTATGCTGACGACACCAGTTTACTTGTGTTCGGTAGCAATATTGATCACATGTTTCAACAAGCGCAGCAGGATTTAGATACTCTTTCTGGATGGTTCCAAGACAATCTGCTGACGGTTAACACATCCAAAACTAATTGTATTATTTTCAGTGCTAAGAACAAATAAAAATAGATAATCACCCAATTCTCTGTATAAATAACGAACCCTTGAACAAAGTCGATTCAGAAAGATATCTAGGTCTCCATCTAGATAAAAACTTGACGTGGCTGACGCATTTAGATAAACTAAGATCTAAACTGTCGTCTATTATGGGTGCGCTTCGAGGTATCGTTCGCTGTTAGCCGAAATCTGTAAGGTATATATACAACGCTATGGTTAAACCTCACCTATGGTACCTAATAAAGGTGTGGGGCACAACAAACTGCAGCTAAAACAAATTTAAAAGAAATCGAAACAAGTCAAAATAAAATAATCAAACTATTGTTCCATTACCAATATCTAAGTCCAACGGAAAAAAAATATAAAGACACTAAATTGATGACACTATCGCAGACTTATAAATATAACACGTGCATATTAGTATACAGGCTGTTAAACAAGGACATACATTCAAAAATAACTTTTACAAAAAAAGGACAAACACAAAAACGTATTACTAGACCAGAAAGCAACATCTGCCTTAGACCACCACGTACTAACTATGAAAGGAAAAACATACAATATGAAAGAGCAGAGTTATATAATAAGTTGCCTAATGACATTAAAGAGATCCAGTCCTTTACTCTTTAAAAAAAAAAACCGTAAAAACACCACATCTTAAAGGATTTCTCTCGATTTTAAATCAATCACCTACTATTTATAAGTCAACTAGCTTCTGCCAGCGGCTTCGTCCGCATGGTGGAAGGTTACAATCTATCTGTGTGCAAAATTTCATTCAAATTTCGTTTTCGTGTCCATTCAACCGTTTTTTATTTTTTGAGGGATAGAAACACATGCATACAAACTTACAAACACACAAATTTTCACATTTATAATACTAATAAGATGTTATTTCTGCTACTTCTACATTTGTGTCTACTATAATAATCCAACTACTACTATTTGTAAATAAATAATAAGGTGAAAATAAAAGCAAGCATCGTTTTTTTTGTTGTATGCTTTGTTATAAATATTTAAAATTATAATTGATATGTGTATAAAGTAAATAAACGAAATAATAATAATAATTTATTTAATAAACAACACTGTAACTTATATTTTACTTTGGTCCCAAACTAGGCAAGCCTGTATCTTGGGTACCAATAATGAGGGTTTACCATTTAAAATATTTTTGTTAAAATATGTTCGGTTAAACAGACAAGTAAATCAATTGCAAACAAAATTAAATTATAGGAAAACAAAAGCAGAAAACAATCAAAAAGTTCCCTGATAGTAATAATATTTTCTTAGTTCAACGCTAGATAATTTGTTACTATGAGTGTGTGAATGTGAGTGTGAATGTGTGTGAGTGTAAGCGTGAAGATGTTATAGTAAGAGTTCAAGATAGAACATGTGAGTGGCAGATTTGTTTTAGCTTTATTTTGCCACGGTAATTAATTTTTCAACTTCGTGATATAAGCTCAGCAGCCAGGAAGTTAGTTTGTTTTTTGACTGTTTCAGAGTTAGATTTTTTTGTTGCACTTGTTATTAACTTCATTGTATACATTAGAATGCATAAAAAGTGGAAGTCTTTGTGCGTAAGCGGATTTAGCTGCTGGAGTAGGAATCCTGAACTTGCGTTTTCCTAAAACCTTGTTTTGACATTTAGTATAAGTAAATCGTTGTTGAGCCAATTTGGAGTCATGATCGCTCCTGCATTAGCTTTCCCATAGATGTCCTCCCGATCAGTTCCGTGGAATAATATCAGTGTCATCTGCGTAAAAGATTAGGTCCGAAGGTTCTCACGCTGCACAGGTGCTGTTAAGATATCACTGTTTAAAGCATTCTGTCAGGTGTTTTACACGTGTAGCCTCTGGACTAACTGCACTCAAAAAGCCGTTAATGCTCTTCGCGTCCAGTACAATAATGCATTCAGGTTGCTGTTGGGGCTGCCACGCTTCTGTAGTGCCTCAGGGATGTTCGCGGACGCCCAGACTGACGGCTTCGCTGCGATCAGGCGCAAGCGAGCAGCATCCTTGTTGCACAGGGTGCGTGCCAGTACCAACAGTCACCTGAGTGTCATTGCCAACAAGCTGGATTGTCCTTTTGTCATGTACTAAGCCAGCTACATGCCCCTGTTACTGTTAATGTTTACTAACTTATTTGTAAAGTTTTTATGTTACTAATATCTTTGTATTTGTATTTGTGTACCTACTAACATAGTTGGTAAGTTATTGTGATACTAACAATTTTGTATGTATATGGAATTTATTTCTGAAATAAATAGATTATTATTTATTTGGTATGGTAAGATTGAGTATATCATTCATGTATATAGTAAAAAGTGTTGGGCCTAGTATAATGCCCTGCGGGACTCCGAAATTTATTTCCTGTTCTTTGCTGACTATATCTTCAACTCTGACACACTGCCGTCTCCCAATCAAATAACCACGAACCATCTTATTCCGAACCTTTCAAGTTGTCTACGGAGTATAGGAATAGAGTCGGTGTCGAACGCCTTAGCAAGATCTAAAAATATGCCAAGACAACGTCCGCTACCATCTGTATGTTTGGATATAATGTTCGTCAGCAGTTCGACCGCGTCAGATGTAGATTTTCCTTTTCTAAACCCAAATTGCCTTTCTTAGAGAAGTGAGTTGTTTTCTAGGTAAGTAACTATACGAGTATTCATTAGTTTCTCCAAAACTTTTGTAAATATGCACAGCAGAGAAATAGGTCTACAATTATCCAGGGAATTCTTTGGTCCGGCTTTATGAATCGTAGACACCACTGCTACCTTCCACTGCTCGGAGAAAACCCCTGTCGACATACTCAAATTACATACGTAAGTGAAAGGTTCTAAAATACTGGTCCTTATCACTTTTCTCCAAAATTTTGATTAGAGACGGTTTAATTCCGTCCGGCTCAGGTGCACTATCGTGTTTGAGGTTTCTTATAATAGAGTCCACCATATCTGTCGGTGTTGTGAACATTGAATCCGCTGGTGAAGCATTACAATCAATATTAGCTGCTAGTGCTTCTTCAGAACTTGATAGACTCTGCAGTATCTTTTCAGACAAAATGTTGCCTATCGTAGTATCGAAGTAGTTGTTGGTGTTTAACTGATTTATTGGCAGTACTATTGACATTTACGTGTTTTTTTTTTTTTTTTTTTTTTCTATTGACGTTTTTTTTTTTTTTAGAATATTAATAATAATAATAATAATTCTTAACCTGGCAACCCACTGGCAACACAAGTCATATTTTTTCTATTCCATTTATAATCGTAAAACCCCATTTTTTTACCCAATTTCGGACTTAATATTACCATACAGGAAGCCTAAACTGAAAAATTACAAGAAAACCAAACAAATAAAGTACCTAAACAAAAAAGAAGAAAATTAAAATCAAGAAATCACAGAATGACGTCTGTCAACGACGACGTACTATGCTTACAGGAAAACAACAATGAAAATGGAATGAAATAAATAAAATGTTGACCAGAGCAGCTGCCCGTCGCGCACGCCTTTCACCCCCGGACTCGCCGCTCAGCTCCGCCTCGCCGCCGCCGGATCTTGGATCACCAGTGTTACCGGCGGCTGCAGCCGCGTCGAGCTCAAGCGACGAGTATTTCTCCCCGCCGACGTCGCCAACACCTGTACGTCGGCAGGGGAGAGGCCGGCCACCGAATAGCTTGGGACTTAGGGGCCAACCGACCCCGAGCAGGGTCCCCGCTACCGGTGGTTGTGTGCAGCGCATGAAATGGACTCAGTCCATGAACGAGAACGTCATGCGCGCATATTATGGGTCTACAGAGGGGGGAACTAACCTCACTGCGTACCGTGTCAGGATGCTGTCTCTGTTCCAGGACCTGGAACCAACTGTCAACGTCTCGGCACAACGATTGTCGGATCAGGTGCGGGTCATCCAACGTAACCACAAATTGGACGATGCTGCACTTGATAGGCTGCGCTCAGAGGTACTGAACAACCCTATCATCTCGACCCCGACACAGACCGCGGTACAAGAGCCCGCTAGGGGCGCAACCCCAGCGCGGGCCATTAACGTAAGTGATGAGGGAAATGATAGGGTTGTCACGGTAAGTAGCCAGTGCAACGATCGACTGAGGAGCGCTCTGGAGGATGCGCTTCGCGAGTATAGATCCACTCCGACCGAACTTAGACCCCGTTTACCACGGTTACCCATGCACAAAAAAAATAGGGCGTTGGTGTGTGCTTTGGACTCGCTGCTTAAAAACATCTTTGATAGCAGCGAGAACCTCGTTGATACGCACTCAATCTTGTATTGCGGGGCTGTTGCAGCATGTCGTTTGGCCAACGTGAAGTTTCCGAATGGTGAAGGAGCTATTCGGCCAAAGCCTGTTGCACCAGCCTGGCAATGCAGGATCGAGAGGCGTATCGATGGGGCCAGGGTACTCATCGGCAAACTACTCTGCTTCAGGGAGGGCAATACACGACCACGTGTGATGCGCTTTGTGAGGCGGGCATTTTCGGGGACTGAAATTAGTCCTCGAGAATACATGTCCCGTGTCACAGAGCGCATCGACTTCCTGAAGCAGAAAATTTGTGCATGGGCAAACCGTATTCGGCGGTATAAGCGGCGAGTTGACCGGTACTCGCAGAATCGCATGTTCCAGAGCGATGAGAGGTGGGTATATAGAGCTTGGGAGCGACCTGAACAAAATGTGACTGACGGGTGCCGTCCGGATGATGTTACCACGAGTACATTCTGGCGCAGCATTTGGTCGGTGCCCGTCTGTCATACTGAGGGTGGTTGGATGCGTGATGTCGAGCGCGCGTGTGACGCTATACCAGAAATGGATAAAATCACCATTAATCCATCAGATGTAGCCAAAGCGGTTCGTCCGTTACCGAACTGGAAATCTCCGGGACCGGACGGACTGCACAACTTTTGGCTGAAATGGTATAGCAGCTCACACGCACTCCTGGCATCTCAATTCCAGTCATCCTTAGAGTCTGGGTCGCTGCCTCAGTTTCTAACAACCGGTGTCACCCACCTGCTCCATAAGACAGGTAGTCCCGCGGAACCCAAGAATTATAGGCCGATTACATGTTTGTCAACGGTCTATAAACTTCTTACATCCATCCTGAGAGCAAAAATTAATCTGCACATTGAGAATAATTCAATTATGTCTGCCTCTCAGAATGGATGTAGGAACGGGTCCCGCGGTACTAAGGAGCTACTCCTCATAGACATGGCCATAAGCCAGCAGGTTCGTCGATCCCACAAGGATTTGTCGACATGCTGGATAGATTATAAGAAGGCCTACGACTCTGTTCCACATACATGGCTCATGAGGGTGTTAGAGTTGTACAAAATAGATGCAACTCTTCGCACCTTCCTTGGGTCATGTATGGGGCAATGGAAGACAGTCCTTCGCTATCCAGGATGTCGACCAATCCAGGGGAGTGATGAACCTATATGGATTAAACGGGGAATATTTCAGGGCGACAGTTTGAGTCCAATTTGGTTCTGCTTAGCCCTGAATCCTCTAAGCACATTGCTGGAGGATTCAGGCCTGGGCTATCGGTTGAGAAGAGGTGGTCAGGCCATATCTCACCTTCTTTACATGGATGATCTGAAACTCTTTGCCCCCAACAATTTGCGACTGATGGAGTTACTGAAGGTAACTGAAACTTTCAGTAGCGCGATCAGGATGGAATTTGGTGTGGACAAATGTGCAGTCATGCATGTAAAGAGAGGAGGGATTATGGAATCCGAAGGGATTCAACTCTCGGATTCCATAAACCTTAGATCCCTCTCCTCGACCGAAACATACAAATATTTGGGTATGTCGGAAGCGTTAGGCATTAACGTTACTGACATGAAGCAATCGCTGAAGGAGCGCTTCTTTGGCCGCCTGAAAAAACTATTTAATAGCCTTTTGTCAGGCGGAAATAAGGTGCGCGCCTTCAACGGTTGGGTCATGCCGGTTTTGATGTACTCTTTCGGCATACTCAAATGGACTCAGACCGAGCTAGACGCCCTGGATAGGAGGGTCCGTACGCTGATGACCGCAAACCGGATGCATCACCCACGATCATCGGTGATGAGACTGTACATCCCGCGGAAATGTGGAGGTCGAGGTTTTTTAAATGCGAAAACTCTCCACAACCGCGAGGTGTGCAGCCTCAGAGAATATTTTCTTGAAACCGACGTGGGTATGCACCGCGATGTGGTCGCAGTGGACAAGGGACTCACCCCGTTGTCCATGGCTAAAGAGAACTGGCGCAAACCTGTAATACTCACTACTGATGACCGCAAGGAGGTATGGAAAAGCAAGGAGCTTCACGGGCGCTTTTATCGGGCCCTTCATGGGCCTGATGTAGATTTCTTGGCGTCCGTGGCCTGGCTACGTTTCAGTGACCTCTTCGGGGAAACTGAAGGCTTTGTCTGTGCTATTATGGACGAAGTTATCTTGACGAATAACTACCGGAGGCATATCATGAAGGACGGGACGGTTGACGTGTGTCGGGCATGCCACCGTCCGGGTGAGTCCATCAGACATATTATCTCTGGTTGTTCTCGTCTTGCTAACAGCGAGTATTTGCACAGGCATAACCAAGTGGCCAGGATTATTCATCAGCAGCTTGCTTTAAAATACAAACTTGTGGATTCTGAGGTGCCGTATTACAAGTATGTGCCCGACCCAGTTCTCGAAAATGACCATGTCACGTTGTACTGGGATCGGTCTATCATCACTGACAGGACTATTGTTGCCAATAAGCCGGATATAATGGTGATAGACCGATTAGCGCGCCGCACAATGATAATCGATGTCACCATCCCACATGACGAGAACCTCGTGAAAGCTGAGAAAGAGAAACAAATTAAATATCTTGACTTGGCACACGAGGTTGTCGATATGTGGAATGTGGACTCGGCTGTCATTGTGCCGATAGTCGTTACCGCCAATGGCCTGATGGCTAAAAGCTTCGACGACCACCTGTCGAAGCTGTCGTTGCGCTTTTGGATCAAGGGCCTGATTCAGAAGGCAGTACTCCTTGATACGGCTCGCATCGCATTGTGAGGAAGTTCCTGTCTCTGGAGCCCTAACCACCGGTAGCTTGGACCCTGCTCCCGATGCCGGTGGACTACTATTTTTTATATTTTTAAATGTTTTTTTATATGTTTTCTTTTAAAAATATTTAAAAATGTAAATAATATGTGTAAAAATAAATATACGAAATAATAATAATAATGATTCGATTGATGATTTGATTTTTTTTCGTTTTTTTTTTTTTTTATTTTTTTTTTTTTTGTTTTTTTTTTTTTTGACCGAGTCATTTCTTTTCTTGCGAGCCGTCGCGCGCGCGCAGTCATTAGCGGTCGCCGAGTTTGTATTACGAGAATGTCTGTAAGTAAGCTTAAGTATACGAGTTGAAATTTAGTGATATCGGAAGTCCTTGCGTTCATACGTGATCGGCATCATGTAGTCGATAATGAAAGCTTGATAAGGATATGTGAAACTGCATTTTCTGAAGAGGAAATAGATGAAGCAACGAAGTTGTTGTACATATCCACGAAAACAAAAAAGCCGATGTCCAGACGCAAGAACAAGAAACAAAAAGACGTAGAGGATATGATAACTGTGTTTAAAACGATAGGCCCTGAAGAAATACCAGTGTTTGTGGCGTATGACCTACACAAGTTGCCACCAGTTTGTTTTGATCACGTCGACGTCACGAAACCATTGAAGGATATATTGGTGTTACGGAAAAAAGTTGAAGATATCAAGAATAATTATGTGACAAATGTCCAATTAGAGGAACTGAAACTAAAAGTGAATGCTGAAAAATCGAGTCCGTTAATAAATTCAAATGTTAACATGAAGAGAGGAGGGTACATGCTACATAGTGGCCCGTTTGGACTACCTCACATCGAACAGCGGCCGGTACACGATGACGTTGTACCGCGGTCCAATAGTAAGGATATGACTCACGATAGTGCAAGCGTAACGCCGACGCCGATATATCGCACTCTCGTTCACACGCAGGCTGGAGGTGACACTCGGAATAAACCCGTCTCGCCTGCACCGGTTAACTCGACAATGCTTAATAACGACAGCTTAGTGGCCGTAGATAACGTACGTAAACAACAGACTATGGCCGAAATTGTAAGAAAAGGCGAATGGGCGGAAAATAAGCATGATGAACAATGGATATTGGTTCAAAGGTCAAAAACGAGAAATCGATTTGTAGGTATGACCGGCAAAGCACTTTCTAATTCATTAAGAAATTTCAAGGCCGCTGAGATAAAAATACCTGTTTTTATTTCTAACGTGAATAAAGCTGCAACTGAAAAAGATATAACTGATTATATAGAACAAAAGCAAGTGAAGTTGTAAAATTAGAGAAAATTAATATGAAGTCTGAGAGGCAGTATAACGCCTTTAAGTTGTTTATACCTAGGCACAAACTAAGTACTTTTTTGGATGATAAATTTTGGCCAGAGGGAATTACTTTCAGACGATTTATCAACTTCAAGAAAGGAAAATACACGGATATTGTATATGATGATCCTACATATTGAACATAATGGATAATAACAACAAAAAGAATGTAACTTTATCAACATTCAATTGTAAGAATGTTATTCGATCAGCAGATAGCGTTCGCAGATTGTGCTGTGTTGCTGATGTTGTGGCACTTCAAGAGACCTGGCTTTTACCCCATGATGTGCCATACCTTGGCAGAATTGATGACGGCTTCGCTTATGCGGGTAAGTCCGCCGTTGACACGTCTGCTGGTGTCCTTACAGGGAGACCATATGGTGGAGTCACGCTCTTATGGAGGAAATCAGCGTTTGCAGCAGTATCAGTGGTGCAGTGTAGTAGTGATCATCTCGTTGCTATTAGGATTGAGCATGCAGACTGTTCCCTATTGATATTCTCAGTGTATATGCCTACTAACTCGGCTGATAATCTAGTTGAGTTTACGGAGTGCTTAAGTGAAATTATTGCTATAGTTGAGAACAGTAATGTAGAATCAGTGTTCATACTAGGAGATCTTAATGCACACCCAGGTGAGCGCTTTTCAAATGAATTGTTAACTGTGTGTGGGGAGCAATCATGGTCATGTGTTGATATGGAACTACTTCCGAAAGACAAGTTTACATTTGAGAGTACCGCTAACGGTGCATTGCGCTGGCTCGATCACTGTGTAGTGAGCAGTGCGGCACGACACTTAGTTGTAAACGCGTCAGTTTTGTATGGAGTCTATTTATCGGATCGAATATGATCCGACAAATAGACTTGTTAATGGAATGTAATATTGATTTAATAATACCTAAATTAGTAAGTCCTACCTATACTTGCAATAGGGTAATATGGGGCGAAAGAAATGTCAATCAAATTAATGAATTTTCGATTTTTTGTAATTCTAAATTAAAATTATTAGATTTCCCGGATGAATTTCGTTATTGTGCGCATAAAATATGTTCTAATTCTAATCACTCTGTAGTGTTGGATAAAATGTATCACAGTTTGATAAGCATTTTAAAGGAAGGTGCCAACCGCACTTATTTATGTAAACAAATGCGTCATAATGGCAAAAGATACATTCCTGGTTGGAATAAGTATGTTCGTGACGCTCACAGAGAGGCTCCACTGTGTTACCAAACATGGTTGTTTTATGGTAAACCTGCTAGTAGTCATGTTTACAATAAAATGTGTTAATCGAGGAAAACCTTTAAGAACAAATTGAAATATTGTCAAGATAACCAACAGCAAATCAAAATGGATATTTTGGCTAAACATCACACTGAAAAGAAATTCGGATCATTTTGGAAATCAACAAATAGTTTCAATCCGAAGTCGAGTCCCCCTGTGGGCGTGGCGGGAGAACATGAGCCAGCAGATATAGCCAATGCTTTCCGGCGTCATTTCAAGGTTGAGTCACCTCTTACTAGACCTGTTCAGGCAACTAATGGTTTTTAAGGCAGGCAGTGTAACATATTCTAGTATTCCAAATGTCGCACTGTGTGGAGAATCCCTGCGAAGGGTAGATAAGTGTAAATACCTAGGCCACTGGGTCACCGAAGATTTAAAAGACAATAGTGACATTGAGAGGGAACGTAGGTCGCTGGCTGTTCGTTGTAACATGCTGGCCCGCAGGTTTGCGCGATGTACGAAGCCAGTAAAAATAACGCTTTACAAAGCTTACTGTCAGTCCTTCTACACGTGCAGCCTATGGGTCAGTTTCACTCAGCGGACATACAGCGACCTACGCGTCCAATATAATAATGCACTGAGAGTACTGTTGGGGCGTTGCAGTGCATCAGGGATGTTTGCGGACACAAACATTGATGGTTTCGCCGCCATTATTAGGAAAAGATGTGCCTCTCTGATGACGCGTGTTCGCGGCAGTACCAACACTATTCTCAGTGTGTTCGCAGATCGGTGGGATTCTCCGTTGATGCAGAGGTGGATGCAGCTCCACGCTGATGTGTAGCGGTATGTTTTAGCTATAATATGTCTGTACCTACTAACACTAGTTTTTTAAGTAATTTGTTACTAACACTATGGACTTAGTCTGAAATTAAAATTTTTATTATTATTCCATTTATTCAATTTTATATACATACAATTTTAAATTTTTAAATATTTAGGTACTTAGAAAAACATAAATAAATACAAAAACATTTAAAAATATGAAAAGTAGTTGCCCACCGGTATCGGGAATAGGGTCCAAGCTACCGGTGGTCAGGGCTCCTGAGAAAGGAATCTCCTAACAATACGCGTCGTGTCCAGGAGTACTGCTTTATTATTATTATTATTATATCTTTATTCTTTAAATGTAATATACTTAAATAAATTCAATATCAAATCTAAAATTACAGACTGGCTCATAGAGCAGGACTACAATAACACCGAATCTCTACTGGCATATATCGCTTGAAAAATCACTACTAAGTAGGAACAAAAACACTACGCACAAAGAAACACCTCCTAACACACAACACACACACCCATACAACACAACTAACATTACACTCACAAACACGAACACACACACACCACTCTCCCATTCACACCCGCATCTAGCTCAAATAAATCTAAAATTCTTTACTCAGCTAACTCACATTTTAGTTTTTAGTTTTATGGTAGAATAACAGACGAAATCTAAGGTCTAACACTAGGTAATTTACAGCTCAGTTCGGTCAAATCACTGTCTCCTAAGATACAGGCCATGCCTAGTTTAGGAGACAGGATTTAATTTTTTGTTAATATAGACTATAATTTTTCTCCCCTAGTGCCCATTGTTAGTTGATTAAGTCTTAGCATGTAACTAGTATATAACCTGTGTCTATGTTTATCTTTGGATCAATAAACTTATTTATTTATTTATTTTTATTGTTATCCACAGTTTCCTTGTATGTTGACTGTTTTCTTTCAAGGCTTTACTTTCGTAGTTTTTTTTCCCTTGTCTTAGAATTTCTATAAAAAAGTATCTGTATCTAGTATACGAAAGTTTAAGGGTGAAATTTTCAGGGTCAAGATTTACCTGTCGGTATAAACTATACCGGTGCCATATACATCTCATCAAACCTGGAGTGTTGCAAGGCTTTAAGTAGAATTTCGAGCGACTACTTTTAAATGAGTGTTAGTGTGAATAGACAATATTTTAAAACATTCCAACGCCTCGTTTACGTTGCTATTGCCGATAACGGTGCTTCAATCAGCTTTTTTAAGATCAGAAGTCACAGCTTTAAAATTTGTCTTCGGGATAATTCTTTTCTTTCTGTTTGGTTTTTCTTTTGTTATTTTGAGTCCGGCTATAGCTATATCATGGTCCGTTACCACACATTTGGCAACCACCCCCACCATAGAATCTTTACTTCTTACACAAATGTGGTCCAAACAGCAGGGGACACACCCCTGGTGGGGTTTGAAATAGCGGGAAGTAAGCCATGATGTGCCATCAGACATTGCTCCGCTGCGTTATCAGTGTTTGGAGTCTCCGTCGGAATGTCTATATTCAGATCTCCAAGTAATATCAATCTGGAATTTTCTTAGAATTTACACAAATTAGAGTCAAGAGATACCAAGAACTTATCCAAACTATCTGTTGAAGGCCCCATCTGTATGTTCCAAGGATTTGTATATAACTATTTATTCTTACTATTTAATAGCCAGTCTGCATCGTCTATGTCTGGTTCCGGTACTGACGCTGAAACGGAGTCTCTTACATAAATCCGAATATAAAAACTAAACCCTTAAAGGATCACTCGTACGTCTGTCTATCCGTCTGTCACAGCCAATTTACTCGAAATGTACTGGTCCGATTAAGTTGAAATTAGCTTAACTGGTGTATTTCTATAACCCAAACACGGGCAAGTAACGTAAATAAGTTAATTTGGAATACGGGGGTCACTTTTGGGGGGAAAATCGGTAAATTAAAAAATATATATTTCAAACTGTACCGTGCGACATATCAAATAGAGGTTGTCAGTAAACCGAAACTATTAGAACTATCCCGGACCGAATACAGATAATCAGTACAGTAAGAATACTTAGGTACTTGCATAACATGTAGGTAATCCCATCTATTAAAATGTTAAGTTTATACAAATGTAGTATTTTAAAAAGACAGAACCAGAAGAACACGAAATTTTAAATACATATGAATATTACAAAACCTAAAGTGTTTTTTTTTGGGGGATTTCCAAATAAATGTGGTGATATTGACTTTAACTTTTGGGGGAAAAAATTTTAGGTCTTTATAGGTCTTCGTACGTACAATAGCATTGCCAAAAGTTGACGTCGATTGAAAGGACTCATGATCAACGACGTGAACACTCTGCTGTAGCTCTGCGTAAAATGAATCACAGATTGGGATCGGAAGTAGTGCGTAAAGTAATATTCGAATTCGGTCCGACTTTTCTAGATCTGTTTTTTCATGGATTCGGATCGTATTCGAATCGGACGTAGTGCGCAACCGCTCTAAGGCTTGCATACACGCCGACGGCCTTAAGCATGCGGGCAGAGCCAACCTCACACACCCGCGCGGCTCACGCACGCTTAGAAATGCTTATCGCGCGCGGACTGTGATCAAAGAATATGCGTGTACGCAGAGATGCGAGTAGAAGGTGAAATTCTTACCTACGATTCCGTAAATAAATATTTACGTATTAAAATTAAGTTTTTATTAGACATATAGTTTCGATTTTCTTTTGACTGACAAGAAGCTACAGGGCAGCTTGCTAGAATAATAATGCCAGATTGCTGCTGCCCCAGGTAGGTCCTGACTCGTTCAACCTTAGAGTTGATACACTCCTGGTGTCAGGATAAGTATTTCAATAAATTCTAATACTAACATGTCAGGCCCCGGAATAGAAAAAAGCATAAATTAAAGTACGTATAGATAAATTAACTTCAATCAAATAAAAACGTAAACTGGAAAATGTTATATAAGTATAACATTTTCCAGTTGACACAAATAAGTTTGTAACTATAGCTTTTTCTTTAAAACTTGAGGCGTGAACGTCTCTTATACTGTTTTAGGGATAAGCCTAAACTATTATAGTTGTAAGCTTATCTAAGTTTTATTTATTATTAGTAAGTTCATGTAAAATTTTGTTTTAAAAAGAATTTCACTTTTTTTAATAAGCCATTTAAAAAATATGTGATTCGTTCGGAACCCTTTGCGCGTGAGTCCGACTCGCACTTGCCCGATATTTTTTTAAGGAAGGGAGGATAGGAAGTGTTCGATAAAATACAAGTTGTGTTTTTTTTATTATTAGATTAAATAATTATATATTTCAGACTGAAAAATATTTGCACCATATGAAAAGAGACTTACGAAAAGCTTTATTATTAAATTTAATTGTATAAAAAATCCGCATTCATAATTAGTCTAGTTTATAACTTCTCTTTGCCATATTAAGTAAGTATTTGTACTTATTTCAATAAAATATTTTCAAATCGCACACGAAAACTTAGCACCACGCACACCGTTTGTTCGTCACTGCGGCGCAATCGCAACTGTCTGTGTATCAAGTGTGTACCGTACTTGAGGTGTATGACTCGCGTTCTGACCATTTGTATGAAGATAAGATAATGCAGATATTTTACCGTGTAAATGACACTAGTCAGAAAGTAGGTACTAAAATAATAATAAGCTTTATAATAATAAGCTTTTTATTTAGAATAGAATAGAATAAACATTTATTCGACACAGACACAACACAACAGCGACAAACAAAAGTTAAAGAAAATAATAGTAGGTACACAAAGATACAATAAAATTGTGTTGTGATTGTTCATGGAAACCGTACTTAGATTACATTACAGTTAAGTGCTATGGTAAAACAAAATTACACAAAAGTTTTAGCATCTGGAGCCGAACTAGGAGGATCCTGTATTTCGGCTAATAGCTCCAATCCCCTCGAGTTTCATTATATTAGAGTTCTTAAATGCTACTATTTTACAAAACAAAGGAATAATGGATTTTATTTATCTTCTGCACCTCTCTTTGTGATAAGTCATATGTTAAATGAATGAGTGAGTGTGAGAGGGTGTGTCTATTTGTGAGTGTGCTAGTGATTTTTATGAGTAACACATGAATAAGTGAGATACGGGGATATAGTGAATAATTATGTAGGTATATAATATATTTGTATAAATATTTGTATATAGATAATGATTTTTTTTCTAACATTAAATATTATTTACAGTCTATCTTGGTAGTTAGAAGTTGCTCGGTCTCGTCATATGTAAGACCTTTTAGGTATTCCGATACTTTTTTCTTGCAACGCTCTGTGTTGAGCGGATCAATATTAAGAACTTTATTAAGTTTATTGTAGATAAAATTACCGAGGAAATTAAAGAATTTTGTACTAAATTTAGTGCTGTAAGACCTGTGTTGTGTATAAACCATATAATTTCTGCGTGTATTTAAGATCTGGGAATCTTAATTTGTGCAAGGGTGCTGCATTATAATTATCTTCAATATGAATAATTGTCTCACAGTTAGTAAGTACTCCACAAAACTGGTAGAGAACAGTATCGGTTTAAAGGTGCTGACCTTTAGTATTGCACGTTAAGCAACCTCAATAGACTTGAGTGTAGTTTTTGGAGCACCTCCCCAAGCGGATATACAATAATTTATGAGTGACTGGCAAAGAGCCAAGTATATTCGTTTCAAGATCAGCGACGATGACCATGAGAAGGCTCTTGGGCATCGACTAAGAGGGCTCCTAATCGCATGCATGGAGAGGAGGAGGAGGAGAGGGGCCAATTTCCGCTTCGTTGGAAGACGGGGCAGCTGGTCCTCATCAAGAAGCCGGGGCGCCCCGCACTCTCCGTCCGCTTACCAGCCCATAGTGCTGCTCGACTAGGTGGGCAAGTTCTTCAAAAGAGTAATAGCAGACCACCTTGTCGGGCAGCTGGTGCAGGTCAGGCCAGATCTGGTGGAGAGCCAGTTTGGCCCTATGGATCAGCGACGTGTCGTAAATTTAAATATGTGTTTTCGAACCCGTCCCGATAATTTTCTATGTGTTCCTTGAAGTTAAGATTTTTATCTAGAGTTACGCCTAAGTATTTGATGCAATCAACCCGCACTAATTTAGTACAAGAACAAAAATCATGCGGCTTACACTCATGTGGAATAATGGCATGATCGTGGTTAATCCCCATGTCTGGTATAATACTAAAGCAAATTTATTTAGTTTTGCCGGTTTTTAACGATAGAATATTGTTATTTAGCCATTTCCTTACAGTATCAAATCCAGATTGAGCGGCGTCAAATACCTCGTTCCAGTAATTCAGCAGAAAAAAGGAAAGCAGTATCGTCCTCAAAATAGATGATTTCGCCCCGGGAAAGTATTACGTTAGTAATGTCGTTAATATATTATATAAGAAGTAAGGTTGGCCATAATATGCTCCTCTGTGGAACCCCGTGTGTGACTAGGCGATCAGTGCTGGTAAAATTTCCAACACAAATACTCTGGCGGCGGTAAAACTATCGCAGACTCTCGCCTGACCACCACTAAGTTAATTTTTGTTTGCATTAAAAAAATAGAAGCCTTCTAGCCCCGCCCCGTTGACCTTGAATAGACGAATAGAAGACAAGACCGGCCGAGCGGGCAGACGATGCGGTGAGTGCAGGTTGCAACTAATTGCGTTATCGCTTTCCTAATAGGCGAACACTGGCCCTACCTCCGCTTTAGTGCCTTAAAACGGTGACTTCCTAAAGCCTACTCCTTGGTAACAGCTAGGGTAAAGGGTTTGAAAAAAAATATGTATCTATTATTGATTCATGTACTTTATTTGTGAATCAAGGTTTTTCAGTGGGACTAATAGTTTTGTCTTAAAAAAAAGATTTAAAAACACGCTACTCTATTCGCTATTATGCCTACTCCTCATTAACGGCTATGATATTTAAGAATATTTTTAGACAGACTAATTGATTATAGAGAAATACGACGAAATGAAACGCCCGCTCTACCTAGCGTTCATTGACTACGCTAAAGCATTAGACTCTAAATCCCATATCAGCATGTGGACAGCCTTATAGGAATGTGATGTACCATCAGAAACTATAAAACTCATAGAAGACATCTATAAGAAAAGCACAAGTAGAGTAATATTAGACAAAACAGGCACGGAAATTGATGTATGTAGAGGCGTTCGTCAAGGGGTAATAAAAAACGAATATAAAAATCAAACGATATTAAAAATTCTGGGAGAGAAGGGGCTTCTCTCCCAGAATTTTTATTATCGTTTTGCAAAACATCATGAAGAAGCTAAATTGGAAAAACAAAGGTAAAGACATCAATGGTCAATTTCTAAGTAATCTCAGATTCGCTGATGACATCATACTCTTCGCAGACAATTCATCGCAATTGGAGTCAATCAATCAATCTGCCGAGCGTTTTCAAAGATTTATACGAAATAGTAAAAAGCAAGAAACTTCCTTGTTACAAATTGGACCGGTCAAGTGCGTGTCTGACTTCGCACATTTAGGGTTCCGTACCAAATAAGGGAATGGTCAGTAGATACAAAACGGACCACTATGAAAAAAAGACAAGAGAGAAGAAAAATTACACCAAAAACCATCGCTTATTCAAGCATTCGGGACCCGGTGGGATGTGGGAGTAAAGGAACACCATGGGACATCTCAAGGGAATTCCGAAAGTCTAGATCCGCGATTCTCAGAAGCAGCAACAGGTCAATATTCATGGTTAGTGACCTTGAGGTCAAGGTCAAGTGATCTTAGGGTCAGGGGTTAGGGTTATGCCAAGGGGTAGCGGATAAATTCTCAACATGAGTCACCGCAACCCTGGGCACTCAGGCAGGGAAGGAACAGGGGTGGGTTTTAGTCAGTAAGAGTCCTACACGCTCTCTCCCGCTCCACCGAGAGTGAGCGAAATCATTGCATGATTTCCCGCCCCTCCAAAAAAAATTAAAAAAGGGTCAGGGACAAGTGACTTTGAGGTCAAGGTCAATGAAGTTGGAGGTCATGGTCAAGTGACCTTGGGGTTGTCAGGAATTCGAGTACCCTGACGTGTCAGTACACTGGAATACCAGACACAACCAAGGTCAAAAAAGGGACAAAACGAAGTACTAAAGTCAAGGCGGAGTTTTTTAATTTTTCTATATTTGCTTATATCTCGAAAACGGTGAGTCCTATCACAAAAATAATAATAAAATTGCCCCCTTTACCCTGCCGCGTAATTCTCAACATGTATGAATTTTTTTTAACATATATGTAAAGTTTTTTATTTATTGTTCATCCAATAAAAATTGCGGTATCAGGCTTGTCAATTGCATGTGCCGATTCTGCCGCCAGCAAGTCGAGGCGAGGCCTTCTATTTCTGAAAGGCAATAATAATAAGGCGTAGTCGACGGAGCCGCTCCTACTTCTGGGTGGTTTAAAAAAAAAAACCTCGAAGAGGATAGCGGGGTCTTAGCTCGCTAGCTTCGCGTGCTCAATAGATCCCGCCATCCCCTTCGAAAAAACCTGTTCGAGTCGGGGTGCCCCAAGTCCCGAGCTCGCTTCGCTCGCTCTTGCATTCTAAATCTGCCTAATACTGTAGCATTGCATTCGGCCAATATAATAAGACGTAGTCGATTTCTGGGTGGTTTTAAAAAAATAACTATGAAGGGAATAGCGTATCGGTTTTACGAATTTTGTCGATGCTACATATAGGTATAAGTGTGCGTCAGACCTCCCACAGCGAGCTGATCATCGGTACATCCGTTTCAACGTCTCCACCCAGACCCCGGGCAGCGGCCATCCGTCGTCCCCGCATGCGGACGGTTCTCGCTGGTCATATAAGCAGATCGACAGGGAGCTTCTCGAGGAAGCCACAATTATCCAGGTCTGGGTCCGGGAGTCAGTGACGATGTTGAAGAGAAGGCGCAATGGTTCCGCGGGGCGATGATGCAAATTTGCGACGCGTCCATGCCCCGCATCCACACACAACCCACAAGGCTCCGGTTGTACTGGTGGACCGCCGAAATCGCGCAGATGCGCAGGACCTGCGTGGAAGTTAGGCGGCAGTACACCCGATTTTTTTTATTTCTTTTTTTATTCTTGATAGGCACGCGTTTGACCACTATCTCACCTGATGGTAAGCAATGATGTGGTCGAAGATGGAGCACGCTTGCCTAGTAGTAACCTATTCACTCTTGACTTAAAGACTCCCACTTAAAGGCTTCCTTGTAGCTATCAGGAAACACAGACTCCGGCAAGAGCTGCACTTACAATGAATGTGTTCTCAAAACGTTTTGTGCGTGTGGATGGGATGTTCACCATGTACCGGTGGCGCATCGCCGTACGTCTTGTGGTCCGAAGATGGAACAGGTTTGGCGGAATCAAATTATGCAATTCCGTTGCACACTCCCCATGTAACCGACAGAAAACCGACAGGCTAGCAACTCGGCGTCTATGCTCAAGACTTTGGAGCTTCGACTCGACGAGCCTATCATTGCCGATGATCCTCTTCGCTCGTTTCTCAATTGTCTCAAAGGCATAAAGCTGGTATCTGGCAGATCCGTCCCAAAGATGAGAACAGTACTCCGACACGATCGAACTTGCGTTTGATAAAGTGTGAGCAGTTGTTCCAGCGTGAAGGACCGTCTCATCTTTGCGAGGATCCCGAACTTTTTGGCAGTTACTTGAGCCTTTGCATTTATGAAGGGACTAAAATGGAGGGTAGATGTTAACGTAACACCAAGAAAATCAAGTTGGTCGGTTATCGGCACGGTTACACCTCGAAAAGATGGAGCTGGGTGAAATTGGCTCCTTTTAGCGGAAAAAAGACACGCCTGGGTCTTAGCAGCATTGAACTTGACCAGATTGGCATCGCCCCATTCTGAGACAACCTGTAAGGACAAGTTCAAGCACCCAACCATAGCCTCTTGGAGAGACCGGACCTGATACCGGAGGAGACGTCGTTGGGTTCCGGAAGAAAAAGCTGCGCGATATGAGGTGTACCGAGCGGCGAAAAGCTGCTGGAGGGACTGGTCGCAGCCCCCTTCCCTGATAGGGAAGCGCACGTGCCGCCACTGATGACTTTGCCCGCAGTCACAGAGTTAGAAGACGAGGAGAGTCACTTATAAAAAAAGAAGACAAGGCGCCCAGCAGATTCGCTGTCCCTATACCTTCGCCATAGTGCTGCGAATGGCTCGGAAGGAAGGAAGGCTCCCTGACGTTTCAGGCGACGCAGGTGCTCTCGGGGCATGGCTGCTTTGGAAAGTACTTGTGTCGCATAAACAGGGAGCTAGACGCTCGGTGCCATCACTGCACCAACTGTCGGGAGGACGCGGTGCAGCAAACACTGGTAAAGTATATCGCATGGCAGGAGCAGCGCCGTGCCGTCGTATCTGTAATAGGACCCAACCTGCCGCTGCCGGCCGTCACTCGTTCGATTATGTTCGGAAGTGCCGAGTCGTTGATACTGCGGAGAGGAAGAGGGAGGCCGTGGCCACTCTCCCAACCCGTAGCAGGCGAACCGTACCTCGATGGAGGGTGAACAATGCTCGTTTGCAGCCCCCCTAAACAGGTCCGGAGGGACGGCAGCTTTGGGGGCACTCGCCGTCCCCCATTCAGCAAGCAGGATCCGAGGCAGCGGCGCGTAGTGTTCCACGCTGGTGTTCGGGCCGGCACTAGCCGGGGATCATGGAAGGCGCACAGTTCTCACAATCCCCGGTCCAAGTGTGGGAATAGAACATCGGGGTGATTTTTAGTCAGTAAGAGTCTGACAGACCCCTTTGCCCGCCCCGGCGAAGGACATCCATAAGGATTACACACCCCGGCAAAAACACACCCAACCCTACAACCCAACTTTAGTGGTATGTCATACAGAAAAATATGGCGTAACAATGCAAGAGATACCTACATTTACATACCTTAATTGGTGCTTGCCTTGAACTTAATTAAAAGTATGTGATAAGAAATTTGCATACTTATCGTAATGGGTGTACATTACAGGAAATAATAACACAATTGAATGCACCGATAACAGCAAATATATATAAAGGGTTAGCAGAAAAACAAAATTTAGTCATGTTGAAGGAACCATACGTGTAGCTCATCATAACATCAGCGGATATTGAAAGTATTTTAAAGTGCGTAGACCGGTATCCAATAGTGCATAAATATAACGAAGTGAACAGTGACGTCAGCAGGTATGAACAATAACTAAGTAATACAAAAAACCGGCCAAGTGCGAATCAGACTCCGCAAAGGGTTTCGAACGAATCACACATTTATATTTAATCACATAATGGCTTATAAAATAGTTTTTTTTTTAAACAAACTTACATGTACCTCAAAATACTAATTACTATTATTATACTTAATTACTATTTTTATTATAGTTGAACAATTATGCGTAACTTTATTTTTTTGGGCGTGGGATATCATCCTATGACTTCTTCCGTTCTGGGTGGAGCGGGAAGGCGTGTCAGACTCTTTCTGACTAAAACCCACCCCTGTTCCATCCCTGACCTGAGTGCCCAGGGGCGCGGTAACTCTGTTTCAAATTTATCCACGACCCCTGGGCAAGCATCGGCCATGTCGGGCCCCGTCATGTATTGCTAACAACTCTTTGAGGCACGCGTGGAACACTACGCGCCGTCGACTCTGAGGCCTGATCCGGATCGGACGGCGAGCTACCCGCTACTCGCCGTCCGCAGGCCCGCGTCTACGGTAGCTGGAGATCGTTTCGCGACGTCCTACACCTAGGGCGTCTCCTGCGGTGGCTGCTGCTGGCGTGAGGGCGACTCTGTTTAACCTCCCGGGATCACCCGTTCCGCCTCATCCTTCGCGAGCATTACTGCTTCGCAGACAGAGGCGAATGCTTCCCATTCCCTCTCACTTCGTATCATGGCCTGGACCAGGGCCGGACGCGAGAGGTTGATCGATCATCTTGTATTGAAGAAGAATTTTTACACCAGTACAAATTCAATAAACCCAAACACGATAGTGCTATCTTGTTTAGTTGAGGAGTTGTTATAGTCACCTTCCGGTTTTACATCAAACCCTACAGGTACCACCACCACTAAATGTAATATTGCTTGTCAATACATATCCAACAAGCTGAAACACGATGGCGCTATGTTATTTGGTTGCGGAGATCCAATGGCCACATTCCAACTCCATCATCAGACCCTGAGTACTACAAGCATACCTCTACTTATCTACATTGAGTTGATTGATTAAGTGATTGATTGATTGATTTATTTATTATCTTAGGTTAGGCGTCTTACTACGTATATACACCATTGGTGTATAAACAATAAACACATACACACATAAATGAATATCGTTGATTATATATGATGACTGTTAATTAGTGATCGATACTTAAACACGTGATTGTACTCATGATAACAAACAACTTTTACTATAGGATCAAACCTGAAATCGCGAAAAAAATCTGCTGTTCAGTACATTTATGTTCGCCTACTGACTGGTCAAAATGTACTGTACTGCCTATTTTTTTCGCGATTTCAGATTTGCTCCCATAGTAAAAGTTGTTTGTTATCATGAGTACAATCACGTGTTAAAGTATCGGACACTGATTAACAGTCATCATATATAATCAACGATATTCATTTATGTGTGTATGTGTTTATTGTTACAACATACAATAGCATGTGCATACAATTAGCACGTGTACACGCAAAGAGCATGCTTATGAATGAGCACACTACTTAATCGCAAACCGGTCTAATTTTTCGTGCTTACTAGCACACGGTGTGAGGCGCGGGTGAGAGGAGGGTGGCTACAAAGCAAATCTGAACGCGCTCTATGCGAGCATTATGTCTCTGTGTGCGTAGATTATATTAAATGATAATGATACCAGCTACTAAAATTCTTCCCTAAAATAGGTAAGTAACATGGAATTTGAACATAATTGGTGAAATTAGGGTGCATCACGGTAAACTGTACAAATCTGTGTACCCTTTCAGAGCGTTATCTTTATGATAAATGATTTTATTTTTGTTTGACAACACTTTTACACGTCAACATTTTTTTTGTCAGTTTTAAGTAGATGAGGCCGGTGTTTCCTAACTGATTACCCTGAGGAGAAACACTGAAACAAACTCAGAGGTCAGTCTCTTTTAAAGTGTTCAAATCCATACAATATGTACTGGTTAAATCATATGAGAACCATGTACGTTTATGTCTGGGATGAGCTTTTGAGGAAAGCAACACGCAAATTCGAATGGACCTGTCCGGACAGTGCAAATATTTGTCAGTTATCGTGAAGCTCAACTCAGACATTTGAGGAGCTCAACGAACCGAGGAACAATACCAAAGTAAGAATATTTGGGTAGACCGCAAAAATACTCGAACTGCCAGACAATCATAAAATCTACATGAATATAACGACATACATAGTTCTCGCATTCATATTATGCTATATGAGGACAATGCAGCTTAGTGTCTCTAATGATCTTTTGAAGAAAGAACCACATATATTTGAGTGGACCTGTCCAGTCAGTGCAAGCATTTGTCAATAGTCGAATAGCTCAACTTAAAACCACTACGGAGCTCAATGACTTGACGAACAATACCAAAGAAGAGACATTTGGGTAGGCCGCCAAAGTACTCAAACTGTCAGACAAAGTTAAAAATTAAAAAGGAGGAGAAAATAATAATAATAACCCACATAGTCCTCACATTTACAAGAACTAAGTAATCAAAAAATATGTATATATATATATAATACTTTACAAAGTATTCATGTCAAAAAGTAATAATTATAAAATGTCAATAAAAAAAATAAAAATATGATATATACAGGCTGTAAGGAACAAGAAACCGCAAACTTCGCGAAAAGGTTGTACCTAATGTCAGTAACAAAATTATCATAGTCATTAATCTGGGTAATGATCGATTACAGAAATTGACATTTTCAAGCACGCAATGTATTGTGAACAATGGGATCTCAACGCTTCGCAATGAATGTAGGCGCGCGCGAGCGCGTAGTACGTGATATTACGTAGTTGCCTATCACGTCTCATACACACAAACACAGGTGGTCGCGCCGCTACGCGCTCAAGTACCTAAATACACCTTCTACTTTGTGATAAAAATACATTTACGTCGATGTTTCCGATCGATGTGATAAATAACTAGATCAGTTACTTAATAGACATAAGCGCATACGTGCGTAAAACGTTTAACTGTTTATTCTAATGACGACAACATTGATATCACATACATTTTTAATCCCTCAAGAATACTGAAGATAAGGTTAGATAAAGATTAGGATAGATAATAATAAAGAAGCTTGTAAGTACCTACATTGCGCTCCAGGAATGTAGGTATAAAGCGCCTGCTACATGGTCGCCAATCGCGTCCCTACAGAAGTGACCTTGGTGATTTTGAATTTTGAAATTTCTTAGGTACAGCTCTGCCGCTCGCCAACCACGCCAAACTCCAAACACCTCTGTCGGGGACGCGATTAGCAACTGTGTACTTAACTAATGAACCAACTCACCTTAAATTTCGTTCATTTCTTATGAGGGAGGCGCCTACGTGCTTCATGAATGAGCATTTTCCTGGGCACTGAGGTGTTGTTTAAAAACACTCTTGCACACAACAAGCACACACTCAACAAGCAAAACAAATATACTTACAAACACATAAAATAACTTAAATTCGTCGTCGGCGAAATGCTAAAGAAATAAAATTTTATTTATTAGTGTAAGGTACGCTTTTGAACGTGCCGACATGGTCATAGATCAATAAAATTGATAGACTGTACAATCGCATTAAGTTGTACCTACTACCTACTCACTCAGTAATTATTTTGATGTAGGTATACGAAATATAGGAATGTGGTTTTAACGAAATGAGTAAGTAACGTTGTTGTATTTTATAACTTAACTTTGTTGATAACAAAAATGTATCTAAGAATTATGTCGTTTTCAGTAAACTGTAACACATTTCTTTTCGATCTTCTTTACTTATTTCGATGAAGGTTTATAAAAATAACCTCCCCTCAAAATAAGTTCAAATAAAAGTAGTCAATGGGATATCAATTTTTGTAGACACTTAAAATGCCTAACGTGTCGCGTCTGTTAGATTCATAGGTCTGTGTGAGCATTTGCCGACAAAGGAACGTCGGCGGTCTTTGGTCAATGTTGCTTGCGTACCTACTGGGCCCGCGATGACCACCGGTGAACTTAGGAAATCAGCTGAGCAGGGAGCTTCTTGTAATTTTATTTAAATTGCGTTTTTTTGCGAAAAAAGCGAACTAATTATTTTTCAATTAAAAGAATATAAAAAATATCATCAGTGTTTATGAACTATAAAGTACAGATGAAAACAATGGCACATGTATATTATTGAAGCAACTCAATCCCACACCTTTTTAGTCCTCAAGGTAGTCATTTATTGTGTAAAAAGCTTTCTGGCGTTTAATAAATGATTTAATTATTTATTCATGCTTAGTTCTTGAATTTGGTTAGGAAGTTTATTATAGAAACGTATACATTGACATCTAAACCTATTTTCTTCTTGAGCCTGGTTTTAGTTAAGTACAATAAAGGGAACCGCCCAATCCTGGCCATGTTTTGCCCACCAATTTTTTTTTTTTTTTTTTTTAATAAAAAACGTTGCCCCACACTAGGAATTACTCCTGTATCGTGGGTGCGTTCACAAACATTTAAACTCACATACACAAGACACCCAGACCCGGAACAACTATCTGTAGGCCATACAAATACTTGTTCCGTGCGGGGATCGAACCCGCGACACGCAGCGCAGCAGCCGAACGCTCAACCACTACGCCAACCGTGTCGTCCAATGTGTTAAATACAAAAAAAAATACCCATTTAGTAACTAAAATATTACTATTACTTATTTGAAATGAAAACTCCGGAATTAAAAGCAAATTTAATCAAGAAACTCAATCGTTTATTGCCTTTTTTAACACTTCCGGTTACTAGTCAATCCTGTCATTCAATAGAGATGCTAGTCCTTTTACTGAAAAAAACGATAGACCGGTTACCAAAATTCAATTTTTGGAAAATCTTTTTTTATTATGTAGTTGTATTTATCGATTTTTTTGATAATTCGATTTTGTATCGGCGCCATCCATATGTTAATAATAATCGTATTTGAAAACTGATTGACATTGACATTTCAGATTTTGTTTGGTGCTTTGCTCAAGCAACTTGTGTTTTTTTTTTGTCTACTGCGTTTTTATATTTGATTTTCCGACGACTTAATTACGATTATGGACCCTGTAACCAATCCGGATGACGACCCCGGCTTGCCAATGGATACCGGACAGTAATGTTGTGCCCACGTGATGACTATTGTGTGGTTTTTGGGCTGGGCAAGGTGTCCATTAAATATAAATCTCCCAGCCCAATTCCTAGATATCGTGCTAGTCATTTATTTAAATGAGAACGAATATAAAAATCAGAAAACTAAAATAGATTTTTTATTAACCTCGAATTTTTATATATGATTTATAAATGTCCAACGTAGTTCTATATAAAAAATAGTTGTTGTTCCTTTATCTACGATGTCAACTCTAATGCCTATAACTGGTTTCTTTCATGGGCGTCACTTGGCCAAAACCTTTTAATCAAATGGGCATTTCCCTTTGTGTTTGTTCCTAGTATTTATGCTATGGATATCACTATCTTTTAAACAGATTGATATTTTTATGTGCATATACATGAGATTCTCATGAACAAACTGAGAGGGAACAGTCATAATATTAATCTCTTTAAAGAACATCGGCCAAATACGACCTGACCGAAATATGAAACGGACACCAATGAGTGATACTCGTACGTCAAAAAATAGTGACTTATATGTATATTAAATTACGGGGCTCAACTTATTTTATTGGAGCCGGTAAAATATTTTAGCTTAGTCATAAAAAATCTCATATCCTTACTACTTTTTACAGGTTTTGAACGCATCGAAACCCGTCCCGTTATTATCTGTGGTACACGTTTCGTCTTGGCACTACACTGTAACTCTGAATAAGGAATCTTACCTTCATGCACTGTACATTTACTTTTTTTAAATACTAGATTTTATTGAAAAATTTCTATTTAATTTTATAGTGTTTATCAATAACATCATTTTTAGATGGGGATATGGATTAAGTATTCCGAAATGAGTTGCAAATGATAGGTTTACAGTAATATAGAATGCATAAAACGGAACGTATTATGACATGCGAGCTGTCAAAGCGTTTACCGGCTACCGCGCAGTCCTTCGTTTGTTGCTCTTGCACTGTTGCGAACTGTGCGATTTCTTAGGTATTCATTTTGTGGATTAGAACTAAGGATAAAGTCATGGCTGTAGACTTCGGTATTACATCATAACCTCAAAAGTTACGAAATAATTTATGTTAAGATTTAAGATCCTCGGCTTTTAAAAAATATATTTTCAATTTAGGATTAATGATTGTGCTTATAGGAACGAATTAATCCATACACTATTCATTTCCGCGATATTTTATAGTCAGGTCGCACGATCTATGGGCAGTGACCGACCTTCTTTGTCTCTGCGTGTCTGGGACTTAATTAATAAATTGCACGAATAGGCCTTTTCTGTAAAACAAAAATTGTCTGAATATCGGCAGCATTTCCACACAACAGAATGCCGTACGACATCACACTATGAAAATAACTAAAGTATACTAAACGAGCTGTCTCTAAATCAGTTAAACCACGAATTTTCCTAACGGCGTATGCTGCAGGGCTAAGTTTTTTGGACAGTTTATCTACATGGGGGCTTCACTGAAGCTGTGCATCCAAAGTTAAACCTAAGAACACTGTGGAATCCTCGGGTTTCAACTCTTCAACCTATATATTGACACACTATTGTTCACTTGTGTTACATTGGGTAGTGTGAACTTAATGCATTTTGTTTTTTGTCGTTAAGGAGAAGATTATTGATATTAAGTCAGTTAACTACAGTTGAAAGAGCATTATTTACATCATCAACAACCACCTGCTGACGTTTGAGTTTAAATAAAAGTGAAGTATTGTCTGCAAACAGCAATATATCATGTTTATCCTTTATGAGGTAAAGTCGTTGATATAGATTAGAAACAAAAAAGGACCCAGAATTGAGCCTTGAGGAACCCCCATTCTGACTACAGATCCGGGAGACCTTTTGCCGTTAACATCAACTCTCTGAATCCTATTAATTAAGTAAGAAGATCCAGAGAGGCGCCCCGGACTCCGTAGTAGTGCAGCTTCCTGATCAATGTATCATGGAGAACGCAATCGAAAGCCTTAGAAAAATTACAAAAATGCCCAACACATCGCATTTATCTTCCCATTCATTATAAATGTGTCCAAAAAGTTCAACACCAGCATCAGTTGTTGAACGACCCTTTGTGAAACCAAACTGTTTGTTATGTAATAATTAGTGTTTATTAAAATATCTTTGAATTTGATGTAAAATAATTTTCTCAAAAATTTTACTAAAAGTAGGTAGCACTTATACAGGTCTATAATTTATAATGGTACTATTTTACTATACAGGGTGTAACGGAAAGGTGTGGTCATAGTTTAAGAACTGCATCTGCCCATAGATATGAACAACTTTCTTTAAGAAAATCTGAGGAAATTCTCAAAAAAAGAATTTAGCCTTCGGTTTATATATTGATCAGCTGATGATAATAATACTTAAATAAGAAAAGTCCAATATTTCTTTGGTATTTTTTTTTTTAGAGAAAGTCGTTCATTTCCATGGGCAAAACCGATTCTTAAAATACCACACCTTTCCGTTACACCGTGTGTTTCATTAGATCAGGAAACTCACCACAATCTAAACAATTATTAAAAATTACTGCTAGAGTAGGTGCTGCATGCAAGTATGGGTGACGGGAGTCGTGTTTCGGCATTTTTGCGGACGGCTACATGACACCACAACTTAGCGCAATACGTCGCCGACCCAACGTAGTTAAATAGATTAGTTTTATGTTTTTCCATAATGTATTAGTTTATTATGTTTTATGATTATGTTGTGTATTTTATTCTATGGGCCTTAATTGCCTGAAAATATAGAATATTATTATTATTAATATACCGTAATTTTATCGATGTAATTTATTTATAATTTAGCGCGCGTAATATGTAATGACACCAAAGCGGCACGATCGGCACTAATTGGCGTGTAAGAACTTATAGCCCAACAGTTCACTGATATTTTTTGAGATTTTTACGCGTTTTGACACTTTAGCTAGACATATTTTATTCAAAGATAAATATACAATGCATGTCCTTTCACTCAACCCAACCCTTTAAACACCCAACCCTATAACCCAATTTTAATGGTGAAGCGGCTGATGAGAATCAATATTTGAACTAAAAGAACTACCACCAACTGCAGCTGTTGCTGCAACTACAGCATCAAACTGCTTGAAAAGTGACTTTTTTGGAACTTTTTAGTTGTTTTTAGTCGGATGCTTTGAAAATATTCAATTATTAATGGCTGTTTTGTTATTAGGGTTTCGTAGTCCTAACAAAGACAAGAAACCCTTATAGTTTCGGTCTGTCTGTCTGTCCGTCCGAAGCATAGCTAAGAGACTGTAAAGGCCGTACTACCGGCCAAGTGGCGCCCTCATTGAATAAAAAATCGTAGCATAGCATACAAAATAAATATTAAAGAATCCAACGTCATGTTTTTTACAAAGAGGATAAAGTATTTTTACGTTGTTAGAACAGGTCTCAGAATGTTTCGTATCCAAAGTAGTAGGCAAAAGTACCAAAAAAGGCCGTTTCTGTCGAAAAAAATAAAAATAAATTGTCGTCACTTGAATTTAAGAATGGAAATTCTAAATTGCTTCGTTCTTTTGGAAGCTGTCCCATTATTGGCTGTACATTTTGTGCCTTATGCCTAAAACACACTAGACATTTTTGAACAGTGACTTTAGATAAATTTCTGCCCCCCAAGGGCCAATAGTTTTGACGAATGTTCGCCAAGAGCAACTGAGGTGTGAGAATGTAACAGTTTTCTGTGAACAGTTTGAAACATGATTTTAGTTAAATGATGCTTACTGCACATGAATATGGCATGTTTTACGTTATAATCATAGGTAGAGTTATTTAGCCTGCCTCTGACACGAATAATGTCATCAGAATCTAAGAAAGGAGATAAAGATATGAGCCGATTTTTATGAGGCAAGGGTTTCCCTGATTTTAAAATAGAATATTCATCCGGAAATATTTCATTTTGTGCATTTCGTAACATACATTTTAATGATGACTGAATTTCTTGATTTGACAAACGCAGCCTACCAACCAATTGTTTTTAAATTGTAAATTTACCTTTTAATGTAGGCTACAATTCTTTGCAAATGGTTAAAATCTGAATATTTATTAATTAAATGCTGTTATATTACAGTTAGACTAACTGGAATGTGGTGATTATCAGATTGATTTACAAAATAAGTTAGTTCAGGCAGGTCTTGTTGGAACATTGTTTGGTGGTTTCGGCCACAGACATTCATCCTGGGACAAAAATAGAGGAACTGCCCACCATAAGCTAGAAGCGCTGATACAATCAGTCTTCATCCCTCCAGAAACGTGATCTGCGGGATTGTCTCGTGTTGGCACATAGTTCCATACTGATCGAAGGGTGGTCTCCTGTATTTCGTTGACACGATGCCTGACGAAAGGCTTAAGTTGAGTTGTCGGTGAAGAAAAAATTAAAAACTAAACACTATGGTTGAGTCACACCAAAAGACGCATCCGCTAATAGGTATGGTAAGGGATCCTTTGACCTTTGTACACAATCTTGCACCTAAAAGCGCGCCACACAGCTCTAACCTGAGCATTTTTGATGGCTTTATCGGAGCTATACGATTTTTAGAACCTAATAAGCGAACCGTGACTGCATTTGTGTTATCAGTACTGCGTATATAAATACAAACACCGTATGCCTTCTCACTGCTATCTGTGAATGTATGTATTTTCTTAGATTGAATTTCGCTGAAGCTAATAATCTTTTTATTTTCTGGCTTAGTTCAATTGCGCGGCGTATAGTGTCTGAACCATTCAACAAATCATTCACGTAAAAATCACGTTGGATGCTACTATTTACGAGCTGATCGTTTGTGAGCTCGGCGAGGCTTACAAGGCACTTAGTCGCGAGATAGGGTGCATACGCCATTCCGTATGTAACGGTAATTAGTGTATAAGTTTTGAGAGGCTCAGACGGATTTTTCCGAAATAAAATGCGTTGTAGTGATCGTTGACTGGGATTTAATTCAACAGCCCGATACATTTTTTCGATATCCCCTGAGATTACATATTTATGTTGTCTAACACGCAGTAGGATCAATAGTAAGTCATTCTGTACAGTAGTGTGCCCATATTGAATATCATTTAGTGATGATCCCGATGTTGACTTTGCTGACACATCGAATACCGTTCGTAATTTGGTCGTTTTACTGGATTCCCATGGCACGGCATTTAATTGAAAAATTTCTTCGCAAACGCGTTCTTCTAAGGAGTCTTAGGTGATAATGTATCAAGTTCCAGTCAGGAATCGAGTTTGTTTTTGAAAAATTACAAACATGTGTTTTTATATGCGAGCCAGTTGATACAGTCCCCGAAATTAACCACCCTAGTTTGCTTTCACACAACTTTGGTGAGTTTTTTCCTAAATTAATATGATTCGCTAGAATAACGTCCAAAAATAGTTCAGCTCCTAACAGTATATCAATGTCTGACGGAATATTAAAAGATGGGTCCGCTAAAATCAATCCTGAAGGAATTGGTACGTTCTCAGTATTAATATAGGATGCTGGTAATCTCCTAGTAATTTCGGGCAGAATGAGACAGGTAATATTAAAGGAACAATATTCGTATGACGACTCAATGGTTAGGTTGCAAGAATGTGTACTGTGACTTTGAAATCGGTACCAACTCGTGACAATCCCAGATCACTGCAAAGCTTCTCGGTGATGAAGTTGGCTGTGTTTCCGTTGTCAAGTAGGACTCTGGCGTTGTACCTTTTGCCCTTGTCATTCACCACTTTCACCACAGCTGTAGACAGTAAAATGTGTTTCTGAAAAGTTGGCTGTGTGGGTGTTGGCCGATGGAAGGACCAATTTTTGGTCTGTGTTCTTGGTTGTTAAATGAAACTAGTGGACTGTATAAAATATAGGTATAATAACGCAAACTATGCAAAAATTTCGGTTATGACGTAATTTAGAAAACAATGACCGCTCGCTACAGATCTCGATGTAAAGTGAAAGAGATGACGCGCGCGCTGCCGGCGTCAGTCCACTCTGACTCCCTGTCGCCCACGCCGTCCCCCGTGTTTCCCGCACCCTGCGCTTGCCTCCCGCGGTACCGTGCCGCGCGTGGACAATATTGTTGTGAAGATCACTTTAGTGTAAGTAGGTATATTGTATTTCGATAGATAATATGGTGTGAATTGGTAAAAAAAAAGAAATTGTAATTTGTACCCACATACATAGAGAGACAAGACATCAAAATACATAGAAAGTATCATAATAAACTTAACAGATCGTGAATCGTAGGAACGACTCTCCTGTGAGTTGTATAGAAAATGCCGTTAAACGCCGGGACTCACCAGTGAGTCACCCGAATTCACCCGATTCACGCGTTTTAAACCTCTATTATTACTATAACGCAAAGTCTTTTATAATGTGGCAAAGTTCAATCACTCGGGGCATGATATAGTCTGTAGTTACCATAGATTTTTTGCAAAAAATATAGATTGAAAGTATTTTTAAAAAAAGTTTTAATAGACGCATTTTTCTCGAAGGTCAACTTGTCAAATGACAGTCGAACCTATGTTTACATTATGATAATATAAGAGCTCTGTGTTTGTTTTTAGTGGCAAATGATATGATAATCATCTATAAGTAGTTCTTACATCGTTCTAGATAAAGATTTGCAAGAAATAAACATCGTAAACATTGTTTATTTTCACATGACATCAAGGTCATGTGAAAATGTAAAAGTTTGTGTTTAAGTGTTTTAGAAAGCTGTTTTTGTGAATATTTTTGGTTGTTTTATTATTATTGTGTAGCTATCACATAGTATTGGACAATATTATAAGGAAAAACCATCATAATGTGGTAAGAAATGCGACGACAAAGATAGGTAATTTGTTTGTTTTTGTACTAATGAAGACAGAAGTGCATGGAGAGTTCCAAACCAAAATCGTTTGTACAGGGTTTCATCGCCTTAATAATACGTCTTGAACGACATAGATGGCGCTAGTATAGTAGTTGGATTGGAAAATATACATCTCTCGTTAAAGAACATTATCTTGTTTTTTGCTAGTTACAATATTACTTAATTTTAACACAAATTCTCCTACGACATTACAAACCTTATAAAGCAAAGCTCGTAATAACTAGGATTCGAACTCGGTGGCATAAAATTTACTGATACCATAGCCACTGGACTATTGCGTCATTACGCAATGAGTTGAAATTATCCTACTCTTTATTATATCGAAGTTGTTTAGCGACTTTAACCTGTATCATAAATCTCAAAAGAATTGAGGGTAGTTTAATATTGACTGTATAAAAATTAAATCTTTTTGTTCAATCACAACGTTCTTTACTATCTTTGAGTGAGTTCAGTTACGATTGCATTTAACAATTTTTTAATATTTATCTTTACCATGAGTTCGCGTTCTAATATTGATATGGCTACGAGGGCCCAAATAATAGCATTGCATAATCAAGGCCTAAATTATTCTGAAATTTCGAGAGAAACTGGCTTAAACGTAAGTAATGTTTTAAAATCACTGTTCGTTATTTATTTTATTATCCATGGTTATCGATACACGAAAATAATAAATAATATATTTCCCTTATAGGTAAAGACTGTCACTTTATGGATAAAGCGGTTTCAAGAAGAGGGTTCGTTGGAACACCGCAGTAGATCTGGCAGAAGACGCCATATTGACTCAGACCAGCGTCAACTTATGGCGCAAGGTTATGAGGAAAATGGCTTTACACCAACAAGATATTACGCAGAGTTGTTTGATACATCTTTGCGGACGGTGTATCGTGCTCTTCATAGTGAAGGTCTGCATTATCGTCGACATGCTATTAAGCCATTGCTAACCGAAGCTAATAAAAGAGCACGATTGGAGTTCGCTTTGAAATACAGATATTTCGACTGGAGCAACGTTATCTTCAGTGATGAAAAGACTTTCAAGTCTAGCCAGCACGGGCGAGTTAGGTTGTGGCGTAGGAATAATACGCGTTATGATAGTGATCACGTTGTGCCTAACTCTGAATCCGGTCGTATAACAGTGAACATTTGGGGATGGATGACAGCTGCAGGACCAGGAGAACTTACTGTAATACCCAGTCGTGCTAACAGTGTTAACTACTTAGATGTGCTGAATGACGTCATGTTGCCCACTGTGCGGAATGTTTTTCCTGTAGAAGACATGCCAGTAATAACGTTCGTGCAGGACAATTGTCCTATACACCGTTCCATAATTGTGCAAGAGTGGTTTAGCCAGCAATCGGACATACGAATTATTCCTTGGCCTGCGAGATCGCCAGATTTAAACCCCATTGAAAATTTATGGGGCGTTATGGTTCAAAAGTGGGACAATAGGAACGAAAGGACTAAGGAAGCACTGAGTACTCACTGCATGGAGGTATGGGATTCTATACGGGGTCACAATTTATGTGAAAAATTAATAGACTCCATGGGTTCGCGGTTGCAAGCTGTAATCGATCAAAATGGCGGATACACGAAATATTAAAGAATATAAAGTGTTGACTATTGAATTGAGTAATAATGATTGAGTAAAAATGAAAAGACCGGGGTAGCTATAATTTATATGATAAATTACAGTAATCAAACTTGGTGTAAGTTGGATAAATTTATACATTACTTTATAACAACAAAATGTTATTACACTAATGATTTTGATTTCTTATATAATATAAGAAATTAAAATAAAAACAATATAAATATAGATTCCTTTCCAACATAATAAATTATTTATTTATTATTATAAACAACTCGGTCCCAAAATGACAGCTATAACCCGGTCTTACAATTGTTATTGATTTTAGGTTTAGCTTCAATTTCTTCCTCCTTCTGGAACGAATACTTAAGCTATGAGCCTTAGTCATAACATAATGCACAAATCAATCATTATAGTCAATACCACTAAACATAATTATGCAAAACGTAAATTTTTTATAATTTATGAGTAGGTAAAATATTTACAGAACTAAGGTTGCATATATAGTGAAAGTTATTATAACATAATGTAAATAAAACTAAATAATAGAAGAATAGCACAACACAGTTTTGATTTAGAATACTTCTAATATCTATTATACAGTTTTACTTTGTTAAGGTCTTCTATTTTGTAATAGAGTTATTCAGTTATAAATTTTACTTGTATTTCTCAACAAGTGAATTAAATCATTGTTAATTGGATGTAAAACTGCTAGGTTAGGTTATACATTCTATAAGAAAGAAAGACATAAATTGTATTCTTCTTTGAGAATTAAATGTCTTAAACTATAATCAATAAAATAGTTTCATTTCTTATCCTTTACGAGAATTAAACTTAGTAAATCTTAAGCTGTAAGAAAAATATATCTAAATCTTCTTACATAAATGTTTTTTACTAATAATACTAATACTTACCACCAATTATGAAAGTAATTTATATAATATATATTTATATAATGTTATATATAGTAGTATATGTATACTTGTATATTATCCCTATATTCATTTATACATCTTATACCTCATATTTTTTATATTATTTATAACAAAAAATAAAATAAAAACGTTTAAAAATACAAAAAATAGAATATAAATTATATATTATAATAATTAAATTTAAAAAAAGTCGATAGAGAGCTGGGTTGCGAACCGGTGCCCTGTTGAACGATCTATGTTATTCTGCCATGCTTATCCACCTGAGCTACTGATTATTTATTCTGGAACGTGAAAATAAGAGCTACTTTGTGAACGTAGGGATTTTTATTATTTATGATCGACGCCATCTGTAGTCGAATTAACCGATATACCAATTGGCTTATTTAGTTTGGTTTAGATGGCGCTGTATTAAGTACTCGGAAATAAGAAAATATAGTAATTTTTGTTTATTTGAATATATATATATTATTATTACTTAGTAATTATTTTAGGTATTAAAAACCTTATTATCTGCCTCTGCATAATAAGGTTTATAAGCTATGCAGTGTTATTTTCATGATTGAACAGCGCCATCTAGTCGTCTCATGAAAGTCATGATACGTAATGCAAAACCTCACAGTCAAAAGTCGACCTTAGGCTCTCCATGCACCTTTGTCATCAATAGTACTATGAAGTTTCAGTATTAATATTATGAAAATATTATGTAGGACTCTCAAAAAACACTGTAATTATATTACTTGTTTATTCGTTGTGTAATATGCAAAATTTAGTTTTATCAAAAACTGACGTATTATGGGTACAAACACACTCTTTCATGGTTAGTTCTTTGTTAACACATTTGTTTATAAAACAAGTCTCGTAATACGAGTATTGTTTACATTCAATATTGTGCCCAGTCTATTTTACTATGTGTTTAGAGCCCGTCTAAGCTTATAATAAACCATTTTTTATGAACAGCGTCGTAAACATGTCGCACCGTAAATTTGACAGCGGGGCTTGACTTTTATCGGCGTGCTTAGATTATAAAATGTCCAGATTCCTAGTACGCCATCGTAAAGTGAAGACAAAATAAGTAGCCAATATTGACTGCTTCGTTCGATCCCCGCGCCACACGTCAAGGAACGTTCGTCACGTAAACACGTCATGAGTCGGAGTTTTGATTTAAAAAAGAATACAGTTTGTGCTGTGCAATTGTATAAAAATTACACGTAAAAAAGAAAAATGCATTAACATCTCATTTCATATGCAAGTATTCGATTTCACCATGTATTTCTTTGATAAATGTAAAAACGAAAAATTAAAAATATGACACAGTAACTGTTGAAGTGTTGCCAAGGGCATGAAATCTATTTACCCATATTTTTAACACCTCTCGAAAAAAACTAGGGATAACAAAGGAGTTTCATAACATGAACAACTATTGTTTTTGTGGGTTTGTTTCTTCAACCTCACAACTCTCTGAGCGCTGAACCGATTTCGATGCACTTTTTACAGTTTGAAAGTGTTTTTTTTTTGCGACAACGCTCGTATTAGCGTTTTCTTTTCCACAAAATTATCATTTTAGCTGCCAATGGTTCCCGGGCCTGCGGACGGCGAGCAGCGGGTAGCTCGCCGTCCGATCAGCACCAGGCCCGTGAGTCGACGGCGCGTAGTGTTCCACGCGCGCCTGGGGCCCATCGTGGCCGGTGCCTGCATGCCTAGGGGTAGCGGATAAATTCTGAAAATGAGTTACCGCACCCCTGGGCACTCAGGCAGGGAAGGAACAGGGATGGGTTTTAGTCAGTAAGAGTCTGACACGCCCTCCCGCTTCACTCAGAGCGGGAGAAGTCATTGGATGATTTCCCTTTTAAAAAGTTATTTGCTGGATTTTAGACATTGCTATGTGGGACTTTGGCATACTACTTGTAGCAGCAGCGGTGAGGTTTGATGAAAACTTAGGTGTTTTATAGATTGTGTTGAGGATTTTACAATGAAAAACGATTCGTTAGCTATAACGAGAAAAAGATGTATTCGCCATCTTACATACAACCATCAAGGGAAAGGGTGTGGGAACAATATTTCAAATAAAAACCAATCACGGTCGAGAGACTAGAATGACGTAGTGTGTCGTGTCGTTTTGTGCCTCGAGATGTCGCTAGTAGTCCTTGATGTTCGTTTATGGAGCAGAACTTCACAACATGCCCCCGGCCTTGGAAGCAGTGGCTTTCAATGGTTTTTAGTCACTGCATCAGTATCAATAACGTCCTGTAGTAGAGGACAAGTCTTGGTGAATGCGCGCCTCACCACGCCCGATAACGTCTGTATATCAGCCACCCGGGATATTCCATCCTTTCCTGGGACAGTGCAAAGGACACGTCCCAAATGCCACTTCAAAGATGGGAGATTATTGTACTTTATAAAACCACTAAGGAGTTTGGTTTGAGCTCGTCCTTATTCGCCGTCCATTTTGTCCGCACCTGCAGCTCGGAGATGTATTCCTTCGCCCACCGGTTCGAGAAGTGTTGGCGAAGTTGTTCTACCCTCTGGTATCTCTGAAGAGGACTAGCAGGAACATCGCGTAGGTCATCGCCGTCTGATGCAGTCAGTGGTCGGCCAATAAGGAAGTGACCCGGAGTGAGCAGGGAAAAGTCATGAGGATCGGGGGAGAGAGGAGATAGAAGTCTGCAGTTTAGTACTGCTTCTACTTGAGCCAATACTGTACTCTTCGAACGTGGGTATTTACTCGACTTTACTCCTGCCTCCCACAAACCACCAAAATGCGGAGAATATGGGGGAATATAGTGGAATTTAATATTTTAACTAGATGCGAATTCTAAAATATCATTGCTACAATTATTTAAAAATTTTGAAAAATCGTTCATTACTCCTACGAAATTACGACCATTATCTGAGTAGATATCTGCAGGCTTACCTTAAATACGCTTCACTGGAGAGGTGACTGGCCAGGTGTATAGCACGTGTCACGAAACAAACAAATAGACAAATGTAGCCTTTGATAAGCCTAGCACCCCTACCTTTGCGGTTCAGAATGAGCACTGGCCCAGCGTAATCCACCCCACATTGAACGAATGGAAGACTAGGTGTAACTCGCTCTCTAGGTAAGTTACCCATCATAGGACTAAGCGTCTTACCACTAATGCGAGTGCAGGTAACACAACTATGCACTACCTGGCGAGCTAAATTCCTACCTCCGACAGGCCACCACGATTCGGGTAAATGAAAAAGTAAGGCCTGCGGCCCAGCGTCAAGAAGCTGAATGTGTTCATGATAAAATAATAAAGTGGTAAAATGATGTTTACTATGAACCACAATTGAATGTTTTTTACCGTAAATAAACTCATCAGAATTAACTAAACGACCACCTACGCGCATTTATTTGTGATCGTCTAAAAACAAATTTAATTTAGAAACCGAACTTTTATGATCGTCTATTAAAAAACTAGGGTTTGAAGAAATTAGGACCCTCTCACCACAAGGTAGACGAAGAAAGTTCCTCCAATCGAGCACCGCGTGACGCTAGATCGGCGCGATTGCCTCCACTGCTTACGTGACGCCACGGAACGTCTAGTGTAAGGTTATGAATTTCCGCGATCCTATTTTGAACGAATGTCTTAAGTTGGTTCAGCCTCATGTGCAGCCAGCCTAAGACAATCGTGGAATCAGTGCAAAATGAAAATAAAATGAAAAATGCTTAAATGCTTTTAAACTTACAACGTAATGAGTTGCGTACCTTACGTCATACAGACGAGGACCCAATAAAGCCCCACAAAGTTCGAAACGTGGGATACTAATAGGTTTTAAAGGCGCGACCTTTGTTTTTGAAAACAATAATCTAACTGATATTGTTGGATGGTTGTTAACTGTGCGAACATAAATACACGCGCCGTACGCCGTCTGAGATGCGTCGCTAAAAATGTGTAACTCAATATACATAGGCTGTGTACCCATAGCGTGGCGAGGTATACGAATAGTGTTTAGCGCTTGCAATGAAATAACAAACTGGTTCCACACGCGCGCCGTGTCATCGGGTACGTCATCATCCCAACCTACTTTTAAAAGCCATAATTGTTGTAAGTGTCGCCGCACACGAGCCACTCGCCACAGCCACAAACGCCGCCACTAGAAGCTAGAAGCGGCTACAAAGGTAGCTGAAGCGCGCGACAGCCACTTGTGGCCGGTGGTCGACACTTGCGGTCGGTGGCTGCTTGTTGTTGTACTTTTTTTTAACCCTTGCGGCGTGCAGTATCATAATGGACTCTGACGAAGAAGGTTTAATTGCGCTACTTTTGATAAAAAGACGTCGTCGTAGAAGACGAAACCGTAGTTATTGGATACATCCAATTTTAACGAATGTAAACAAATGCAACGAACATTTCGATAATCTTCTAAACCATCCTAAAAAGTTTTTCAAACATTTTCGTTTAAGCATAGGTACGTTTTGGGAACTACATGCTCTATTATATGCTGGATTAAAGCACCACGATACCAACATGCGGAAAAGCATCGCACCTGCGGAAAGACTAGCTATCACATTAAGGTAAGTGGAAATAATCACTAGCATAAAACTCCTCAGAACACTATGATAAAATAATCTATACTTTATTTATAATAGAACTTTATTTTCTACTAGAGAATAGCTAGTTAACAAATAAAACACGTAGGTATTTGTATTTAGTTATTATGTCTTTATTATAATTTGGTATCACTCGTCATCATCACGGAACATGTTTTCGATAACAGAACTGTTGTCCATAGACTGGTCAGAATAATATGAATGAGTTGGAGAAGGCTGAATTATAGGTGAAGACGGGATAGATGTAGAAGCTTTTTGTGACAAGCGTATGTTGGCATTTCCTGAAGAATAACCATAACATTGTGCCGAATAGGTTTCATAATTTTGATTATGCGTGTACTTTCTAATTAACTGTAATATTTCTGATTGAAAATCAAGTTTACAATTTTCGACAATTTTTTTTACATGTGGAAGCAGCGACATCAGAAATTGCTTATCGGGGTCATTTTGGTCGCTTATTTGATCATGTCTACGTTTTAAATTTTCCGAAAGTGTTCTGAGAATTTCATTTTCTGATTTTTCGGCCCTTTTTATATTAATGTTTCTGTTTATTTTCGGGCGAGATGTTTCCGCATCATCAGTTGCATTAGTAACATCGGTAGGCGGTCTCACTTCTTTTAAGGAATTCAAGAACGATAGATGATTGAAATAAATGTACTGTTTACTGCTTGTTGCTGCCGAACCACTCGCAACGTTCTTGTTTTTTGCATTTTCTCTATTAAAACTGTCACGAAGACTCTTTCACTTCCTCTGTAATTTAGTTACTGTAACAACAAAAAACATAATTTTAATTTATTTAATTTATTTTTAAAAAAATATAATTTGTTTCAGGTATCTAGGAACTGGATGTTCGTTTGAGGATTTTGAACTCTCTTACCACCGTGGGGCCTCTACAGCAAGGAAAATAGTACAAGAAACATGTCAACTAATTTGGAACTATTTAAAAGCCGTTTGTATTCCAGAACCGACCCAAGACATGTGGAAAGAAATTGCCAGCGGATTTCTTCAAAATACTAATTTTCCTAATTGTTTAGGCGCCATAGATGGGAAACATATAAGAATTATTCATCCATTCGATACCGGCTCCTTGTACTTTAACTATAAAAATTTTTTTTCAATAGTACTTCTAGCAAGTTGCGACTCGAATTTACTTTTTACGTTCGTGGATGTTGGGGCATACGGTAAAGCATCCGATTCTACAATATTTAGAGAAAGTGAACTGTGTAACAAAATACACAGAAAGACATTAAATATCCCCTCACCACGACAGGTCGGTAATCGACAACCATTGAACTACACATTTGTTGGTGATGAAGCATTTGGCCTCAGTGAAAATATGATGAGGCCATATGCTGGAAAATATTTGGACTTAGACAAAAAAGTTTTCAATTATAGGTTAAGCCGTGCCAGACGTTGCATTGAGTGTACCTTCGGCGTACTAGCAAACAAATGGAGAATATTACATCGCCCATTAAACACTTCTGTTCATTTCTCAGAAGACATTGTGAAAGCTTGTTGCATTTTGCACAACTTTATTCGCAAAAGGGATGGCTTCAATTTTCGGCATACTTTGAAAATAGTGGGACTCGAAAATATACAAAATACAGGCTGGCCAGTAACACGAGCGTCTACGGCAAGAGATACGTTAAAAGATTATTTTATGAATGAAGGAGCAATACCGTGGCAAGAAAATAGAATATAAATATATGGTTTTATATTATTTTATTAAACTTACCTTCAATGTTCTTTTCTTTGGCAGTTTTATTCGAAAAATCTCCCACAAACAATTCGCAGATTTCTTCCCAGGCCTTCACTTTTTCTCCTCTATTACTATAACTATCACTTTTTGAATCCCAAATCGCAGGACGGGATTGTATCTCTGATATAAATAATTCTATATCCATATTTATCTACCTATATGAACTACAGACTACGTGCGTGCGTTACCGTCGACTTACACAGGTTAACTGAGGCAAGGGAGAGAGGGGCGCGGAATCGCGCGAGTGGCATGTGGCGGCTTTTTGTGTCGGCGTTTAGTGGCCGGTGCGAGCCACAAGATGCAAGCTGCGACGATTTGAAGCGTGTGGCCGCCACCGGCGCCAACCGTGTGCGGCGAGTCCATATAAAATGTATGAAAAATACAGGAAATATGCCAGTGGCGGCGTTTTGTGGTTGTGGCCGGTGGCCCGTGTGCGGGAGCCCTAAAAGAACTTTGACAACAATTATGACAGGACTTAACAAGCCGAGAGGGTCAAAAATTTGTGAAACATTTGATAAAATAGACCTCTTTGTAATAGACTTCTTATTTTTAAGATCAATGTGAGAATTAAAATAAAAGTTGTCGCTTGCATTATGCCAGCCTATTCCTTATGTTTTAGAACTAACATTTTCATCTAAACTTAAAGGTTTAAACTGAATAGACGACTGACGGTCATCGTCGTGTTTAAAATTAAATATCCACTTATTTAGTGGAAAACAACCCGACTGCAGCATCTTCTGAGTTTTGTCGCATAGATCTACTCGTAATAATTTAATTTTATCATCTAATCCCGTAATGTAGTCGTCGACATAAAAATCCTCGCTTATAGCTCGAGCGACATCAGGATCAGGAGATTCAGAGGCTAATTGTTTCAGGCACCTAACACTTAAAAAAGGTGCGGAGGCGGTTCCGTACGTAACCGTGTTTAATTTAAAAATACCTAACGGCTTTGAGGGATGGTCACGCCACAGAATCATTTGCAAACTGCGCTGACCCTCATCCACTAGGCATTGCCGGTACATCTTCTCCACGTCAGCGCACACGACATACTTGTGCTGCCGAAAGCGGAGAAGACTGGCAATGAGATCACCCTGTATTGGAGGGCCTACTAGTTGCAAATCATTCAGTGACTTACCAGAGCTCGATGGTGCGCTTGCGTCAAACACCACGCGCAACTTGGTGGTGGTGCTGAGCTCGCAGAACACGCCATGATGCGTCATGAAATAACACGGGGAATCATAGGAATCTACCTGTGTCATATGGCCTAAACTAAGATACTCCTGCAAAAAATTGGAATACAGAATTTTATATTCAGGCAAACGCTGCAGACGTTTTTCTAGTGCAAGAAATCTACGATCTGCTTGTGTATAAGAATCCCCCAAGGTATCAGGTGACTGATGGAGTGAAATGTGCACTCAGAATCTTCCCTCGCTATTGCGAGTAATAGTGCGAACAAAGTGATCTTCGCATGCACGTTCTTCCTCAGTCTGTGCGTTTCTGACCTTAGACGGTTCTTCAATCTTCCAGAACAATCGAAGTTGCGTATCTAAAGAATTACTAATATTGCGCGCAAAAATGCGCCAAGTCATTAATTGGCGCATTTTTGCGCGTATTATTAATTATAAGTCCGGAAATAATTCAGCCCAGTTTGGTGTTCTGTAGAAACGGACCACTCGACAAACGAATCTTACCATCTTCTAACAGATTCCACAATCTATCTGCGCCAATTAAAATGACAATATTTTTGTAATCTAGAAACTCCGGATCGGCTAACTGCATGTTGTCTGGAATACAGATTTGCGAGCTTAATTTACATACGGCAGGCATCGAAGTCGTAATCCTAGACAGCACATAACAATGAATGCGCGTAGTAAATGAATTATTGACGCAGGATTTAATAACAATATTATAAGCTTGCGAACAATGTACTATCGAATCACCTACGCCTCGAACTTCGTTTGTGGACTGTATTAATGGTGAATTTAATAGTTGACATAATGATTCAGAAACAAAACAGCGGTGGCTTCCATTATTGACGCATTTTTGCGCGCAATATTAATTATAAGTCCGGCAATAATCCAGCCCAGTTTGGTGTTCTGTAGAAACGGACCACTCGACAAACGAATCTTACCATCTTCTAACAGATTCCACAATCTATCTGCGCCAATTAAAATGACAATATTTTTGTAGTCTAGAAACTCCGGATCGGCTAACTGCGTGTTGTCTGGGATACAGACTTGCAAGCTTAATTTACATACGGCAGGCATCGAAGTCGTAATCCTAGACAGCACATAACAATGAATGCGCGTAGTAAATGAATTATTGACGCCGGATTCAATAACAATATTACAAGCTTGCGAACAATGTACTATCGAATCACCTACGCCTCGAACTTCGTTTGTGGACTGTATTAATGGTGAATTTAATAGTTTTAATAATAATAATAATACATATATCTTTATCTCTCCTCACAAAACAAGACCGTAGAATATAATACAAACATAAAACTCAATTCCAGAAGGCAAATCACAGTCAAGTGTTTGTGAGGAGCTGGTGTCTATTATAGGTATACACCTGTATTACAGATCACCAGGTTCTCACCCCACGGATTCAGGTATATATGTATATAACAAAAATAACATGTACTAGTTCATGTAAGAGATTTGGTTTTGTTTCAATTTCTATCATCTTGTTGACAAGGAGACAAGATATTTGCAAGTAAAATTAACATTATCTAAAATATAAATGGTTGGATGGATGGATGAGGTGTATGTATTGTGACAGTGTGTGTGTTATGATAGTATGAGTATGTGTGGTTTGCGTAGCGTGCGGGTGTGTCTATGTGAGGTGTGTGCATATGAGTGCCATGAGTGTGTTTCTGTATGAATATAAAATATACCTATTACTCAGTTAATCCACCACTAGTGGAGTAGATTCTCCGTGGAACTATACTCCAAGCCTTGGAGCCAGTCCCTAACTACAGCCTTACATTTATTTTTTGGAAGGGAGTAAATTGATAAAATCCTGTTTATTTTATTATAGAGGTAACAGCCTTGGTAACAGAAAAATCGGTGTGCAAAACTGGTTTTAAACAACGGCTTTGTACAGACTATGTCTTTTCGGCGGCGTTTCTCAATTAAAGTAGGGTCATATATCAGTAAGGAATGCTGCTTAGTAACCGTGTGCAGAATATAAAGCTGGCGGACTGTAAGGACTTTCTCTGCTTATAGAGTTCCGTAGTAGGGTGAAAAAATGGTAGTGAGAGACTCACTTTTAAAACAGCTCTCTGAGCTCTTTCAATTTTCAATAGAAGGGTTTTTGTTGTGCCACCCCAGGCCAGAATACAGTAGCTAAGTTGTGACTGGGCACGTGCATGGTAAACGGATTTTATTATGTCCTTATTAGCGATATGTCGTAAATTCTTAAATATATAAATGAGTTTGCGTGTTCTTGCAGCTAACAGGTTGATATGTTCCTGGAAGCTTAATGTACTGTCGATTACAATACCCAGGTACTTGATTGCACTTGTCCTTTCAAGCCTAGAGCAAGAACAACTAGAAGCATTGTAGTTAGAGTATAAATGGGATATTAATTTATATTGGGTAATGTCCGAGTCTTGATTTCGCAGAGAAAAAGTTATATATTTTGTTTTGCCCACATTAAGTGTTAAAACATTGTCAAACAACCATTTTGTAACCACATCAAAGCCCCTCTGCGCGTTTGAAAAAACATCCACCCATGTTTCCCCACTGAAGAGCAATGCTGTGTCATCAGCAAAAGTAATTATTTTAGCATTCTGGAGGTTTAATTGACACAGATCATTGATGTAGATAAGAAACATAGTAGGGCCCAAGATGCTGCCCTGCGGAACTCCGAAATAAACTGAAACATGATCACTTATTAGGTTTTCTATTTTTACACATTGCGGTCTTTCCGTTAAGTAACTTTCGAACAGTTTCAACTCGAGGTCCCTGATTCCCAAACATTCGAGTTTTTTTAGTAGAATTGGAATAGAGACTGTGTCGAATGCTTTGGCAAGGTCAAGAAAGATGGCTATGATTTTCTTTTTACTATCAAGATTAGTCACGATATAATTAATTAATTCTTGAACTGCATCTGATGTCGATTTCTTAGACCTAAAACCAAACTGTGCTGAAGATAGGAGTTTATTATCTTCAAGATATTTAACCAATCGCTTATTCTTGCCACGCTCTAGGATTTTAGATAATGTTGGGAGAATGGAAATGGGTCTATAGTTATCGACACAGTCTCTATCACCACTCTTGTGTATCGGGAAAATTCTCGATTTCTTAAGAGCTACAGGAAACACTCCAGTCGAAAATGAGAGGTTACAAATGTAGATAATGGGCGTTATTAAAACATTTTTATTTGCCTTTAGGATGTCTGCGGAAATCATGTCCAATCCAACAGCGCAGTCGCTTTTAAGATTGGTTATTAATATTCCAATTTCATTTTCATCAGTAGGTAGTAGCGCGAAAGAATTAGTGCATGAATTCAAGATATCAGGTTGAGCACGGATGTTTGTTTTATTTATCTTTTCGGCTAATGTTTTTCCTACGTTTGCAAAGCAATTGTTGACACTGTTAGTGGCTTCTGATGGGTTTTTAGTATTTATCAGTTCATATGGGGTATCTTTTGGTTTTACAGTATAAGTAATATCCTTTACAGCTTTCCATAGTTTCTTGTTGTTGTTATTTGCACTTTGTAGCTGCTGTTTTTCATATTCCCGTTTTAGTTTTTTTAATAAGGATGAGCAGAAATTTCTATATCTTTTGTAAGTAATTTTTAGAAAGTCGTTGTATGGATCTATTTTTAGTTTTTTATGAAGGTTATCTCGATTTTTTAAGCATTTTAGAATACCCGAAGTTATCCAAGGCTTTAATAATCTTTTACGTGTAGAGGTTCTGATTTCATTAGTATTACGTTTGATTAGTGTTTGAAGTGTTTCAATGAAGTAATTAGTAGCCGCATTTGCATCGTCTAACGTATACAGCGTGGAGAAGACAATACGACAATAAATGAAAACACGGACAATACCAGTTTATAAGAATAAGTTTAAGCTATCAAAAATATCCTAACATCGAAAATAAAAAAATAAAAATTTCAAACAAACTAAATGGCATAAAACTAGAAACGAAATAGAACACCACTTATAAATATGAGTTCACTAACCTGTCGTAAGAGCGGCAACAACGCGCGGTCCTGTAGCGACTTGATTTTTTGGCTTTTAATTATGGATTAATGCTCAGTAAAATTACACTAAATCACAGATTATTTAGCACAGAATCACAGCTATGAATTGCCAGCCCAAACATTGGCACCAAATCTGTACTGGTGCGAAGTCTCCCGTCCTAGACGCGGATTCACGCGGCTCCAGTAACGAATATTCTGTCTGTTCCATAAACCGTTCCTTGTAAATGTACTTTCATCAGTCCACATCACATTGTACAAGAAATCCGGATTCTCGAAATGTTTATTTTCAATCCAGCGACAGAAGTTTTACCTAACTGGTTTGTCTCTAGGTAACAATGCATGCAATTTCTTGTATTTATACGGCTTCCGTTTGTCGCGTTTTAAAATTTAAGAATAGTTGTATGGTCAACACCTGAACTACACGTTGGGTTGCGTTAAAAAAAACACGAAAACAATAAAAACTAAGCGTCTAATTTCGCACAATTCACTCACTGTTTAACTAAATACCTATTAAAACGTTACGTGTCCTGTCACCAAAATAAAGCGTCCAATTTCGCACTAATACCGTCGTAAATGAATTTACAAAAAACACGAGCGGCGGGGAAGTACCTAGACGCGTGACTCGTCACAGGACCGCGGCGACACACTAACATAAATTTGTTGTAGCAAATTTCTTCAAGAAAGCGAACTAACAAACGAAACTAGATTTATCTCTTTCGCACACACTAAATTTTCTATTAACATTATGAGTGCATTGCAATTTCCGCATTCGTTACTTTCTTATCCAACTCTGATGACACGCTTTATGACTCTTATTACTCAGAGTTAAGGTATAATTTTCACTAAATCAGATGAAAATACTAATTTGGCGAAAGTGCGTAGTAGCGAGTTGGCAACGTGACTTTAATGTTTTGATGTTTATACCGATGTGGGTCGTTAACCTGACAGTGTTTCCCTATTATCAGATACATCATGTAGCAAATGTTAAAAATGACAAATAATTTCCTGTGACTAAACTACTGGATATATTCAAATGATTTTTTGTATGTAGACTGAGAACGTCTTGAGGTATGCGAGGTTTAATTTAATGTCGTATTGTCATCACCACTCTGTATAAATGACTGAAGTCCACTGCTATAATGTCTGCGGTTAAACTTGAGTGATTTATTCGATTTATTATTTTAGGTGGTTTATGTATAAGTCTAGTTTCAATGTCCAGTGCAACACTATTGTGATCAGTGAGCGAAGTTTGAAGTACTAAGCTACGAGCTGATAACTTAGTCTTCAGTAGGACATGGTCGAGACACGTTTTACAGTGGGTGGGAAGTGTATGAGCTGGTAGGAGCCCATGGAATGCCAATATTTCCAAGTATAGGGAGGAATTACAATCTGAACTACTTTCACAAATATCAATGTTTATATCTCCCAACACAATAATGTTCTGTGCACTTGAGAACTTTAATAATAAGTTATTCAGGGATTGGATGAAGATGTTTACATTTTTGTAACCAGGAGGCCGATAAATGGCTAACGCAACTGTGTTTTTATCAATTTTGATTACTAGGCAATTTGCCTCTGATAACTGTGGTTCTTCAATAGATATAACTAGGTCACTTCTATAGTACACTACAACGCCTTCATTTTGTGTGTGATTATTAGTAGTAGCAGAATGATTATATCCATTTAAAATAGGTATATTTGGATTGGAAGGCAACCAGCACTCCGTCAAAACAATACAATCCCAGCTTATTCCACTTCTAACGAATAACGGGAGCAGCCCGGCCATGTTACGTTTTAAACTCCTTATGTTCTGCTGAAGTAATTTTAAGCTTTTATTTGAATCAGACATAAAGGATCGACATTCCTCAGGATCACAGCAGGCAGAGTCAGCAATATTAAAAGAATCAATTTCTTTTTGTATTTGATTTAGTTCATTGAATTCTAGTAATGTATTTGCTAGCAGGATTAACTAAATGAGGTAAAACAATTGGAAAAACAATGATTTTTCTTTGGTAAATGTTTTTTTCAGTGTATGTAATAATAATTAATGAAGTTATAGGTATATAGAAGTGGTAGGTATATTATCAATGGTGTTAAAGTTTATGTGTACGTTTTGCTTGTATAGTAAGGAAAGACGTGATGTGTGGGTAAAATATGAGTGTTGAGTTGTGAAAGGTGTACGGGGCTTTATGACTACAGCGTTAATCAGTTTTTCAAATTTTCTTGTTACAAAACTGATAGTTAGGTAATTAAGATTATATGAGTAGTTACAAAAATAATCGATTATGCTTGCATTAAAATTAAAAAGTAAAAACAGTAATATATAACCGAATTTATATAGTCAGAAGCTATTTTTAAGGTTTTCCAGGGTTTCTTCACTGTCTATACGTATACGTTGCGCCGTTTTGTTGCGTCTCTACTTTACCGTAGGAGGTCCAGCAGCTATCATAGTTGTAGTCTTTTGCACACACTCTTGCTAGGTAATGTAGTCGTCTGGCTTTCTTTGTTAGCGATTCGGCAACATAAATTGGTTTAGTAGGCCCATGCATCTTTAGGATAGAAGTATTCAGCCGTTGTTCTACGGATTTTTCCTTATTGTATATTATTGTTGACTTAATTAGGTTTTCTCTGGTAACCGTTGAGTTGAAATCCACAATAATGGGACCATTTGGCTTCCCTTTTATTTTTATGCGGTATGCGTCACGGATATCAGAATCATGGATAGGAGTATTGATGATGGCGCCAATACTTTTAGTCAAATTGATTAGGCTCTGCTTCGTTTCTGACTCCATTTCGGGCATGTTTCGCAACTCAACTGAGCCAGCACGCGATTTTAAATCTAGCTGATCTACTTGCGCTTCCAGTACTTTTATGCGGTTTTTGTTGTTGCCATTTTCATGCTGGAGTTTTTTCATATTTGATAGAATCTCATCGTATTTGTCGGACAGGAGACTCATTGAAGTTTTGATTGCCTCGTTTTGCTTTTTAATGGCATCCATGGCAGATTTTAGCACTTCAAATTTCCCTTCCTGCTTGCTTTGAAAATCCTCGAACATGGTCCTTAATTCTGATAACGAGACATTAGTACTGTCTGTAGGGTCATCAAGCCTTCGTTTAAACCTTCTGGTAATATTTAAATCCGTCTGTTCTTGTTTTTCCAGGGAATGTAAAGCTAAGTCGGACCCATAATGTACTGGTAGACTTTTTGGTGCCACTCTTTGGCGGTGTTCGTGCCACAGACGTCATATTGCTCGGCAGAAAATCAAAAATATGTGAAAGAATGTGTTTTGTATATTTTACTTGGGCCAACGGTTATCCGCTCAACGCTCCGCCCGTAGATTGAGCCAAGCGCGATCGATACCGTTACGTATGACGCGACGCGGTAACGAGTGACTGCGTGTGAGCGTAGCGCAGCCGATTGCATCTTCCCTGCTGTTGCTGACTCTTTCTCACAACTACTCCGCGTTAGACACTGCGTGCTATGCGCGCCTGGTACTTCACTGAATTTAACTTAATGTATTTATTGGCGAAATAGTGATTTTTAATTTAAAAAATAAATAAAAATTAATACTGGTTACACGTCTATACGCTTTCGCAGTCCAGGGGGAAGTTGACATAATGATTCAGAAATAAAACAGCGCTGGCTTGCATTATCAAGGAGTGCCCATGCTTTATGGTATCTACCGCGTACATCTGCTATTTCCACGATAGCTGTTGACAATAACACGGACTGCACACCTATAGACTTAGAGGACACGGTGGAGCATACGGTGGAGGTTTGCCCCGCTTGGGTAGAGCACCGCCGTGTCCTCGTGGATGCGATAGGCGGCAGCGACCTCTCGCGCCATGCCCTGGTTCAGGCCATGGTACGGAGCGAGAGGGAATGGGGAGCCGTCTCCTCCTTCTGCGAAGCAGTAATACTCGCGAAGAGAGACACACGTTAGGGAGACTCAACAGCGGCAGAGTCGCCCTAGCGCCCTCAGCCGCAGCCGCCGCAGGAGACGCCAGGGGCTGCGAGACGATCTCCGGCCACCGTAGACCCGGGCCTGCGGACGGCGAGTAGTGGGTAACTCGCCGTCTGATCAGCACCAGGCCTGAGAGTCGACGGTGCGTAGTGTTCCACGCGCGCCTCAAAGAGTTGTCAGCAAAGGACGCGGCCTGCCACGGCCAATGCCTGCCCGGGGGTTGAGGATAAATTCGAAAGAGTTACCTCGCCTCTGGGCGTGTAGGGCAGGGAAGAACAGGGGTGGGTTTTAGTCAGTAAGAGTCTGACACGCCCTTCCGCTCCACCCTAGAGCGGAAAAAGTCATAAGATGATTTCCCACCCCGCAAAAAAAAAAAAAACACCTATAGACTTAATCGATTGCGTTTGCATGTGTGCCTTGTTTACCTGAATAGGGACAGCGGATTCTGAGGCGGCCGGTGTGGCCGCGGAGAGCTGCGCAAGCGCTTCCCTCGCATTAGCGGACGCCTCAGTGTTCGTTGTGGAATGCAAAGCAACAGAACTATTAGCGTTATTATTGTGCAATAATGAGTTATGTTTTTGATTGCAGTGTCTACATGGCCTAAATCTATAATTATTTACTGAGTGTGTCGAATGTAAACAATTCTCGCATAAGCTGTGCGTACAAGTTTAAGCTTTGTGTCTAAGTCGCAATCGATAAACTCTTTAACACGTATACCGTGGATGATTCGCGCTGCATTTTGCGCATGATAACTTACCGCGTTGTTTATTTGATTTACTTGGCCCGCTGGAAACATTGCAGTGTGACATATTATGACATTTTGAGTGTTTTTTGCTGTTAGTGCTTTGTGCTTCTTTGCTATGTGAACGCTGCAAAGCCTACAGCATGTCTGCATTATTGCGAAAAAGTTAATTAAAACATCCACCGATAAACGTTTTGAATTGTTATCGTTTGGATTCGGGAACAATGTGCACTTATGACAGCCCCATTCTCTTTCAGTGATTGTATCTAACTTCGACACCATGATATTAATAATTAAACTATCCCAGTAGTCTGTAGGCTCACCCAGAACCTTAAGTGCGCGTAATTTTTCAAAATAGTGTCAATTAATTTTCTAATCGAAGAAGGCGATTCTTTAGTTAATGCAGTTACATTTAATAAAGCTTTGATATGGTGATCAACTAAAAGTGCGTAATTATTATATCGGTCGAGCAACAAATCCCAAGCAACCTGATAATTATCAGAAGAAAAATTCCATGGAATGTATAACTAGTTCTGCACTGTCTTTTAGGGACGATTTAAGATAGTGAAACTTGTGGATATTGGATATATCTTTAGAACTATGAACTAGTGATAAACGTCGCGCGACGCGCGCGTTTAATGTGTCCCTGAATTCCAGCCAGTGCTCATAGGAACCGTCAAATGTAGACACGGATATAGTGGGTAACTTCACAGAATGCATTTGATTGATACTATGACCATGACATGACTTGGAGCAGTCAGCAACCTCATCAGTATTCAGCATAAATTCAGAACGTGATATTAAATTGTAGTAACTATCTTTAAAATGTTCTCTTTGATTTAATTGTTCGCCTAATTCGCTATCAGAAACTCTTTCTTCAATTTTAATTTGAATGTCGTTAAAATCAGAAAATAAAGTAGTACATCCTTGAATCCTCAACTTTAAATCAATGCGGTTTTGATTAGAAAAGTTATGATCACCATCTTTTAAAGACTCTAAATAATTATTAAATTTGGTAAGCCTGCCCTTACTAATACCACTCTTCCTAACCAAATCGCGAACTAACTCACTACTTTCTACACTTAGTAAATTAGGAGATTTGTCACGGAATTAGCAGAATCAATAGGCATTTTGGTGGTCAGTGAAAAGAGGAGTCACGGTTTTTTAATCGTCAGCTTAATCACATGCGGCCCTGATGCTAGCAACGTCACCAGGCTAGTAATTGACTGGAAATCCGATATTCCGAGAATACAATGCGGCAATTTCACTGAAATAAGAGCACAGACACACTATAGCACCAAATATAACTTAGGAGATGATGGAAAGGAATAAGGATTGGTCCCACCGATTGCGTATTATTTGCGATGAAACTTTTTGCGTTTTCTTCTCAATCCGCCACGTGCAAGGGGTCCCCATCCAAAGGTCGCTCGGCGATCTTGTAGGTATAAATATTCCAATGTTCAGTTCGAAGGTCCAAAATGTAGCAGCAGCGGTGAGGTTTGGTGAAAACTTAGGTGTTTTATAGATTGTGTTGAAGATTTTACAATGAAAAACGATGCGTTAGCTTTAACGAGAAAAAGATATATTCGCCATCTTACATACAACCATCAAGGGAAAGAGTGTGGGCACAATATTTCAAATAAAAACCAATCACGGTCGAGAGACTAGAATGACGTAGTGTGTCATGTCGTTTTGTGCCTCGAGATGTCACTAGTAGTCCTTGATGTTCGTTTATGGAGCAGAAGTTCACAACACTACTTATTAGTTATAATAACTGATGCGAAAATAGTGCGCAAAGGTACACGCAGGATTTTTCTCAAGCAGGGCAGATTTTCCTTAAAACAAACCTCACGTGAACAAATCAGCGTTGATATGAAAATGACGTACCCAAATTGGATGTTAAGCCCTCACAGCTATCGATTAGGCTACCTCTGCTTACTACCCATTTGAGGAAACAGAAAAACACATTTCATAATCGTCACATGACATAAACATGCGGTAGGTAGGTACATTGAAAATAACACAAATGAAAACAATTTACCTAACAAATCATCAACAGTAATGATGAAAATTATCCTTTGCAATATCCTTTAAATATTTAAAAACTGCCACATTTATAGGGTAATTCTCTGGCGCTTGTATTATACGTATGATGCACACAAATGCAAATGCGATACGTAATACACTCGCGAGCGTCGCGTTCACTTACACACGTATGAAAGATTGGCTTCACGAGAAACGTTGCGTATTGTATTGAACACGGAATCTGGACATTTTATAATCTAAGTCGGTGTGTTTGATGCGTACGGCACTAGAGAGATATGTGATTAGTTTTAGCAATAAAATACAGTGTTTACAATAATTAAAAATCATAGGTTATATTTACTGCTCCTCATTAGGATTGTATTTTTATGTATAAAATAACGTAGTTATTATATAATAATTAACTTGCATCTTTCACTTCTTTTACTTCAGCGTTGCTTCATTTTTCAAATATGATTATAACAACGCAGTACCCTTACCTACTTGGTAACTTCGCACGTATTTTAAAGATTTTTCAATTATTTTGAAACGGTAGTGACGTACTAGCTGTATGTCTGCCTCGTGTTGGCACTGACGTTTAGCTCATTCCTTTTTCGTGCGCGATAGCTATCGCACGCGCCCTGCAGGCAACATGCTTGTAGCGACATCTATGACGCCAAAAAATCCTACATCGCGCAAGCAGAGTTCTCCGCGCGATTTGAACATATACAACAGTCCGAAATCAACCATCGGGCAGTTGTCCGGACCAGACACAACACCCGTCTGGTCGGAGGATCCTCCCTTTTCAATGGAGGTTTGCGGGACTTTACACTCTGTTCCGCATACCTCCAAACTGGTGACCCTCGCGCATGAACGTCAGCGCTGCTTTCGTGCAGCTACTTCAGCGTGACGTCATCATCATCGGTTCCTTCAAGCTCTTGAGCAATGAGTCATACAGCCAGCCAGTACCAACGGCTACTACGGGTATCCTGACCACCAGCATGCAGCGGACGCGCATTCCTGGTCAGCATCCTCAGCCTCTTTCATCAACTTCAACCTCATCAGCGAACAGCACCTTCGGCCGGTCGGGGAAACTCTCCTGGTCGACGCCAGCAGTCAAGCCACTACGTCGCACAGCACCGCTCCGACTCACTGGAGCCCGCAGCACCACTCCAACTTACTGGAGCCTGCAGCATCATCCCGACTCACTGGGACATCATCACCTCGACTCACTGGGCATCATCCCGACTCACTGGGACATTATCACCCCGACTCACTGGGGCATCATCCCGACTCACTAGGACATCATCACCCCGACTTACTTGGGCATCATCCCGACTCACTGGGACAGTACCACCCCGACTCACTGGGACAGTACCACCCCGACTCACTGGGGCATCACCGCAGACAGTTCCGACTCACTGTGAACTATGCGGCTCTTCCGGTTCCGACTCACTGGAACCAACCTTCCACTGGCCCGGCATCACAAGATGTATGGACGACTCATCAAGAACCATCGATCTCTGATCTCCGGAGGGGAGTGATGTAGCGACATCTATGACGTCGCAGACGAACTAAAATAACAAAAATCCTAAATCGCTCAAGCAGAGTTCTCCGCGCGATTTGAACATATACAACAGTCCGAAATCAACCATCGGGCAGGTGCCCGGACCAGACATAACACCCGTCTGTTCGGAGGATCCTCCCTTTTCAATGGAGGTTTGCGGGACTTTACACTCTGTTCCGCATACCTCCAAATGCTAAAAATGTGCGCACAATCTCAAATTGAGTCCTATGTTCGAAAAGTGCATCAATAAGTGACTTAAAAGTGAAATATTAACAGTTTTTAAGTGAGCTAAAAGTGAACAGTGAAATATTACCAGTTTTGTAAATGCTCTGGTATTGACTACGAGTCAATAACTTTGAATTTTTCAAAACGAAGGTATTAATAATAATAATAGTCGTGTCAGCCAATGGCTTAATAGCCACGAGCCTCGACCAACACCTCTCCACCTCACCACCAGGAGGCTCTCATTAGGCGGCTGGATCAAGGGCTTGATTCAGAAAGCAGTACTTCTGGACACGGCTCGCATTGTCAGGCGGTTCCTCTCTCTGGAGCCCTGACCGCCGGTAGCTTGGACCCTGTTCCCGATATCAGTGGGATACTATTTTTTATATTTTTAAATGTTTTTTTTTATCTTGTTTAAGGATCAATATTTAAAAATATATAAATTATGTATGTACTAATAAATAAACGGATAATAATAATAATAATTCTTTATTGGGACAAACACAGTTTAAAGAAAAATTAATTCCTGACTCCTGAGCTAGGTAGAGTACCTGTATTTCAGGAGCCAAGGTACAAAAGTTATACCTACTTCTATATCGCATCGGGGTTGACTGCGAGTCTTCAACGATGACAAACACGCTCAAATTACGTACAATCTGAAACAGATGTAACGTTACCGTGCCACTATTTAAATTAACTTTGTCATTTTTTTAAATCGAAGGTATAAAAGTTATAAGTGCCTACTTCTATATTTCATCGAGGTTGACTGCAAGTCTTCAACGATGACAAACACGCACAAATTACGTACAATCTAAAACGATGTAACGTTACTTTTGTTCGAGACTGTGTAGGTATCTTGGATTTTATATATATAAATCAATGTTATAGAATTAGTTAGAATTGATGTCAAATGCAAGTATTTCATGAAATCATGACATTTGGCATCAATTCTAACTGAGGGAGTTGTATTGCTGATTGTAATGATTACAGTCCTGTAAACACGTACTTGCGCCCGCCGCGAATCATATGTTGACCAACATACAACCTGATACTGACCAGCAAATTGCAAAAAACGTAAAAAAAATTGAATTTCGCGGGCTACCCTGGAGCTTTGGCGTAAATAGGTTACTTTTAAGTAAGTATGCTCCACCATCGGCGTCGATCACATCATTGCTTACCATCAGATGAGCGAGCGATGGTCAAGCGCGAGCCTATCAATGATGAAAAAAGTTGTTATCAGCTGATCAAAATTAGTATGGGAGGTCCAATTCTTTTTTCGGAATTACCTATGACTTTCTTGAAAAAAGTTGGTCATTTTTATGGGCAGAAGAAGTATTTAAAATATGACCAACAATTTCCATTGCACCCTGTTTAGTAGTAAGTTCTCTAGCTAAACTAAGATTTAAGAAAAAAGGAAAATAAGTACTAGATATAAATTGTTAATTTTCTTATTCAACAGACTTTTATTACCAATACCATTTTCATTTTTATCTAGATAAGTAATTATTTGACTTTAATTTCCTAAGGGACCGCGTTGCTAATTATGTTTAATTATCCCACGCCCCTAATTAGGTGCATAGACATAGATCAGGAACTCATTTCGTTATCTGTTTATGAACTTTCTTTTACTATACGCGTATGTGTGTCGAGACTCATTCGAGACGGTCACGAAGTGTTCCAACAGAGTACCTGAAGCCCTTCACGAATTGAGGATGGCCACAGAGGGGTTGAACGAAGGTCGATATATCTAGACTGCCATAAATATTTAAGTACGCACAGAGCATTAAGTGAGCAAGAATGCATCAGGAAATATAATTCTGACCAGAGACATGAATCACAAACGACAAATTAAATATAGTAGGTACTCGTACTTATAACTAAGGTGGGGATCCTACGGCCATGGCGCTCTATATGTAGAGTGTCTGTATGGGGAGACAATCTGACGTCATGCAACATTGCAGAAGGCCTCAGAGAGCAATGGCTGTCAGGCCGACAAGAGGATACCGTAAGGTCTCCCTCGAGGTGGCGAACCTCTTGACTGGATCACCACCCTAGAATCTTGATGCCAAAATCCAGGCGTCACTATATCGGTGGCGCCGGGACGCGCTGGTCTGGGGCGAGCACCTGATGCCTCATCGTGTCGAGGTGCACCGGGTGCTGGGGCGCCATGCAGGATTTGTGAGTTTAGTTCGTATGTGGCGTCATAGATCACTCCCCTCCGGAGATTAATAGCAGGATGAGTCGTCAATACATCTTTTGATGCTTGCCGGGCCAGTGGAAAGTTGGTCCTACTGAGTCGGAACCGGAAGCCACATAGTTTGCGGCGATGCCCCAGTGAGTTAGGATTGTGAGTGACCTGCTTAACTTGCGTGTATTTTGTTTATGTAATTTCTAACTTGAAGCTCAATTACGCCTTCCGATGTCAAGGGACCCAATCACCACCCTCTCACAGAGAGGAGGCCTGTGCCCCAGCAGTGGAGACATTAAATGGCTGATCATAAATAAAAATACCAATAACCCATTTGTAGCGACACATTCGCTAAATTGGCAACACTTAGCTCTAAATCGTGGTGATGTGATTGCACTATCCTAAATCGTACACAATTTAGGAAGTCAAAGCGGGTCCTCCCAATCTCACTAAATCGGACACTAACTGCTCTAACTGCTGTTACACCTTCCTGTTTCCTAAATTGGGTCCCTTGAAATCGGAAGGTGTAATTGAGCCTTTACTGAATTCGGCGTTTATAATTCTGTCTTTTTCTGCATGAATCCTGGGCAAAAACTAGCTAACCTTTGTACATTTTTGAACTCTCGGAGCCCAAAAAATACAATATAAAACCGCCTCTTAATTATTAAGGAGCGGTTTTCTTAAATAATACGTTTAAAAAAAATCGGGGTTCTACTTAAAAAAAAAAGTAATTTCTAATTCAACGTGTTTTTTTATAACCATACATTTTATCAGCGAAAAAAAAAAACCGGCATTGCGTGTCGGACTTCCCACGTCAAAAGGGTTACGTACCAATTGCAGGAATTATCAAAGAAAAAATCTGATTTATCAATATATTGGTATTTGTTAGTAAAATATACGTAATAATAACATCTATAAACCAAGCTTTCGTCACTACTTGGATCTCTTAGAAATATAGTTCGATGTATTCCACATAGATTGCGTCACACCATCTATAACGCCCTAGTAAAACCACACCTACTGTATCTGGTTGAAGTTTGGGGCAGTGCGGCCAAAACGAAGCTAGCTAGGCTCCAAGTTGCACAAAACAATTAATAAAAATTATTTTTAATTATCCTTATCTAACACCAACAAGCACAATTTACGAAGAAACAAAAATTATGAACATTAGACAGCTATATATCTACAATACATGTATTTTTATCCGAAAAGCTCTTAACAAAAGTATACAGACAAACTTATCGTTTACTAAAGTAAAGCAAGTAACCCAACGTAGCACTCGTCGAGCTAGCTTGCTTATCTTACCAAAGATGAGAACTAAGTTCGGCAAGAAAAAATTAACATTTAAAGGAGCACAGTTGTATAACAAAATACTGTCATGCATAAAAAATGTACACTTATTCAAAGCATTCAAGAAGCAATTAGCCCAATATTTAATAAATAAATAATAACAAATTTCCTTAAATGCGGGAATGCATTGGATCAGATCACTGATCCAATGCATTCCCGCACACTCAATATTTAACTTATTGACGAACTAGTTTTGTTTCGTCGTGGCTGGAGCGGGATCGGTGAAGACTATGACGTTCGAAAATGAGTACTTCAAGACTTTTATATAAGCAGTCTATTACTACCAATTACAATGGTAACTTATCAACTAGTTTACGTTAAGACGGCAAAACTAGGAATGATTTTGCTTGGTTATCGTGGTGTTTTATATGTTGTGAAAACTAAGGAAGGGGAAATCTGTTATCGCGACAGTTTCCAGAAAGTCGTAAAGTATAATTTAATTAGTACCGTGGAATTTTAAGGATAATAAAATAATCGTAAAACTAAATCATAATTCATATTTTAAGTACAGTACTGTAACTAATACGACACTTTTTATGATTAGTTAAAGGGTAAATTATTAGAAAATTATGCCATGACCATGACATTTGATAAGATAAAAACAACCATTAAATTAATTAGTTATGACGTAATCATAATTCAATTGAGAGTACATAACCAACTCGATCTATTTAGTATTTAGCATAAGGTAAACAAATTGTTCTCATGTAAGTGACTTTGTGTCTTTTTTGAGAATAAATGTCTTTAAACCTAAACCTAATAAACATTACCAAATTTCATAGGTCAATTCACAGTTCATAGGTCAATGGGAAGTTAAAAAATTCTTTGGAACAGAATTTTGTGACCGACGACGGACAGACAGACGGACAGACGGACACGCGAGTGACAGCAATAGGGCTTTGTTTGGACCCTTCGGGTACGGAACCCTAAAAACAGCTGTTTGCTGCCTATATTTATTACTACCTACATTCTATTGATTTAAGCGTGCAAAAGTGTACTGGACATCTATTTTTTTCGTTAATGCATATATGGGTCTTTTCCCATGTTTACGCATAACCATGCCCACTACGTTGTGCAAAATTGCAAAAAAGGTCAATAGCATGCATCGGCGAGACTGCGACGTCATGATCGGCGCGCGCGCCTTTCCCTCCCAACATGCACTTAAATGTCTAGAGCCAGAGCCAGTGTTTGTTTGTTCGTCCCCGACTCAAGTCATTTCGACGTCGTTCTCGCGCTGCACTGACGTCCCCCGGCGGCTAGCCGGCTATTAATACGTCGCGTATTGTCATTATTAAGGACGTTTAGGTTAAATAAAATGTGCGGCGCAAAAGAATGGCTTATGTGCATTTAGTGACAGTGTAAAGTGCGTGCGTTTACTTTTCTGGATTGTCGTGGTTCCTACATTCCTGTCTGATCTGTGATTGGCGGAATATTAATGCGATTTTGCTGCGTACCGGACATTTATCTCAGGTTTGATTCTTTTGGTATCATCGGTTTAGTTCACTGTGGTGGACTTTATCTTATATTATTTGTGCTGTTTTCATTGTTAATGTAGGATTATTTACGTACTGTATGAAGTGAAAGTCACAAAAAAAAGAACTTAATAAACACAACATAACGATTGGTCCCATTTTTTCATTAACGTGAGAAACAATATTTATCAGACTAATAAAATAACGCTCCCAGTATAATTATAATTACATTTTTTTTTACTTGCTGCGCTGCGAATGCGATTCTGTGAATTCCCATCAGGCTATCACCAAGCTGAGAATCTCAAATCCTTCCCCCCATCGCGATTTTCTTTTAACCGTACCTGGGTCAACTTGTTAGTAGGTACTCCGACTTTTCTTTTAGAGCTGTACATGTGCTTAAAACAAAATTTAAACACATGTAAAGCTCTAATACTTCAGCAGTTACATCTCAAACCAAAAATTTATTTGCTGTAAATTATTCCTGCTCTAAGGTACTGAATGCGTATATTTTGCTTTGGTTTCGTGATGTTATGCAGATAACTATTTTAACCTTCTATTTGAAGTCACAGATTTTGGAATATTAAACAATTTTTAAATGTGCGAAGTAGCTAGGCGGTGCGAGGATGCGAAGCGGCAGTGTGAATAAATTTGCGACTGTTTCCACCAATGCTGTGCAAGGAGCTTCCGTTCCGCCCTGCTAACTCGAACATATTTTGTGAGAAAATACCATAGGGGCGTTTGTGCAATTACTTACTCGACTCGAATTTGTTCGTCATTTTTCAGAAAGGAATATTATAAAAAAAATTTACAAAAAAATAGAACCGACTTCCAAAAAAAGAGGAAAATAACTTTGATTTCGGAAGTCGGTGTGTCTGGTTTTGTGTCTTCGTTTTTTGACACCGACTTCCGAAATTAATGTTATTTTCCTCTTTTTCTGGAAGTCTGTTCTATTTTTTTTTGTAAAAAAGTTTTTTTATTTTTCAGTTTTTAGTGGTGGTTCCCCATTAAACTGTTTTTGACCGACTTCAAAAAGAAGGAGGTTATCAATTCGGATGTTTGTATTTTTTAACAACAATTCATAGACATACGATCGCAGCAATCGCCGTTGATTTGCTGTCAATTTTTGAAGAGTTCCGTTGTTTGTCTCCGAAACCCATCATCAGATCTATATGAAATTTCATTTAAAAATATCCGAATTGATAACCTCCTTCTTTTTGAAGTCGATTAAAAACGGATCCGAATTCATCCATACAAATAATCACGACTACGATTAAGTGCACAAACACCCTCTGTAATAAAATTGTGATTTTGCAAGTGGGTTGACACTCGGTAGAACCTGTCAATAATAGCAATACCTACCTATAACAATGAAATGTTATTTTTAACCGACGAAAAATAAGGTAGAAGTTCTAAAGTCAACCGTATATTTTTTTATTATGACTGTTCTGTCCTCACTCCGTTATTTATGAACCGATTTTGATGATTCTGCTTTTGTTGGATTGGGTAAATTTCAAGGGTGGTCTTATGTTAAGAAAGTCAGGATCTGATGACGGGATCCTGATAAAATTGAGAGAAACCCTCAAAATTTGTGTGCACAAATAGTGTTTCTTTACTTTTCATAACTTAATCAGGTATTTGCGTTTAGGAATCATCACATCATGAAGCTGAGCTGATGATGGAAACCATGCCTTTCCTAAACAATTAGAAGTTAGATATAAAAAGATGATGCGAGCCAAAATAAAATCATAAAAATAAAAAAACTTTTTAGCATAAAATTAAACCGACGAAAAAGAACTAAAAACAAAAACTAAATAAACTTTTTTAAGTCTTGAGTATTGAGCTTATTTACATATACTATCAAATTTTACATAAACTAATTTTAAATCGGCGCCAAATAATAAAATGATTAATTACCTACCTACGTAGTCTTTTCCATTTCTACCTACATAGGTACCGACTCGAAATAAGTTTTTGTAATTTTTTTTTACGTTTATTTATTTTTGTTTTTTAGTTCTTTTTTGTCGGTTTTTTTTTTTGTAAAAAGTTTTTAATTAATATTATCGGCTATTATCTGTTCAGTGGCACCTACCTTAGGTTTGGTTCCACAGTAAAAGTTCATTATATTTTCGTCTACCACATAGGTACATAGTTGGTTTAATAAAACTGTGTAATAATAACGTTTCTATTTCCTTATTTATTACGTATTTATCGTCAATACGTAAAAGATAAGATGGTCAGATGTCTCTACTGACGTCTGACATGCACAATCTCCTTTTTTTAAGTCTGTTATAAAAAGCTCAAGACTCACTGACAGACTGCTTTTAAGATAATATTATTATCATAGTAGTAGGTACCTAACCAACCACCATTAAGAAACATATATTATCTAACGGATAGCTGTTACGTAGGTAGGTACCTACCTAATTGTTCGGCATCCATACATACGAGTAGTTAGCCTAAGAACCAACAGAGACGTGAATTTACTTTATTGTTTTATTAATCATCATCATCATCATCATCAGCCTTTTAATGTCCCCACTGCTGGGGCACAGGCCTCCTCTCTGTGAGAGGGTATGGGCCATAATCCACCACGCGGGCCCAATGCGGATTGCTATTAGTAGTAGTTTTATTAATGCATAGGTATATTCGATTAAAACAATATTAAAATCACGGGTAACAACGTTTATTAGTAAATATACTTACATAGTATTTTTAACAGACTTCAATAAAAAACGGAGGAGGTTCTCAGTTCATCGGAATCTTTTTTTATTTTTATCTTTAAACGTTTCATCATAGAATAACGGATTGTAACTTAAAATGCGTTTCATTACATACTAATATGTACCTAGTCAGAACTATTATTTCTATAGAGAGCACAGAAGTGGCAAAATAACGAGACTGTCATGTCATTACTATTAAAATGTCAACAACAAAGTATCTTCTGTCAGTGTCGATGTAGCTCGTTACACAGCGCTTTCAATCGCTTTATTCTGTTCGTAAATAAAATTTAAACCCATAGTCATAGATCAAGCACTGAGACTGCTGAAATTTTTAATTACCTACGGTGCACATTATACCGCTGCGCACTAAAACAGTCCTCAACGACGTCCTCAAGTGCAATATCATTTGATGCGCAATTATTTGTAAGGATTAATTCGAAACAGAGTTACCTCGCCCCTGGGCACTCAGGGCAGGGAAGGAACAGGGGTGGGTTTTAGTCAGTAAGAGTCTGACACGCCCCACCCTAGAGCGGCAGATGTCATTGGATGATTTCCCACCCCACAAAAAAAAGGGTCTCAAGCTCCTTGCTAATTAATAACACATGAGTACTGCAGCTCAGTTACCAAGATCCGCACCTCAAAGCGCTGTACTTGATGTGAACGATTACGTCACATTGACCGAAGTTTAGAATTACATTCGTCACATTTTGTTATTGTTATGCCGTGATATTTATTTAAACACTACTATAAATAGCGCTATATCACGTTGCAAAGTGGTTTTCTACTTAAAAAGCTTCAAATTGTTTTGTTTTTTCTTTCCTATTACGACCGAAATGTTCAGGCACCACCTACTTAGACCCAAATTAATGAACGTTCCTCAGCCCAAGCTCTCGCACTTGATACCGAGCTTGAGGTCCTAATCATATTAATAAACGAGATTATTTATGTACCTACTCAAGTTGCGGGTTAGGTTTACGATAACAGCCGAGTGTGTATCAATGTCTTTTCGTAAAACACTTGATTGCATTGTTAGAAGCTTAAATAAATATAAAAATACCTATCATTAACCGATTACAACAATCAATTTCAGAAAAAAAACTTTTTTCAAAAAATACAACTGTTTTCTAAAAAAGGCAAAATACTTTAATTTCGGAAGTCGGTGTATATATTTTTTTTGTTTCTTCGTTATTTGACACCGACTGCCGAAATTAAAGTTATTTTGCCTTTTTTAGAAGTCGGTTGTTTTTTTTTTAAGTTTTTTATTTTCCCTTTTTAGTTTTTTTTATAATTTTTTTTTTATTGTTTTTGTACACCAGAAGTAAAATTAAATATTAAAGTGTTATGCCCGAATGGATAACACCAACATGGAATTTGAACATTTGGAGACAACCAAAACGTCGTCCATCTGTGTACACATATTTTATTATTTGTGTTGATTTTTTCAAAAAGTGCTCAATCAATTTCGCTAAAATTTGTATGGGACCACCTCTGAAGTATGACTATCATACAAAAAAAAAGAATCATCAAAATCTATTCACAAATGCCGGAGATATCGCGTAACAAACATACAACAAAAAAAAACATACAGATGAATTGAGAACCTCCTCTTTTTTGAAGTCGGTTAAAAATGAGAATATTTTATGAAAACGATACCTACATTTTTCTGTCGGTCAGATTGAATTGAACTCTCTTTGATGTAATAAAGCAACTATTTCAGCATTTTCTAAAATTCAAAAGTTGGATATAGTTTTTACAAAAATCCGTTCAATGGGCCCAGGCTCCGAGGTATAAACCTTACGATACTCCACAACAAAGGCCATAAAATATGGTATTATTATCTACTTCTATTTCATAATAATAATTAATTTCATCAAGATTAATCATTACATTAAAAATATAAAAATAAAACAACTTCATTAATATCTTTAGAACGGATTCAAATTTTTTGCCCTACATACAGAAATATGAGTCAAGTTGGGGACTCGTGCAGAAAAGTTTGACAAACACACAATGTATGGAGAGCGTAAGTTGCTAAAGCGAGCGCAGAGAGTTCGAAAATTTTAGGATACCCCAAACTTCGTTTTATTAACGTGTTTTGACCTTGTATGGGCTTTTATTAAAATATTTTCGAAATTTTAATTAGCTATGATGATTTAATTTAGTATTTAGCATACATATTATTAAGTTCATTAGATGGTTGGGCTATGTGAAAGAGGATGGGTAAAAAGGAGGTGACTACAGAGATGACGACTAATAGAGGAGTATGGAAGAAAAAGACATGTTGCGCCGACCCCAAAATAATTTGGGATAAGGGCAGGAGAATGATGATTATAGACTAGACTAAAACATAGTACGGTTTGCAACCAAACTTCCACGCGGACAGAGTCGTCGGGTTATTTGCATAACAAAGTAGGTAGATAGATATTATGAATTTAAGATCATATGACGATGATGTGTTTATTTTGATGCAGCAGGTCGACGTCCTACATTCACATTGAACCGGACCATTCCGACAATTTTATTGTTTCTTTAGACAACCTTGAAATCTATGTAGGTACTATTATTATACGAGTATATTTGGTATCTTTACATAAATAAATTGTGACTCACAGTCACATCTCAACACATTGATAAGACGTTTGTACACTTACTCGTATTCGATTCGTATTTTTACGTGATTTTAGCACGCTTTTATTAGTTTCACCTGTAACTATAAAAAAAAAACTCAAAAGTAAAAATTTGACTCACTTCCCGATTTCCGATTAAGCTAAAATTTTGCATACATGTTAAGTTATGATCACAATGCATGGTTAGCTAAGTGACGTCATTTTATATCCAATATGGCGGATTTAATATTTTTTATGCATTTTCAAGATATTTGGGTATCAAATGAAAGGGTTTGCTGAGAAGAATACGAGACGTGTTCTTTTTAACTATAGCATTATTTAACGAACATTTAAAAACGGCTTCGAATTTTTTGATAAAATAATCACGCAAACGAATCGGATACGTGTCACACAATCGCCCATGCTGATAACCCCTGGGATCTTAAAATTGTTGTATTCTATAGAATTCATAGGCCAGTAATTGGAAAACTAAAAGGTCCATGTTAATTTGCATGAAAATCTGTTATTTTTGGGGTTCCGTACCCGAAGGTTCCAAACGGAGCCCTATTGTTGTCACTCACGTGACCTGTCTGTCTGTGTATCTGTCTGTCCGTCCGTCGTCTGTCACAAAATTTTGTTACGAAGAATTTTTTAACTTCCATTGACCTATGAACTTGAAATTTGGTGATAATGTTTATTATTACGTATACTTTAGTTACAAGTACCAATATTTGTGGTACAGAACCCTTAATGTGCGAAATTCGACACGCACTTAGCCACTTTATATCTAAGTGAAGACCCCAGTTTGATAGACATACTAACCTAAAGAACGTTGGGTAACTCCGACATTCACGAATCCCGAAACACTAGTACCATTTTTTTTTTCATTTCACTTCTATGGGTCTCCCTGGGACATTATAGTGTTAGTCACCTTTTTATTTCTTCTTCGTCTTCGTCATTCTGTCACTGCTGATTCAAGTTAGTTGAGTGTAGCCGTGTTACCGTACCTGTTTGTTTTTTAAAAAACGTTTCTCCACACTAGGAATTTCTGCTGTATCGTGGGTGCGTTTACAAACATAAAATCTCACATACACTAACACCCAAACCCGGAACAACAGCTGTAGGCCATACAACCCCGAAAGTCGTACTTACTCCCTCTCTTCTCCTAAAATTGTTCGTTTGAAAATCATTATCCATAACACGTTTACTATAAACTTCAGTAACCATAATGTTCAGAAATTCGAAATTTTGTTTTAGATAATTATCTTTACTTTTAAAACTATTCTGTCATAATACTGAGTTCTACAATAATTGAATCACCTATTTTTGCATGAAAGTCATATGTAAAATGAAGTATAGTAGATAATAAGTCATATTGTATTATATAATGTGTATTATTCCGAATGTTCATCTTACTAATATTATAAAGAGGTAAAGTTTGTGAGGTTGTAGGGGGTAATCTCTGGATCTACTGAACCGATTTTCAAAATTCTTAAATTTTACCAATATAAACCCACGTTATTTGTGAGTGTCATAGGAAATTCACGCGGACGAAGTCGCGGACGAAGAGCTAGTTTATAATGAAATTCTTACTCTTAAAACATTAGCTAAAAATTAGGTTTAGTGACAGAAACGAATCGCTGTACATCCGACTCCACGCAGTCTTGTCTGCCTTACCCCTAGAGTGTAATTTAGAATCGCGCAGGCGCGGAGGGACGAGGCGGCCCGCTATTGGAGGAGCAGGTGGTTGTAACGCTCGAAGCCGGCCAGCAAGATGAATCTGTGGTGGTGAGCGTTAAATCATTTGCAACGATAAGCTCGCGTGAAATCGCCGGGGCCCCGCAGCGCCGGAGCCGTGACAGAAACCATACCTGCTGCATGTTGCATGCTCGCTTGCATGCTGCATGATTGCTTGAATGCTACATGTTGCATGCTTGCTTGCATGCTGCATGCTTGATTGCATGCTCGCTTGTTACTCAATAGTACGTAACGCCTGAGAGAGAAGTTCACAGCAAAAGCTTTGTAATACAAATCTGTTTTAAATATATTATAAGGATAAATAAACATTAAATAATTTGAATTTAGGACTTATTACTTTTATTGTAAACGGTTTTAAGTCTTTTTTACATTATTGATTGTAATATTTATGACAAACGGATTTAGGGCATATTGTATTTAGGGATTTCAATTTTATGGCATGTGATATGTGACATTAAGTTCGGGCAAGTTATCATTCCGACAAAAAAAAATTATGACACTTTACATTATGGATAAAAAAGTTCGGGAACACAATAGAGAACCCGTACTTACAGATAATAAAAAAAACTATTTTCATAAATACAAATATAAATACTCACCTGAAGTTTCTTTACAGGCAACCAAATCGGAGAGCAAGAATATTATTCCTAAATGAAACGAAAGAATTAACAATAATGGACACTGGTAAGTTTAATAAAATAATAATAACAAGTTTATCGAATCGACTGTTTATTTTTGACAAATCATTTAAACTTTCCCGTTTTAAACATTAGAGAGAGACGAGACATTTCATATTTCAAAAAGAATTAACTCACTGACAACTGTGATGCACACACATTAACGAAGTGCTTTTCATTTTGATGCTCACATTGTTTACGATTTATAAACAATAGTGCTCGTAGTAACACGTTTTTCAAAATGTATATTGTTTTTTTTTTTTTTTTTGTCTGGCCCGCCGCACTATTCCCAAACCACTGTAACTTCTGTAAGCCAGAATCAACAGTGGCGACCACCAGAAAAAAACTTCGAGGCAATGAATCTCGACGAGTCCCAGAGAAACGATTAAACTGTCTTGGGTCTCGCAATGATATTAATCAGAAAAGACAGCGGAGGAGTAAGAAAAACATAATTTCCACTTCCCTCCTAATTTTGAAAAAGCTTTTTTCTGTCTCCCGCTTGGGAGACAGAAAAAAGCTAGGCCATTAGGCAAAAAGAGGGTATATGCAACTGGGGTAAACCCAGTTGCCAAGCACCACTGGTTAAAAATACTAATATTAATGGGTCCAAAAAAATATAGTATATTGGTTACCTACATATTATATTTTGGTAATCATCATCATCATTTCAGCTGAAAGACGTCCACTGCTGGACATAGGCCTCCCCCAAGTGTCGCCCCTACGACCGTTTCTTTCTGTGCGTGTCGCATCCATCGGCCCTTAAAGGAGAGGGTCGCGGCCGTCGCAGCTAGCGACAGCCGCGACCCTCTCCTTTGAGGGCCTTTTTATGTAGTGTCGGATATCATCCAATGACTTCGCTCGATCTGGGTGGAGCGGGAGGGCGTGTCAGACTTTTACTGAATAAAACCCACCCCTGTTCCTTCAGTTGCCTGAGTGCCAAGGACCGCGGGAACTCTTTTTCGAATTTATCCGCGACCTCATCTGAGGGCCTAGTGTGAGTTTTTTAACGCACTTGACCGCGTTTACGTTAACGCTTGCTTATGTCAAACGTAAACGTTCGCTTATGTTTGTTTTTGTTACCAGGCGACGCTTATCCTGTTTCAGTACAAATTGACGTTTACTTTAACGCAATTGAGTACGTTAAAAAACTTGCACTAGGCCCTCAGGTCCACCTCGTGGAAGTAAACAGATAATTAACAGGTTGTTTTTCTGTTTCAGTAAACGTTCTGAACCAGATGGCGGAGTATGACTTCAATGCACCAATCAACGTAGAAATGATATTTGAAGACAACGATGAGGATGAACCATCATTGCATTGTGAACAAGAAAACATCAACGATAATGGCAACAACAAACAATTTCCTGATGGGAAATATGAAACTAAATCCAAAAAAGATAACCAAATATCTGAAAATCAAATCAACAATATAAGCTTAAATAAATCAATGTTAAGTTTGAATAAAAATAGCAGAATTCTGCAGAGGAAAGTCAGTCAAGAAAAGAGTCAAAATAATGAAAAAAATCATTTAAACAATAGCAAAAATGCAGAAATAAGAAAGAACCCAAATGGCGTTAAACATAAGAAAAATATATCCAATGCTAATCAACATGCATTGATTTTAAGCGATCATGATACAGTTAGTAACGAGGAGAGGTTACCCAGTAAACGTCCAATAAATGATCATCAGGGGCCTGTTACTATTTTCATTGAAGATTTGTTAAACAAGTTATCCGAACATATAATTCTAATAATGAAATCGTTTTACCACTACGGGTTAAAAATAGCTAACCAAGATAACAGAAAAAGAGAAGATAACTTTAATTTCATAAAACATCATTTTTTTGAACTTTCTTATTCCACTGTTGAGTCAGTATTATTGCCACTAGAACAAAATGAGAGTTTTATTAATCGATTTTTAGATAACACTGTCCTAATTGCCCATAACAAATCTTTGCCAAAATGTCAAAAAGCCGACGTGCTACCATTTTTTAAAGAATTATTAACATGGGCAAAACAAAAAAAAGAAAATATAAGAAACGCACCGAGTCCTTCCGTCCCTTATGAAAACATATTGTTGAAGCAACAGCTGATCAGACCGCCACTACCATTGAACCTCCCGCAGTTTGAAATCAATGCAAACAGTAACTTTGCAACACAGACACCACAAAGTAATCTATGCATATTTTCGTCTGGACCTCCTGGTAGCGAAATCAGTATAAATATTGATGCAAACACATTCAATCAAATTCACGAACGGCAGCAGTGTACAGTCACAGCGGAACCGAATGGAAATAATAAAACTAATTCCAAAAATTGTAAATCTAATAGAAGAAAGGCACCAGTTGCAAGCCCAACTTATACAAATCGTGTCAGAGATATCCAAAATAATAATCCACAATATGATCGACCTCCACCGCCAGCCTATCATACAACCCATAGCTCAAAAACAACACCTTATAGGCAGCAGCAGAGCAGTTATAGTTGCAGTCACACCGGACAACCTCACCAAAATCATCAGAGCATAAGACAACCAATTCACAACTATCCAACTCAAAATAACTATATTTATACCAACCATACATCGCCACATCACGGAAATGTTATAAATTATTTGTATAACACAACTAACAATTTTCCTATGGTAAGATACTTTGTACTACGGTAGATCAATAAAATATTATATGTATTGTAACAGAGACTTTTTTACTAATTTATATTAATGATGATTGCAGTATCGACCGCAGATAGAAAATCAAGTTACTAGCACTAGACCAGGAATAAGCAATGTGTCCTCATCGAATCCAAACACGCAGATGCATCATTGTTATATGTGCGGCAAGAAAACATTAGTGCCATGTAACCCTTACAACCCGCCCAATAGACCATATTTCTGCAGTTATCTGTGCCAGGTAATTATAAAATATCTATTTAAAACAATAAACGCGGTATACAGGATTTTTCATCAATCATCAAAACCAACTCCCAAAAAAGAAAAAGAAAACCGGCTAAGTGCGTGTCGGGCCACACGCTGTGTAGGGTTCCGTAGTCGACCATTACAACACGCGAACTTGTAAGGGGGGTTTATGTTTATTACTATGAACATATGGTTAGCGTTTAAAAACGGCCCACAATGGTGACTAAAATCCGACTTCATAAGAGAAGTTAGAAAAAATGTAATCTTAGAGTACCACTGCGTGTAGAGGCAAGCTGTTGTGAAAAACATGTATAAAAGCATCACCTAAGTCATTTTTTTCTAAGGAATTAGTATTTTGTACGAACATTTCCAAGTATATACGTACATTTTATAGGCTGGGCGACTATTACTCTTGAACTAACAAAGCTAAATCAACCGTTATAGTTTTCCTTCAAAATTCGGTATAAATCTATCACGATATTTTTTTACAACAGTTGCTGCAGTACCGTTTCGACGGGATGATTCATTTATGTATATATCCATGCAAAATTACAGCTTTTTAGTACTAACAGTATCTAAGTTAAGCTGCGGACGGACAGATGGACATAGCGATACTATAAGGGTTCTTTTTTAGGACTACGGAACCTTAAAAATAGCTGTTTCCTACATTTGGCTGAGTTACACGAGCAAAATTTAGATGAAAAGCTGTTTTTTTAGGGTTCCGTATCCGAAGGGTAATCAAGGGAACCCTAATATTAAGCCTCCGCTATACGTCCGCTTGTCCATCCGTCCGTCCGTCTCTCTGTCAGCGGGCTGTATCTGGTGAACCGTAATGGGTAGACAGTTGAAATTATTACACAGAAGTAAAGGATATTTACCCAAAATAGCAAATTTCTCTTTTTTAAAAATTTTGGGTAAATTTCCCTACCTTCCGAAATCGATTTGAAACCATCTTAAAGAGACTGTTAAATGAATCATTTAGGTGTATACCTACTTATATATTTTTAATCGACTTCAAAAAGGACGACATAATTCGAGTGTATGTTTTATTTTTTTGTATTGTTGTTAGGCGATTATACCGCCTATTATGAATTGATTTTGAAGGGTCCAAACGGAGCCCTATTGCTGTCAGTCACATGTCCGTCTGTCCATCTGTCCGTCTGTCTGTCTGTCCGTCGTCTGTCAGTAGGTTTAACAGCCAAACGATTGGAGCTACAGTCTTCAAATTTTCACAGTATGCAAAGCCATACAAATTGTCAAAAAATCATTTGGTACGGAACTCATAATGTGTGAAGTCCGACTCGCACATGGCCGATTTTTATTGTTGTAGGTCATACGTCAGAGGTGGTCCCATATAAATTTTACCGAAATTGATTTAGTGCTTTTAGAAAAATCAACAAAAACAAAAAATAAACATACACAGATGACGTTTTGGTTTTCCCCAATTATGTAGAAATTTCATGTTGTTAGATAGCATTATTTAAAAAAAAGTTTTGTTTATTCGTTTTTTGACACCGACTGCCGAAATTTAAGTTATTTTTCACTTTTTTTGTTTTCTTTTGGAAGTCGGTTTTATTTTATTGTAAAAAAGTTTTTATTTTTTACTTTTTAGTTGTGATTCCCCATTAAATTGTGTTAACAATGTATATATAAGCGATATCAGCAATCGCGATTGATTTGCTGTCATTTTTGAAGAGTTCCGTTCTCTGTCTCCGAAACTGATCATCAGATTAAGAATTTTAAATGGGATCATTTCAAAATAAACCCCTTTCGAACAAAAAAAGAATTTTGTAAAAATATATGACGAAGTTAGGCCGCGGAACATACATTAAAAAAATATACATATATATATATATAAAAACATCCGAATTGATAACCTTCGCCTTTTTGAAGTCGGTTAAAAAATAGAAAATACTACACTAAGCAACTTGTCTTTGAATTGTGAGCTACAGAAATATTTCCTTAATTTTCCATTTTTCGTGATTTTCAGGTGGCAACTAGTACGTTCAAAGAACAAAACATGAGTTTTTTTAAACGATTTCGGGACGTATCATAATCAGATCACTGATTAAAAAAAAACATTTTTTTAAAAAAAAGGGGTACTATACCCATAATAAAAAGTGAAATTGTTTTTTTTTTTTTTTTTTAATCGTTGCCCCACACTAGGAATTACTCCTGTATCGTGGGTGCGTTCACAAACATGTATACTCACATACACAAGACACCCAGACCCGGAACAACTATCTGTAGGTCATACAAATATTTGTTCCGTGCGGGAATCGCACCCGCGACACGCAGCGCAGCAGCCGAACGCTCAACCACTGCGCCTACCGTGTCGTCGTTATTTGATGGACACGTTTTTCTTTTGTCACGTAAACAAAAAAACCGGTTAAGAGCGAGTCGGACTCGCGCACAGAGGATTCCGTACCATCATACACAAATATTTTGGATGTGTTACTAATTCGTCAGAGAATTTTAACACTGCGGTGTAGAATATTCAAGTTTTAGGTCAACGCCATCTCTTGACCGATAGTGGAACTAATTTAATTTTAATTTATGATTTCTAAAAAAGTATGCTATTTAGAGACATCGTATTATTCTTTCTGTAAACTTTACATAAACTTCTATCACATAGAATAATTTCAGATTTTCTCTATGCAAACTTCGGAGATAAGGGGGGGGGAACGCTATTTTTTATTAATTTTTCATCAAAAGTCGAAAACAATGCGACTTAAAAAAAAAAAAGCTTTAAGAATCTGATAACAGCGCTCTTTCATATGATACCCCACATGCCCTAGTAGCCCCAGTTCGATTTTTTAAGAACCCTTTTCAGTCCCTGTTGCAAAGAAAAACAAAAACCGGCCAAGTGCGAGTCGGACTCGCGCACGACGGTTTCTGTAGCATTATCTATAAAAACGGCAAAAAAATCACGTTTGTTGTATGGGAGCCCCCTTAAATATTTATTTTATTCTGTTTTTAGTATTCATCGTCTGTGAAAATTTCAACTATCTAACTATCACGGTTCATGAGATACAGCCTGGTGACAGACTGACAGCGGAGTCTTAGTAATAGGGCCCCGTTTTACTCTTTGGGTACGGAACCCTAAAAATGAGGGCGATACAGTGCAGAACACACAGTGCGTTGAAATTTCGCGTAACACTTACGCAAAAACTGTACTACTTTTAACCAAGGAGTGACGTAACATCCCCCCAATACTAAAATTTATTGCGTTGTATCTTTGTACCATGTTGTACCATGGACCACATCCACACAGTGAGGCAAATTATACAGAATTCAGAAGAGTATAATCGGCCCCTATGTCTTGCGTTTGTGGACTATGAGAAGGCATTTGACTCTATCGAGACCTGGTCTGTTTTGGAGTCTCTGCAGCGATGCCAAGTCGACTGGCGATACATCCAAGTATTGAGATGTCTTTATGAAAACACCACAATGGCCGTCCAAATTCAGGATCGGCGAACTGAACATATCCCCCTGCATCGAGGTGTGAGACAAGGGCACGTAATTTCCCCGAAATTGTTCTCTAACGCATTGGAGGATGTGTTCAAGATGCTGAACTGGGAGGGACGTGGCATTAACATAAACGGCGAATACATCTCACACTTCAGATTTGCAGATGACATCGTCATACTGGCTGAATCGCTGCATGATCTGCAGCAGATGTTGGACGGCCTAGTAGATTCTTCTGGACGCATTGGTCTCCGGATAAACTTGGACAAAACCCAGGTTATGTTCAACACGTCACTCCGGGACCCATTGTTGTCAATGGCGGTGCTCTCAAGGTTGTTCGAGAATATGTTTACTTCGGGCAAACTCTGCAGTTTGGTAAAAACAACTGTGAGAGGGAGGTCAACAGAAGGATCCAGCTGGGCTAGGCAGCGTTTGGGAAGCTTCGACGAGTCTTCGCGTCGCGTATTCCACAGAGCCTAAAGACCAAGGTCTTTAATCAGTGCATCTTGCCTGTTATGACTTACGGAGCCAAAACGTGGACACACACGGTACGACTGGTCCATAAATTCAAGGTCGCTCAGCGAGCTATGGAACGGGCTATGCTTGGAGTATCATTGAGGGATCGAATTCGGAACGAGGTGATCCGGCTGAGAGCCAAGGTTGTCAACATAGCTCACAGAATAAGCAAGCTGAAGTGTCAATGGGGCGGCCATATTAGCCGTAGAACCGATGACCGTTGGGGTAGACGTGTTCTCGAGTAGAAACCGCGAATCGGCAAACGTAAGGTAGGACGCCCTCAGGCTAGGTGGAGCGATGATCTTCGCAGGGTGGCTGTTAGCAGCTGGATGAGAGTTGCCGAGAACCGAGCTGAATGGCGTGCAATTGGAGATGTCTATGTCCAGCAGTGGACTGCTATAGGCTGATGATGTATCTTTGTAATTTTTTGCTGGTTTGGTAAATAAAAAAGTGGTATCCAATATTTTTTGATAATCTAACTTATGTACTACGAGTATTTAGAAATATTATTTTTTACCCAGGAAACATCCCTATTAAGATGAAATTCATATATCTACAGGTATGCAAAATTGACTTTTCTGAAAGTTGTCTAACTGAAATGGCATGGGTAATTTTGGGATGCTAAATCCAAACAAGGTATTCTTCTTTTTTCTATCCCATGAAATTTTCTAGATATAGAAAATATTCAAAAAATACCGCCTATGACTCCATAAAACAGAGTTAATTAAAATAAAAACACAACTAGAAAAACAAGTTTTTGTATACTATAATATTATGTACGTAGTTTGGTTAAAGATTTTTTGGTTTTAGTGTATATATGTGTAGTCAGAGGTATTTTATAAATATGTAAATTTATGGGATGATAATTAAAAAAATTATGACACTAAACCTACTAACACATATACATGAGATTTTGGTGGCAGCTTTTCGAAGTTTTTTGAAGTTAAGTGCATGTTTTAATTATTCGTAAATGGATTCTTAATGAATATTGTAAAGTAAAATTGGTGTAGTTTTGTGTCTCAAGTGTCAAATAAACCATTTGGTTTATATGAAATAAATGTTTTGACTTTGACTATGAACCACTTTACCCATTCACTGTGCGTACAGCTAGGGAGTGGAATTCCCTACCGGAGTCTGTGTTTCCTGATAGCTAGAACCTGGGAGTCTTTAAGACAAAAGTGAATTGGTTACTTCTAGGCAAGCGTGCTCCATCTTCGACCACATTTTCGCTTACCATCAGGTGAGATAGTGGTCAAACGCGTGCCTATCAACAATAAAAAAAGAAAAATATAATTACTGTGTTGGATATTTTACTATCAACACTGAGCTGGCTTAGGCGGTTATCGTATCTTTTATTAAAACTTTGCAGTATTCAAATGTGAGCTCATGTGTCGTAAAATGAACACCTGTAATAAAAACCAAGTACCGTTCAGTGATGCAATAAATGTTCATGTAAAATTCTTTAGAAGTATTTTTTTTTACATAAGCTTTTTTATTTCCAGGAACTGGACAGCCAGTCTTACAAACCAGCGTGGGGTAATACGTAGCAACCGAAATAACAAATGAATTGTATTTGATATAAGATTTATATTTAATTTATTTAACTTGCTTCTGCCAGCTACTTCGCCCGCGTGAAAATTGGAAATGATTCCAAGAGAACATACTTCCAGGGTAATAGTTTCCTATGTCCTGTTCCAGGACATGATCTATCCGTGTGTCAAGTTTCATCCAAATCAGTACAGCCGTTAAGACGTGAACAACAGACAGACCGAGTTGCTTTCGCATTTCAAGAACAAGGTATTTCTATTTAACACCTTTCCCCGTCTACCGGCTCAGCATATGGGCCGTAAACAATTAAAAATCTTTTGTGTCTGCTAACTAGACGCACGAAGGGTTTAATTATAAATCACTTTAACTATATGAATTTTGATAATGTAGGTTCATTTAAGTCTTACAATAATGATACCTTTTTATTCCTAACTAACAAGACTTACCTCACAGAGAGGAGGCCTGTGCTTCAGTAGTGGGGACATTAAAAAGGCTGATGATCATGATGAGGATGATGATGAACAAGACTTAGTGTTCGTTACAATTTACTTGCAGGCCATGTTTAAAAAAACAATACAAAACAAAATAATAGAAAACAATACAATTCAAAACTAAAATAAAATTCAACCTGGTAGTCTTTAAGTCAAGAGTGAATAGGTTAGGTTAGCGTTCTAGGCAAGCGTGCTCCATCTTCGACCAAATCATCGCTTACCATCAGGTGAGATAGTGGTCAAACGCGTGCTTTTGTAAAAAAAAACAATACAGAACAATAGGTACAGGACATTACAAAACAATAGAAAACAACAATGACACCACCTACTGCAACGTCACAGGCCCCGATGAAACCCTGAAGAACTGGTTCACAAAAGCACAGTCTAACCTGCTCTCTATAATGATCAGGATGCTGTTGGCGCTGGCCCGCACCCTACGAACTAGTATGCGCATCGTTTTTGCATGACCGCGTAGAAACAGTCCACATGAACCTCTGCAAACATCCCTGATACGCTGCAGTGCCGAAGCACCCCCATCAGCATCTTGAATGCGTTATTGTACTGACGGGAATAGCACTATAAGTCTCTTGAGCATAATGAGTCCACAGATAGCATAAATAAAAAGAAATGCAGTACGTACCTACTAAAAATAGTGCACTTGACCTCCTTAGAGGCTCACCTGAAACTGTGGGCAATCATGTTTGCTCTCACACACAGCGCCCTCCACTCCCTGTCAATATCCACATCATCTCTGAGGCCAGTGGTCAATAAGTGACCTAAATATTTAAATTACCACTAATGTACCACTTCTAAGGGTCGACACCCTTAGAAGTGGTTCAGGATTCAATGTAACAGGAGGCACTGACTCCGGATATTTACCCCTGGCTCCAAAGAACATGAATACACTCTTTTTAACATTATATGCCAGACCATGCAGCCTTTTTTTTTGTGGGTTTAGAAATCATTCAATGACTTCTAACTTCTCCCGCTGTGGGTGGAGCGGGAGGGCGTGTCAGACTGTTACTGACTAAAAGCCACCCCTGTTCCTTCCCTGCCTGAGTGCCCGCTACCCCTAGGCATACAGACCATGCAGCCTGGCATACTGGTCGCAAGTAGCTATGCGTCTCCTAAGACCAGAGATTGACGCACTCAGCAGCACCATGCCATCCGCGTAGCTTTTATTATTGATTGTGTATAAATAATAAAAGCTGCCCCTTCAATATGACACCCAAAAAAATATAATTAATTACACTTAATTTTTTTTTTTTTAAGTTAAAATACAATTATAATACTCAATCACTATCAATTCAAAGTCCCCCGCCGTGTTTGTACGCGATAAACTCAAACACTTCTAAATAGAGGTGTATAATTTTTACCCATTCGCATGGGTATGCTGCTAGGGCGAGTCACTAGTTAATTATAAAATACAAATTATAATTGGATGTTAAAGTAATAGATCTATACAATTAAACGGAAAGTGAACAAAATAAAAAAGTAATATAGTCAAAACTACACTCATTTTTCATTATCACTTAATAATTGTGTGTCAAAATAATTTAATGAAACAGAAATGTCAAAATTTGAAATATATAATAATAATAATAATAAGGACTGTAATTTTCGGGTACTGATGTATATGTCCCGTGTCACCGAAAAAAATACAAGAAACAAAAAAATAAGCACAAAACAAATAAAAGCATTAAAAAGTGTACGTTGGGCTTACACAATTATTTACTCATAAAAATGTAGTTTAAAAAAAAAAAAGTTAATATTAAATTATAAATAGTCAATTATTTTTGCAGTACAAATTATTACGTGTCAAATATAATAGTAATTAAGTAATTGTCAAATATAACAAATAATAGTAAGAAGACAGTAATAATAAAATAAAATAAAAATAATAATAACAGGTAAGTAGTTGTAAACCATTAAAAAAAAATCTCAAAATTTAAAATAATAATAATAATGGCCGCCTGAAGAAGGTATTCAATAGCCTTCTTTCAGGTGGAAACAAGGTGCGTGCATTCAACGGTTGGGTCATTGATATATTCTTTCGGCATACTCAAATGGACTCAGACCGAGCTCGACGGCCTGGATAGAAGGGTCCGTACGCTGCTGACTGCATACCGAATGCATCACCCACGTTCGTCAGTGATGAGACTGTATATCCCGCGGAAGTGTGGAGGCCGAGTCTTTTTAAATGCTAAGACCCTCCACAACCACGAGGTATGCAGTCTGAGGGAATATTTCCTAGCTGCTGACGTGGGTATGCATCGAGATGTAGTGGCGGTGGACAAAGTCCTTACCCCACTCTCCTTGGCTAATGAGAACTGGCGCAAACCTCTAGTACTTGACACTAACGATCGCAGAGAAGTATGGCAAAGTAAGGAACTTCACGGACGCTTTTTCCGGGCCCTACATGGGCCTGATGTAGACCAACGAAAGAGGAAAGGAAAAAAAGAGGTCACCGACACGCAGCCAGGCTACGGACGCTAAGCCTGGCTGCGTGTCGGTGACCTCTTTGGGGAAACCGAAGGTTTTGTCTGTGCAATTATGGACAAAGTTATCATGACGAAAAACTACCGGAGATTTATTGTGAACGACGGCACGGTTGACATATGTCGGGCATGTCATCGTCCGGGAGAATCAATCCGCCACATAATCTCTGGTTGTTCTCGTCTAGCTAACGGTGAGTACTTGCATAGGTACAACCTTGTAGCCAGGATTATCCATCAGCAACTTGCTCTTAAATACTCTCTTGTGGGATCGGAAGTACCGTACTACAGATATGCGTTATTATCGAGAACTTGGTCGGGCCAAGTTCTCGATAATGATCATAGGTCATTGTACTGGGATCGGTTCATCATCAGTGACAGGACTATTGTAGCCAATAAGCCTGAAATAGTGGTGATGGACCGAATCGAGAGGCGTGCAATGATTGTTGACATTACCGTTCCACATGACGAGAACCTCGTGAAAGCCGAGAAAGATAAACAAATCAAGTATATTGACTTGGCTCGCGAGATTGTCGACATGTGGGATGTGGAATCAGCGATCATTGTACCGATAGTCGTGTCAGCCAATGGCTTAATAGCCACAAGCCTCGACCAACACCTCAGGAGGCTCTCGTTAGGTTAGGTTAGATCGGCTGTATCAAGGGCTTGATTCAGAAAGCAGTACTTCTGGACACGGCTCGCACTGTCAGGCGGTTCCTCTCTCTGGAGCCCTGACCACCGGTAACTTGGACCCTGTTCCCGATACCGGTGGGATACTATTTTTTATATTTTTGAATGTTTTTTTTTTATCTTGCTTAAGAATCAATATTTAAAAATATATAAATTATGTATGTACTAATAAATAAACGGAATAATAGTAATAAGCTGGCACCTCTTGACGTCAACAAGTTTTATCTTCATTCACGTATTTTAATATTTTTAAAACAGTTGTTGTGCGATAGGTGCATGTAAATACAAATTCAATAGAAGCAACTAAATACACAAATAAACAATGAAAACTCTAAATATCCAGAAGACCAGAATAAATAAGGAGAAATATGCGAAACAGAAAAATGAATCTAGATTGGACAGATGACATATGTCACACTAAAATGATGATGCAAAAATAAACCACAAGGAATGAACATATAACAATGATAACAAGAGCAGCTGCCCGTCGCGCATGCCATCCACTTCCGGACTCGCCGCTCAGCTCCGCCTCGCCGCCGCCGGACCTCGGACCACCATTGTTACCGGTGGCTGCAGCCGCGTCGAGCTCGAGTGACGAGTATTTCTCCCCGCCGACGTCGCCAACACCTGTATGTCGGCAGGGGAGAGGCTGGCCACCGAACAGCCTGGGACTTAAGGGCCAACCGGCCGTCTACAGAGGGGGGAACTAACCTCACTGCGTACCGTGTCAGGATGCTGTCTTTGTTCCAGGACCTAGAACCAACCGTCGACGTCTCGGCGCAACGATTGTCGGATCATGTGCGGGTCATCCAACGTAACCGCAGGTTGGACGATGCTGCACTTGATAGGCTGCGCTCAGAGATACTAAGCAACCTTATCATCTCGACCCCGACACAGACCGCGGTACAAGCGCCCGCTAGTGGCGCGATCCTACCCCGTCTCAATAATTTAAGTGATGGGGTTGTTACGGTAAGTAGCCAGTGTAACGATCGACTGAGGAGCGCACTGGAGGATGCGCTTCGCGAGTACAGCCCCACTCCTACCGAACTTAGACCCCGTTTACCACGGTACCCATGCACAAAAAAAATAGGGCGTTGGTGTGTGATTTGGACTCGCTGCTTGAAAAAAACCTCTTTGAAAGCAGCGAGAACCTCGTTGATATGCACTCAATCTTGTATTGCGGGGCTCCTGAGAGCGAAAATTAATCTGCACATTGACAGTAATTTAATTATGTCTCCCGCGGTACTAAGGAGCTACTCCTCATAGACATAGACATGGCCATAAGCCAGCAGTTTCGTCGATCCCACAAGGATTTGTAGATATGCTGGATAGATTATAAGAAGGCCTACGACTCTGTTCCACATACATGGCTCATGAGGGTGTTGGAGTTGTACAAAATAGATGCAACTCTGCGTACCTTCCTTGGGTCATGTATGGGGCAATGGAAGACAGTCCGTCGCTATCCAGGATGTTGACCAATCCAGGGGAAACGATGAGCCTATATGGATTAAACGGGGCATATTTCAGGGCGACAGTTTGAGTCCTCTTTGGTTCTGCTTAGCTCTAAATCCTCTTAAGCCTAACGGTTGAGAAGAGGTGGTCAGGCGATATCTCACCTTCTTTACATGGATGATCTGAAACTCTTTGCCCCCAACAATTTGCGACTGATGGAGTTACTGAAAGTAACTAAAACTCAGCAGGCGTATTCGCTAACTCAGTTGACATCAATTTAATGGGTTCCCTCTATCTGGCAGAATCTTGTTGCTCCGAAATTTGTTTGGCATAACACACTTGGCATAATCTTCTTCTTTTCTTTTTTTTTTTTTTTTTCTTTTTTTTTTCCTTTTTTTCTTCTTTGTTTAATTTTATTATTATTATTCCGTTTATTCATTTTTATAGACATATTAATTACATTTTTAAATATTTAAATATAAAGGATAAAAAAAAACATTTAAAAATATAAAAAATAGTATCCCACCGGTATCGGGAATAGGGTCCAAGCTACCGGCGGTCAGGGCTCCAGAGAGAGGAACCGCCTGACAATGCGAGCCGTGTCCAGAAGTACTGCTTTCTGAATCACGCCCTTGATCCAGCCGCCTTACGAGAGCCTCCTGAGGTGTTTGTCGAGGCTCTTATTATTATAATTATTATTAACATTATTAAATATAATTACTGTCTGGCCGAATGTGTATATGTCCGAATTTACAATGGCATACTTTTAAGATGGCAGAATTTTATTTGGCATAACAACCTTTAGCAAAGTTAAAGTTCTGCATAATTTTGTTAAGCATAACGTTTATTTAGAGCGACAAGTATTTGGCACAATTTCTCTTGGCATACTATGAGAATGGCAGAATTTAATTTAGAATAATTTTACTAGGCATATTGCCATTTCAATACAATAGCATTTTTATCCTTAAATTTAAATTTAAATATTGTCTTAAAAAGTCAGTATGTTGTGATATAAAAGTTAGTTACAGAAACGAATCGCTGCAAAACCGACTCCACGTAGTCTTTTCTGCCCTACCCCAGAGTGTAATTTAAGCCCGCGTAGGCGCGTAGGGGCGAGGCGGCCTGCGAGCTGAGGAGCAGGTGGTTTTGGCTGAGGCTGGCCGGCGGAGCCGGCCAGCAAGCCGAAGCTGCGGTGGTGAACGTTAAAACCATCTGCGACGATAAGCTCGCTTGGGACCGTGACAGAAACCATGCCTGCTGCATGTTGCATGCTTGATGCATGATTGCTGCATGTATGCTGGTTGCTTGCTGCCTGTTTGCTGCATGCTTACTGCATGCTTGCTGCATGCTTGCTGCACATGCTGCATGCATGGTGTATGCTTGTTTGCATGCTTCGATTGTGAATATGTGGTTTTTAATTGCCTGTACAATTAAAACCACATGTTCACAATTAACTGTTTTATTTAGTGTTAATAATACATGCAAAAAATAATTAAATAATTAATTAAACAAAATACATAGACAATTTACGTAAATTAAATCAATTTTGTTAGTGTGGTAAGAAATACAAAATTATTCTAATGTGATAGATGAGTCTTGTAATTATTATGGATATGAAATGTATGCCAAAAGATGATTCTTTCTGAGATATGATAATTCTGCCTTTTAATGACTATAGATAGGAAATGTATGCCAAAAGACGATTCTGACTGTAAACTTTCTGTGATATGATGGTTCTACTTTTTAATTATTATGGATATGAAATTTATGCCTAAAGATGATTCTGCTTCACAATATTATGAGTTTTGAATGTATGCTAAATGAGTGTCTGCCAAACGATTTTCTGCGAAATGATGTTTATGCTATCCGCTGTTATGCAAAATAATATTATGACATAAAAAGTTCTGCTATAAAAGGTGGACCCCACTTTGATAGGCACTTTGCCGTACATTGCTGCTTTGACGTATAGGAAAACCGTAGTGGCTATTATAATCGATGTCCACCGAGCAATGTACTGCAAAGTGCCAATCAAATTGATGTCAACTGAGTTAGCGAATACACCTGCTGGTTGGAATTTGTTGTGGAGAAACGTGCAGTCATGCATGTAAAGCGAGGGGGGATTATGGATTCCGAAGGGATTCAACTCTCGGATTCCATACACCTTAGATCCCTCTCCTCGACCGAAACACAAATATTTGGGTATGTCGGAAGCGTTAGGCATTAACGTTACAACATCCTCTTGTCGGGCGGGAATAAGGTGCGCGCCTTCAACGGTTGGGTCATGCTGGTTTTGATGTACTCTTTCGGCATACTCCAATGGACTCAGACCGAACTCCCTGAAAAGGAGGGTCCGTACGCTGCTGACCGCAAACCGAATGCATCACCCACGAGCATCGGTGATGAGACTGTACATCCCGCGGAAGTGTGGAGGTCGAGGTTTTTTAAACGCTAAGACTCTCCACAACCGCGAGGTGTGCAGTCTAAGAGAATATTTTCTAGAAACCGACCGAGATGTGGTCTCAGTGGACAAGGGACTCACCCCGTTGTCCATGGCAAAAGAGAACTGACGCAAACCTGTAGTACTCACAGCTGATGACCGCAAGGAGATATGGAAAAGCAAGGAGCTTCACGGGCGCTTTTATCGGGCTCTTCATGGGCCTGATGTAGATTTCTTGGCGTCCGTGGCCTGGCTACGTTAAAGCGACCTCTTCGGGGAAACTGAAGGTTTTGTCTGTGCGATTATTGACGAAGCTATCTTGACGAATAACTACCGGAGACATATTATGAAGGACGGGACGGTTGACGTGTGTCGGGCATGCCATCGTCCGGGTGAGTCCATCAGACATATTATCTCTGGTTGTTCTCGTCTTGCTAACAGCGAGTATTTGCACAGGCATAACCAAGTGGCCAGGATTATTCACCAGCAACTTGCTTTGAACTACAAACATGTTCTGCGATTTCGGCGGTCTCTCCAGTTCTGAAGCTATAGCGCTAGATGACGCGCTTCTCCCAGTCTGCTCCGATTTTCGGTATCTCGGTTCACTTGTGCAAAGCGATGGTGAAATAGATCGGACTGTTAAGCACAAAATTAGCACTGGATAGATGAAATGGCGGCAGGTCACCGGGACTATCTGTGACTTCGGCATACCTCTTAAACTTATGGGGAAGATTTATAAAACAATGGTCAGACCTGCTGTCTTGTATGGTTCAGAAAGCTCGGCCACAAAAGGGATGAATGAAAAGCAATTGCATGCAACTGAGATGAGAATGCTAAGAGCGATGTGTGGTGTTACGCGCATGGATAGAATTAGGAATGAGTATAAAAGATATGATTCGGTTCCGGTATTACGAAAGTAAACACGTATACTAGTCAGCTCTGCCGAAAATATTCACAAACACTACAAAAATCAGTCGGTTAACCATAAAACCACTATAATATCTCGAGAAAATCATCATAGCTTCATAATTAAGAAGAAATCATAGTGGAAATAGTGCAAATAGTGAAAACTATAACAATTACACTGGCCAACAAGTGTTATTAATATACCCTCAAAACTACCGTGAACATCGTTGCAGTGCGACTCGTAAACAAAAAGTTGACAGAGTGACAGTGACGTATAAAAATTCTTCCAAAAAACGTTCCGTTTCACGCAATATAAATAAGCAACATGATATTTGGTAGAAATGGAAGATCAATTTCAACTCTTATTCGACAAAGTGAAAATAGAGCTTTTAAATCAAACAATATTAATAATGGAGTTCTATAACGAACGCAATTATGGAAAAAATTGAAGAAAAACTACGACCTATTATAACGGAAAATCTAAACTTGAAAAAGAAAGTAAGTAAACAGGAACAAGACATAGAACATTTGAAAAACAAAAAGAAAAACAACAATATTGTCTTGTTTGGTTTGGAAGAGGGCGAAAAATCTTTCACTCAACTACTAGATAAAATAAACATGGTCTTTACATCAACTGGGATATATACATAGCTACCTTGAACACGAGATCACTACGAACACCTAAAAACTAGAATTAGTGAAATGAGACGGTTTGGTGAAGGAATTGAGGACTATAATGGCAATGTATATCAGGCGGAAAGAAGGTGTGCGCCTTTAACGGTTGAATCATAACGTATTGATGTATTCGCGAGGTTGTCGACATGTGGGATAAGGATTCAGCGGTCATTGTACCGATAGTCGTATCAGCTAATGGCTTAATAGCCACGAACCTCGACCGACACCTCAGGTGGCTCTCGTTCGACACCTCAGGTGGCTCTCGTTATGCCTAGGGGTAACGGATAAATTCTGAAAATGAGTTACTGCACCCCTGGGCACTCAGGCAGGGAGGGAACAGGGGTGGAACAGGGGTGGGTATTTTTCAGTAAGAGTCTGACACGCCCTCCCGCTCCACCCAGTTCGGGAGAAGTCATTGGATGATTTCCCACCTCCCAAAAAAAAAAAAAGGTGGCTCTCATTAGGCGGCTGGATTCAGAAAGCGGTAGGTAGTTCTGCACACGGCTCATATTGTTAGGAGTTTCTTATCTCTGGAGCCTTGACCACCGGCAGCTTGGACCCTGTTCCCTATACCGTTGGGCTACTATTTTTTTATATTTTCAAATGATTTTTTTTATCTGTTTTTTAAGAAACATTAAAAATATATTTAATAAGTATAAAAATGAAACGAAATAATAATACTTACAAAAAAAAAACTACTAAGAAATTATACATACAAGATTTTTCTTTAAATGAATTTTGAATAAATGAATGTTTAATTGTATAATACTTTTTGGTATATGATCATAAATATTGGTGCCATATAAAAAAATACCATCAAGCATCAGTGCTGTTCTGGACTGCCTATAGTACAACGTATTGGAATTTTGAATAAATGAATGTTTAATTGTATAATACTTTCTGGTATATGATCATAAATATTGGTGCCGTTCTGGACTGCCTATATCACAACGTATTGATGTGTCGTCGACTCCGGTCATTTCTGTCGGATAGCTTAGGTAATAGCTTCGGGTTAGTTTTCACAAATACTGCAACTTTGATCATGTACATACAGGGTAATGTCAGTATTAACATTTAATTGTTAAGCAATTATAGGGCAAACCGCTAGAGATAGAAACTTAAATATTTTACAGTAGTTTTAGTTTATATCGTAGATGAGTACTAAGAGTGGATTTTACGAAATTGCGAAAAGGGAGAGATTAGGCACAAGACCAACGCCTTAATTAATGTGCTTTCTTTGGCACGAGGGCATTACGCCGTGAAATCCAAAACTCCGGGCTACCACTGAGAAATATATACTGAACATTAATTCAAAAGTAACTCTGTCTGTCTGTTGCCTCTTTAATGGCTAAATGAATTTGGATGAGACTTGACTCACGGGTAGACCACGTTCCTCTAGAACAATTTTCGATTTTCACGCGGGCGAAGCCACTGGTAGAAGCAAATGTTACAATTTTGCTATTATGGATTATAAGTACATTCAAAGATAAATATATTGTTTCTTTAATAAAAAAAACAATCCCTGAAGTATTATGATAGATATACGAACAGTGGTAGGGAAGATTCGGGTACTCGCGAACACTTAAGGAAAAATTTAAATTATGCTCATACCTTTTTTATTTTTTGGACTATTGCATCAAGTCAAATTCTAATTAATTACATAGTTACATTAATTATTTGGTTTTTTATTATATTAATACAAGAGTTTCTTTCAATAGCTTATCTAGGGGTTCCATTTTTATCTATCATTTATCATTTTTCTGGATCATTCGTTTTATGTCTGTCTGTCACAGCCAATTTTACGTTAAACTTTCAAAAACAAAAGTGGCAGGTGTGAGATAATATACGAATTTGGATGGGTATTAGCTAATTAAAACTGCGCAGCTTTGGTGACTATATAATATATATTTCTAGCTTATCTATGTCAAATACATCCAAAATATAAAAAAATATGTATTTGAAATTTGTTTTAATATCTATAGTGGTATTAGTAATCACCCCTTATTGATTTGAATGGAAAATGTACTGTTCGCAAGTACCCCTTAATCTCATACCCAATAAAATTTAGGAAAACATTAATTACAATGATGTTAGCCCATTCTTTCGAGTGAAATACTGGTAATAAAAAATCACCACAGACCCTATAGCCCGCCATTTTGAATCTCAAGATATTTTTCAATAAAATATAATTCTTTGTATAATGATTGTAAGAATTAGCTCAAATTCATAAATTGTAAGTTTGCCGAAAAATTAGTAAGTAATGCTTTTGATAGAAAAATTTCAGACATTATGGTTTTACATTAAACTAGTTACAGTCAAAAGCAAAATGTCACTGTTTGTCAGGTGTCAATTTAATTTTGTGGTGAATGATAGATAAATAAAAATAGTTTTCTGAATCATTGAGAGCAAGTAACTACAATCCCAGGCTTACGAAGATCTTCCCTTCATATCTGCGGAGAGAAAACTCAAGGGGGCTTAAAGCATCATCGTCAAAATATTCACCGAGAGGAAAATGAAAATGTCACTGTCAGCAGTTAACGCAAATTTGTGTTCACTGACTGTCAGGTGTTAATTGTAATCAATTGTTGTGTCCTGCCCCAAATAATACTTAGGAAGAAGCTACGTCGAGTTTGTGCACTGGTAGGTATTGTTACCAGCCGTTCAGAAGACATTATGAAGCGCGCTGCCGCAGAGTGTAGTCTGGAGGCGACGCTGAAGAGATGTGACGTCAGACTTCTAATCACCTGGCCCCGATTGCCAGTGTGCCGTCGCCAAAGTCACCATGGGCGTCGCGGCGTCCCAGGCCCGACTGCACCGCTCGTGTGTTGACATTTTAAAGTGGTTTTTATCAAGTGTATTTTTTATTGTTTAGTTTTTTTAGTTATTTAATTAGAAAATAAGTGTAAAATAATACTTCCATACCTAACTATGACAATAATTGTGATGACGTACGCAGTGCCAGTCAACTTGCCACACTGTTCGTTGTCCTAGTGAGATGAGCTCACTGTTCCCAAGCACGATTTTTAAGGGTGAACGAGACTTGAAGGTACAGTTCGGCAAAAAACCCAAGCCCCACAATGTAACTTCATCATGCCCAACAATTTCAACTCCCCTAACACCTGATCCACCCCAACAACCCTTTTGGAAAACACTTGCAAAGTTAAAAACATCAACTCTCGTTTTGAAAAGAGTTCTTCGTGGCGTGAGGCCATCTGTGGCATTAAGCTTAGCCTTTGTATCCGCCTCGCAGTCCGAGAGAACTCACAATGTGCTTGGGAGCAACTACTCACCTTTCCGTTTAGAATTCTACAGTGCACAAAAATTGGCAACTAAAAATACTAACAGCTCAAATTAAAGATAATTGTAATATTTTGCCTCGGACTTTCGAACCTAAATCCACATCACACCTCCTCCAACAGGCTTATTGCACTATGTGGAGTCTTAACTACGTGAGGGTGATAGAGGTGCAGCTAGAATCATCTTTAGCAGTGATGTGCTTGCGCCGTAAACAAACCGCCCTGACGTTCCCCGACCCCCCAACCCAGAAAACAAACCCCCTTAAAATTTCAGCCCAACAAGTTTGTGCGGCCGTGTGCTTCTGGGGTGGCTCCGCCGGTGGCCTCGACGGCGGCCTCGACGGCCTGACACCTCAACACCTCAAGGACCTGATGTGCGCAAGCGCCGAGGAAGCCGATCATCCATTCTGAAAGAGCTAACGGCCCCATGTCAATCAACCTCATGCTCTGCGGCAATGAATTTTGACATTGTAATTCTAATGTGTATTTCTAATTTCTGATTGTATGTGTGTGTGTATGTTATCTGATTGTAATGTTTTTAACTATGGACTCTGGTCTGAAATAAATTTATTTATTATTATTCGTCCAATTACCGTAGGGTCTACCTACCGACGTATCGCAGCCAAAATTTATTGTGCCTTTTACAGTTAAGCACTGACCAGCAAATTCCAGCCACAACAGCTGGGCTTCGGTTCTGGGCTGTGAGGCTGCGGTACATACTTTTTTTTTTTTTGCTGGGTGTGGAAAATCCTCATGGAAGTCCTTCACCAGGGGCAGGCGAAGGGGTCTGTCAGACTCTTACTGACTAAAAACCACCCCGGTGTTCCTTCCCACACTTGGACCGGGGATCGTGAGAGCTAGTACGACTTCCATGATCCCCGACTAGTGCCGGCCCGCCTATACGGGCCACCTCTGGCCCACGGGGAGAGTGGGGTGTCCTCCCCCCGCGACGTCTAATAGGAGCGCACTTGGAACACTACGCACCGCCGCCTCGGGTCCTGAGCGACAGGTCGGGGCCCACTTCGGATACGAGGGCACGGCGCTGCTCCTCCCATGCGGCACACTCTGCCAGTGTGTGCTGCGGCGTGTTCTCCCGACAGTCGGTGCCGTGATGGTACCGAGCGTCCGGCTCCCTTCTTATGCGACACAGGTACTTCCCAAAGCAGCCATGCCCCGAGAGCACATGCGTTGCCCGAAACGACAGGGAGCCGTGCTTCCTCCCGAGCCATTCGCCGAGCACTGGTCGGATCGCGTCGACAGTAGCGAGGCCGGCGGTAGGGCGCGAAAGCCTGTCCCGCCATTCCACCACCATGACCTCGCGGAGCTATGATCGACGCAGCTCGATCTCGCGCTGTATCGGTTCACCGCCCCCGCGTCCGCACCTCCTCGCGCCACCGGTACAGTGAGGCGAGGACTCTCGCCTCCAAATCCCAGGGTGGAGATCCGGCAGTGCACTACCCGCCTCGTAGGAGATCATGCGATATCCCCTGACAGCCCTGACGGCCATCGCCCTCTGCGGTCTTCAGTATTGCGATGCTGCCGGCCGTCAGGTTAGAAACCCATACCGGGGTCCCGTACAGGGCCATGGATCGCTCGATCCCTAAGTACAGCCACCTTCAGGCGGTGCTCGGGCCCCCCAGATTGGGAAGCAGCATTGCAAGCGCGCCAGCGGCGCCCATTAACCTTTTTTTTTTGTTTCGTTTTCGGGGGAAACCTTCAAAAGGCACCTAGACTTTTGGGAAAAAAAAAATACCAGGGAGTGTGGGATTCTTACCTCACTAAAACCACCCCGGTGATCACCATCAGCACATGGACGGGGCCCCGTTACCTCTTAAAAGACCACTCCGGGACCCCCTCTGTGCAACACCTGTTAGGGCACATCCCTGAGGAGACCGTAATGCCCATTAACCTGGGCGTCAGCCGCCGAAAGTGGGGACCAAAGTCCCACCGGCTGTGGAGCACCACTCCCAGATACTTCATGGTAGACTCGACAGCGATTTGGACCTCCCCGACCACGATGTGCGATCCCGGTGGCGGCGCCCGTCGGGGGCCGTGAAAGACCATGGCCTCCGACTTGTTAAGGGCCACCTCAAAGCCCAGGCGCCGTATACGGCCCACAACTTGTGAGACCGCAGCCATCGCCAACAACGCTGCCTCCCTGTACGAGCTCCCCCGGGCCGTGACCAGTGTGTCATCCGCGTAACACGTCAGGTCCACTCCCGGTGGGAGCTCGTCCCTCAGCACCCAGTCGTAACCGACGTTCCCACCCCTGTGGAACACCGCACGAAATATCGCGACGGCCCTCACCATCGCCCTCCCTGTAGGTGACACACCTTTCCGCCAAATAAGCCCCAACGATGCGGCGGAGGTAGCGGGGCACCCTGTGGTACCTTAGTGCCTCCCTGTCCCTACCTGGCATGGGTTGACGCTCGGCCGCGTAAACCAAATGACGTGAGTCAGAAGAAGAGAGCCTTCAACAGTGCTGCCAAGTCCTGGAAGAAGGTGTTGCGGAGGGCTCGGTTTGACCACATTAGCCGAATTGGGAACAAACTTGCTTCTTACCCAGGTGGTAGTAAGGCGTTTTGGTCCCTGGCTAAGTCGGTTGAATTAAACTTCTGCCGCCCCTCACTACCTCCACTGCTAAAACCTGACGGGTCACTGGCCCACTCCGCTGAAGAGAAAGCAAACTTGTTTGCCTCTCTGTTTGCGGAATCTTCGCGTCTAGATCCAGGTGGCGAGGCCCCCTGGTACTCTTGGTGGATACGAGTCGATTATGTCAGACATTCACATTCAACAGAAGGATGTCCGAAGGGTACTGCGTATCAGCTGGTGCTACTTCCCGATTTTTCCGGGCCACGCCCGTGGAGGAAAACCGGAAAAAAAAAAAACCACGTGGCACGTGCTGCTGGTTCTGGTCGAGTACGGTGGTCATCAGCAGGCGTCGAAGCGGGACACCGAGCACAGCGGAACGGCACTTCAAGCAGCAAAAAAGGTTCAGTGGTTCCGAAGTTATCAAGTTCTTAAAACTAACAAATGTTCAAATTTTTTTAATTTATTATTTGTCGCGACGACCCCCCTTTTTGGAACGAAGTTCCTTATCGCGCGTTGTGAAAGGGGGCTAGACGGAAAAAATTCTTACGAAAAGTTGTCACGACACTTTTTGCTATAGTAAAAAAAATAAAATTTTATTACAATTACTTTTGTTATAGTTGTTGTTATTGCTAAAGAGTTGAGTTGAGCTGAGCTGAGCTGAGCTGAGCTCAGCTCGAGTAGTCGAGTTTGGGGTTGTCTGAAGGGGCTCGGGGAGAGCTTTCTGGTTGGTTTTAACTCTACGTAGAGTCAGTCTCTACCAAGACTGACTCTACGTAGAGTTAAAAAAAATATATTTTTATAATTTTATTGATAACCGTGGTGTGTGACGGTCGGTTTCCTGACACCGGACAGTGGTCCTATTGTATATTTATTAGTTTTTAAGACATTCGACAGAGCAAGGCTCTACAAAAGCTGTTTCTTTTTTTGACTTATTTGTGTATTTAACGAGTGAGTTAGCTCTTGACAATAAGGAAGTTGACTGCTACCATTCTCACCTTAAACTGTAGAGTCCTAAATAGTGTGGGTAGAGTCATCATTTTGACTTGCTACTAGTATACTAGTAGATTCATCTGGAGTGTGCCCGTTGATCTCCCGGTCGCGTGCGTGTACCAGTGACAAGGTTCTTGAACCTTTCATTATTTGAATTGACCATTATACACTTTTATACACTTTATACATTTTTACACATTTTTATACACTTTTATACACTTTTATACTTAAACATTTATTTATTTTACACTAGACGGGTATCTTATACAATACCCCATTGACGTCGGGCTTGTTCAAATTCGAATCCATAAAGGACGAGATGCATATCGGAATACGAACACCTATCGGCAAGCCGGTAAACCGACCGAACAGTAGCCCACCGAACGCTCCAGAAGAGGCCGGACCCTCGGCGCAAAGCGTCAGGAGAAGTGTGGGGGAATGGGAGGCTGGGAAACCGGCAATAAAACAGAACTCCCCCGTGGCATCAAGGGTTGAGAAGAAGAAAGCGGCAGAAGATATACCACGTAAACCAACGCCAGAGACGTCTAGAAGAGCGTCAGCTGAAATCGTAAGCTTGAGTCCACCGGTAGCGAAGACCAGGGTCGCGGAAGCCAGGGCATGTTTGGTAAAGATTAAAGCCCACTTGACTAACTCGAAAAACATCAAAAGGGAAATAAAAGAGGAAGTCAAGGCTCAGGCAGACCGACTCTACCTGCTGGTAAAAGAGTCTGAGCAGTAAAAAGGACGAGTCCCGCACCAAACGCCTATAATGGTAACAAAGGAGACACAAGCTCTGGAAGAAAGTGAAAAAGTGGTTTCCGGAGAGGACATAGAGTCCCTCAAAAGAGCCCTGGAAGACCATGGTCGGAACCTACGAGAGAATAACGAGAAGCTCGATAGGTTGAAAGAGGCACTACAAACTAGTGACGCGCAAATGGAGAAACTGTCTTACGCTAGTGTAGCGGCAAGTCGGCCTATCGAGCGGCCACAGAAGCAAACAGCGCTTCATTCGATCATGGTCACCTCCTCGAAGGAAACAGAAACCGGCGAGCAAATTATAGACCAGATAAGAAAGGCGGTAAACGCAAAAGAGGGATGGGTCACTGTCGATAGGATACGGAAGGCTAAAGACAGAAAAGTAATACTGGGATGTAAAACGGAAGAGGAAAAAGAAAAGATTAAAGAAAGATTGGCAAGTGTGGGGGGGTTGTTAAAGGTTGAGGATGTCAAGAACATGCACCCATTGGTCATACTAAGGGACGTCCTAACATATAACACGGACGATGACATTCTCAAAGCACTACGAAACCAAAACCGGGACGTCTTCGACGAGTTAGCAAAAGAGGAAGACCGGGTAGAGGTGCTTTTTAAGAAGAAAACCAGAAACCCCCACATGCACCACGTGATCCTCAGGGTCTCCCCAAGGTTGTGGAACAGACTGCAGGACAGACAGACTGTCCACATTGACCTGCAGAGAGTTAGTGGCTGACCACACTCCACTAGTACAGTGTTCCCTATGCCTGGGCTTTGGGCACGGGCGACGGCTCTGTAGGGAGCAAGTGGAGAAGTGCAGTCACTGTGGCAGCCCTCATATGAGGACGCAGTGCGCTGACTGGCTGGCCGGAGCAGCTCCTTCCTGCTGCAACTGTGTGCGAGCAAAGCTTGAGAATACAGAGCATAATGCTTTTAGTGACGAGTGCACAGTCAGGAGGAGGTGCGAGGTTCTGGCCAGAGCCAGAGTAGCGTACTGCTAAGGTGGTCACTGGCGAAAGGGCAGGCACCCCAACCAGAAGATATGCAGTAGCCCAATCCAACTTACAAAGAAAGGAACTGGCGACCACCGAACTCTTTTTAGAGGCCAGTGAGCGAAAACTCGCATGGACACTGATCCAGGAGCCTTATGTGTGGGGGGGGGGGGCTAGGAGTATGAAGAGCTACCGTGGTGCGAGAGTCTACCAGTGCGAGGTTGATGGAAGTGGGACGGTAAAGGCGGCAGTCGCCGTCTTTGATGATGACCTGGATGTCATTCCGTACCCGAAACTCACCACGAACAACATCGTTGTGGTGGGGATCCGGACCAAAGCCTGGGAAATCGTAGTAGTCTCTTATTACTTCGAGCCTGGCAAACCCATAGAGCCTTACCTGGATCAGCTGACTAATATAAAGTTGGAGTTGGGCACCGGACTACTGCTAATAGGCGGAGATGCGAACGCAAAGAGCACCTGGTGGGGAAGTACCATAGAAGACCTCAGGGGAGAAGAGATGTCCGGGACCCTTGAAGAGTTGGAGCTTCAGGTATTGAATACTGGCGATACGCCGACCTATTACACAGTAAGAGGCGGCGTACTTTACAAGAGCCATGTGGACGTCACGGCGTGTTCGCTCGAGCTTCTTGACATGGTAGACGGCTGGCGGGTCGATACAGGGGTTACAAGCTCGGACCACAACACGATTTTATTTCACGTAAATTTAAAAAAGGAAAAATGGATAAGCATTAATCGGTCAACAAGAAGATATAAAACGAAAAAAGCAAACTGGGAAAATTTTAACATTAAATTACGGGAACAAAAAAGCGCAAATAACTTAAATTTGGAAAATATAGAGCAGGTAGTGAACAAGGGTGAACTCGAGCAATTAGTCATTGGATACCAAAAAGCTATCGAGAAATCCTGCGAAGAAGTTATCCCTAAAATTAGCAAACAGGCTAAAATAACTATTCCGTGGTGGCCCGAGGACCTTGCTTCAAAAAAGAAGGAGGTCAGAACAAAGAAGAACCGTATCCGCAACGCCGCACCGGTCCGCCGAGCGATGGTCGTGGACGAGTACCTGAAAGCGAAAGAGGAGTATGAGTGCCAAGCCAAGAAAGCCCAAATAGCTAGTTGGAAAGCCTTCTGTGAGAAACAGGATGGAGAAAGCCTATGGGATGGTATTTACCGAGTCATTAGAGGGACCACCAGGAAACAAAAAGATCTGATCCTAACTAGCGATGGTGCATTTCTGAACCCAAAGGAATCGGCAGCCTTACTCGCCGATACGTTCTATCCAAAGGACACAGCGGAAGATGATAACGCAGACCATAGGCTTACCAGGGAAGCAGCCAGTCGGGTAAATGAATGGTGTCAAGATGAATATCTTGACCCACCATTTACACCGCTGGAGCTGAAGACAGCCGTGGAACGTTTTAATCCGAAGAAAGCCCCTGGCCCTGTAGACAAAGTAACATCGCTTCGTAGCGAAACGATATCTAAATTCGTCATCGTCTCTGAGATATCGATAAACATTTCCTAGCGTTAGCGTTCCTTCGTTATCTTTTTGGCGATCACGATCGAGGCGAAGGCGAACTCTGAAAGCGCTGCTTGTCTACGCATTTGTATGGGATAAACACGATAGCAATTCGTTTCTTTATGGTTTCGTTACGAATTATAACATTGTCTACCAACTTGCGATAACGATGTCGACAGTCGACTGACCACGTGACTCAATCACACGTCAATCTCATACATTTTAGTCTTTTCTAACTTCGTTATCGTTTTTAAATTGTTACTTTGTCTAAGCCCCCTGGAGTGGATGGATTCACGTCGGACATCTGCAGTTGAGCGATCTACTAGGACCTGGACGCATTCCTTGCCCTATACAACAAATGCCTAGAATTGGCGCATTTCCCGGACATCTGGAAAGAGGCAACGGTGGTGGTCCTCAGAAAACCGGGTAAGGAAGATTACACGAACCCCAAGTCATATAGACCGATAGGTCTCCTGCCGGTCTTGGGGAAGGTCCTGGAGAGGATGATAGTAGCGAGGATTAAATGGCAGCTTGTGCCGCGGTTTAGTATTCGTCTATTTGGCTTTATGCCCCAGAAGAGCACCGAGGACGCCCTCTGTACTCTAATAAAACATATACAGGACAAGTTGAGGCTGAAGAAGCTAATTGTCCTGGTGTCATTGGATATAGAGGGCGCCTTCGACAGCGCTTGGTGGCCGGCAATCAAAGTCAGGCTGGCTGAGGAACAGTGCCCGGTAAACACCAGGAGGCTACTGGACAGTTAACTCGACTGCAGAAAGGTAAGAGTGAGGTATGCTGGGGAGGAATGCACAAGAGAGACCAACAAGGGCTGTGTCCAAGGGTCAATCGGTGGTCCCATATTTTGGAATCTTTTGCTAGACCCGCTGCTGCAAGAACTGGAAGGAAAGGGCTACTATGTGCAAGCCTTTGCGGACGACATAGTTTTGGTCGTTGATGGTGACACGGCTGCTGAAGTCTCCAGAACCACCAATGCAGCCCTCGCCCATGTTCAGAGTTGGGGCGTCAGAAATAAGGTTTGCACCGCACAAAACCTGTGCGATGGTAATAACCAATAAACTTAAGTACGACACTCCAATTCTGAGCATGGCCGGGGTCGACATCGGTATGGTGAGGAGCATGAAGCTGCTGGGTTTAACCATTGATGACCGGCTCACGTTCAATGAGCATACAATAAACGTCTGCAAGAGGGCAGTTACAAACAGCTTGCGCGTGCGGCAAGAGTTAGCTGGGGATTAAACAGAGACATAATACACACAATCTACACAGCCACAATCGAACCTATTGTCACGTACGCGGCTGGATCCTGGGCTCCCGCTACCGAAAAGCTGGGTGTACGGGGGAAGCTAGGCTCTGTCCAACGAGGATTCGTCCAGAAGCTCTACAAATCTTACCGTACAGTCTCGTTGAACTCGGCGCTGGTGCTGGCCGGGAAACTACCTCTGGACCTCCGCATACAAGAGGCAGCCGCCCTGTATGAGGCAAGGAGAGGGTCATCCCGGTTTGTGCCAGGAGATCGGGAGATTGAGAGTATGGTGAGATTTGCAGAGACGTCTCACCCTGCTAAACAAATGGCTTTGAAATTCATGTGCCTGGCGGACCAACAGCTTGTAGATAGCCATAACGTGCAGGCAGTGCGAATCTTCACTGACGGCAGCAAGATTGAGGGGAAGGTCGGAGCCGCATTATCCCTTTGGGATAATGAGGGTGAAATCCAGAGCCTCAAGCTTAGCCTTGCCGCGTACTGCACGGTCTACCAAGCGGAATTACTGGCCATTTGCAAGGCAACGGACGTGATCTTCAAGCGCAAAGAGACGAGCTATGTCTTGTACAGTCACTCAATGGCAGCATTACAGACGCTGGCAAGCCATGGCTCGCTCCACCCCCTGGCGGTCCGCGCAAGAGCCAATTTGGCTCAGGCGTTGGACCAGGGCAAAGATTTTTTTTTTCTGGGTCAAGGCCCACGCAGGCTTGCCGGGGAACGAGCGTGCGGACGAGCTGGCTAAGGAGGCGGCATTGTCGTCACGGAGGAAGCCGGACTATGACCAGTGTCCAGTCTCATTCATCAAGCGTCAAATCCGTCTGGATTCGCTTGATGAGTGGAACCGGAGATATGTGTCGGGCGAGATGGCCTCGGTGACGAAAATGTTCCTTCCGGACTCCATAGCAGCCCACCGTATTATAGAATAGAATAGAATAGAATACTCGAATAGAATATTATACAACGGGTGAGGCCGACAGGCGTACTCACGCAGGTCTTAACGGGGCACGGTGGGTTCTCAGAATACCTGAATCGTTTCAGGTGTAAGGAGAGCCCATCGTGCGCCTGCGATCCCAATATGGCGGAGTCTGTCCCCCATATTGTTTTAGACTGTCCCATTTACGCGAAAGAGCGATATGACTTGGAACAAAGACTGGGGATACGACTGCATAGGGGAAGCGTGAAAAGATAGAGACGTATTAATAGCCTACTGTGTGGATATTGGTACAAAAGTGATTAATAAAACTTTTTTACAAAAAAATAGAACCGACTTCCAAAAAAAGTGCAAAATAACTTTAATTTCGGAAGTCGGTGTTCCTGTTTTGTGTCTTCGTTTTTTGACACCGACTTCCGAAATTAAAGTTATTTTGCACTTTTTTTGGAAGTCGGTTCTATTTTTTTGTAAAAAAGTTTTTTATTTTTCACTTTTTAGTTGTGGTTCCCCATTAAACTGTGTTAACAATTCATAGACATACGATAGCAGCAGTCGCGGTTGATTTGCTGTCAATTTTTGAAGAGTTCCGTTGTCTGTCTCCGGAACCCATCATCAGATCTTTTTAAAATTTATATGGGACCATTTCGGAATAAACCCCTTTCGAACAAAAAGGTCTTAAGCGCTACAATTGTAAATAGGATAAGCAGTAGGTTAAGGCAATTAAGAAATTGTGAAGTAGATGTAAGAAAAACTGTATTAAAATTAAGATTAGAAAATAAGTATTAAGTAGATTTATGAGATAAGTAAGTTTTAACCATGTAAATTAAAAAACAAACTTGTTTGTGAATTATTTCCCCAAGTGTTGAATAATAAAGCAAATAAATATAAAAAAGTAGACGATTAGTGTAAAGCTCAAAGTGGGAGTCCCACCCACAGAATGAATGATGATGGATACGAGAAAGACATAGTATGAAGCATGGAAGTACGAGAGGCATGTTAAGCAAGAACTGGTATGGATGAGAATTAGATATAGAATAAGCGTCAATTCAGTTGGCGGAACTAGCCCGTAAAAAAAAAATAAAAAAAACAAAAAAAAAAAAAAACCTGGACGTGAACAAGGCTAGTGGCCCCGACGGGATACCGGCAATAAAATTGTGCTGAGAACTTGTGCGCCTGAGTTGTCTCCGATCTTGACACGCCTATTTCGCCTTTCGTTTGAGACTGAAAAAGTGCCGATGGCTTGGAAGCAAGCTAACGTGCAACCCGTGCCCAAGAAGGATATGGGAAGCCGGGCAAGCGGGATTCCAGACTAAGTCTCCGGCCAACCACAAAACTCCACCCATCACGCAGGAAATCCCTAGATCTCTGGAGACGCGGCGAGCTTCGGCGGACGCAGCCGGACTCCTAAAAAAGTGTGAGGCCAAGTACCCCAATCTCAGCGAAGGCGAGAGCTTGTCTTATTAAGGTTAAGCGTCACTTAGACAGCTCTCGCAATCTCAAAACGGAGATTAAGAAGGGGTGTTTGGCGCCATAAATAGGCTATACGAGATAGTCCAGGAGTCAGAGAAAAAAAAGCTTCCTATCACCCCTGCAACACCAGTGCCATGTGAGGAAGCAACTAGCCAAAACGTACTCGACGACGGTAGCAGTGAAAAAGAGACCACCCACACAACTGAACCGATAAAGCTCATGAAGCAGCTTACGGCTCCGACAGCACCACCAGGCGTTGGAGGAGTGCCAGCAGCATACACGGGCTCTGTCGTAACAATTAAGACAGTCTCCGCGCTTTGTCGCAGGCCAGGGGTCGACCTTCGCCGAGATGGTTGCCGCCCCAAGACCGCCACACCACAAACCTCTTCACTCAGTAGTCGTCTCATCTGTCGATGAAAACGACACTAGCGAAGGGGTGATAGGTAAGCTAAGGGTGGCGGTCAACGCTCGGAACGAGGGTTGAGCGGCTGCGCAAGGCGCGAGATCAAAAGGTCGTCGTTGGGTTCTCCACCAAGGAGGAGATGACGGCAGTAAAGGAGAGGATCCGGAAGGCAGGAGGTCTCCGGGTTGAGGAGGTACAGAACAAGGACCCCCTCATCATCCTCAGGGATGTCCTCTCCTGCCACTCTGATGGTGAAGTCATCCAGGCATTATCAACCCAGAACGTCCACTTGCGTGGCGAATGGAAATAATTTACAAAGTTGTGACGCTGTCCCCCAGTGGTGGACAACGAGAATAATGTTTTAAAGTTGTCTCGCTGTCCCCCAGTGGTGGCCAGACAAGTGGTGGACATCGGGAATAATCGGCTGGATGGTGTGGCCCCGGAGGATAGGAGGCTGAGTGTAAAATACCGCCGCAGAACCCGAAACCCTCACATGGGTCACATCATCCTGCAGGTGTCTCCGGCGGTGTGGCAGAGGTTGACGGCGGCGGGTCGGGTGCACGTTGACCTGCAACGGGTGCGGGTGGCCGAGCAATCGCCGTTAGTCCAATGCTCCATCTGTCTGGGGTACGGGCATGGGAAAAGTACTGCCGGGCAACCATTCCGTTGTGCAGTCACTGTGGGGACCCACATGGATTGCCCGGCGTTTGCGACCGGTGTTGCACCACAGTGTCGGAACTGCCAGGTCGCAAGGGCCGGGAATACGGACCACAGTGCGTTCAGGAGTGACTGCCCAACGCAGATGAAGTGGGACAGCTTGGCAAGAACTAGCGTGGCGTACTGCTAAAGTTGTCCCGGTGACCACCATGTACCAAATAGTCCAGGCAAACCTGCGGCGAAGTCAGCTGGCAACGAACGAGCTGTTGCTTGAAGCCGACAAACGCAGGGTTGCCGCAGCGTTGCTCCAGGAGCCTTATGTGGGTGGGATTAGAAGGATGAAGGAATACCGAGGCGTAAAGGTCTTCCAGAGCTCTGAGGGAGGAGAAGGGACTGTCAAAGCGGCAATAGCCATCTTCGACCAAGACCTAGACGTCCTGCAATACCTGCAGCTCACCACAAACAACATCGTCGTGGTGGGAGTCCGAACCAGAGCCTGGATTATCACGCTAGTTTCCTTCTACTTCGTACCCGACGCACCCATAGAGCCATACCTGGAGCACCTAAAGCGGATAGAAAGAGAGATCGTCTCTTGCAGGATGGTCGTTGGAGGCGACGCAAACGCCAAAAGTGCATGGTGGGGCAGCGGGGTGATGGATGACAGGGGAGATGAGATGTCGGGGACCCTTGAAGAAATGGGCCTGCAGGTGCTAAACGTCGGCAACATACCGACTTTCGACACCATAAAGGGAAACAAGTCGTACACCAGCTTCGTGGATATAACTGCTTGCTCAGCGGATTTGATACATCTGGTGGACGACTGGAGAGTTGAGGTCGGTCTCATGAGCTCGGACCACAATGGTATTGTTTTTAAAATCAACCTAGAAAAGTCGAAAGGAATAAACATTAACAGGACAACAAGAATATATACAACACAAAAAAAGCGAATTATAGCCAATTTCATGAGAAATTGGTCTACTCGTAATTAAAAATAGATAATAGATTAAACACAATAGAAATAGAAAAAATTAGTAGTAGAGTAGATTTAGAAATTAGCTTAAATAGTTACATAGAGTCAGTTATTAAATCAAGCAAAACAAACAATACCGAAAATAAGCACAAAACAAACTTCCCACTTACCATGGTGGTCTAAAGAGCTCGTGGACATGAAGAGAGATCAGCACCAAGAGACGCCGCATCCGTTGTGCTGCTCCTGTCAGACGACAAAAAGTTTTTTTTTTTTTTTTATTCTTTTTTTTTTGGACTTTTATACTACATGTATATGTCAGTCCGATTAATCATATTCACTAGTTATCATTATCACAGAGTAGCTTAACTTAAGATGCCAATAGATTAAACAAAAGACAAGCTTCTTCACTGTTAGGTTTTGACAGTAAAGAATTTATGATTCCGACTTGTAATATATCTAGACAAAAAGTTGTTGACGAGTACCTGCAGGCGAAAGAAGCTTATGAGCTGAAAGCTAAAAGAGCACAGACTGAAAGCTGGAAGGGGTTCTGCGAGAGGCAGGACAGGGAAGGAATGTGGGAGGGGATTTACAGGATTATCGGACGGACCGCCAAAAGGCATGAGGACTTACCGCTGGTGAAGGACGGTGTTTCACTGGATCCCGAAGAATCGGCTTCACTGCTGGCTGGAACCTTCTACCCCGAAGACCTGGAAGAGGAAGATAACGAGGACCACCGTCGGATACGAATAGCGGCCAGTCGTGTAAACGAGTGGACGCATGATGAACAACGTGATCCACCGTTTACACTTCAGGAGCTAAAATCCGCGGTGGAAACTTTCAACCCTAAGAAGGCTCCCGGGGCGGATGGTCTCACAGCCGAGATCTGTGCCCAGGCTATACTCCGGGACCCGGGGACGTTTCTTGCCCTGGCCAACAAGTTTCTTGAGCGGGGCCACTTCCCTGGAGCCTGGAAAGTGGCAACAGTGGTGATGCTTCGGAAGCCAGGGAGGGACACCTACACCAGCCCTAAGTCCTACAGGCCAATTGGCCTTCTACCTGTACTGGGAAAAATCCTCGAAAAGATGATGGTAGCCAGGCTAAAGTGACATCTGATCCCGCGGTTTAGTACTCGCCAGTTTGGATTCATGCCCCAGAAGAGCACCGAGGACTCCCTCTATACCATGATTCAACATATCAAGGAAAAGCTGAACAGAAAGAAGCTGATCACTGTTGTCTCACTTGATATATAGGGAGCCTTCGACAGCGCATGGTGGCCGGCCATCAGAACCAGACTGGCTGAGGAAAATTGCCCGGTGAATATTCGACGGATGCTAGATAGCTACTTGGATGGCAGAAGTGTCCGCGTAAGGTACGCTGGAGTAGAGTGCCAGAGGAACACCCACAAAAGTTGCGTACAAGGGTCGATCGGCGGTCCGATCCTGTGGAATCTGGTACTGGACCCTCTTCTAAAGGGACTCGAGGAGCGAGCAGTTTACTGCCAGGCGTTTGCCGACGATGTTGCGTTGATTTTTGACGGGTATACGGCACTAGAGGTGCAGAGACATGCCAATGCCGCCCTCGAATATGTTCGGGAGTGGGGAATCACAAATAAGTTAAAGTTCACACCACACAAAACTTGCGCAATGGTGATCTCAAGAAAGCTTAAGTACGATGTCCCACTCCTGAACATGGGCGGGGTCGACATTGGCATGTCACAAGAAATTAAGATACTGGGGCTTACCATCGACCACAAGGTCACCTTTAACACCCACTCTGTGAATGTTTGTAAGAAGGCAATTAATTTCTACAAACAGCCAGAGGTCATACGGAGCATCTACACCGCGGCGGTGGAGCTGCTGATAATGTACGCAGCCAGTGCATGGGCATCAGCGACGAGGAAAGTCTGCGTGCAGAAGCTCCTCAACTCCGTACAGCGAGGTTTCGCACAAAAACTCTGCAGATCCTACCGCACCGTCTCGCTGGACTCGGCGCTCGTGTTGGCTGGGATACTCCCACTCGACCTCCGGATTCAAGAAGCAGCTGCTCTGTATGAGGCAAAGAGGGGGGTGCCCCGACCGGCGCTAGTGGGCCGGGAGGTGGAGCGTGTGGTGACATTTGCGGAGACTCTGCACCCGGCGAAGCATATGGCCATGGAGTTCGTGAGCTTGGTGGACCAATCACTTGTGGAGTCCCACAACAGCCAAGACATACGGGTCTTTACTGACGGCAGCAGGATTGCGGGCAAGGTCAGAGCGGCCCTGTCACTATGGAACGGGGAAGCCGAGATCAAGTCCGTCAAGCTCAGCTTGCCGTCATGCTGTAGGGTCTACCAGGCGGAACTTCTGGCTATATGCGTGGCTACAAGGGAGATACTGCGGCGCAAAAAGGGAACCTTTGGGATCTATAGTGACTCAACGGCAGCACTTCAAACAGTCACGAACCAGGGTTCCCTCCACGTGCTTGCGGTGGAGGCGAGAGCGAACCTCAGCGCGGGCTTGACCTAGAGCAAAGATGTTTCCTTGTTCTGGATTAAGGCACACGCTGGATTGGAGGGAAATGAATGCGCAGACCATCTCGCTAAAGAAGCAGCACTGAGGTTCAAAAAGAAGCCAGACTACGACCTCTGCCCGGTTTCGTTCGTCAAGCGGCAGATCCGTATGGGGTCGCTTGACGAATGGAACCGGAGGTACAAAAACGGTGAAACCGCCTCGGTCACAAAGATCTTCCTCCCAGACGTAATCGACGCCTTCAGTGTGGTGACTAAAATAAAGCTGACGGGGGTATTGACCCAAATAATGACGGGGCACGGTGGGTTCTCCGAATATTTGCACCGCTTCAAATGTAAGGGGAGCCCATCGTGCATCTGTGAGCCGGACGCAATTGAATCGGTCCCTCACATAATATTTCACTGTCCCGCTTATGCAAAAGAAAGCAGCGATATGGAACAGAAGCTTGAGACCAAAATAAATTGTAATAATATTAGTGAGTTGATCAAAAACAGGAAATCAAGGAAATAAGTTTTAGAATTTTGTATGCAAATTGCGACTACAGTAATAAAAAGAAATAAAGAACAATAAATGTATGCTTACACTATATACGTTTATATAGCATGTGAAACATAAACAAGTCCGGAAAAAATCAGTATATACATATTAATCGATGTAACAGTGTTCCAGTTTTATTTTCAAAATTAAGAATAATTTAAGGTCAAATAAAGTAAGAAGTAATGTCATTTCCAGATAACTAAATAAAAAACGCTTAACAAAATCTCTGACGACGTCAGAGGACAATCAGCGTGGCAGGAGTGTCAGTATGTAGAGTCAGTGTGTGTGACACTACCTGGGCGTCCATGAGGATTACCCACTCCTGCAAAAAAAAAAAAACCTGGACGTGAACAAGGCTAGTGGCCCCACGGGATACCGGCAATTGTACTGAGAACTTGTGCGCCTGAGTTGTCTCCGATCTTGACACGCCTATTTCACCTTTCGTTTGAGACTGGAAAAGTGCCGGTAGCTTGGAAGCAAGCTAACGTGCAACCCGTGCCCAAGAAGGGTAGTCGAGCTGACCCAGCAAATTATAGACCCATCTCGGTAACCTCATCTCGGAGCGCATACTAAATGACAAGCTCCTGGCATACCTAGAAGCTAACGATATCCTCAGTGACCGACAATACGGCTTCCGCCGAAATCGGTCAACTGGGGATCTTCTATCGTATGCCATTCACATCTGGAGTGCGGCCATCGACAAACAAGGGGAAGCCCTTGCGGTCTCCCTTGACATCTCAAAGGCCTTCGACCGGGTCTGGCACGACAGCCTAATTGGCAAGCTTCCTTCCTTCGGTCTGCCCGCTGATTTGTGTGATTGGATTGCAGATTTCCTGAGGGATCGGTCTATCCGAGTAGTCATAGACGGCTGTGTTAGGGACCTATTTATGGACTTTAAATAATAGCAGTGGACTGTATAAACTGAATGTAATCAAGTCTCCAGTAGGTACAATGTTGATGAATGCGCCCGCGAGCCGTCGTTGGAGACCGGTAGTGAAGTGACGGGACCCCAGGCCCCGCGTCGCGCGCACCCTCTCCTCTCGCCGCCTCCACCGCTGCCCGACGTCAGCCGAAGGTCGTCGAAGACGCCCGAACATCCTCCCCGGGTTAGATTCAAGTAAGAGGAAGCGGGCAGATGTTGTTGTAGGCCCGCACCATCGTCCCCTTCTTCGCCTTCAGCTCGACCACTCGCGTAGCCCCGTCGCTCCCAGGGAAGACCTTGATGACCCGCCCCATAGACCACACTAGTGGCGGTTGTCTCTTTACTTTAATGAGGACAAGTGTTCCCACCGATAGCTGGCCTGCCGAAGATGACCATTTCGTTTTTTACTGGAGCAGAGAAACATATTCCAAATGAAAACGGTTCCAAAAATGTTGTTTAATCTGCTCCATTCTGTGGTAGCGCTCCAGACGTCCGATGGTGAACTCAGTTACCTGTAGATGCGGAACAGACATAAGTGGTCGTCCAATCAAAAAATGTGAAGGAGTAAGGACAGAAAAATCTACGGGATCAGAGGAACGAGGGGTAAGAGGACGAGAATTTAAGACAGCCTCTATTTGAGTCAAGCGTGCTCATCTCCTCATAGGTAAAATGTGTTAAGCTTAAAAGCCTCTTTAGGTGATGCTTAGTAGATCGGACGGCAGCTTCAGCAATGCCGTTGAAGTGAGGAGAGTATGGAGGCGTGAAAGTAAATTTAATGCCTTGCTGAGCAACTTCAAATTCAAGATTGGAATCTTGTAGGAATTTACGCAGCTCATTACAAGTACCTACGAAGTTGGTACCGTTGTCAGACAAGATGCTTTCGGGTTTACCACGACAAGCCACGAAACGGTTTAAGGCAGTCATATAGGCTTCCTTCGTCAAGTCTGTAACAAGCTCAATATGAACAGCTTTAACAGCAAGACAAACAAAAATGCACAAGTACGCCTTTATAAGCCTACACTCTCGCCCTTTGCGATCAGCAATCAATACAGGCCCGGCATAATCAACGCTGCACTTTAAAATCCTAGCCAAATTCAAGAACTAAGCATAAATAAATTTAAATCATTTATTAAACGTAAGCTATGCCAGAAAGCTTTGTACACAATTAATGACTTTCTTGAGGACAAAAAGGCGTGGTATTGAGCTGCTTCAATGATATACATGAGCCATTGTTTTGGTGCTTGCTATGCTTGGTGCTGGTTATGCGTGGTGAGCCTTTCTCGCCACAATCCTCACCTGATTACCGCGGAACGCTTACGTTTTTGAAGTTGATTTTAGTGTCAAAAAGTAGTCAAGAATTAGTCGTCTCCAACCATGATAATTTCGACCTGGTTTACTATGTAGAAGTATGTTAAACTTCCATGTAAACTTCTACACATACATTATGTTTTGGTACAGTCGCGAACACTAAATTTTGCAAAACTATTCTATTTAATATTGTTGTCTATTAATTTAAAACGGTAATAAAATATTGTAGTCACTTACATTATGTATCTGGCTTTGGCAGAACTGAATAACCTTCCATAATATGGAAAAATTACATATTATGTAATTTTTTAAAATACTTAGTTATGTTTTTATTGAAATTCAAAATCCTACTCATAATACATATTGATTTTTCATTCGATTCAACCATCATTCAACATAAAACATGTCATGAATCGAGTATTTTCCTCACATCGCTTTTATGACGTCACCGAGTCTCGCTACACCTCGTTTTTATGTTCATAAAGAGCAACATATTTTTCAATGCAATCTACGAGTATTTACCCATATTTTATCGAAATTGATTCTATGAATATGTATACACAAATGACGTTTTGGCTGTCTCCAAATGTTCAAATTCCATGTTATTGGGGTTATAATCCATTCGTATATAACTTTAATATTTAGTTTTAGTTCTGGGGAAAAAGCAAAAAGTGAAAAAAATAACTTTTTTACAAAAGATACAACCGACTACTAAAAATTGATTCATTTTAAAATTATGAAAAATAATATATATATTTGAGACCCTCACAATGCGCCCTTCCATTTGATATGTCGCACGTATAGTTTGAAAAACCTTATCTTTTAATTTTCCCCCCAAAAGTGATCCCATATTCCAAATTTATTTATTTACATAACACAATCATCAAATAACTTCTCCCACTCTGGGTGTAGCAGATGGGCATGTCAGACTCTCACTGACTAAAACCCACCAGTGTACCTTCGACTGCCTGTGACGGGGGCCGCGATAACTCTTTCAAACACACCCGTGACCCTGGCAGGCATCGGCCCTAACGGACCCCGTCAATCAGTGCTCACATCTCTTTGAGGCGCGCGTGGAACACTATACGCCGTCGACCCGGGTCTGGTCTTTATCGGACGGCGAGCTACTCATTGCTCGCCATCTGCAAGCCCGCGCCTACGGTGGCTAGGATTCGGCTTGCGATCCCCGATGCCCGGGGCGTCTGCTGCGGCGGCACTTATTTAGAATTTGCGCTCGATCTACCTCATCAAACCAGGTATCAACATCGTGTATATAAGGGTCAAAATTTGATACGTAAAAATCACGTGTACGTAAAAATCACGTGTACTACTGTATTTTAAGGAATGAATAGCCTTTACAATTTTTTCTGTTGAATCGTTATTGATTGACGGTACTTCGACATTAGACGACTTAGCTACCGGCGACATATCTTCTAATGCATTTAACCGAGACACGATTGTTTGTAAGGACTCACGTAATTCTGAACTACTTTTAGACAGGGACTCAAACTGTAACCGCTATAAGTGTTTTTAACACTGTTTTTTTCAAACTGTTTTAAAAAGAAACCTTTATAAATGTAACAGAAACAATGATGTTACCGAATCAAAGTGTAACCTTTTATATCTGTTAATAAGTGTTAATATGTGTAACAGAAATAAGTAGCTTTAGCATGGTTTTAGATATAATTGCACGGTATGGCAACAACGCGCGCGACGGCGCGGCGTTGAGGCCGACTAGACGATCATAATATTGCAGTTGCGATTCCTACCTCCTATCGTGCGCGCGCCATTTTTAGGGTTCCGAACATCCGAATGTAAAAACGGAACCCTTATACTCGAGCGTCTGTCTGTCTGTCACAGCCAATTTCCTCCGAATATACTGGCCCGATTAAGTTAAAATTTGCTACACAGGTGTATTTCTATGACCCTAACACGGACAAGTAACGTAAATAAATTAATTTGGAATATGGGGGTAACTTTTAGGGGGAAAATTTAAAAATAAAGTTTTTCAAACTGTACTTGCGACATGTCAAATTAAAGGGCTGATTGTGAGGGTCTCAAATTTTTTATTTCATAATTTTAAAATAAACTGTTTTAAAGTTATTAAAGAAAATAAACGAAAATACAGCACGTAAACTGAAAATGTTATAGTTGTAACGCTAACATTTCTTTAAAGCTTGAGGCGTGAATGTCTTTTAAACTGTTTTAAGAGGCCGTATACGAAATTTCACCGATTTCGCTGATTTACGTGATTTTACAGTTACAATAATGTATTTGTAAAGGTTTTAATGCACAACATGAAAGATTATTTCAATTATGATCTAATGTATGAACTAGTTTTTATTTTTATTATAATTACGATTAATCAACCACAAACCGACGACGGTTTTATGAATTATTGCTGTAAGGGGTTTAGAATATCACATAATTACGAATCGTTTTGACGTATAAAAGGTATAAAAAAATAAATTTGAATTTATTGTTGCAAAAGTCGTTTAAATAATGTATGAATCACTTTTCACAAATTTAAAAAAAAAATTGAGTAAAAAAATATTTAACTTAGTCAAATTTTAGAAAAACAGGCAAAGAATTGCTTTTGATTTTGGCTATTTAGAACTCTCGTTCATAAAATTTAAACAGCAAAAAATAAACTGCAGTTACGCTGGTATTATATTATCTGTGCTCCAGTTCACCATCAATCCATTTCTCAAAAAAAAAAAAAAATTACAAAAAATTGGCAATAAAAAATCTATTAAAACAACCCAAATCTCGACTTATAATACGCAACGCAAGCTTCAAATCTAGCTCATTCATTAGATCATAATTAAAATTATCTTTCATGTTGTGCATTAAAACTCACAGAAATGCATAATTTTAACTGTAAAATCACGTAAATTAGTGAAATCGGCCAAAATTTCGTGTACGGCCTCTTAAGGATAAGCCTAAATATTATAGTAGTAGGCACGCATAAGCCTCCAGAGGACACGGTGGAGCATACGGTGAAGGTCTGGTCCGCTTGGGCGGAGCACCGCCGTGTCCTCGTGGATGCGATAGGCGGCAGCGGCTTCTCGCGTCCGGCCCTGGTCCAGGCCATGGTACGGAGCGAGAGGGAATGGGAAGCAGTCTCCTCCTTCTGCGAATCAGTAATGCTTGCGTAGGAGGAGGCGCAATGGGTGAAGGAGGCTCAACGGCATGGCTCTAACGCCCCCAGTCGCAGCCACCGCAAGAGACGCTCTGGGCGTCGTGGGTCACAGGACGATCTCCGGCCACCATAGACGCGGGCCTGCGGACGGCGAGTAATGGGTAGCTCGCCGTCCGATCTGCACCAGGCCAGAGTCGACGGCGCATAGTGTTCCACGCGTGCCTCAAAGAGATGTATGTCAGCCACCACTGACGGGGCTCATCATGGCCGATGCCTGCATGCCAAGGGGTCGCGGATAAATTCACTCAGGCAAGGAAGTAACACAGGTGGGTTTTAGTCAGTAAGAGTCTGACACACCCTCCTGCTCCACCTAGAGCGGGAGAAGAAGTCTTAGGATTTCCGACCAAAAAAAAAAAAAATTAGATTGCTGTTGCCCTGCCCCCAAAAATATAATACAAATACTAATTAAAACATAAATACTTATGTATCTAAGTTTTAATTAGTATTTTTAAGTTCGTGTAAAAGTTAGACTTAAAAAGATTTTTACTTTTTTTATAAGCCATTTAAAAAATATGTGATACGTTCGGAACCCTTTGCGCGCGAGTCCAACTCGCACTTGGCCGGTTTTTTAAAGAAAGGATTGATTGATCCATTGCAGCGAATATTTTAAATACTTCGAGTCGAGTACTTATTTTGCACGGGTATAACAGACGGCGCGCGGCGACTGGGTTGCGACTGTCTAATAGTAAATTTGGCAACGTCGCCTTTACCTGTTACACTTAATAACACTGTTAACACTTTATATCTGTTACAGATATATTACGGTTACACTTTTATAAGTGTTTTGGGTTAACACATTAAGAAACACAAATAAAAGTGTTACATTTTTGATTCTGTTATCCATTCAATATGTAACACTTATAATTCTGTAACCTTTATGAAGGTGTTTTTAAGTCCCTGCTTTTAGATCGCGGGCTGCGCGTCGAACGGTTTCGATGCCGACGTTTCGAAACTTTGCGACTCCTAGAACGTGAACGACTGTGCGAATCACTACGCGAACGATGTCGTTTTCCCATTATTGCGTCACTCAATACGATAATGCACAGTAAACAACAAAATAACCAGAAATCAATAATGCGTAAACTAAAATCAAATGTACCTAGTGATCCCACTTCTGATAAAAGCAAATAAAACAATTTTCTATAAAGAAATAATTTTAATTATTAAATTAATAAAAAGATTATTGATTTCGGTTTTCTTGCACACTTAACTACTGAATAATACCCGTCAGCTACCGTAAGGCCCTTTCGGGCCGCGGGTGGCACACGTTCTTTCAACCTCTATGATTACATAACGAAACGTCATATTCCTGTGGAAATTTTTACACACTCGGAGCGTGATAGTATCGTACTTTTACAAACATTTCCATAGAGAAATACTGTTTTGAAAAATTAAAAAAAATGTTTTTATTTGCATGTTTATGTTTGTCAACGTGTTACGATGCCATGATGCTGGCTCAGCACACTTGCAAACAAGCGCGAAGCATCAAATTCAGATTCCCTGGGCTTTTTCCATCCTAACATCGGTGGGAACGGACACTCGCGCTAATCGCGTACCTATAGTTTTATCTACTTTTATTTTACATTTTGATAATTTTTAAGAACCTTTTTTGAGAACTTTTGTGAACATTGATTAAACTTTTTACTATATGAAACGGACTTTATTCTAAAAGTTTCCCGACACGCCCCTACACACGTATTTAACGGCGGACGACAATTTGTTGATATTGTGTGTTTTAATTAGTTTCGTGTTTGTTTATGTGATATGTTGTGTTTATATATTCATTACTATGTTGTTATTACGTCATTATAACATCGTTTTAGATAAATATTTTGAAAAATGATTACGTTATGACATTTCTTGTCAAGGTCAAACGGTTTTGTTTACATTGTTATTGTGAGGGTGAATGATGTGACTTTCTGTGTGTTTGAACACAGTGTGAAGGTATTTATTTATTGTTAGGTAGTTATTACATAGTATTAGAAAAAAAACGCATCACAAAAAAAAATAAAAAATAAAATGTTTATTGCATCAACTAAAATTCTTATTAACCGACGAAAAAAAGGAGGAGATTCTCAATTCGACCGTATATATGTTTTTTTTGTTTTTTTTTTTTTTTGTGTATGTTCAGCCCTCACTCCGTCATTTATGAACCGATCTTAATGATTATTTTTTTATTAGATAGGGTATACCTCAAGGGTGGTCCCATGTCAAGGAAATCAGGATCTGATAATGGAATCCTGATAAAATTGAGAGAAAACCTCGAAAATTGTTGGCACGTTTAGCGTTTCTGTACGTATGTTCGGCCTTCACTCCGTTGTTTATGAACCGATTTCGATGATTCTTTTTTTCATAGATAGGGTATACCTTAAGGGTGGTCCCATGTCAAGGACATTAGGATCTGATTATGGAATCCTGATAAAACTGAGAGAAAACCTCGAAATTTGTGGGCACGTTTAGCGTTTCTGTACGTATGTTCGGCCCTCACTCCGTTGTTTATGAACCGATTTTGACGATTCTTTTTTCATAGATAGGGTATACCTCAAGGATGGTCCCATGTCAATGACAGTCCTGTTACACTGCGAACAAAATGGTTTTGTATGGAATTAGATACTTTTTTAGCCAACATTCAGAAAACGTCAGCTGACGTCAACATGACCAACATTATACTACGAATTTTCTAAGGTTTTGTAATTAAATCTGGGGTTACAAACATGGCTGCCTTCTCTTTGCGCATAGTTATGTTCGTTTTGTGATTTTTCTGTTTGTTTTTTCCTTTTTCTATATGATTTCGGAATATAGCTTATCAGAATAATTTCTGTGATTGTATTTAGATACGTTGAGTCGTGCATCTGCTTCTCTGTTTCGTCCTCACATAGTTTTAATCGAGATATTGATTCTTTTATTCTAAGTGACTTGCGAGATATTGTTGCTAATACTATTTAAAAACGATACAAGACAGTGACTCTAAGTTTGTGAACCATCATGAGCAAGGGTCACAGATGTGAAGTTTGCGGTATCAAGGAGGCCTGGCGTACTGGAAACAAGTTGCTTTTTTCCAAGTTTCCACTGGATCCAAACCGGTGAGTAAAGATCAGATTATATAGACTTATAGTACAAACCGCACAGCACCGGTTATTGTAGCAACACTTGGGGTAGGCCTAAGTCCAGCAGTGGACGTCTTTCGGCTGAAATGATGATGATGATATCCTAATAATAAAATTGTCTAATTTGAATTGTAATCTAATTTAGTCTAAGTAGATTGATGGTTTAATACATGGTTCAGAGAGTCTATGAACGTGATCATTATATTATCGACTTAGGAGATCATTATGTAAATATGAAATAAATTCACAGTCAAAAATAGTCAGTAAGTAACCTTTTCTTTTGTATCTTTCAGCTGTCGAGAGTGGCTAAAACAAGTGCATCTACCAATAGAAAAACTGCATTAGCAGTGAAATTTATGTGCTAACCACTTTGGAAAAAAGGATTTCAACAAAAAGGCAATCGTCTGAAAAGACATGCAATACCAACTTTGAATTTGATGGCCTTACTTCTCACTGACGCACAATTCAAAAGTCAAAAGGTAACTTTAATAAAAACCATAATTTATCTCTATTATAATAATATAATTCAGTAAAGTCCTTTTAGCAAGACACCAACTGTTTTATTTTTGTTCTAGAATCTTGTCCACCAGCAGCTACTGAACAGAATGATAATATCCAGGAAGTGCAAACAGGTACGTGGAATAAATACATATCTCTGATTGCCATCAACCAAACACAAATCCAGATTCCAGGCTTGTGTTTGTTGTAGAAACAACAAACACATTATTTTATGTTAGAACACTTACTTAGCTGACTGTTCTAGAAATTCCAATTCATTCAGTTCCAATTCACGTTCCAAAAACACAAGGGACTCTGCATTTAAAGGGAATAATAATTATACATTTATACAGTCATAATTATTATAAAACACAAATATAGGGTGAACTGTTGAGATGATCTGAGGAGGGAAAATTAAACTGGGAATGAAATGTGGGATAATTTCCATTCTCCACACGGGTGAAGTCTGTCATTTAAAATGTTTATCTTTTATTTTAATTAATAAAACATTAAGAGACTGAAACAATTAATGAACCTTGAATATTTGGTGGTTACAAACTAATTTCAAATCATAATGTGTCTTTCAGATCATTTGCCTGAAGCAGTGCCGTCCACAAGCCAACATTCGAGACATATCCTTAAGGAGCTGTCTCAAAATGGTAATTATGTTACTATATCCTACTAATATTATGACGGCACGGTTGGCGCAGTGGTTGAGCGTTCGGCTGCTGCGCTGCGTGTCGCGGGTTCGATCCCCGCTTGGAACAAATATTTGTATGACCTGCAGATAGTTGTTCCGGGTCTGGGTTGTCTTGTCTATGTAAATTTACACGTTTGTGAGCGCACCACAAACATGTAAATTCACATACACAACCACAGGAATAATTCCTAGTGTGGGGCAACGATTAAATAATAAATAAATTATAAATAATTTGAAAGTCTGTAGGTATGTTGGTGAGTATGTGATTTTGAATGTTTGTTAATCACCTTGGCTGAACTGATATTTGGCACATTTAGACCATGCAAGACATAATTATGTTAGGACAAATGATTTTTTTTATCCGGGTAGTACATATCCGTAGGATTATTTTCGAACTAAACGCATGTGAAGACTGTTTTTTTAAATAATATTATCAAATTTTATTCTTAATAATCAAGAAATAAGCTGGATGAGAGTTGCCGGAACCAAGCAATCTAATCTAAAACTAGTTTCAAATCATAACATAATATCATTTCAGATCTTTTGTCTGAAGCAGTGCCATCCGCGAGCCAGCAATCGAGACATATCCTCATGGAGCTGTCTCAAATGGTTAGTATCTTTTTAAATAAAAATCAATTGCCAAAAATGTTTCATCCGTGCATCACTTCAAAGTGGCTGCACCTATAATTCCTTTTTTGTTGTATTCGTAATAGTCAGGACAAGGTTTTTAAAATATTTTTTGGGAAAATCCACCTGTAGAGTAGGTAGGTATATGTAGATATGTAGGTAGGTAAGTAGGGTAGGTATACCTTAGATAAGTACTTAGTGCTACCCGTGAGAAGCTGGGCCGGGTAAAGCTAGTTTTAAATATGATTACCAAATTCTTTGAATAACATATTGTCAGTATCAATCTAAAAATTCTATGGGTTTATAACAGAGAAATATTGAGTTTGAGAGTATTTGTCACTAAGGCACAGGTTAAATTTTTATACTGCCACTGTTGTAGTAATTCATGACACAGGAAAAATTAGCTATTCTTTTACTAATTTCTCTTTGCATTTACTTTTCAGAAGGAATGCATACCCAAAGTGAGAGAGAGAAATTTAAAGAAATAAAGCAACATTTAGAAAACTATCTGAGGAAAAACTAAGTAAGTACTTTATCATTATGATTAAACTATACATAGTTAGACGCCCACGCCCTCCTACGTGAAGATTTTACCATACTTACAACTAAGGTTCGGTTCCTATAAACAAAAACGAATAGTTTTGCTTACCAGCGGTAGCTTTTTTTTTGCCAAACGGCATAAATAGATTCGTAAGCATACCTGTGATATAAGGATACAAGTCTTAATTTTTACCAATAACGGTCCGTACATTATAGGAATCGGTCATTAGTATTAATAATTATCTTCCAGTCATCATTCCACTTCCAAAAAATTGGAGTTCACATAAATGAATGCAACTGATATGCTACAGAGCTAAATCTAATTTTTAAGTTGGTATAATACCTACACAAATTCGTGTTCATTATAATCCATAAAGCTTTTCTCACATGATGATGTTAAAAACAAATATACAGCCAGATTGAAAGATATTCTCAAAATTGTTTGAGTTAATTTGTGCTCTACTGCTCATTTCAAATAGAAAATATCCCTGCGTTTTATATGCAGGGAAATGTTTACAAGTCTCATAGAATATTTTGCTTATATTTAATTATCTTTACAGATTTAACACCAAGGAAAAAGCATTTAATGGAGCAATTAGAAAAACTAAATGCATCGTGCATCACTTAGATGCAGCGCCAGTCTCTTGGAAAAATTGGAGTCAGGCGTTCTGAAAGAAATTGTGACAACAAAAACAAAAAAGAAAGCTCGGCGGTCGACGTTGGTTGGACAACGAAAAATAAAATATCAGCCTTGACTATATTTGAGAGGCCACCAAAAGCCTATCATCATGCACACACTATCATCAGCATCTCATGCCATTGCCAAGCGTAAAAACAGTGTACAATGTTTTAAAAAAAATTCCAGTGACCACTGGTGTTAACAAGGCGGTGATTGAACATTTAAAAAAAAATGTTGTCAAAAAAGATGTCAAAGACAGATACTGCGGCTTAGTATTTGACGAAATTGCCTTAAGGTGGATGCTCCAGGGTAGCCCGCGAAATTCGAATTTTCTTACGTTTTTTGCAATTTGCAGGTCAGTGTCAGGTTGTATCTTGGTCAAAATTTGATTCGCAGCCGTAGCAAGTATGTATTTATAGAACTGTAATCATTAAAATTATCAATACAACTCTTTCAGTTAGTATTAGTACCAAATGTCATGATTTCATGAAATACTACATTTAGCACTAATACTAACTGAGAGAGTTATATTGATGATTTTAATGATTATAATTGTAGAAATACGTACTCGTAGCGAATCAAATTTTGACCAAGATACAATCTGACACTGACCTGCAAATTGCAAAAAACTTAAGAAAATTTTAATTTCGCGGGCTAGGGTGGAGCTTTCACCTTAAGGCCCTACTAACGGCTAAGTGGCGCCCTCATTGAATAAAAAGTCGTAGCATAGCACAGAAAATAAATATTAAAGAATCTAACGTCACGTTGATTACAAAGAGGATAAAGTATAGCAGGATGTAGCTCTCAACTGAACGACCATGCATTGTTATTTATGTTGCAAGGTGTTAGAGCAAAGTTTAAGCAACCAGCTTTTTAATTTGTCAAGGGAACACTTTCCTCCCCAAAACTTGCATCTATAATTAAAGAAATCATAAGTATTGTTAAAGATACCGGTTTTAATATTAGAACCACAATTTGTGATCGGGGCCCTACAAACACGGGAGCCCTGAAATGATTAAAATCATTGTCCTCTTTATACAATACGAGTGAAAATTATTTTACAAACTCATCATCATTCTCCTGCCCTTATCCCAATTTATTTGGGGTCGGCGCAACATGTCTTTTTCTTCCATACTCCTCTATTAGTCGTCATCTCTGTAGTCACCCCTTTTTTACCCATATCCTCTTTCACACAGTCCAACCATCGTTTCTTTGGCCTTCCCCTACTCTTATAGCCATCCACATCCATACACAAGACTATTTTACAAAATTATTTTACAAACTGTTATGACAAAAAAAGTTTATATTATCTATGATGTACCCCACATATTCAAGTCAATAAGAAATAATTTCCACAACTATATATTATTTAGAATAGATATTATTATGGATCATAAAAGTGAATGCGTAGTAGTAGCCCGCAATTTTTTTTTTGCAATTTTATGTCAGGTTGTATCTTGTTCAAAATAATAATATGATTCGCGACAATAACAAATAATTTCAATTCTTATAATTAAAAGTATGTAAACTCATAATAATATTTGTTACTGTCGCAAATCATATTTTGTTTAAGATACAACCTGCAAATTGCAAAAAAACGCAAGAAGAAATGAATTTCGCGAGTTACCTCTACGCACGTTTAATGTAAAAGTTGAGCTTTTTTTTTCCAAGATTTATTTAATTTTATGATTATATTTTAGACATCTATTTATTTTTCTGTTTTACATATGTTAAGATTGTTGCCTATAATTATATAGATTCAAGTTCTTCAAACTTAACAGACAGATGTGTTGCTGGGGAGTTTATTGGCCACTTCTTCTTCACAGCTAAAACACTAGGAAGTGGTGACGGGCGGGCGTTTTTGGGAGACTGTCTTTATGTAGAACTTGGACGTTCAAAAAGTGCTGGTTCTCAGCCTAGTTTGAATAAATGACTTTTGATTTTGATTGATATTTGATTTCTATTTTTTTCATCTAAACCGCATCTGTACAAGTATTTTTTACCCTTTTTTTTCAAAATAAATTGGGAATTTAGTAACCCCGTATAGCTATACGGGGTTACTAAATTCCCAATTTATTTAGAATATTATAATAATAATTAGAATGCATTCTATGCAGCTGCATAGAATGCATTTTATCGATATCGATGAATTCCAAATATCGATAAGTTTTTGATTTCTATACGTTGCGCATCCCTAGCTATGACAGTTCTATCCTTTCAAGGTCATGATTGTCATTGTTAGTGCTATTTAGAATTTTTATGTTGGTACTCATGTTTTTTTTTCATGTGGTTGGATAAAAACCGTTAACAATTCTCGAAAACCGAATGTTCTAAGTTCCGCCTCTGAAATTATATTCTCTTTGGTCAATGACATTAGGATCTGATCATAGAATCCTGATAAAATTGAGAGAATACCTCGAAAATTGGGCACGAATATTGTTTTTGTTTACTTTTCATAACTTTATCAGGTATTTGCATTTAGGAATCATCACATCATGAAACTGAGCTGATGATGGAAACCATACCTTTCCTTAACAATAGAAGTTAGTTATAAAAAACTGGTTTTAGTGACAGATACCACTTAATATACTTTGAAGAAAAGACGTCTTTGGAATATTGGAGGTAACCTCAACTGGTCAATATCCTGGGAACCTTATGAAAGGATGGTTACATCATCAGCTCAGTGCCAAGAGAAATGATGAAGGATTAGAAATTAGCTTCAGAGTATTTAAAGATGATGCGAGTCACAAAAAATCATAAAATAAAAAACTTTTTAACAAAAAATTCAACCGACGAAAAAGAACTAAAAAGCAAAAAATAAATTAACCTTTTAAGTCTTGAGTATTGAGCTTATTTACCTACATAAAAAATCAAATTTTATATAAACTAATTTTGCGCCAAATAATAAAACAATTAATTACCTACATCTAGCCTTCTTCATTTCTATGTACATACAGAGTGGTGATGACAATACGACATTAAATTAAAGCTCGCATACCTCAAGACGTTCTCAGTCTACATACAAAAAATTATTTGAATATATCCAGTAGTTTAGTCACAGGAAATTATTTTTCATTTTTAACATTTGCTACATGATGTATCTGATAATAGGGAAACACTGTCAGGTGAACGACCCACATCGGTATAAACATCAAAACATTAAAGTCACGTTGCCAACTCGCTACGAGGACATAAACACTTTCGCCAAATTAGTATTTTCATCTAATTTAGTGAAAATTATACCTTACTTCTGAGTAATAAGAGTCATAAAGCGTGTCATCAGAGTTGGATAAGAAAGGAACGAATGCGGAAATTGCAATGCACTCATAATATTAATAGAAAATTTAGTGTGTACGAAAGAGATAAATCTAGTTTCGTTTGTTACTTCGCTTTCTTGAAGAAATTTGCTACAACAAATTTAGGTTAGTGTGTCGCCGGCCGCGATCCTGTGATGAGTTACGCGTCCTCGCTTTGTAGTGCAGCCGCGTCTTTGATGTAGGTACTTCCCCGCCGCTCGTGTGTGTCGTGTTTTGTAAATTCATTTACGGCGGTATTAGTGCGAAATTGGACGCTTTATTTTGGTGACAGGACACGTAACGTTTTAATAGGTATTTAGTTAAACAGTGAGTGAATTGTGCGAAATTAGACGCTTAGTTTTTATTGTTTTCGTGTTTTTTTTTTTAATAATCATGCCGCGCTACAATTACACAGCTTCGGAGTACACCGACATGATTTTAATTTATGGGGAGTGTCAAAGAAATGCCGCTTTGGCTATACGGACATACCGAGAGTGGTTTGGAAACACTCGAGTTTGTCCGACCAACGGGCGCACCATTGTCCAAGCTGTCCAGAGGATGCGAGAAAATCGATCCTTAATCCCGCATGTGGATAGTGCTCTTCCACGTGTAAAAGTGACCCTTGAGGAACGAATTTTAAATTTTAATTTAAATGCTGAAAAGTTTTTAGAACTCCTCAATGGACCTGTTTGCGAGTACATGGATGAGCTTTCGGTAACTGCGTACAGGCAGATGTGGTACCAATTAGACGGAGCACCAGCTCATTCAGTGGTGTCTGCTAGAGAGCGTTTGTCTCAAATGTTCGGACAGCAGTGGATTGGCCGTTATGGACCAACGCGTTGGCCAGCCAGGTCCCCCGACCTTACACCACTGGATTTTTTCTTGTGGGGTCATATCAAAAATGAAGTGTAGGTACTCAACAGCTGTTGATACTGTTGATGATTTAAAAGATAGAATAATCATATCTTTTAATAAATTAAAACACATGGCTGCGAATGGGGACCTTTTGTCAGACCTTAGAAATAACCTTTTACGACGGTGCAATTTGTGTATTCGAATTCATGGCGGCCATATTGAAAAACGAAAAATTTAGTGACTTTCATACCTACATCCTGATCGTGATTAATAATTTGATTAATAAATAACACGCGGTTGAGAGATGCCTGATTATTTGGTTAATAATCTGTGATTCAGTGTAATTTTATTGAGCATTAATCCATAATTAAAAGCCAAAAAATCAAGTCGCTACAGGACCGCGCGTTGTTGCCGCTCTTACGACAGGTTAGTGAACTCATATTTATAAATGGTGTTCTATTTCGTTTCTAGTTTTACGCCATTTAGTTTGTTTGAAATTTTTATTTTTTTATTTTCGATGTTAGGATTTTTTTGATAGCTTAAACTTATTCTTATGAACTAGTATTGTCCGTGTTTTCATTTATTGTCGTATTGTCTTCTCCACCCTGTATAAAATTTAGATATTTAATAATCAGATTGTTGTTTGGCGCCGACTCAAAATTAGTTTATATAAAATTTGATTTTTTATGTAGGTAAATAAGCTCAATACTCAAGACTTAAAAGGTTAATTTATTTTTTGCTTTTTAGTTCTTTTACGTCGGTTGAATTTTTTGTTAAAAACTTTTTTATTTCTATTTATAATATGGAACGCAAACGCAGTAACGTAATTTGAAAAAGCCGTTACTTGGTTTGGTTTTCGTGATATGAAGTTTGAGAATGAATAATAGGAAAATATTATATCGGACTCTACAAAAAAACATTGTTATTAAACTACTTGTATATTCATAGTATAACATGCAAAATTTCGTGTAAATTAATACAGTGGTTTTATCAGAAATGAACCTAATACGTGAACAAATACTATGCCCGCCAAATCGTTGATAACAGCATTTGATTAGAATTCAACTCTCGTAACACAAGTATTGTTTACATTTTATGATAAGGTCTGTTTATTCAACAACCCAATAAAAAAAACTTCAAGTGCCTGGCACCAATAGAAGCGTCAGCGAACCGTTTTATGTAAACAATGTCATAAACATGTCAATGGCGGGAAAATAGCGCGAGTATGCCAGATGTGCGAGTTTCGCGCGCGCGGGCGCTAACGGGTTAATATTATACGATACGTATGTGATGTACCCGTCCGTGGAGCTGTCCCGAGCAAAAAGTGAGTAGCGTGAGTGTCGGACGATGAGATGTTGGATCTGTCAGTTGATTTTGACAGTTCGGCTAACGTCACACTGTTGATGTTTCCTTATAATATTATTACCAGTACCTACTTATGTATACAGTCAAAACCGTCTAAGATAACATAGTTTATAACGACAAATTGGTTATATTGACTAAAACCATAGGTGCCAGCCTGAATACTATAACGAATGCCTTATAAAGAACACTTTTTTTAACGACTTTGCTTATAATAACAGACTGCAATAAGCGAGCACATTTAACTAATAATTTTTATGACCATTACAACGACCAATTGTGTTTTGACAACTTTTAGTAGGTCGGTAACACAGCCACATCACATCTGGAACACTATAATGGATGTAAAGACTATTAAATATGATAGTAAAAGTAAACAAAGTGCTGAGTTCCAAAAAAGAAGGTTATATTGTAATTCTTGGATAACTGTATCTAAAAATTATTCTTGCAACTTTAATAAAAAAAGGAAGGTCTATTGTAATTATTACAATAGACCCTTTTTTACCCCAACCCCGACCCCAAGATAGTTGGGAAAAGGCTTGGCAGATGATGATGGAGACCCTTTTTTATTAGTTGCAGTAAAACCAAAGACCGCATTCTCATATCACAGACGTAGTTCGCACCGAAAGTTCCAGGCCAGTAAGAAAAGAAGCTGATGAAAAATATATTTTTCGATTTAGGAGTTAAATCTCTTTGGGAATCTGTAGATGTGTAATAAATTTACATGTCATTTGTTTTTACAAATTGGCGGTAATTTAAAAAGTGTCTATCGTGTGTCGAAATGGATTTGACTAGAGAAAATTTTGGCTTAATGATTTATTACGACTTTCGTTGCGGTCTTACTCAACAACAATGTTACGATAGACTTTGATTAACTTTTGATGACAAAGCTTCACCCCGTGCCACTGTTTACAACTGGTTTAATGATTCGAAGCAATCTTACTGATGATGCGCGAGAAGGACGTCTATATAAGGCGACTACTGAAGATAGCTTGAGTGCGGTGAGAAGAATATATAGAAGCTGATAGAAGGGTGACATATCAACAGATTCGGGCAGCTTTCAGCATCGGTACGATGCGATCAAATACAAAAAAGTCTTAGATGAGCACTTAGGCGTCAGAAACCCGGCAGGATCCCATGGGGGCGGAGCTCCGGCAGGATCTCATGGCGACATGAAGAGAGCGACTGTCGAAACTCAACGCTGGGCCCGCCACCATTGCGGCGGTAGTGCCCTTCTTTGAGGAGTGGCTGGAGAGGCGCCACGGTGTCTTCACCTTCCACCTGACGCAGGTACTCACCGGACACGGTTGTTTCGGGAGGTTCCTGTGTCGGATAAGGCGGGAGGAAACGCCCGGGTGTCACCATTGTGCGGATCGCCCAGAGTACACGGTGGAGCATACGGTGGAGATCTGCCCCGCTTGAGCGGAGAGCCGCCGTGTCCTCGTGGATGCGATAGGCGGAAGCGACCTCTCGCGCCCGGCCCTGGTCCAGGCCATGGTACGGAGCGAGAGGGAATGGGAAGCAATCTCCTCCTTCTGCGAAGCAGTAATGCTCGCAAAGGAGGAGGCGGAATGGGTGAGGGAAGCTCATACAATTTTTATTAATTCAATATTTATTAATTAACTATTATAGATGCGATAGGCGGCAGCGACCTCTCGCGCCCGGCCCTGGTCCAGGCGATGGTACGGAGCGAGAGGGAATGGTAAGCAGTCTCTTCCTTCTACGAAGTAGTAATGCTCGCAAAGGAGGAGGCGGAACGGGTGAGGGAGACTCAACGGAGTGGCCCTCACGCCCCCAGCCTCAGCCGCGTTTCTATAATAAACTTCCTAGCCAAATTCAAGAACTAAGCATAAATAAATTTAAATCATTTATTAAACGTAAGCTATGCCAGTAAGCTTTTTACACAATTAATGACTTTCTTGAGGACAAAAAGGCGTGGGGTTGAGCTGCTTCTATGATATACATGAGCCATTGCTTTCATATGTACTACTTACTGATGAAATTTTTTTATATTGTCTTTTTTAATATTCGTTTTTGACATGAATACTTGTATAGTATTATAATAGTATTATAATAGTATTATTATTATTTTTGACTTGAATACTTTGTTAAGTATTATATTTATTTTTATTTTTTGATTGACATATTATTATTACTATTTTGTTTGACACGAATATTTACTTTGTAAAGTATTATGTTTTTATTTTTTTTTTATTACTTAATTATTGTAAATGTGAGGACTATGTGGGTTATTAATATTATTTTCTCCTCCTTCTTACAGTAATTTTTAACGTTGTCTGACAGTTTGAGTACTTTTTACTCTTTACTTTTGCGGCCTACCCAAATGTCTTTTCTTTGGTATTGTTCGTCAAGTCATTGAGCTCCTTGGTGGTTTTTAAGTTGAGCTATTCGACTATTGACAAATGCTTGCACTGACTGGACAGGTCCACTCAAATATGTTTGGTTCTTTCTTCAAAAGACCACTACAGACACTAAGCTGCATGGTCCTCATATAGAATAATGTGAATGCGAGAACTATGTATGTCGTTATATTCATGTAGATTTTATGATTGTCTGGCAGTTTGAGTATTTTTGTGGCCTACTCAAATGTCCTTACTTTGGCATTGTTCGTCGGTTCGTTGAGCTCCTCAAAGTTCTGAGTTGAGCTTCGCGATGACTGACAAATGCTTGCACTGTCTGGACAGGTCCACTCGAATTTGTGTGTTGCTTTCTTCAAAAAGCTCATCTCAGACATAAACGTACATGGTTCTCATATGATTTAACCAGTACACATTGTATGGATTTGAACACTTTAAAAGAGACTTTGACCTCTGAATTTGTTTCGGTGTTTCTTCTCAGGGTAATCAGCTAGGAAACACCGCCCTCATCTAGCTTAAACTGACAAAAAACATTGACGTGTAAAAGTGTTCCTTGTAACCTATTTACTGAATAAACATCATTTATCATTTATCATTCCTGCTATGAACGATAATGTCGGAATCATCTACATATGGTGTTAGGAGGCTGGCATGATACTTGCCCCGTGGCTCATTTTCTTTATCTACCACCTCGTAAGTGGTAGCCGAAACAACTTTACTAACGCGATATGGACCCTCTCGTCTTGGAGCAAACTTGCTCGTGAAACCCTTCGCTGCTTTGCTCGTCAAGTGGAGAACCAGATCTCCTTCTTCAAAAGGAGGAGCGTCTCTCCGACGTATATCAGCCGTAGCCTTTCTTACATCTTGTTGCTCTTCTACTCGGTGCTTCACGTCATGAAGAACTCGCGCAAACTTCTTCAAATTCGGTGTGATTTGAGAAACATAATTCTGTTGCGAGACAATAGCTCGTAGATCGGTATGTACGGTAAGAGGGGAACGCATTTCTCGTGCAAAGGTGAGGTAGTCTGCTGACTGTCCTGTACCTTGGTTGTGTACGCTGTTAAGGGTGAATCGCACCATCGGCAGTGCGAATGGCCATCGCCGATTCTCTGGTCCAACCAGAATAGCAAGGTGCTTCTTCAGTTCGCGGTTTTTACGCTCTGCAGGATTCGCATCAGGATGGTATACCGGGATCAATGATTGTTGTACTCCAAGCACAAACTCCAAGAACAAACATAGCTTTTTGCATTACTGCCGAAACGAACTGACTTCCATTGTCGGCAATAACACAACGAGGTAACCCATACCGCAAGAAAACTTCCTCAATGAGCGTTTATTATGCACATGACTCGGCAGTCGCATCAACAAGATCTTCTAACAGAGCAGCCAATTTCACCCTATCGACTGATGGTAGGAGAATGCCCGCGCACTCGCGAAGGAAAACCGTGGAACTGACCGCAACTCGGTCATCCCTTCCTTTCTCATTTGCCCTTCCCTTCGGATTTCTGAGGCAATCAGACGTGTTTTAGGTTAACTTTTCATTTAAATAAAAAATTACGATCAAATTTTATAAATATAAATCAGCATAACAAATTAGGAGTGCATAAAACCAGGAAGATCACGTTACGGTAACCACCACCACGCCTGCTTCTGCGCCCGCAACGGACAGTACCTATATCGTACTCCCCGGACAACGCGTTGACGCCCACGGTCATTCAAGCTCTTCGTACATCAGTGCGGTGTGACAGAGACGCGCAGTTCACGGTGACAGGGAAGAAATCATTGTGAGTAAACACATACACAATTTTAATCGCGGTGGTCTACTTATACTTGACGGAAAGCTATTTTGTTCCAAACTGTCGATTGTCGCCAGCCTAAGCTGAACCACAACTCAAAGAAGACCAAGAAACGTCTTAAATTACTGTTAGCCTGCCCCCATTACATCGGAATTGTTGAAAAATGCCTCTAAATTGTATTCCACCTAGTACATCTCTGGCTCCGACATCCGCTGTGTCATTGCCTGTCGCAACTGAACAGGCGCTTCATACATCATTCAGTTCTTCCGAGCCTAACCTCACCCTCTGGCCGGACTCACTTGCTGCAAACCTTCCATTGAGTCATTCCTCTCGTAACGTCAAACGTAAGCTTTCGGAAGACAACCATGACAGTAGGTTGTCAGTCTTCATGGCTGAAATGAAGCAATTTTTCTGCGATTTCAAGCTCCAACAAGACGAGAAGTATGAAAAGCTGCTATCACTAACAAACAGCATTCGTGACTCATTTGACCATCTGACTAGTCAACACAACAGCCTTAAGTCTCAGGTAGAGCAGTTACAGAGCGAGAGTAAGGGTAATCTATTTCATATTCAAGAACTCGAAAACAAGATTGAAAAAATGGAACAAAGCTTAAGATCGACCTTTATTGAGATTCGTAATATCCCAAGCATCAAAATGGAAATGAAACCCGCCTTGCTGAACACCATATTGGAGGCAGCCAAATTGCTGGATGTAAAAATCCAACCGAGAGATGTGAAGGACCTATTCCGTATAAAAACTAGAGATTCGGCCACAAAACCAATTATTGTTGACTTTACCTCCGTCCTCCTCAAAGAGGAGTTTCTTACCAAATTTCGGAATCACAACAAAAACTCCTTCAAATTAAATACGGAACATATCCATTTGGGCGGCCCAACTAAGCCTATTTACATCTCGGAAAATCTATCAGCTAAGAACAAGAGACTTTTCTTCCTGGCCCGCGATGCTGCTAAATCGAACGAGCTCCAGTTCTACTGGGTCTCGCACGGAAAAATTTTTGTTCGTGAAAAGACGGGCAAACCCCACTTCCAAATTAATAATGAGGCAGATCTTGCTCGCGTAGTCAAGACTGCGTGACTATTTGTGTATTGTTTAAGAAACATCTTTAAATTTTATTTTTTGCATAATAGGTGTTTGAAGCGCCTTTTAAATATTGTTTTTTATATTAATCACTTATTATTTTTGTACTATGCCGTTTTCACACAAATTCCACTTCTCGCATGTTATCTCATCTCATTCCCACACTACACATTCCACAGGTCCTTCGCATCATCGCAATACTGGAGTTCCCATATTTTACGAGTACCTTTCAGGATTCCCTGCGTCTTTCCCTTATTTGACTTTTTTCTAACCTCGAGTGTCTATAAATGCTGTACACTGGAATGTCCCAGTACAATACACACATTCTGTTCCTCGGTTGCTACAAAACTAAAGTATGAATGATCTGTCCTTCGTAAGCAAATAGGTAGAAAATCTTTCTATCTCAAATTGTTATATTTGCTCACCCGAAATTAGTGTAAATTTCTAAATAAATCCTTGTACGACTTTAAAATATTGCACACCAATATACGTAGTCTTAGCTGTAATTTTGATAATCTTGTCCTGTTTATGAGTAGACTGCCATACCTACCAGATGTCGTTGTACTTACGGAGTGCTGGCTAAGCAAGTGTCAAAGTGCACCTAAGAAGGATATAACTCACACATTACAACTTTTAAAAATCAAAACGATGGTGTAGTCGTATACATTAGACACTGTTACAATCCCTCCATTGAAATACCTGAATTCTGCGATGCTAACTGCCTAATACTTAAATTCTCAGATAAAGTCGCTCTTGTCGCTTTATATCGCTCTCCGTCATGCAAGGACTTAACACGGTTTTTTTTGCAGTCTCGACAGCATACTTGGGACTCTTTCAAATTTGAAAACTACGGCAATAATTGGCCATATTAACATAAATATTGCTCCTGATCATTCTGACCCAAATGCTGACGAATACTTAAACCTCACAGCATCTCATGCAATGCTTACCGCTCACACTTTCCCTACTAGACTTTCAAGCTGCTTGGATCATGTGATAATAGGCTGCCAGACTCCTGCCACAACTCTAGTACTCGACTCTCTCATAACGGATCACTCTCCTGTCATTCTTTTCTGTAGCATGAACGCGAAAATTAAACCTATTCTAAACATTTGTAAGCCTAAGATCGAAATCCCCGTGGTTGTTGATTGCATCGCAAAAACCGACTTCTCACCTGTTTTCAACTCTACTAACCCCAATGAAGCTGCCGAGTCTTTTGTTTCCATAATGTCAGCAGTTATCAAGGCTCACACTCATCCATCAGTAACACCAAGTAGACGACGCATTATTAAACCTTGGATTACCCCAGGCCTCTTGAGGTGCATACAGCATAGAGATAGGTTATATCGAGTGTTCAAAAAACATCCTGATAGTGATACTCATAAGCTGGTTCACTATCGATACCGAAAGTTTGGCAATAATTTGTTGAAAAAGGTCAAGAGCGAATACGAACGCGCAGAATTTGAAAAGGTAAAAAACAATCCAAAAGCAACTTGGGCTCTTATTAAACAGGTCACACACTTAAAACAAAACAAAACACCTTCTTCGGATCTTCTTAAAGCCTGTGACAATCCTTCACATTCAGTTGACATGGTAAATGGTTACTTCGCTAACATAGGCAGACTTTTGGCATCTAAATTTCGGCAACCTGAACCTCGTACCTTCGACTTCAGTGCATCTAAGTCACCACCACTAGAATCATTCGTTCTATTTAATGTAGTTCTGAGCTTGACAATTTGATTATTGGTCTGAAAGAAAAGTGTGCCGTTGGAATTGACGGTATCCCCACCTCAATTGTGAAAGTGCTGGTCCACGTTTTTAACTTATATCTCTCTTCGGGTATCTTCCCTGATATCTTTAAAACCGCGGTTTTCCATCCAATTTATAAATCCGGTGACAGATACAGTGTCAATAATTATAGACCCATATCCGTACTTACAACTCTTTCAAAAATTCTAGAAAAAGTCATTAACAATAGATTAACTAAATTCCTTTCAAAATTTAACATTTTAGCCAATAACCAATTCGGGTTCAGAACTGGTAAATCTAATGATGACGCTGTGTTGGAACTTACAGACATCATTATTAATAATTTCGAAAATAAGCATAAAAGTTTAGCTATTTTTCTTGACTTATCTAAAGCCTTCGACACTGTCTCTGTCCCAATTCTCCTCTCAAAACTGGTTGGCGTTGGTATCCGTGGTACCGCCCTAGATATCTTCAGAAGTTATCTGACCGGTCGTGGACAGTACGTAAATGTCGATAACCACACAAGCAAGAAGGAGATGGTTGAATTTGGGGTACCGCAGGGCAGCGTGCTCGGGCCGAGTCTCTTCTTAATCTATGTCAATGAGCTGTGTCGGCTATCACTCCCAAACTTCAAAATAGTTACTTAAGCAGACGGCAGCTCTCATAGTTCCTGGCTCTGATTGGAGTGAGACCCACTTAAATGCTGAGCTAGCCCTAAGTGTAGTGATGAGATGGTTAGCCGCTAATCTTCTAACTTTGAACATCGATAAAACAAAATTTATTTACTTCTCTATCAATAAGTCAGGTCAACCCTCAATGCCTATTGCCCTTCATGCTCACAGTTGTCTTAACCCAGAAGTAGCCACAACCTGCGGTTGCTCTCAGCTAGAAGGGACCCAGTCGATTAAATACCTTGGCGTGATAGTTGATTGTCATCTTAAATGGGATCAACACATTGACGCGGTAGTGGCCCGCCCAAGAAAATTATTATATATTTTCAAGAAACTCAGAGGTTTAGCAGATTCTAAAACCCTAATTAATGTATATTGTGCCCTTGCTCAGTCACTGTTGGGATATTGCTTGACGGTCTGGGGTGGGGCTCACAAAACAAAGATGATACGTATCGAAAGAGCTCAGAGGGCAGTTTTGAAAGCACTTGCGAGAAAACCATTCCGCTTTCCTACAATATTACTGTATTCTCTCTAGTCCGGTCAATTTAGACATTCGAAGGTACATAAAGTCCCAACAAGCTGAAAATCAGTAAAATTGTTCAAAACATAATTATAAACAATGTCTAAAAGTTCCCCATCATTCCCGTGTATGAAAAAAAATTTATTCAAGGTCAAAGGTAAAAAAAATAGCTTTTCGCGATTTTCAGCAAAACGGTAAGTTTTATCATAAAAGTACCTAAGACAAAAATTGTAGATCATAAAATTATCTATAAAAAATTTACCAATACTTTTTTCTTACGAGCCACCGTTTCTTAGATATATTTTTTTTTTATGTATTAGTTGTTTTGTTCCTAATAAACGATTATTATTATTATCGCGTTCATATTGCAGCTCGTAAAAGCCTGTACCACGTAAAGTGAAACGACTTCTCTCAAAATCGAGTATCATGCCAGCGTCTGGTATGAAGTTCATACCCAATAAGGAATCAAAAGAGTGTTAACTTCCACTCCCTGCACCTTTACATTAACTACAGTGGTTTCTACGGTTTGGAAACGATCCGTCTGTAAATCTCGACTCTGCATCACAACTATTAAATATTTGTCTATTAGCCCGGAAATGTCCCGTTAGGCTATCACTAGCAACGCATTGCTTTGCACCCGTATCTAATAACGCTGTACCTACGGCACCTAACACTTGCACATGAAAAATAGGACGCACTCGCGGGTTTAACACTTCTCGTACGTACACAGATTGGAACGCAGTCGTCGTGGTCGACGGTGAATTGCTCTACACACTGTTCAATTCGACCAGTCCATATCACACCGGGCGCACCACATCCAATGCACGTTACGGACGGGCGCAGCTCCGATTGGGCCGCGACTGGTTCGCTTTTGACTGGTTCCGCAGCTGACTTCTTATTTTCAAGTTTACGGCAGTCATCTTTGATATGTCCGAACATCTTGTAAAATGAGCACTTAAGTAAGTCTTACTCATAGGTGATTTCTCTTCCTTAATGGTCGACGTATATAAACTGGTGAAGACGTCGAAGCTCGTCCATTGACCTGCGGTGCCAGCGGAGCGGAAGAAAAAGAAGTATGTTTTTTTAGTAGGCGCAGCAGCGCCCTCTTCTTCGAGCACGTCCTCCACTACTCGGCCCTATTGTAGCAGCTCGGCGAAGGAAGTGAAGGCACTCCTTGTAATCCTCTCCCGGATTCTTTTAGGGAGCAGGCCATACACCATATACAGCTGAACTGGATTCTCAGGTAGCGTCTGTAGCGGCAGCTGGGCGATTAGGGCTCGTACCCTACACACGAAGACATCTGTTCGCTCTTCACCTTGCTCTCGACTAAACATGTGCTTATAAATTCTATGAGGTGGCAGGCGCGGACCAAATTTTTGGCGAAGTAATTGACAGGCTTCTTGCCAACTCGCGACAGAATGTCAGGATTTTTACTGAGTATAAAAATTAAAAGACGTATTTCTGATTTGGAGGCGACTTTTATTCTGTCTTCCATAGCGTACTTGACCGACCGCTGAGTTTGGAAACGATATCTAGTTGCTAGAATGGAGCCACATATGTACCTACTTAGCTTAATCTAGAGCAGATGAGTTAGGTGTATCCATAACTACATAACCACTGTTCACCTGTGTTATGAACGCAGCCTATGTCTTGTCAAACGCCGTTGTCAAAACAGGCAGTGTCAGGAGTTTTTGGCGGGATTTTCTCGAATGAAGTTCAGTGGCTGTTTCAATTAATCGCTTATTGATTCCTAGTGGATATTATGATGTAAAATTGGTGTAGTTTTGCAAAAAACATTAGAATGTGTTACATCTGCATTATAAAGGAGAAAAAAAAATACACTACTGATGACTAGGCAGCATGATCTCTGACCTTAGCTTGTTCCAAAAGGAACAAAAATGCAGTGTCAGTGTCACCAAAAGTCAAAGTTGAAGTTGTCATTACTGACATTTATTTATAACCATTCAGATTCGTTTTCGTCGAGATGAGTTAGAGTTTCTAATGAATCTTAACGCAATGTAAACGCCAAGCACTCAAATCGAACAAAATATCTTAATTAAGACAATACACAAAGCATACCAAAACCATTAGATTCATTGACTGTTACAGATTTCAGTTAGGGTACTTTTTATTTAAGTACGATGTCTTTGGAGAAAGTGTTACATTCTAAACTGCATTCATATGCCTGAAAATGTTATTATTTTTCAATTTATTTCCGCATTACAATCATCGGTTTCGTCAGTTGAGTGTTAATTACGAGTATAAAATGTGGTATGCTGCTCTAGTGCGATTCATACGAAGAAGATTAGTGTTGGGCATAATATTTGCGTCTTCGTTAACTTATTGTATTGTCAGTTTTCTAAGAGAGGTTAGTAATAACAGTATTGAGCTGTAGATACCCTTATCAAATAATTGTTATTCTATTTTTATTTTTTTCGTGGTGAGCTTCATTCAGCTGGATTGTGTCTGACCTTTTAACTGACTATGATAAAAAAAACTGCTAATAACCACTGCTCCAGTTGTAGCAACAAATGTGATACAATTACTATTGTTGAATATCTAACTTTCAAAACCAATGTGAATAGATATTCTTTTAAATCAAAATGGTTGTTCTGGCACTTACTACTTCAAATAGTCTATTATTCATACTATCCCACCGCAGGGCAAAGGCTGCCTCTCCTTTTTCCACTCAATTCTGTTTTCTGCTAATGCAGACCAGTCCTCGGTAGGAGTTGAGCTTGTTCTGCAATGTCGAATGTTCTGTGTTCTCTTGCAATGTCGTCTAGCGTTTAATGGGACTCATTTAGTGGTTCTTGTAGCCCAATTCTCATGTGACATATGACAGACATGTCTGGCCCAATTCCACTTCAGCTTAGCAGCTTTCTGGGTAAGGTCCGTCACATTGGTTTTGGCAGTATGTGTTCCTCATATGGTTTGAGAGAATCACATCAGCAGTTTCAGTAAATTGTTAAATTATTGTGTCAAAAAAATAATTTCCAGTTTTAGATTATATATAAACATCATTACAATTTCAGGGCAGTAGCAGAGGCATGATTTATCAAGATGTTTCATTTGAAAGGAAGCCATTTGTTTGGAGAACACTGCAAGAACACAATGATACTATTGATCATATGATATGCAGAAACTCTGTACAAGGAAAACAATTACTTGTTGATGATAGAGGTAATATATTCTACATCAACACTAACTTGACATATAAATAATAGAATTAAATTGAATGGCATTGATATATTAGTATAGTAAGATATAATTAACATATAAATAACAGAATTAAATTGAATGGAATTGATATAATCTACATACAATCATTACTAAAAATAAAACCTCTATGGTTAAAAAATTAAATTGAATAATTAATTAATTATTTTTAAGTTATGATATAGTTCATAAATAAATCTAATAACTAGCTAAAACAGAGCTTCCTCTCCTCTACCCTTTTGCTGTGCCCGACTGGGTCCATAATAATCTTAATTATAAACATATACCACATATTTTATGGAAAAAAGCAATAAAGATATTGAGTATTAACTTTAATCATTCAGAATCTAAACTAATAACATAAAGAGGTAAAATTGTCTGTTTGTACATCTTAATAAAAAGTAATTTATTTATTCAAACTTCATATACAATAGTGGTACATAAGCGGACTTAATGCAACAAGGCATTCTCCACCAGTCAACCTTTGGGTAAAATAGACTACTCTGTGGTAGGTGTACAAAAAAAAATTAAATATATTAAATCATAATTACTATACTAATAATAAAATACATACAATAGGTACGTATATACATATGGGCAGTTTTGTGGCAAACTGTTGGTGAGTAGCGACCCCACCCAATCTCGCGGGACAATTTTTGTTCCTCTTCTCCAGTTTGCCTTTATTGGCCGGCCGTAGTGAACATTAACGAGGAACAGAGCTCCCACCTCTCTCTTGCCTTTATTGGCTGGCTTGAGTGGAGATTCGCAAGAGCAATCATGCTCGGGAGGAGGTCGTATAATCCAGTAAGATGCTGGTAGGGTTCTTGACCGTACTTCCGGAACTGTCCTGATAACCTTGATATACCTCTCCACTCCTTAATCACCTTAGAATATGTTGCTTCCTTGTTGCTATGTCACACTACATGCTAGCGACCATTTTTAGGGGCCCATTTATTGAGTGTGCAAGTCACCCCCTGCCTTTTGTATCAATGTACTCGTATATATAACATTATCCAGGCAGGGGCCTATAGTTTACATAGTTCTTGGTAACCAGTCCTAAGTGGACTGGTTACCAAAGAACTAGCCTCCCAAAACCATAGCCTGATATCTGTTTTTTTTTTAACTTGCAATAGTTTCACAGCAACCGGGGGTTTTCCTTGGGTGCACTTGCATAGCACATAGAGGGATAATCGTCGGTTGGTGCCTCATTTCATAAAAGCGTCTAAAGGGGCCTCCACAAGTCGGCCTCGGCCCCTTTTTACGCCTTCCAAAGGTCCAGGACCCTTCTCTACATAGATGACGTGAAACTCTTTTGCCCCCAACAATTTGCGATTGATGGAATTACTCAAGGTAACTGAAACTTTCAGTAGCGCCATCAGGATGGAATTTAGTGTGGACAAATGTGCAATCCTGCATGTAAAGCGAGGGGGTATTATGGATCCCTCTCCTCGACCGAAACATAGAAGTATTTGAGTATGTCGGAAGTGTTAGGCATTAACGTTACTGACATGAAGCAATCGCTGAAGGAGCGCTTCTTTGGCCGCCTGAAAAAGGTATTGAATAGCCTTTTGTCTGGCGGAAATAAGGTGCGTGCCTTAGATTATAAAATGTCCAGATTCCTAGTACGCCGCCATAAAGTGAAGCCAAAATAAGTAGCCAAAATTGACTACTTCGTTCGATCCCCACGCCACACGTCAAGGAATGTTCGCCGCGTAAACACGTCACGAGACGGCGTTTTGATTTAAATAAAAATACAGTTTGTGCTGTGCAATCGTAAAAAAATTACACGTAAAAAAAAGAAAAATGCATTAACATCTCATTTCTCCGGCTACAATTATAAAGCGTCTCGAAATCGCTCAACGTGCTGTACTTAAGGTAAGCACTTTTCGTCCATTCTTGTACCCTACAGCACTACTCTATAAAGACTGTGAGGTACTTACAGTAATGCCTTGATCACACGTACCGAGCAAACCGGCGAGACAGTGCTCTCGGTCGAGTACTCGGTACGTATAAACATAGCGCCGAGTGCACGGCCGAGCGCTCGGCCGAACGAAGTGGCGAGACAATAGCTCGGCTGCTGTTCTACTTACTAGACCGAGTTACCACCCTCCCGCTTCCCCGCACTGTCTCGCTCACTCACTCACTTTTTTTTTATTTTTTTTATGTATGCTCGGGCATAACTTCGTCATTTATAGACGGATTTCCAAAATTCTTTTTTTGTTCGAAAGGGGTTTGTTCCGAAATGGTCCCATTTAAATTTCATATAGATCTGACGATGATTTTCGGAGACAGACAACGGAACTCTTCAAAAATTTACAGTAAATCAACTGCGATTGCTGCTATCGCATAAATATGCATTGTTAACACAATTTCATGAGGAAACACAACTAAAAACTGAAAAATAAATACTTTTTTACAAAAAAATAAAACCGACTTCCAAAAAAAAAAACAAAAAGTGCAAAATTTTGACACCGACTTCCGAAATGTAAGTTATTTTGCACTTTTTGTTTTTTTTTTTGGAAGTCGGTTTTATTTTTTTGTAAAAAAGTATTTATTTGAGTTCAGTTGTTTAAAACAAGTTTAAATGTCTGCAAATATCAAATGGGACGTCGAAACAACTATTAAATTTAGACAGTTATACAAACTACATCCGTGTCTGAGGAACTTTAAATCTCCTGAATACAAGATAAAGCAAAAACGGGATGCAGCATATAATTCCATAGTTAAAAGAATGAATATAACGGGATTCGGTACGCTAGAAGTTAAAAATAAAATTAAAAATTTACGGTCGACGTACCAACAAGAAAATAAAAAAATTAAAGAATCGATGAAATCCGGAGCGGGTCTCAGTAATGTGTACACTTCTAATATTAAATGGCTGAAAGAAATGGAAAAGGTGTTTTCAAAAGATTTAAAGAGAAATGTTTTTGAAAACGTAAGTACTTTTTACTGTTACTTTTTATGTTATAATGTAGATAAGGGAGACTGGGGACACTTGATCCCCTATTTTTGTTTTTGTCGCTAATTTATTATATTTTTTGCCGTCGTTGAATGTATTATACTTCCCAGTTTAGAATTTCAATATTTATCAAACATTCGAAAGAGGCCAAGTTATTTTTATATTTCCGGACACAAATGAATAAATAATCAACTCTTCCTGATATAATATCAGGGAGAGTAGTTTTCGGCCCAAATATCATGAAAAAATACCAGTTCACCATACTTTTGGGAGATTTCTACTGTTGTTACCGATTCAAATATCTATAACATTGTTAAAATATGTTCCTTAGGGATCAAGTGTCCCTAGTTTTCCCTATTTCCTAGATAAAATTATGAAATCATTCTGTTTTGCCACGATACGGCACCTGCCCCACTGAAGAACTCTGCATATTTATCTCGAAGCTCCCTTGCTGTACGTGCTGCATTGTCGGTGCTATGATCAGTGATAGTTGGCAAAGTAGCTATAAGTTCTCGCCTCCAACTCCCATCAGAAACGGATCGCGAATCTATGTATATTTTCTTCATCAACACAACCCTTTGGAAAGTATCGGCCGGGACTTGTGAGACGTAACCAATTGTGCAGCGCACATGAGGCGCGAATAATTTTATCGGTGGTTTCGTCATTAGTTGGTATGGATTTTTGAATTTTTTTTAAACCTGCTTGCCAGAATACCAAATGCATTTTCGACGATTCTCCGTGCTTTAGATACTCTGTAATTGAATAGTTTTTGTTTCGTTGAAAGATTTATGCCACTTTATGGTTTTAATAAATATGTTTTTAGTGGAAACGCATCATCTCCAACTAAAAATCCTCCTTTTGGAAGCAAATTACTCTCAAGATCACTACGTAATTTGCTGTTTTTGAATATCCCCAGTTTCTTCCATTAGCCCCAATATTTACATATCGAAAACAATAGTCATGATCAACCACATCCATCAAAACCACACTGTTGGAACGCTTGTAATTAAAATATTCACTTCCACAATTCGGTGGTGCTTGAATTATCACATGCTTCCCGTCTATAGCGCCGTGGCAACCAGGGAAATTCCACCTTGTTCTGAAGCCTAATTCTATTTCTTTCCATTCTCCATTGTTTTGCAGTACCTGAAACAATAATTTATTTTCATTTCACAGATTCCTGGTCCTACTAATGAAGACACAGTTTCTCAGGACATTAGCTCTGCTACATCTTCGCACCCAAACATCAACCATGAAGTATTAGCTAATACAAGCAACGACCAGCAAGCACCACCTGTAACTACGACTACCACTGGAAATACTGCGAGAGCTAAAAAGAGGACTAAAGAAATTTTTCAAGCTGTTTCTGATCTCAAAAAGTTAAATGATGGGATAAATTCTGAGAGTGAAACCGTATTTGATGTGTTCGGAAGGAGTGTTGCATTACAACTTAAGAATTTATCGGCAGAGAATGCTTTATTAGCACAAAGTAGAATCCAGAATATTTTTTTAATACTCGATTTTTAATTTATATTAGGTTTTTGGCTCTAATGTATAATTAAATTATGTTAATGCAAATAAGAGTGGGCGCTGATACCTACATTACAAGATATTAAGTTATCTTAGTTTAGGTATTAGTTGCAACTCTAAAAATGTAAATTAATGTAACTACCTTTCGGCCTATTTTATTGTAAACCTGTTTTATGTTAAACTTGAAGGTGAAATAAATAAAACATTATTATTATTCTGACAGAATTTGGGATAAAAGAACTTAGACAAAGAACTACTTCGTCTTTTTCTAATCACAGCTACCAAACGCCGTCTTCTGTATATTCAGACACGACTAATGACTATTATCAGTTTGATGAAACTTATGTGGATTCTCCGCCACAACTACCAACACCACTACATCGCAAACAATCTTTGCTGCATCATCTACTCCAGTACCTAATGTCAACGCTACGCCAGATTCTGTGAGCACTAATGACATTTTAGCAGCTGCGATGTTTGCAGCTATGGAAACAGATGGAAGAAAACAAGTTTGATTTTTATTTTTGTCTTTTTTGTACCCTTTGTTTGAAATTAATAAAAAAGTAATAAATTCACTCGTTTTATTTTTAGTATGTAAAAAAAAGTACGTACCTTTAAATAATTTTTCAAATAAGTACATATTGCATCCATGACTTCCGGTATGAGTGATGATATTGCAGCCCGAGATACTCTGTAAAAAGCCTGCAAGTAACGGTAGCTCGCGCCAGTTACCAAATAGCATAACGCTACTTGTAGTTTAGTCTTTGCAGTTACAGCTTCTCTCATGACTGTATCTTCACTTTGTATCAATAGAGTAATATTTTCTAATAATGTGTCAAAATGTTGTACATCCATTCTTAAAAGCATTCTGAATTCATCAGGATCTTCTACCTCTAATTCATTAAAAACAGTGTTTGTGGCGCCAAAACTAGATCTTCTCAACATCCATGGCCTTGTCCAAATGCGGCATTGCTCCTTTTCCAGCAGTTCATTTAAATCTTCTACTAATAGTGGAATGAGCAACTTTGTATATTTTCTAATTACCTTTTTACGATCCATCGTGTCCGAATTGTAGTCTTAATAGAACTGAACTGACTTTGCTTATTTCAAAACGTGTGTGAACTCGCTTACTACACTGTCTCGGCCGAGAAACATTTTACTGTCTCGCCGGTTTGCTCGGTACGTCTGATCAAGGCATTAGACAATTGTTTATTTCGGCCCTAATATTGAAGCAACATCACGAATTGCCTTTTAATCCCCACAACAATACGCAACGACGCAAAAATAGAGAATGTGAACATCAAAAACAGTTTCACACTGCTTTCATCAGGAAGTTCTATTGCTGTTTAGGTCATTTTTTTTTTGTATAATAAGATCAATAATATTATTACAATCTATCCCCTTAATAAACACAAATGCATAATAGAATTGGCAAGCTTCCTTCCTTCGGTCTGCCCGCTGGTTTGTGTGATTGGATTGCAGATTTCCTGAGGGATCGGTCTATCTGAGTAGTCATAGATGGCTGCTCGTCCGGACTGCTGGCTATTAATGCCGGTGTTCCTCAGGGGTCGGTGCTCTCGGCAACATTGTTTTTGCTGCATATTAACGATCTGCTAAAACCCGGTACCTTTGGGTATGCAGACGACAGCACTGTTGCCGAGAGATACGTGCCTGACGCACGAGCTAGTGGGTCTCAGGTCCGGTCTCTCCGAGAGGCTATGGTTGGGCGCTTGAACTTGTCCTTACAGGCTGTCTCAGAATGGGACGATGCCAATCTGGTCAAGTTCAATGCTGCTAAGACCCAGGCGTGTCTTTTTTCGCTAAGAGGAGCCAATTTCACCCGGCTCCATCTTTCCGAGGTGTGACCGTGCCGATAACCGACCAACTTAATCTTCTTGGTGTTACTTTGACATTTACCGTCAATTTTGGTCCCTTCATAGAGGCAAAGGCTCAAGTGGCTGCCAAAGAGTTGGGGATCCTCGCAAAGGTGAGACGGTACTTTACGCCGGAACAGCTGCTCCAACTGTATCAAGCACAAGTTCGATCGTGTATGGAGTACTGTTCTCATCTTTGGGACGGATCTGCCAGATACCAGCTTGATGCCCTTGAGTCAATTGAGAAAAGAGCCAAGAGGATCATCGGCGATGATAGGCTCGTTGAGTCAAAACTCCAAAGTCTAGAACATAGACGCCGAGTTGCTAGCCTGTCGGTTTTCTATCGGTTACATTTTGGGGAATGTGCGACGGAATTGCATAATTTGATTTCGCCAAGCCCGTTTCATCAACGAACCACAAGACCTACGGCGAAGTGCCACCGGTTCATGGTGGACATCCCATCCATACGCACAAAGCGTTTTGAGAAAACATTCATTGTGCGTACAGCTAGGGAGTGGAATTCCCTACCGGAGTCTGTGTTTCCTGATAGCTACAACCTGGGAGTCTTTAAGTCAAAAATGAATAGGTTACTTCTAGGCAAACGTGTTCCATCTTCGACCACATCTTCGCTTACCATCAGGTGTGATGGTGGTCAAACGCGTGCCTATCAATAATAATAAAAAAATGTAAAATTACTATTGAAGCTTGGTTACTAACTTTGGAATACAGGTACACTGAGGAACTTTTGGCGGTTTTACGGTAATGTAAACGTACAGATTCAATCAATTAATAAGTTATATAACATATATAGGGCAATGAAATAAAATATATACTGTAATAAAATTAAATTCAATAAAATAAAAAAGCAGGATAAAGGCATTGTTTAATTTGATTACTGATGTATTTATAAGTTAGATATGCAAACAATACACACCCTCTCACACACACACACACACACACACACACACACTACTCCCATATACAAAGAGGCCTCTCTTTGTAAAAAACAATACACACTCTCTCACACACCATTTATCTCACATTTATTTCTGTCTTGATTTTTGTGTAAAATAGTATAAGCTAGTTTAAATTCTGATATTTCGGGGAGTGGCGCCGTATGCCGAAATACAGGTCCTACTAACCTAGTTCGACAGCGGATGCTATTATAGATATTTGAAACATTGTTATCTACTAGCTAATAATTTACTACAATATGTTGTTTCTCTTAAAAATTTAACCTAAGTGTATTTTTTGGAAATAAAAAGATTATTATTATTATTTCATACGCAAGTATTCGATTTCACCGTGTATTTCTTTGATAAATGTAAAAACGGAAAATAAAAATGTGACACAGTAACTGTTGAAGTGTTGCAAAGGGCATGAAATCTATTTCTTTTGTTTTTTTTTTGTTTTTGTGTGAATATTGTGTGCCTTAACCTGGGTCAAAAAAAGATTTTTTTTTTCTTTTATTTACCCATATTTTTAACAACTCAAAAAAAACTAGGGATGACAAAGGAGTTTTATAACGTGCACGACTATTGTTTTTGTTGGTTTGTTTCTTCGACCTCACAGCTCTCTTGAGCGCTGAAGCGATTTCGATGCGGTTTTTACGGTTTGAAAGTATTTTTTTGCGACATCGCTCGTATTTATGTCGGAAGCATTAACGTTTTCTTTTTCTCAAAATTATCATTTTTACCTACATAGATTTCCAACCGATCCCGTAGCTTCCAATGGTTGCTTTGAAAAAATAAGTATACCTGCCTCTTAAAAAAAAAATAGTGATAATTTGAAATTTATTTTTATTGTACCCCCAAACCTTGGAAACCTTGCCTGCCTGTTAACTCTAAAAAAGTTATTTGCTGGATTTTAGACTTTGCTATGTGGGACTTAGGCATACTACTTATTAATTATTATAAGATGCGAAAATGGGGCGCAAAGGTACACGCAGGATTTTTCTCAAGCAGGGCAGATTTTTTTTAAAAACAAACCGTGTACAAATCAGCGTAGATATGAAAATGACGTACCCAAATTGGATTTTAACCCCTCGCAGCTATCGATTGGGCTACCCCTGCTTACTACCCATTTGAAGAAACTGAAAAACACATTTCATAATCGTACACAAGCACACTACACAAAAAAATATGTATGATGGATTTTCCGAACATGCACAAATTCATGACATAAAGATGCGGTCGTAGGTACATTGAAAATTACACAAATGAAAACAAATTACATAACAAATCATCAACAGTAATGATGAAAATTATCCTTTGCAATATCCTTTAAATCTTGTATTATACGCATGATGCACACAAACGCAAATGCGATACACTCGCGAGCGTCGCGTTCACTCACACACGTATGATAAATTGGCTTCACGATAAACGTTGCGTTTTGTATTGAACACGGAATCTGGACATTTTATAATCTAAGGTGCGTGCCTTCAACGGTTGAGTCATGCCGGTTTTGATGTAGGTACTCTTTCGGCATACTCAAATGGACTCAGACTGAGCTCGACGCCCTGGATAGGAGGGTCCGTACGCTGCTGACCGCAAACCGTATGCATCACCCATGATTATCGGTGATGGTGATGAGACTGTACATCCCGCGGAAGTGTGGAGCTTCACGGGCGCTTTTATCAGACTCTTCATGGGGCTGATGTAGATTTCCTGGCGTCTGTGGCCTGGCTACGTTTCGGTGACCTCTTCGGGGAAACTGAAGGTTTGGTCTGTGCGATTATGGACAAAGTTATCTTAACGAACCACTACCGGAGGCATATTATGAAGGACGGGACTGTTGACGTGTGTCGGGCATGCCACCGTCCGGGTGAGTCCATCAGACATAATTATTATCTCTGGTTGTTCTCGTCTAGCTAACGGCGAGTATTTGCACAGGCATAACCAAGTGGCCAGGATTATCCACCAGCAACTTGCTTTGAACTACAAACTTGTGGATTCTGACTTAAGGTACCAAGTATGTGCCAGACCCAGTTCTCTAAAATTACCATGTCACGTTGTACTGGGATCGGTCTATCATCAATGGCAGGATGTGATCAATGATAGTGGTGATAGACCGATTAGCGCGCCGCACAATGATAATCGATGTCACCATCCCACATAAAGAGAACCTCGTGACAATTGAGAAAGAGAAGCAAATCAAATGTCTTGACTTTGCACACGAGGTTGTAGATATGTGAAATGTGGACTCAGCTGTCAATGTGCCGATAGTCGTTACCGCCAATGGCCTAATGCCCAAACAAAAGCCTCAACGACGACCTGTCGAAGCTGTCGTTGCGCGGTTGGATCAAGGGCCTGATACAGAAGGCTTAATACTCCTCGATACGGCTTTCATTGTGAGGAGGTTCCTGTCTCTGGAGCCCTAACCACTGGTAGCTTGGACCCTGCTCCCGATACCGGTGGGATTTTATTTTTTATTTTTTTTATCTTTTTCGGGTTCCGAAAGTCCGAATAAAAAAACGGAACCCTTATAGGATCACTTGTGTGTCTGTCTGTCTGTCTGTCACAGCCAATTTGCTCAGAATCTGCTGGACCGATATTGTTATTTATCTGTGACCTGCTCACGGACGTGTACCCTATAAATTAATTCATAATTTTAAAATATCTAATTTTGAAGTTATTTAAGAAAATAGATGAAAAATGACCATTCCCCCCTCCCTCCCCTTATCTCCGAAACCACGGGCCCTAAAATTTTGAAAAAAATACAGAAAGAAGGTCTTTACATATAAATTACAGGCAAACTTATATGGTCCATAAAAATCCTGAACAAAATATGATTTGTTCGGAACCCGTTGTGCGCGAGTCCGACTCACTCTTGGCTGGTTTTTTTAATGAAATATTTAAAAACATATTTCTTATGCATAAACTAATAAATAAACGAGATTATAATAAACACCAAAAAAAAAACAATTATCAAAAAAAAAACTCAAAATATAATAATGATTTGGATTGGATTATGTAAAATCTTTCATTGAAAGAACACTCAATGATAAATTGATAATGTAGCTTTCACCGTTTCTGAATGTTGAAGGCAAATTTTTATCCTGGAATTATGCATGGTTCCTGCTGATAAAATGATAAGGTCAATTTATTTATGTGGTACGCAGTAGTTTCAACCTTAATTAATGTTCAATATACTGATACAGTTGTTCTATCTCACTAACGCGGGTTGGTCTTGGATGTGTGTGTTAATTCACTTGTACATTTTTAGTGTGTGTCGCTCAGTCAGCTCAGAGCATTCCGTATCATAGAAAATAGCTTACTAACACAGTAACAATGTAAATCTACACACACAAGCAATACCAACCCGCCTTCAACAAGCAGTCAAGTACTTACAACATGTAATTGTCTATTCTTATAGAAATAAACATTTGTTTTTCAGGTTATGTGTGTCACAGGAGTGATGTGACAAAGAATGGCTGTTGTGATACGGACGCTGAGTCCGCTGAAAGATACAGTTGTGAGACATGTACAGAAAACAATTGCTGTATAATATATGAATACTGTGTGTCATGTTGCTTGGATCCCAGTAAGGTACAAGACTCTTTTATTTAAATACATTTTTTGTAAGTGCTTAGTGTATTTTCGCTTGCAAATATTGAAAGTTCCTCTCAAACCCATCCATAATATTCTTCCATACTACTACTAATCCATATTATAGGTATAAATGCGAAAATAACTCTTTCTTATTGTATGTTGTTACATTTTGACGCCATTTTTTTATTTTTTTGGGGTTGGAGAAGTCATAGGATGATTCCCATCCTATGACTTCTCCCGCTCTGGGTGCAGCGGGAGAGCGTGTCAGACTCTTAGCGACTAAAACCCACCCCTGTTCCTTCCTTGCCTGAGTGCCCAGGGGATCGGTAACTCTGTTACGAATTCCCTCGGGCCTCGGACTTTTGCAATGCCTCGGACTTTTGCAATGCCTCCTCGAGTCCCAGTTGCCGGATTCTTTTCACGACTGTCGCAACGCCGCGAGTCATTACATCACAGTCACAAATCTCGGACATGGCCTCCTGGCACCACTCTGCCTCGTCATTGATGTCGGCAAGCCGGTCCGGTGATGACACCCAGGCCTGCACGATCCAGGCTTCCAGGAGTAGCTCCCAGTCCAGCTGCTACAGCGACCAACGCGGACCACACGGGGTCTGTCGGACTGGCAGGGACGAGGTCTGGGCGGAGACGTCAAACCGGATATACCGGTGACCGGAATACGTCTCCACCCCCTCCATGACGCGCCAGTCGACGACACGCGGTGACAGAACGGGGCTGGCGAACGTAATGTCCTCCGCCGATTCACCCCACATCGGCACACACGTGGGGACAGAACCCCGGTTTTGGACGACCAGGCCTGTCTCCAGAGCCCAGTCCTCCACCATCCTGCCCCGTGTGTCCGTATACCGGGAACCCCAAGCCAGGGGACTTCAATGCCAAGAACGTCTTGGCATTGAAGTCTCCGAGGACGAGCACAGGGATGGAACGGTACCCGACGACGACGGTGGCGTTGGCGGAGGGCTTGGCCCTACCCCTGACCTTGGCGGATGGAGCGCAGAACCTGCTCACAGCCCGGTGATCGGCTGGCTTGCCTGCTGCCGTACATGCGATGCAGTGCGGCGCGGCGTTACAAGAGCCGGCTTTGTGACCGAGCTGACCACAGCGGAAGCAGTGGTCACTGCGGTCCACCTCCGAGGTGCACTCACCCGCTACATGGTCGCAGCGGAAACACCTCAGAGGCCTGGGTTCCAGCAGCTTGACCTGCGCTAAAACCCGGCCCACCAATAGCCTTCGGCCCTCCGCGGTGATTTTTCTGGCCGCTGACCAGGTCACCGAATTGGCTTGCAACCCCGTGAGGTCAGGATGAATGGTGCCCGATCTCACCTACTCGGTAGGGCGGGACCCTTCAGACCTGGCAACAGCGGCCACCACCTCACCCTCCGTCACGGAGTCGTCCAGGCCCATAATGCGCATATCAGCGCATTTGGTGGGCCTGGACACTCGGACCTCGTCCACTAATAAACCCTTGATCCGTTCGGCCAGGGCGTCAGCGGCTGGGCCGCTGGAGGCGCCGGGGACCTCCAGCATCCAGGCTCCAGTCTTGGTGATATTCACCCGGACGCCGTCGGCACACCCCACCTCCTCGAGGCTCACCGCCGCCTTTGTTTTTGGCGAGCACGCTGCGGTAGGTCACGCCCTTCTTTACCGCCTCCGGCTGTAGTGTGATCACTACAGCTGCGGACTTCGGGGCGCGGAGCCTAGCCGCGGCGGCTCGCTGTTTCTGCCACTTCCGCTTCTCCCTCCGTTTGGCCGCCCTTGCAGCCTTGCCCGCCTTCCTGTTCTCCCCGGCCACTTGCCATTCGGCGTCGACCGTAGGATGTTCAGGAGGTGGAATAGGCTGAGGAGGCCGACTTGGCTGGGACCCTCGAAACCTGTGCCGCACCACCCGGCTTTTGCTGCGCCTTCGGCGCCTTCGACGTCACTGACCCCGCCGGCTTCAGCACAGCTCCGCGGTTGGCCTGTCCCGTCGAACCCGGTTTGGGCGCAGCAGCCGCGATGGCGGCAAATGAGGCTGGCTGGCTCGCCGCTAGCAGGGGGCGCAGAACAATGACCTCCAGAGCGGAGAACCGACTCTGGAAGCCAGCCAGCTCCTGCCTCATCAGGTTAAGAATCTGGTTCTCCGCTGGCAGGGGCTGGCTTTGCCCATGCTGGCGTTCCACCCGTGGCTCCTCTCGGGGGCCGGCTCCTCGGAGCGCGGCCAGGTCTGCCCGAGCTTTTCATTATCCTTAATGAGCACGGACGGTGAGGAGTGGTGCTGCGTCGGAGTACGCCGCCGACATTGTCGACTTTGCCGACTTTGTTCCGAATTTCTTCGTCTGACTGCGGCTTGTAAACTAAAATTGATCATCTCCTCAAAGGAAGGAGATGATCCTTCGGCAAGCGGAAAACAAAAGTTGCCCCCCCTCCCCCCAGAATACGATCGCGTACGATAGCGTGACGCTTCCGTGCGGACTCCCCTGGTACCGCCCTGGGTAGTCTTGACTTTTGTCTTTTTGTCCATGTTTTGCTTTTCCTTTTAAGGGTGTGGTCTCTCTCCTCTCTTTTCTCCTTACGGGCCCCCCCAGTTTCGTTGCCAACCCCACGGTCACATCTGATGAGCAGATGCGTACCAGAGAGCAGCGACGAAAATTCCCCCCAAGTTCCACGCCGCTAGTAGACTCGAACCACTTGTTCAAGTCTCCCAGTGGCGCGGCTCTCTTGTGAGGCGCTAACGACTGGAGCCCCTTCAGCCATTCATCCCATCGCCATGCCTCAAGCTTAGGATTAGGTGGTTGGTCGCATCCACTGTCAATCGACAATGATCTACTGACAATGGACGCGACCCCGCGTGTGTTCCCCTTGGACCTTTGGGGGCTTTCCGGCATGAGTGACTCACTCATGCCGGAAAGCCCCAAGATCACCGAGACCCACAAGCCCCACCACGACGGCAACGTGGAAACACTCGGTGGGGTACGTTTTGACGCCTAAGCCGCAGAACCAGTTTTGATTAAATTTGGCACAGACAAACGAGTAGATGGGACTTTAACGGCATAGGATACTTTTATCTCGAGAGTCTTCCCTTGGCATAATTTCCGACTTTCACGAAAGCGAAGCCGCTGGCCGAGGCTAACTCTAATAATCAGTGGTCGGAGTAGGTAGATTGAATTTACGTACTTGCATCATGAATAGTCATAGAAATCATAACATGGATAAGCCTTTTTTCCGGGATTTCATTTTGGTACTCACGGGATTCAATCAAATATTGTGAATGTAAAGATTTTTAAACTACATTTAAAATTTATAGAATGCGATAGTTAAACGTTTAAAATTGTTTTTTTTTTCTTATTTATCAAGTAATAAAGTGAATCTTACTTTTGTGCGTCCATTCGAAACTTACAAATGACTAATTTAGTAGTTATTTCTTGCAACTTTCTTATCTGCTGCTTGTAATTATTATATATTATGTTCTTGAATAAATAAATAAAAATAACTTTTTATACTCCTTAATATTTTTTCGCATTCAGTTTTCTTCTTTCCGCCACCCGCTGTCGTTGACTACCGTTGTCAGTAGGATAGCGGAGAGGCAAGTCCCATCTTTCGTCGCACGCACGCACATGTAACTATTATTAGTAGAATCCCACTTTATGTTTGCAACGTTTTTACTCAAGTTTAGCCATGCCATAGTTTTTTTTTATTATAGAAGGCCGATCACATATTCTATTAAAAAGACAGCAAAAAGGTTAAACATTCCTTATTCATATTGATATATTCTTCATCGTATACATTAAAATATTTGAAATTCCTAAAAAATCTTAATTATTACAAAATGCCGTAATCCCGGAGGCATATCCATATTAATATATACGTGCCAGTTCATTGACCCCAAATCAATCTACTTACTACGACCACTGCTAATAATATTATAAATGTGAAAGTTTGTGAGGACATATGATTATTACTCTTTCACGCAAAAACTATTGAACGGATCAGGAAGAAATTTGGCACAGAGACAGGTTATAGTCTGGAATAGCACATAGGCTATAATATATAATATTTATAGATATAGTGGGGGAAGTACTAATTCCACGCGGGCTGACTGAAACTAGTATAAAATAATTGTACTATATTTAGTCTCATGAAGGCATTACTTAAAAGTAGGAGACAAGGGATGGACTCACTGGGACCGAAATCGGCTGGATGGCATCAACATCATAGGTACTTATATGGATGGTTTATACTAGACCGCGGTTCGATCTAGACGGCGCAGGCGCATGGCGTAGTACGGACTGCTTCAAATAAAACTTGTGAAATTTTGAATATACCTCTCTTACGTGGCATGTCTTGTGCCCGCCACGGTCTAGCATAAATCTTCCATAAGGCCACCATCTCGTCAGTCACATGACCGTTGTCTCCGATCAGTCGGATTGTGTGTGAACTGAGATGTGCCGGTGAAAGTTTGTGAGGACATATGATTATTACTCTTTCACGCAAAAACTATTGAACGGATCAGGAAGAAATTTGGCACAGAGACAGGTTATAGTCTGGAATAGCACATAGGCTATAATATATAATATTTATAGATATAGTGGGGGAAGTACTAATTCCACGCGGGCTGACTGAAACTAGTATAAAATAATTGTACTATATTTAGTCTCATGAAGGCATTACTTAAAAGTAGGAGACAAGGGATGGACTCACTGGGACCGAAATCGGCTGGATGGCATCAACATCATAGGTACTTATATGGATGGTTTATACTAGACCGCGGTTCGATCTAGACGGCGCAGGCGCATGGCGTAGTACGGACTGCTTCAAATAAAAGTTGTGAAATTTTGAATATACCTCTCTTACGTGGCATGTCTTGTGCCCGCCACGGTCTAGCATAAATCTTCCATAAGGCCACCATCTCGTCAGTCACATGACCGTTGTCTCCGATCAGTCGGATTGTGTGTGAACTGAGATGTGCCGGTCGTGACATGACTAACGTGAGGCCGATGTCCTATGCATAAGCATAATCAGTCAATAATGTTCCCACTACTGGGACTCAGGCCTCCTCTCTGTGATAGGGTGTGGGCCGTAATCCTCCACGCGGGCCCAATGTGTGTTGGTGGATGTCTCATGTCTTCGAAGTTTTGATTATATGACATCCCAGTTTCCTCACGGTCCTTCACCGTTTTGAGAGCATCATGTAAAGAGGAGGGATGAAATACATGTAAGTAAAAGAGTTATGAATATAGATGTGGATGGATGGAGAGGGAGAGGGAGGCCAAAGAAAGGATGGATGGACTGTGTGAGGAGTGATATGAAAGAAAAGGGAGTTAGTGATAGCGTGACGGCTGACAGAACAGAATGGAAGAAAAAAACGTGTTGCGCCGACCCCAAGTAACATGGGATAAGGGCAGGAAGATGATGGGGGATGAAATAATTAACACAAAGCAAAGCGCCTGTTTGAGTTTGAATCCACGACCTAGAACTTGTAGGTTGCTACCGTTACCACTGGTCTACCACTTGCACTGCTGCCATGATGCCCTATGACTTCTACGAAATTCAATTGTAATAAAAATAACTCGTTACTAACTTTATTTTCATCTGTTTACAGAGGGATATGCTAGAAGTAGTGCTATCTAAACTCTCGACGGAGAAGAATGTGCTGTTCCGTTCATTGAGTGACGATTACGAACTGTGCTTAACGAAATGTCGCACGAGTTCCCATAGTGTTCTCCATGAGAACTCTTATAAGGACCCTATCAATAAGCATTGCTTCGGTGACGAGTTGCCGAGATCCAGAACACCGGACTAGTGAAAATTAATATTTATACCTAGCTTAAGTTAGTATTTTTTTACATTTATATTTCATTTGAAATATAGCTAGGATATGATAAGTATGTCTTAATAATATTTTTGTGCACGGTCAGTTTATGAAATTCTATTAAAACTAATGAAATTATCAGAATGATTTGTCTGAAAGAGAGATTCTATTTGAATCAAAATTTGTGTCACAAAAAGTGTTCATCTTTATCTGTTAAACTAAATGCCAGTGAACAAGAACACCAATATAATATAGGTAATAGAGTATGATCCTAGAGCCGCCAAACATATATTCAGATTAACGTGTGGGATTGAGTAATGTTAGAATGTACTTTGAACGTATGCATACCTGCTAGCTTGTGCCTAAGGCCAATTTACCGGTAGAAGGTGCTAAAGTTACTTTATTCACTTTTGAAGTCTGAGTGTTGATTTTTGTGTCTGTCTTACAGAATATTGTTCACTAATGAACAATTAAAAAACTTTTTTACAAAAAATACAACCAACTTCCAAAAAAGAACCACTTAAAATTGAAAAATATCTTCAATTTCGGCAGTCGGTGTTTGTATTTTACTTCTTCGTTAATTGACACTGACTTCGACTTCACCGATTTCGATAAAATTTATATGGGACCAACTCTTTCGGATAAAAAAAAAGAATTTTGAAAATCGGTCCACAACTGACAGAAAAATCGGTGGACATAAATAAAATTTAAAAAAAAACACATACAGTTGAACATAGGACTTCCTCCTTTTTGCGAAGTCGGTTAAAAATAATATTTTGACGTCCAGTTAGTAATAAAATAATAGCCTCAGAGCCGTGATTTGGGAGAGTGCAAAACACCCTCTTTGACTATTAAAATATGATCTACAAACAAACAAAATAAAAATATAAATGATCTTCGGCCCAAGCTAACATGTGTGTGTAGGTTCAAAGTACTCATACTAAAACTACTCAATCAGACACTTTTTGTTAATCAGAATATAAGTCATGTCTGGCGGCTCTGTGATCTTGGACTATAAAGATGTGACGCCAAGTCACAAAAGATTTTAAAAGTAATAATATTAAATATTACTAATTATGAAATTATCCATTGTGTACTTATACTTTATTAAAGAGCTCTTTTACGAAAGGACTTTCACAGATTATTTTAAGTGTCAGACCCGGCGTTTTATAAATAAGCCAGAATAGGTCAGACAGCAGCCATATGATCGAGCATAATATAATTCTTTTATTACTATTATAAACTTTTACTACTATTCTATTATAAACTTTGAGCGCAAACATGCTCGAACACACGCCTCAGAAGATCTCTTGCACGCTATTTTTAACTCTATAATTGTTGTAATTAAGTAATTTTTTACATTTAGTTTTATTGTCTCACTGCTGAGTAAAGACCCCCGACACTTTTCCAATGTTAATTATACAAGGTACTGGCAATACTCATCATTATGAACAAAATCAACTTCCATACCTTTTTTTTTTTTTGGAGGGTTGGAAATCATCCAATGACTTCTCCCGCTTTGGGTTGAGCGGGACAGACTCTAACTGACTAAAACCCACCTCCTTTTCTGTCTGAGTGCCCAGGGGTGCGGTAACTCATTTTCAGAATTTATCCGCTACCCCTAGGCATGCAGGCACCGGCCACGATGGGCCTCGTCAGTGGTGGCTGACAATCATCTCTTTAAGGCGCGCGTGGAACACTACGCGCCGTCGACTCACGGATCTGGTGCTGATCGGACGGCGAGCTACCCACTGCTCGCCGTCCGCAGGCCCGGGTCTACGGTGGCCGGAGATCGTCTCGCGACGTCTTACGCCCAGTACGCCCAGTACCTCTCCTGCGGTGGTAGCGGCCGGGGCCATGAGGGCCACTCCGTTGAGCTTCCCTCACGCGTCCCACCTCCGCCTTCGCGAGCATTACTGCTTCGCAGAAGGCGGAGACTGCTTCCCATTCCCTCGCTCCGTACCACGGGCGCGAGAGATCGCCGCCACCTACCGCATCCACGAGGACACGGCGGTGCTCCGCCCAAGCGGGGCAGACCTCCACCGTGTCCTCTGGGCGATCCGCGCAGTGGCGACACCCGGGCGTTTCCTCCCGCCCGATCTGATGCAGGAAACTGCTCCATACTTTTATGTTTCCATAACTCGACAAAATGTACCTACTCTTTTCTTTTCGCGATTTCTGGGTTTGGGTCCCATAGTAAAAGTTGTTAATAATGATGATATCGTCCGCACCTTGTATAATAAACAATAAACTGCTCGAGCATATTGCAGGCTGTTACTCGTATGTCTACCTGACACTGAGACGGACGTATTAAGTAAATTAAATAAATAAAAATTTTACTACCTACCGAAAATATCAAGAATGTAACTATTTTCTAAACACAACTCGGTGTGCGGTCAACAACAACAAGTCAGTCTGAAACGAACTTCCTTTCTATTATTTGCCAAATACTAGAAGACTAATGAAATTGTTAAGATTTTTAGGAAAACTACTCGTAATTATTTAAATTGTTATTACACTGGACAGGACAGTTAGTGGTTTAAGATCCGATGTTATAAAATTATCAAGTGTTATTTACGGTTGATGTGGCCGTTTTGTAAAGTATTAATGGCATTATGGTTCCGTTGCTAAAAAAGGATGATGCTATCGGTCAGGTATAGCTCTGTCCCTTTCTCGCATTGTAATCATGCTGGCATTAAAACGTCAATGACGTTTTTAATGGTGCTGATTCCGTTGAACAACTGAGCATAAAGCTTATTTACACGAAGAGATTTTCTTGTATATGAATAGGCGATCATCGAAATAAAATATAAAAGATCTCAAAAAGATCTCTTGGAAATATTTAAATATCGTATTTGAGTTTTGATGAACATACGAGAGTGAAAAGTCCGGCGAGACTCGTATGAATATTCTTGTCACATGAAGAAACACCACGACCTCTCGTGTAAATGAGCATTTTGATATTAGCGACGCGCAGTGCAGCAAGGTTTTCACTGGCATACAAATATCAACCTAATGTTAGTCCAAGTAAAGCTGAAAATAAACAAACCTTCATTAGTTCGAGAAAGCACCAAAGCGGACGTATGATAACGGCCGGATGATAGTTTATTTTATTTTAAGAGGTGCAGAGTTGTTTTTTTTTTGCAGCGAAAACCTCAGCATTTCAGTTCGATAATCTCGTATTTATTTTAGTTGGCGCACACGGAATCCGGACTATATTCAATGTTTGCTATGCCTATAGCAATGATTAAATATGGTCACACGAATGTTTGCCGGCAACCACTTTTCGCCCTTATCTGAGAAGTAATAAGGTTGAAAATTGGTCGACCAGGAATTTCCAAAATTAATGTTTTGCATGTTTAACATTGGAATAGGTTTTTTATTATGGGACATAGTTCTGGACCCTATGCCTCGTTTACATGAATATGATGCCATATTCAATAGTTACCTGATTCAGCAATGTTTAAAATATTGTGAGGAGGCTATCCTGAATAACAGATATTTTTAACACATTTCCATGTTTTATTTATAACTAGCGACCTGCCCCAGCTTCGCACGGGTAAATTATACACCTCAACCTTCCTCATTAATCACTGTCTATTGGTCAAAACCGCATGAAAATCCGTTAAATAGTTTTTGAGTTAATCGCGAACATACAAACAGACAGACACGGCGGGGGACTTTGTTTTATAATATGCAGTGATCTTAACATCTAAAAAAATATGTAGAACTATCATCTCAAGTGAGAAAAAGTAATAAGAATGACTTTGTACCAGATGGTATACCATTGCCTCATATTTTTGAAAAAATCGTCGGTTCCTCAGTATAAATAACACGCAATGAGTGTTTATTGAATTGTCAAATTAAAGAAAAGAGAAAGAACGAAGACTTATACTAAAAAAAAAGTGACAAACATAAAAAATTAATACAGCGTGTGCCTCACGGCTGCGCCAAAAAGGTTCATTTCAGCAATATTGCCAGACAGCTGCTGAGTGACGCTGGTCTTCCAATGAACCTTTGAGCGACGACGACGGAGCAAATCGTTTCAACATAATGTTATATACAATAAACAAATATTAATACTTGTGATAAAATGAGTAAATGTGAAAATATTTATATCTGTATATAGCTTAAGAAAGCTATTAGCCTAAGAAAGTTCATAAGCTCAGATAAAAAAATTAAAAGTATTGGTACAGAAAGTTCCTATTATTGTTAATTTGTTGTTTAGTATTTGTAGCTTTTTCGAGAAAGGTAGGTTACAAAATAAAACATTGCAGGGAGGCAAAGAAGAAACGTTAAAAAAAAGAGATTCAACTGCTAAACGTGTAATTCTACGTATTGTAGGCATTTTAAATGATTGTGTGACCATATCCAGCTTCCGTTGCGTATCTATCAGGTACTGTCGTAAAAGCACTGAAGGTATGGATGGAGCCCAGTACTCCAATGGTAAGTGGAATGATAATCCAGACCTTAGAAGCAGCGTATCGGAAACTGCCGTCCTATGAGTCTGTGTCGAGAGTTGTTGCGCACAAAACCTGGGCGCGCATTCCCGTCTACTAGCCATCCAACTGAGCTTGTACAAATACCTCGGTTTCATCGTCTTAATCACGCCAAAAAGAAGACAGGCTAAATGTAACTTTCGCCGCGATATAATTTTTAGCCGACTTCGAAAAAGGAGGAGGTTCTATGTTCGACTGGTATGTATGTCCACCAATTTCTCGGTCAGTTGTGGACCGATTTTCAAAATTCTTTTTATCCGAAAGAATATACTCCCGAGGTCGTCCCATATAAATTTTATCGAAATTGCTTCAGTGCTTTTAAAAAAAAACTGAACAAAAACGAATAATATGTACTTATACATAGATGACGTTTTGGTTTCCTCCAATTACGAGTACCTATGTTTAAATTCCACGTTCCATGTTATTAGGCCTTTGAGTTCTGGGGTACCTTTAACAAATAAAAAGTGAAAAATAAAAAACTTCTGACATCTTCATATTTGACTGTTTTAGCATGTAGATATTCAGTACTTCTTATTTGTATCTTCTGTTTATTAATTAGTTAGTATTTTTATGCACCTTCATAATATCTATCTAATGTTTGTATATAAAAGTATATATATTTTTTACTACAACTTGTTTCACTTAGTTCGTAGCTGTTACCTTCAAATGATCCGTCACAGACCTTTGAAAGGTTCATTTGAAAACCAGCGTCAGGTGGCTCCAACCCGTTTGACATTATCGCTGAAATGGACATTTTTAGCGCAGTCGTGAGGCATACACTTTGTTTGTTATAATGTATTTTTTTCTTTACTGTTATTTCTATGTACCGTGCATGTTTTGTGTACTCTTGCTGAATAAATTTTATTCTATTCTATTCTAAACTTTTTTACAAAAAAAACCAACCGACTTCCAAAACAGAAAATACACTAAAAATTTAAAAATAACTAAAATTTCGGAAGTCGGTGTCAAATAAGGAAGAAATAATTTGTATTTTATTTCTTCGTTATTTGACACCGACTTCCGAAATTAAAGTTATTTTTTAATTTTTAGTGTATTTTCTTTTTTGGAACTCGGTTGTTATTTTAAGAAAAGGGGTGACATGACTTTTAGGGGGAACTGAGTTCCAGAAACGAGTACATGCATTTTGGACTCTGTCTATGTCTTTAATTACCTCTAAATAATAAATAATTTAAAAAGGACGGATTTCTACTAGGCAAGGCAAGGGAAATTGGTGAAGGATACAAGTTTTTCTATTGTGGAAGTGACGGTAAAAGAAATGGCGTGGGAATAGTATTAGATAGTAAATTGAAAGAAAGCGCGATGGAGGTTAAAAGGATTAATGATGGATTGATAGTTGTGAAAGTTATGATGGACAATGTGGTGCTGAATATAGTTAGTGCGGGTTGAACGACATTGGTCAAGTCTGATATTCGTCAAACTTGATATAGATCAAAGCTATTCGTCAAATCGTTTGTTTGTCCAATTATGAATTTTGCCAAATACGCTATTGGTCAAGTAATTTAAGTACATTATTAACTGTAAAAATGAAAGTTTTTACCTACTTGCGGATAAATTCGCAAGGTCGCGTATAAATTCGTAAGGTCGCGGATAAATTATAAACAGAGTTAACGCGCCACTGGGCACTCAGGCAAGGAAGGAACAGGGGTGGGGTTTAGTCAGTAAAAGTCTGACACGCCCTTTCGCTCCACGCAGAGCGGGAGAAGTCATAGGATGATTTCCCACTTAAAAAAAAGGTACCTCATGATATTTTTTTATTAGCTCATTTATTTAATTCATATTTATTTTGCAAGCGTGCTCCGTCTTCGACCGCATCATCACTTACCATCAGGTGAGATAGTGAAGTGAAACAAGGTATGGCCATGACCAGAACTGGGATGGAGAAGTTAAGGAAAGTGTGGAGGAATCGCAACATTACCAAAGCCACCAAAATCAGGCTCATATTACGAACATTTGTATTTCCCATTTTTCTTTATGCGGCCGAGACGTGGACAGTGCGTGAGTTGGAAAAGGGGAAGATAAATGCTCTGGAGGTGTGGTGCTGGAGAAAGATGCTCGGAATATCGTGGACGGATATCCGAACAAACGTGTCTATACTCCAGGAACTCGGCATCACGCAGCGTTTGTCGGCCGTAGTACAGTCGCGCATTTTTTATGAAAGAGTACATGGAGGATGGGGTTTTGGAGGTCTCAATAACGAGGGTGTTTCGGACGAGAGGGACGCGTCCAGTGTCCGCAGTCGTCCTGGGACAATCTCCCACTTGGTTGACGTACGCTCCTTATTTCCGTGTGCTGGTAACGCACGTCCCACGCATCCCTGAATGCGTATTTGGGTGAGTGCAGCGCGGTCCAGTTGGCACCTCAGGAGAGAGACGGGTAGCCGGGAGGAGGCAAACAAATAAAACACTTCTTCCTGTTTATTCTTGATCCGCAGGTTTCGGCTTCCTTTTTCTTCTAGTTGTTGCCTCTTCGACGGCTGTGTTGCTACTGACTGAGCCGGCAATCGACCCGTCTTTTATATGGCCCTACATTACCTCAAAGACGCCATACGTATTTTGGACCCAATTTGCGTGTCATTTTTACTTTGAGCCGAAACCTTTGGAGCCTTTATTTATTGTTTTTTCATAAAAAACCCTTACATATTATATGTCCTTACATTCCTTAGACCTTATTCTACAATATACAACAATAACATTTTACATAACTTTAAGTAATAAAAAAATCCTAGAACAAAAACTACAAAAATTCTAATATGACAAATTTTCATTATGAACTTTTCCTTATAATTTTGAAACTAGACGTCCGATCGACTTAATTCTTTTTGAGCGATTGTTTTTACGTCAAAACCTTTCATTTGACACCAATTTCGTGACAATATCTCCATAAACAAAAAAGGTGATTTTCAAGTTACGTAATTATATACAGTACAAAATTTTACTTAAAAAATCCTTTGAAATTCCTACACATACAGCGTTAATATGTTCTTATGTTACTTATTACACACTAATTAACTTAATCATACTAATTAGAAAACAATTATCACTATTATACTCAAATCCAATTAGTTATCATAATGTTCGAGACGCACGATTGGTTAAAAACTTATTTTTTCCTACCACTACTTACACTATGGTGCTCAGATAGGGTCTCGTCGCCGACAAGTACATTAGAGCACGGGGTTTCATCTCGAACAAAGAAAATTTAGTTCAAATAAATCTCAACAGATGGCGCAATATGTATTGTATCGATTTCTTATTGAAGTTTAAGTAATATTAGTTTTTTGAAAATAAATATGGTAAAAACTGTATTTCCTTATTTAACAGACTGCCTTAATCATAGAATTGTGGAATAATTGGCTTGTAATTCAAATTTAGACGATTAGTGGAACGAATCCATAGACATCTTTACTTCTTGTACCAATAGATGGCGCTGTTTGAAGTTTTAGCGTTTATTAATTCGCCCCTTTAAAATTTGAATACTGACACATTTTGATACAGTAAAACTGCTATGAAGTGCCAAAAATACTATAAAATAATTCCTCAATGTGTGAGAAAATATTGGTAAGACTAAGTAAATTCATTCAGCTTGCAAGCCGTCGCTGCTAACACCATCTAGCGAGGTGTAGAGGACGGACCTGAACGAAGAAAAAAAGTTACTTGTGCCAGACGAAAACCCGTAGTTACGGCGGTACCGTTTCTTTGTATGGGATGAGGCATCTGTACGCTAGTATTATATTATCTGTGATTAGAGGTAGTTTAAAAGTGGCGCCAGTCACCGAAAAGTTGAAAGAGAACAACTTATCTTGGTATGGTCATGTGAAGAGGAGGGATGAAACACATGTAACTAAAAGAGTTAGGAATATAAATTTGGATGGATGGAGAGGGAGAGAAAGGCCAAAGAAAGTATGGATAGATTGTGTGAGGAGTGATATGGAAGAAAAGAAAGTTAGTGATAGCGTGACGGCTGACAGGACAGAATGGAAGAAAAAACGTGGTGCGCCGACCCCAAGTAACATGGGATAAGGACAGGAAGATTTTATTTTATTTTATTTTATTTATATTAGGAAAACTTACAGCTAGACAGATACAGTAAGTAATAGTCTTAACAAAATATGGCCAATTACAAGTTTCCACATGTAGTATATACATATATCATATGAAACAGAAATATGATTATTTACGCTCGAAGAAGCTATTGGATATTTTTTTTTTCAGTTTAGCAACACTAGTGTTGAAAATGTCGATATCAGCTTCCCGGCAGGTTGCGTTGTACATACGACTCGCTCTCACCATGTACGAGTTCCGTCTGTATGTAGTAGTTACCACTGGGGTATGCAATATATGAAGTCTACGTAAGAACACAGATGGCACTCGCAGCCCGATTTTGTGTAACAACTCTGTAACACCAGTTGTTCCATTGGCTATTTTAAAGAGAAACACAAGATCTGATATTTTCCGCCTTTCGTAAAGTGGAAGGATATGAAATTTTTTGCAACGTTGGGTGTAATTCGTTAAAAACGTTTTAGACCGATATTGAATGTGCCTGAGAAACCTTTTTTGTATGCTCTCAATACGATTTATGTAAACATTATAATTGGGGTTCCAGACTTGAGAGGCATACTCCAGATGACTACGAACAAAAGAACAGTATAATATTTTAATAGTCTTTATATTCTTGAACTCCGAGGACACTCGGAGAATGAAACCAAGTGCTTTTGACGCTTTCTTGACTATATTGTCTATGTGTACATCAAAGAGCAGCTTAGCGTCAAAGGTAACTCCCAGATCCCTGATAGTGTTTACCCTATTTAGTGCTGTATCCAAAAGCATGTAGTTATGGACGATCGGGATAGGTTTCCGCGTAAAGGAGCATACATAACACTTGGAGACATTCAAGTCCAACTTATTATTAACACAATAGCCGTGAAAATTATTAAGGTCTTCCTGTAATAGATGAGCATCTGCCAAGGTATTTATTTGTCTCATTATCTTCATGTCATCAGCATATAGTAGCAATTTTGAATACCGGAAATAAGAAGAGATATCGTTGATAAAAATATTAAACAACAGTGGCCCGAGCAAGGATCCTTGGGGAACCCCCGATGGGACATTCATAGGTTTGGAGCAGTATCCATTCAGAACTACAGTCTGACATCTGTTCTCCACATAGGACTTGAACCACCGGAAAAGATCACCCCTGATGCCCACCAATAAAAGTTTACGCAACAGGATCACGTGATCTATTCGATCAAAACATTTACTGTAGTCGGTATATATAACATCGACTTGGGACCTTTGTGACATACACTCGGAGAGGTAATCGCTACAGACAGTGAGATTAGATGAGGTCGACCGACCCCTCACGAAACCGTGCTGGCTTTCATCAAAACTGTGCTTGATTGCCGAATAAACCTGTGTATGCACAATTTTCTCCAGTATTTTAGCAAACACACACAGCTTCGAAATAGGTCGGTAATTCTCGACCAATGTCCTTGACCCTTTTTTATGTATCGGTGTTATATATGCCGACTTCCATATCTTAGGCACCACGCCAGTAGCAAGCGACTTTTCAAACAGGATGGAAAGAGGCACCGAAAGATCCTTGGCGCAGTTAACGATAAATATGGGTGAAATATCATCAGGCCCCGCAGATTTGTTTAGATCCACTCGTTTTAGCAGCCTACATACCTCACTTAGCCGAATTTCCACTTGACTTATATCGTGCATGTTATCAATGGGTTCTTCGGCCATATTATAAGCCGAAGACTGACTGTTGGCATCACTAGTATCGTCAAGAAAGTTAGAGTGAAAACAGTTACCGAACATATCACAAATTACGTCACCATCACTGGACGTTTCCTGGCCAAATTGCATCACTGAAGGGTAAGAACAAGATTGTATTTTGGACTTGACGTACCTCCAAAAGGCCCGTGGATGCGACGCGTATGTTAGATTCTATTTTACATATCTCGCTCCAGGTCTTTAGCCCGTTGACGGAGCAAAATGAAAGACTGATAGTCAGATAAGTTCCCGTACTTCTTAAATTTTGTGTGAAATTTGGCTTTTTCTTTTAAGATTTTTATCAACGGACTTTTGTACCAGGGAGGGTATTTTGATTTTGGGACGACAGTTTTTGTCGGTATATACATGGAATGTAGCCTCTTTATTACTCCATAAAAGTATGCTACCGCTTCTTCCATCGATCTACTACTGAACTCCGACTGCCAGTCCACACGATTTAACTCGCCTTTTATATTTTCGTAATCAGCAGACTTTATAAAAATTTTACGTAGGACCGACCTGGTAGTCGATGGAGTTCAACGAATTCCGCGGTAATACATAAGACTCTGTGATGAGGATCTGCAGGCACTAGTGGATCATCACATGAGCTGACGATAACTTCATCATTAGAAAGAACCAAATCGAGTATTCTACCATTGATGTTCAAGTGACTATTATATTGCATTAAATTACATTTAGTAAGATTACCAATTAAAGTAGTCTGAACATTACCATGAACATTTGTAGGGTATAATGATTTTCCGTCGCCAGCCCGCTGCCATATAATGTCAGGTTGATTGAAGTCGCCTAAAACAATAAACTTATCGGACGGACGAATGAGGGTAATTTCAAGTAAGTTGTCCGATAAGTTGCTTAGTTGAGTCGTTAAAGAATTTCCGAGATTCTCACAGCAAACATACACTACACAAATGTGCATTCTGTAAGCTACTCTGGGTTTTTTTATGATGCAGCGTCAACGTAACCCATAAATCCTCTGCAGACGAGCACCATTCGCGGCAGGTGTCAGCGGCAAGTTCACGCTTAACTGCAATTAAAACCCTTCCTCCCATTGTTTGGCTAGTATGAGTGTAGTCTCGGTCACGTCTCCACACAAGATACCGGTCATCAAACAATTCCGAGTCAGATATGCCATCCATTAACCATGTCTCAGTTAAACAAATAACATCAAAATCATTACTGCACATATTCCTAAAGAAAACAGCTGTCTTTGTCCGTAGCCCCCGTACGTTCTGATAGTAAATATTAATAGGCGCCATAGTAATCATTGAAAGGTTTATTATTTAATTCAATAGATAAAAATATATAAAGCACATTCAAATTACGGTAACAGGACATGTAGAATAAGTTGCAAAAAAAACAGGTGTAAAGTAGTGAGTTTAAATAAATAGAAGATAAACAAGTTTCGACCAAGTAGCAAAACGCAACTTTAGTAGACAGTAAATAAAGTTTACAATCATAACAGCAATGATTTACAAACCAGTTGTCACCGAGCGAGCAGCGAACAAAAGCGAATGCGTATAAAAAACAGTTACCTGTGTTTCTCAAACTTAACGAATCGATATAAGTAAACAAGACACCAGAAAGCCGCATCGACATTGTCAACATAAAAACTTTTTGATATCTCGTTCTGTCTTGATGTGATGTTTAGGAGAAGTGGGGTTTTTACGTAAAAATATTTTGCAACCAGTAACCCACACAAATTCAAATCCACGCTCCTTGGCTCGAGCTTTAGTTTTGTTCAGAAGAATTTTGTTTTCTAGTGTAAGATGGTCGTTGACATAGATCTTGCTGTCACCTTGAAGTCCCAAAATGTGTTTAGGTTTTTGTATTTTCTTGCGGCAGCCACAAAATCATTCCTCATGTAACCATTGTGCACGGCACAAATAATATTTTTATTTTGTCTATCATTACGCGTGGGTACCCTAGCTATGTAATTGATCTGCTCCTTAGGGATATGACAGTTGATGGTCTCTCCAATCTTGGCCACTACAGTGAACAGGTTTTCGTTGTTTGACATCGGCACACCCTTAATCTCGATGTTGTTTATACGGGACCTTTGCTCATTCTCACGTTGCTGCTCCTCTAACTTAAATATACGATCTTGTAAGGTGGAAAGCTCTTCTTTGATCTTTTTCATTGATTCGGCTTCCTTCTCCAGGATCGACACCCTACCAGTCAACGCTTTGATTTGGTCACAGGCAAACTCAAAAGAGTGCTTCACTTCTGAGAATTCAACCCTTATAGTCTTCAAGTCCTCGAGCTCACCCTGGATGGCCTTCACAGTCTCAACTAAAGCCGGCAGCGACTCCATTTGGGCCGACAGCCGCTTCAACTCCAGTAAAATGGTCTCATAGTCCGCTGGAACTGGTGATGTAACTTTAATGCTGGGACTGGCTGTCACCGGTGCTTTGCAGCTGGCACATTTCCATGTGTGTTTGCGGTCACCGAGCCTACTATATCCGCGCTCCGTTATACCCGAGCAAGGAAAGTCGAATTGCCCTTGACATACGGAGCAAGTTACGCCGTCCACGGCTTCATTCCCGCAACGTCTGCATTTAAACATTTTTGAGTAGACTGACTAAGTAGTTTGAGAACTTTGAGAAACGCTGACCGTAGGCCGTAGGCAGAGTAGCGACAGTTGTACGCGCGCGAACGGTTTGCTGTCTACCGTCAGACTCAAGATGATGATGATGACGGATTTCGACTAGCTGCTCACAAAGTTTTTCAAACAAGAATGGTCTCATTTTTACCCGACTTCCAAAAGGAGGTGGTTCTCAATTTGTCTATATGTTTTTTTTTGTATGTTATCAAAATCTATTCACAAGTGGCGATTTCTCCGCCACTTGTAAATAGATGTTGATGATTATTTTTTTGTTTGGTAGGCCGAACAAAAACTCGACCGCCCGCGTTACCTAACTAGTTCGGTTCGGGATAGTCTACTTAAAATAAAAAGAGTAGGTACAGGCGTAGAGCCACGAAACAAAATCTTGTTCAGTTCAAAGCTCTACATAACAACTGCAATCGTCTGTGTCAAGATGCTAAGAGACGCTATTTCCACGAATCCCTTGTAGATCGCAAGTCATCTGATGTCTGGAAATTCCTGAAGGTAGTCGGTATCGGCAAATCTCCTTCTAACACCTGTAAAGATGTTGACCTGAGTGCTCTTAATTGGCACTTTTCTCTCCCTCCTGTCTCTCTGGACCTAAGTGTCAAAACTTCCACTGTGCTTGAGCTCTACAAATTGCCGTTACCGAATTGTCCAGTTTTCAATCTTAGTTCTGTCTCTGAAGACAAGGTTAAACAATCTCTTCTTGCTATCTCCCTATCTGTAGTGGGCCATGACAATCTGTGTTCGAGAATGATATTACCGTACCGCAAAGATTCTTAAGAAAACAGCGCGAAAAATGTCAACCGAATCACAGACATATATAGGAAGGTACATACATAGTTTCTAAATTGCTAGGTTGTCATTGCTCGTTGGTATCTATTTTAGGCTAGACACTCAAACAAGCTTACAATAGCGAAAAACTTATGCCCTGACTTTCACACTAATTTTGATTGTTACGTGTTAATCGAACATTCGAAAGTTGCATGAAAGTCATCATAACGTAGAACGGTCGCTGACGGGTCTACCTTTTATAGTAGACCTTTTTATGTCATAATATTATTTTGCCTAACAGCGGATAACATAATCTTCATTTCGCAGAAAATCGTTTGGCAAACACTCATTTATAATCACGACGGGGGATGCAGTGGCCCGGGGTAGGGTCGTTTTGGCGGTGTTTCTGGACATCGTCAATGCCTTCAACACCCTGCCCTGGAGTTGCATAGTGGAGGCACTCCGGTATCACCGGGTGCCGCAATACCTCCGTCGCGTAGTCGAGGCTTACTTGACGGACAGAGCCGTCATCTACCCCGGTCACCAGGGAGAATGGAACGGACGAGAGATGGCGTGAGGTGTTCCACAGGGATCGGTCCTGGGACCTCCTCTGTGGAACATCGGGTACGGCTGGGTGCTGCGCGCCTCAGCGTAGTTTGCTACGCTGAGGACACGCTGGTCCTGGCGCAGGGGAAATCGTATCAGGCGGCGGCCGACTTGATGTCACGCGGGGTTACGACAGTCGTTGAGAGGATCCGGCAACTGGGACTCGAGGTGGCATTGCACAAGTCCGAGGCCATGTGCTTTCATGGTCCTCGGAACGCGCCACCGTCAGGTTCCCGGATAACGGTAGGAGGGGTTCACATCAGCGTCGAGGGGACTATGAGGTACCTGGGTCTCATTCTCGACAGCCGGTGGAACTTCGTCGAGCATTTCCGACGTTTGGCTCTCAGACTGGAGCGGGCCAGTGCTGCTTTGAAGCGGCTCCTGCCCAATCTGGGGGGTCCAAACGCCTCCTGCCGGAGGCTCTACGCGGGGATCGTGCGGTCCATGGCCCTTCACGAGGCACCGGTGTGGGCGTATTCTTTGTGGCGGCGACCAGCTCGCCGGTTGAACGCGTCCCAAAGGGCACGCCGCACGGTCTCCGCCTCCTTGCCGGAGTGGCGCGAGAAGGCCAAACGCCGGGGCGAAACTCTGCTGCCGCGACACCTCGCGGCTCGGCGGACGGAGCTCCGGCAGGATCTCATGGCGACATGGAGACAGCGACTGTCGCAACTCAGCGCTGGGCACGCCACCATCGCGACGGTGGTGCCCCTCTTTGAGGAGTGGCTGGAGAGGAGTCACGGCGTCCTCACCTTCCGCCTGACGCAGGTCCTCACCGGACACGGTTGTTTCGGGAGGTTCCTGCATCAGATCAGGCGGGAGGAAACACCCGGGTGTTACCACTGCGTGAATCGCCCAGAGGACACGGTGGAGCATACGGTGGAGGTCTGCCCCGCTTGGGCGGAGCACCGCCGTGTCCTCGTGAATGCGATAGGTGGCGGCGACCTCGCCATGGTACGGAGCGAGAGGGAATGGGAGGCAGTCTCCGCCTTCTGCGAAGCAGTAATGCTCGCGAAGGCGGAGGCGGGACGCGTGAGTGAAGCTCAACTGCTCGCCGTCCGATCAGCATCAGGCCCGTGAGTCGACGGCGCGTAGTGTTCCACGTGCGCCTCAAAGAGATGAGTGTCAGCCACCACTGACAGGGCCCATCGTGGCCGGTGCCTGCATGCCTAGGGGTAGCGGATAAATTCTGAAAATGAGTTACCGCACCCCTGGGCACACAGGCAGGGAAGGAACAGGGGTGGGTAAGAGTTTGAGAACAGGGGTGGGTAAGAGTTTGAGAACAGTAAGAGTTTGACACGCCCTCCCGCTCCACCCAGAGCGGGAGAAGTCACTGAATAATTCCTCAACCCACAAAAAAAAACACTCATTTATAATACATTCAAAACTCATAATTTTGTAAGTCATCATCATCTTTATGCATAAATATAATATCCATAATAATTAGAAAGTAGAACCATCATCTAACAGAAAATTCACAGTCATAATCGTCTTTTGGCATACATTTCAAATCGATAGTCATTGGACAGGTCCACTCAAATATGTGTGGTTCTTTCTTCAAAAGACCATTACAGCACTAGGCTGCATGGTCCTCATATAGCATAATGTGAATACGAGAACTATGTATGTCGTTATATTCATGTAGATTTTATGATTGTCTGGCAGTTTGAGTATTTTTGCGGCTTAGTCAAATGTCCTTACTTTGGTATTGTGCGTCGGTTCGTTGAGCTCCTCAAAGTTCTGAGTTGGAGCTTCACGATGACTGACAAATGCTTTCGCTGTCGACTTTATTTTGCAATTTTTAGAAGTCGGTTGTATTTTTTGTAAAAAAGTGTTTTTTAAAAAGATCGACTTTTGACCATTCTTTGTACCTGCCCAAATTTGTTAAAAAATTACGTTTTCGTTTCTCAATTCAATTGCTTTCCTCCCAAGGGCCGGAATGAATTTTAAAAATAGAACTAAATTTGTGAGTGTTTATACAGCCAGTGTGAATTAAAAAACTTTTTTATAAAAAAATAGAACTGACTTCCTAAAAAAGTGCAAGTCGGTTCTATTTTTTTGTAAAAAAGTTTTTTTTTTCACTTTTTAGTTGTGGTTCCCCATTAGATTGTGTTATCAATACATATAGACATTCGATCGCAGCAATCGCGGTTGATTTGCTGTCAATTTTTTAAGAGTTCCGTTGTCTGTCTCCGAAACTTATTGTCAGATCTATATGAAATTTAAATGGGACTATTTCGGAATAAACCGCTATCAAACAATAAAAGAATTTTGCAAATCCGTCAATATATATTTTGACGAAGTTATGCCCCAACATACATAAAAAAATACTAACATCCGAATTGATAACCTCCTTCTTTTTGAAGTCGGTTAAAAAGCAGGACGGCCCACGGCATAGAGCAACACGGGCCACCGGCGAACGCCGGTTCGCCGGTGGCCCGTGTATGCTCTATGGCCCACGGCGATGACGCGATGCGTTCCATATTTAAATTTTAAAAAAGACTTAATTGTATTATTTGGCGGGTTACTAACTAGACTTGGGTTATTATAACAGTTCAAACAAGATATACGTTATTCCTATTACTGTTACGCAATAATAACTGTGTCATTATCTGCTAATAAATAACGGCTTTTTATTTTTCTAAGCACGATCTGTCAATAAATAAATCTTGTACAGTACTGCTTTTACCCTTATTTAGATCTTTTATATTGATAACTACATGCATTTAATAGATATTTGACCTTTTTATGTTACGTACCTACTAAAGGAAGTAATACTTTAAAATTGTAAAATAATATGCGTAGTAATGTTAGCATTATTCTTGCAGTGTTTCCGAACTGAAAGTTAGGACTAGGTACTGGAAAAGTGACTTGTTGTTAGTGTCTAGTTGTTACTTTTCAAGGATGATATCTTCTTGTAAGACTACAATTTGAATTTTCGAATAGTATTACTAGGGAGGTGCTTCTCGTTTTAGCAAGATTCAATAAAGCGGGTAGGGTTGCCAACCGTACTCTAAAATAGAGTATTGTAGGTATCTACTCTTATTTCATGTAGGTGTACTCTATAATCTATAATACTAATAGAGTACGCTAAAATACTCTTTTTTTTTAAATAGTTACTATACCAGTCATGTTATTGTCATAACCCAAAAATGTAACTTTTATCTACTGTTAATTTAAGTTCATTAAAATTAATAAAAAATAAGCTATAAAATAGATTAAGAATGTTTGGAGTCATATAATTCTTTTAAAAACGATGTAAAATTGTTATGTGCCACAAAAGGCACAAAAAAATCTATTCAAAAATTTAAAAAAAATTACTCTTTTTTTTTTAAGTTGGTACTACTCTTTATTTACCCTGTCTGAAATCAGATATACAATGTTTCTTTTTAAAAATTTGGCAACCCTAGAAGTGCGCGTGAGCGAGACAGATTAATACATACGAAGAAGAAATAACAGATAACACGAATAGTTGTTATTCAGTACCTATTGAGACTGAAGAGTGTAGTCAATCAATTTGCCTAGCTTTTTCCCAACTATCTTGGGGTCGACTTCCAGTCTAACTGGATGAATACAAGTATTTTACATGGAGCGACTACCTATTTGACCTCCACAACCCAGTTACTGGGTAATACGATACTCCTTAGTAAAACTGGTTGTCAGACTCTCGGGCTTCTGACGACCCTTAATGACTGTCAAAGATCCACGATTGTGTAACAAGGCAGTGTTAAAGCCTTGTTTATTTTTTTACCTCTATTCCAAAACTACGTTCTTTCCTACCTTTTTTAAATTCAAAATTACTTGTTTTCTATATCAATAGTTTGTTTTTATACTATAGATTAGTTCTAAGTCTGCTGCCGAGTTAGACTAAGCTCCTGTCCATCATTGTAATTTTCCTTCTATTCAATAAATGACAGTTACCAGTTTGTAAGAGTTGCTAGAACAGTGAAGTGCAGTTTTTATAACCAGGCAGTTTCTAGCAATAATACAATTTATACCTTTACCTAGTCACAGTGTATGGTGTACGTAAGATTAATAAGTGCTCCATATAATCAAGCCTTCTGTATATAATAAAATATACGTCTGAACTCTTTGTGTTTATCTTCATCTTACTCTCGTCTACGGTCCTCCTACTCTACGTCCCACTGCGTGTCACTCCTACGACCTCCTCTACGTGTCACCAATACCGGAGTATTGGTAGCACGCAGCGTGACAGTTGACAGTCGGGAGCAACGGCTTAACGTGCTTTCCGAGGCACAGAGGAGTCTCGGTATGTAAAGATGGTCACCCATCCATGGACTAACCCCGGCAAGCGTAGCTTAACCTGATGGATCGACCCGTGCGACTGTTATTACTTTAGAGTGTTGTGTTGATTGTGAATTATGAATGATATTTTTTAATAGATATATGATATCAGAGCAACAACTGTTATCTAGTATCTACGAATACTTGTGATTTGTAACTGCTACAATAAATACGCCTCACTCCTACTATAATTTGGTGGGATACTAACTCTGTAAGCTGCGAAATTCAAAATTTCCGATTTAAGGATGATTCACGTTACACCGTGCCGCCACCGGGCCGTGCCCCGTCCGTGGCACGGTCAAAGATTGTTGCATACATTTTGTATGAAGTGATTCATGCTAGACCGGGCCGGGGCACGGCCGAGGCACGGCCGAGGCACGGACGGGGCACGGCCAGGGCTCGGCCCGGTGGCGACACGGTGTAACATGAACGTGTGCACCGGGCTCGGACGTGCCACGGCCGTGCCCCGGCCGGGAAACAATTGCCGGTCAAACAATTGCACGGTCAAATATCTATAGTATACTTTTTGTATGAACTGATCCATACTTGGCCGTGCCCCGTACGAGCCCCGGCCGTGCCTCGGCCGTGCCCCGGACGTGCCCCGGCCGGGGCTCGGTGGCGGCACGGTGACAGCCCGGTGTAGCATGAATGACTAGCCCGGTGGACGTGCCCCGGCCGTGCCCCGGCCGGGGCACGGCCGAGGCTCGGTGGCCGCACGGTGTAACGTGAATCATCCTTTATAGACGTATATTTTGTTTATTTTTACTTTCCTTTTATTCGAATTGAAAAGTAGAGTGTTTAACACGGGTGAAAGTTATCAATTCTTACTCGGACTATAACCGCCCTCGCTGCACACGGGCGTCTAAATACCTCGTATGGGAATTGGTTCCTTTCCACCCTTCTATAACAATCTACTATTCCCTGCCAGAATTCAATGCATTTCTAGCTACCCTTTTGTGAAACTCTGGCGTGAGGCGTCAAGTCAAGCATTAAGGCGCAGTTATACGACTTTTAATGGTTTTTAATCGAACATCACGTGTAAACGACTAGTAATTTGTAAAGTTATGTCTAACGCAGATAAAAAAATTGCGAATCACGTTAAAACTATATAGCGTATTTTTATGAAACTTTCACCATTTTAGTCTAAGTGTTTTAGTTTAATACTTGTTGTTTTTGCAGGGCATTGTCGGTGAGGGGTAATATGCGCTCTCGCAGGTTTGCGCGATGGTCACGTGACGTTAAAGTCACACTATTCAAAATCTATTGCCAAACGTTATACACGTGCAACCTGTGGAGTAATAACGCTAAAAAAGGCCTTCAATGCTCTGCGCGTCCAGTATAACAACGCTTTCAGGGGTTTGTTGGGGCTCCCATGGCAGTGTTGTGCCTCCAGCATGTTCGCCGACCACAGCACGGACGGCTTCCAAGCGGTGCTTCGCAAAAGAACGGCCTCCCTGTGGTCTCGGTTAAAGGGTAGCACCAACGCGCTTCTGAGCGTAGTGTCGGACAGAGTGGACGCCAAATCCTGAGGCATTAGACGCTCATGCATGTCCAAAGTAATAACCACTTTAAATTTTACGAACATAGCTATAAGTATCTACCTACTAACATAATATGGACCTGTATCAATTACTGTATGCTTGGTCTGAAATAAATAATTTCAATTTCAATAAATTAATAATGCGTCTAATTTCGAACAGCGCTCCTTGATGGGTGAGTCCTATTACTGGGTTGACGTACGACGCGTTACGTGAGCTACACAGAACACGCAAGCTAACCACTCATAGTAGGGGAACCCATGATGCTAAACAGGAATTTACTCGAGCGTCGTGGGGTCCCATTGGATTTTGTAGATTAGATGATGAATAGAAGGTCATATCAAGTTTCCTCTTTCAGTGGTAGGGAAAGCGTCTACAGATTTTCTAAAAAAAAAAAAAACAAATATGTAAAAAAAAACAACGACATGGTTATACTCAAGCGTGTCAGATATTGAAAGTTTAGATGCCACAACCTGTCCTGATTTCAAAGGCATATTCATCTGGCAACTTGCGTGGTAGGGGTAGCCATGCGGAAGGGCAGAAAAAAGAAAAAAAATTTTTTATTTGTGTGCTTCAGATATTTATAGGGTATGTAAGTGAACCCAAAAAATGCTCCTATTTAATAGACTGACGATCCAGAAGTGACGCAAGTTCGTAGCGAATTTTTGAAAATGCAAAAAAAAATCGCCAAATTGAAATAGGTACTCGAGCGTGTCAGATTTTTATACAGAAGGTTCAGCTTGATGTTCCAGTTATGCTAGCCTAAAATCAGACGATTATTTTGAGGGGTATTATTAATCTGACAGCAAGACTTTTTCTTATTTTTAAGGTTTTTTTTTTCAATAACCTTTGTGACGAATACAACCACGAACAATTTATCAAAAATAAAATTGTTTGAATCTTTGTCTTCATTCGAAAAATTATTATACTCCAAATATAATTCAATTGGATCTTCAATATTATCTGCAGTTTCCGTATCTGTAACATGAACTCGGTAGAACCGTTACCAATATTTTATTGATTTCATGAATAACGTGATATCAAAGTTTTAAAAAGATATATACCTAAATCAAAAGTTTCGCCAATTAGGTACTTACTGGTGTTATAACAACATCTTCGTATGCATCAGGTACCTAATTGGTTACCAGTGAAGAAAGTCATTTCAAATTTTCCATCGACATTGATTGTCCACCCGTAATCTTTTGGTGACATGAATGATATTTTTATTGTGTGCATTCCTCCACAAGCACGCAATATATTTCGTTCGCAATAAGTGCTGCCATAGTACAGATTGGTAAGGTGGCAAGCAACAAGCAACGTAATCACGGACGTTCAATGGGAAGGGCTGTGATATATCTGACACATTGTATGGCTTATTAAAGCCATTATGGCTATAATAAGAGATACACACGGCCTTATCATTACCATACACTAATTGTACTAAGCTTTATTCCAGCTGAACGCTCTAATCTTCATAGACGATTTTAATTACTTCGGCTTGTGGAACTCGGCAGATTATATTTTTTTCGTGATTCTTACATTATTTCCTTTAAAATAAAATAAAAATCAACAGTGCTCCAGAATGTCAAGACAACGTTTTTTTCTTACAACTTTGTAACCCTCCCACTCCCTTACGTTACGCTCAAATCTTCAGATTTTCTAAATGTACACTTTTTTGCTAGTAATTAACCCACCTTGCCTTAATCTGATGCGCTTCAGTATTTCTGACAATCGATTTTTTTTAGGCACTAATCTCATGGGCTGTCCTAGACGCACGGATGGCTCATTTATGGTGGAGGTACTCAACAGGATGCATGGTATCCCTCTATGTTTATCTGTCGTTCTCGAGTAAATCGCAAAAAGCTTATTGGGCTCCCCTACTATCATGGTCATTGGCTGTTAAAAGCGCCTTAAGGCGCAGTTATACGACTTTTAATGGTTTTTAATTGAACATCACGTCTAAATGACTAGTCTTATTTCTTTGAAATATATATGTTACTCTAGACAATTTCCGTCGTAATTTGACCTGAGAATATTTGAAATTATATTTTTATAACATAGTGCAATTAATTTTTAAAGGTATATCTAACGCGGATAAAAAAAAATGTTTTTATTTAATACCTGTTATTTTATGTGTAATAAATGGGATCCCTTCTTTTCGCGTAATGTTCTTTGTCCTAACATACTTCGGCATAACGATTTTGGCACAATTTGTTTTGGCATAATAATACTTCGGCATAATTTTTTAGGCATACATTTTATGTTGGTATAATCATCTTAAAGACTAATTTGTTTTGGCATAAATTTGATTCGCTTAACGTTAGTGGGCCTAATGATTATTAGCATAACGTTAGTAGGCCTAATGACTATTAACATAATAATATTTAGGCATACAATTAATATAAATAACAAAAACAATTTTCATGCAAATGATTTATTATACATAACATTATGTAACTTAAACGATTTTTCAATCGCGAGATAACTTTTATCTGAGGAATATATTAATGTTTTGACAGTTTTTGTATAAAAAAATATGTCAATCAGTTAACTTCTATTATGAGAAATAAATATGGCGGTTATTCCTCAGATAGAAGTTAACTGATTGAAACAGTGGTCCTTACGTATAATTATTTATTTTAGGTGTATATTTTTAGCAATTGCTTGTAAATATGCTAGTTTAGAAGTATACTCATCTTATTTAGTAATATTTTTTTCAATTCTTTTGGTTTTGTCCATGTATGTTTTCTTTTTTTTCGGTATAAGTGATGTTCCGACATCCAGTTTATCTATTTCAATGGTTTGATGTTTTATTTCTTGAACGATCTTTTTTGCCAAAAAATAAAATCCAGGATGGTGTTTTCCCACAAAATGTGCAAATCTATTGTGCCATGCCTCTGCATGATTTTGTGTCTTAGGTATATTTTCCTTTTCTAGTAGATACGTACTCCAGACTTTGGGTGGAAATGGTGGTGGTGAACTTGTAGAATAAAAAAAAATACATAATTCTGATCAAACCAGTTTGCTATAGTTTCTGTAACAATTAAATAATATTGTTGGTTAAAAATTTAATATGCTGTGCAACAAAAGTTAGTGACAGAACCGAATTGCTGCAAAACCGACTCCACGTAGTCTTGTTTGTCCTACCCCTAGAGTGTAATTTAAAATCGCGTAGGCGCGTGGGGCCGCTGGAGGCCCGCAGCGCCGGAGCTGTGACAGAACCCCTGCCTGCTGCATGTTGCATGCTCGCATGAATGCTGCATGCTGCATGCTTGCTTGTTTGCTGTATGCTTGCTTGCATGCTGTATGCTTGCTTGCATGCTGTATGCTTGCTTGCTTCATGCTTCCTACAGCGAAAAAAAAACCCACAAAATTGTTCAATACGTTATATTATATTAATATGTTATATATTACCTGATTTTGATTTTATGCTTTAGGATATTATGCTTAAAAAAGTTATGCTTTAGAACTTTATGCTTAGTAAATTTATGCTTTAGAATGTTATGCTTAATCATTATTATGGTTAGAGAAATTATGCTTAAAAAAATTATGCGTAATTATATTATGCGAAAATATAATTATGCCAAAAAAATTTTGCTAAGTCATATTAGGTCTTACAATTTTATGCAAATGGATAGGGAACCGTAATCAATTAGTAATGCGTCTTATTTCGGACAGCGCTCCTTGATGGGCGAATCCTATTACTGGTGGACGTACGACGCGTTACGTGAGCTCAGCACAGAACAGGCAAGCTAACCACTCAAGGTCATTGGCAGTTAATAGCGCCTTGATTGAGTTAATCGCACGTGCCGATCTTTATCAGAACATTACCTACCTAAATCTGTCTGGAAATGCGTCTATTATCTTTTATCTTCTTACCTATATCTTCTGTAAGCTAAGATAACTCCATCAAGGTGTAAGATCGTCAATTCATGGTCCTACGCAATAGGAAAGCAAACGATCGACCTTAAACCATTCAAACAATTCTGCGCTCGCGCAGTTTGTGAGTGGCTTCGATCACGGACTGTCGTCAGCATCGATCATGTGGTGAGCAACATCGAAGTTTATTTAAATAATATTATTTATAAGTGAAATAACATTAGCCGGTAATCTGGTGGATTTTATAAGTAATGTGTCTTATAATAAAAGTGCATCGTGTTGGTATCTTTTTTCCTTTCAAAGATGTATTCAAATTATTGTTAGGCCAATTTCGCAGCTTAGAAATACCAGTTTACAACAAATTAAGAACCGTGTTCTTTTTTTATTTACTGGTTTTTGGAATTTTTGGTGAACGAAAACCTTGTATTAGTTAAATAAATAAAAACATTGATCGCAGACTATAAAATTGTGTAATTTGGGCAGGTGCTTATATAAATACTTACCTATTTCTTTTATTAATTGAAACTCGTTAATGGTGAAAACAAACAATAATTAATTAATTACCATAACATTCCATTTAGTTGATCAGCTATTGTAAGTTCTATACTAAACAGGAGGTATACACGAGCTGTGGTTTTCGTTATTTGATTAGGTAACTACTAGAAACAATGTAAGTCTGAAATAAGTTATCCACTTAATCGTCATACCTTTAAATTGCTTACTTTATTTTATCAAATGAAACTTTTACTATATCACTTTATAAGTTATCGACATCTTTGTGATACCCATTCATGCCTTATAATTATGTAGATACTTATCTTTTTTTTCTGGAAATCCTTCACAATGCACCTGAACTTTTGGGGAAAAGATCAAGTAGTGTGAATTAATTAATAGACCAGTCCGAAACTCCTTCTGAGCAACGCCTGTTAGGCCACATCCCTGAAGAGATTGTTAAGGGGTATTCCCTTTTTTTTGTGGGGGTGGGAAATCATCTAATGACTTCTCCCGTCCTGGGTGTAGCGGGAATGCGTGTCGAATCAGACTTTTACTGAGTAAACCCCACCCCTGTAAGGAACAGGGGTGAGTTTTAGTTAGTTCCCAGGGGCGCGGTAACTCTGTTTCGAATTTATCCACGACCCCTGGGCGCGCATCGTTCATGACGGGCCCCGTTACGTATTGCTGACATCTCTTTGAAGCGCGCGTGGAACACTACGCGCCGTCGGTTCTCGAGCCTGGTCCTAATCGGACGGCGAGCTACTGCCGTCCGCAGGCCCGCGCCTACGGTGGCTGGAGATCGTCCCGAACGCCCGACGCCCAGGGCGTCTCCTGCGGCGGCTGCGGCTGGAGGCGTGAGGGCGACTCTGTTGAGTCTCCCTCACCCGTCCCGCCTCCTCCTTCGCGAGCATTACTGCTTCGTAGAAGGAGGAGACTGCCTCCCATTCCCTCACGCTCCATACCATAGCCTGAACCAGGGCCGGGCGCGAGACCGAGAGGTCGCTGCTGCCGATCGCCTCCACAAGGACACGGCGGTGCTCCGCCCAAGAGACAACTCCACCGTATGCTCCACCGTGTCCTCTGCGCGATCCGCACAGTGGTGATACCCGGGCGTTTCTCTCCGCCTTATCCTTCACAGGAACCTCCCGAAACATTCTTGTCCGGTGAGGACCTGCGTCAGTCGGAAGGTGAGGACGCCATGGCGCCTCTCCAGCCAATAAAAAAAAATAAAAAAAACTCTTCAAAGAGACTGAGCCTCGATGTGCACGGTAACACATGATCTGTACCTACCTACATATGTTGAACAATAGCAGTGCCCTTGGCCTCTGCTTATTACACAAATAAATTCCTTAAAAAAGCTGTTTAAAAATGCGACCTATTCCTCCTTGGGTCTAAAACATCAAGGTAGCTTCATCCGACAAAACATTGAAATGCACACACCATTACGGCTAAAGCGTAGCTACCTAACTGAAAAAAAATATGTTTCTTTTGGGATTGGGTAGTAAACAATTGGATCCAGCTTGCGTTCTCAATTTAATTACTTTGTGTTACTTTGTGTGACATTGTATAAGAAATCGTTATGCTTTACCGGCTATTTAAAGTTTTATTCCATTCAGAAGATCATCGTCTCGTCATCCCCCATTATCGTAAGTACCTTCTCAAATTAAAGTACCGAGCACGGGATCGCCGCAGATGTCTTCCATTTTTTTTTTTTTTTGTTTTGGGAAATCATCCAATGACTTCTCCCACTCTGGGTGGAGCTCCCAGGTCGTATCACACTCTTACTGACTAAAACCCACCACTGTTCCTTTCCTGCCCTGAGTGCCCAGGGGCGAGGTAACTCTGTTTCGAACTTTTCCTCAAAGATGTCTTCCATAATATGGAATAATTTAATAGGGTATATTATACCCACATATAGGTAGGCAGATCTCTACAATTAGAAAGGGCGTTTCTAGCCAGGGTCTTAAATATCGGCTTTCACAAGATCCGTCAATCCTTTCCCGACTCAAAAATATTTCTATTTTTCGGAATCTTGGAGCTCTGGTATACTTACCTTTATTTTTCTTTCTTCTTACAACGGTCCCAGCTAGAAATATATTCAAAACTACCTACCAGTTATAATGGTTGTATAATCTTTCGATTCTATTTAAGGCATAATCGACGTAATTTATTCCTATCACACATTAATCTGGCTCTCACCTGGTGAGAGGCAGTTATTTTGAATTAATTTAGCAGGTTCTTTCCGAGCGGGGTAATTTTAGAAACTAGTAGTAGGTACTATTAGTTTTAGTATTCCTTTTAAATAAAAATTAAAAAAAAAAAATATTATGTTAAATGTTAATCAAGCTGATCGACATCCCAGAGTGACTATTATTAATAACTAGCGACCCGCCTTAGCTTCGCACGCAAAGAGAATAAAAGGCTTTATAGTCATTGTTCGCACGGGTACAAATACACCATCTATATACACCTGGGGGTGGAGGATAAATTCGAAAGAGTTACCTCGCCCCCGGGCACTCGAGGCAGGGAGGAACAGGGGTGGGTTTTAGTCAGTAAGAGTCTGACACACCCTTCCGCTCCACCCTAGAGCGGAAGAAGTCATTGGATGATTTCCCACCCCCCAAAAAAAAAAAAAAAAAAAAAATATACACCTATACCATCACCCTCACCATCATGAATCAGTGATTCATGAGGAAGGTTTAGGTGTATAAGTTGGAGGAACGGGTTTTCATCGATGAAAACTGCATGAATATCCGTTCATAAGTTTTTGAGTAGTCGCGAACAGACAGACAGACGCGGCGGGCCGGACTTTGTTTTATACTGGTATGTAGTGATGTAGTAAAGCTTTATTTTATACTCGTATGTAGTGATGTAGTAAAACTTTGTCTTCCTGCTGAAGCTGATTACATTTCTAAGGTTTTTATTAAAGAGGTCCCGTTAGCTATCCCGCCTGTTGGTAGCAGGGCGAACGCTGGAGTTTCAATCGAAGGGAGTCCAATAAGATCATCTTAACTCCCCAGACAGACAGGGTTTTCAAAAGGGTCACTACCTTTTTTTAAATTCTTTTAACTCCTTCCATCTTGAAATATTGGGTTCGTGGTTTCGATCCCTCAAGGCGTGTTTCTATTCCCGGGCCTGCGGACGGCGAGCAGTGGGTAGCTCGCCGTCCGATCAGCACCAGGGCCGTAAGTCGACGGCGCGTAGTGTTCCACGCGCGCCTCAAAGAGATTAGTGTCAGCCACCACTGACGGGGCCCATCGTGGCCGCTGCCTGCATGCCTAGGGGTAGCGGATAAATTCTGATAATGAGTTACCGCACCCCTGTGCACTCTGGCAGGGAAGGAACAGGGGTGGGTTTTAGTCAGTAAGAGTCTGAAACGCCCTCCCGCTCCACCCAGAGCGGGAGAAGTCATTGGATGAATTCCCACCCCACCAAAAAAAAAGGCGTGTTTCTATTGCATCCAAAGAACGCGCTATGTGGTACATTTCAAACCCCACAACCCAAAACCTTCATTACAGAGAGGCCTACTTAGCGCATTAGATATTATTACTAAACGAAAGTATTTTATTTAAACAAAGTACTTAAAATTCTATTACGCAAATAGTTAGGTACCTACCTGCTTAATTATGTAGGTACTTACCTACTCAACCATATAGTTTGGCTAGTTTATTTTGTCTTTGTTTATAATCCTGTCGTAACTACACGAAAATATTCTACAAACATTTAAATGTTGACGGACGTGTGAACAATGTTTATGAAAATTCTATATTAGTTGGTAAATATGAATACTGAAAGTTCAACCCTAATGTTTAGCTAGCCAAAGCTGCCAGATATAATCAGCGAAGGATAGGAAGAGACAACGATATAGATTCCAACCAAGTAGGTACCTAGGCCCCTCATTAGTTAATTAAAAGCAGTTGTTATACTATATGAAAAGCGATACTATATTATACTATATGGGCGTTGGACGCCATTATTGCGTTTGATTTTTAACCGACTTTCGAAAAAGGAGGAGGTTCTATGTTCGACTGTTTTTTTTTTTTTTATGTATGTCCGCGCATTTCTCCGTCAGTTGTGAACCGATTTTCAAAATTCTTTTTTCATCTGAAGAATATACTCTCGAGGTGGTCCCATATAAATTTTATCGAAATTGCTTTAGCACTTTTTAAGAAACTGAACAAAAACGAAAAATACGCATATCTCGATGACGTTTTGGTGTTCTCCAAATGTTTAAATGCCACGTTCCATGTTATTGGGGTTTTTAGTTCTGGGGTATAACAACTAAAAAGCGAAAAATAAAAAACTTTTTTACAAAAAAAAACAACCGACGTCGGTGTTTATATTTTATTTGTTCGATATTTGACACCGACTTCCGAAATTAAAGTTATTTTTAAATTTTTAGTTTTTTTTTTTTTGAAGTCGGTTGTTTTTTTTTGTAAAAAAGTTTTTTTAATTATTGTTTTTGATATGACGTTTCATTAGCAGTTCACAAAATCTTTTTAATGTGACGGGACATTTAAACAAACAATAATTCTAAAAAGCCTAGTAATGTAAAATACTAATGATAGGTGGATTGGTACGAGTACATCATTGAAGTGCCACTTATGTAAAGTAATGCGTAGTTACATACCAACCATACAACTTAATTTGCCGCCAGGAGGTTTCTCGGATATCTACATTCTTTTCCACTGTAGGAAATTATTCTTAATTACCGCAGACACCATTTTTATCTCAATAAAGAGATGTCATGGTTGCGTGTTATAATTTTATCTATTTAATTGCACTGATAGTAGATGACGCGTCAGCAAAAAAGTACAACAAAACAAAAGAAAGCTAAATAATCTCACGGCTGTTGCATATTTATCAGAAACAGTGATCTTAAGAAAAACCGAGGAGTTTTACCCGGTGAACTCGCATAACATGATGACACAATAAGAAAAACGTTAGGTAGGTACTCGTAACTACCTACTCATGGCTGTAGGTATAAGGTTTACGGGGTTTACCTTTACAAAGGATTATCCTAGTCGTTATTCTGATTTGATCAGGTAGGTAGGTACTCTTGAAGCTGGCCCTCAGTGGCGTAATGCCGAGAGAAATCCAATTTAATATTTTTAATGGTCAAAATAAAATGAAACCTGAGTATCCGAGGTGGAGTGGTAACATTATTGAGCTCGCTTTGCGCGCTCTTACGTCCTGCTTATTTCTCTCCATACTAAGAGCGGCGTTGCGCACTACGTCTGATACTTATCCGTCAAAATACAGATCTATAGAAAACTCGGATCGGTAGTGCGTAACCTACCATACAAATTGTTCTACGACTACGCCGCGCCGGACCGTTATTTCACGGATAAGTATCGGACGTAGTGCGCAACCGCGCTAAGGGAAGACCCGCTGCTGGTCACGCTCCCTGTGCCAACAGGAGCGTGACCAGCAGCGGGTGAAATCGGGCTGTAGATGATGAATCTACCAAAACTAAATTAGTATGTTTTCTAACTGTTTGGGACACCCCCAGAACTGCAGCCACTGCGATAGTCATCGATACCGTTTCCCAAAGCTGAATAAAAATAAAAGAACTTTTTCATTTCTCATACTCGAAGTAGTGTTTGTTTGATCCGAGTAACAGGTGGAAGACGCTGCTTCCCACTTTTGGGCGGGAAAGACTCATAGTAATTGCTTCCTTCTCTAGGGCGGGACTGAATTTTAAAAATAAAACTAATGTTGGTTAGGTAGCCGGCTACGGATTTTTTTTATATAATAAAGAAAAATATCGAAAAAAAAAAATGCTGCGGTCTTGTGAGTGTATAAACAGCCAGTGTAAATTTAAAAAAAATATCGGTCCATGCGGCAACGCGGTGTGTGCCATATTATTTAAAATTTTTAAAAAGACTATATAATTTGAACTCTGTTGTAACCTGTACATACCGAAATTCAAAATGTCGGTTTTATAGACTAATACATTTTATAATCACAGACTATTAAGTAAACACCTAATTGATTAAAAATGAGTTGAAGTGTAACTGAAATGTTGACCCCGGATTCGGTTAAGGACGCGGCAAATACAGTAATCGAAAACGTTTGGCCAGAAATTTCAAAATGATTTTATGAAATTGCGAGTAAACAAAAAAATAAAATAATCTAAATTAAAAAATAATTTAGGTTTTTATAGTAGGTATTTTTTTTTGGGTAGAAAATACCCTTTTTAGTGTAAATTTGAAAACCCCAAAGTGCAGAAAACCAGAAAACCATAGTTTTTTTTTATGAATTTTTAAAAATCTCATTTTGAGGTTATGTTTTGTTAACTTTTTGGGTAAAAATTTCACTAAAAATTGCTCAAAACACAAAAGTTGCTTCTGCTACGTCTCCGGCGCTGCGGGAAGAGCAACCCCTTCGCCTTTGCGTAACAAAGGATAGGCACCCACGCTCACCTCCGCAGCTTCGGCTTACTGGTCGCCACCGGCGACCAGCCTCAACCGCTACGGCTCGCACGGGTGCCTATGCTATGTTACAGCGGGCGGGGGTTGCTCTCCCTTCGCGCCTCTAGTTTTTATATACACTCTAGGGGTAGCAGCCAAAGGACAACGTGCAGTCGAGGTGTCCCAATTCGGTTTTGGAAAAAAATCGACCTATTTTCACCACAAAGTAACCAAAACATAGGTCACAGATTATATATTTTTTTGTATTGTATTGCTGCAAAAAAAAATTGCGTTTCGTTTCACCTTTAGCAGATACCACAACTGCCCGGGGGTTGAGGATAAATTCGAAACAGAGTTACCTCGCACCCGGGCACTAAGGGCAGGAAGGAACAGGGGTGGGTTTTAGTCAGTAAGAGTCTGACACGCCCTCCCACTCCACCCAGAGCGGGAGAAGTCATTGGATGATTTCCCACCCCACAAAAAAAAAAGCAGATATCACAAGAATAAAAAAATAACTTTAAATTGTCAATAAATCAAAATTTTCGTAGTTATTCACCCAAAAAACACAAATGACTGAAAAATGAGTTATAAATTTACAATATTTACACTAAAAACCATTAAAATTCACTATCGTTTTGTCTAAACGTAAAATGAAACAACCTAGGAATGAAATTCGTACATTATCTATCTGTGGCAAAATGTCAATTTTAGTAAAATTTTCTGAAACTTTAGGATATTTTTTCTCAAAAACTATACGTTTCCGCAGTGTAATATTTTACGAAAGTGTTTTACTTAGATACATGTACAAGCTGTAAAATTGTGAAGCCCCGCACGAACCGACGCTAAAGTACAGTGGAGCCAGATTAACTACTATTTTTTACTTACTTTATATTCGAAATGAAAAGCAGAGTGTGAACCGGTGAAAATAAAAAACATGAGTGAGAATCACCAATTCCTACTTGGACATAGCTGTTGCTGCGCTCGTGCGTCTAAATGCCTCGGCGGGAATTTATTCCTTTCGACCTTGGTATAACAGTATAGTATTCATTCCCAACCTCGTCAGAAGACATTTCCACAACTCCGATCCGATCATTGTCAATCCGATGTATAATTTCCAGAAATGCATATCTAAGCATTTTTAGCAGACAGGACGGCGAAGCTTTTAGTACTTAGTTAAGTAAACTAAGCACCTGCAGTACGCTATGGACTTCTACGTAGGTCAGACCGATTATGGACTGCTGTCGAATCTGAGTGCAAGTGTCTACGTGTGCGTAGTCGCAGCGGAAAAATGTCGAATTTCGTAATTTCAGTTTAGCAGATATTTAGTGTATGACGTCGTGTAAATGTGTATGGTAAGTACAAATTTGTGCATCCAACCATTGGGGAGTTATTCAACAAAAAACTGTTTCCGCTGGAACTACGTCATCCTAGCGGCACTTTTTTTTTCTTAGGGACGCACAAGAAAAAAAATACTGTCAATAATTAGTGTGTAACGAGAGGAAAATGTGTATGTTTACATGAAATTTGTGTGTCATAAAACAACGAAGATATTCAAGTTTCCGCTGCGCAGACGTTTGGCTATTTGATGAAAATCATATAAAACGGCTTAGTGCAGAGTTGTAATTTTTTTCGTTCGTTGCTTTGAATTTGTGTGTAATGTTTGTGAAAACAGATTTTGAAAATAACATACCGTTTTAAAGATATACACATAAAAGTAAAATAAGGTTATTAGGTCCTAGAACTTAAAATAGGAACTCTAGAACCTAACATAGCACATATATTTGTGTCTTTTAAAGGTCTACAATGTCTTGCCAAGTTTCATTTATGTGCTCTTAGTAATTAATGAGCACTGGCATATTTTACTACGACTGGACCACTATATTTTATGACATCCGATTGAAGGACTTTTTAAAGGAAAGTCATAATAAAACATATTTAGATATTTAGTGTGTTAATCCAACAATTTACATGTAAAATTTCAGCTCATTACACTTAATAATTAAAGAGATATAATAAAAATACCAAAACAATCTCCCTATATGGATAAACCGCCCAAGTTTGAATGGCTACAAAAAAGCGGCCGTGCAGTATATGGAGCTAACGTTCTAAAATTTCCAGTGTAGTATCGTTATTGTGTTTAATAGTTTCGTACAGGCGCGTACACAATACTTTAGTAGAAAATAAAATAACTGCATTAACTTTGTACTAAGTGTTTATTAGTAAATGACTAATTAAATAAAAAACAACATTAATAGCAAAGTAATAATAATATTGATTTATAATCAGATTCTTTTATTAAACGTATATAAGAAATATATTGCCTACTGTAAAAGCCCATATACGTAAATCTTAGGCGTCCATCGTCCTAATAGAACGCGACCATCGTGCGAATACGCGTGTTTATTTGTATTGCAAACCTGATCCCGTTGTCGCGTCGACAGAGGGCGCTTTTCGCTTTTTCTGTACAAATGACTACAACGATCGCATATTTGCGCGACGATCGCATATTCGCGCGATGATCGCGTTCTATTAGGGCGACGCCTTAAGATGAGTATAGACTAGAGCACTTACTAGTAACTCGAAAGTTTAAGATAAAAACAAGTAACCTACTATTTTATAACACAAGTTATTAGTTACTTGTTTAAGAATTGTGTGCCCACCTGTACCAATCCAATAATGGTACAACACTGGAAATTTTAGAACGTTAGCTCCTTATACTGCACGGCCGCTTTTTTGTAGCCATTCAAACTTGGTCGGTTTATCCATCTATTGAGGTGGTTTTGGTATTTTTATTATATCTCTTTAATTATTAAGTATAGTGAGCTGAAATTTTACATGTGAATAGTTGCATTAACACACTAAATATCTGAATATGTTTTATTATTTTTTTCCTTTAAAAAGTCCTTCAATCGGATGTCATAAAATATAGTGGTCCAGTCGTAGTAAAATATGCCATTGCTCATTAATTACTAAGAGCACATAAATGAAACTTGGCAAGACCCTTAAAAGACACAAATAAATGTTATAAGTTAGGCTCTAGAGTTCTATTTAAAGTTCTAGGACCTAATAACCTTATTTTACTTTTATGTGTATATCTTTAAAACGGTATGTTATTTTCAAAATCTGTTTTCACAAACATTACACACAAATTCAAAGCAACGAGCGAAAAAAATTACAACTCTGCACTAAGCCGTTTTATATGATTTCCATCAAATAGCCAAACGTCAGCGCAGCGGAAACTTGAATATCTTCGTTGTTTTATGATACACAAATTTCATTTAAACATACACATTTACCTCTCGTTACACACTAATTATTGACAGTATTTTTTTTCTTGTGCGTCCCTAAGAAAAAAAAAGTGCCGCTAGGATGACGTAGTTCCAGCGGAAACAGTTTTTGTTGAATAACTCCCCAATGGTTGGATGCACAAATTTGTACTTACCATACACATTTACACGACGTCATACACTAAATATCTGCTTAACTGAAATTAAGAAATTCGACATTTTTCCGCTGCGACTACGCACACGTGTCTACCTGAGAGAAACGCTCTTGAAATTAATTTATCGGAATCGGAAGTCATTTGACTAAGCATGCATCACATTAACTCTTTTAATTTAATTACAGGATTAGGACTGATATGAAAATACAACGTCACATCTTACCGCGTGTAAACATTCCGTATCTTCGTTTATCAAGATAATTTAATAATAAAAATTCGTTTGTTATCAAATTATCATACGCTTTGTTCGGAAACTGGTTTGTCATTATGCTAATGCAATCTCAAGAAGTGGTTGTACTTTAATATATTTACCTACTTATTCTTGAATGAGATTTGAGTTATGTTTAGTTAACTAATGCTCTCGAAACCTCTCATAAAGATACTAAGCAGGCAAGCAGTTTTATTATCTTTGTGAGACATGACTACCTATCCTAAGCTACGTTAAATTGAATTGTAAAAAATCAGAAAGAAAAAAAAAAAGTAGTTTTCCCCGAAGAAAATGTTTCCTGTTTCTAATGTTTTGCCCAAACAACAACAATAAAATAATTTGGTGTATCAAGACACAATAGAAAGGTATAATCCAAAAATATAAATGAAAGACGGGTTAAATTTTAGAAGAAAGCAAACCAAGTGCATAAAATAACTTGGGATTTACGATTGCAACAATTATGGAACAAGGAATCTAAAGAATGGCGCAATCATAATCAATAATCCGCTTAATAATCTTTAAAGCGAATTTATAATATTAATACCCAATTAAATGATTAGAACATATCAATTGAGTCATGGTAGAACTTAAAAAAGTTGACCGAAATTGCTGCAAAACAAGAATTGCCACATATAGAACTCTAGACTAAGGACACGCACTAATTCGAGACCTCATTTCCCCTCACGAGCCAAAATATGCCAAAATGCTGAACACACTAGTAACAATAGATGAATGCCTGAACGGCCGAAATACAATGGTCTAATTGCGTGCGCAGTAATTGCGACGTCACTCATAGGTTCAGTAGTTCACGCTGACTGACCTTGTCACAAATATTTTCGGACATGTGCATGCATAATTGAATTATGATGTGGCCGACGAAACACCGTCATATTCTCAACAACTAGCGCAACAGTGTCTGTGTTCCTGATTGTAGGTTATGGCCAAGTGCGGTGTTATATCTTCAACTGGTGCCCACTAGTAGAAGATATTCCAGTCTTGTGTCCAGTTTGTCTCAAGGATGGCAACGCCTACGATGCCACTGTGTACATTATATATATTAATATTACATATGGACGCGGTGATCACTTTAACATCAAGTGTGACTTTTTTTTTAAGGTTTGGTAACATCATCGCTTACCTTAAGTGAGATAGTGGTCAAACGCGTGCCCTAGTACCTATCAACAATAAAATAAATATAAAAAACAATCTCGTGTATAAATTATTCTGTTTTTCCCCTAGCTAAATATATGCTTATAATAAGTGTGGTTCGGATCGATAATGTAAAGAGCTGGAACACCAAAACATACCCTTTCGTCCAACAATTTTACAAAAAAAAAAGGTGTATTTAGGCCATCCGGATTAACGCTGACATAGTTCACATTTTTAGTTACTATCCATACATAATAAGAGAGTAATTATGTGATTGTCTACCTAGTTTAGATAGTTTTTTATTGCACTAATAAATCCTTCTTATTGTTTAAAACTTTGCCCCATATTCTTGAACGTTGCCGTACCTAAATCATCATCATGGCCCTTATCCCAATTTATTAGTGCTCAGAGCATCGTGTTTTCTGCTATACCTACATCCCTCTCTGCTACCATCACAGTTTTATACGTTTTCTAGCCATAACACCTTTTACAAATTCCTCCATCGTTTCTTGTAGGAACCTCCTATCTAAGTATACTCTTACACATTTATACTAAAACGTTTCTCATGAATCATGATACGTCACTACTCCGCGTCACATGCAAATATACCTTGTCAACTGATTTCCTCAAAACCTATCGGTCTACGTCGTCACATTAGGGGTTGAGGATAAATCCGAAAGAGTTACCTCGCCCCTGGGCACTCAGGCAGGGAAGGAACAAGGGTGGGTTTTAGTCAGTAAGAGTCTGACACGCCCTCCCGCTCCACCCAGAGCGGGAGAAGTCACTGGATGATTTCCCACACCCACAAAAAAAAAATCTATAGCTTCTTCAACATAACTAGTTACACTCTTATTTCTAATTTTGTTCGTTAATTTGAGTACCTATTACCACATATTATTCATCTTTATATAAGTCGCATACATTTTCTTTTGTCTTAGTTTCTAACATTTTAAGACTCTAATCTAACACGAGACATAATTCAAGTACCTCTTGAATTAATTTATCAGACACTACAGTCACAAGTCGCTTTCAAAGTGGTAAAGATGAAGAAAGACTAGTGAGATTGATTGGAGATTGTTAATTGGTTGTTGTGTGACAACAGAACTTATGAAATTGTAGTGTCAGACTGAAGGTTCAGTTTCGGCTAAATTAACTGGTTTCGGCTGAAGTTTCGGTTTCGGCTAAAAGTGATCGAATCGAATCGAATACAGCTTGAATACAGCCGATTTTTCAAAAGTCTCTTAACTTTATTCCAGACAACATTTTGAATTTTTGACAGTAATTGTATTGTTACCACGTAAGGTTTACCGTAGGCTAAATATTCGTTTACGGTCACAGAGTAGGTACCTACTTTTTAACCGACTTCGAAAAAGGAGGAGGTTATCAATTCGGATGTTTGTATTTTTTTTTTTTTTTTTTTATGTATGTTCGGGCATAACTCCGTCATATATTGACGGATTTGCAAAATTCTTTTTCTGTTCGAAAGGGGTTTATTCCGAAATGGTCCCATTTAAATTTAAAAAAGATCTGATGATGGGTTTCGGAGACAGACAACGGAACTCTTCAAAAATTGACAGCAAATCAACCGCGATTGCTGCTATCGTATGTCTATGAATTGTTAAAACAGTTTAATGGGGAACCACAACTAAAAAGTGAAAAATAAAAAACTTTTTTACAAAAAAATAGAACCGACTTCCAAAAAAAGTGCAAAATAACTTTAATTTCGGAAGTCGGTGTCAAAAAAACGAAGAAACAAAACAGGAACACCGACTTCCGAAATTAAAGTTATTTTACCCTTTTTTTGGAAGTCGGTTCTATTTTTTTGTAAAAAGTTTTTTTTTAAACGACTTCAAAAAGGAGGAGGTTATCAATTCGGATGTTTGTATTTTTTTTATTTTTATGTATGTTTGGGCATAACTTCGTCATTTATAGACGGATTTCCAAAATTCTTTTTTTGTTCGAAAGGGGTTTGTTCCGAAATGTTCCCATTTAAATTTCATGTAGATCTAACGATGATTTTCGGAGACAGACAACGGAACTCTTCAAAAAATAACAGCAAATCAACCGCGATTGCTGCTATCGCATAAATATGCATTGTTAACATTGTTGCACAATTTCATGAGGAAACACAACTAAAAAGTGAAAAATAAAAACTTTTTTACAAAAAAAAAAAACCGACTTCCAAAAAAAAACAAAAAGTGCAAATAACTTTAATTTCGGAAGTCGGTGTCAAAAAACGAAAAAATTAAACCAGAAACACCGACTTCCGAAATTAAAGTTATTTGCACTTTTTGTTTTTTATTGAAGTCGGTTTTATTTTTTTTTGTAAAAAAGTTTTTATTGTTTACGGTTTCGGTTAAAAATTGTGTTTCGGTTGACACTATAAAACTGCCAGTGGCATACAACGGAATAATTAATTGAGGGCTGATTTTTCAATAGTCAATTAACTTTTAACTGAGGAATAAAATGGCGGTTTGACAGCCTTTGTATAGAAAATATGACAACCATTTTTATTTCCATACATTTTATTCTTTTGATAAAATTTATCTGGCTATTGAAAATTCGGCCTTTTGTCTTTTAAAAGTAATATGGGAATTCCTTTAAAGAAATGTTAGTCAGTCTTTTGCTTAGATAAAGGTACCTATTTATCAAGTCCACTTGGCAGACATTGTAGTCAAGTAGGGAGAGATGCAGAGCATCGATTAGGCATGCCTAACCTATTATCAAATGTTATAACTGCATATCTATGATGTTTTATTACTTTAAATTAATTTAGGAAAATAAGTACCTACCTACATATCCATCTGAAAATTTTTCACTTCTATATATCAGAGAGTGAGAGACTATCATTTCAATAAAACTTTGGTGCTCCACATTACGATGTTACATGATGATAATATAATTAAATTATTTATTTCGTGGCCTTCTACGACGATTATGAAGATAGGTACCTACCTACGTTTTTTTATGACACTGCATATAAAATATATCCGCCCTGTATTTACTTAGAGAATACGATTGTAGGGAGATATTACACGAAGAAAATATTTTGTAAACTTAACTTGTTTAACAAAACACGAAGGAATGTTTTATTTATGTTATCTGAGGCATGTAGACATTTTCTTTCCCATATCATTAGGTAGGTAATTATGTCGACAGAAATAATAGTGGTTAGAATTAATCTAACGTATCCAAGGTAGGGAGCTAAAATTGTCGACCTCGCTTTTCATCTTTCTCCTTTGGATCCTGATCCTTTCTGCATAATTCAAAAGATTTTCGTATAAATGTACTAAAAACCTCTCCCTTTTGAGGCGTGCAGCTAAAATCTTTGAGTTCTTTTCGCTCTCTGTTACGTTCAACATTATCTCAGTTCTTCAGCTTTTGTGCCTATTATGAGAAAGTTACCGCTTTTATTATTTCTATATAAATACACAAAACAAAATCTATCCTATTCGAGTTGAAGATGCACCCCCCGTAGGTACATAATTCTGATGGCGCCCAAGCCTCCACAATAGGGCTGTTTCCCGGGTTTTAAAATAATAATTCAATTTAGTCAGTAGTTAGATTGTCAGAAAATATTGGACATGTATTTTTTTTTTATCAAACCATTAAGAAATTACAAAAATAAAACGCATCAAAGTTCAGAAGTGGGGGCTCGTTACCTCATTACAACGCACTGTACAAGTAGCGGCACGAAACTTTAGCGCTGACCGTTATTGCGCAGAAGTAAAAATTAAGGTACCTGAAGGGGCTAGCGGGATGAAGGGCGAGCGTGCGTAGCGCCGATTGGCTCTCCAGTCGCATTCTGTTCCCCGCGCGCCACCCGCGCCACCCACCCATGCGCAACAATTATCGTTCAGCGCTAGACTTACATGCCGCTACTTGTATCGTCCTCATTTTTACCCGACTGCGCGACGCAAGGGATGGTAATATGTTTATCAGCCTATGTATGTATAATAATAATAATAATAACTTTATAATAATAACTTTATTGACATAAAAATATTACAATCTTACATGTGAAGCCCCTGACTCCCGTGCTAGGTGAACCTGTGTTACAGGAATCAGTGTCCTCCGCCTTATATCAATACACATTTAGATTTTTATGTAATAAAAAATAAGGAATAAGTAACAATTGGGTATTGAAACATTAAAAATAAAACAATAAAAAGAAGTGAAGCGAACGTGAGTACGCGTGAGTGCGTGAGTGAGTTTGTGTGTGTGTGTGAGTGTGTTGTGTATGTGTGTGTGGTGGTGAAAGCATGTGTGAGTGAGTATCTTAGTGTGTTTCTCGATTTATAGACGTCGTTTATGGCACCGATAAAATTAACTTTTCAGTGTCATCATAACTTAAGGACTGAAGCCATGGCCTTAAAATTTGTTTTACCATAAATAACGTAAGCTTATAAATTGAGATAGATTTGTTAACCCGGTTGTAGATCTTTGCACTTAACACACAAAAGTGTCTGGACGCGAGTGAAGTGCGACATTTGGTAACTTTGCAGACTGGAAAACCAGTTCGTCTACTTAATGTATCTGAGCTTATTGGTAACATAGTGTGTCTACGTAGGACAGTACGGAGGATATATATTTGACGAACTGTAAGAACTTGGGCTTCCGAGTACAACCGTCTAGTGGGGTAGATTTGTTTTTTGAAGGACATCACTTTCAGTACAGCCCGTTGTGCCCGTTCCGCTTTAAGCATAACAGTTTTAAATGTCCCTCCCCATACTGGAATGCAGTAGGTAATTATAGACTCACATAAGGAGCGGTAGACCATTGTTGCTGTCTCCTTGTCCGCAGAGTGTCGTAGATCTTTAAACAGATAAATAAGCTTACGAAGCCTGGAACATAAAGTGTCTATGTGTGTTCGCCAGTCGAGCTTTTCGTCAATATGGACTCCTAGATACTTGATGTGAGGTACAAAAGTGAGGCTAATACATTTACACTGTGTAGGATCTGTGCATACATGAGGGATTATATCTGAAGTAGTTGGAGGGTTATTGGAGTTTGTTAAAGAGAACTGTATGATTTTTGTTTTTGATGTATTCAGTGTCAGCATATTGTTGCTTAGCCAGTCCATTATAGAACGCAATGAGGATTCAACTCTATCAGTGGCCTGGGACCAGTCCCTGTCATAAATAAGAAGTGCCGTATCATCAGCGTAAGTGAATATATCACAATGGTGGATAGGTAATTGGCAGAGGTCATTAATGTAAATTTGAAAGAGGGTGGGCCCTAAAATACTACCTTGTGGTATGCCGTAGTAGACCGGTTCCTCTTTGCTAATAATGTCATCAATTTTTACACACTGACTACGGCCACTAAGGTAACTTTTAAAAATATCTAGAGCCAAACCACGTATTCCTATGTGCTCCATTTTAGCCACTAGTCTAGGAATTGAGACTGTATCGAAGGCTTTAGTGAGGTCTAGAAAGATTCCGTAGCACTTAAAGCGATTATCCAGTTTCTCCACCAAGTTGTTAACATAGTCTGACACAGCATCCTCGGTTGAGATACCTGCTCGAAATCCGTATTGTTTTGGAGATAAAATATGATTTTTTGCAAGGAATTTAGTCAGGGAATTATTAAGAACGCGTTCTAGGATTTTGGAGAATGCGCTGAGTACAGATATTGGTCGATAATTGGATATATCGTCTCTTGCCCCAGCCTTGTATATAGGGTGCACTACTGCACGCTTAAAAGCTTCTGGGAAAGTCCCCGAATTTATAGCACAGTTACAGATGTGAGCTATAATAGGAGCGAGAGACCTACTGGATTGGCGAAGTATTTTGGCAGGTATGTTGTCCCAGCCAACCGCACAGTCACTACGCAAACTCTGAATTATGCTTATCACCTGTTCTTCATCAACTAAGGGAATAACCAATGAGTTCAGTGGCGATGGGAAAGACATGGTTGTGGAGCTGAGACTGGCAGAGCTGAATTTAGATGCAAGGGTTTTACCAATATTAACAAAAAAATTGTTAACGTTGTTGATGTATATATGTATGTTTGTTCTTTTGTAGCACTATAGAGACCAAACGCGTGGACAGAATTTGATAATTCTTACGTCAATTGATTCGTCTTAATCCTGCGAGTGCTATTATAGACATGACAGTAATCAAAATACAATATGGCATCAACCAGACGCCATATTGTGAAAAAGAAAAAAATGAAAGTCGACGAACTATATTAGGTAAGTGGGGTATTCAAAAAATATAAAATGATCTCACTAAAATGTAGAAAATAAAAAAATATTTTCAAAAATCCGACTGTAAAAAAACAACTAAAAAGTTCCAAACAAGTCACTTTTCAAGCAGTCTGATGCAGTTGGTGGCATGAAATCAATAATTGAACTAAAATAACTCCCACCGACTGCATCAGACTACTTCAAAAGTGTTCGGAACTTTTTGGTTCGTAACTGTCTACAAAAATAAATAAAACCTTTTGACATACAACTGACATTTTGAGATCTTCCAGTTGTGTTAGATTAGCCAGAAAAGCTTTGCAATACTTTTATATTAAAATTAGAAGACCAAATTTAATGTTCAAAGATTGTGATGATGCGACTTTTCAAATGGTTGTAAATAAACCGATAATAGTTGGCATTCTATAAGGTAGGTACCTATTGAATTGATTGTTTACGTTGCGTAGACCTTACCACAGTTCTTATAATTTTCTTAAATGTCCCGCCGGAAGATACAATTTCACATTCTTGTGCCCATATCGAGTGTAAAACAATTCATCTGCAACACTAATATTCCCAGTTTTTCAAGATGATCTAATCAGATTTAGTGGTTATTAACTTGGTTTAGGTAGGAAGTAGGTACCGGTTCATTGTCCTCTAAACCATTCAACTATTTCCGTCAACTGCACACCATGGTAACACCACCTCCGAGAGATGCAACCTTTGGTGGGAGACGGTTAAACCTCCTGATGATTACATCGAGCCGTCAGAGAGCCCCTCCCCACTTGGACACGCATTGCCATGGCCAACCCGGAAAACTTTAAAGAAACTCCGCACTCAGCTTCGATAGTTGGGGGTTCATGGACGGTTCCGATCTTTACTCCGCAGACCATGTCCCACCTTCCATCTTACGCCACATGCCCTGTTACTTGCTCACGTTAGGATCTAATGACAGCGTCAGCGAACGGCATTGCCATAGCCGAATACTAGACCAGGCAAGAGATTTAACTAAGAAAATATATTATTTATGCCATCGACACGCTAAGAAAAAGAACTCTGCATTTACCGACTCGCGACTGCAAAGCGAAGGGGAACAGTAAAAATGTTTCGTTAATTGTATGTTCTCTTCACCTTTTGTCATTTATTTATTTATTGAGAATGCCTAAGGCATTAAGTCCGCCTTTGTACTTTTGTTGTATGAAGTGTAAATAAATAAATAATTCTTGGGCTTTCCTCAAATTGGTGAGCCTTATGTAGGGGGATCGTCCTCGTTTTTACTCTGTAACATGTATATGTATATGTAGGTACGCAGTAGTTTTTTCATAATTATTGTTTTGGTAACACGTCAGGAAATTTAAAAAAACGAAGTATGACACAGCTCGGTAACCATCCAGTTTTGACCCCTAGTTAAGCGGACTTAAATTGTTACTAAGGATAATGACCTCTAGTATAATCTCTTTCAAGAAATAGGTTGAGTTTCCCTTTCACCCTGTATACTCGTAGGACAAAATATCTTTTATATGATTACTCAACACTTTACCACCCACATCTACCCGTCTTCCGGGAAGAAAATTATGAACTAAGGCTGGTTTTACAGCTGTCCGGGAGCCAGTACGGGCGGCCCGTACGGGTCCCCCGGATAGCTGTGAAGTCAGCCTAAGAACCTACTGCTAATCAGTGTTTAAACTAATCACATGGTTATTTTATTTTTAAGGGTTCCGAACGTCCGAACGTAAAAACGCAACCCTTATATTATCACTCGTGCTTCTGTCCGTCTGTCACAGCCAATTTACTCAGAATCTACTGCCCCGATTAAGTTTAAATTTCCTACACAGGTGTATTTCTATGTCCCAAACACGGGCGAGTAACGTAAATTAATTAATTTTGAATATGAATATGGGGGTCACTTATGCAGGGAAAATCAGAAAAAATAATAATTATGTTTTTTAAACTGTGCCGTGCGACAAATCAAATGGAAGGGCGCATTGTGAGAGTCTCAAATATATTTTTTTCATAATTTTTACCCCTTGCGTGTCAAGCGGACACCAAGTGGACGTAAGCTACGTCATGGTCACAGCTGCCATTGGACAAAAAAAAAATCTCAAAGATTTTGTATTTTGTACGAAATTTAACAAATAGAAACATTTTGACTACTTACTGGGGCTGCCTCGATATTATTTTGTAATGCAATATTTGAGACAATAAAAACAATTTATTATTATGTCGTTTATTAATTTTCTATACATATATAAATTATAATTTTAAATATTTCTTACAAATCATATAAAAAAGAAAAAAAAAAACATTTAAAATTATAAAAAATAGTAGTCCGCCGGTGTCGGGAGCAGGGTCCAAGCTACCGGTGGTTAGGGCTCCAGAGACAGGAACCTCCTCACAATGCGAGCCGTATCGAGGAGTACTGCCTTCTGTATCAGGCCCTTGATCCAACCGTGCAACGACAGCTTCGACAGGTGGTCGTCGAGGCTTTTGGCTATCAGGCCGTTGACGGTAACGACTATCGGCACAATGACAGCCGAGTCCACATTCCACATATCGACAACCTCGTGTGCTAAATCAAGATATTTCATTTGTTTCTCTTTCTCAGCTTTCACGAGGTTCTCGTCATGTGGGATGGTGACATCGATTATCATTGTGCGGTGCGCTAATCGGTCTATCACCACTATATCAGGCTTATTTGCAACAATAGTCCTGTCAGTGATGATAGACCGATCCCAGTACAACGTGACATGGTCATTTTCGAGAACTGGGTCGGGCACATATTTGTAATACGGCACCTCAGAATCCACAAGTTTGTATTTCAAAGCAAGTTGCTGGTGAATAATCCTGGCCACTTGGTTATGCCTGTGCAAATACTCGCTGTTAGCAAGACGAGAACAACCAGAGATAATATGTCTGATGGACTCACCCGGACGATGGCATGCCCGACACACGTCAACCGTCCCATCCTTCATAATATGTCTCCGGTAGTTATTCGTCAAGATAACTTCGTCCATAATCGCACAGACAAAACCTTCAGTTTCCCCGAAGAGGTCGCTGAAACGTAGCCAGGCCACGGACGCCAAGAAATCTACATCAGGCCCATGAAGAGCCCGATAAAAGCGCCCGTGAAGCTCCTTGCCTTTCCATATCTCCTTGCGGTCATCAGTAGTGAGTACTACAGGTTTGCGCCAGTTCTCTTTTGCCATGGACAACGGGGTGAGTCCCTTGTCCACTGAGACCACATCTCGGTGCATACCCACGTCGGTTTCTAGAAAATATTCTCTTAGACTGCACACCTCGCGGTTGTGGAGAGTCTTAGCGTTTAAAAAGCCTCGACCTCCACACTTCCGCGGGATGTACAGTCTCATCACCGATGAACGTGGGTGATGCATCCGGTTTGCGGTCAGCAGCGTACGGACCCTCCTATCCAGGGCGTCGAGTTCGGTCTGAGTCCATTTGAGTATGCCGAAAGAGTACATCAAAACCGGCATGACCCAACCGTTGAAGGCGCGCACCTTATTCCCGCCCGACAAAAGGCTGTTCAATACCTTTTTCAGGCCAAAGAAGCGCTCCTTCAGCGATTGTTTCATGTCAGTAACATTAATGCCTAACGCTTCCGACATACCCAAATATTTGTATGTTTCGGTCGAGGAGAGGGATCTAAGGTGTATGAAATCCGAGAGTTGGATCCCTTCGGATTCCATAATCTCCCCTCGCTTTACATGCATGACTGCACATTTGTCCACACCAAATTCCATCCTGATCGCGCTACTGAAAGTTTCAGTTACCTTCAGTCGCAAATTGTTGGGGGCAAAGAGTTTCAGGTCATCCATGTAAAGAAGGTGAGATATGGCTTGACCACCTCTTCTCAACCGATAGCCCAGCCCCGAGTCCTCCAGCAATGTGCTTAGAGGATTCAGGGCTAAGCAGAACCAAAGAGGACTCAAACTGTCGCCCTGAAATATTCCCCGTTTAATCCATATAGGTTCATCACTCCCCTGGATTGGTCGACATCCTGGATAGCGAAGGACTGTCTTCCATTGCCCCATACATGACCCAAGGAAGGTGCGCAGAGTTGCATCTATTTTGTACAACTCCAACACCCTCATGAGCCATGTATGTGGAACAGAGTCGTAGGCCTTCTTATAATCTATCCAGCATGTCGACAAATCCTTGTGGGATCGACGAACCTGCTGGCTTATGGCCATGTCTATGAGGAGTAGCTCCTTAGTACCGCGGGACCTGTTCCTACATCCATTCTGAGAGGCAGACATAATTGAATTACTGTCAATGTGCCGATTAATTTTCGCTCTCAGGATGGATGTAAGAAGTTTATAGACCGTCGACAAACACGTTATCGGTCTATAATTCTTAGGTTCCGCGGGACTACCTGTTTTATGGAGCAGGTGGGTAACACCAGTTGTTAGGAACTCAGGCAGCGACCCAGACTCTAAGGATGACTGGAACTGAGATGCTAGAAGCGCGTGTGAGCTGCTATACCACTTTAGCCAGAAGTTATGCAGCCCGTCCGGTCCTGGAGACTTCCAATTCGGTAACGGACGGACTGCTCTGGCTACATCTAATGGGCTGATGTCTATTTTCTCCATTTCTGGTATAGCTTCGCACACACGCTCGAGATCACGCATCCAGCCACCCTCAGTGTGACAGACGGGCACCGACCAAATGCTGCGCCAGAATGTACTCGTGGCAACATCATCCGGGCGGCACCCATCCGTCACATTTTGTTCAGGTCGCTCCCAAGCTCTATAAACCCACCTCTCATCGCTCTGGAACATGCGATTCTGCGAGTACCGGTCAACTCGCCGCTTATACCGCCGAATACGGTTTGCCCATGCACAAACTTTCTGCTTCAGGAAGTCGATGCGCTCTGTGACTCGGGACATGTATTCTCGAGGGTTGATTTCAGTCCCCGAGAACGCCCGCCTCACAAAGCGCATCACACGTGGACGTGTATTGCCCTCCCTGAAGCAGATTAGTTTGCCGATGAGTACCCTGGCCCCATCGATACGCCTCTCGATCCTGCATTGCCAGGCTGGTACAGCAGGCTTTGGCCGAATATCTCCGTCGCTAATCGGAAACTTCACGTTGGCCAAACGACATGCCGCAACAGCCCCGCAATACAAGATTGAGTGCGTATCAACGAGGTTCTCGCTGCTTTCAAAGATGTTTTTAAGCAGCGAGTCCAAAGCACACACCAACGCCCTATTTTTTTTGTGCATGGGTAAACGTGGTAAACGGGGTCTAAGTTCGGTCGGAGTGAACCTATACTCGCGAAGCGCATCCTCCAGTGCGCTCCTCAGTCGATCGTTGCACTGGCTACTTACCGTAACAACCCTATCATTATTATTATTATTATTTTAGAAATTGGGCGACTATTACTCTAAAACTACAGAGCTAACTTAACCGTGATAGTTTTTCTTTAAAGTTCATTATTATACTACCATCACGAATTTAGTAAGATTTTTCAAGCAAATAGTTTAGCTATTAGGGGGAGGGGGGGGGACGCTCGACTCTTACAAAAAAAAATCACTTTAAAGCTTATTACTTCGCAAACGAATCACTTAGCCCTATTCAAAGATACCCCACACAATAGGATAGGCGAGAAAAAAAAGGTCATCTGCCACACATCTGATTTGTTCGGAACGTATCACGGAAATGGTTGTCCGCTAATTGTTTTCTTTTTTTGTTTGTTAGGTCTTGCAAGTCAAGAAAGTGGTGTCTGGTGGGCAGCGTGTTGGCGGCGCTGGTCGCGGGAGCGCTGGTGGCCGTGCTGGTGCTGCAGCCGTGGGCCGGCCCCCAGCACCAACGCTACCCGCGCGCTGCTGTCGCCGCCAATGGCCACGAATGTGCTACTATCGGACGGTATGCTATCAACCTGCCTATATTTGAATTAAGAATTCGAAATAATTGACAATTCTTAGAACAATAAACGCTTTGTCTTAAATAACAAAATTAAGTTCCATTGGAACCGTTTTTTTTTTGGGCCTACGGCTGCAGCCGTGGGCCGGCCCCCAGCACCAACGCTACCCGCGCGCTGCTGTCTTCGCCAATGGCCACGAATGTGCTACTATCGGACGGTATGCTATCAACCTGCCTATATTTGAATTTAGAATTCGAAATAATTGACAAATCTTAGAACAATAAACGCTTTGTCTTAAATAACAAAATTAAGTTCCATTGGAACCGTTTTTTTTTTGGGCCTACGGCTGCAGCCGTGGGCCGGCCCCCAGCACCAACGCTACCCGCGCGCTGCTGTCTTCGCCAATGGCCACGAATGTGCTACTATCGGACGGTATGCTATCAACCTGCCTATATTTGAATTTAGAATTCGAAATAATTGACAAATCTTAGAACAATAAACGCTTTGTCTTAAATGACAAAGTTAAGTTCCATTGGAACCGTTTTTTTTGGGCCTTTTAATACAAATGGTCACTTAAAATACACGCACACACGCAGTACACGCTTTCGTTTTTTTTTTTTTTGGAAAATCCTCAAATAACTTCTCCCGCTCTGGGTGGAGCGGGAGGGCATGCCAGACTCTTTCTGACTAAACCCAACCGTGTTCCTTCAGTGGCCTGTGCCAGGGGCCGCGGTAACTCTTTCAAACACACCCGCGACCCTGTCAGGCATCGGCCCTAGTAGCCCCCGTCAGTTACTGCTGACATTTCTTTCAAGCACTCCCGCGACCCTGGCAGGCATCGGCCCTAGTGGTCCCCGTCAGTTACTGCTGACATTTCTTTCAAGCACTCCCGCGACCCTGGCAGGCATCGGCCCTAGTAGCCCCCGTCAGGTACTGCTGACATTTCTTTCAAGCACACCCGCGACCCTGTGAGGCACCGGCCCTAGTAGCCCCCGTCAGTTACTGCTGACATTTCTTTCAAGCACACCCGCGACCCTGGCAGGCATCGGTCCTAGTGGTCCCCGTCAGTTACTGCTGACATTTCATTCAAACACTCCCGTGACCCTGGCAGGCATCGGCCCTAGTGGTCCCCGTCAGTTACTGCTGACATTTCTTTCAAGCACTCCCGCGACCCTGGCAGGCATCGGCCCTAGTAGCCCCCGTCAGGTACTGCTGACATTTCTTTCAAGCACACCCGCGACCCTGTCAGGCACCGGCCCTAGTAGCCCCCGTCAGTTACTGCTGACATTTCTTTCAAGCACACCCGCGACCCTGGCAGGCATCGGTCCTAGTGGTCCCCGTCAGTTACTGCTGACATTTCTTTCAAACACTCCCGTGACCCTGGCAGGCATCGGCCCTAGTGGCTGGATAATTCTTAGGCTATTCATACAATAGGGTGACCATGTTATGACGAAAAAGTCTTAGGGCACCCCGACACGGATAGTTTAGCTTCGAAGGAGATAGCGGAGGTTAGAGGGAGCAAGTGAAAGAAGCCCCTGTCATCTCCTTCGACTGTCGTCGTCAGTTATTGCCAGCTGAACGCAAATCAAAATTAATTTTACGACTTGCTTGCCTCTCGCTAGGAAGTCATTTGCCTAGCGGTTTTATGGATTGGCTGAATATCATTCGAGTGGTTAGTTGAATAGCGCCGTTCTACTAATAAGTGCGCCGTTTAAAAAAAAGACTTGGCTGTTAATTGAATGGCTAATTAGCTAGTTGACTGCGATAGATACACGAGCTCCTCACGGTTGCAAGGTTTGAATCAAGCAGTTCTATATTATTACGTACTACCTGAAAGACGTATAAAGAAATTGCTGATTGCACAGGAAATTTTCCGCGTACGTGTCTACTGAAATCAATAAATATTATGAGCAAAGAAACCAGCGATAACCAAATCCATTTAATTATCGAATATTAAATTTATTTGACGTCATAATTAATATTGAGTTATGACTTGAGCTAGGTAATTTACCTATCTCTTACGACTTATTTGATTAATATCTGCCCAAATCAATATTTTGATAATCTAGTTTTACCTTGTCATTAAAATAATTATGAATATTTTAGCAAAATCCTGGAACAAAATGGCTCAGCTGTGGATGCAGCGATAGCTACATTATTCTGTGAGGGCATCGCGTGCGCGCAATGTATGGGACTCGGCGGTGGGTTCCTGGCCACGGTGTACGACGCGTCGACGGGGCAGGTGCGCGTGATCAACGCCCGCGAGAGGGCGCCGGCGGCCGCGCACGAGGACATGTACATCAACGCGTCGTCCACCGTCGGCGGCCTCGCCATCGCCGTACCCGGAGAGCTGGCGGGCTACGGCGCCCTCCATCAGGCGTACGGACGCCTGCCGTGGCGCGCGCTCGTGGAGCCTACGGTCGAGCTCTGTCGCCAAGGACATCTCGTGAACGCCTACATGGGGCGGGTGCTCAGATCTTACAGCGACAGAATCAAAGCCGAGCCGTCTATGAGGTAAGGAGACATTTCATCTATTTTTTATTAGTGAGTGCCTCCGCAGCCGGCGCCGTGCCCGAAATTGTAGCCGGCGATGACTGAAATAAAAAGCGCACAATGGGGTTTGCAAAATAAAATATTATATGCAGTTAAAATGTTCCAAAAAGCCACAAACAATAAGAAAAACTGTTCTTTGCATAAAAATCTTCAAAAACAAGTCCCAAAAAATCCAATAAGTAAACGTGTGCAAGCTAAATTTGAACTTGCAATAACAAGCATAGATACGTATTACTTGGTACGACCACTCGACTAAGCTCACATCTAACATCACAGTTGAAATAGATGTGTTTAACGACGGTCGTAAGTAAGGAAAGCTGACGGAGCTCCTATTCCTGTCTGCAGGGTTTAAAGGAACCGTCCATGTCGGCGTGCCCAAAGTTCCCGAGCTCGCTTCGCTCGCTTTTCGTTGGACTCTAAATACAATAAAATAAAAGTACTGCTGGTTCCCAATGGCGTTATTTTTGGGAGCCGCCAACGGAAGTGGAGGCACTCCATTTTTAACCGACTTCAAAAAAGGAGGAGGTTCTATGTTCGTCTGTATGTATTTTTTTTATGTATGTCCACTGATTTCTTTGTCAGTTGTGGACAGATTTCCAAAATTATTTTTTTATCCGAAAGAATATACTCCCGAGGTAGTCCCATATAAATTGTATCGAAATTGTTCAGCGCTTTTTACGAATATGTTTAAATTCTACGTTCCATGTTATTGGGGTTTTTAGTTCTGGGGTATAACAACTAAAAAGTGAAAAATAAAAACTTTTTTTACAAAAATAACAACCGACTTCCAAAAAAGAAAATACACTAAAAATTAAAAAAATAACTTAAATTTCGGAAGTCGGTGTCAAATAACGAAGAAATAAAATACAAACACCGACTTCCGAAATTAAAGTTATCTTGAATTTTTTTTGGAAGTCGGTTCTATTTTTTTGTAAAAAAAGTTTATTACTTATTATTATTAATGTTTCGGAATGTATCGCAAGCACAGAATTAATAGTTTTATTTGTGCAGTTTTACGAGCTTGACGCGGACGATGTCGCGGGCAACAGCTAGTGCATTATAAAATCTTACAACTTCAACTCACTGATTAACAAATACATAATATTAAGAAATCTTTTATTTATAACTCCCAATTTTAAAAAATGTGCCAATTTGATAATTAGCCATTTAGAGAATTGACCATTCAGTGAATTGGCCATTCAGAGAATTAGGCTTTTAGAGAATTGGCCATTCAGAGAATTAGGCTTTTAGAGAATTGGCCATTCAGAGAATTAGGCTTTTAGAGAATTTGCCATTTTGAGAAATAGTCCTTTTGCAACTCTGTTGCCATTTTGAGAATTAGACCTTCTGCGCCTATACCGCATGAGCCACCTACTTCCAGTTAAATGCGGAACGGCAGCTGCTGTTTCACCGTTTGATTTTTAGAATTCTTTTAAACTGTAAATCAACCCTATTTTCTAAAAGGGAGCTGTACGTGAATCCGGCGACGGGCGAGGTTTACAACGAGGGCGACTACATAACCGAGCCAACGTTGGCCAAAACATTGAATATCATCGCGGAGGAGGGCCCACAGGCGATACACAACGGCACCTTGACGGCGCGGCTCGTGCAAGATATTCAGAGCTTCGGTGGCATAATTACAGAAGAAGACCTCAGGAATTACAAGTGAGACTTTTATTTATCAACGCATAGTGCACTAGAGTGGACTGTACGGACTGTATATTTTAACTAGGAGGTAACCACGGAATATATCTTTCATCTATCTGCCAGTACCTACTATTATCCATTGCTCATCAGAAGTTTGACAGCTGGAACCCCCAAGGTAACTTTTTCTAAATATATTTAGTAGGGCCCCATCGTCTAAAAACCTTATACAATTTTAGGGTCGAATGGCAAGATCCAATCGAGGTCCCGCTAACGGAGGAGTACACGCTCTATTCCGTGCCTCTGCCGGGGTCAGGGTCGGTTCTGGCATTCATGCTGAACATGCTGCGCGGTTGGGTCGGAGACGGATCGCCCGCAGGCACCGGGTCCAACCTCTACTGGCACCGCATCATCGAGACCTTCAAGTACGCCTACGCCAAACGAACAGGCCTCGGCGACCCTTCACGCTCTAACCTGCCCTATGACATTCGCGATGTAAGTATTTGTACCGGTTTTGTAAGCTCGCTTAACTTTACGAGTCCTTTTTTTTTTGGCGGGGTGGGCAATCATCCAATAACATCTCCCGCTCCGGGTGGAGCGTGAGGGCGTGTCAGACTCTTACTGACTAAAACCCACCCCTGTTCCTTCCCTGCCTGAGTGCCCAGGGGAGCGGTAACTCTGTTACGAATTTAACCGCTACCCCTAGGCGTGCAGGCACCGGCCATGATGGGCCTCCTCAGTGGTGGCTGACAATCACCTCTTTGGCCTCAACGTGCACGTGAAACAGTACGCGCCGTCGACTCGAGGGCCTGATGCTGATCGGACGACGAGCTACCCACTACTCGCCGTCCGCAGGCCCGGGTCTAAGGTAGCCGGAGATCGTCTCGCGACGTCCTACGCCCAATGCGTCTCCTGCGGTGGTAGCGGTGAGGGCCACTCCGTTGAGCTTCCCTCATCCGTCCCGCCTCCGCCTTCGCGAGCATTACTGCTTCGCAGAAGGAGGAGACTGCTTCCCATTCCCTCTCCCTCCGTACCATGGCCTGAACCAGGGCCGGGCGCGAGAGGTCAACTTTATGAGTCTTGGTTTAGACTTTGCGCTTTCGTCACTTGAATCGGTAGTGTCATGAACATATCATGAGGTTCTTTTTCGACCTACTTATAATTTACATACATACTCGTACAACTGCCCCATACACTCATGTTTGCATAACTCGACAAAATGTACTGAGCAGCTGATTACTTTCCGCGATTTCAGTGTTGGTCCCATAGTAAAAGTTGTTTAGAATGGTATGGCCAGTTTTTACGTTTATTGTTGTATTTTCGTCTCCACCATATATCACTATATATCTGGTTAATAGAGGTTCTTCTGTATTGGGTGGAAAATATCACTGATAATTAAACCTACGTAAAACGCCTTTAAATTTTGATACGAGCGGAACCAACCTAGGTAGGTAGTAATGATAAGGCCTAAAATGAGGTTAATACCATCGTCGCTGTAGTGTGACAGAGCAACTGTTAAAACAATAAATGTAACTAGGTACCTACTTTTGGTTCAATTTTGTGTTAGTGATTTCAAGTAGGTAAAACTAAAAACCCTGGTAAATATAGCGAGGAAATGCCAAATGTGTAAAAAATCAGCCTTATTTATAAAACTCGCTAACCTTATGCTTAGCATAATAATATTGATTAGCGGACTCTAAATTCAAAATTACATGTCTCATCTATCAAATTTAACTGTATACAGGGTGGAAACTTTCAGCGTGGCAGTAAGCGGAACTACCTTAAGGCCCTACTACCGGCCAAGAGGCGCCCTCATTGAAGATAAAGGAGGAAAATGTTTCGTATCCAAAGTAGTAAGCAAAAAGTTATTATCACTTTTGCTTACTACTTTGGATACGAAACATTTTGAGTCCTGTTTTAACAACGTAAAAATACTTCATCCTCTTTGTAACAAACGTGACATAGGATTCTTTAATATTTATTTTCTATGCTATGCTACGATTGATTATTCAATGAGGGCGCCACTTGGCCGGTAGTAGACCCTTAACCGTTGCAACTACACGAAAAAGGTCTGAGGAGACTATCCATATTTTTTTGTGAAATTCTGATCCCCATTCACACATTTTCAAAAAAAAAATACAGTTAGCAAGAAAATGGCCATTTTACACGAAAATTCCAATCGATCCTGTTTCTAATACTGATCTAAAACTTCTATGGGACCAACCCAGTTTAGAGTACTAAAAAAGTCAGAAACTGCAAAAAACTTTTCCCATAGGTACATTTATTCACACATTTTCAAAAAAAAAATACAGTTAGCAAGAAAACGGCAATTTTACACAAACACTTACATTGTTGCCAATCGATCCTGTTTCTAATACTGATTAAAAACTTCTATGGAACCAACCCAGGTTAGAGTACTAAAAAAAGTCAGAAACTGCAAAAAAGTAGGTACATTTTGTATGAAAAAAACAACCGATTTCTAAAAATTGCAAATAACTTTAATTTTGGAAGTCGGTGTCAAATAACGAAGAAACAAAAAAATACAAACACCTTTTAGAAGCCGGTTGTTTTTTTTTTGTCCCTCACCCTTCTTCCGGGTAAAGAATTTTAAACTTATTTTAAGATTTTTTGCTGCCTAACCCGCTAATCAGTGTCTAAACTAACCACATGGTTATTTTTTTATAAATAAGACCCCAATAAGTTAGCTCAGTATTTGATTAAAGTGTCAGGCGAATATTCGTTATCTGGTAAAGAAATCTATCCACTTGGCTTTATAAAACTAACATTCCGTAACGTTACAATATTGGTATTGACACAGCAAATAATACCTGCGCCCGAGTAGCTTATGTCAATAAACTCGAAACATGGCATTTATAAATATTCACCATAAAGTATGCCAGCTCCGACTATTGTTATATAATATTTATAAACATCGGAAACAGATATAAGTTACGTCACTCATGAATATCAACTTAGATCGCCACTGTCCCATTGTGTTTTTACTGTATATGTTTTAAGTGCAATAAAGAATAATAATAATAGATTGATGAAAGGTACGTGGTGTTCCACGCGTGTCTCAAAGAAAGAGATGTCAGCAATAATTGTGCCGATGCTTGCCAGGGTTGCGGGATAGTTCGAAAAAGTAAAAAAAAAAGTTGCCCTTTCCCCAGGTTTACATTATTGTGTCGCCATGACACGACATGTCATGGCGCGGGATACACCCATCAAACGAGTATGTTCAAGCCTACGTTATATCACAACGAGTTTTATAGCCAATCAACTACGTCAGAAGGCGCCACGACACGACATGACACGAGACAATTATGTAAACCTGGCTTTATGGTGACCCTGGAACGGAAAGGGCAACTGAAGGAACACGTGTGAGGTTTAGTCAGTAAGAGTCTCCGGCTCCCGCTTGCAGGAGAAGTCATCGAATTTTTTCAAATACTTAAAAAAAATATAGATGAAAGGTATTCAAAGGAAGAAACTTTGTTTTGTCTTTAACTTAAATTATGCCTTTTCATGATAAAGATGACCGTATCTTAGTAAACGAGATATTGAGGAAACTGTAGGTAATAGCTAGTTATTTACGAAGGAAGTTGTTATTAGAAAAAATACTGTTTTGCATCGTCGAATCGAAAACATTGACATCATAATAAACGGTGATTAGGTAATGCATTTATAATGCAGCGACAACCATACGTAAGAAAAGAGAATGTATTTTGTAAAAATCGAAATCACAGCTCCATTAAATTGTTTTGTGGAAATCATAAGGTCAACCACTTTATTTAAACTGAAAACCTTTTAAAGAAAGGATCAGCTAATTAAGGCACTGACATAATGTAATTTTATTTCAGTTGGAGCGCAATCTCTCGGACCCCGCTTGGGCCCGAACATTCCGGGAACTAGTCAACGACTCGACGACTTACAATGACTGGCAACACTACGGCGCCCTGTTCGAAGGTGCAGATGACCACGGCACCGCTCACATCGTCGTCGTCGCCCCTGATGGCAGCGTCGTCTCAGCCACCAGCACCATTAATTATATGTACCTAAACTATGCTTATTTAAACGTATTTATGGAAATTATGACTATGAATTACTCACAGAGAGGAGGCCTGTGCCCCAAAAATTGGGACATTAAAAATGATGATGATGGAAATTATGATCCAAAACGGTGGCGGTGAAAAAACAGACCTTCATAGACTTTCATCGAAGTTTATCATCACGTTTTCAAACGAGTGGTGATCGCAGTATCTTCTCTGCCTATATTGGCACACAGAAAAATGCTGCTGGATAGTCCCCCAAGCAACCTTGTCGAATTTAATGACACCCAATCATAGGAGATGAGAATCGGCTGGAATAAATTAATAATTTAAATCTCTACTATAACCGATCAAAATATTTTTCTTTGAGGACAAAGATAGGACAAAGCGATAAACTTGACATTCAGTAATAGCATTGTAATAACCGAAAATAATTAAATTAAACCGCAACCAATATGTAAACAAAATCAACAACAAAAATACTCATTATTTGCGGTGGATGCTTTGATTTTATTCCAAATCTTTTTAAACCGTTTCGCCCGGTCGTTTGGGTGTCTTTCACCTTGTCTAGATGTCTTTTAATAATAAATCATTATTCAAACATAATTATAACAATAAATCTGCCATTCTTTTTTTTAACCATTATTTTTTACAGTTGGGGCTCTCAGAGACGGTCACGGAGCCTGGGCTTCATGTTGAACAACGAGATGGATGACTTCGCGATCCCGCACGTGGAGTCAGCATACGGTCTGCCACCATCTCCTGCGAACATGTTGGCGCCGAACCTGCAGCCGCTCAGCTCAATGGTCCCCAGTATTGTGAGGGCCAGGGATGGAAGGGTGGACCTGGTTCTCGGAGCCGCCGGTGGTACTAAGATCACTACGCAAGTCGCGCTGGTAAGTTGACGGTTGTTGCTCTGCCTTGCAAGTTGATTTTAGTCCCTGCTTCGTCAGTTTTTAAAGAGTTAGTTCTTTTCTGGTTGGAGGAGTACCTACAGATATTACTTAGTATTTTTTTCTCGGAAATTGGCACAATGCTTGTGTGAAACACATATATGCAACTCTGCCAAAGATATGATAGTGATAGATACCAGTTTAGCACCTCAGAGCATGCTCTGCTCTGATCCATGCTGATTAGTTCAAGTTTATACCAAGTAACTCTTATGTTTCAGATTGCTCGGCATACAATTTTAGAAGGCAGTGACCTTCCGGATGCTGTACAGAGACCTCGACTTCATCATCAGCTGTTGCCTATGGAAGTGCAGCATGAGGCTGACTTCGACCCGGTAAGATGGTTTCCTAAATGGTTTAATAGTATCAGCTGGTTGATAGGCATAGGTCTAATCTTGACACATTTTGAGGGACTTTCTTCAACTACCTAATCGTGTTTCGAACTATGTTAGGGTCGGCCAGTCTAACCGGATGCAGCTGAAATACCTGCTTATCTGACCTCCACAACCCAGTAACTGGGTAATTCGATACCCCTTGGCAAGTCTGGTGTCTGATGCTCTTTCTTCACCTATTGTAGAAACCTACTTTATAAAATTTGGAATGCCGAAATGATGGTCAAAAGGATTGGATTTGAGTATTGTGGCATTTGTGGCGAACACAAGGTGTTGGTTCTATGCCTAGGGTAGCGGATAAATTCTTAACAGAGTTACCGCACCCCTGGGCACTCAGGCAGGAAGGAACAGGGGTTGGTTTTAGTCAGTAAAAGTCTGACACGGGGAATCGCTCCACCCAGAGCGGGAGGGCGCTCTGGGTGGAGCGATTCCCCACCACGCCAAAAAAAAAAAGGTGTTGGTCCAAAACCGGTCTTGCCAACTATCCGGTTTTAGAGAATGTCTTTCGACTCGAAGATAATTTTGTCTGCTAATGAAACATCGTGATTTTTAGACTTTTTCCACATCATAATATTTTAGTGCGGCTATAATCATCTCGTCCACTTTCCAGTAAAGAATAATAAAGCAACGAACCGTTTATTCACACAACGATGCATGTCATTGAATGCAATGGTCGAATCGAGATATTGTTATGTCAACCGAAACAGCCTTGACTAAAATAGTTGTGTCATAATAGCTAATGCAATACTATTATATACGTCGATATAATAATAAATCATTTGTGAAAATGATATTTTAATGATGCGTGGGAATGATGGGGACACTGAAATGGTAGTAGTTAGCGGTAATCTCCTCTTTTAAAGAAAAGTCAAACAGGCTATCAACTATGCCTAGTAATTTAGACCACTGAAGTAAATGGTAGTCTAATCGTTAGTAGGTATTAAATAAGTACCTACAAGAGTAGGTACCTACGTATACAATTTCCCACCTATCATCATCAGCCTTTTAATGTCCCCACTGCTGGGGCACAGGCCTCCTCTCTGTGAGAGGGTGTGGGCCGTAATCCACAACGAGGGCCCAATGCGGGTTGGTGGATGTCACATGTCTTCGAATTTTGGTTCTAGGACATGCCGGTTTCCTCACGATGTTTTCCTTCACCGTTTTGAGAGGATTGGTGATGAAATAATTTACACAAATTCCCTGCCTGGGTTTGAACTCACGACCTACAACTTTTGAATCGCGGCCGATTACCACTGGGCCATTACTGCTCTTAGAAACCTATACCTAGCACTAAACCTACCTATACCTCTTTGCCTGCAGAATCAGACTATAGTTTTACCACTGCTTTTATACACTACGTTTGACCAGTCTCTACGACTCCCTCTTCTTGTAGCTATTACAAAATACGATAGGTTACTACTTTACCTGCAAAATCAGACTGTGATTTTACCACTTCCGCACAAGTTACATAAGCCTGTGTAACTTTCAGAAAAGAAATGGGCTGTAATACACCACATGTGCCTCGGTAGGTTTGGAAGAGGAGACTTATACTAGTACCGTCAACAATACAATACTACAATCACATTTCGCCAGTACCTAAGGAGCGAGCCCGCAACTTTTCTGTTGCCACCAATTGGACACTCAGACACCGGGCTGCTACCGAGAAATTTCAGATGAAAAAGCCCAATAATGCTTTGGCAAACGTGGTGTGTTGTGTTACAGCTAGGGTTGCCATCCGTCCGGGTTTCCCCGGATTTGTCCTAGTTTGAAGGGTGTGCGGGGATCGTCCGGGCGGGGTTTAGTGAGCAGTTCCGATCTTAAAGTTTACTTTTTGTTATTTTTAGAAGACTGAATTTTATCTTAAGACAATAGTGGCAGTCAAGAGTGAAAAGGTGCCTTAAAAAGTTTGAAATTAAAAAGTCCAATTCTAACAATTAAAACGAATTTTTATTTTATTGGATAGGTGTGAATATAAATTGAAAATTACCGGGTTTTAAGCTAAGCAATCCGGGTTTCTCGGTCTTGTTGTCCTGGTTGCTAGACTTTTGAGATGGAAACCCTAGTTACAGCGTACTTAAACCTGCACTTTTTTAGATCTTATGAACACCACAGACGTTGTAATTAACGTTGTTACCGATTGAACCCAAAATTTTCAAAAAGAATCGAGATCGAACCCAGGACCTCATACTCAGTAAGTGGTTGCGGCCTAGGCCAATAGACCTGCAAGGCAGCCAGAGGCAATATACTGAGGTCCAAAACGAATACCCTATTTGTTCGAGAAACAATAATTTAGGTGCACGTGCTTATAAGTAGATGAATCAGCGCGGCAAATGATAGGGAAATCGTTTGAATAAGATTGTGCAGATAAGGGAAGTTATATACTAGTAACTACAATGTCAGTAAACTTTGGACTTGTAAGTACTTATGACTTGGGCCCTACCTATCGTATTTGTAATGGCTACGTTAGGAAGTCGTAGAGATTGGGCACACATTATATATTACAGCCCACTCCTTTTCTCAAAGAGCCTGTGTTACTTGTGTCCCAGCAGTGGTATATAGTTTGATTCTGCAGGCAAAGAAGTAACCTATTGCATTTTGTAATGGCTACGTACTTGAGTAGTAGAGATTAGGACTTTTTATTTTCAAACTTTTTAAAGCAGCGTTTTACTCTTGACTACCATTATTTAGTCTTCTTAAAAATAACAGAACGTAAACTTTAAGATCCGAACTGCTCACTAAACCCCGCCCGGACGCTCCCCGCACACCCTCCAAACTAGGACAAATCCGGGGAAACCCGGACGGATGGCAACTCTAGCTGCAACACACCACATTTGCCAAAGTGTTATTAGGTTTTTTCATCTGAAATTTCTCGGTAGCAGCCCGATGTCTGAGTGTACGATTGGTGGCAACAGAAAAGTTGTGGGCTCGCTCCTTAGGTACTAGCGAAATGTGATTGTAGTATTGTATTGTATGTATATTGTTGATGGTACTAGTATAAGTTCACCTCTTCCAAACTTACCGGGGAATGGATGCGTATAATATTTAACAGGTACTTACTTTAGCATAGCTAACGAGTCTGCTAAATTACGCAATCCACCGTGACCGACATGTGTTGTACGTTGGACAATAAAATGTACAGCCTATAGGTACATTGTTCAATGACAATAATGGAATACCTAGTTGATCTATTCAAACGGAAAAAGTAACACTAGCTATTTCTCTCAATGGCTATGTGAAAATATTGTTAACATTCAGGGGATTTGTTACCAATACGTTAAACTAAATCTATATGTACAAAGTGTAACGGAAAGGTGTGGTCATATTTTAAGAACTGCATCTGCCTATCGATATGAACAACTTTCCTCAAGAAAATCCGAGGAAATTCTAATTTTTTTTTTACCTCCCATACAAATATTGATCAGCTGATGATAACTTTGTATGGGAAGTCCAATTTTTATTTTTGTTTGAGAAAGTTGTTCATTTCCATGGGCAGAACCGGCTCTTAAAATATGACCACACCTTTCCGTTACACTCTGTATAAAACAAAGTCGGGTTAGTTAAGCCATTTATAAGTCAAGAACGGCTGGATCGATTTTAATGATCTTTAATTTGTTGGATTTGTCTCCCCTCCGAATAGCAGAATAACTAAAAACATCGGCAAAATTCAAGAAAAAATTATTTAATTTTCACAAACATTTTGTATGGAACTGGTTTTTTTATTGATTTTGAAGCGGTACGAAGTTCGCTGAGTCAGCTAGTAAATATATAAAACAGATTCGGGTTAGTTACACCATCAGTAACTTGAGAACGGCTGGACCGATTTTTAACCGTCTATCAATCACTATCACTAGATTATCAATTCGGATGTTTGTGTTTTTTTTTTTATACATGTTCGGGCATAACTCCGGCATTTATAAACGGATTTGCAAAATTATTTTTTTGTTCGAAAAGGCTTTATTCCGAAATGGTCCCATTTAAGTTTCATATAGATCTGATGATGAGTTTCGGAGACAGACAACGGAAATCTTCAAAAAATGACAGCAAATCAACTGCGATTACTGCAATCGTATGTATATGTAGTGTTAACACCCATTAAATTGTGTCAAACCACAACTAAAAAGTGAAAAATAAAAACTTTTTTACAAAAAAATAGAACCGCCTTCCAAAAAAAGTGCAAAATAACTTTAATTACGGAAGTCCGTGTCAAAAAAAAAAAATACATATTTACGGTCGAATTGAGAACCTCCTCCTTTTTTTTTCGTCGGTTAAAAACGAAGACACAAAACCAGAAACACCGACTTCCGAAATTAAAGTTATTTTGCACTTTTTTTGGAAGTCGGTTTTATTTTTTTGTAAAAAAGTTTTTTTATGATCTGTGATTAGTTAGATTTGTTTCCGCCTCGAATAGCAGAATAACTATTAAAACATCGGAAAAATTATGAAGAAAATTCATTTTCTCATCCATATTGTGCGGTTTTTTAACCGACTTCATAAACGAAGGACGAAGGTTATCATTTCGGATGTTTGTATTATTTTTTATGTATGTTCGGGCATAACTCCGTCGTTTATTGACGGATTTGCAAAATTCTTTTTTTGTTCGAAAGGGGTTTATTCCAAAATGGTCTCATTTGATTTTCATATAAATCTGATGATGCGTTTCGGAGACAGACAACGGAACTCTTCAAAATTGACTGCAAATCAACCGCGTTTGCTGCTATCGAATATCTATGAATTGTTAACACAGTTTAATGGCGAACCACAACTAAAAAGTGAAAAATAAAAAACTTTTTTACAAAAAAATAGAACCGGCTTCCAAAATAAATGCAAAATAACTTAAATTTCGGAAGTCGGTGTCAAAAAACAAAGACACAAAACCAGGAACACCTACTGCCGAAATTTAAGTTATTTTGCACTTTTTAACCGACGAAAAAAAGGAGGAGGTTCTCAAGCAAGACTCAAAATTAGTTTATATAAAATTTGATATTTTATGTAGGTAAATAAGCTCAATACTTAAGACTTAAAAGGTTTATTTATTTTTAGCTTTTTAGTTCTTTTAAAAATAACCGACGAGGTTATTTTTTTTGTTAAAAAGTTTTTTTTTGGAAGTCGGTTCTATTTTTTTTGTAAAAAAGTTTTTTATTTGTTTAATAATATATATAGACTTGCCCAACTTCGTACCGCCTTAGAATTATTAAACCTAAGGCGGTACGAAGTTGGGCAAGTCTAGCATTATATAAACTTAGATTTTTTTTATGAAACGTGATGTGGGTCTCGCATTAATTTCGAGTAAGTAACTACTATACCAGCAGCTATTGACCCTGTTGTCAGTTTTACTGTCTCCCCGTGGATTTGCCTTAACAGGTGTTGTAGGGTACAGAGGAATTTCCGGGATGGTCTTGTAAGTGCTCAAGGGATGGGATGGTTTAAGTGATGTGAATATCCCACACAGTCTGGTCTTTTTGAAGGGTTACCCAAAAAGCAAAAAAAAAAAAATTACCGGTTTAGTTTCGCTAGTTAATTTATTCGGGCTCTGTAAATACATTCAGGCTTATTATGACGGGAGTAAGGTTTTTTGATTTTTTTCTTCGTTATTTAAGTCAAGGATATGTAACTAAAAGGTCTTATCTTTGAAATGGACTATACGTGTTTTGTGTATAGTTTAATACGTGTTCGAAAACCCTCGACATTTTCCTTGATTGCTCAATGCTCGGTTCTAGGGCCACTAACTCACACCCATAACATTCAATGTCATTTCTCAACATTTTATCAGAACGAAGCGACTTGTGTTGTGAGTCACCATGTGACGAAAAACCTCCATGATTTTATTGACGATGACAATACCTACAGAAAATAAATACATAGTAAGTAGTTAATACATAGATGATAACATCTTACAGATATCTAGAGAATGCACCGGTAACCATGTACACACCTACCTGAGGCATGGCATACGAACAGAAAATAAATATGTCATTCTTTTGGAAAAACATCGACGTAACTATACAAATCTTTCTCTCCCTCTATCTATCTACCTAACTTTCAAATTTTACGAGAGCAATTTAAAGTAGAGATGCCGCGAATACTCGCTGTTATTCGGTATCCGGCACTACTCTATATCAAAAAATTACACCAAATTACTATAAAAGATGCCCATCATCGCCCAGTAGGTGTTTAGATCTAGGTTTTTTTTCTTTTCTTTTAACTAGCCATTTCGTGTCCACAAACTGTTCAAAATCCTTTTTTTTCTAATTAAATAATAATAATAATATTCCACAACTATCACATAATGCTAGTGTATGATCTGTATATAATTATAATTTAATCCGTTGTTGCAAAATGTATTGTTTCTTTTCTTTTGTAAACAGGAGTCAAGGGTTTAAGCTGAAAACCAGCGCTTAGCAACCCACTAGGGGACCTAAGCATAATGCTGACGCTTGAATATTTTGCTTGCGGTATTATAGTTTTGTGCATGTACCAATACTATTAGAAGTAATACTGGAGACAATAAACGTTATTTTATTCTATTAATAATAAACAATAATATATTTATTCAATTCAATAACAAACTGAAGGTACAATAATTATACAATATCGCAAACATAAGAGCCTAGGTCTAGTGCTAGGTTTCTTCAAATTTCCTGGATGCCACACTAGGATTCCCTGTATCGTGGGGTCCAGTCTCTTTCCAAGTAAGGCAAACAATATTTTATTTATTGATGAACTAATAACTACACAAACTAGCAAGAAGTTATAAGTACGAGTATGTCACTGATATTTTATAGATATAAAAAAAGAAAATTAGAATTAAAAGGGTGAGTGATTGATAAGAGCTATTTCTTTGTGAGTAAATATATGTATTTTTGGAGTATATAGTATGTAGAGGTGTGTGTAGAGTGGGTGGGTGCATGCTTGTATTGTTTTTTTTTTTTGCCCATAATTTAAGACTATGTGCAAAAAGTTTTCGGTTTGGATACAGCCATTTAAATATAGCGTTCTTAAAACTTATCTGTAAGAATCAATATAGTTTTATTGTGAAAGTAGAATTTTGGGGGCCTAAGAAATGCAAAAGATCTCTTTGCAAAAGCAGAGTGTACTCTTGGTTGATCCCATTTTATTAAAGTTCTACATGAATGGCGAGCCAGTTTTTTAGCATCTCCATGAAATCTTAGTAGTGTCGCATGGATGAACAATTGCCTAATACGGAGGACACACACAACACACATACATTCCAAGTAAAGAGTATCAGTAGAGTGTCGCCAGGGTTTTTTTATTCTAGTTGTTCTTGTTGTTGGTTTTTGTTATTGTTGGTGGTGTTGTGTTGTGGTTGTAGTTGTAGTTGTGTTACTTTTTTTCGCATAGATGTTTCTAGGGAAAAGGGAATCGAGAGCGGTGGCGTAGTGGGGGCATCGAGGCACGACAGCTTCATGCCGTTTGCCGTCACGGCATACGAGTCGATTTTACTGCCAACTCGCGCCAATAGATGTTTCACAGCAAAAATTCGTCAGTCTCATGTGATCTGTAAAATGATCATTCCGTCGTTGTAACCCCAAAAAGAACACAAAATAATGTCATAATGACTGTTACGTCGATGTAACACCCAAACACAACTCCACTTCGCGGAGCTCCCCGCGCAACGACCCTAAAGAACTATGTATATATTGGAATGAGGCGTATTTATCATAACAGATACAAATCACAGGTATTCGTGGATACTAGTTAACAGTTGTTCCTGTGATATCATATACCTGTTAAAAAATATCATTCATAATTCACAATACTCAATCACAATCACTACACTCTTCAGTCGCAGTAGGTACTCAATAACAAGTAACAACTATTCACGTCGTGTTATCTGTTATTTCTTCTTCGTATTTATGTCTTCGTGTTTGTGTGTGTGTGTTAAGATAATCATCCTTGAAAAGTGACAACTATTTCTAGTAGTATTATCTTATCTGTTCCTAACTTTCAGTTCGGAAACACTGTAAGAATAATGCTAACATTACTACGTGTTCTGTACGTGATTTATTTACCGACAGCCCGTGCTTAGAAAAATAACAGGCTGTTATTTATTAACAGTTGACATCTATTATTATTGCGTAACAATAACGGTAATAACAGGTATCTTGTTTGACCTGTTATAACCCAAGTCTATGCATATAGTCGTTGTCCCCGCGCAACTTACCTATACGTTGCTGTTGCCGCGAATTAGCATATATGCAACAACGACGTTAGCGCTGCCTAAATACGAGTATATAAAATAATCAAAGACGTAAATAAATTGGCAAAAATTGATTTACGTCTTTGATTCTCATAACGAACGAGTAAATACACTTTCTAAGTGCTCTGTCATAATTAACTCATTTTTTTTTTTGGGAAAAATACGTTTACGTCGATGTTTCTCCGAAAGAGCGATGTAGGTATAATCGATTACTTAGGTCTATTTGAGAAAAGAGGACCTGAGAGTTCCTTTATTAACTGACTTTCGAAAAAGGAGGAGGTTCGACTGTATGTATGTTTTTTTTTTTTTTCTGTATGGTTGCGCATTTCTCCGTCAGTTGTTGACCGATTTTCAAAATTCTTTTTTTATCTGAAAGAATATACTCCCGAGGTGGTTCCATATAAATTTTATTGAAATTGCTACGAAAAATACGCATATCTTGATGACGTTTTTGTGTTCTCCAAATGTTTAAATTCCACGTTCCATGTTATTGGGGTTTTTAGTTCTGGGGTATAACAACTAAAAAGCGAAAAATAAAACACTTTTTACAAAAAAAACAACCGACTTCCAAAAATAAATACACTAAAAATTTAAAAATAACTTTAATTTCGGAAGTCGGTGTCAAATATCGAAGAAATAAAATACAAACACCGACTTCCGAAATTAAAGTTATTTTTAAATTTTTAGTGTATTTATTTTTGGAAGTCGGTTGTTTTTTTTGTAAAAAAGTTTTTTTTTGCATTTTTACCAAGATCCCTTCGGGGAATTTACGCAATGTTATTTCGAACTGCCGAACTTTTTGTGTTTCGGTTGTCGGTTTTTAACAATTTATTTTCCGTCAACAGGCCATCATCGCATCTCTCCGAGAAAAGGGTCATGCAACCACCGAGCTGGGACCGACCGCTGGTTTCGCAGCCATGGTGGCTGCGGCACGAGACTCCTACGGCTACATAATACCCCAGACAGACCATAGACGAGTCGGAAGCATCGATGGATTCTAAATTTAAATAGTTTTTAATCATCGACTGATCATAAACCTACACATCGCAGGGAGGTTTTATGAAAGAAAGCCCTATTTGCTTGATTGATACATTTGGCCAGCCAAATAGCGTTCATAGATACCTACTTGGATATCATAGAAACTTCTCATTGTGAAGTTACTTAGTTAATTAGTTAAATGTTGAATAAAATTTGAATGAAAAGTGACTCAAAATTAACTAGTTTATAATAATATAGATTTATTTTTAGTGTTAGTGATGAGTCATTTTGAAAACTATGGTTTCTATGGCCTCTACTTATTAAAAATAGCAAATAGCTTCTATAAATAGTACTACTATCATATTTTTGTAAGTAGGTACCTATCTACTTACGATCTTTTTTCTCATCGAAAACTTACTTGTTTTGTTCATTGATTTGAATCCAAGTGAAAATCCATTGTGATATTATATTTTATGCAGGTGGATATTTCTGGTTGTAAGTATTATTTCTTATAGAATTGTAATTAAGTTGCTGTGATGTATTGTTATTCGTGAAATAAATGGTTTTGATGGTACACTTGTATCTTTTTTATAATACATAGTTTATTCTAAATGACTAGCCTACTAGAACAAAATATGTCTGGGTTTTTTTTTTTGTGGTGTGGGAAATCATCCAATGACTTCTCCCGCTCTGGGTGGAGCGGGAGGGCGTGTCAGACTCTTTCTGACTAAAACCCACCCCTTTTCCTTCCTGCCCTTAGTGCCCAGGGACGAGGTTACTCTGTTTCGAATTTATCTTCAACCCCCGGGCAGGCATCGGCTATGACGGGCCCCGTCCTTATTGCTAACAACTCTTTGAGGCGCGCGTGGAACACTACGCGCCGTCGACTCTCGGTCCTGGTGCTGATCGGACGGCGAGCTAATAATAATAATAATAATCAAGGGCTTGATTCAGAAAGCAGTACTTCTGGACACGCCTCGCATTGTCAGGCGGTTCCTCTCTCTGGAGCCCTGACCGCCAGTAGCTTGGACCCTGTTCCCGATACCGGTGGGATACTATTTTTTATATTATTAAATTTTTTATTTTTATTTTTTCATTGAAATATTTAAAAATATAATTTATATGTATTTACAAGTGAATAAACGAAATAATAATATTCCACAACTATCACACAACGCCACCTAGTCCCAAGCTAAGCAGAGCTTGTGTTATGGGTACTAGACAACTGATAAACATACTTATTGTTACGTCGACCGTATTACTCTGGAACGTTCGAGAATGTGGTCGAAGTTTCCAGAAGTTTCCACTAGGTTCGAGAACATTCCATTGTGGTACTGTATAGAAGTTCATAGATGTTTCTAGAATATTCCACTATAGGATAGTTCGACAATGTTCTGGAAACTTCCATGACCGTATAAATAGGCCGGGCGGCGGGCGAGTGAGTCACCTACACTACCCAGCTGGGCCAGTGGTTCCGGAAATGGAGAATTGAGGTCAACCCTGAGAAAAGTCAGGCAGTCCTCTACTCTAGACCGCGACATACGGTCAGACCCCCTCGTCCGATCACCATGTACGGCAGGCCGATCCCCTGGGAGAAGCAGGCCAAGTACCTAGGCGTAATCCTAGACCAGCATCTCACCTTCGTCGAGCACATAAAGCAAGCTCGCTCGCGGGCCGCCTTTGCTCAAGGTAGACTCCACTTCCTCCTAAATGGTAAAAGCAAATTGTCACTCAAGTGCAAATTGCGTACCTACACCGCGGTCATCCGACCAATCATGACCTATGCTTGCCCAGTGTTCGCACATGCCAAGCCCCGTCACCTCCACAAGATGTCGACACTGCAGCACCGCTTTCTCCGCAAGGTGGTGGATGCCCCCTACTTTGTGAGGAACGAGGAGCTGCATGTTGACCTCAAAATCCCCACCCTGCAGCAGTTCATGAAGCGCTCCACCAAGCGCTTCCTAGAAACTGCTGCTAAACATCGTAACCCCCTTATCGCATCGGCTACTCGATACGTTCCCTCCCAAATTTCTAGGATTCGCCGCCCCCGGCATACCCTCCAAGTCCCTGATGACGCCACAACCCTGCGCCAAGAGAGCCGTAGGGAAACCAGCACTATCAAAAAACACTACAGACCGCCGATTTTCCGACCTCGCCGGCGAGGCCCGTCGCGAAATCTAAGTCATTGCCCTCCCCGTCTCTCGCCAGCACGTGCCGCTGAGCCAGTAAACTCCCCAATTAATGGTAACCAGATCCAGCCTTCCCTTGCTGCCCCTCAGTGACGCCCTAAGCCGAGGCTCGTACTCCGCAGGGAGTGCCCTTAGCGTGGTCACTTAGTTTTGTAAGTTAATAAGTCCTGGCTGGAGGCTTTAATATATTAAAGCCTACACAGGCAAGCCCGGTTAAGCAGACGACAGCCTCAGAGGCTGACCTGCAAGACGCCCCACAAAAAAAAAAAAAAAAAAAAAAAAAAAAAAAAAAAAAAAAAAGCGAGTGAGTCAGTCTGTTTTCGACTACGAATGCGAACGGAAGCGAATACAAGCGATTACGAAGAGAATAGTGATTATTAGCGATTTAGTGTTTGTGTAAATAAGTTGAGTTAGTAAAGAATATTTGGTTAATTAATTGGTGTAAAATAATTTATGCCATACCTAGCTCGTAACATTATATATTTCTAAATACATAAATATTATAGATAAATTACACCAAGACACAGAACAAATGATCGTGCTCATTACACAAACATTTGTCCTGGGTGGGAATCAATCCCAAGCTACCCATTACTCGCCGTCCGCAGGCCCGGGTATGTATGTGGGATGGAGTAGTATTTGTACGTTAACTACAACTATTTTCAGGGGGGCACATGTTAAAAATAGTTTTGTACGTACAAACACTACTCAATCCCATATACAAACTATTATCAAGGGGGGGAGGTGCATGTTCCCCAAATAAAAATAAAAAAGGGGGGTGCATGTTCGCACATTCATAAAAATAACTTGAGAACTATACAATAGGTAACAAAAACCCTGTCCGATCCAATAAAGGCGTATTCCTGGTTTAACATACGTGCCAGAAAAAGTTGTAAAAAAAAATGTAACTCATAAAAACCAAAAGTTATAGATTTTTTATTTTTATAAAATATGCGAAATTTAAGACTAACTAAGGCACAAATTTTCGTAAGTTGACAACACTCCACCGGCCGGCGAAATCTTTTCATTTTTACCTATTTTTATTTCAAACGATACCGCCCTGCACGTGCTCAAGGTACTCTGTCTCGCTCAGGCGGCATGTTTCAAACGAAACATATATGTGAACTTTGTCTTTTTTTTTTATTAATTTTTATTCATGACCATAGATTCAAGTCTTTCAGTCGGATACATAGTAATTAGGTGCAAAAACATTTCTTTTTCCATTAGAATGCAGGTGCAACACATTCTAATGTATTTTGCAGTATTTGGCAACAAATGTGTCGAGTCAGCCTTCTCGTCAAACTTCGCTGAGGCAGTCAATACTACAATCTTAGATTCTATAATGTCCAGATTCCTAGTACGCCACCGTAAATTGAAGCCAAAATAAGTTGCTAATATTGACAACTTCGTTCGATCCCAGCTTCCCAGCGCCACTCGCCAAGGAACGTTCGCCGCGTAAACACGCCACGGAATCGGTGTTTGATTTTGGTAAAATGACAGTTTGTGCTGTGCAATCTTGTAAAAATTACACGTCAAAAGAAGAAAAGTGCACTTACATCTCATTCCTTAAGTAAGTATTCAATTACACCGTGTATTTCTTTAATAAATGTAAAAACGAAAAATAAATAAGCTGACGCAATAACTGTCAATTGAACTTGAAGTGTTGTCAAGGGCATGAAATCTATTTACCCATATTTTAACACCAAAAAAAATAGGGATGACAAAGGAGTTTTACTAATAGGAACGTATTGTTTTTGTGAGTTGGTTTCTTCAACCTCACAGTTCTCTGAGCGCTGAACCGATTTCGGTTTTCACAGTACGAAAGTATTTTTTTGCAAGATGGCTCGTATTTATGTCGGGAACGGAAGCATTACTTAACGTTTCTTTTTCTCAAAATTATCATCTTCACTTACATAGATTTCCAATCGATCCCGTAGCTGCCAATCGTTGGACTGAAATAATAAGACGAACTAGAAATGAAAGTTGGTGGAAACCTAAACAGGATTTTTCTCAAGCAGGGCAGATTTTTTTAGAAACAACATCCACTTGTGCAAATCAGCGTTGATATGAAAATGACGTACCCAAATTGGATTTAAAGCTCTCGCAGCTATCGATTGGGCTACCCCTGCTTACTACCCATTTGAGGAAACTAGAGAACTTTCATAATCGTACGCAAAACATAAGCACACTACACAAAAACATCATAACATAAACATGCGGTCGTACATTGAAAATTACACAAATGAAAACTAATAACATAAAAAATAATCAACAGTAATGAATGATGAACATTATTCTTTACACATTTTATAATCATAGACTTAAATATTTAAAATCTCCCACATTTTTGGGGTAATTCTCTGGCGCTGGTATTATCCGCATGTTGCACACAAACGCAAATGCAGTACGTAATACACTCGCGAGCTTCGTGCTCACTCACACACGTAATAAGAAATGGCTTCACGATAAACGTCGCGTTTTGTATTGAACACGGAATCTGGACATTTTTTAATCTAAGACTACAATAAAATTCTCAGCTCCATTTTACCGACATCGCGCCTGTTTCAATGATTCCACATATTGTCCAGTTGCGTAGATACTTGAGACACAAAACCACCAATTTTACATCACAATATCCACTAGGAATCAATAAACGAATAATTAAAACAACCACTGAACTGCGCACGAGAAAATCCTGCCAAAAACTCCCTGAACTTTGTCGAGCGCTTAGTGTTGCCTTTGACAACTTTTTTTTTAAATTAATTATTTGCATTGGGGAAAAATAATTATCTTGTATCCATTAGATGACTACGTATATGTGTACGCAGTACGATACCAAGTAATACCTTTCAGGATCAGACAGGATTTTTGTTACATGCTGTAGAAGGACGCAACAGCACTGGCAAGTGAGCACAATAATTTTAGGACTTCGCCTAATCCTTATTTACTTTTATCGTTTGTTTACCTCTTAGGATCCGCGGACAAACCCGGGTTGTCGAATTGAAGCCCAACGACAACCCGGGTTGTCAGCCGATTCACGCTTTTTTTTTCACTTACCTATTGAATTTTTTTTTTTCAAACAGGTGAGTTTCGGATCTTAAGAAGGGGGAGGGGGGGGGTGCACCCCCATGCACCTGGGGTTGCATGTACGTTTAAAGTACGTACATGAGCGCCGCGACCCCTCTCAGCCCAAACCTAGCAAGTATGCGTACGTTCAAAGAAAATACTAACACTACACAATCTGATGCTTTTTAACAGACTTCACGAAAGAACAACGTTCTCAACTCGGCAGAATCTTTTATTTTTATGTAAGTTCCCCGATAATTCGAAGACGCCTGGGCCGATTTTTTGTTTGGAATACTTCCCAGGTGGTCCTGTTTAAATTTGGTGAAGATCTGATGAAGAACTTCGAAGATATACATTGGAACTCTTCAATAAATAATAGCAAACCTTTTGGAATTGCTGCAAACTCATGTCTGTTAATTGTTTACACCACTTCGTATTATATCATCACGTGGACACTCATCCAATTTATAATAATGTACTGCTCAAAAACATCTGCCGTAAAGTGTAAAAACGCCCATTGCATAGGACGATTTATTTTTGTTAGATCGTTTTCAATGTAGAAACTGGCAACACTTAATCATAGACAAAGCAAGCAAACTGTCAGTGTCAGGAGTTTTTGGCGGGATTTTCTCGAGTGCAGTTCAGTGGCTGTTTTAATTATTCGTTTATTGATTCCTAGTGGATATTGTGATGTAAAATTGGTGTAGTTTTGTGTCTCAAGTGTCTATGCGACTGGACAATATGTGGAATCATTGAAACAGGCGAGATCTCGGTAAAATAGAGCTGAGAATTTTATTGTAGTATTGACTACCTCAGTGAAGTGTGCCGAGAAGGCTGACTCGACACATTTGTTGCCAGTTACTGCAAAAAACATTAGAATGTGTTACATCTGCATTCTAATGGAAAAAAAAGTAAAAATACACTACTAAAGACGAGGCGGTATGGTTTATGACCTTAGCCTGCCCGAGAAAGGGCGAAGAAAAAAAAAAAAAAACTGTCAGTGTCAATTTATTTTGTTGTCATTGTCAAAGTTTCGCGCCTCGGCTGAAAACCGACCGATCAAGCGTTAAATTTCTTTAAAAATTGTAAAGCAGTATTGTATCCACTAATCTCAATTTCTGCTTCCACCAGAATCATTAAATTAGTTAAATCAAGACAGAAAAAGTGTTTTCTTCCAAAATGAGCCACCAACTATCGGAAGGCTCTCTGGAGGTAATTTTTGTTTTGCACTAACTCTAAATGTATTTGAAACACATTGTTGCATTTACAATCTGTCCTAAACTAATATATAGCAAATATACTCAGGTGTATGGTTAAAAATTTAGTGCACATAACTCAATGCACTTTCAAAGATAGGATAAAATGTAATGAGTCAATGCATTGTTTCGGGCAGGTTGTGACTTGTCGTTTAGAACATTTTTAGATGACTCGAATGTAATATAATAATTGTTCGGATCATGTTGTACTACATCTACATCATAATATCGTTTATCTGAATCATATCATTATAGGTACATTAGTGGAATGCCAGTATCTAATTCGGAGAAAAGATTTATACATATAAACAATGTTAAATTACCAAAACTAGTACAAATAATAAAATACTTCAAGTAATAGTACATACATTCTTTAAGAAATATGCACTCAACATCTTGCTGGTTGATATGTGTATTTTGCCCTATCAAAGAGCGCCTCAAAAACTTTGGCCATATCACTGTAGAACAATGAAGACAAAGGGGTAGGCACATTGAAACATACAAAGTACTCACAGACTACTATGATGTGCCTAGCCTTCAAGACCACTGCATGCTTACAAACACCTACAAGGACATTCTCTCAAGCTGTGGGGAAATTCATCCAGGAAGAAGCCTCTGGAGCAATTCCTGCCTAACTGAGTTGTAACAGCATGGAATAGGCTCCCAGAATTTATTGTAACAGCTCCCACACTGAACTGCTTCAAAAACAGATTGGACAAACAAAACATCTCCAAGCTATTTGCAACACACGCATCAGCTAATTAGCTGCTAGTGTGTCTTATCAAATAATAATAACGTAAAATATGAATTTGTTTTTACCCCTAAGACTTCAGTGATAGTAAACATATTTATGCTTTTACCAATATTTACTTAACGGGTCAAGTCCCTCATTAGCAGACAATTAAAAACCTATTGTTATGGCGACGCGAGGGGCCTGACGCGTTAATGTAGTAACATCTACTTACTTCATTTGCTTGAAGATTAAGAATTTTCCTCAGTTGGTCTCAGTAGGCTTGTTACAAACAAGTGAATTATAGTCTTAGGGATGACTATAATAAAAATCTGTTTTGTTTAAAACTTCAACTAAGTAGGGACTTTTGTAGGTGAAGTTTTAAACAAAACAGATTTTTATAATTGTTTCTTCTTTATTATTTATACACATTAACACACAGTTAATACTGGATGAATGAAATGGCGGCAGGTCACCAGGACTATCTGTGACTCCCGCATTCCCCTTAAGCGCAAGGGGAAAATTTATAAAACAACGGTCAGACCTGCTGTCTTGCATGGTTTAGAATGTTGGACCACAAAAGGGATGAATGAAAAGCAATTGCATGCAATTGAGAAAAAGAAAGAAAGAAAAATTATTTATTTTGCACAGATTAAAAACGCACATGAGATTGATGATGATTGATTGAGATGAGAATGCTATGAGCGATACATGATGTTATGCGCATGGATAGAATTAGGAATAAGTATATAAATATAAGAGGAAGTCTGAAAGTGGCAGCGGTGACTGAAAAGTTGTGAGGTAATCGGTTGTCATGATGACAATTGTGTAACTGTTTTGGTGTACAATAAAGTTTTATTCTATTCTATTCATGATATGTGGGCATGTGATGCGGAGGAATGAAGAAAATGTTGTGAGGAAAGTCTTGTGTATGGATGTGGATGGTTATAAGAGTAGAGGAAGGCCAAAGAAACGATGAATGAACTGTGTGACAGAGGATATGGGTAAAAAGGGGGTGACTACAGAGATGACAACTAATAGAGAAGTATGGAAGTAAAAGACATGTTGCATGGACCCCAAATAAAATGGGATAAGGGCAGGAAAATGATGATTATTTACACACAACAAACCGTTATTACAGGTGATAATGAATGGTGGAGTATACGATAAGCCCCTAATGCAAGTGTTGGGCAGCAAGAAGATCCAGGGAAGTGGTGCCAACGAGCGATTCCGCCTGCTGGTGTCAGATGGCAAGCACTCCCACAGCTTTGCCATGCTTGCCACGCAACTCAATGAAAAATTGATATCAGGAGAGCTGTCAGATTACTCTGTTGTGCAGATTGACCGTTTTGTCACTTCACTGCTGAAGAACACTGGCAAGGGAGAGAAGTAAGTGTGGTCAAGTCTTGAATCATAAAGTAGAATTTGTATTCACTGTAATTTTTTAGTAGTGTAAGTGACATGTAGATTTTGAACCTTATTTATATGAAAGAAGCACCAATAGTCTACCATAGCTTTTATTTAAATTATAACACAACCTCTTAATTCTGCGGACGGTGAGTAGTGGGTAACTCGCCGTCCGATCAGCACCAGGCCCGAGAGTCGACGGCGCGTAGTGTTCCACGCGCGCCTCAAAGAGTTGTCAGCAAAGTGAAGGGGCCTGCCAAGGCCGGTGCCTGCCCGAGGGTGGAGGATAAATTCGAAAGAGTTACCTCGCCCCCGGGCACTCGAGGCAGCGAGGAACAGGGGTGGGTTTTAGTCAGTAAGAGTCTGACACGCCCTTCCGCTCCACCCTAGAGCGGAAGAAGTCATAGGATGATTTCCCACCCCCCAAAAAAAAAAAAAAAAATCTCTTAATTCTATCCATCTTTAACAGTAACAGCTGTAATAACTGTTGCAGATCTGCTGGAAGAAGTTGGTTTTGAAATAAGCAGCACCTTTGCGCTTTTCTATCTGTATTAGTTCTTTTCTCTTTTAAATGTTGGTTTTTTTTTTATACTTAACGTTTAAACATCTGTTATGTTCTACAGGCGTGTTATGATCATCTTGGATATCACAATAGTGTCTCCTGGAAGTGAGGTGGGCAAGAAACTGGGCAACCCTCAGACATGGACAGAGGAGGCGGCGGGAGTGTCGTCAGCACCTGCAAAAGCCGCGTCAGCACCTGCACCAAGCCCCAGGCCTGCTCCCACACCCATGTCCTTAGCACCTAGTACGTCTGCAAACCTTGATTCCAGCATTCTGTCTTCACAAATGACCCATCCTATTGCAAGCCTCAGTCCTTATCAAAACAAGTAAGTTAACTTTTTGTCTTAGTTTTACTACCCACTTACACATTAAACTTTGTCACACTGTCTTTAAGTAGTGGTGAGCTCAACTGACCAAATGTGGGGTACTACCAGACAGTTAATTTGGTCTCAAATGTCTGAAGAAATACGAATATATTGATATTAATTGAACCTTACATGATGGCTTCATGATTTTGAAAAACTTGTTTAATTAATTTTTAGAATAGTTTTTAGTATAACGTTTCATTTCCTAGGTGGGTGATTAAAGCTCGCGTGATGTCTAAGTCTGATATACGCACTTGGAACAACGCCCGAGGAGAAGGCAAACTGTTCAGTATGGATCTTTGTGATGACAGCGGAGAAATCAGAGCAACAGCCTTTAAAAACGAATGTGATAAGTTTTATGATATGATACAGGTGAGATATTCTTGATTAAATTATAATTTACTTATTTCTAGTGTAGTAACAGAAAAACTTACAAAAATTAAATATTTTGTCTTGAATAAATATCAGACTATTGAAAATTCCGCCTTAACTTTCATAAAATGCTAAATAAGTTAATAAAACGATGATTACACACATAGACGAACAAGACAGTCGGTTCAGATTTCTACCATAATCAAAATATGCTAGTTTCGGTCAAGGCGGATACTTGGTAACTTTTCGCCGAAACCGAAACTGCAGCCAAAACCGAGCCTTTGGTTGGACACTACTTGTTTCCAAACATAAGATTAGTAGTCTTAACCAAAATGGCTGCAAAGCCAGAAATCCTGAGCTTTATTCGTAATCAACACAGTGTTGCATAAAAGTAACATTGATGAGACTCAAATTATGATGGGCAAAATAGCTTTTTCCTTTAAATTAGAATGTGCTATGATACTGGTCCTATGTCGCCAAAAGAGCTTAGGACCCCTCATTTGTGTTGTAGGCACTCTTTGGCTGATATTTACTCTTATGTGGGAGAGCAAAAACTTCAAGCTAAATTTACAGAATCCGACCGAAAATAGATTTTCAGCCGAAAACGAAAAAGAAGCTTCGGATTTTAGTCTTATTTTAGGCCGAAACCGAAAATAGAGAGACATAACCTCGCTTCTAAACAAAATGTGGTCTGAGTGGAACCACGAGCGGACTCGATTCAGCCCGAAAATTCACGAACATGTGATTTTCGGCTTGGCCGAGGCTTTTTCTGGTTTATGGCCGAAAACGAAGTTTCGGTCGGTCACTAAAAATTTTCCTTCCTTATCCTGTATTTTCTGAAAAATAGCCTCCACTTTATTATGTTTTCAGGTGGACAAAGTATACTATATAAGTCGTTGTCAACTAAAAACAGCTAACAAACAGTACACCAGTATGAAGAATGACTATGAGATGACATTCACAGCCAACACAGTGGTTGCCGAGTGTATGGAAGACTCTTCCAGTGTGCCCAGTATTAAGTTCGATTTTGTACCTATTAATGAAATTGCTGCGAAAAATGTGGATACTTTATTAGGTAAGAGAAACACTTCAAATAAATGTTTGTTAGCAACTTATTTTGTATTAAAATTACTCTAACAACGTAGACATTTTTGGTAAACAGACAGACTGACCCTTTGGCGCCATCTCCAGAAGCGAGTACCTTGCGGAGGGATTATCGCACTGCCTTTCCATTCTATTACAATATTATATCATCGCGGCGAATCGAGAAGTGACATTAACAACCAAACCTCAACGACTCGCCGCGGGCCAGCCGCAAAACACACACGTACTCGCAGCGCACTCAAAAAGAAAATGTTTAACTGTTTCTTTTGGAGCTGCGGAAATACGTCGCAAGTCGTGACTATAGGCTGGCGGAAGAATAACTTCGGACAGTCGCGGCGATTCACTTGCTGGTGAATGTGACACATTTCTTGTCATGGCTTTACCAAGTGTCAATAAAATCGAACATATCTTTATAGACAAGGATAATTTGGTGCCAGAACATCACGTACATTTTTAATTCTCTAATTTCAGATATTGTAGGGGTTTGCAAGTCGGCTGCTGACGTTCAAGAGCTGACTGCCAGAAGTACAGGCAAATTGCTGAAAAAGAGAGAACTCACCCTTGTTGATAACTCTGGTGGCGCGGTTAGTATTGACATATTATTTAGCGGCTTGCCTAGCGCCAAGGGTCTAGCGGGTCACCGGGCAAGTGGTGAAGTGACACAAACAAACTTAATAAAATGTTCGTAACTGGCCGCAATGCGCGCTTGGCAACTCGCGAAGGCGCCAAGCGCTTACGGCCTTATCATCATAATTCACAATGTGTATAAGTATCAGTATGCTAATACTGATACTTATAAGTTGAACATGGTATTGAAATGTATTAATTTCTTACTAATCTTTTAGGTTGTCTTGACAATGTGGGGAAAGGAAGCTGAAAACTTTGATAGCAACACAAACCCAGTCATAGCTGTAAAAGTAAGTTTCTATTCATAAAATAGTTTAGTAAAATATTGTCATACATAATACATAGTAAAATAAAGAACAACTCAACATCATGACCATAGACTGCAGAAACACACCACAGATGCAAACGCCATATGAAACCATACCATGAATGTGGTCCTTAAAACTCATTTCTAACTAAATCGCGCTTGATAAAAAAAAGTCCGCGTAGTTCTTAGAATGTATAGTAATATGAACCTTATTTCAATATAAATAAAATTCAAAATAATAGTAATAACTTCATATTTTAGGGCGCCCGTTTGTCGGAGTTCAATGGTAGCAAATCCCTGTCTTGTCTGGCGAGCTCCATGATCCGACTGAACCCGGACCTACCCGAGGCGCACAAGCTGAGAGGCTGGTACGACAACGGCGGCGCTGATATGGAGATCGTTAATATTTCTGCAAGGTAAATAGGTTGATTAGTACGTAAAGTTGTAGGTCGTGCCATTGTTTGTTTGATCCTATAAAAAACATTTGGTAAGTCTATGTAAGAATATGCAAGGTACGTTTGCAATTGGTAAGGCTATGCTGCCTAGGCACGCACTTTTGATCTAACTGTTCCAAATTTTCCACAGAACTTAGCACGGAGACCGAAAAACTATCTAACTTTTATTTGTCTACTCAACTTATCCCCCTGTTAGGAGTAGTGGTGGCCCAGTGGTAACAGCTGCGACTTACAAGTTGTAGGTCGTGAGTTCAAACCCAGGCAGGCGCTTTACTTTGTGTAAATTATTTCATCACCACTGCTCTCAAAACGGTGAAGGAAAACATCGTGAGGAAACCGGCATGTCCTAGAACTAAAAAACAGCCGCCAACGCGCAGTGGGCCCGCGTGGTAGATTACGGCCCACACCCTCTCACAGAGAGGTGGCCTGTGCCCCAGCAGTGAGGACATTAAAAGGCTGATGATGGTTATGATGATTGTTGACGTGTAATAAAACGATATGCCTCAAGAATTAGTTTAAAGCAATGTAGGTAAATTGTTGTTACAAACTGTAAATCGATGTCTCGAGAATCGGTTTTTAAAGCAACCTATTTTTTTTTTCCCATCACAACACAAAATATTTTTATAGCTGTGGTGGCCAGGAATATAGCGTACTAAATGTTAACATGTCTATTGTAGAAACACCAAACTGCCCTTCTAACTTATAGCAGAATAACACTGTTACCCATCATTATTTTAAGTGAGGGCCTAGTTAGTCATACTATTTGGGAGATAAGTTTATCTAGCAAAAAAACAATGCAGTTGGTTAGTTTAACTTTCAAGCTTTTACTCCATGGTTGTGAAAAGGATTTTCCTCATTTCACAGAGCTGGAGGCTACACGGGCGGCAGTAACGAATGGATCACATTCTCTGATGCGGAGGCTCGCCAACTCGGCTCCGGCGACAAAGGAGACTACTACAGTCTCCTAGGAGTCCTAACATTCACCTTTGCTGATAATGCAGTGTACAAGGCCTGCCCACAGGAACAGTGCAACAAGAAACTCGTCGATCAAGAAAATGGGCTTTACAGATGCGAAAAGTGCAACAGAGAATATCCTAATTATAAATATAGACTTTTACTGTCGGTGAGTGTTCTGTTAGATGTGTTTTGTTGTTGACTTTACCATCCTTTTTTTTCGCTCTGGGTGGAGCGGGAGAATGAATCTCATGGCATTTTGCAGAAAATAATGACGGAGTGTTGCCGACATTAAAGAATCGTGGGCAATTCAACTTTAATATACTAGTATTACCCACGATTCGTCAATGTCGGCAACACTCCGTCATTATTCTCTGCAAAGCGCCAGGCGATTCACCCGGGAGGGCGTGTCAGACTCTTACTGATTAAAACCCATCCATGTACTTTCTATTGAGTCTTTTCCAAGGCCGTTGTAACTCTTTCGTACAATCCCGCAATCCTAGATTGCTTTACCGACCTGAGGTTGAATTTGAATATTAGTTGCACATAACACGACAAGGCTATTTTCCTTTCAAGGATCAAGAACTATGCTCAACCAAGTTTCATTTCTACCTTAGTGTAGTTTCAAATCACTGGTCAATGTAAATGTAACTAAAACAAGCTAATGTGCTTTCCAATAAAAAAGAGTGGCACTCCGGGTGCCGACAGAAGTTAAAACTTGAACAAAAATGCCCAACGCGCCTAAAGAAGTTTTCACTTCAATCCGCTAAGAAAGGGTTTTTGGAAATGGGATGAATTTCTAAAAAGCCTTTCTTAGTGCTCCCCTACATTACAAGAGATTACAGGCGCACTGAGAAGGTTTTTGGAAATTCATCCACTAGGCCTAAAGGGTTAAAGTGAGGGTTGAAAGTTTGTATCTAGTCGGTACTAAGTCCACACCGGCGAAGCCGCTGGGAGAAGCTAGTTTTATTAATATAGTTGGAGTAGCGTGTTAATAGCCAGCATCTGAACTTGGATCGTTTTTAAGAACGATAAATATGGCGGTACAATAAATATGAAAATTAAATCTCTGTTGATGAAATCCCTGAAACATCCATATATATATATACATACCAAATGCAACGCTTTGCAGTGAAAAGCCCACGTTCTCTGTGTCTTCCTGAGTCCACAACTCAGCCCCAGGCAGATTCGAAGAGTTGACTTCTTACAGCAGTTGTTCTCGTCGCCGGCCGGCAAGACAAATCTTGATTAATCCGCCTATTTAATGCTTGAATTTACACAAATCACTGCAAATCTCTGCTGCATATTGTTTTGTATGTCGTTAATCTGTGGCAAATAAATTCTTTTTCTTTCTTTCTTTCTTTTTCACTATAAGTTCAAAATGTCTCACAGATGCAGGTCTATTTATTTCACGAGAATGTCCAGGTATTCATCAGAACGTGCGGTCCATGGCCCTTTACGGGACACCGGCGTGGGCGCGCTCCTTGAGGCGATGACCAGCTCGCCGGTTGAGCGCGTCCCAAAGGGTCATGGCTATCCGGCTAGTCTGGGGATACCGCACGGTCTTCTGTGAGGCGGCGAGCCTCCTTGTCGGACTGTCGCCATGGGATCTGGAGGCCAAAGTCCTCGCGCTCCTCTTGGAGAGGTGCGGCGAAACGACGGGTCGTAACTCCGCTGCCGAAACACCTCGCGGCTCGGTGGACGGGGCTCCGGCAGGAACTCTTGGCGACATGGAGATAGCGACTGTCGCAACCCAGCGCTGGGCACAAAACCATTGCGGCGGTAGTGCCCCTCTTTGAGGTGTGGTTGGAGAGGTGCCACGGTGTCCTCACCTTCCGCCTGACGCAGGTCCTCACCGGACACGGTTGTTTCCGGAGGTTTCTGTGTCAGATAAGGCGGGAGGAAACGCCCGGGTGTCACCACTGGCCCCTGGGCACTCAGGGCAGTGAAGGAACAGGGGTGGGTTTTAGTCAGTAAGAGTCTGACACGCCCTCCCGCTCCACCCCAGAGCGGGAGATGTCATTGGATGATTTCCCACCCCAAAAAAAAGTGCTCTCTGGGACATTAGATATTGGTGTAAGAATTCATCAATAGACATTCAATTATGTCACCTTTTTCTACAACGAATATGCTAAAGATATAATAAATCCTATTTTATTTGCTATTTTATTCGTATTGATTATTAAAAAAGGCAATTGACGCTTCACCAATAGTAATCTCGATTTTAAACATTATTTTTTATTTGTTGTTGTATACCTACCACAGAGTAGTCTCTAACCCAAAGGTTGAAACTCCGCCTATGTACTACCATTGTACACGGATTTTAAATAATCAATTTCTGTCATTACAGGCAAACGTATCAGATGCGACCGGCGACCAGCGCATAACAGCGTTCAACGAGGCCGCGGAGACGATGCTCGGCACCAACGTGGCGGAGATCGGCCGCCTCTTTGAGTACGACAAGACGGCCTACACGCAGATGTTCGAGGAAGTCAAGTTCAGGACGTTTGTCTTCAAGTTCCGCACTAAAATGGAGACTTATAATGTAAGTAGTTTAATATTATGTATTTCACTTATCATCATGTATGTATGTATATCGGGCTGGTTTCCGCAACTTCACGCTCAAGACGCGTATTTTGCGTACAGGTGGGACAGGTTTGTCATTCGATCCACTCCAGCTCCTCAAGGAAGGCCAGCAGTGTCCTGGTGTTACTGACTATCTCGCTTAGGTTACCTGGATATAGGTAACCTAAGCGAGATAGTCATGAATATAGCCGTGGATGTCCGAAGTATTTTGCCCTGTATACAGGCTGTAAGGAGCAAGATACCGCAAACTTCGCGAAAAGTTTACACCTAATGTCAGTAACAAAATTATGATAGTCATTAATCTCGGTAATGATCGATTACAGAAATTGACATTTTCAAGCACGCAATGTATTGTTCACAATACGTGAACAATGCGATCTCAACGCTTCGCAATGAATGTAGGCGCGCGCGAGCGCGTAGTACGTGGTAGTGCGTAGTTACCTACCACGTCTTATACACACAGACAAACCTGTCTGTGTGTATAAGCGTTGCAGCGCGACCACCTGGTCGCGCCGCTACACGCTTGTACCTAAATAGACTTTCTACTTTGTGATAAAAATACATTTACGTCGATGTTTCCGATCGATGTGATAAATAACTAGATCAGATACTTAATAGACATAAGCGCATACGTGCGTTAAACGTTTAAAACGACAAATACGTATAATGTTCCGTGGCACCTTTAACTGTTTATTCTAATGACGACAACATTGATATCACATACATTTTTAATCCCTCAAGAATACTGAAGATAAGGTTAGATAAAGATTAGGATAGATAATAATAAAGACGCTAATAGACTATGCGGATGTCTGTTTTCTAGATGCTACGGAGGTACTCCTAAATAAACTCGAGCGACTGCAGAACTTGTGCATCCGCTTCATTTTTGGCCTCCGCAAATACGACCATGTGTCGGAGTTTCGGACCAAATTGAGGTGGCTGACGATTCGGCGTCGGCGAGATACCCATACCCTATCTCTTCTCTATACTATCCTGCACAATCCTTTTTCTCCTCAATACCTTCGTGAACGGTTTGAGTACTTCATCCCGAGGGGTAAACCCTGTCGCACTGTCAATTCTCTTCTCCTTCGTACTCCGCGTCACACTTCCAGCCGCTATAATGGCTCCTTTTCTGTTACTGCAGTGCGTCTCTGGAACTCTCTCCCACACTCACTACGCGACAGTCCTTCTCTAGATGTCTTCAAGAAGAAAATCAAAGAGCACTTCCTTTCAAATTGACATAATATTAGTATATATTGTATTTATTAGTATGTAGATATATTATACATTTGGAATTATTTATGTAGGTTTATATGTTTTGTGCACTGGATCCTACCCTCAAATGTGATCTCTCTCTATCACTCGAAAGGTTTGCTGGGAGAAAACTCAACATTGAGTTAAGCTCGCCTTTGTACATGCATTGTGTAACCACTAAGTACTATGTGAAATTTTTGGTGTACAATAAAGAATTAGAATTAAAGAAGCTTGTAAGTACCTACATTGCGCTCCAGGAATGTAGGTATAAAGCGCCTGCTACACGGTCGCCAATCGCGTCCCTACAGAAGTGACCTTGGTGATTTTGAATTTTGAAATTTCGTAGGTACAGCTCTGCCGCTCGCCAACCACGAACACCTCTGTCAGGGACGCGGTTATTAACCGTGTACTTAACTAATGAACAAACTCGCCTTAAAGTTCGTTCATTTCTTACGAGTGAGGCGCCTACGTGCTTCATGCATGAGCATTTTAATGGGCACTGAGTTATTGCTTCAAAACCACTCAAGAAGCAAAACACACACACTAACACAGAAAATAACTTATAGTTTTGATAACTTTACGATAACAACCTAAATTCGCGATCAACTGCACATCCGTTTGCGATGAACGTAAACACGGAACTAACAAAATTTCGTCGTTGGCGAAATGCTAAAGAAATAAAATTTTATTTATCATCGTAGGTACGCTTTTGAAAGTGCCGACAAACTCGTAGACCGCATAGATCAATAAAATTGATAGACTGTACAATCGCATTAAGTTGTACCTACTACCTACTCACTCAGTAATTATTTCGATGTAGGTATACGAAATGTAGGAATGTGGTTTTAACGAAATGAGTAAGTAACGTTGTTGTATTGTATTACAGTATTACTTAACTTTGTTGATAACAAAAATGTATCTAAGAATTATGTCGTTATCAGTAAACTGTAACACATTTTTTTTAGATCTTCTTTACTTATTTCGATGAAGGTTTATAAAAATAACCTCCCCTCAAAATAAGTTCAAATAAAAGTAGTCAATGGGATATAATTTTTTGTAGACACTTAAAATGCCTAACGTGTCGCGTCCGTTAGATTCATAGGTCTGTGTGAGCATTTGTCGACAAAGGAACGTCGGCGGTCTTTGGCCGATGTTGCGTGCGTACCTACTGGGCCCGCGATGACCTCCGGTGAACTTAGGAAATCAGCTGAGCAGGGAGCTTCTTGTAATTTTATTTACATTGCGTTTTTTTTTTTTTCGAAAAAAGCGAACTAATTATTTTTTAATTAAAAATTTAATTGAGGTAGATAAGTATAACGATTTTATACAGTTTAGGGTACACAATCACATGTACTCAATCACTGAAACACGTATGTGCGTTCATGTACCTTACACCCTGTATAGCGACCACTACGCCGCTTAGTAGCAGATGAGCTGCTGTCTCGTCCCCCTCCATGCAGGCTCTGCAGAGTGGGCTGTGTAACTCCTATGACGTGCTTATTAAAGGACCCGTGGCCACTTATTATCATGCGAGTGACCCTTTGAGGAATGGGTTTGGCAGAAGTTTATCTATAGTACACCCACATCTCTCCAGTTTTGAAGACACTAATGCCATAGGGAGCGAACCTTTTGGCATGTATTGTCACAAACAAGACTTGTTAGCTGCTACTAAGAAATATCTAATGAGCAATCCAATAACCCTGTCTGGCCTTTGGATTAAGCCTAAAGTCTATAATATAGTCATAATCTATAAACCTTAAGACAATAATGTTCTTATTCGTCATAAGAGGGGATAACCGAGCTAAGTGATAACACTAAATCAAGGATCTTTAGGAAAAACGAAAATTTCATCAGCCTAGGGTCATTTAAGAACAGTCACATGACTCCTAAATAACACTATATTTACTTAGAAAATCCAAACTACTATCTGTGAAACTTGCAGTAGGACATCACGTTCGGCAGTCGTATTTGCGGTCCCTAGACTAGGTGTGACACACCTTTTAACAGATTTCAATAAAACGCTGCTTTCGGCGAGTTATTTTTGAAATGAATACTTCTTTAGGCGCCTTTTGCTGAGGAGTCAACGGAAGAGAACCTTCACGCTCGGGCTGTTGACGCTGAATCGGGTATACTCGGTATCAAGCGCGTCTTTGACACACTGAATTGGCTGTTGTCGTCATAAGCACACAACCTTTTTTACCCGACTACGGCGGAGAGTAGTGTGTTTTTTTTTTTAAATTTTATTGACAATAATGTGAATGTATTTTACAGGATGAAGCCCGCCTAAAAACCACAGTAATGAACGTACAGCCAGTCGACTACAAAGATGCTAACAAAAGATTAATCGCAAGCATAAAGGCCATCTCAGGGGTCGAAGTCTAGTTCTAACACTAGTTTTAGTCTTAAAAGCCAAACTATCTCGTCTATGGTAAGCTACTGTTAAAAAATGGTAATTTTAATGTAATCCAACTTCAATGTGGTTAATAAAATTGATCATGTAATATGTAGGAATTTGTTTTGTAGTAATATTATGTTAAATTATGCAAGTATTGAACACAATATCCTACCTAATGCTATTTTTTGTCAATAAATCTTAAGTTTTCTTACATTTTGTGTTTTATTTGAACAAGTTAACCATACTTTAGTCTGTTCCTAGGGCAGGCGGAAGTAAGTGGTATTTACAGAATGTGCTGGTGCTGAGACATGACAAACAAAAATACGTTTTCAACACACTTTTACCTCGAAAGCTGGCTCTTATTGTCCCTACTATTAGGTTCAGAATGTGGTCTTATTCGTATAGTCAGAGGTAAACTTTTTTTTTTGTCTCTACAAACAGGCGCAACCCATTTGAGGTCTTAAATTTTTTTTTTCATTGTGAATTTTGTGCTATAAGTTTCTCTGTGAATATTTAAATTGGGCTAATAAATTGTACATAAACATTATATTCATCAAATTATTTACTTTATGGCGTAGTGCTTAGTCAAGATAGGCTTCACAAAACAGTTTTTTAACAAAATGAGCAACAACAACATTTTAAAGCAGCATAAAAAAATATCTTAACCGTGTTTTTGGGTGGACCATAATACGTCGACCACGTGTTCAAAACACGTTTTCGATAAATTTTCTCGATAGAAAAAAAATCATGAAATAACTATTAAAATAGAAATTCTAGTAATTGTAACTGTATTATTTATAGACAGATCTTGATAAAATTAATTACAGCGATGTAATGTAAAGTAATACTAGCTGACCCGACAGACGTCCTGTCTTAGATAGGAACTGCCAAACGCGCGAAGTTTAATAGTTAAGTTTTCTGAAATTTTCTAAATTCCACGTAACTTTCATAATTTTTTTTATAAGAATTAATATTCTCCTGACAATAACAAACACAACAAAAAAAATTTCGCGAAATCGGTCCAACAGTTCACGCGTGATGCCGTGACCAAGGAAATAGGTATTCATTTTTATATAAATAGAATAACTGACCCGGTGAATGTCGTACCGCCTGAGAATTAATAAATGTAGTGTTAAATTTTATTAGAACTTGAGTTAATTACATTGAAATGAATGTAGGTAATTCACATGGGAGAATCGAAATAATTCGCGTAGCATTGTAGCTTTACTTTTTGTTAAATTATTTGCTTGATGGGATGGACTTGGGTTGATTTCCTTCTTTGAAGGACGTTATGATATACGGCATTTTTCGTTTTGTTGTCAGTTGCGAGAATAAACAAAGCTTTGAGTACATAGTTTTGCACTTGGTTGGATCAGATTTCGAAGCATGATGACTACCGAGCCAACCTCTGGTTGTAAATTGTGCGGTGGCAAGTCAGGCAAATCCAGTGAGTCAAATCAAAAAATCAGTTGGATAGTGGGTTGCTTCGTCTTCGTTTGTTACACAGTCGATTGAATTGAAGGAACGTTGTTGACCAAACATATTGAATTGTAAAGCCTCTACCCACTCAAACGCCCGGATTTGGGCCGCGCGCTCGGCAGGTGCGCCCGCTCACTCGCGACGCGCGTCCGCCCGGCTCGTTGCTAAATTAAAGCTTAACATCTCAGAAACTACTGGAGTTATATGCAAACAAAAAATACGTGTGTATTGCTGATAATATAGAGAATTGACATACGTGAAAACTAAAGAATGATAACGTGTTCAAAGTACTTCAAATGAAATGTAAACGTAAAAACACGTTTGAAGTAAACGTTAATATTTGTTAACCTATGTCCTTACCAATAATTTTGTAGTTTGTATCTTTAAAACCTATTTATCATTAAACTAGACTATATAACCAATTTTTTGATACTTATAAGTCACTGGGCGATATGTTCTAAGTACCACATTAAACCCAAACAAAACCCCTTTTCTCATTTTTTTCCCGCCAAAATCGAGTCAAGTTACGGCAAGATCGAATATTGACCTACTTTATCGTTGTATTTTACTGTTTTATGTGTTTGTAAATACTAATTATAAACTACTTTCCACATAACGAGCGATGTTATAAGAGATTATGAAGTAAATAATACAAAAAAAAAACAATTATATAATTACGTAAACTTTCCATGTTCCGTTTTTCAATTTTAGCATTTTCAACACACACGGGACCTCTGAGAAGTTTATGTATTCGTAATCATTGAAATTTTGCCGATTTTATGGATAGATAACATAAGTAGGTTGGATTTAACGAAAATTCCAATCAAAGAGTATAATAATAATACGGGACATTCCAATTAAGGGTGGCCTAGTCGGTCATTCTTCCATACAAACGTAGTATGGCGATTACTCCACTTTATGATGGTGGACGTACAAAATAAAAAATGATATTAATTTATCTCATCATTATCTAGCCCTGTATGGAAACAAAATAGTAAAAAAAATATACATTTGAAAGTTATGAGCGTCGAAAATTCCATATTTTTACACTAATTTTAACACATCTTTGAGTGGAAATAAATACCATAAGACGAAAAAAACTTGCAAAATAGTTACCATACATGGATAGATTATTTGTTCAAAAATGCGAATAATTTTATTTTGAACAGATACATTCAATAGATTTTTCATGACATCCATACTACCAAAGGTCTGTTTATAAAATTTTGCGCGCTCGTTTTCGTAAATCATCGTGCATTTCGCTACACGTTGCCTCCCCGGTCAGTGGGACGGAGGGGAGGCACGCAGCGCGCACCCACACATGCTCACTAGGTTAGCTATTGCCCGGCCGGCACCCGCGCCCGCGCCCTTCACCGCGCGCTAGCTCGCAGCCTCGCAGTCGACTGCCAGTACGTCACCGTAATTACGCGCGTGCTGTGGTAACTGGTATTGTGCTATCGTATTCGTCTATTTTTATTTTATAACATTGACCCCTGGCTTGAACTTTGGATTCCGATATTCCTTTATTGATAGTTTGTGTCGATTATTTTGAATTTGTCTCAAATTTTACTGATCCTGTGACATTGGACTTTGGATTCCGATTTGATAATGTTTTTTTACGGACGACGATGATGATGATGATGATAATGATGATGACGATGACGATGATGATGACGATGATGATGATGATGATGATGATGGTGGGATGATGATGATGTTGATGATGACGATGACGATGATGATGATGGTGGGATGTTGATGATGATGATGATGGTGGGATGTTGATGATGATGATGATGATGATGATGATGAAGAAGAAGATGATGATGATGATGATGATGATGATGATGATGCTGGTGATGATGATGATGATGATGATAATGATGGTGGAATGTTGATGATGATGATGATTGTAGCGGCATCACCGCCACACAACGAAGCGACCCCAGTCACCAGTCGGGAATCTTCGGCTGTCTCCGCCGCGCCGCGCGCCGTTCGGTTTCTTCACCTGCGCATGCACCAGTCCTTTGTTCGCCGTTGCGCAGGGCACTCACGCGCTCGCTTGCCTCCGCACTAGCTTAACGCGCTCCCGCTCGTAAACATATGATTATTCTTGTTCGCTAAATTCGCTTCGCTTGTTTAAATTCTATCCTGTTTTTTGTTCTCCTATCTTTCTAACTGTTTTCTAAAGTGTTAACGTTCTTCCAACTCTTGTGTGACCGTCATAAACTATATTTAAAATATAACTGTTTTCGAGTGACTTTTGGACTTTTATTTGGTGGACTAATACCTACATGATGATGATGACGATGACGATGATGATGATGATGATGATGATAGTGGGATGATGATGATGATGATGATGATGATGAAGATGATAATGATGATGATGATGATGACAGATGATGATACAGGCACCGGCGGTAAATAATGCATATATTTTGGAAAAATAAGCTAGTTTCGGCTTCGTAGAGCGTTATCTCTGTCGCACACTACCTTTGTGACGTTTGTCGCTGGTCCGTCTTCGTGCGACAAAGATAACTCTACCTGTACAAGTAGGTACAGTCGTCCAACGCCTTTGAAGTCTGACGATATGCCGCCTCCGATACGTGATTGCCGCAGGGTTTTCACATTTTTAGGGTTCCGTACCCAAAGAGTCAAACGGGAGCCTATTACTAAGACTCCGCTGTCCGTCTGTCAATACAGTGATCATTTTCTATAGCGCTAAATATTGATGCCAATGAACTTTGAAACGTAAACATAACCTTGGTTAGTTGGTGACAGAACTTCTTACCTTTCCTTAGTTCATTTTCTTTTAACTAATTATCTTTTCCACTTCTGTTACAATCTACCTAGTCTATTCTAATATTCACTTTTATTCCTTATAATCATGCCTATCACTCGAAGCGCCTATGCTCGCCAAGAAGAGTCTAAACTCAATCTGGCTTTGAGCGAATTAAAGGCGTCTAAGAAGTGCTGTGATCAACTGATTAAGGAAATGGATGATAGTGAAAGGGTGCTCCTTGAAGCCCATGATAAGAATAGGAAGTTAAAGAATGAAATGGCTCAGTTATACATTCAATACACTGAGGCCATAGAAGCCCGGGATAGGCTCCAACTTGTTGTGGACGGATTCAGCCAGTGTAGCACAGAGTATGAACAAGCTCTTAATCACAAATTTTTATTGCAACAACAGCTACAAGAGGCTCAAAGTCAAATTTCACATCTTGAGACAACTAACCTGAACATCACAGCCTCTCTGAATCAAAGTTTATTCAATGAGTTGGTTCCTATTGCCCCATCAATGGTTGATCTAGTAGGACACTCTTGCATTATAGATTTGACAAGTGATGATGATTCTAAGTCAAGTAAAAAAGTCAGGATAATCTCTAGTAAAAATAAACTTAAAAAATATATTAAAATAAACAAATACATTGTTAAAACTAAAAAAATGGTTAAAAAACAAAAGTTCTTCATTAAAAATGTAAAACTTAATAGGGAAAGGTTAAATTTATTAAAACAATTAGATATGTATGCTTTGAACTTAGAGAAAAGTACTAGGAAATACCAAACTGACACGGAAGACTTGCAGTGTGAACTTGACCGGTTACAACAGCAACTAAGCTCAATGACCACTAAATATAGAGCCTCAGAGAAACAAATGAAGGAATATGTGTTGGCAATGAATGAGCTGGTTAGCTTACAAAAATCAAACTGTGAACATTGCCAATCACCATCAATGGCATCTACTCCGGACCATTCATTGCCAATATATAATACCACCTTACCGCAGTCTTGTGCCAGTTTGCCAGTAGAAATGACTAATTGTTTATCGCAACAAAGTGTAAATAAAGAAATAGTTATCTATTGTGATGAGATTGGAAAGGATTTAGGCCACTTTTTGATAAATGAATATCCGGGACACTCTATAATGAATAACTGCATGCCTGGTTGTACTTTGTTGGAAATAATGAAAGAGATTATAAAATGTAATTTTAACCAGGATACTATACTCATAATTTTAGTTGGTGATTGTAGGAGACAGATAGCTGTGTCGCTATCATATTTATTTTGTACTAGCTGTGCCCGCGACTTCGTTCGCGTGGTTGTCGAGAACAAAACAACGTCGTTTAGATAAGAGTATATCACCTTTTTGATGATTTAGATAAGAGTCCTGACTTTGGTATAGTTGATTACGTTAATGCTTCTCTATATACTATGTTAGCGGTGGAATTACCCGGAGCATATACAAAAAGGTTGTTTGGGTTGCTAACACGTGATAGAGAAACATAGAGTTGGCCGTGTGAAAAACAATCAAAAGTAAGGTCTACACCCGCAACGGATAACGTCTGGCCTTGGGCTTTATTAATAGTCATAGCGTAACAGAGGCTTACAGGAAATTGCACACGTTTGAAAGTAAACGGAAAATTATTGGGGATAATGGGTATCCTGGGAATGAAAACAACATCACCGGAGCCGCAACCTGTTAAGATTTCGGCTTCGATGACATTTCGTTGGAGATTTGTTACTCTCAACCGAGTTCCATTGCATAGTTTTGGTGGGCTTAAATTTCTGAGTAGAATGATTGGTACTCCGACTTTTAAATAAATTTTGTGTGCTGGAAGACCTGGTGTATTTAGAGAGTCTAAAAACTCTACTGGATAGTGGGTGGCATCTCCTTCTTCTAAAACCGTGTTAATAGATAAATATTCCCTACTTTCTCCAGAAACATGTACCAATATTTGAGAATTTATTGCTGCTGCTTGGTCGTTGCGAGGTGCCAAAATAGCTCGTTGGCATAGCCAAGCAGCGTCATGGTTCGAGATCTCTGATGGATCTCCGTATACAGAGGAAATGAGTTCCTGCTGTGAGGCAACAGAAGAACACAGGCTTTCGACTAAAGTTACTTTACCTCCTTCTTGAGTCGGGTATGTGCCGTTACCAATTTGAAGTAGTAAATTTGAGAAAACCTGCGCGTTTGCGTCACCTCCCAAATATGCTCGCATATTAAAGCTCAAATTAGTTAATATGACACTACGCCATAAAATAGAGCTCTTTAAACAGGCACCTATTTCATCGGCCCTCGTTCCTCTGGGTATTATAGGGAGTGTCTGCCTGAAGTCTCCACAGAATAGCACCGTTAAGCCTCCCATCGGTCGGTCATTTTGTCTTATATCTCGCAACGTTCTATCTACAGCTTCCACAGCTTTACGATTTGCCATCGTACACTCGTCCCAAACGATAAGGGCGCAATCGCGTAAAACCCTTGCTTTATCACTATTGCGAGACACGTTGCAAACAGGGTTTTCTGTGCGGTCCAAGTCGATTGGTATTTTAAATGTTGTATGTGCAGTTTTTCCTCCTGGTAATAAAGTGGCAGCTATTCCTGAGGAAGCGACGGCAAGGGCAATTTTGTTTTGGCTCCTTATTTGAGCCAAGATAACTTTAGTGAGGAAAGTTTTACCTGTTCCACCAGGTGCATCTAAAAACAGCATTTCTCCTAATGAATGTTCTACACTACAGCATACTCTATCAAAGATTTGACGTTGTTCTGTCGTCAAATTTGAACAGCCATTTCGCAATATTTCTGCTAACTCTTCGGGGTTGTAATTTATTTCAGATGTATACTCCCTATTAATTCGTTCCCCACCAACTGTCGGTGTCGGCAAGCCGTATTGACTGAGGGGGTTCCCTCCTATACTTGTAACTATATCTTGTATAGCCAGCAAAGCCCTATTATGGCAGCTTTCACGTACTTGGTCAGAAGTTTCACTATTTATATTTTGCTGTCTCAAAAAATCTTCGGCAAACGCGTCTTTATATTTTTGCCACAACTGCCCAGCGTCCGATAGGCCACAAAATGTCAACAAAATGGCAAATAAATGGCGCAAACGATGTGGACTATCACTGACGCATGCTTCGGCTAAAGCATCATCCCAATGCTGATCGCCATCTAATAAAAGCCGTGCGCGGCAAGCAGCTTGAAATGTGGGATATTCTATATCGTCCACTTTGCGGAGCTCAGCAAAAGAAGTAGGTCCTCGCACTGTGTGAAGAAGAAGGCGTAAATAATAACACTCTGCATTATTTGGGTGCACCGTGTATACTCTTCCAATCACGTGTTCTTTAAAAATGCCGGACTCGCCTTCTACAGCAGTTCCACGTCTCCTGCGATTAAAAACACCTTGCTGCTTGTTATAAGTATAATAATGTGGCACTTCATTGTACAACAGAGACTTAGCGAAATTGTCTCTTTCGCAAAGGCGAAAGAATGCGAGCAAGGTGGTTTGTCTTGGGTTGTTCATTCTTTCTGCCACATTTTCTGGCTGAAAGTAAACTCGCTGCCCGCCTTCCAGGTGCACGTCAAGATGGATGACTGGCGGATACCTTTCATGAATAGGGAAACTCAAAATGCGCCAAACTGCCTCCGAAGAGCTTATGTATCGGCCAGATTGATACCTTGTCACTTCATCAAATTGGTTGTTATTTCTTAGTGCTATCATGGCTTGATCACTACCTTTATTAACATATTTACATATATATTTTATAGATTCGACGCTATTACAAATTTCAACATTAATGTGTGCTTGAAAAGCGTTTGACAAAACTGGAGAATACGGTACCACCCAACTATTATTTAGAATTATTTCTTGTCCACGGAATCTGACAGTAGCTGTGAAACCACCTTGTGACGGTGATCTTCGCCGGTATTGCGGATACCCATTTTCCCCAGCCATAGTTAGTTCTTTCAGTGCTCTGGGGTATTTTTTTGAGCATTGACCATCTTTCATGCACGGTGATTCCCTGTTTAAGAGGCCACATGGCCCGTGAACCATATGTGTTTTTACTATGTCATGCAAAATCGGATCTGCATTATAGTCCGGAAATTCTGCACTTATGACACTGTCTATAGCATCGGGACGAATTTTTTCTTCCAGCCACAGAAGAATGTGCGCGTGGGGTAAACCACGCTTTTGCCACTCGACGCTATACATAAAACAAAGAGTTGAACCGAAAACTTTCTCCTTTGTAAGTAGATTAATCAAGACTTTGAGTTTTAAATGAAAAATCCTAGCAATAATGTCATGTCTGTCGTATGACGCCTGTCCTGTGAGAAGTGCCTGGCAAATCTCCGTCCACTTTGGATTTGTTGTAAATGTTATAAAAAGGTCCGGCCGGCCGTATTTACGGACGTAACAAAAAGCATCTTGCGTTCGTTCGTGCATATACCGCGGACCGCCTGTGAAACTGGATGGCAAAATAACCAATCGACCCAAGTTTTCGACGTTATTATCTGATTGCATGGCGTCCCGCAAGTGCACGTATTCTTCAGCGCGTAACCGTCGCTGGTTAGTGCGAATATACACTAAACGTTCAGTTTCTATTTTTGCGTACATGTCCACAATAAATTGGCTGAACAAACCACGAAATCGTTGCAAATATACGAAACTGTTTTGCCTTATTTGTAAAAGGTAGGAATAGTATTGTTGAGCAGATATTTTTTTTTGATAATTAGTGACTCTCGTAGTAGGGTTCACTTGGTACAGCCCAAAATTGTACCCATCTTCACCATGACAATAAATTAGTGGATATTGCAGGGCGTCGTAAGCTCGGTGGGTTTCCAAAATGCGTTGAAGGCGATCGTCGCGTGTACGCAACACGATATCACGTCTCTCACACTCCTGGTCGACTAAAACAACTGCAACTTCATCTGCGACGGGTGCATTGTGTCTTCCACGGTGTTCACCCACAGGACGTCTATCGGCACTTATAACAATTTTGAAATCATTGCTGCCTTGTGGAATTGACTCCAATGCAGCTTTGAATTCACGAACGTACTGGTTAACGTGATGCAGCAATTCTTGAAGTTGACCCAAAAGCTCAGCATTGAGCTGGGGAAAATTGTGATTTCTAACATTGAGCTGTTGCGTGTAATCGGATACAAAATAAATTTGGAGAAATTTGGGTTCATTTTCTGGCAGCAAAGATCCAATAAGGTGATAAACTTGAGCTTGTACTTTGAAGGTTGGCATGAACGGTCCTTCCGTTATTTGTTTTGCCCCAAAGGAAGTCATTTGGAAAGCACTGTTATATAAACGAATATTATCCAAAAAACGGTTCGACTGGGGATGATCGCCATTCAGGAGACTTTTAAGTAAGTGTGGTGGATCTTGGAAATTTGGAAGAACAATTTTTCCATTTGAGCAGCACATTCCATCTGTCTCTTTCCTCCATTTCAAAGCATGACAAAAATTACAAATTTCTCTCATGTCACCCACGAAAGTAAAGCCAGCATAATTAATTCTAGACGAATATGTGAACCCTGATTTTTCCCTATTGTCCCAAGGTAATAAAATATTTGCATCGTCATTTTCCATGGACTCATCAGCTCCGCTATTTGTTTCTCTATTCATATGGTATCGAGCTCGTTCTATTTCTAGGCGAGATTGACGTTGTTCTGCTGTTTCTGCTCGTCTTAGTTCATCTATTCTTTCCCTTTCAGATGCAAGATAACTTTCATTGTTTCTTTGTACACCTACATAGTTATGTCTAGCTATTTGTAATCGTTCTTCTCTTTGGGAGAGAGATTCAGACTCGCGCGAGAGAGCGTGTCGCTCTCGGTCAGATGACAGACGTGCTTGGCGTTCCTCGATACTCTCTTGAGAACGCAAAGTCGCGGTCCGAGTTCTTTGCGAACTTAAGCGCGACTCCCTTTCTGTGAAAGTCTCTGACTCGCGTGAGAGAGACTGGCGCTCCCGATCAGCAGACAGCCGAACTTCGCGTTCCTGGATATTCTCTTGAGAACGCAAAGTCGCGGTCCGAGTTCTTTGCGAACTTAAGCGCGACTCCCTTTCTGTGAAAGTCTCTGACTCGCGTGAGAGAGACTGGCGCTCCCGATCAGCAGACAGCCGAACTTCGCGTTCCTGGATATTCTCTTGAGAACGCAAAGTCGCGGTCCGAGTTCTTTGCGAACTTAAGCGCGACTCCCTTTCTGTGAATGTCTCTGACTCACGTGAGAGAGAGTGGCGCTCCCGATCAGCAGACAGCCGGTCTTCGCGTTCCTGGATACTCTCTTGAGACCGCAAAGTCGCGGTCCGTGTTCTTTGTGAACTTAAACGTGACTCCCTTTCGGTGAACGTTTCCGATTCACGTGAAAGAGCGATGTGCTCTCGGTTAGCAGATAACCGTGCTTCACGATCTTCTTCCGATTCCTGAGACCTACAAAGTCTCATCCTTTTCGCATTTCGGCTACGCAGCGAAAGGTTAGTTTTTTTTCTTTGAGGCATTTTCAAGGAAAATTAAAGCAATAAACAAAACTAACAACACTTATGACTGAATAGCCTACAAACTTAAAAGATCGGTGCGTCGAACAGTCTAGTGTGACAACGTATCGTCTGTTCGTGGTCGTGACTCAACGAATTGGCAACACTAACTTACTGTATAACGATTGGCACTATTGGATTCAAACTACGAAGTAAATCAAATACAATCTTTACTTCGTACTTCAAACCAATGACCAAAGTTGACCAAACGAAACCAATAAGATAAGCAAATACTTTTTTTTCGACCAATTTAGAAAATCGATAAACCAAGCAACCAAAGAACTTTTACGACACACGCAAGAACTTTTAAGACACCTAACGAAACCCAATTTGCCTAGTAAACACGGTGGACGTCATCCTCGCGCGGAAAATCTTAACACCGCGATTCAGAAAATGACGTCATTTGCACAACGCCATCTATCGGATTTAGATTTCAACTATCAACATTAGTTCTATTTTTAGTCTTAAGATGTCGTTGCAAGTACTATACTTAATTGCGTAACGTAATATTTTACTTCTTGAACTCACTAAATTAATCATATCTTTTGATAGAGTGAACCGATTTCGATGAAACAAAAACTAAGTTAATCCTCAAGTTGCGTATAATTTTTGTATATAAACATTGTCAGCATTGAATTCGTAGATTTTACGTGATGTGCGCACAAACAAACAGACAAACAGACAAAAATTTCAAAAATGATGGAAATGGGTTCTGTTACTTATCTTTTCACACGCTGGCTATTTTTTTTTTTCAATTTCTTCAATGTACAAAAATGACTTTTCTACAGATTAGAACTTTTACGACACACGCAAGAACTTTTAAGACACCTAACGAAACCCAATTTGCCTAGTAAACACGGTGGACGTCATCCTCGCGCGGAAAATCTTAACACCGCGATTCAGAAAATGACGTCATTTGCACAACGCCATCTATCGGATTTAGATTTCAACTATCAACATTAGTTCTATTTTTAGTCTTAAGATGTCGTTGCAAGTACTATACTTAATTGCGTAACGTAATATTTTACTTCTTGAACTCACTAAATTAATCATATCTTTTGATAGAGTGAACCGATTTCGATGAAACAAAAACTAAGTTAATCCTCAAGTTGCGTATAATTTTTGTATATAAACATTGTCAGCATTGAATTCGTAGATTTTACGTGATGTGCGCACAAACAAACAGACAAACAGACAAACAGACAAAAATTTCAAAAATGATGGAAATGGGTTCTGTTACTTATCTTTTCACACGCTGGCTATTTTTTGTTTCAATTTCTTCAATGTACAAAAATGACTTTTCTACAGATTTATTATATGTATAGATAACAGCCAAGAATTTGGCTAAACAAATTGCTTCTATTGAGCAATGCAATGACATTTTTCATAATTCTGCCAATGTCTTGGCATCAAATTTTGACATTAGTACCTAATAATTTAAATTAGAAATTAAGACAACAGAGACAATCTCTAGCAATTATTTAAAGAATGGTGAAAACAATGTTTTAAAATCAACAAATAGTATCAACCTGGTGCACCAAAATATTTATGGTTGTATGGGCAAGGATTTAGAAATAGAATTATTCCTTAAATTTAACAATGTAGATATTCTTTGTATAACTGAACATTGGCTTAAAAGCCATCAGATTATGTTTAATTATAGTAATCACCAGGTTGGTAGTTCGTTCAGCAGAGTAAACGCTATACATGGTGGCTCATTAATTTTCATAAATAATATACTTAAGTTTAAAGACCGCAAGGATATTGTGAGCCTCTCTGTTGAACAGACAGTTGAAATTGCCTGTATTGAATTGGAGCAGTTTGTTATATTAAGTGTGTACAGACCACCTAAAGGATTGTATGATTGTTTTGAAAAAGTAATGGATGAAGTGTTGCAAAAAATTTGTAACTCTAGTAAGTCTGTCATCGTTTGTGGCGACTTCAACGTTAATTTGTTAGAAACTTCTAGCCTAAGCACTAAAATTATAAGTTTGTTTCAGTCATACAATCTTGTAAATCTATTTATGGAGCCTACTAGAATAACCCCCACTACTGCATCTTGCCTAGATAATATTTATGCAGATATTTTACCTACCCACAAAAAAATTATTAATTTATTAGACTCTGATCATAGTGGACTATTGATCACTATACCAAATATAAACAAATATAAACGAAAAAAAGATATCACTGTTAACCCAAAATCTAAAGGTCGCTTGGAAACATTTAAAACTAAACTCTCAAATAAAATCCCACTTTTGTCAACTAATGATGACCCTAATCAACATTATAATGATTTTTTCAAAATGTATTGCACGCAATTTGATACTACTTTTATTCCTAAGACGATTTCGGTAAATGGCAATACTTCCTTCAGTGACTGGGCCACCATTGGTATTAATAAAAGTAGAAAACGGCTGTATGAGCTGTATGAAGAACGGACTTATATTAACACTGTAGAATTTAATTTATATGTTAAGAATTATTCTAAATTATTTAAAAAAGTATGTTATTTGGCGAAATCTCGCTACTTAAGTTCAAAAATTAAAAATAGTAGTAATGTAATTAAAATGACTTGGGATATTATTAATAGCGAAACGGGAAGGTCTTGCAACCGAAGTAGTGATTACAGCCTTGCTATTGATGACAGTATCATTAAATCAGATTCGCAAGTCGCCGCGGCATTTGAAAATTTCTTTGCAGAGATTCCCGTATCGACTACAAAATCTCTAAATTCATCACCAACTGCTGCAGAAATTTTACTTAAAGAAAACGTTCCAGTTTGTGAATCCCAATTTTATTTCCAATATGTCACTTGTAATGATGTAATCAAAACTTTTAATACTTTAAATGTTAAAAAGACTGCAGATCTATGGGGTAATTCTGTTGACGTTGCTAGGTCTATTATAGACATTGTAGCACCTACTTTAGCAGTAATCTTTAATAATTGTATAGATTGTGGTGAGTTTCCTGATCTAATGAAATATAGTAAAATTATACCATTGTTTAAATCGGGTAGTACATCAGACCCTACTAATTATAGACCTATATCAGTGCTACCTACTTTTAGTAAAATTTTTGAGAAAATTATTTTAGATCAAATTCAAAGATATTTTAATAAACACAAATTATTACACAACAAACAGTTTGGTTTCACAAAGGGTCGTTCAACAACTGATGCTGGTGTTGAACTTTTGGGACACATTTATAATGCATGGGAAGATAAATGCGATGCGTTGGGCATTTTTTGCGATTTGTCTAAGGCTTTCGATTGCGTTCTCCATGATACATTGATCAGGAAGCTGCACTACTACGGAGTCCGGGGCGCCTCTCTGGATCTTCTTACTTCATACTTGGGTAATAGGACTCAGAGAGTTGATGTGAACGGCAAAAGGTCTTCCGGGTCTGTAGTCAGAATGGGGGTTCCTCAAGGCTCAATTCTGGGTCCTTTTTTGTTTCTAATCTATATCAACGACTTGCCTTACCTCATAAAGGATAAACATGATATAGTGCTGTTTGCAGATGACACTTCACTTTTATTTAAACTCAAACGTCAGCAGGTGGTTGTTGATAATGTAAATAATGCTCTTTCAACTGTAGTTAACTGGTTTAATGTCAATAATCTTCTCCTTAACGAGAAAAAAACAAAATGCATAAAGTTCACATTACCCAATGTAATACAAGTGAACACTAGTGTGTCAATAAAGGGTGAAGAATTGAAACCCGAGGATTCCACAGTGTTCTTAGGTTTAACTTTGGATGCGCAGCTTCAGTGGAGCCCCCATATAGATAAACTGTCCAAAAAACTTAGCTCTGCAGCATACGCCGTAAGGAAAATTCGTGGTTTAACTGATTTAGAGACAGCTCGTTTAGTATACTTTAGTTATTTTCATAGTGTGATGTCGTACGGCATTCTGTTGTGGGGAAATGCCGCCGATATTCAGACAATTTTTGTTTCACAGAAAAGGGCTATTCGTGCAATTTATAAATTAAGTCCCAGACACTCCCTCAGAGACAAATTTAAAGAGATTAATATTATGACTGTTCCCTCTCAATATATTTATGAGAATCTCATGTATGCACATAAAAATATTAATCTGTTTAAAAGATACAGTGATATCCATAGCATAAATACTAGGAACAAACACAAATTTATTGTACCAAAAACCAGGCTCAAGAAAAAAATAGGTGGTTCGTTTAGATGTCAATGTATACGTTTCTATAATAAACTTCCTAGCCAAATTCAAGAACTCAGCATAAATAAATTTAAATCATTTATTAAACGTAAGCTATGCCAGAAAGCTTTTTACACAATTAATGACTTTCTTGAGGACAAAAAGGCGTGGGATTGAGCTGCTTCAATGATATACATGAGCCATTGTTTTCATATGTACTACTTACTGATGAAAAATTTTTTATATATATATTTTTTTTAATATTCGTTTTTGACATGAATACTTGTATAGTATTGCATTATATTTTTTATTTTATTTTTTTATTGACATTTTATTATTATTATTATTTTTTTTGACTTGAATACTTTGTTAAGAGCCTATGCCACCTCAGCTCAAATTCTAATTTCGCCCCCACTTCCCCGCGTGCCACTGCACTCTTTATCTCGCTCGCACACTTTTGCTCGCAGAGACGCGACACGCGCGGCCTTGAGGTCGAAGCGATTTCGTTAGAGTAAACTACACTATTATCGGACGAGTACTAAGGAATAAATTAATCAATCTAATTTAATTTTAACTTGTAATTTTATGAATATAAAATTATATATTATATCGAAAATACAATTTCAATGTATCTATAAACGATAAGTTTCCAGTATAAGCTGACCTCTAAGTGTGCGGAAAGCCTATAAAATGCGAGATCAGCTTATACTGGACGGTATAGGTGATGTCTAGCCGTGTACACTATTTTATTTTACCTACCTACTTCTATAAAATACTAGTCAAATGCGAGCCAACTTTGCGCTGTGGGTTCCGCCAATTAGTTTTGTAGTAAGTTTGCGTTTTATAGTTTTAGCCGTGTATGTATGTTATGTGACAGCCGTTTGCGCATGTAGGTAATTATGTAGGTTGTAGGTATATGCAAGTACCTAGATATACATACCTATATGTTAGAAAAATCGATTCTAAACCACTACATAAATTGTAGAATTTATGCAGTGGTTTAGAGTCGGTTTAGTAGCAGTAGAGCTACAAAAAACTAGTCAAGTGCGAGTCACCATTGCACTGAGGGTTCTGTAGGTACATTGGCTTGGTAGTAAGTTTACGCTGTGCCATTTTAAAATCTTATAATAGGTAGCTTTCGCCTTGTATTACCACTTTCTTAGTTATTATGCATCTATATAAGAATGAATCGCCGAAATGTAGGTACATGCGTATATTTTTCGAAGGACTTCACCAAATTGCATAATTCTTTTTTTTTTGTGTTCGTGATTCTCAGGACAAGGTTTGTATAAATATAAGGTAGGTAGGTATAGGTAGGATAAGTAGGTAAGTATGCAGGTAGGTATGTAAGTAGGTATGTATGTATCTAGGTACGTAGGTAGGTATGATAAATACCATAAGTTTTTTTCAAAGTAATTAAAAATAGTCAAAATTAAATAACATTTATTTTTAATCGCTTAAATCTCTAATTTACATAGTTAGAACATGTCTGGGATTGCATAGCTCAGGTAACATGCATGTTTTGTAAAAATGTTCTAATTTTAGTTCCATTTCAGAAATATTGGTCATCTTTCTATAATTTCGACTTTTTGTCGCATCTAGACCTTATTCCGAAAATATTTTTTTTTTTTGTACCGATGATATGTAATTGTCCTTGCACTTGTATATACCAACGATGTTTTTTATTTACGACAAGTCCGTTTTGAGTTTTTCTCCAAAAATTTACTTCTATCTTATCTATATCTTAGCTTCGTCCAAAGATGTTTTGAATGCTGCAATGGGACGCTTGATTTCAATAATTGTGTATATTCAGTGAACAGCTCATGTTCTCAGGTGGTACTAGTGATCTGCAAGAAAACACAACATTCATTATAAAACACTTTTTTTTGGGGTATGTTATGTTATCATCCAATGACTGGCGTGATGGGCGTTGGTGGCTGCGCCAAAGTTTTAAACTTTTACAGCTACCATCGCTGTAAATTGTTTTTTTATCTGCCATCTCAGACTTTTACTAACTAAAACCCACCCCTGTTCCTTCAGTTGCCTGTGCCAAGAGCCGCGGTAACTCTCTTTCAAATATACTCGCGACCCCGGCAGCATAATTTTGTCAACATGAAAAAATAATACGGAACCCTAAAAAGTCCAACATTATGAAAATTTTATCATGAATTCGCCAATTTCGTGATAGTACCGTTACGCGTTAGTACCAAGCGGTAGTGCCATGGGGGAACAGCAAATTTCGTGATTATCACACACGTATGATAGATAGGTACTTACAATTATATATTTTGTAACACATGAAGATGTGTTTCGTCCGAATTTATTTCTACAGTTTTCGGAGGTCATACCTCCGTCCGTCCGCTCCTGTAACAATCACACGGGACAAATAAATACCTACCTAGACCTCACATATTTTTATTTATGATTTGGCTATGGAACCCTAAAAATATACAAAGAAGACTAAATCGTCCATAGAAGCAGACTTGCCCTATGAATAACAAATAACAATTACCCACCCAACATTTTTATTGAAATACAAATTTGGTGAATTGGTATTTGATGGTGGAGGGATACTTTTCCAGTACAAGCTGACCTCTCATTGTACGGAATTCCTATATAATGTGAGATCAGCTTATACTGGAAATTTATAGCTTGATAATTTTTTTTTTGATTTTATTTTGTCTTTTAAAAAAACGTTGCCCCACACTAGGAATATTCCTGTATCGTGGGTGCGTTCACAAACATGTAAATTCACATACACAAGACACCCAGACCCGGAACAACTATCTGCAGGTCATACAAATATTTGTTCCGTGCGGGGATCGAACCCGCGACACGCAGCGCAGCAGCCGAACGCTCAACCACTGCGCCAACCGTGCCGTCAAAATTATATAGCCATGTGTAGTAATAATAATAACAGATCAGTGTTTTATGGCCTACATATAGTTGTGTCGGATCTGCGCGTTTGTGAATGTGAAGATTTGTGTTTGTAATCGCACCGTCTCCGATTCAGTTGAAATCCTGGAGTCGGCAACATTATAAAAAAAAACAATTAGGTACTACATAGATACCTATTTGTTGTATATTGTCAAAACAACAACAAACCTATTTAGGGAACTTTTTATCTTTTTACAAAACTGGACACCCATTTTTCACATTTTTTATAAAAAAAAAAGTGGACACCTGGATTTCGCCTGAATCATGAAAGGTGCGTTTACAAACACAAATCTTCACATGCAGAAACACCTGCAACTCCTAACGCAGCAGCCAATCACCTGCCACTGCACCAAACGTGACATGTTTGTAATCACTAATACTGTAAGTAGATAGGTAGCTATATACTTACTTCATTACATTTATCATGTTTTCCAGTTTCTTTGCGCCAACCCTTTCGCTTCTTATTTTTATTACGGTTATTTCCCATTGCACCAACACTATAAGTATAAGTACTACAAGATTTGTATTTTACGTAGTCTTGTTGCGTAATGTGTGCTCTGAGCGCAAGCGACACAGCCCTCCCGTTCGAAAGCCGAAGCGAGACTGAACGGGGGCGTCGGGCGCCAGGGAACAAGCTTCAAGACGGCATAGTTTAGGTGATAGTTTAGGTATTTTATTTTTACTGTGAAAATAATGGTAATTTAAAAATAAAAAAACTTGTAGGACCTGCTTTATAGTAAGTTCAGTTAGTATGCAAAGTTTCATGATCTAATTTTAAGCATTTTTTGAATGCTAGCGGTTTATTGTTTTCGGTTTAGAGGTAACTTTGGATTTTTTTTCTATCGAGAAAATTTTATGGAATCGTGTTTTTGAGGTTTATAATACTTAACATTGATCCTACGCTCAACCTTGCCATATATTTATTTCAAAATTAATGCTGCAGTATTATCGACATAACGGAGGATCATGCTAAGCCATTTGAGGTAACATAAACTCTTAAGTATTATATTTATTTTTATTTTTTGTTTGACATATTATGATTACTATTTTGTTTGACACAAATATTTACTTTGTAAAGTATTATATTTTTATTTTTTTTGATTACTTAATTATTGTAAATGTGAGGACTATGTGGGTTATTATTATTATTTTCTCCTCCTTTTTACAGTATTTTTCAACGTTGTCTGACAGTTTGAGTACTTTTGCGGCCTACCCAAATGTCTTTTCTTTGGTATTGTTCGTCATGTCATTGAGCTCCTTAGTGGTTTTTAAGTTGAGCTATTCGACTATTGACAAATGCTTGCACTGACTGGACAGGTCCACTCAAATATGTTTGGTTCTTTCTTCAAAAGACCACTACAGACACTAAGCTGCATGGTCCTCATATAGAATAATGTGAATGCGAGAACTATGTATGTCGTTATATTCATGTAGATTTTATGATTGTCTGGCAGTTTGAGTATTTTTTGCGGCCTACTCAAATGTCCTTACTTTGGTATTGTTCGTCGGTTCGTTGAGCACCTCAGAGTTCTGAGTTGAGCTTCGCGATGACTGACAAATGCTTGCACTGTCTGGACAGGTCCACTCGAATTCGTGTGTTGCTTTCTTCATAAAGCTCATCCCAGACATAAACGTACATGGTTCTCATAGGATCTAACCAGTCCACATCGTATGGATTTGAACACTAAAAGAGACTTTGACCTCTGAGTTTGTTTCGGTGTTTCTTCTCAGGGTAGTCAGCTAGGAAACACCGGCCTCATCTAGCTTAAACTGACAAAAAAACATTGACGTGTAAAAGTGTTCCTTGTAACCTATTTACTGAATAAACATCATTTATCATTTATCATTTGTCAGCTGGCTGTATCTCATGAACCGTGATAGCTACACAGTTGAATTTTTTACAGAATGTGTATTTTATAGTTGCTGCTATAGAAATACATGCTGTGTGAAAATTTCAGCTGTCTATCTATTAAGGATCATGAGATACAGCCCAAAAAAAACTGCAGTTTATGGTACGGAACCCTTCGTGTGCGAGTCCGACTCACGCTTGGCCGGTTTTCTTTCTTTTTCTGTATGTATAGCCGTATCGTACCTATTTGCCTATGGATATGTGTGCGTAGAGTACCAGGAAATTAAATACTTACTACAAATAATTATTATGCTAAATAGTTTTATTATAAACAAAAATCACAAAGTAGTTATGTTACCTTGCGCGCCCGCAAATCCCGCACGATTACTTAGGTACCTTAGTTTTAGTTCTTTGGACTTCTAGAAGTAGGGAAGACTGTGCTGTTACTATTCCGTTCACGATACTATTTTGACAGACGTTTGTGCTAGTCCCTGTGGTGGCACAATGGCTAGTTTTGTTATCTGTATACTAAGAGAATATTACAAACCGCTATTGTAAACAAACAATCAATAAACAATTTACAAAAGAACATAGTTCTTTTTATTTGATGAACCTACATAAATAACAAGACTCAAATCAGTCGCGCTGTCGAAAAAGAAGTTATCCTGATTCAGGTTGTTATAATAATACTTACGGTGAGTCACCTGTAGGTTACTATAGCTAACTAGCTAGGGTTTTTTTTTTTGGGGGGGGGGGGGTCGGAAATCATCCAATGACTTCTCCCGCTCTGGGTGGAGCGGGAGGGCGTGTCAGACTACTGACTAAAACCCACCCCTGTTCCTTCCCTGCCTGAGTGCCCAGGGGTGCGGTAACTCATTTTCAGAATTTATCCGCTACCCCTAGGCATGCAGGCAACGGCCACGATGGGCCCCGTCAGTGGTGGCTGACACTAATCTCTTTGAGGCGCGCGTGGAACAATACGCGCCGTCGACTCACGGGCCTGGTGCTGATCGGACGGCGAGCTACCCACTGCTCGCCGTCCGCAGGCCCGGGTCTACGGTGGCCGGAGATCGTCTCGCGACGTCCTACGCCCAGTACGCCCAGTAACTCTCCTGCGGTGGTAGCGGCCAGGGCCGTAAAGGGCACTCCGTTGAGCTTCCCTCACGCGTCCCGCCTCCGCCTTCGCGAGCATTACTGCTTCGCAGAAGGCGGAGACTGCTTCCCATTCCCTCTCGTTCCGTACCACGGCCTGAACCAGGGCCGGGAACTAGCTAGGGTAAGTAAATACCTATTTTTCAACACATTTGCTCGAAAAATACATTTACGAAGCCTGTATACATTGTTCGAAAGTTCAAAATTATGCAACATACAATGGAACGTGTGGTAAAATAGGTACTCTCACCTAAGTAGGTCCCTATTTGACCGCAGTGACCGCACGTTCCGTTGTATAGCGTTATGCGTATCCTTTACGGTATTTTTTAATTTCCTAAAATATTTAAGAGTTCTACCAAGGAGTTTCACCTTACGAGAATAAAACTATTGGCAGTACTGTTTTCTCGCAAATGTGTTGAAAAACGTTGTGTAACCGGACTAGTATCATAAATAACTGTATCATACCTACATAGTAATATCTGCACAACATACAATAAAATACAAAAACATAAAGAAAAAAAAGTAAAAACTCAAATCAATTAAATTATTTGTTGTTAGCAATGTTATTCTACATACATTCACATTTTCGCAAAAGAACTCTATCACGTGAGCAAAGTCGCGGCGATATTATTTAGGTGCTTGACCTTTCATAACAACAACTAAATTGGGTGCATAATAATTACGTTTCACACAGTGATAATCCTAAGTTCTAACACTTATTTGTTTGAGTTTATGTTGTCATTCAAACAAATAAGAATGTTCAATGTTGAACGCAGACGCGCCACCGATGTGCCGTTATCGCGTACCTACCTACGCAATGACGCCGCACCCACACGCCACTGCTCTTCAATGAAATCGCGCATGTATGCGTCTCTCAGCGTTAGGAGTGTGTATGTGTACGCGCACTAGCTTCTTACTGCTCATCACAGCGTCTATCTCTTTCGCACGTGGTGTCGGATGAGATAGCATGCATTTTAACCCCGCCCACCAAATAGTTCGTGCGGCCGACTAGTGTACCCTTAAATCACAAAGTTGACATAAATTGACTGTTGACACTGACTGTTGACGGACGACATTTCAACAATTTAAAAAAAAAAAACTGTCATGTCATAGTGCGGGGTGCCCAGGAACAAAAAGATGCGGAATTTAGTCGAGTACCTACCATAAACAATAAAGTAAGAACACACTAGCATTGCCCCCACAGTAAAAACATGGTATAAAGCAAAAAAACGGGGTGGGCCGCGTTGGTTATCGTGGCGTTCCTGCGGACTTTTTTTTGGATCGCCATAGTGTCCGGGACGTGAGAGTGGTACACTACTCGTGAAGTTACTTCGACGAAGTGCTCGTCGAAGTTGACCTAAGTCCGAAGTACGTGACTACACACTCGTGCAACTTCGCGAGGAGCTCAGTCGCCCGACGGCCGCACGACAGGCATTATGGATAACGTTCAAGTGGCAGCTGCCGCTGCGATGTGTACCTACTCTCGCATTATAAAATAACATATTCTCGAATGTTATGATAATATATTAATTTATTCAGGGTACACGTTATATGTTTACAACGTGTACACTAAATATTACTTTGGAATCCGGGCCCACTTTTGGGGTGAAAATCAGAAAATTAAAAAACAAAGATTTTCAAACAGTGCCGTGCGACATATTCATTTCGCAATCCGATTCCTAAGCCAAATGAACCGTTTAGAATGATACATGTCGACCATTTAGGCCCGTTTTGTAGGACCAAGAAAGGTTATGAATTGTTACTGACGCGTTTTCAAAATTTGTTATCACAGAATGCAGTCGATCAGTTAATTTAGTAGAAACCATTAGAATACTCAAAAGAATGTTTTCATTATTTGGCTATCCGGATAGAGTAGTCACTGACCATGGCAAGGCATTTACTAGTAGGTATTTTAATAAATTTATGGCAGATAAGCAATTTAAACATACGTTGAATGCAATTGCGTGCCAACGGGCAAGTTGAGCGCACCATGCTAAATGCCCTACGTGCGACTGACCCTAGTGAAGCCGCTAATAGCTGGTCTAACCGTCTACCCGATGTGATTTGGGGAATAAATAATATTGTTACGTCGGCCGTATTACACTGGAACGTTCGAGAATGTGGTCGAAGTTTCCAGAAGTTTCCACCAGGTTCGAGAACATTCCATTGTGGTACTGTGTAGAAGTTCATAGATGTTTCTAGAATATTCCACTATAAGATAGTTCGACAATGTTCTGGAAACTTCCATGACCGTATAAATAGGCCGGACGGCGGGCGAGTGAGTCAGTCTGATTTCGACTACGGATGCGAACGGATGCGAATACAAGCGTTTACGAAGAGAATAGTGATTATTAGCGATTTAGTGTTTGTGTTTATAAGTTGTTGAGTTAATAAAGGATATTTAGTAAATTAATTGGTGTAAAATAATTTATCCCATACCCAGCTCGTAACAAATTGGTGTCAGAAGTGAGGGATAAATTATGCCAATTTTACCAAAGGACGACACGGAGGGTATTCGTACAAGGAGTCAACGGCAGCAAGACATGGATGAGAGGCGGTTTGGAGATTCCCCGATACAGACGCCGGGTGGTGCTCAGCCTGCGACAGAGTCAGTCGCTGGCCCATGTGGAGTTTCTTCAGCACCAGCGGTGCCAGACTTGTCTGCGCTAGTGGTGCTGTTGCAGGAACAGGCTCGTCGTCAAGAGGAGCAGGCCCGCCGTCAAGAGGAGCAGGCCCGCCGTCAAGAGGAGCAGGCCCGCCGTCAAGAGGAGCAGGCCCGTCGGTTGGAAGAGAAGCTTCAACAAGATAAAGAGGAGCAGGCCCGCCGCCAAGAAGAGCAGGCCCGCCGCCAAGAAGAACAGGCCCGTCGGATGGAAGAGAAGCTTCAACAAGATAAAGAGGAGCAGGCTCGCCGCCAAGAAGAGCAGATGCTCCTCATAAAAGACCTTCATTCAACACTTGGCAAGGAGCTCCAGGTGATGAAGGAGCAGGTTCACCAGCATGAGAATCGAATCTCAGAAGCTGAAGTTCAGATTGCTGGGGTGAAGAAGGCTTTAGGTGAACTTAGGGCTGCAGATGGGGTTGTGCCTTCAGTGGTTGCTGCACCTTCGGCACGTGGATTTAAGGTGCCGCCATTCGACGGAACATCCTCATGGTCGGCCTACAAAATTCAATTTGAAGCCGTTATGAAGGCGAATGGGTGGACCAAAGAGCAAGCTATGACCGCGCTCACCTTAGGACTCCGAGACCAGGCCCTAACCATACTTGAGGCTCTTGGCAAGGATGTGACCTACGAACAACTGCTGGAAGCGTTAGAGTCCAGATACGGCGACGCTCACTTGGAGCACGTATTTCGCGCTAAGTTAAGGGATCGCGTTAAACGTAGTGCCGAGAACCTACAGCAGTGGGCCTTGGAAGTTGAAAAGTTGGTTCGGAAAGCATACCAGTCCGCCTCTGCACTCATCAATGGCAATCTGGTACAAGCGTTCATCGACGGAATACGTGACTTGGAAGTTAGAGCCGCTGTAAGACTTGGGCATCATGAGACACTGAAGGACGCCTTGGCCTTGGAAGTAGAGGCAGTGAGGCAAGACCATCGAACACACCGTATCAGGGAGGTTGTGGCATCACCTGTACGCGATCGTCCGCAAGGATATAGCCCTAGATGTTACACTTGTGGAGAAAGGGGTCATCTTCGGTCAAGATGTCCAAAGCGCAGCTCACTGAGAGAAGATCAATCCCAGCAAGAAAGGGCAACTGATACGACTGCCCAGCAACAGCAGGGAAACGAGTAAACGCCAGGACTGGGGGGCGGGTGCTGGCTGGTATTGAAAGAGCCCCGAGGATCTCGATCTCACAGGCCCATGACGGAAACAGCCTGATCATCAAAGGCGAAGTCAACGGAAAACCATGCAAACTGACGTTGGATACTGGAGCTTCTCACACGGTTGTCAATTCTCACCTAGCAAGTCGGTTCCTTGGGGACTTCTTCAATAACCACGACCGTATACAATTACTGACAGCTACCGGTCAGCACATAATCGTCCGAGGCAGGAAGGAGGTGGAGTTAAAATTAGGTAACAAAATCTATCGGCATAATGTCATCGTGGCCGACATAGTGGACGATTGTATCCTGGGATTAGACTTCATGCGGAAACATCGTTGTGAGATCGACGTTGACCAAGGAGTATTGAAGTGTGGTACAGAGGAAATCTTCATGGAAGGTGTACCATCAGGAAAAGTGTTCCGCTTGACATTTGACGTGTCAACACTTTTGGAAAACTGCGATTTAACGGAAGTAGAAATGGATAAGGCTAAGAAGATGTTACTTCAGTACGCCGACTCTTTCTCTACAAATGATGCTGACATAGGAAGAACAGGACTGGTTCAACACAAAATTAATACTGGCATCGAGTTACCAATCCGTCAACGACCAAGAAGATTGCCGGTTGCACGTGAAAAGGAAGTGGAAATGATGATTGAGGGTATGGTGAAGGATGGTGTTATAGAGCCTTCATCGAGTCCATGGTGTTCTCCTGTGGTCCTGGTGAAGAAAAAGGACGGTAACACACGCTTTTGTGTGGATTATCGACGATTGAACGACGCCACGAAAAAGGACAGTTACCCACTGCCTAAGATCGACGACACATTGGATACGCTGACTGTAATGAGGTGGTTTACCACGCTAGACCTGAAAAGTGGCTACTGGCAAGTGGAATTAGACCCTAAGGATAAGGAGAAAACTGCATTCTCTACAGGGAAGGGGCTATGGCAGTTTAAAGTTATGCCATTCGGATTGTGCAATGCTCCTGCGACATTTGAAAGGCTAATGGAGCAAGTACTTGCTGGATTGATCGGAGACGCATCGACGCATGTCTTGTCTATTTAGACGACATCATTATCGTGGGCCGTACATTTGAAGATCATCTTCAAAATCTCAATCGAGTGTTGTCAAAAATCCGGACGGCAAATCTTAAGTTAAGTCCGAAAAAGTGCTCATTTTTTAGACGACAAGTAAACTTTTTAGGACACATGGTTTCGGAGGAAGGTGTTCAGACAGATCCGGAGAAAATCGTCGCCGTCAAAGATTGGCCAGTTCCGAAAGACAAGACGCAGGTCAGAGCATTTCTGGGTTTGTGCTCCTACTATCGACGGTTTGTCAAAAATTTTGCCGACATTGCAAAACCTCTACACAAACTCACTGAGGAGAAGCAGCAATTCTGTTGGGACGAGAACTGTAACATCGCATTTCAGGAATTAAAGAAACGTCTGTGCAATACACCTATTCTGGGATATCCTGACACTGAAAATGACTTCGTAGTTGACACAGACGCAAGTAATACTGGAATTGGAGGCGTGTTGTCTCAACGGAAAGGAAACCAAGAAGTTGTTATAGCTTACTACAGCAAATCTTTATCCAAACCGGAAAGAAATTACTGCGTTACGAGACGGGAGCTACTCGCCGTAGTAAGGACATTGCAGCACTTCAGTAAATATTTGCTTGGACGGCAATTCCAATTGCGAACTGACCATGCTGCATTAAAGTGGTTATTACAATTCAAGAATCCAGAAGGACAAGTGGCAAGATGGATCGAACTACTACAAGAGTTTGACTTCGTTACTGAACATCGTAGTGGGAGAACTCACGGTAACGCAGATGCACTGTCTAGAAGACCTTGCCCAGAAGATTGTAAGCACTGTACCAGGCAAGAGACTAAGGAGGTAGTGCCCGTGAGGATGCTAAGATTGGATCTTAGTAATGAATGGAAGGAAACCCTACAGCTTGCTCAGCAAAATGACACGGACCTCAAACCGATCTTCGACTGGATTAAAGCTGATGCTCCTAAACCCAAGTGGAGTGATGTTGCGGCGTTGAGTTCAACCACGAAAAGTTATTGGGCACAATGGAACAGCTTGGTTATCCAGGATGAAGTCTTGTGCCGTAAATGGGAAAACGCTCGAGGAGACAACTGTCATCTACAAATTGTTGTCCCCAAAGCCAAAGTACCGGATGTTTTACGGCTATACCATGATGGATGTTCAGGAGGATATATGGGGATAAAAAGAACTCTACTGAAAATACGAGAGCGATTTTACTGGATCCATTGTCGAGAGGATGTTGAGGACTGGTGTCGCAAATGTACCAGTTGTGCGGCTGTGAAAGGACCCCAGACACGCAGCAGAGGTGCTTTACAATTATACAACGTGGGAGCCCCCTGGGAACGGATAGCACTAGACGTTGCAGGACCATTTCCGGAAAGTGAAAACGGAAACAAGTACTTCATGGTTGTCATGGATTACTTCACAAAGTGGCCAGAAGTCTTCGCCATTCCCAACCAAGAAGCAACAACAGTCGCAGATAAATTGGTTCAGGAAGTGTTCTGTCGTTTTGGAGTACCCTTGGAAATTCACAGCGACCAAGGGAGGAATTTCGAATCACAAGTTTTCCAGGAGACTTGTCGACTGATGGGTACTCACAAGACCAGAACCACTTCTTACCATCCGCAATCTGATGGAATGGTAGAACGTTACAACCAAACGTTGGAGAGATATCTGGCAAAAGTTGTGGAAAGCAGGCAAAGGGATTGGGACAAGCATATACAGCCATTTCTTCTGTCCTACCGTAGTGCAGTTCACGAAAGTACGACTGTGACACCAGCCTTCGCGAACTTTGGAAGGAAATTACGGTTGCCTGCAGATTTAATCACCGGAACCCCCCCTGATGCCCCACGCAGTGTAACCGATTATGCGAATGACTTGCGTAACAAGTTGAATGATGTATATGAGCATATCAGACAATCCGGCCAACAAATGTCTGATAAGATGAAGACCCGATACGACCGGAAGGCAAACCATAGAGGTTTTGACGAGGGTTCACTGGTGTGGTTGCATAACCCAGTGCGCAGCAAAGGGAAGTCTCCCAAATTGCAAGCAAAATGGGATGGACCATACCGAATCGTGACCAGGATCAACGATGTTACCTACCGAATACAGAAGGGTCCACGAGGTGCGCCTAAGATAATCCATGTAGACCGATTGGCGCGATACTACGGGACTAATGATGCTCGGGACGAGCATGTCTAAGGAGGGGGCAATGTTACGTCGGCCGTATTACACTGGAACGTTCGAGAATGTGGTCGAAGTTTCCAGAAGTTTCCACCAGGTTCGAGAACATTCCATTGTGGTACTGTGCAGAAGTTCATAGATGTTTCTAGAATATTCCACTATAAGATAGTTCGACAATGTTCTGGAAACTTCCATGACCGTATAAATAGGCCGGACGGCGGGCGAGTGAGTCAGTCTGATTTCGACTACGGATGTGAACGGATGCGAATACAAGCGTTTACGAAGAGAATAGTGATTATTAGCGATTTAGTGTTTGTGTTTATAAGTTGTTGAGTTAATAAAGGATATTTAGTAAATTAATTGGTGTAAAATAATTTTCAACACATTTGCTCAAAAAATGCACTTACGAAGCCTGTATACATCGTTCGAAATTTCAAAATTACGCACCATCCAATTGAACGTGCGGTAAAATAGATACTCTCACCTAAGTACCTATTTTACCGCACGCTCCGTTGTATAGCGGCGTGCGTATCCTTTACGGTTTTTTTTTATTTACTTATAAAATATATAAGAATTCCACCAAGGAGTTTCGCATTACGAGAAAAAAATATTGGCCGTCACGGGGATGCCCGGCAGATGTGAAACATCTATTTCGTGTGTTGTGTTTTTTTGTGTTGTAGTTGTTTGTAGTTTGTGTTGTTGATGGTTGTGGTGGTTGTTGTTGTTGGTAGTATTGTTGTTGTTAGTTGTGGTTGTTGTTGTTGTTTTTTTTTTTGGGGGGTGGGAAATCATCTTATGACTTCTTCCGCTCTAGGGTGGAGCGGAAGGGCGTGTCAGACTCTTACTGACTAAAACCCACCCCTGTTCCTCCCTGCCCTACATGCCCAGGGGCGAGGTAACTCTTTCAAATTTATCCTCAACCCCCGGGCAGGCATTGGCCGTGGCAGGCCCCGTCCTTTTGCTGACAACTCTTTGAGGCGCGCGTGGAACACTACGCGCCGTCTGTTGTTGTTGGTTGTGGTTGTTGTTGGTAGTGTTGTTGGTTGTTGTTGTAGTTTGTTTTTTATTGTTTGTGGCTGATTGTTGTTTTTTGTGGATGGTTGTTGTTATTTGTGGTGGATGTTGTTGCTGCTAGTGTTGTTGTTGTTGTTAGTTGTGGTTGTTGTTTTTGGTTGTGGTTGTTGTTGGTAGAGTTGTTGGTTGTTGTTATTATTGTGGTTGTTGTTGTGGTAGTTGTTGTTGTTAGTAGTGGTTGTTGTTGTTGGTCGTGGTGGTTGTTGTTGGTAGTGTTATTGTTGTTAGTTGTGGTTGCAGTTATTGGTTGTGGTTATTGTTGGTAGTATTGTTGGTTGTTGTTGTTTGTTTGTTGTTGTTATTGTTGTTGGTTGTGGTGGTTGTTGTTGCTGGTAGTGTTGTTGTTGTTGTCGGTGGTTGTTGTTGTTAGGTGTTGTAGTTGTTGTTAGTTGTAGTTGTTGTAACTGCTTGTTGTAGTTGAAATTGGTAGTGTTGTTGTTGGTTGTTGTTGATGGTTGTAGTTTGTTGTTGCTGGTTATTGTTGTTGTTTGTTGTTGGTTGTATTGTTGTTGGTTGTTGTTTGTTGTTGTTCTTGGTTGTTGTGTTTGTTGTTGTTGTTGGTTGTTGTTGTTGGTTGTTGTTGTTGGTTGTTATTGTGTTCCTTTTTTTCGCATAGATGTTTCTAAGGAGAAGGGGGTCGAGAGCGGTGGCGTAGTGGGGGCATCGTGGCACGACGGTGTCATGCCGTTTTTCGTCACGACATTCGAGTCGGTTTTACTGCCAAGCCGTGCCAATAGATGATTCACATCAAAAACAAAAGTTTGTCTCGTTGCCTAGTAGGTACTGTTTTCTCGCAAATGTGTTGAAAAACGTTGTATGACACACGTGCGAATTGGTATTTACAAACTCGTGACTATGGTAAGCCCTCGACTACGTCTCGGGCTTACATTCGTCTACTCGTTTGTAAAAACCAACTTACCGCACTAGTATCATAAATAACTATTATCCCATACCCAGCTCGTAACAATACTTTAGACTACCGGATTTAAACCTTATGATTTAATGTTTGCTCGTTGTGGTAGGCCAGTGTGTGATTTAACCATCCCGGATCGAGTATCTGAACCAATCCAGACCAAGCGTAGCAAGGCCAGTGCACGTATCAATAAAGCTAGCGCTAGAATGAAACGAAACTTTGACAAGCGTCGCAAAAATTGTCATGTTTATAAGAAAGGAGACTTGGTTCTATGGAGGCAGGCGCCTACTAGTAGTGCTGCTAAAGTCAACACAAAGCTAGATGACTTGTATTCAGGCCCCTATATAATAACTAAAGTTGTTGGCAATGACAGATACAGGATCAGGAGCATTAAGGGGTTACAAAAACTTTACGGGGCTGGTTTCAGCAGACTCTCTGCGACCATATCGTAGCATAGCTCCTGTATCTGACAGTGCCAGTAGCTCTGATGACCAGCTGGAGACGGAAGACTTAATTGATCTATTAGAAATGTTAGGTTTTTTCTAAATATTATTCATTCGTTGAAACTTTTTAATCGACTAGGGGTACATTTTATTCCTTACTCTGGTAACGTTAGTTTTGAACAACTGTCATCCGGAGATGACGATCGGGGACGCGGTAGTTTTGACTCGGCCTATTCGCTCCAGGACAGCATCGAATGCGGACGTGTACCATAATTGTAATGTGATCTCTGCCGATAACAGACGCTTCTCCGTCACACAATTTTAGCAGTAATAATATTAATCACAAGAATATTTTACCAGATTTTGACCCTTCTTCAAAGAGTCAACGAATTGATATTTGGCTTAAAAACGTGAATGAGTGTGCCACTGTCTACGGCTGGGACGAGAGGACGGTTATACATTTTGCTATGCAGAAATTGCAAGGATTGGCCAAAATATGGTATGAGAGTTTAAACTCTATACTATTTAGTTGCGAGTGAGTGGCAACATAAATTGACATGTGCTTTTCTGTTCGATCAAAATTATGGCCGATCCTTGGAGTACATGCTTAGGATAAAGAGTAGGTTTAATGAACCTCTTGAAATCTATTACTACAAAAATTGGCTCTTTTGAACCATTGCGACATCGAGGGCAAACGTGCAGTGGAATGTATAATTCATGGCTTAGGTGACCGGACAATGAGGTCTAGTGCTAACGCGATACGTTGTTCCCAACCCGATCAATTGCTACAGTTTTTAATGAGCAACAAGGAGACTGATTTCACAATATTCTGATCGTGCTCATTTCAAAAATAAATCTGGGTCTGAGTCTATAAACAACAGTCGACTAACAAAGGCCAATAATAGTAATAAGCGTTTTGAATTATTTTATTTTAACTGCAAAGAGAAAGGGCACCCGTACTTTAAATGTCCGAACCCCTTAATACAATGCGAAAAGTGCCACAAAGTTGGTCATAAGACTGAAAAGTGCGAGGTTATATTTAGAAGCGACAAAGACTGATGACGTTTAAAATAGAATGTGTATATTAACGTCGGAATCGAATTCAAAGTTCATTAAAAATGTAGGATAAATAATGTTTCAATAAAAACTTTCATCGATTTCGGAAGTGAGGTTACCCTGATTACGCAGTCCGCAGCCTCAGCGTTAGGTCTAACCTACAATATTCCTTCTATACCCCTACGAGGCTTTGGTAATGATGTTATACGCTCCAGCGGTGGAGTAGAGGTTGATTTGAGTATATATGGTGTTAGCGCTCGTGTTTTGTATCATGTGGTAGAGGATAGGCTTTTGGATTTGGCTTACCCTTACTTGTAGGGCAATCGTTTACAGAACAGTCGCATGTCATTGTGTATAAAAGTGCGGAGGAATTAAAATTCTTTGACAGTAACAACGAGTTAGGTTTCCCTCAATTAGATTTTCATTAAGATACATCTGCCACCGTAGTGGCCGTTTCGGATGCCGATGTTTATGGTCCAGCTGTAGTTAAGGGTCGCGTTAACTCTGTGAAAAATGGACATATTTTATTAAGTGGAAAGGTTATAGGGAAACTCAATCCTCAGTTTATCGATTATGGGGGGGAGGGGTGTGTGTCGGGTCAAGGATAACTTTCTTTTCATTTATATAGCGCCACTGTCTGAATTTTGTCAATTGCGAGAGACTGTCGTTATAGGAACGAGTTCTAAGATCCAGGAAGTCAGCCGTATTCTCTCTCCAGTAGATTCCTCTATAGAAGAGCCCGATACCATTGATATTAGTCAAATAAAAGTGGGGACCACAGTCACTGAGTTTCAACGACAAAAATTGATGGATATACTTATTTCAAAAACATTGACGTGTAAAAGTGTTCCTTGTAACCTATTTACTGAATAAACATCATTTATTAAGCATAAACATTGTTTTGCAACGTCTTTTAAGGCACTATTAGCTGCCAATGACCTTGAGTGGTTAGCTTGCGTGTTCTGTGCTGAGCTCACGTAACGCGTCGTACGTCCACCCAGTAATAGGAGTCGCTCATTAAGGAGCGCTGTCCGAAATTAGACGCATTATTAATTTATTACACATAAAAGAACAGGCATTAAAATAATACAGTGAGACTAAATTATAAATAATTAAATGATCTTTAAAATGGTGAAGGTTTCATAAAAATACGCTTTATAGTTTCGTGATTCTCAATTTTTTATTCACGTTATACTTAACTTTACAAATTAATTACACTATGTTATAAAAATATAATTTCAAATATTCTCAGATCAAAATACGACGGAAATTGTCTAGAGTAACATATATTTATTTCAAAGAAATAAGACTAGTCGTTTAGACGTGATGTTCAATTAAAAACCATTAAAAGTCGTATAACTGCACCTTAAGGAGCTAGGGTGCAAGAGCGTCGCGGAGATAAATATTGAATTAACTAGCAAGCGCCCGGTTGTGTACGGACCGTATAGATTAGCACATAAGGAACGCGAACAAGTGAGAGAGATGATAGGAGAAATGTTAGATTCTGGGATCGTTAGGGAATGTCTTTATCTGAATTCTAAACCGCTAACGTCATTCGTAACCCCCGGACGGCCAGTACGTATTTAACCGTATGCCGCTCGTATTGGCGAATGCGCCTGCAGTCTTCCAGCGGATGATGAATAGGGTATTGGGTAACGATCGTTATAGACTGGCTGCTATACCTGGGGTGTCTAGTACCAAAAATAAAAACCACGGTCGCTGCCACTCGTATGTTGCCATGGGTTCACGTAGCCGCCTTAGATGTAAATGAGGACAGTGATGAGAGTGGTGGTAATGAGACAAATAGTTTTAATGATGAAGACACAGATGAATTAGTTTATATTTAAGATTATTGTTAATCAGTTTTGTAATTACGTCACATCATTATCATTTTCAATTAGATAGTCAAGATGGAAAGTTTTCTAGTATAGTCTGTGTGAAAGAGGATATGGGTAAAAAAGGGGTGACTACAGAGATGACGACTAATAGAGGAGTATGGAAGAAAAAGACATGTTGCGCCGACCCCAAATAAATTGGGATAAGGGCAGGAGAATGATGATGAGTCAAGATGGAAAGTTTTGAATAATTTAATTTAGTGCTGCGTTTACGCGCTTATTACTTCTGAACGAAGTACCTACTTAACAAATGTACTACGTAGGAAGTAAAACAATTTAATATTTATTTAGCTGAACGTTAAAACTAATAAGATTTGAGTATATCCCTTCGTAAAATTAGTATTATAATATTTTAAAATAAATCAGACTGATTTTGAAGACACTTGTGTGTTTAAAATGTTGTATTAAGAGATGTCTTTATTTTCTGTAACAATTTGGATTGATTTCAACATTATTATTGTGAATAATAGTTATTTTATGAACGATTATAAGTATTGGATCGTATAGCTTCTAATAATTATTTTATTTATGTATTTGTTACTTGTGGGAAGGAAGTACCACATGCAAGGTCACCTCGGTTTGTGAGAAGGAGGGTTCACAGCCACCGTGATTTATTTGAAATGAGATTTTATTTTATATTGTATTGGATCGTATAGCTTCTAATAATTAATTTATTTATGTATTTGTTACTTGTGGGAAGGAAGTACCACATGCAAGGTCACCTCGGTTTATGAGAAGAAAAGTTCACAACTTTAATACTTATTTTTTATTGTTTGTAAGAATGAGGGTTTACAAGTAATACTGCCATAGCAATACTGTAAAAATGTTATGATCTCGATATTTAACATTAGGTATTTACTCTTATTTTGTTTTTATGTTGCGTAGTGTGTAGGTAAGTGTATAAATATACCTAATGTGTTATGTGTGAATCGAATTCGATGCTGTCACTTATGCTGGCCGAGTGTTAGGTTGTAGCGCAAATTTGCTTGCGTGCATGAGGACATGCACGACGTCAGGATGGTCGAGTGTTAGGTTTTTCTAAATATTATTAGTTCGTTGAAACTTTTTAATCGACTAGTGGTACATTTTATTCCTTACTCTGGTAACATTAGTTTTGAACAACTGTCATCCGGAGATGGCGATCGGGGACGCGGTAGTTATTGACTCGGCCTTTATTATACTCTTTGCTCGGCCTCAGTGTGACCATATGTGGCAGGATCCTGCCTTTTTGGCAGGTTTAGCCCTTTATTTTACTCTCTGGCACTTTTGTTTGACGTTTTAGAAATCTGGCAGTATTTGGCAGTATTAGCAATATAAGCTGACAGATTTGGCAGTATAGCCGCTACAGCCCAGAGTAGGATGCAGTATCGAGAAAGGAAAAAAAGTAAGTAGGAATTTTAAAATGCCTATGGCAACACTGGCAACGCAAAGAACTTTGGTTCGGGGATTTCCCATAACATCTCTAGTTGGATTTGTAGTTCCATCCATTGTAAACCATAAAGTGCTGAGCAAAATGTTTATAATAATATAATATCTTTGTGTGTGTGTGTCAGTTGTTTCTTATTAGTCGGACTAGAAGAAAAACTGTCAGAAAAACTATTTTGTTTCAGATTTCGTACGGTGTGAGTGTGAATGTTTTCCATTCCGTGATCATGAAAATGTTTTCCATTACGTGATCGTGAATATGAAACGTAAATATGAACGATTATATCGTGTAGAGTGGGTGATGGTGATTAAACAAATGACAAAAGCGATGTATAAAGAAAGTGATCAAGAAGAATACGATGCTAATACGAATGTATAATTTAATTCAGTTCACTTTTAGACTTTAAGATCAATTATTTTAAACCAAAAAATAATGTGTCTATTTACCTATTTTAAATTATATTGGCATTATTTTGGCATTTTGTGCTTTCGATTTTGGCAGGATTTGTCAGTTTTCTTGCCTAAGTGGGGCAGGATCTCTAATTTGGTCACACTGCTCGGCCTATTCGCTCCAGGACAGCATCGAATGCGGACGTGTACCATAATTGTACAAAGAGAAAAATATAAACACACTCGAACGATTCATGTGAGTTTTATTATGATTTCTATATCTACTGCTACAGAAAGCTAATGAAAATCAAGTGTTCCATTGCGGGAGCAATTGTTACGGGATGGCCGACTGTAACGCCAAGCCTGGCCTGCGGACGGCGAGTAATGGGTGCCTCGACGTCCGATCAGCACCAGGCCAGAGAGTCGACGGCGCGTAGTGTTCCACGCGCGCCTCAGAGTTGTCAGCAATAGGGACGGGGCCCGTCATGGTCGATGCCTGCCCGGGGTTGAGGATAAATTCGAAACAGAGTTACCTCGCCCCTGGGCACTCGAGGCAGGAAGGAACAGGGGTGGGTTTTAGTCAGTAAGAGTGACACGCCCTCCCGCTCCACCCAGAGCGGGAGAAGTCATAATATTAAGCCTTGTGTTCAGCCCACTCCAAGCCAAGCCAACGCCATCTTTCGACAGCTTGCCGCCAAAGTTGTCAGCCAAGCCAGCTAATGACAGTTAGCGACGTCATAACCGACGGCCGAGGGGCAGGGAATAGGTTATATTCTCTTTGGATAGGTACTCGGGTCGCGCATTTTGGCGGGAACATTTTTACTGTTGTATACTTACGGAATAAGTCGAAACGCTGTCCGAGTGTATAAAATTATTACCCGTTTGAGTAGGAAAAAAAACAAGGAAGGAACTGAGATGAATGCTGATAAGAGTGGAAGTGATGAACTTTAACCGCTAATGTACCTAACCTATAATCCTGCATGTGTTTTATTAAAATCTTGTGTTAAACTCAATGATCATAACAATAGTAAGTTTCACAATAGGTAAGTATAATTAAATGTTTATAGGAAAGACGATTAAGTATCCCAAAAAATAGCGTAATTAAACTGATCCTTTGGATCCTCCGCTTAAAGATGAAACTCGCATTAAGAACACAAATTCGCTGTACCTATACGCGTGGTCATATACCAAGCCACCTACAATTTCGGGGCATTTTTCTACACAACAACTCTGCCCTGCCTGTGGAATCTTGTATAGTTTATTTACACCGCATCTTTCTCCCAGAAAGTGTTCCTACTAAATTAAAATCCCCAGATGACCCCTAAATTCATTCCCTTCACTAAGTACATTCCTCCAGGATGCTGTCCCATTCCATGTGATTTATTTTTATGTCTTTGGTAATACTGCGTGTTTTCATTGAATATGTACCATATAATTTATTGCAAGTAGTTTAATATAATTTTATTGTTTGTCGTTTCCAGTTGCTGTCACCAGCATTTCATTTATCTACAGTAATGGGGCTAGACGTTACATTTTTTTATGGTGCTAAAATACATCAATGTGAGAATAAAAAGGAGACAGGTGAAGTGATTTCTATGTGGGAACATAAAACAGGGTATGAAGATTGTCTTTTTAACATCAAAAATCTTGAAGTGATGGAAATGTTCAAGGAATTAACATTTAAAGCGTATGAATGTCCACATCTGGAAGGTGGAGCAACAAATAAAGTGATGACACTAACTCCAGGATATACTTGTTTTGCGGCCAACGGATTTGTCCCGGGAGAAATAGTTGAATACTCTGTACAAGATGGATTTCATTATGGAAGTTATGCTACTTGGTGGCGTGATGTTTCTAACTTGTCTGGATTATTTAATAAGTTTATATCAGATTGCGCTGGCTACTACACTGGTTATCGCTTGCGAGTTTTACGTAATGAAATGGCCAAATATAAAGATGAAAAGTCGGCGAGTTTTAATGAATATTTTGAATTTTTGGAAGAAACGTCAGAAGATTCATTCCTTACTTCAACTATAGTCGTTCACCACTAAAAGTTAAAATATAAATAGAACTAACACTGTGTGAAATTTCAACAAGCCTACATAGAAATGTATTCATTGCCATGCGGTAGCACAGACTACTGTGGCTGTAGGTAAACCCCATTGGCTGAACAAGCACGAAGAAAATAATATACACACAATTTTTACTAGTTACTTTATTCAATCTCATTTGATATGACTCATAATTTGGCTAAGGAAATAGAAATTTTATAACTGATGTACTTGGACGACTGTAACTATTTTATTTTTTTACTTTTTATCAAAATTTAATTTTCAGATTAATGTTAGGGGCAAAATTGATTCACTTGTGAAAACAATATCTTAGAACACTATTGAACATTCCTTTTATATAAATATTTGTATGATACATAGAGAAAAACAGTGTCCAAGTACTGAATGAGGTGCATAAAATTAAGTAGCTAATGTCACTCAATATCAATTACAAGGGGGTTATCATTTCTATGTAAAATGTACACTTACATTAGGAAATTCAATAATTTAATGTTATTCATTAAGACTACAGTAAAATTAATATGACTTAAGCTGCGGTCCCACGGCCCGTTAATCGACAAGCCGAACCGCGCCTTTGAACTCGCGATGGATCGGACAGGTGACGACAGGCCATAGCGGGCCTGGCGCGGCACGGCGCGACTCATCGATTCACGGGCCGTGGGTCCGCAGCTTTACAAAGAAAATGTAAGTTAATAGATACATGGCAGTGTGATTTATTCATGTTATTTAACGGACTAATGATGATAACGACAGTGTTCGCTTCTCAGAAACTTAATTTCTAATTTAACCTTTACTTAAATAAAAATGTAATTTAATTCTAAAGTAAAGCTCAGTGTTTAAGATTAAATGATCATGTAATAAAAAAATGCCAAAACTTAAAGGAGTTTTATGGTTCTCATACTTTTAAGTAGATATTATTTCCATGTAACTTAAAAAGTAGTGACTAAAGGCGAATGAACGGGCTTCGCGAATGAAGGGTTCAGGCGAGCTACGTATCTTATACCGTTGTTGGAAGTTATGGGAGTTAATTATTTATATTTTATCTTTACTAATAACAATCATGCTTCATCGACAAGTGAACGTGAAAATACAAATCGGAAATGTTATCAAAAGCGCACAAGCTGCTGCGCCCACAATATGAAAACACGAATTATGCAAAGCCTTTCACATCAACATTACAAATAGCTGCTCTTTATCACAAACAATATTATAACTAGATAAATAGTTGCCGAGTCCAGATCGTACGACGAATCTGATAATTATCCTTTGTTGAAGGATAAATATAAATACTTTTTTAACCTGCACAAATAAAATTCTAAAATACTTGATATTATTATTTGGAAAAAAATATGCACTGATTTATAAATACGTTGATCGTAAATACACATAATTATAAAATTAAAGCCATAACCAAGAACATTCGGCAATAAATACAAAGTTATGATTTCAGTGTCAGACCACCACATGGCTTGCCATTACGTCAATGTCCACAAATATTACACTTACACATAATACAGCTAGTTAATAATTACGAAGATAATCATCAATTAATTGTTCCATTACTTTTACATAAATATTAAAAAATATATAATTTTTAAATAATTTTCAATTCCGAACTATTAGATTTACAGAATAGTAAAATCAATAAGAGATTCTAGAAATCACTAATTCAATGGAAATTAATCTCAAACAAGTATCAGAGTCTGTGTACATAGACAGACAAGAATCCTATGTATAATATAATCGTTAATAAAATAGTTTTTCAATAATATGAAGTATATCATACTAAAGGGTAACTTTAATCAAAACATATATTTAATTCCTTTAAATATCTCAGTAGTCATAGTCCGATGATCGCATGTAGCCCTAGCCGGTCCATCGGAACGGGCTCGAGGGCCGACCTCGCGCGAGGTCACGCACAGTCACTTGTCTGACACTAGTCGTGCACTAACACTAAATACGAGTTCGCATTACAAAAGACGCAAGTATACGCGATACGGATACATTGAGCGAGCGGTAGCAGTCACAGGGTCGCCTGCCCGGCGGGCCCGTCTGCCCGCACTGCGCACGCGCGCTGCGCCCACACGAGCCGCCACACGCCGCCCCAGATGCAACAGAAGCGAACGAACACATCACATCAAACGATATTTACACAAAACTAAGGACGAATCAATAAATTAAAGCGAATAAATAATAGTAACGCTCTTTGGAACGGATTACATTCGAGGTACGCCAGTACACACAGATATCTGAATGTGTTCCGCCCATCGCGGGAGCGAGCTGCGCCGAGGATCGACAACTGACTGCCAACATATCAATCTACTAAAATAATAAAAAAGAAATCACAAAATATATCCTTTAAAAAGGCAGTTCTAACTTAATACGTAGATTCAAATTAATGTCACATTTTCAGATCGTTTTGTTTCATAATTTCATTTTTCATAACAAATTAAAAAAAAAATTGCGAATCAACACAATGCCACAAATAAATTAATAGTAATCAGCCGAAGTAAGTCCTATAAAACTACGAAATGAACTAAACTTAAATCAAAACAAACTGGGTATCTAAAAAAGAATCATAGCACTTACACTGGAAATAGCCAAAAACAAAGTACAATTTATGATATTATCTTTGCACTATAATATATTTATTATTACAGTAAAAATTCAGTACGACTCGCAGTCAACGCGATACAATAATTGTAATTTTGATCAGCCCAAGTACTATGATATTTTCGAACAACAAAAACAATGGGACCGTCGCTACTGTTGCGAAAGGTCCAAAACTGCATCGACACCCGCGCCCGGTCCGCACCGGACTCGAGGACCGCCCCAACGACCGGCTCAACCAACAAGTTTATAGTTCAAACGTGTCGATGATCTGTACGAATCAAAGACAAATTGTCCTGAAGAACGGTTCCCGCCACGAGGGACAGATCCGGGACTAAAATGATCTTCAATAACATAGCGACTGTCGAGTCTATAAACTTTTTGGTGGTAGCCGGTGCGGGGCGGCGGACAGCGGGGCTTCGTGCGCGGCGGCGGCGGCTAGAGTCCTCTAGCCGCTAGTCGTGGTGTGGGCGGAGTGCGCGCGCCTCAGACCCAGCGGGCGCGCGGGGGGGGTGCGTGCGGCTCACGGCACCAGGTCGGGCAGGCGCCCGCGGCCCTAGGGGCGCGCCCCGCCTTCAGCGCTCACCACCTGGAGGAGAACACGAGTTATCACTGCCCACCTACATTTACTTACTGTGAAGGTCACGTAAATAAAAAACTTTTTACAAAAAAAAACAAACGACTTCCAAAAAAGGTACATAAATCCGATATTTGACACCGACTTCCGAAATTAAAGTAATTTTTTAATTTTTAGTGTACTCTATTGTACCTTTTGTGGAAGTCGGTTGTTTTTTTTTTGTAAAAAGTTTTTTTATTTTTCACTTTTTAGTTGTTATATCCCAGAACTAAAAACCCCAATAACATGGAACGTGGAATTTAAACATACTCGTAATTGGAGAAAACAAAAACGTCATCGAGGTATACGTATTTTTCATTTTTGTTCAGTTTCTCAAAAAGTGCTGAAGCAATTTCAATACAATTTATATGGGATCACCACGTGAGTATATTCTTTCGGATAAAAAAGAATTTTGAAAATCGGTCCACAACTGACGGAGAAATTGAAAAAAAAATACATACATACAGTCGAACATAGAGCCTCCTCCTTTTTCGAAAGTCGGTTAAAAGGAAGGTAAGTATTGGCTTTAAATACACTAAATACTCTTGAATCACGACATCCATAGGAACCAAATAGTAAAAGAAGTGCATACATCATTTCGCAAAATTGAACCCTAAACACTTATACATAGTAGTGACTCACTTTTCGCTCCTTGTAGTAGAGCTCCTCGCTCTCCTTGTCGCACAGCAGCAGCACGACGGCGCCGAACAGGAAGATGGCGGCGCCCCAGCCCACGCCGTACGCCCACCCGAACTCCCACACCGACCTATTGCCTGTACACACGCGTTACTCAATTAGTACTGAATAATTAAGACTGAAGACGTTATTCGTGTCTAGATGGTTGCTATGGAAATGTACTGATTGGTCTAGAAGACCTAGTGCGAGTTTTATACTTATTCAATAGCCTTAAGGTGGAAGCACCAGGGTAGCCCGCGAGATTAAAATTTTCTTACGTTTTTTTGCAATTTGCAAATCAGTGTTATCTTGGTCATAATTTGATTCGCGGCCGTAGCAAGTATGTATTCATAGAATTACAATCATTAAAATCATCAATACAACTCTTTCAGTTACAATTGATGTCAAATGTAAGTATTTCACGAAACATTTGGCATCAATGATGACTAAAAAATTCTGTGTCCGTTTCGACGTACTATGAACAATTTCTGTGAAGATATTTATTAGGTGTTGCTAACTGAGCACCGAATAAAATTAAATTATTGGTGATCTGGAAAAGATAAGTCATTCAAGAGAAGGGTGACAAAAAGTTATGTAATTTAACCTGTGAAGCCCCGCGGCCAAATCCGGGTTGTCAAATTGAACCCCGACGACAACCCGGGTTGACAGCCGATTTTTTTTTTTTTCTCTTTAATTTTTTTTTTTTTTTTGTCCGACTCACCAGTGAGTTGCGGGGCTTCACAGGTGTTATACTAACTAATTATCAGTACTTACCCAGATTTAACTCCGCTGCGAAGCACACTGGGTAGATCACTAATGCTATTAAAATGCACATTACTGAAAAAAAAAAAGAAAATTCGTTGATTAAATAGGATTGCAAGTCACAATCCTTTGTCATTCTCGTTTAGTTCATTGGTACCTAATTCATTTTCAACATACTGACTCGAAAATTGACTCTTATTGCCTATAGACCTAGAGTTCAAAATCCAGTGTGTGTGCTTCGCTGGGTAGATCACTAATGCTATTAAAATGCACATTACTGAAAAAAAAAAAGAAAATTCGTTGATTAAATAGGATTGCAAGTCACAATCCTTTGTCATTCTCGTTTAGTTCATTGGTACCTAATTCATTTTCAACATACTGACTCGAAAATTGACTCTTATTGCCTATAGACCTAGAGTTCAAAATCCAGTGTGTGTATTTCACACCAGTGGCCATTTACCTCTCAGTGTTTTTGTGTTCCGTGCCCAAAGGGTAAAACGGAACCCTATTACTTAGACTCCGCTGTCCGTCCGTCTGTCACCAGGCTGTAACTTATGAACCGTGATAGACAGTTGCAGCATTTTATTTTAAGCATGATACGAAATAATGATGTAAGGTACATTGATGGCGTCTCTTATGCCGAGTATTTTAGAGCACAATTAACCTCGTAACTTAATTTGATCCAGATATAATACGAGACTTTTGGTTTTTCTTTTTTTTTCTCGAAAATTCAGCGAAATTGGGAAAAGTTATTTCATCAATGTACAGACGCCAGCAAAAATCGATAAGAATTTTCACAACGTATTAGTTTGACTTACGACCTTCTATTTTCAAATTTTCGCCAACAAATGATTGAAATTCACAATTTCATCAACTTAGCATATGTCAAGATGGCCCAGTGGTATAGAGCACACAGATTAAAGCGCAAATCAGTGTGCCGCAAGTTCAAATCCCACGCAATTGTTGACTTTTTGTAAGTTACCCGATTGGAAGTTATGGATTATCATTACATAAATATTAAATTATTCTTTAACTTGTTCACACATTTCTTAGAGTTAGAAAGGTAGATCACAAAAAAACTAAATATAGAATTAGATTTCTACGAGGTAGACATGAGTTTTAACTTAACCGAAATGAACTGTAGTTTTGTTGTAGTTGTTGGTTAGTGACGTGTGGTTAACAGCATTGTAATATTCGCAAAATGCAGGCTAATATTAGTATTGAAGTGAGGGCGACTATCATTGGGCTGCATAAAAGTGGTCTTAATAAAACACAAATATCTGAAGAAACCGGACTGAATGTGAGTATAATAGCTATTAATGAATTGTAACTTTATTATAAATTAATCTTCTAATTAAAATGTTTGCCATTTATGAATCCATCCATCGTATCTTTATGAGGCTTAAAAGAGAAATATATAAATCGTTGGGATTATTGGATTGGTTATTGGATTTATAAATGCAGTTTTATTTTAAAATTATATTCAATAATTATGATTATTAACATTTTATATAATGAAAATGAAGTCAAGTAGGTATAGCTGCCTAATATTTTTTTTTTTTTGTTTTAGAAAAATACTGTAAGTCTTTGGATAAAAAGATATGAAGAAGAAGGTAGCCTTGCTAGTCGAAAGAGAAGTGGGAGACCGAAGCTTATTAGCGAGGCGCAGCGATGACATATGGTGGACGTATACGAAACGAATGCTTTCGCACCAACGAGACATTTTGCGGAATTATATGACACCTCGATGGATACTGTTCGTCGTGCACTTCACGCTGAAGGCGTGCATCACAGAAAACCTGCTAAAAAGCCGTACTTGACAGAGAGGCACAAACAAGAACGATTACGTTTCGCACGTGATTATTTAGATTTTGACTGGAATACTGCGGTATTTTCAGATGAAAAAACATTTAAATCCAGTCAAAAGGGCAGGCTTCACTTATGGCGCAAGAATAACACTCGCTGGTGTGATAACAACGTTATTCCTAACACCGAATCAGGTCGAGTCACAATTAATATGTGGGGATGGATGAGTGCAGCAGGACCAGGAGAACTGGTTTTCATACCTCCACGCGCAAACAGTTCAACTTATGTGGAAGTGTTAGACTCAATTATGCTACCTACTGTGCGCAACATTTACCCAGCTGATGAGTTAGCAGAATTTCCGTTTGTCCAGGACAATTGTCCTCTTCACCGAGCGAGTACTGTGCGTGAGTGGTTTCACAATCACCCGGAAGTAATTGTTATTCCATGGCCAGTGCGATCACCCGACCTCAACCCCATAGAAAATCTATGGGGTTTGATGGTGCAAAGGTGGGACTCGCGGAATGAGAGGTCTAAGGAACAATTAAAAACCCATTGCATGGAGGTGTGGGAAAGTTTTAGAGGGAGCGAAATATGCGGTAATATTGTTGGATCCATGCGCAAACGTCTACTTGACTGTATCGAAAATAATGGGGGTTAGGGTCAGATGTCCAACAATGAAACAGTGGTACACAATAAAACACAGTAATATTTCTAAAATACTGCGTTGCCAGATCGTGCATTATGTCGCGTTAGGACACCCAAGTGAACCCCCCGCCCTACCCCAGTTTGCACCGGCGCCACGTGGGAGAAGACGTGTCTGCGGAGAAATTTTAAATTTTTGACAAAAATGTAAGTATTATCAGAATTCTTTATAGATTTTTCATTAAATTATGGTTGAAAACTTTATATTTTTCATGATTACCTAGCATTAAATATATTTCATAGATTAACGTGGAACATATCGTAAGTTAAAGTGTTACAATTTAGTGGGTTTTTTTTTGAGGTTAGTAAAATAAACCTTAGGTAGTCAACAATGAAACAGTTGCATAATGGACACAATGAAACACTGTTTCAGAGCTTGGAAAAAGTATGGTGGCGACGGACACACCAGAAAAAAAACCGGATAGCTGAAGAACGAAAAAAAACAAGGAAGAAAATCAGCTGCAAAGACAATTAAACGGCCAGTTTTGATTGAAAAAGGAGGAAAAAAGTAATAAAAAATTGCAAGAATTTAATGTAAAGTGATCTCTGCAAAATTTTTATAGATAGTAACGTAATGTTTGTGATTTTATAATTCTGAGACTGATTAATGGAAGTGACACAACATTTTAAGTCATTATTGCTTAACTAGAGTTAAATTTAGTAGGTTATTTTTTAGTTTTATTTTTTAGATTGTATGTCGTTATTATCATAAATCGTTATACGAATAAAACCTTTTTTGATTGAACTCAAGTATTTTTTCTACTCCCTAGGTTACACAAAATATGAGACAGCCAATATTACTTATTATGTTTCATTGTTGAATTTGTGGTGTTTCATTGTGTACGCGACGGTGGACACAATGAAACATTACCCATTTTTTAGTTTTTATTTTGTGCTGATTGAATACACTTTAATTTTAAAAAACTTTAAGTGACATCGGATACCCAATAAAATTTCTTATGTACCTGTAAAAAATTAGACTTATATCTGTAAAAATAAAATGTATATGAGACTTTGAATTTTTAGTGTTTCATTGTTGGACACATGACCCTATACAAAATATTAAGTTTTAGTAAAATCAGTCGGCGTAACTAAATGTTTAGTAGGCCATTTTATTTTAACATATCCGTGATTATTCGTTAACAAACACTTGTATTATATTGTGTTTACTTTCGTTTAAAACAGCTACATCTTTTAACTTGTGCCATCGCCTTATCTTAAGAATGCAGTGAACTCGCTATCAATTTTGTTGACAATAATCATGATTCTATTTTTTTTTTATTCTTATACCCGCACTGTTCTAACATAATAGTTCAATTTATTTTTCTCATCTAATTGACTCATCTAATCTTGTGAGAACTAAAGTTCTTCTAACAGAAATTGAGGTTTAGTTTCAATCTTCTTTTCGTCAAGAAAATGAACAATTAAGCTATGACCTAAATACATTCATTGTGACGTTACATAAAAATAAAATGTTTATAAAGTCTAAATCATATAAATCACTTTTCAATAAATAACTGGATATAAACAATTATATTTTATTTTATTAAAATTTTAATATCCTTTCATTGTTACGTTATTAATATTATGGGCTCAACTTTACAATAAGGGATCCCGAGTAGACTCTTCAATTTTTTGTTGTGCAAAGTACTTGTTATCTTGAGTAATTTCACGAAGTTTCAAGTTTAGGAAATAAATACTTTCAGAGATAAAAAATATCAAACTTTGATAAAATAACCTCAAATTTCGCACTATTTTATCACTTTTGACGTAACTTTGACAGGTAGGGTTGCTAATTTAGGGAGTTATAATAATGCGTTTTGATTTTGCAAATTATAAGTTGACACGTATTTTTTTTTTTGTTTAAATTTGCTTTAGATTTAGTTGTTTTATTTGAGTTTAATAATTTCTCAGTGATTTCTGTTTTTTTGGTGACCAACTACGAAAATTTTGATTTATTGACAATCTAAAGTTATTATTTTTTATTCTGATGGTATCTGCTACAAGTGAAACGAAACGCAAAATTTAGTTGGCGCCGTTATATGATTTGTTAGTGTCATGTTATTCAATGGTTACCTATTACACTACACACTAAACTTAACACTCACTTAATCTTCACTAAGTAAAAAACAATGACAACTTAGGATGCAAGAGCGAGCGAAGCGAGCTCGGGACTTAGGGCACCCCGACTCGGACAGGTTAGGTTAGAAAGGGATGGCGGGGTCAAGAGAGCGAGCGAAGCGAGCGAACAGACCCCGCCATCCCCTTCGTGGTTATTTTTTTATAAACCACTCAGAAGTAGGAGCCCCGCGAAGCGGGGCTCCGTCGACACGTGGCTCCATCGACATGCAAACCTAAAACATTATATTAAAATAAAAAATGCCTTTGCGCTTCGACGAATGACCTTGACCTTCGGCTTTTAGGGTGTTAATCTTGACCTTGAAGATGCCATTGATCGTATTATTGCTTGAAAATAGTCTTTACACCCATCATGTGATCTTCTTCACCCAAAAACATAACCTCAAAATTAGATTTTTTAAAATTCATAAAAAAAAAACTATGCATTTCCTAAACTTTTCCCCCACGGGGGAGGGGTCTACCCCCCTCCCCCTCCCCCCCCCTCCCAAATATATACATATATATATACCCTTATTGTAAAGTCCTTCCATATTATGAATGGTCTAAGTGGGTATACTTCCAACAAACAATCTTACACGTAACATAGATAACGGTTACAAGATAACTTTTTTGTCTAGGTAACAATTCGACGTCACAATTCTCATAAATGTTTAATTTGTAAATATAAAGAATAAAAATTTTTATTAAACGTCTTTTTATTTCCACCTTACAACATCGAAAAGATGTAACAACTAAATAATTGCAAATTACGAATGTGATTCTTATTGTGGTTAATAGATCATATTCGTAATTTGCAACTATTTAGTGAAAAAAATGCAACAGTATTTTTCATAGAAATATAAAAAACAACTATATTAATAAAGATTGGGAATTTTCAAAGTAAGAAATAACCGCAACGGACCGACCATGATTTGAACTCGGGCTACGTTATTTGCGAATCCAACACTTAGTTCATACGGCTACCAGCACTTGACATATTTGCGCGAATTTTATCAATGCAATGGTAAGAACAAGTCGCCTCTGTGACTGTGTGATGCGTATTCAATGGCACAGAAAAATAATAATGATGTTTTAAGCTCAGTGCGACGACAGTTCCTTAGTGTGTGTTTTCTGTGGAATGTGGATACTCATACACGCGCACACATACGCACGGAAGTATCGTGCTCGCTCGGTTCGTAGCAATGTAATCTTTAGCGTTCTTATGGACTTTTGCGGCCTCACTGTACCTAACATCATTATTTCGTATCATGCTTAGTTATCATAATTTTTTTTTTTCTAAACATCGAGATGGAAATTAGTCGATTTAAAAAAAAAAACTTAAAAATATATATACGGTCGAATTGAGTACCTCCTCCTTTTTTTTTCTTCGGTTAAAAAGTAGACTTGGTAGCTAAATAGAAATACGAAATCTTGCACTTAAATGATTATTTCTATCAGCTTTTTTAATAAAAATGTGATGTCCGAAAAATAGGTTTCATAAAACACTGTGGAGCGGGAGAAGTTATTTGATGATTACACAACTTAAAAAAAAAGGCAGTTTGTGTGAATACGTACGGGCTAGCGACATGGCGAGCACGGCGAACCGATAGTAGCGGAACTTGGTGCGGTGGTCGGCGGAGCGCAGGCCGAGCCCGGTCAGCAGCGCGCCGCACACGTCCGCCGCCAGCGTCGCCACGCACAGCCCCGCAGCCGCCCTGACAAACAGACACGGTTAATGACAGTAACAATAAAATTTTCTTGCCGGCTACAGCTAAAGTAAATCATCTATTATTTATTGACAGCTATTTTTTACGGTAATGCGCAGTTACAGTTATACAATTATGTCTTCTTATGTCTAGGGCCTTATCACACAAAGCAAAAGAGATCTCATATGGATCAACTTTAGATGGACTAAAAGAGAGGGATGAGGGGTGACCATTTGGGTTGTCTGCGCACCAAAATACCATACATAACTCACAGATAATCACACTAATATTATAAAGGCGAAAGTTTGTGAGTGTGTATGTTTGTTACTTCTTCACGCTCAAATGGCTGGACTGATTTGGATGAATTTTGGTATGTAGGTAGCTTATACCCTGCATATACATAGCCTATATTGTTATCCTGGTCTACGCGGGTGAAACCGCGGGGCGCAGCTGGTGTTTAATAATAAAAACATTTTTTGAACAAGTTTTTAAATTCATACACGAAATTTCGTGTTTTAGCTGTTGACCGTTGCTTGAAGAGTTCCTCTATCTTTAGCTATTCTTGAATGTAGATTCAGGTGATAATATAAAAAAAAACAACCGACTTCCAAAAAAAATATATAGGTACTTACTAAAAATTAAAAAATAACGTTAATTTCGGAAGTCGGTGTTTGTATTTTATTTCTTCGTTATTTGACTCCAACTTCCAAAATTAACTTTAATTTTTAGTAAGTATATATTTTTTTTTGGAAGTCGGTTGTTTTTTTTTTTTGTAAAAAAGTTTTTTACTTTTTAGTTGTTATACCCCAGAACTAAATACCCCAATAACATGGAACGTGGAATTTAAACATAGTCGTAATTGGAGAACACCAAAACGTCATCTAGATATACGTATTTTTCGTTTTTGTTCAGTTTTTCAAAAAGCGCTGCAGCAATTTCGATAAAATTTATATGGGACCACCTCGGGAGTAGGTATATTGTATCGGATAAAAAAAGAATTTTGAAAATCGGTCCTCAATTGACAGAGAAATTTGGCGGACATACCTACATAAAAAAAGAACCTCCTCCTTTTTCGAAATCGGTTAAAAATGCATTGTCATCGAAACTGAAACAACATGTAAAATTTCAACTCCGTAGGATAAGAGCAAGTGTAGAACCACTTATACAGCTTGCAAGATTTGACCCGAACAAAGAAACATTGCAAGTTAAAAAAATGCTTGTAAAAAAAGAATTGAATATTTAAAAAAAAAAAACAGACTAAAAATCAACTAAAAAGTTCCAAACAAGTCACTTTTCAAGCAGTCTGATGCAGTTGATGGCAGTTATTTCATGTTATGACATGTTACGTGTTAATATTATTGATTTCATGCCACCAACTGCATGAGACTGCTTGAAAAATGACTTGTTTAGAACTTTTTAGTTGTTTTTTAGTCAGGTTTTTTTTTTTTTTTCTGCATTTTATATATATTTTATTGTGAGTTATATTTTTGGAATCGCCACCTCGAACCTGTTATTTTGATACCCCACTTAATATAGTTCGTAGGCTTCAATTTTTTTTTTCACAATATGGCGTCTGGTTGTCGCCATATTGTATTTTGATTACTGTCATGTCTTTAGTAGCACTCGCAAGATTAAGACGAATCAACTGACGCAAAGTGTGCCTCAAAATAAATACGTGTGAAGTGGGTAGCAGGCTTGCACTACATCGGCAGTTACCGATCGCACAGCGGCGACCAGGAGACAACAGCGCTGTTTGATTTCCTCATGGAGTCGACTGACGTAGCCCAACAAAGGTATCCAACAGCGAAGCTCATTTTTCTGGGGGACTTCAACGCCCACCATAACGAGTGGTTGTTCCCGTACCAGGAAACTGACCATGCCGGGTTTGAGGCGCGCAAGTTTGCTGTAACGCTAGATCTAACCCAGTGGGTGAATGTGGCAACGCGGATCCCGGATGTTGACGGCCATACACTCAATTGCTTAGACCGACAACTGATCCGGACGGTCTCAGCCCCGCTGGGAACGTCTGACCACTTCCTGAAAGCCCTAGAGGCACGAGACGTGTGTGGCGATACTAGTCAGCAAATTGGGATGAGATGCGGCACTTTTTTGCGTCTTATCCATGGCGGCAAGTGTACTTCTCCTCGGGTGACCCCTCGTGCTGTGCTGACGTGATTAGGCAGCGAATGGAGTATTTTATTCCATTCTCCAACATCCCGCTCGGTCACAACTCCCGGCCTTGGTATAATGCAGAATGCGTCCACGCTGAGGCCCGAAAAGACTGCATACCAAGCCTGGATCAAGGCCCGCGACAAAAAAGTTGGAGCACGTAGGGTTCGCACGAGGAAAAGAGCGTTTAATTCTGCCGCCAAGTCCTGCAAGCGGGTTCTGCATGGAGCACGTTTCGTGAATTGTTTGCATCTCTCTTTGCAAACAATTCACGTTTAGACTAAGCTCGAAGCATCCACCAACTGTACCTCGGTGTGACTCCGCGATGCCAGAGATCGCAGTCCACATCAAAGAGGTCCGAAGAGTATTGTGCAGTCTTGACGTGAACAAGGCCAACGGGCCTGACGGCATTCCAGCGAGAGTGTTGAGGCAGTGTGCACCTGAACTGTCTCCTGTGTTGACACGCTTTTTCCGCCTCTCTCTTGATAATAAGACAGTGCCAAAATGCTGGAAGCTTGCAAATTTACAGCCTGTGCCCAAAAAGAGCAACCGTGCAGACCCTGTTCATTACCGTCCGATTGCCATTACCTCCATTCTGTGCAAGGTTATGGAAAGGGTACTTAACAGTAAGCTGCTGACATACCTTGAAGGCAATGATCTCCTCAGTGACCGTCAATATGGCTTTAGAAGGGGACGGTCAACTGGCGATCTTGTTGTGTATAGCACGCATTGCTGGGGCGAAGCCATTGAGAAACACGGGGAAGCATTAGCTGTATCGCTTGATATCTCGAAGGCCTTTGACAGGGTCGAGCACGCAAGTCTACTCAGCATGCTTCCTGCTTATGGCATCCCAGCTGATTTTTGTAGCTGGATATCAGGCTTCCTTAGTGAACGGTCGATCCGAGTAGTCGTTGACGGCTGCTCCTCTGACCTCATGGCTATTGATGCCAGAGTTCCTCAGGGGTCTGTTCTCTCTGCAACTCTTTTCCTGTTGCACATCAATGACCTACTTCAGCCTGGTATTGTTGGGTACGCAGATGACAGACAGTACGGTTTCAGAGAGATACTTGTCCAGCACAAAAACCGGCGGGGATGAAGTTTGTTCCTTGAGAGAGGCCATAGTAGAGCGGACAAATTTGACCTTAAAAAATAATTTTTTTTTAAAAAAAGCCTTGTGTCCCAGTGGGGTGATGACTATCTGGTCTCTTAACGCTACCAAAACACAAGCGAGTCTTTTTACCGCAAAAAGGAGATGTTTCGACCAAACTCCTACTTTTCAGGGTACATCTGTTCCTCTTATTGATCGGTTTGAGCTCCTAGGCATGGAGTTGACATCCAGTCTCAACTTCGGCGCCACCATTGAGTACAAAGCCCAAACTGCTGCAAAAAAAAAACTTGGCATCCTAAACAGAGTGACGCGATACTTCACACGTGGACAGTTTTTAACACTTTACAAAGCACAAGTCCGATCCTGCATGGAGTATTGCAGCCACCTCTGGGATGGTTCAGCTAAATACCAACTTGCTGCGCTTGACTCAGTGAAACGCAGAGCTAAGAGGCTCATTGCTGACGAAAAACTGGTGGGTGCCAACCTTCATAGCTTGGCTCATCACCGTAAGGTTGCCTGCTTATCGGTCTTCTATAGAATGTACTTCGGAGAGTGTGCCCAAGAACTCCACTACCTCATCCCACCGGCCCCCTTCGACCATCGGACATCTAGACGCACTGCAAGTTACCATCCCTACCTTGTTGCTATTCCACGAATTCTCACTAAGCGTTTCCGAACGTCTTTCATAATGGACACAGCAAAGGAGTGGAACTCTCTACCTGCGTCTGTATTGCCGAATGCATACAACCCTATAATCTCTTCAAAGTTAGAGTGAACAGGCTTCTTCTGGGTAAGCTCGCTCCATCGTCGACTTTGTCTCTGTCACCTCTGACCTAGACTAGAGTCAAGAGCAAACCCAGCTTAAATAAAAAAAAATAAAATAAAATGTTTGAATGTCCTTTGGAAAAAAATTAAATCCTCTGCCATTCCGTCCCGGTGTGCGTAGGCCTTAAAGTTTTATTTTAAAATTTAAAGGCTTAATATTTTAAGGAATATCAATCATTCTACCTAGCCTTTTCCCAACTATGTTGGGCTCAGCTTCCAGTTTTAATGGAAGCAGCTGTCATCATTCTCCTGCCCTTATCCCAATTTATTTGGGGTCGGCGCAACATGTCTTTTTCTTCCATACTCCTCTATTAGTCGTCATCTCTGTAGTCACCCCTTTTTACCCATATCCTCTTTCACACAGTCCAACCATCGTTTCTTTGGCCTTCCCCTACACTTATAGCCATCCACATCCATACACAAGACTTTCCTCACGACATTTTCTTCATTCCTCCGCATCACATGCCCATACCACGACCACCGATTTCCACACAACTTTTCAGTCAGCGGTGCCACTTTCAGACTTCCTCTTATATACCATTCCTAATTCTATCCATGCGCGTAACACCACACATCGCTCTTAGCATTCTCATCTCAGCTACATGCAATTGCTTTTCATTCATCCCTTTTGTGGCCCAACATTCTGAACCATACAAGACAGCAGGTCTGACCATTGTTTTATAAATCTTCCCCTTAAGTTTTAGGGGAATGCGAGAGTCACAGATAGTCCCGGTGACCTGCCGCCATTTCATCCATCCAGTGTTAATTCTGTGCTTAACAGTCCGATCTATTTCGCCATCGCTTTGCACGAGTGAACCGAGATACCGAAAATCGGAGCAGACTGGGAGAAGCGCGCCATCTAGCACTACAGCTTCAGAACTGGAGAGACCGCCGAAATCGCAGAACATGTATTCAGTTTTGGTTTTGCTGATTTTCAAGCCAACTTTCTCCAGCTTCTGTTGCCATTTCTCCAATCTGCTCTGGATCTCAGGTCCATCTTCACCGACCAGAACAATGTCATGGAATGGAAGCAGCTGTATACCATTATTTTACATGGACCGACTGCCTATATTGTCTGCCTCCATAAATTGTATAATTATTATAAATGCGTGGATGGATGGATGTTTGTTACTAAATTACGATACAACATCTGAACGGAACTGGATGAAATTTGGGACAGAGAAAGGTGAGAAAGTGCATAGGCTATAATTTATAATTGGGGAAGTATTAATTCCACGCGGGCGAAGCCGCTGGCAGAAACTAGTAAATCCATAAATATTTAAATAAATCCCTTACTTTTTCACCGATTTGTTTTAAATATTGGTTATATATTAAAACTGTTCTACATCGCCTGCCATCAAGCCATAAACGACAGGATTTTGAATTTTACATTTCGTTCGTTAAAAATGTTTGTTCAAATTAATGTTTAAAAACAACAAACTTTAGTCTTTATGTCCCAAAAGTAAAATCAATCATTTTAACTCAATTGACAGTCAACACGGCATATTGATGTAGCCGAATCCGACTCCCTTAAAATATCATTATTTTTTATGGACACTATAATAACGAAATTTTATTACTATACTTATTTTGGAATTGCAATCCATACTTCCATACTAATGTTATGGATAGAATTAGGAATGAGTATATAAGAGGAAGTCTGAAAGTGGCACCGCTGACAGAAAAGTTGTGTGGAAATCGGTTGTCGTGGTATGGGCATGTGATGCGAAGGAATGACAAAAATGACGTGAGGAAAGTCTTGTGTATGGATGTGGATGGCTATAAGAGTAGAGGAAGGACAAAGAAACGATGGTTGGACTGTGTGAAAGAGGATATGGGTAAAAAGGTAGTGACTACAGATATGACGACTAATAGAGGAGTATGGAAGTAAAAGACATGTTGCGTCGACCCCAAATAAATTGGGAGAGAGGAGAATGATGACATCCATACTAATTTTATATGAATACGAAAGTAACTCTGTCTGTTTGTTACGTTTTCACACATAAACTGCTGAACCAATTGTGATGATTTTTGGTATAGAGATAGATTGGACGACATAAGATACTTTTTATCACGAGAATACATGCCCTTGGGATAATTCCCTACTTTCACGCGGGCGAAGCCTCTGGCAGGACCTAGTAATGGAATACATTTATTTCAAACCATTTCTTTTTGGGGATGGTGGGAAATCATCCAATGACATCTCCGGCTCTGGGTGGAGCGGGAGGGCGTGCCAGACTCTTACTGACTAAAACCCACCCCTGTTCCTTCCCTGCCCTGAGTGCCCAGGAGCGCGGTAACTCTGTTTCGAATTTATCCATAACCCCTGGGCAGGCATCGCCCATGATGGGCCCCGTCATGTTTTGCTGACAACTCTTTGAAGCGCGCGTGGAACACTACGCGCCGTCGAGTCTCGGGCCTGGTGGTGATGGGACGGCGAGCTATCCACTACTCGCCGTCCGCAGGCCCGGGTTATTTGAAACCCTAGTTGCCATAATCATTAAACTGCGACTCGATACCAAAGTTGGAGAGTTAGAGGAGATTACACATCAAACTAAAGTAGGAGGTGTTAGCAAGCGGATTACAAACTTTGGGTAGAGATAGCAGGATACTTAGCAAGACGGCATAATAAAAGCAGTTTTGGGATCGTCACCGCGAATCCTTAGATTAACACTATTAATAACTAAAGTTTTACGCCCAAAAGATCACCGCTTTTGTAATTCAATATTTTGGGGTACCTATACACCGTTGTTGTAGCAAATCAATAGTAATAATTCAGCCCGTAATGTCCCCCCTTAGGACAAAGGCTACCCTTTCCCTTTTCCACTCACATCGATCCTGAGCCAATATCCCGTCTAGGCGTCAAGCTCGTCCCACCATCTACGCCTGGGCACATCATATTCAGAGACGTCTGATGTTACGTTGATGCTCATAATGCATCTCACTCGAGCTTGGCTTGGCCAGATCAATAGGTATTAGACAAAAACTGCTATGTAATTTTGCACGTGCACAACTCCTGCCTTTAAAAAGATTAGATTGTGATAAGGCTCCATATCACTCACTTGATATAAGGCGCGGGTCTTGCAGCATAGCAGCCGGGCTGTGCAGTGATGTCGAAGGGCAGCGGCGTAGGCGCTTCAGGGTCTATGCAGTGCATGAAGAGGCCTTGCCGCCACCCCGCCGCCATCAGCCAGTCCGCCGACGCCAGTCCCAGCACCATCAGGATTACCACTAACAACCCACATATCAGCGCGATCACCTGGAACGAAAATGGATATAGTTATAATTGGGATTCCGTCATCAAAACCAACAGTCATTTGTTCAAATAAGGTATAGAATCAGCACTTTTTTAACGTAACAGTTCAAAAAATTTACATGACAGTTCCCCAAAACACCTGCCCGCCACCACTTCGTAGTGTTTTGGGCGGGGGGAATCAATAATGACTTCTCCACCCCTGTTCCTTCCCTGCCTGAGTGCCCAGGGGTGCGGTAACTCATTTTCAGCATTTATCCGCTATCCCTAGGCATGCAGGCACTGGCCATGATGAGCCCCGTCAGTGGTGGCTGACAATCATCTCTTTGAGGCGCGCGTGGAACACTACGCGCCGTCGACTCACGGGCCTGGTGCTGATCCGACGGCGAACTACCCACTGCTCGCCGTCCGCAGGCCCGGGTGTAGTGTCTTAGCTGGAAAGAAGAATTGAAGAAGACGAAACGATCATTGAACCATTTCTTATAGAGCTCATGATGTAGCCAGTTGTGTTAAAGATACTACTCCGCCAGTAAAATGGTAGTCTGAAGCGATACTGATTGACTAGGATGCGTCACTTTTTTAGTTACTTCTAAGATTAAGGTTACCGTTATCTCGGGTGACGAATTGAGAAGCTCGTTGGTACACACAGCGTCAGTATGTGCTAACCCTTCAAGTTTTAAAATGTTACTCTGCTACAACTTTAAATTCGTTACGAATAATCTAAAGAATACCTCAAAAAGAGTTCATTGTTTCGACGTGGGGTCGAATCATCGCATTACCGAACGTCGTCATACTCATACCGGCAGTTAGACTAACTAGCCAACGAGCCCCTAGTCACTTTATCTTTAGGTCTCTGTCTAACCGATAGATGTTATCATTTAAGTGTATTCATTAATTTTACTTACTTACGTTTTCTTCATAAAATTAATCCATACCCTCAAGATATAACTACAACGATTATTTGATGTATACGTTCACTTAAAACGACGAAGAGTAAATGACTATGATTTACCCATTATTTTAAAATGATTTCTAATTTTATGAGAACAAAAACAGTTGTTCTGTATGAACAAAATGTGAGCATAAAAGGAATTGCGATGTGTCAAAATATGAATTTACGATAACTGTAAATTATCAAATCAAATTGTTAAATATAAATCATTGTGGTGAAATAAGATGAGTTTTGTTAAACAATAGCAATAAAAATCTGCATAGCCTTTTCCCAACTATCTTGGGGTCGGCTTCCAAATAATAGCAATAATAAATATTAAAATGATTACACTTTTTCTTGATTTTTAAATTCTTTATTAATATTACTAAAACAAAATAGAAAAATACTTTATATTAAAAAAAAATATACAGCACATTTCGTGCCTAGGATTTGAACCTCCAATCTGATGCACGGCAAGCGGTCTTGAAACCGGTCTATTTAGACGTCGGATAACACTTCGTAAATGTTAACCTTATTAATGCTTGTCGCTATACGCAATATTAAAATTATTAACGTTTTATTGAAAAATAAGAATAAAAACAGACTTTTAAAAAATGAAAACTAACTACTTATTTATTCACTAAGGGCCGATTTCGCCAATTCTAAACGCCCAGTTTTCGACGTTTAAGCTCGCTTAAACGCGTTTAGCCACTGTCATAAAGCTAAAGAGGTTGTTTGTTTGCTAATCTCAGGAACTACTGGATCGAATTGATAAATTATTTTTGTTTTGAATAGTCCATTTATCGAGGAAGGCTATAGGCTATATAAAATCACGCTGCGACCAACAGGAGCGAAGCATCAATGAAAAATGTGGCAAAAACGGGAAAAATAATTCCATTTGAGAACATCAGTTGCGTGCGCTGCGTAAACGGTTAAAGTTACGCAAAAATTATGTATGACGAAATTGTTTTCCTTTTAAAGTACTAAAAAAAATCCGCGACAGCATATGTCTATCTTTTAAGGTTAACTCACTATAATCTTTTTTATGGTTTTTATTTTTTACGCTAAGCTTAGTTCAGTAAAACTTAGTTTATCGAGCGAATGGTGAAATCGGCCCTAAAACAATACATTATAATATTATAAAAAGCACATTTCGTGCCTAGGATTTGAACCTTCAATCTTATGCACGGCAAGCGGTCTTGAAACCTGCGGTATATTTAGACGTTGAATAACTCTTCGTAATTGTTAGCCCAATTATTGCTTGTCGTTATACGCAATAATAAAATAATTAACTTTTTATTGAAAAAAAAACAGACTTTTAAAAAATAAATACTAACTTAAACTTATCTATTCACTAAATCATTACAATAATTATAATAAAAGGTATTTTCAAAATACAAAAACCAACTTGGTTCTATCACGGATATGAACGCACATATATTTTGGGGGGTAACCTCTTAATGGAGCTGTGTGTACATTAAAACAACTGCACGGGTCGATCTTCAAAAATAAGCAACGCTTGACGATGTCGGTCGTTAGATGGGTGAGAGTGGCCATTCACAACACACCAAGATTTTTCCGTGCCACGGAAGGCAGGTAAACCCTTGACAGCCTTTACGCGTAGACAGAAGCCAGAAAATCGGACACTAGTTTTGTACATGGGGTACTGTGTTACGCAGTTTACAAGGTGGTGGAGTTGAGATAGGAACTCGCTCCAAGTAAATTACTGGTATTCAGCTGAAGCTGGAAAAAGGCCTAGCAAATTAGGTAACTAAAATCCAAAAAAACCGGCCAAGACCGAGTCGAAATCGCGCGCAGTGTTCCGAACAAATCATATTTTGTTCAGGGTTTTTCTACACTACCTCCTCTTTATAGGTTTTCCTGTATAAGTAAGGACTGCATTTTTCAAAATTTTAGGCCAATGGTTTGGGAGATAAAGGGAGGGAATGGACATTTTTCATCTATTTTCTTAAATAACTTTGAAACTATATATGTTAAAATTATAAAAAAATACATTCGAGACCCTCACAATGTGCCCTTACAGACAGACACACAAGTGATCCTATAAGGGTTTCATTTTTTCACTCGGACTTTCGGAACCCAAAAAGAAACAAAATTAACTCTGTATTAGTTACCATTTTATTCCCGGTAGGTTAACATACAGAGACATTCACAGGGGGAACCCGCCCTCTGAATTAACTTTGCTGACGGCAAGTGTAAGATCGAGGTAATTTTATTTCGGTAACCGGTCATAATACCGGAAGTACTCAATTATGTTTTTTGATACCTGATATCAGAATGGGAATAAATATAATTATGTACCTTCACTCTCTATCTGTGTTGAAGAAAATTATTATTGTGTATTCCGAGCTTTTGCATAAAGTACACACCGCAAAATAGATTTGTGTGACAGCTGTTATATTTGTGAAGGCGTATAATTAAACGGTATCCTACAGACTCTTAATAACACGCGTGATAATAGTTCATTTCTATGGGCAGGAGCAGTATTCAAAATATGACCACGCATTTCCGTTACAGCCTGTAAGTAGATTATTAATTGCTAGTGACAAAGGAAGACTGATGAAATGGAGAAACGCTACTAGAAGTGCCGCGTTCCGAATCACGTCAAAATCAAAAGCCCTTTGAACTAGACCTAGCCGTGAACGCGAACATCAGCGAATTCTTGACGTGCTAATACGCCATTGAGTTTATACAGTATAAGCGCAATGTAACTACAACAAGTCGAAAACTACTAATTCTACACATTTTCCCACTCGCTCAGTAACTCAGTATTATCTACGTAGAAACTTTCTTAATTGTATACCTATGTACTTCCTACCCATCCCTAGTTGAAATAGCTTTCGTTTATATTGTTCATACGTTATGTTACCCTTAGGTAGGTACAAAGACGATTCCCCAGACACAACTAATGACTCGCAACTAAGACTCACAATTTTAATTTGGAGAGTAGTTTTTCTTTCTTAGGGGGAAAGAATACCATTTATCTATAAATGAATTATTATTATTATTATGAATGCGTTTTCTGTAGTAGAATAACTCAAGAAACGATATTACTACCAAGAAGGAAAACGAAGCAGACTAATATAATATACTAATCTAAAATACTGTGGTCATTAGAAAAAAATTATAAAACCATCACGAGTGGCTCAAATGAGACGCAATAAATAGAAGTCAAAACACGCGGCGTGGTGGGTGTGTGTCAAAGTAGGTATACATGTACGACGTACGTATTTGAAGGAAAGAAAAGCGGGAAAGTGAGACGCACCCGTCCGACGGTGTCTAGAGGTGAGGGGGGCGCGGGCGCGCGGGGTGCGGTCATCGATCGCAGTCCCCGACGGCGGCGCTTGGGGCCGCGGGGACCGCCATCAGCTGTTAGAGACGACGATCCGCCTCTTGGACTCACCGAGCACACTTCACGCGCGCTCCTTATAGCTCCTCTATTGCCTCAAGAGTTTTAAAGCTAAGTACGTATTGCATGCGACACCGGCGCAGTTTCACTCCCCTCTCCCATTGTTGTCTACTGAATGCAAAGTTTTACTATAGCTAACTATTGTTACAGCCATTGAACTCCACGTTGTCTTAAGGTGATTTTATTGATATTGTTTGAACCTACAGAAAAATCTAATGCAATTGTTCACAATTTCTTATTCTTGTAGCTCAATGGCATCTGCTACCTAGCTTCTGCCAGCGGCTTCGCCCGCGTGGAATTAGTGAAGTACTATAAATTATATTTATGTGCTATCCCAGACTATAATATATCTCTGTGCCAAGCTCCGTTCAACCGTTCTGGCGTGATTGAGTGACAAACATTCATCCATCCAAACTTTTGCATTTATAATAGATAGGAAGTAGAATGAGGCTCTAATATTTTAACGTATATTACAAACGATCCCGTCTTTGATATGTATTCCTTTATAAAATTATTTCAGATCGGACAAAAAGGGTCAAATATGCCTATTAATCAACTCTTCGACCCAAGCGGAAGCATCTGTCATCAAGAGGGATTTCATTCATTAAATTACAAAGCGAATGAGTTCACATTCGGTCTTTCCGGTCATTTGTAAAGGGAGAAGGACAAAGCGAAGTTTTAACTGAACCTAGGCATAATAAAATTATTTCATAGAATAAGTTTTTATGTTTTTTTGATTGAAGACAGAAAACTTTATTAAGTACTCCAGAGTATGTTAGTATTTATTTTTGGTTTAGGTTGGTAAGTCTTTAAATTATCAAAATCCTTTACTAACTTCTTACTCCTTTATCCTAACTTACTTGAGGACGGCGTAGCATGCTTTTTTGTATAGTTACATGGCCACAGCCTTATCATCTTTATACTTTGGTTTAATCCTATTCTTAATATTCAAAACTTAACCGATGTTCCATTCCACATTACTTTTAAATTGACCGATTAAGTTGCAGTTATTACTTACATCAAGATTTGTATCATATCTATAAATATACTAATATTCTAAAGAGGTAAAGTTTGTGAGGTTGTAGGGGGTAATCTCTGGATTTACTGAACCGATTTTGAAAATTCTTTTACTAATAGAAAGCCACGTTATTTGTGTGTCATACATAGGCTATAAATTTTTGAAATCCACGCGGACGAAGTCGCGGGCGAAGTGCTAGTCTTTCAGTAAACCGAAACGAGTATCCTACATAGCACGAAACACCCCTTGGATAAATAAAACAAGAAGAACAACACATGAACATATGTATACGTAAGAGGGGGGATAGAAAATCCAATTTCCGTTCTCATATGCACTACTATACAGACCAATCCGGTTCAGTTGCTTTTAATACTGGCTATTTTAATACGCAAGTGACGTTCAAACTCAAAGCCACCTAAACATATGTAAGTATTTTTTGTCGACAATTTCTGGGTCAAGGTTTAATTAAATCGAAACGATCGTGTCCTCATGCTAAAGCTTTATTTTTTTTACCAGTTATATGTACTTAGCTAAATACTACGTTGAAGGAAGTGCATTCAAAGACATCTGAAATTGTCCATTCGTTTATCAGTCTAATGAGGCCGATGCAGAGAAAGGAGCGTATCGTACCACCCCGTCTAGCCCTCGCACTTTCAACCGTCAACATCAAGTACATCAACCTCGCTTTTTATACGCGATGCAACCACAGTCTGTTGAGATTCTAGTGGTTCATTAAAACCTCGGCAACAATAACCTTGGAATAAGAAAAAAGTAATGCCATTGGTGTCCACGGTGGACACCAATACAGTGGAGACAAATAACATTACTTCTTGTCGTCTGTAAATATTCGTGTAGTGGTTCGAACCTGTGCAATTTGATTGGCAGGCATCTCGTCTTGCTCAGTGGCGAACTGCGGCGGTGGTGGTAAGACTGGCGGCGGGAGGGCGCGCGGGTTTGAGCGGAGCCCGCCCGGGCCTGCGCCCGCGCGCCCCTGCATACGCTCGCTACCGGCCCGCCACCACAGCACGCGAACACAGGCACAATTCAACACATAACACCACCAACACTAATTCACTCAACTGCTTGAGACACTTGCCTTTAACTTCACGATTTATCACAACATCAGCCTTCCAGTACAATTTTATGGGGTTTAATAGACTTTAGCGACTTAATTATAGTTCATAAAAGTAGAAGATGGCTTTACAATTTACAAATCCAATCAAATAAATATTTTTTAAATCTGTAATTATAATTAAACACAAGGTATTTCCATGCAAAAAAAACAATCTGCCGTCATTTACGTCGACGTCATATTTGGATAACTTGCTCTCTCTACGCTCGAGCGCGTGATCCAGAACTCCCCGACAACCGTTGCATAGGGATTTTCTGAACGTTTTTGTTTACTATATATACGAGTACTACGTTGACGCACCGATGACCATGGCGGACCACGTTTTTGACGGCTCACGAAAAGTTTATTTTGTCGTTTCTAAGGCTGAAAAAAGGGTCAACTAGCCTATTGCTTTTATCTATTTAGAAAAACATAACATAAAACTCTAATATTAATAGTAGGATTCCCAAATACTAACATATTATATTTAATTTTACCTAAAGTACACTTTTAGCATTAGCACGATACAACGTAATGAATCACCACCGATTGGGTAACAGACACAACATAGAAAAATCGTCCCTGTCCTAGCGGTTAAGTCAACTCCTGATTGAAAGGTGATTGATTGTGTCACCGAAAAGAATTGAAAGGGATCGGACACGAAAGCCCGCCAAGTGCTGATAAATGAGTTCAAGCGGCGGGGATATATAATTATGTGGATATAGCGAACACATTACGAGCAAAACGAATTTATTCACTGCTTTAATAGAATAAAATTGTCATCGTCATTAGTAGTATTCGTGATTACGTCCTTCCACATCGGTTCGTTCGTATATAGGTCACAACACCCAACACCCTGCGCTTTGGGGGAAAGAGTGTGGTGAACGGGGTCACACGTAGCCCGTAAGCGACAGTGACGGTGGACAATAACATCCACGATACATGTACTGTTCTCAGAATTTAGAGACACACACAATTGAAACTTCCAAAGAAAAGGCTTATTTTCTTCCGTTTGTTTTGCCGCTCTGGAAAAGTATTTCTAGTGCAGAAACGTCTTTTGGCAAAGAGTTTCCATTAACATTAAAAATGTGGGTCGGTATAATGTTCCAAACATCTTTTAGAGCAAAATTATCAAGATTTCCGTTTCATAGTGGCCTACCAGTAAGTATAACCCCCAGCCTGTGCAGTATTTTACAATATTGTAAATCCTAGCTTTTGAGACGTGGCTGATGAGACTGTCCCAACGAAGTTCTAACTGAGTTTTACTTTGTAGAAGGTTGAGTAAAGGAGGATACCATCCATGTGCCCAACAGTAAAGCAAACTACGAGTATGTCAACTACTAACGAGGACACAAATCAGTTAAAAGTAGGTCTGTACCTAGCTGAAGCTTTTATAATAAATAGCAACGACTGTCGTGAATTTGAAAATAAACTAAATAAATGCGGTCAACATTTCTTAGACACGATAAAAAACACGTCACCTTGGAACATTGCAACAAATATTACCATACTCATCATTCACGGAAGTGAAACCAATACAAGTTACGATATAACAGCAATTCTAATTTATACTAATATGTATGACACTACATATTCATACGTGATAAACGGGGAACAAGTGGCTCATCATCACTATAAATAACATGTATCAAATAAACTGTTATCATAACTACAAAGCTAAATTACAGTTTATTTGGATTCGTCAAACCAAACAAAGCGAGATGAATATTCATTGTCTTAGAAAAATGTTTGTTTTGTGGGCTACTCCGGAAGCATCGGAAACATAAATAATCTGACGAATACCCGTATGGATTGAGAGCAGTCTTCTTATTATGTGAGAGTGATGAGTCACAACCCGCAATTCAAAAATTTTACGTTAAATTGTGAAACGGGGTCCGTATTTGGAACAGTAATGTATAAAGATAAAAGGTTTCTCCCCATTATTGAAATGCATCTTACTACTGACTTCTGTTGTTTAACAAGGAAGTAGCTATATAAATTCCTTGTACACATCCATAGCAATTGGCTCAGCAGGTGTATTCGCTAACTCAGTTGACATCAATTTGATAGGCACTATGCAGTACATTGCTCAGTGGACATCGATTATAATAGGCACTAAAGTTTTCCTAAACGTCAAAGCAGCAATGTACGGCAAAGTGCCTATCAAATTGATATCAACTGAGTTAGCGAATACGCCTGCAGTTCTATTCTATCCTGGAAAGTTTTCTTTAATCTAGCCCACTCCACTCCTACGCTAACAGTTTTGCTTTTGTTCGAATATCTAACTATAATTTGTCTAGAGTGCCTTTCAATACTATCAGTGTAGCTTCTTTATAATAAACAATTCCTTACTTATAAGTTGCCAGTTATTTCTTGTATTTCCAAATTTTAAAGCAATCCTCAAAATTTATAAATACATAATAATGTATTTGCATCGGTATACTTTGAAAATTCGTGGCTAAAGTATTACTTGTTGTGTTCAAGTCATTGTATTAATTTATTTTTACTTGTTTTGAAAAAAGTAATTAAGTTCTTTTTGTGTATGCTTTTAAAACTTTTTATCTTTCTAAACCTGTATTTTGCTGTCTCAATTAATTCAAAATTCAGCAGTAGGTACTTACCTCAGTAAAATTAAGAACGCTTAATACGAGTACATCGTAAATATTGTATAAAAAGAACTAATTACGAAAATACATAGCTTATTAGTTACTACCCATATCATATTAGTGGTCTTCTTTCAATTCATAATGGAAACAGCAAAATTACGCCTGGTGGATAATTTGGCTGCGCCAACAGAATTCGTCCTTACAAAGGCACTCAAAATGAATTATTAAACATTCTTATAAAAATAACGTTTCGACGGAATAATTAAACGGCATGTTTGTGTAGAACTGATTAAATACACAAAAAACGTGAAACATTATTTCGTCCTAGTTTTCGGTATCATTCGTGAGGTTTGCGCATTGGGTCGCGCCGGTTTTGTGCCTTCACATAAAACAGCACCTTGTACGTATTTACCACATTCAGCAGCTAAAAACTTTTGAAATAAATCACAATCAACAATAAAAGGGGATTTGCTTTGGATATAATCGGCTATGTACGTGGTAGGCTGTTAGGGCGGGATTCGTTATTCGGGCGGTAAGACCGGGCGTCGCGGCGCCTGACACGGGACTGCCGCCCGCCCAGCCTTCCCAAACCCCCTTGCATCCACCCGCCCGCCCGTGCGCCAACAAAACACAGATTATGGAAACACATTTATTAGCCAAAAACTCTACTTAAAACTCTATCCTTCTACAAAACGTACACAATTATCGCTTAGCGTTCAATACCATCGTTCGTTTTATGTCAGTTGTAATATTTTATGTTGCCGACTGAATTATTTTTGACACAACAAAGCACTTTGCAAAGCACAGCTACGAGTGTTCTTCATCATCACACCTGCGTGATCTGTAGTCGTGGCGGATGAGGCTGCCGTCTGGGGGGGCGCCGAGGGCGGTGTCTGCACCACTCGCTAAAAGCTCGCAGCCGTCTAGAACACGACGTGCGCGAAGGTAGCTTGCACCAGCCGCGTTTCTTTTCTTCTGCTCCGAAAGTCGTGGTCATCCTGTCGCCAGGTTTAGGCACATGGTAAACAATTTTTGGGCTATCCACGGCTTCGGAACCTGGAGCTACCCGATATTTCACTCCTGATATGGCTTTTTTTAATCCATTGAATGCTCGTCGTGCCGAATTTTCATCCTCTTTGATGTCGAACGTGGTTTCTCTTGGTACAGCAGTTAAACGTCCAGTTGGTGGGCAACTTGCAATGATGGCCTTATCGGGCTCATCTTGTTGGCGTTTCATAAGAAGCCTCATCCTGGTGAGAATTGTCGGAGGAGGTTCAGTATTCGTTCCAACGGTACACACGCGTGGTCTGCTGTGACTACTGTACTCGTGCTCCGCGTTAATTGTTGCTGGGTACATTTGGCAAGGGAGAGTCGCCGCGCGTCTCGGTAATGGCTCATCTTGCAGGTATGCGATATGCAACGTGCTGATGCTTAAGGGTTGCTGCGGAGGAGGCCAGAGTTCCCTCGTGGGCGGCACGGGCGACGGCCGCTCTCCCAGCATTCGGCGGGCGAACTCGCCCGGCTGCCACAAGTAGCTCGCTGTCAAGTTCCCGTGCGTTTGCATCACGATACCAATCTTCACTAACAGTATACAAACTACGCTCGCTAATCCAATACTAGGCTTTGTGCACTTGTGGGTTTTCGCAGAGATATGTCGGCAAAGGTATTTTAAATTGGATCAAGGATGGCGAATATTTAATAAATAAAGGGCACGGCAATAATCCACTTCTTTTTTTTTCTATGCTTGTGCATACTGTGGTGCAGTGTGCACAAGCATGCAGATTGTTTAACATTCGTATTCGCTTATTACTAAACCTTTATTATTTTTGTCTTTGATATTAAGAGTTGAATTGATTGTGTCGGGTATTTACAAGGTAACAGAAATAATTGTGGCTTTCCGCGCGTGTCAGTATGTAGGTATCCAATATGTACCATAAGAAGGTACCTACATACATCAGAAGTTAAGCATTGATAAAACCGTTAAAATAGGATAAAAATACACACAGCAAAACAGTTAACTATACACGCATACAATGAGTGTCTTTCAATGCAATCTGCTAGCAACTGTCTAACAAAACCATTGTGTGCATAACTTTTTGTTTTTCAATACCTCTGGGACAAGTTTTATCAAGGCCTGGCGCAACCAGTGGAACAGGACCTTGCGAAAATGTGAAGGAATAATTGTATTTATTTGTACATTTTTAGGGCGGGTCGGAAAAGAGCGCGAATTGGTACATTAATTGGCTTTAAGAAACCCTCATGATATGAAGCAGTGGATTTATATTACAGTTCTAACAGCATTCAAAATTTGCTAATTAGCCACGTAGAAAGCGGGCGACCCCCGCTTAGACGTACAAAAACAAGTCAAGATACCTAAACCGGATGAAATAAAATCAATTTCGAATTATCCCTAAAGATAATATAGGTAACTGCCTACAGGCCCATCACTATCTAAGGGCTCCGCGGCCTGTGCGAAAAATAAGTTTAAAAAAAAAGAAACGTTATCATTTTACGTAGATTTAGGATGGGGGGGCCTTGGTAGAATTTGCTACAGGCCCTACGCTAGCTTAATCCGGTATTAGTTTCAAAATACCTACTGAGCGCAGTGATTAATTATTTTAAGCAACTCGTTCAATTTACGTAACAATCGTATTCTGGACAATGGAAAGTGGTAGACCGTACCGTCATCGGCGCTGCCAACGGAACAATGAATGTTTTAGTATGAGTCAGACACATTATTAAAAATAAAAGCCAATAATAACACGACTATCAATTTAGCTTCTAAGTATTATGCCTAGGGGTAGCGGATAAATTCTGAAAATGAGTTACCGCACCCCTGGGCACTCAGGCAGGGAAGGAACAGGGGTGGGTTTTAGTCAGTAAGAGTCTGACACGCCCTCCCGCTCCACCCAGAGCGGGAGAAGTCATTGGATGTAGGGTACGTAATTACGTGATAAGTATTTCATGAAATCATGACATTTGGTATCAATTCTAACTGAGAGAGATGTATTGATGATTTTAATGATCATAATTCTATAAATACATACTTTCTACGGCCGCGAATCAAATTTTGACCAAGATACAACCTGACACTGACCTGCAAATTGCAAAAAACGTAAGAACATTTGAAATTCGCGGGCTACCCTGGAGCTTCCACCTTAACCACTATGGTACACCATGGTGCCACCTGCACCATGGATGGTGTACCATAGTGGTCAAACGCAATGTTGAGCACGTCGAGTATCCTAAATCGTAAGTAAATATTGATGAAGTACAAGGAATCTACTTACAAGACAAGCATAGGTACTATTGACCATATTATGGCCAACAATAATATGTCTGTAAGTCAGAAACCACAACAATGAAGGCCATATTATTATCATTTACTTGAACTAACCATTTATATCAATAATTAATAACAACAGGTTTATTTGTTAGTGCAAAACACAACTTAAATGTTGAGAAATGTTGAGGACTGTAGTTGTGTTATTTTAGCATGGCAAAAGAGGTCATTGCCTTTTACTTAATATCTCTTCATAGGAACCCTAGCAATAAAGTTATTGTTCCCTGCTAATATTAAAAATGCGAAAGTGTGGATGGATGTTTGTAACTCAATCACACCACACCAGAATGGCTAAATGGATCTAGATGAAATTTGGCACAGGGACAGATTATAGTCTGGAATAGCACATAGGCTCACATACAACGGACCAAATGAGAGTCTAAGTGCGGACAAAGTCCCTTTACTACAAGCACATAGGCTATAATGGGGGTACCAATTGCACACGGTCGAAACCGCTGGTAGAACCTAGTTTTTTTTATAATTTAAAATGTTTGTTTTAGAAATTATTAAAATGTACGGGAATATAATAATTTTCTCGTTTATTCATTACTAGCTTCTGCCAGCGGCTTAGTCTGCGTGGTATTGGTACTTCCCCAAATTATAAATTATGACATTATATGTGTTATTCTGATGTTTAAGCTGTAAATTTTTATCAAAATCCGTTCAGTATTCAAACGTCCTCACAAACTTTCACATTTATACATAATATTAGTAGGATAAACGGAACATGTTGTTTCAGGAACTAGCATAATTACTATTTTTGAAATGAAGAATGATTTATTAGACTGTTTATGAATCACCATTTTTGCAACCTTACATAGTACAAGAAAATCTTACCTTTAGTGGTCTTGTTATAGTGACAGTCTCAATCACTGTAGTTGATGCCATTGTCAATTATATTCATTCCTGCAAAAGAAACAAAGATTTTTCAATAAAAACATAGTCAAATTATATTTTTTATTTTTTTTTATTCAAATCATTATCAAAATCAGCCTTTTTTTAATGTCGCCACTGCTGGGGGACCGGCCTCCTCTCTGTGAGAGGGTGTGGGTCATAATCCACCATGCGGGCCCAATGCGGGTTGATGGATGTCTAATGTCTTCGAATTTTTGGTTCTAGGACATGCCGGTTTCCTCACGATGTTTTCTTTCACCGTTTTGAGAGCAGTGGTGATGAAATAATTTACATAAATTAAAGAGCCTGCCTGGGTTTGAACTCATGGCCTACTACTTGTAAGTCGCGGCAGTTACCACTGGGCCACCACAGCTCCATCACTGCGCTTATTTATTTAATAATATTCAAATAATTATTTTACTTGATATAATCAAGCAGTTAGCATATAACATTTGCATGGTTCAATTTTCAAATATCTAATAATTGAGTTATTTCTCTTTGTGATTAGGTGGGGGTTAATCACTTAAACTCATTTATGTATACAAATAGAGTTTAGATTTTAATAAAAAAATTAAGCAAGTAATTTTATGTTTCCTTATTTCTATTTAATTTATCCCATCTTGGATGACCTACACCAATGCTTTCACAGACAGCTGTTGTGTTAGTGGTTGTTCATAATGCCTATTGTCTTCTTTATACTACTATCAACAACACTGACACCTTCAATGCTTTGAGATTGTAAATGAAGTGTGAGTTGGTAAACAAAGTTGTTGAGAATATTGATTGCATTGAAATTCATTCTACATAGGTGCAGGCCAGTTGTTGAGTGAAAATTATCTCTTAAGTATCCTACTCATATTATAAATGCGTATGTTTGTATCTTTGTGTTTCAATCATGCAAAAACAACTGAAAAGATTGGAACGAAATTTTGCACACAGATTAAAACATAGGCTACTTTTTACCATGTGGGCGAAGCCGCTGTCAAAAGCTAGTTTCTTAATAAACTATAGGCTTAAGTAATAATAAGAACTAATGGTTAAAATGCGAATATAAATCTTTTTTAATAAGTAAGCATCTTCCTGCACTCCTTTTCCTTATAAACTTGAACTATGCCAAATTTCACAATCCTCAGTGTGCACAACATGCTTAAAAAGGGATACCAAGTTCTCTCTTCACCTATTAATGTTTAATGTAGATGAAGATTTATATGAACAGAAATTGACCTGGTCTAGTACATTTTACTTTCAAGGTGGTTTCAATGCTGACACTAAAACTGTATGGTAATAATTATACTAAACTGGACAGCAGCCTTGACCAAGACACAGTTTTATATTTAGTGATGATTCACAAGCATGAGTGAAATATTAATTCACATATTTCAAGGGCATGGGGTATCTATCCTAGTATTCTATGTAGTTTGTAGAATCCTTGAATAGGTATAGTCTATGTACATTACTGAATATTTATACGATAGAAATATTTACATAAATAAACTAAGTTTTTATTCACTTTTAATTAGAGAGGCAAATAAATAAACTTTTGCAAAGTATACATATATATATATTCATGTATTATTATTATAAGTAATACTTACATGAACAAAATTTATAAAAAAATTACACAAAGCCGTGATGTGTTCACGATTTCTCTTAGCAGAAATATTGTTACAGAGGAAGTTGAGATACGTATGCTAAATTATAAAATGTACTGTCTTTCGCAATTCATTACGAAAGTAAACACCCAGAAATTAATAAGAACTCGATTTCACAAGTGATCGAACATTTATTTCACAAATAAATAATATTGTACACTTGACAAACAATGAATGACAGAAGTAGAGAGACAGCTAGCAGGCGGGCGGCGGAAAGCGTGTGTTATAGAGTAGTAGAGTTTTACCTTATAAAAATCGATATTCAATAAACAAAAAGTTTTGATGTGTATTCAACGATTATAATTATGTAACGATAGAAAACATTAAAAAATGCGAAACGGAAACACGTATATAAAATGACAAATATATAAAGTCGAATAACTTAAAACCTCCTCCTTCTTCTGAAGTCGGCTACATAAATATGGTTTACATTGCCGGTCGGTCAGTCATTGTAAACTCAAGGGTGTAACGAGGTCTTGGGGCACGCCACAGTAGCGGCGGTAAGACCCGTTTTGACGGAATGGCTGGAAAGACGGCATGGCGCCCTTACTTTCCGGCTGACACAGGTACTGTCCAGGTCATGTCCGGCATTGACGACACAGCGCGTCACACCCTTGAGGAATGCCCAGCCTGGGCAGTGCAGCGCCGTGACTTCGTCGCGGCAGTGGTAGTGGTACTGAGGATAATCTCTCGCTTGCGGACGTGGTCCAATCCATGATTGCAAGCGAGAGCGTGTGGAACGCCATTGCCTCCTTCTGTGAGGAAGTGATGGTCGCAAAGGAGGCAGCGGAAAGGGAGAGGGAGAAAGCAACCTCCCTCTTTATCCGTAGTAGACGCACCGGACACCGGAGGGCGCAGAACTACCTCCGACCGCCATAGGGTGTGGCCTGAAGGCAACAGACTTGGGGAGTCTGTTGCCCGAACGGTGAAAGGCCCGAGATGGTGGCGCGCTGTGTTCTGCGCGCGCCTCTTTAGAGGGCGTGGGGGGAGGGAATTGTTTTTTCCTATTTCAAAACTGCCCAACGCACCTGAAGAAGTTTTCACTTCAAAAAAGTAAAAAGGCCAAGTTGTGTCTTTCTCTTGTTGACCTCACAGCGAGAGAGAGACACAACTTGGCCTTAGGAAGCGTAGCAGCTAGTTCCTTATAAATGGACCCATTGTGTCGAACTTTGTCGAAAGATTTCACTACGTTACAAGACGCTCGATATTGCGTTACGCTGGAAACCAGCACTTAGCCATAGCTGTTCTATGATGCGGTGGACTTATTGGATACATGAATGTTCGGGGTGTTCGGTTGTGATTTTTGTTGCACGTTGTTAATTAGACTTTAAAGAGTGTCGGCTAGGCATTCCGCTTTGTAAGAGTTGTCAAAAGCGACACTACTAACGGGGTGGATGTTGTCCCACTGCATGTATTCGCCTTTTTGTTCGCCCCCTAAACACAATCCTGGCTGCGCCCTTGGTAAACTGGCATGCTGACATGATCCATAGTTCAAAATTAAAAGGCGCAAAGGCTTAGATGGGCAGGTCACCTAGAAAGAATGAGTGACACTAAAGCTGTTTAAATAAAGAAATAAAATTAAAATCATGTCCGAGTAGACTCTGCAACAGAAAAGACCCAGAGGAAGACCCAGGAAGCTTTGCAAAGGAAGGATTGTGTCGAAAAAGATTTGAGGAAAATAGGCAGGGAAACATCTTGGAGAAGGGAGATGAGAGACAGAGCGATATGGAAAAAGATCGTTGAGGAGATCAAGACAAACAAATAGTTGTAGTGCCGAACGAACAAAAAGAAGATGTGATACTGTTAAGATAAGTTACACAGAGTCACCTATCAAATGAAATCCTAAAAATGTTCTAAATGCCAGTGAATGACCAGTCAAATGACATTATTATTTAGGAAAATCGATTTACATTACGAAAATCGATTTCTTGCTTTGGGATTGGTCTGGTCATACTTTTCCAAAGCTTTGGTTTGACTGGGTTTGACCACTGACTTTACTTAGGGTGGTATTCCACTTTTCAAATATCTTTTTAAGGATGGATGCCCATTCCACTTGTCGTCTTGTCCAAAAACTTTGTCCAAGATTATGCGAAATCTGAGAAAATTGAGGCATGTGGAGCGATTTTATGTGCTGCTATTATCATTAGATCGTTTATTAAAAAAGAAAAATCAAACTACAAATAAAAACTTTGGGTGAAGTCATGGATCGAAAGGCGAAGAGAAAAGAGCATTCACGATAATTAAATAATTACAAGTCGAGGACAAACATTCATAATTATACTTTATTTAATTTTATTTTAATCTATTTTACTTTATTTGCGTTTTATAAAAAAATGACTAAAAATTCAATTACATTGTTATGATAGAATCACATTAGTTGCAGCGTCATTAATCTTTGGTCGTTGATCAAACGCAAACGTTATTGGACCATTGGATAAAGATAGTTGATAGGTGGAATACCAGCCTTATATTATAAATCATAGGTTTGATTTGACAGACTAAATGACAGTAAATTCAAAAATGTAATGTCAATTTCAGAGTTGCCAGAACGTCCCAAAAGGGACGATTTTTGTCCGTTTAGACATCTTTACGTCCCTTCGATGTCCGTTCATATATTCCGTCCTTTTTCCGTCCCTTTTCAAATAGCCAACTTCAATAATTTACTTTTTTTATTACAAAAATGTATTTAAAATGCAAATAACAAAACGCAGTTTTCAAAATTACAAAAATGCGTAAAACTGTAAGTAAAAACGAAACCTGTGGCGTGTGAAATAAATCATGAATGCAACTTCAGACCATTGCTGGCGAATATCGCCAGCCTTCCTTTTTCCATGCGCAGTGTTCCCATATTGCTTGCCCATACGTTCCACGCACACAAACAAACACAATCATTCGGTTATACAGCTGAATTCATATGGAGACAAACTGGTCCCACGTACGCAACGTATGCGCTTAATTAATTGAAATTGAGTTTTCCTTTTGCGAGTTTCTTTCAAAACATTTTAAAATGACGGAAAACAGAACCCGCCTCAACACCAATTCCTTAGTATAATTAATGGCAACGAGTTGAGGAATCGAGGAACAAGGATGTCGTTAAGTTTGAGCGTTTGAGCCGACCAAAGACATGCAAGAAACAAAATTATTTCACTTTTTATTGAAAATTATAAAAATATAAAGTGAAAATGTAACAGTACTCACACCCTTATATGTGTACTTTTTTCTCATTCAACCGTAACAAATTAATATTTCTCCAGCCGTCCTATAGGTCCAAAAATCGTCCCATTTCAGGTAGCGAATCGTCCGAAATTCGACGCAGGTACTGGCAACACTGGTCAATTTACGGTACGGTTGCTGTTGGCTGAGTGCTGTTGCTGTTGCTGTGCGAGTGTGCGTGTGCGTGCTGTGCTGTGCCGATCCTAACCTGTCAGCGTCTGTGCTGTGATTGAAATATCCTTGTTTGCCGCTTAGTAGTGGTTGAGTTGATATCTTCACTTGGCGCGAAATATACTTCTTTACATTTTATTGCAAGCGTCTTCTCATTATGGCGGTTGTTAAATCTTTAATGATACGGGGCATTCGTAGTTTTGGGCCTGATGATTCCGACGAGCAGGGGATTTCTTTTGAAAGTCCTCTAACTCTGATACTGGGTCAAAATGGATGTGGTAAAACAACTATCATTGAAGCTGTACGTTATGCTATCACGTCTCAGATGCCGCCTGGAATGGGTCATGGTGATAGTTTCGTACATGACCCTAAAGTAAACAGAACCACTGAAGTTCTGGCACAAATAAAACTGAAGGTACGTTATACACAAGTCCTTTGCTAACAAAGAAAAACCAGCGATAATCTCTAGGCGCAGTAGCCAGGGAACAAAATCGATAATCTAATAAGTTTCATGACTGCTCTCTGGAAGCTGCTGAGATAAGTTTTACTAGAGCATCTTATCCAGTTCATTAATATGAAAGGATGATGTTGAAGATATGATGTCATGAAATAGTAATCAACTAACTTTTCTATGATCTAACGTATGAAAAAAATATTAATAGGCTTAATTTTTATATTTCAGCTTTCAAATGCAAAAGATAAAAACATGGAGGTAACAAGATCTATGAAAGTGGTTTTACAAAAAAAGAAAGCAAGTTTCCGCACTCTGGATTCCTTACTATCTGTTACTGATGAGAGTGGGAAGACAAAGGATATATCTAAAAGATGTGCTGATCTAGATGCAGTTCTGCATGATGAACTTGGTAAGTTATTACCTGTGCCTGATTCTGTGAAATTAAGTTGCAAAAACAAATTCTATTTTCATCTTTTTCATACTAGCTCATAGCATCATGATCTCATTGTTCTAACTTTGCCACCTAAGTACACATTGAGACATGCAATAAGTGAAAAATGTTCACTTTTATCTTTAAATCGCATAATCGCATGCCTGTGTCCAATAAGTATGTAAATGTTAAATTGAATCTAAATTAACTACACATTTCGGAGTTTTATAGTGTGAACCTAATAAATACATTAATTTAAAAGGCACCTTAAAAACCATATAACTACTACTACATGCAGAACCAGGAAACATTAGACCATTAGTTTAATTTGGTCTTATGACAAACATGATTATGATTCTTTCAATTGTTTTCAACTTCTCATTTTACACCATAGATTTATTAACTTTTATTCCTTTCTTTTTAAATGCTTCCATCATATTACCATAAATTGCAATCATAGTGGCAATGAATCAAGTATTATTGTTCAGCATTGCGAAGGAAGGCTTGCGACAGGTAATAAATGCATTTTTAATCTATAAAGCAATATTCTTTTTTTTTTTATCACTCAAGTCCTTTTATCATCTGTCACAATTTTTATTACAGGGTTGTTTTGCGTTTTCCTATTATTGTTAATTTTAGTGAGCATTTAAAAGTTTTGTAAATTAATGATAAAGAGTATTTACTATTCAGGGTACACTAAAAACTATAAAATGCTCAGTAAAAAAGATAATTCTGTTTCTTTGAATGCGAAAACTCCAGTCACTTAAACAAATGAGTAACTTACAGGTGTATCAAAGGCAATTTTGAATGCAGTGATATTTTGCCACCAAGAAGAAGCAAGCTGGCCTCTCGATGAAGGCAAGAAGGTTAAAGAGCGCTTTGATGAAATATTTGATTCAGACAAATACAGCAAATGTTTTGAGCATATCAAGAAAATTCGGAAAGGCTATGCTACAGACATCAAAATTCTTTGTGAGTGTTACTGATATTTAAAATAAGTTAAACATTATGTAAACAAGTCTAAAACAGTTGTAATAATAATTATGATTTGAAAGAAATCATCAATACAAATAAATAAAATTGAAGTGTCTGTTTATAATGTCAATAATAATAGTTTTTTTAAGCTCATACAGTTATTTGCATGACACCTATGCCTAAAAATCGTTGATTTTTAAATTTTTTCTGTCTGTTTGTTCTGGTTAATCTTCGAAATGGCTGGACCGATTCTGATAAGATTTTACTCGCAGGTAGCTGACTCTATAGAGTGTAACGGAAAGGTGTGGTCTTAAAAACTGCTTCTGCCCATGACAATGAACAAGTTTCTCTAAGAAAGTCGTAAAATATTCCCAAAAAAATGTTGAATGTTCTGTGCAAAGTCATAGCTGATCAAAATTAGTATGGGAGATGCAATTTTTTTTTAGGAATTTATCATTACTTCTTTAAGAAAGTTGTTCATTATGATTGGCAGAAACAGTTTTTAAAATATTATGACTACATCTTTCTGTTACACCCTGTATAAGGAGTAACTTAGGCTAATAAAATTTGACGCGTGCGAAACCGCTGGCAGAAGCTAGTAAACAACCAGTCACTATTTCTTTCGAAATTTGTTTTTTGGAGAAAGAAACAACTATTTTAAACCCCATAAATAGCTTAATTTAAATCATGAATGCCACATTTTTTACTTTTAGCTGACAGGGTTGATGTTTTAGAAGAGCAAAAAAAAGAACTTGATAAAAAGAAACTAGATGTTGTCAACACAGAAACTAGAATCTCTGAAAATGAATTGAAGCTCTGTGAAATGAAAAAGGAAATAAAGCCCATTGAAGAAAAATTGACCACTATCAAAACATTGGAAACTACATTGAATACCTATGATGCTAAACTAGGGAAATTAAAAGTGAAGTATGTTATTTGTAAATTACTCCTTAAAACCAACCATGCAAAAACCAGTGTTAACCCTGTTATTGGGTTGAAGCTAACATTGGATGCTTTTCCTGAATATTTTCGTTAGTATTAGCATTATAGTGTTTCCATTTCTTTTGCCACTTCACCAAAAAATAAAGGTACAGTACGTTGAAATTTTGCGTGACGTCACACCGTGCTAGACTTTTTACCTACAAAGTGGCGTAACAAGTCCCCACTCCTGAACTTTGATGCGTTATAACTTTGTAATTTTTTATTGATTTTAAGTCCAAATTTTTTTGATAATCTATTGATGGACTAAAGTAGAATTTTTTTTTTTTATTCAGGAAACAACCCAATTGTCTTTCATTATGAACCAAATAACATTCAAATAAAATTTCAGACTGGATAACTGTCGTAAACGAGAGGAAGAGCTGAAAAAAGTTATCAAAAATGTTTTTGAGGGCTCAGTATCAGAATTGAAAGAAAAAATTAGTAAGTAAAATATTTTTACATTTTGTAGGTAATATAAAAGATTTTTTGTTGTATTAAATTGTGATAATATTGGCAATATTTTATTTTAGGTAATTACGAAGCTACTGTGAAAGGCAACCAAAAGGAACTTAAAGAATCTTATTCAAAAATTACTAATTTCAATAATGAGGAGGAAAGGGTTGCAAATGAAAAGGACTCAAATAAGATAAGACTTGAAAAGTTAATCTTGTTAGACAGTCAAAACGATAAGAAAGTAATCGAGCGAAATGAAATGATTGTGAAAGTTGCACAATTGGCTGGTAAGACCATAGCAATGTAATTCTCTAACACTTTAGTTTCTTCAAATCAAATCAAATGTCATTTAATCAAACTAGGCTGAGAGCCAGCACTTTTTGAATGTCAAAGTTCTACATAAAGACAGTCCCCCAAAAACGCCTGCCCGTCACCACTTCGACATGTGACACGCCGATGCTTGAAGAGGCCAGTTGCTTAGCGATGCGAAGTGTATCACTCGGGCTTAGCGGACTCTTGCACGCCGCGTCTACCAACAAAGCATCCCTAACCGATCGGCGTCATGCTGCACCTCTAGGCGCAGCGTGGCGCCACCGTAGGTTGTGCTTGAATTTTCCCATTGAAATGTGAATCTTTTATGTAGGAAATAAAGTTCTTTATTGTATCTCAGAAACTGCACGAAGCGTCGCGTCACGGCTCTCGTTGTGAACAGTCCCTTAACAATAATAATCCCGCTTTAATATTTTTACAGGAGTTGATGAAATTGTATCAGTTGAGAATGTTGAAGAAGCAGAACAAGGAATGAGTAAACTCACACAAAAGATTAAAAGTTTGAAACAAGAAATGAATGAACTAAAATCAGAAGCTGACAAGGAAGAAAAGCAAAAACAATCATTAGCTGATGAAAGTCGCGTTGCTCTTGTGAGTTGTATTTTTTTATCGTGTCCCTACTCCTTGCGTCGTTTTCTTCATTGCTGAGGCTCGTGATTCCCTGAACGTGGAGTAATTTTATACTTGATGATGTTGCATTACCTGTTCCTATCTTGGCATCGTGGAGCGCTTCATGAAGCTAGGTGTTCAGCATAGAGCGGATTTGGTCCGACCATCTGAGAGGACTACGACCTCTCGGACGTTTGCCCTTGACTTTGCCAGTAACCATCAGTTGTTCGAGGTTATGTCCATCCTTCCTGGCTATGTGACCGAAAAACTAGTACCCCGTACAGGCAGATGGTGGAAAGCCTGGTTTAGTTGTGTACCATAGGCAAAATACTAAAATAAAATTTATGCACACATTGAACTTGTTTTCCAACTATAAAATACAACATATTTCTAAGAAAATAAAAATGTTCATGTTTTGTACTTGCAAATAGCAGTAGTAGAGTTTACTAAAAGTACGTTTCGGAACAACCGAAAAGCTTAATATGTAGTGTATTTTGATTTTTAGTCTCGCCACAACCAACAAATATCCAGTAAAGAAAAAGAAATTGAAAAGAACAAGAAAGACGTAACCAAACTGGAAAAAGAGATTGTAGCTGCAAACGAGTCAAAAGTTCGTCTGGAGGTCGCAGAAAACAAATTCAAGGCTGCTGAAGAGTAAGCATTTGTATTTTTTTTTTATGTAAAAGTTACTTGCACTGCGATTTTAGAACAATGCAAGTTTTTTGTCAATGTCCAAGCAGTTTAATGACGGAATTTCATTCTGAATTTGATTACAGAGATTATGAAACTGTAGAAAAAGAGTTAAACACAGAGGAACATCAAAATCAAATCAATGAAGATGAAAAAGAATTGGAGAAACATGATGATGAACTTGATGTTATTGATAAAAAGGTAAACAATTAGATCAAAATGATTTTAAATTGCTATTTTTCCACCATAAGGCTTAAAAATTAATTTTTCCATCTCTAGATTGCAAAACTACAAAAACAAAGTGCCAAACTAAAGGAACGCGAGGTAAAAGAAGATTTGCTGAAGCAGAAGGATAAACAGTTAACTGTGCTTAAAAACAAGCATAAAACTTCGTTAACAGAACTGTTGGGTACCATGCCAGAGAAGGACTTTGCAATTTCACTGAAAAAGCTGGAATCTTCTTTGAATTCTGAAGTCAATAAATTGAAGAAGACTTTGAACCAAAAGCAGACTCAAGTAAGTAATGTTATCATTGGTCTTGTAAATGTTTTACAAAGATTGGCTAAGGGTTGATAGAAATTTCCTGAATATGATTATAACAAAAGAGAATCATACTTCATCATACTTGTTGTAAAATCCTTATAACTCATTAAAAACACAGTTATTGTAAAACAAATGGTGTGTATTTGTGAAGTTTTCTGCGACCTGTCTTAAGCCTACAATTGTGCTGACTATAACTTTCCAATCGATAGTAATCTCAAGTACGAAAAAAAAAAAGAAAAAAAAAAAAATTATCGAGTTTTTCGTATCCCTGTAACAATGTGTAATTCGGGCGGTCAATATGAACGGGAGACAGAACCAGTACCTGAAGTGTTTTTGATGTGTTCCTCAAGGTTTTGTACTAGGTCCATTTATAACTGAGACTCGTAACTCATACAACATTACTAAACTTACAAAATTAATATATTGTATGTGTTAGGTACATGTTAAATATTATAATTTCTTCACACTAGCTAACTAAACTTGAAGAAGAAAGAAAACATGTCCGTGGAAGATTAATGGAACGGTCCAAAGAACAGGAGGAAGCTGAAGAACAAATGTACAAAGTTTGCGGCACATCAACCTATGAAAATACATTAAGTAAAATTATTGCTAATGTAGAGAAGCTGCAGGTTTGTTATTTTCAATATTATTCCTTTTAACTGTCATAATTAAATAGATTAACTTTCCTTCATTGCATTTCTGAACTTCAAATCAACAATTTTATTATGATCACCAATTATTTACTTTCTATGTGTTGATATGATAAACTTTTCGCAATCTAAATAATTCGAGAATATAAGTAACTAGCCTCTGCCAGCAGCATCGTCCGCGTGAAAGTCGTGAATTATCCCAAGGAAAAATACTCTCGAGATGAATGTATCCTACATGTCTTTCTCCAAGGTCTAATTTATCGGGTATGTATTCAAATCCCGAAATTTCATAATAACTATGACTGAAATACCGACGTCTAAAACAACGAAATTCAAAATACCGAAAGATTTAAATGCCGATAGCCGTTATATCGAAACATAAAATACCGATTTCCAAATGCCCGAAAGGATGAAACCCCGAATGGACGATATACCGATGGATGAAATCCCAAAGAGCGGCGACGTAGTTCCCGACTGATCCCCCCGATCAGATACCGATCTAAGTACAATCTCGAAGAAAAACTCCATTAGCGTGCTAAGGATTACATCGCTATGAATTCGAGCACGATACAGTCCATGCTTGTGCGTTTGTATGTGTGAGTGATGCCCCAACATTCCACAGGTAACACACACTAATGAACTGTCGTTGCACTACGCGACATAACATTATATTTCTGTTGCATTTTGAATACGCGTCATAATGAAGACCTGTTCATTGCATTGCTAAAATTCGCATAAATCTAACATGTTCCGGTAGCTATTTGAGCTAAGCAATAGGTTCACGGTCAATGAGGTCCGAGTTCGAATCTTAATTACAAGGAATTGCTTTTTTTGTTTATTTGAAATCATAATAATGTTTTATAATTAAAAGCAAGATCTTGTTAAGTATTTAAGTTTATTTATAATATATTCATGCTTATTATTTATTATTTTTATAAAAAGTTAAATATTAGTTATTGTATTGCTATTTACCTATACATATGCGATTATGTATTTTATCTTATCCGTTTTGGAAGGTGGAAATAACAACCGACTTCCAAAAAAAAAAACACTAAAAATTTAAAAATAAATTTAATTTCGGAAGTCGGTGTTTCTATTTTATTTCTTCGATATTTGACACCGACTTCCGAAATTAAAGTTATTTTTAAATTTTTAGTGTTTTTTTTTTTGGAAGTCGGTTGTTTTCTTTGTAAAAAAGATTTTTATTTTTCGCTTTTTAGTTGTTATACCCCAGAACTAAAAACCCCAACAACATGGAACATGGAATTTAAACATTTGGAGAACACAAAAACGTCATCAAGATATGCGTATTTTTCGTTTTTGTTCAGTTTCTCAAAAAGCGGTAAAGCAATTTCGATAAAATTTATATGGGACCACCTCGGGAGTATATTCTAACGGATAAAAAAAGAATTTTGAAAATCGGTCCACAACTGACGGAGAAATGCGCGGACATACATTGTAACATAGAATCTCCTCTCTTTTCGAAAGTCGGTTAAAAAAGTAGTTCTGAATCATAACAACAATCTTTATTCGTTTTATTTATGTATACCTACATAGAATTACCAAACTTTTGTCAGAATTGTGACGTCACATTCCTACCTAGATAAAAATTTTCATAAGATTTTTTGTTCTATACCCACTAAGTCAATTCATATTAACATAACAAGGAAAGGATATTGTAATTTAAACACAAACTGATACCCACAGTGATACCCACTTATTATACGTAAGTACAATCTCGAAGAAAAAGCAGAGCAGCAGAGTTTATTGAAAACTAGTACACAAATATGATTAAGACTTTATGAACGTTATGTAACGTCACAATGAATAATAATAATATTTTTTTTTTCTCACCACAATATTACATTAAACATATTACATGCCATCAGAGTCAGACAATTTTTTAATATTGTGGGAGACTAGTGCCTAAACTAAGCTCAACGCCTGTATTTCAGGACACCAGGTCTCCGCCCTTTTACAAAAAGATATATTTTATATTGTTTACAGTACTTGTACACTGACAACCTAAAAGATAACAAATCAGCATTATATGTAAATTTGTGACTCGAGTGGAAATTTTAGCCATAGATTTTTGTTAGTTAGTTTTTTTTTTATGATGGTGTGTGTTGTGGTGTGTGTATGTGTGGAGTCCAGTTGGTCCGTGCGAGCGACGAGTGGGTGTGTGTATGTATGTATGTGTGTTAGGCGCTTTATTGGGTGTGTGTGACTGTATGATAGTGTTATAAATTATTATGTTACTTTGTAAAATGTATTGAGGTTATAGCTTAAGTAGTCATTTTCTTGACGAAAAGAAGATTGAAACTAAATCTCAATTTAAGAATATTAAATAATTACGGACGTTAAAAGGTATCACTAAATATTTTGTTACACCGTCTAATTATATATTAAAAACATAACATCTAGGTTAATATTTTGTGCAACCTCCATTACTTTCAATGCAGTCAAGTAGACGTTTGCGCATGGTTACAATATTACCACATATTTCGGGTCCTCTTAAATTTGCCCACACCTCCATGCAGTGGGTTTTTAATTGTTCTATACATCATCCCGTGTCTCCCACCTTTGCACCATCAAACACCATAGATTTTCTATGGGATTGAGATCGGGTGATCGCGCTGGCCATGGAACAACAATTATCTCCGGATGATTGTGAAACCACTCACGCACAGTGCTCGCCCGGTGAATAGGACAGTTGTCCTGGACAAATGTGAATTGTGTCAACTCATCAACTGGGTAAATGTTGCGCACAGTAGGTAGCATGACATTATCTAATACTTCTACATAATTAGAACTGTTGGCGCGTGGAGGAATAAAAGCCAGTTTTCCTGGCCCTGCTGCACTTATCTATCCCCACATATTAATCGTAATTCGACCTGAGTCTGTATTAAGGATAACGTTTTTTTCACACCAGCTATTGTTATCCTTGCGCCATAAATGTAGCCTATCCTTTTGACTAGATTTCAATGTCTTTTCATCTGAAAATATGGTAGTATTCCAGTTAAAATCTAAACAATCCCGTGCGAAACGTAATCGGTCTTGTTTATGTCTTTCTGTTAGGCAAGGCTTTTTTGCTGGTCTTCTGTGATGCAAGCCTTCAGCGTGGAGGGCACGGCGAACAGTTTGTAATGAGGTGTCGAATAACTCCGAAAAGCGTCTCGTAGGTGTGAAACCATTGTTTTCATACTCGGCCACTATATGTCGTCGCTACGCCTCGCTAATAAGCGACGGCCTTCCACTTCGCTGTCGACTTGCAAGGCTATGGTTAAAGAAATTTATTTCTCAATAAGAAATTACAAAGATTTCACTTACTTGAGAACATTTTTTAAAACTTATACTATAAGAACTTTGACATACAAACTAAGCAGCTATCACTTTTATATATCAAAATCATTTCACTTACGCAATAACATTTCACTTTGTACGAACTTAAAACTTTTCAATTCACCCGCAAAAGAAACAATTAGCATGGTCGCAAATGTTCATAATAGATAAGGAACGCGAACCCGGTGCCACAATAAAGCAACACAACAGTAGGGCAAGTCTATTTATGGCACTAGTGTAAGGTCATTTAGTATGTGATTTTTTAATTTAGTTTTGAAACTATTAAACGAGTTCGCATTCTTTACCTCTTTAGGTAGTTTATTATATTGTTGTACTCCCGCAAAAATAATTGTTCTCTTGCCATTGACGGTTCTCACTCGCGGTAGCAAAATGTGATCCTTTCTACGACTGCTACGATTATGTATTTGATGTATTTTAGTGAAGTGTATTTGTGTGTGAATGGATTTGTTCAAAATTTTTCTAATGAGTATGCTGGTACAGTATGCATGAAGTTGTTTAATGGTCATGAGTTTCGTTTCCTTGTAAATTTTAACTGTGGGTGTAAGGTAATCGTAGTGGAATAATAGTTTAATAATTTTATTTTGTACGATCTGTAGGTCCTTCAGGTTAGTTTTTGGCGCGTTGCCCCATATTTCAACTAGGTACATCAGATGTGGCTTCACTAACGAGTTGTAAATAGTCTGGCGCACTCGATGGGGAAGGCAATGAACAACATTGCGCAGTGAGCCCATAAGTGAGGATAACTTGGATCTGATATGATCAATTTGTATTTTCCAATTTAACTGATAGTCTACTCGTAGCCCAAGGTATTTTTCGTACTGTTTTTGCTGTATTATTTGATTATCAATGGTCAAAGGGGGGTGAGCTGGTATTTTTTTATTTTTGTGTTTAAAAATGACATAACTTGTCTTAGCAGCATTAATCGTAAGTAGGTTTTGTTGGAACCAGATAGATAGTGTGTTTAAATCTTCCTGCGCTTTGTTGATCATATCGTCAATCGAAGTGCCATAGTAAAAAAGACAGGTATCATCAGCATAAAGGGAAACGTGTCCGTGTAGTAAAATTTCGTGCACGGAATTGATGTAAATAAGAAAGAATAGTGGTCCAAGAACCGATCCCTGGGGCACACCGAATGAGCCTGTGCTGTGTGGTTTACTTTGATATTCCCCGATTTTCACTATTTGACACCTATTCTTTATCCTCTTCCTCATATCGTTTGATCCAGAGACTTACAGTATTCCTCTAAAACAAAACCAAAAATGATATTAGGCAGCTATAGGTAACAAAATACTAAAGTGACTTCATATTTATTTAATATATAATATTAAAACTCTGCATTTATAAATACAATAATAAACAGTAAGTAATTATTTATCTTTTAGGCCTCATAATGGATTTAAAAACCATAAAAACAATTTTATTAACCCATAAGTCACCAAATAATGTGTATAGATTTCAAATAAAAATTTAAGTAACAATTCATCAATATAATAGGCTCACATTCAGTCCGGTTTCATCAGCTATTTGTGTTTTATTAAGACCACTTTTATGCAGCGCAATAATAGTCGCCCTCGCCTCAATATTAATATTTCCTTGCATTTTGAGAATAAAATATTTAATACCACTAACTATTAAACCACACGTCACTAACCAACAACTACAACCAATCGACAACGTTTTATTTCGAGCAAGTTAAATATTCATAAAACTCATGTCTACCTCGCAGAAATCTAAATTCTTTATTTAGTTTATGATCTACCTTTCTAACTTTACGAAATGTGTGAACAAAGCGAACAAGATAAAGAATATTATATTTCTGTCTCATTACTTGAAATCGAGTAAAAACTTACAAAAAGTCATTAATAGTACTGCGTGAGGTTTGAACTCACGGCTCACTGATTCAAGCATCTATCTGCGAGCGCTTAACCGCTAGGTCATCTTGACTCATATATTAACGTTGAAATTATGAACTACAATCACTTGTTGACGACAATAATGATGCATGTTTCTTGGAAATAGAAGGTCGTAAGTCAAACTAAACGTCAAGCTATTGCTTTGTGAGATTGCCTATCGACTTTTGGTCGACACTGTACCTATGGAAAGTTCAAAATCCACATAAAAACACAATTATTATTTTAAATTAAAATAAAATCTGCGAGCAACTTGGACGTAGCGTTTGCCCGCCGCTGCCGCGGCACCGCTCGCTTCGCTCGCTCGGCTCACGCGCGGTTGGTCACAGTTCTAACCCAACCAAACCCATTTCACCCAGTTCAAAATGATGAATACTTCTCAAAATAAAACAGATCAATTTTTTTTCGATATTTTAACGAGTACGTATTTCCCCTCTTTATGTAATTTCGGGATTTTGACTTCGGGATTTTAAGCTTTCGGGCTAATGAACTTTAGGGATTTAAAACTTTCGATCAAACAATCATTCGGCGTTTAATTTTTCGGGATTTCTTCTATAGGTATTTTAAAATACGGTCTTTTAAATTTCGGTATTGTAATACATACCCAATTTATAACATTACCAAATTTCATAAAAATTGGTTTCGCGGTTTAGGCGTGAAAGCGTAACATTAGTAGGAAAGTAGGGATTATTATTGTGCATATCTTAACTCTGGTTAATATTCCAGGATGATCGCAATGTCCTCGAGTCGTCGATGTTTGTCATCACTAAATACGAATCGCAACTAAAAGCCAACAGCTGTTGCCCTCTGTGTAACCGTGGATTTGACTCGGAAACTGAGGTATTTATTTTATAATAAAATTACTTTTATTTACCTGTTTCCCAGTACAGGTAGAATTCAAGCTTATGGCGGATCGGAACACTCCGCGGATCACTGCGCAGTAGCAAATTCATGTGACAGCGGGGTTGTGGGGTGGGGTCCTGCGCGACGAAACGCGAACTTCACACACGTCATTAACATTGAATCGAACTATACTATATAGCTGAATACCCGAAAACTGAAAAAATCTGCTGCATAATGTTAAGGCTGGAGGCCGAACTCTACCATAGATGGAAAAAAGATTATACTTCAGAAAAAGAAAATAATTACAATTAATCAAGTGTTATTAGCATTATTTTCGAAGTAGGTATGAGTATTTCTCATTAATATTCTATACTTGAATGATTTCAGGTGTCAGATTTAATAAGCCAACTGAATACTAAGGTCTTAAATGTACCAGACGAACTTAAGAAAGTAGCAGAGGAGCTCAAAACAGAATCAGCTAAGAAAGATGAACTACTGAGTATGAAATCTTTGAACGAAAAGATTAAGGCTTTCAAAGAGAAGGACAAACCACAGATAGAGCAACGCATTGCTGACGTTGAAACGGTAAGCGATAAATGAGGTTGTGCATCAGAAAATTACATTAAAACAATAATTTTAATTTAATTTTTTATATTGATGACCGAATACAGTTTTAATACGAAATAACATTTAAAATAGTAATATTCTTAGAATAAGGTCATAATTAGAGTGTTTAAACGTTATGTTAAAACTGCGACACAGCTCCGTATCCACACCCTGCTGCCATTCCGCCGCGGTAACCCCACTTTGTGAGGTTGGACTTACATTTTCCCACTTGGGCTCAGAGACTGTTCAGGGACTTGCAAATGGACCACGGAAGGTTAGACCCTGCGGGAAGACTCGCTTGGTGGTAGGTAGTGAGTGGTTGGTGGAAGAATATCCTGACAATGTTTGTTACGGTCGTCGGCTGGGTTTACCGATAAGGCCAGTGTTGATTTTAAATTGCGATAAAATAACTACACTCATAATTAGCAACTGAATAATATTTCTTACTTTTCAGAAAATAAACAAAATTACAGAAGAGGTGGAAGGCTTATCCATGTCTCTCATAGAACCCGAACAGAAAATACAGACAATAAAGCAAATTCAGGGAGATATGCCTTTGCTTGACCGGTGCAACCAAGAAGTTAAAACATTCACCAAGGAGGTGAGATAGTTATATCTTACGTATTTATAAAATCCAGAAAAGAAGTGTTTTTTTTTAAATATGCTAAAATTATTCTGTTGTTTATTTTTATTTCTACAGTTTGACGCTATAAATGCACAATGTTCGGAAGTTGAATCAGATATGACTTTAGAAGAAGCTACTGCTAAACAAGCGGAACTGAAACAAAAGATTGCCAGTTTGAAGGCAAAACTCAAGGATGCTCAAAAGAAACTTAATGCTCACAATAAAAAAATGCAGGAGTTGCGCGACAAGAAAAACAAAATTAAAGAGGAATGCCTTAATTTGCAGAAGAAGGTAATTGTCTTATGACATACACTAATATAGAAGTCTCCTTAAATTAATACTATAGTAAATTATTTACCCATTGCATTGCATCCATGATTGGCAAAACAAATGTGCTCTTCTAACCTTTAGCTGTTGTATAGCTTCCTACTCTGCTCCCCATTTGAAGAGCATAGCTCAATGTTCAATTGTGTACACACTAACATAACACTTAAATTTTCAAAGGTTCAAGCAATATACAACCTTCAAGAAACGAAAAAAACACTAGAATCCAATAAGGAAAAGTTCATAGAAGAACTTGCTCAATTGAAAGAAGGTGTAGCACCATTGAAAGATGCACTCAAGGAGAAAGAAGATGCGAAATCTGAGGTTGTAAAGGAAAACAGGTAACACGTGTGAAAATCAGCATTTTAAACTGGAATTTTAACTCAAATACAAATGTAATTTATAATTATTAGGCGCAGCACTTTTTGTATGTTAAAATGTAAAAGGATACGGAACCCGAAAACGCGCGCCCGTCACTTTCTCTAAGGGGCTGGGAAGATGAAGTGGCGCAACTCAGAATGACAGAATCTGATGTCTTCTCCGGAAGCTAGAAAAACTTAAATTGATACAGTGGTATCTAACTCTCTTCATGAATTGTGTATTTTACAGGGCTAAAATAGAAGTTAAAAACAGTGAGATAATGAAAGTAACCATTGCATTCGACAAAGTTAAATCAATCGATATCGATATCAGACAACACATAGAAAGAAACATTCCACTTGAAAAGCAAAAGAAAGAGGAAGCGATAAAGAAATTAGAGGAGAAACTGAAACAGATACAGACTGATAGACAGACGACTACCAAGCGGATTGAGACTTTGAAGGATAGTATTGCTAAGGAAGAGGTAGGAAAAAAATACAATACCAACAATTTTTTTTGATGTCGACCCTTTCTGCTATAATGAGCGTAACTCTGAATTTCATACTTTTGGCAAGGAGCAAACACCGAAAAAGTTCGCGTGTTCTAGAGCTTGAGTAGTAAAAACATTATTTTTCATCATAGCCTAATTTAAAATATTGGATATATTTATCGAAAGAGCGTGAAACATTGATTAAAAGTGCATTAAATCGCCAATTTCCACAAAATGATCTTCACGCCCTTTGCAGCGGAAATAGTCGATATATCCTAACATCGATTGAGACATTTCACTAGATCCTTTTTCCAGCTTTTCTTTTCAAATATAAAAAAAAATGCCCGGCTTCACTCCCGCGGCCTATACCCCAGAAAGCGTGCATTGTCCGGGATGAAAAGTTGCCTATCACACCTTTACTTTAGTGAAACAATGCTTGTAATTAGGTCGGTACTTCCAGAGATTAAAAACTTTAAGAAGTTAAAATACACAACGTTTTTCAGATCTACAAACGCGAATTAGACGACAATTTAAAACTGAGAGACGTTCAAAAGGAAACTACGGAATGTGAGAAAGAGGAGACTGAGATCAAAGAAAAGTTGAGCACGATCAACAGAGATGTGCTGAATGAAAAGAGTTCTTTGTCAGTGCAATACAATAAGCTTTCCAGCGAAAAATTTAAGACTGATGGTATTCTAAATGAACTACAGGTAATATTTACAAAGATGCGCTATTACTTCGGTAAAAGCAAAGCAAAAAGTTTAAAATATTAGGATAATAATTGACTACTATCAAACAAAAGACAGGCAAGACAATTTGTAAAAAAATAAATTAATATGAGAAAAATTACACACATTTGAGTTATCTTTCTATCCTTGACACGCAAAACGTCGTTTGTACTGAAAAGCTCGAATTCAAAATGACGTTTCTGCCTTGTGACGTCGGATGATAGTAGTGTTGTCTTCTTCGCCATCGTTTGAAGTTTGTTTTTAAGGTTGCATATCTAGTTTTTGAGAAATCTAATCCAGAAACCATCCAAAAAAAATCAGCATCCTCCACCCTATTTTTTAACTTTAAATCAATATTACAGAAAACGCTTGCTAAAAACAAGTCAGACCTTAAAACTGCCTTAGCTAAAGATACTGAGAAAAAATACAGAGAGAAATATTTTGAACTGGAAGTCACCAGGATGTTAGACAAGGATGTAAAGGACTATTTGGTGAATCTAGAAAAATGCCTCATGGAGTTCCACAAAAAGAAAATGGAAAGCATAAATCTTATAATAAAGTAAGTTTAAATTAAATAAACACATTCATAAAATTATGGAAAAGCATTACTCTCCTTCTGGGGCAGTCTTGTAAAAATATGTTGTTTTTGCGTTCAGACAATAATGTTATTGATTTTTTTTGGATTGATTTCATAATATCTATTACTTCATTTACAGAGAACTTTGGAGTAAAATCTACAGTGGTAACGATATAGATTACATAGCAATCAAAGCTGAAGGTAGTTTGGCGATTGAATCTGAACGTCGTAAATACGAATACAGGTAAAAATAACTGTTCATCCTATTTATATTGGCTGACTTTTAAATCATTAAAAACTGTTTCTAAGGGAACTAACCTCCAGAGTACACATTCCATACAAAAGTAACAAAATTAAATATAATAATTAAAAAAAATCTGTAGTTTAAAAACAAATCTAGTTCTTTTCAGCAAACCCTTTCATTTGATATCCATATCATGGGAATACATACAAAATAACTAGTCCGCCATCTTTGGGAGACCGCCATATTGAATTTATAATGACGTCATACTAAACGTACGCAAAATTTCAGCGTAATCGAAACCGGATCAAATTTAACTTCTAAGATTTGTTTGATACTGTGTTCATTAAATGAAATGGGTTTCTACTATGGTCACCTCATGACAAAACGATATTTGAATTGAAATTCAGCCGGTATTATTTATTAGTATTGTTTTTTGTTTGAAGATGTTTCAGTGACCAATAAATCTCATTTCAGGGTGGTCCAATGTAAGAACGGTGTTGAAATCGACATGCGAAACAGGTGTAGTGCTGGTCAAAAGGTGCTGGCTTGCCTTATTATAAGATTGGCTCTCGCTGAAACATTCAGTTCTAGGTAAGATATTACTAAATATTGACTACTAGCTGACCCTGAAGTTTTCTGAAATTTTCCAGTTTTCTGCGCAACTTTCTTAATTTTTTCTTTCATAACAACCTCCTGACAATAAAAAACAACAAAAAAAGAATTAGCGAAATCGGTCCAACAGTACACGCGTGATGCTGATTTTATATATATATATAGTATAGACTAGCCGACCCGACAGACGTTGGCCTGACGCGCGAAGTTTAAATAGTCGTTTTTCTTTCATAAGGACCTTCTGAACAAACACAACAAAAAAATAATTAGCCAAATCGGTCCAGCCGTTCAGGCGTGATGCCGTGACCAAGGGAACATACAACATACAGGGTGTAAGGGAAACGCTTCCGAAAAATGAGACTGGTGATAAGGCTAGTGATTCTCGATACGACACCATAAAAAAAAAGTGTGTGTGTACTTATGTACGCACGTAAGAAGTTATACTTCTTTGGCGTAACAAGATAAAAAACCAAACTGTCACAAAGTTTACAAAAGGAAAACTATTATTCTTCATGAACCACAGACCATAGCTAACTTCAGGGTGGATCGGTTATAGCTAACTTCAACTTGTGAATTTTGTGTAACAGTGATGCGCGCGCATCTTAAAATTTCACTCTCATCATTTTTTCATAACGCGCCTAAAGAAGTATAACTTCAAAAAATACAATTTATCTAATTTTTTTAGCATTTTGCGTACACTATGCTGTGAGAACAGTTAAATGGAACCGTTATTTGCATTAAAGACCCTTTTTTTCTTTACAACTTTAGCATGCAATTTAATATTCGTAAAATATCAGCTGACGCTCGCGCATTTCTCGAGTTTAAAGTGCACGCGTGCTCGCCGACAGCCGCGCGGTTAACGACCCCACTTCCATGCAACGCCAAAGTAAAGCGAAAGATTACTGGGCCTGCAGTCTCGACATTGATAGCGTTCGCTACGTCCTAACGATTGATCGTTACGTCGGAAAAATAATTGATTTTCTTGAAATATGTACAGAGACGGAGTAATTTTTAACATGCAAGCACTATTTTTCATGAAAACTGATCAACTGATCTGCTGGTCTCTGTACATATTTCAAGAAAACCAATTATTTTTCCGACGTAGTGACAGATCGTTAGGACGTAGCGATCGCTATCAATGTCGAGACTGCAGGGCCTGGTATCCGTTTGCATTTAGGTTGTATATAATCTACGTTCTGGCTTCGGAAGCGTTCTCCTTACACCCTGTATATAGATAGATTAGGCGACATCCTAATAGAAAGCGATCATCGCGTTCATTTGTTCGGTAAATTCAGAATACGCCCTCTATCGGCGCGAAGACGCGTATTCATGTGATGATTGCTTATTGCTTTCTATTAGGAAAACGCCTTGCAGTCAGCTCACTTCGGGACACGACGCTGAGCGCACCTTTAAGATAGCGTTTAAATAGGGTAGCAGACTCAATTTTTTTTCTATTATTTGTATCAACAAGTAACTCTAAATCTAATAACTCTAACTCCGTTTAAAATTAAGTAAGTTAGAAACCATTCAAATCTGGTGGAAGCGCAAACTGTCAAGTAACAGAAAAACCGGACAAGTGCGAGTCGGACTCGCGCATGAAGGATTCCGTACCATCGTACAAGATCATACGCATCTATTTGTTGCCATTATTTAGATCGAGCAAAAGAATTTAAAAAAAAACACGTTTCTAGTAGGGTCCCCTTTGATTTTTAAATTATTTTTATTATTTGTTGATAAAGCGGCAACAGAAATACACATTCTGTGAAAATTTTAACTGTCTACCTATTATGAATCGAGATACAACTCGCTGACAGACAGACGGACGGATGGACAGCGGGGGCTTAGTAATAGGGTCCCGTTGGTTACCCTTCGGGTACGGAACCCTAAAAAAGATGCACACACTGACGTATGACGTCACCGCCATAAGGTAACGCGTGTACAAATGAGATAGCGAGATGTCCCCACCACGCTCCCACTCTTCCTTAAACCAATATTTAGAATTTTAATTGCTGCATCATTTAAAACCAATTTTGAAGCTTTTTCAGTAAAATATTTATTTTTAGTGTTATTTGTGGTATGATATAAAATGTTGCACTAAAATAAACACAGGAGTCACTGATTTAGAAGAACTTTATTTATTTCACAAAAATGTACACATTTCAGTTTGCACCCTTTTGTGAATTAAGCCCGACATTTAAAATTCGAATTCTCCAACTGAAACGTGTTAGTTACCTTTTTCTGTAGTAAACAAAGTTCGATATTGTGCCGCTTCTCTAAAAAGAGCGCGCAGCATCGCGAACGGCGTGATCTAACGCTTATTTACTCTAAGACAAAATCTCATCAATATCATAACTTTCAGATTTGGAGTTCTAGCCCTAGACGAGCCCACAACAAATCTAGATCAAGACAATATTAAGAGCCTCTGTATGGCTCTCGGAGAGATTGTACAAGACCGAATGTCGCAGAAGAACTTCATGTTCATCATCATCACACATGACAGAGAATTTATCGAGTCTTTAGGACAAATTGATAAGGTCACACACTTCTATGAGGTGTCCAGGAATGATGAAGGCAAGTCTAGAATTAAAAGAGTTAAGTTTACATAGTGTACTTGTTATTTATAAGAAAAGTAATGTAATCATTCCTATGTTTTGCTAGGCCGTGCCTTAAATTTCTTTTATATCTTAATCACTATTTTTTTATAAAGAGATTAAAAGTCCTTTTCTGAATAAGCGTTTTAGTTTTTGTTTTTTATATAAGTACTACAGGGTGGGTCAGGCAGTCTGATGGATTAAAATACAGGATGAACTGTACAAATCTGTGTACCCCTTCATAGCATAAAGTCCGGAATACACATGCTACTTAAAGAGCACGCTTGTTGGCTTCTAGGAAGTATGCTCTCAGTGTCTACATTTGCTCATGAAAGCACAGAGCTCAGTAGTACACTTATTAAGAGCATACTCTTTTGTAGCACGTCTGGGATACACCTGCTTATTATTTAGCGTTTAAAATGGACGTTTCTTTGCGGAATGAAAATTCAGTAGTATTATTACTTTCAACACATTTAATTAGTATACCTTCCTTAGATATTCATAATTTCTTAGAGAAATATAAAATTTAAAGTTTTGTCATCGCTCCACCGAGTCATCGTGACTACGCAAATAATTCAAGTAGCTGAAGTAGCATGCTCGCATAGAACGCGTTCAGACTTGCTTTGGAGCCACCCCACTCTCACCCACGCCTCACACCGTGTGCTAGTAAACCCGAAAATATAGACCGGTTTGCGATTCGTAGCGTGTTCATTCATAAGCATGCTCTTTTCGTATACCTACACGTGCTTATTGTATGCTACTATGTAGAATTTTCTCGAAAGTAGCGTGTTCTTGTGCTACTAGGTAGCATGTATATTCTGGACTTAATATATCAGCGTGATATTATGTTATGAAGTTTTTTTTTTTGGGGGGTGGGAAATCATCCAATGAATTCTCCCGCTCTGGGTGGAGCGGGAGGGCGTGTCAGACTCTTACTGACTAAAACCCACCCCTGTTTCTTCCCTGCCTGAGTGCCCAGGGGTGCGGTAACTCATTTTCAGAATTTATCCGCTACCCCTAGGCATGCAGGCACCGGCCATGATGGGCCCCGTCAGTGGTGGCTGACAATCTCTTTGAGGCGCGCGTGGAACACTACGCGCCGTCGACTCACGGGCCTGGTGCTGATCGGACGGCGAGCTACCCACTGCTCGCCGTCCGCAGGTCGGGTATTATGTTATGAAGTGGTGTGAACAATAAACAGATATGCGATTGCAACAATTCCGGAAGGTGTGCTACCATTTATTGAAGAGCTCCAGTGTGTATCTCCGAAGTTCTTCATCAGAACTTCACCAAATTTAAATCCCACCAGCATTCAAATAAAAAAAGAATCATCGAAATCGGTTGTTCTAGGAAAAAAAGTTCTAAGGTTACACATAAAAAAAAACAGTTGAATTGGGAACGTACTCATTTTATTTTAAGTAGATTAAAAAAAAAAACTTAAGTTGGTAAATAAACAAATATATTATATTTTTAAATAACAAACTTAAATGGGAAAATATTGTTTTGAAAATAATTGCATCCAGATAATTCATGATCCATCTCGTTGTAAACACTCTTTGAACAAACCTTGTCTTTAAATTATAAAAACTCGCAGGCACAGTGCGCGTATTGAATTATTGCAGTAAACCTGACTTTTCAGGTATCCACATAAGGAAATCTAATTGGATTAGGTCTGGACTTCTGGGAGGCCATGGAATATCTCCTCTGCGCGATATGACTTTTCAGGCAAACATGTCGTGGATGACAGCCAATGAGTCATTACAATTATTGCATGTGGCGCGATCTAGTTGAAGCCACGTGGCACAATAATTTCGAAAAAAAAAAACCTCCAGAATTGCATAGAATCATTTACTTCATTAATTGATTTTTGTGTTCTTATTAACTTTGAGCGTCCCGCAGGTTTTTTGACATTAATGTAAATCATGTAGGTAATCTGAACTCTGCGAAATAAACGCTGAACGACAGTGCAGGAATAATTTTTGATGTCGAACGCACGTTACACGCCCGTAGAATGCTCCATCGTGACTAAATTTCCGTGAACCGAGCTACGCAACCCTATGTCCCGTGCATCCCTCCCGCTTCCCGTTCCGAAGCAGTTCATGTTTAAAATCGTTCGTGTTTCTGGCCCACTCTGGATAATATTTTATACATTCTGCTGTACAACATATTAATAATTATATATAATTTAATTAACCGCCACTCCTGTTATAAAATTCAAGGGTTCACACACTGCATTTTGATCAACATGTAAAATATTACTCTCTTGTAGAACAGTCAAAGTCACACCCAATAATTCTGCTACTTGCGTTGAAGGGAACGATTGTGCCAGGCACTTTGCTATGTACGGCACCAAGTCTTCAGTGAAACATACACATAAAGAAATGAAGTTCTGTTTCTCAGTATCAGTGAAGCTTTGTTGCTCTCTGTAGTAGAAAGCTAATAAAACCTGAACAGCTTTGTGGAATGAGTCCCTAAAAGCGTTGTGTACTTCTTTCACAATATTCAAAGGTGCAGTAACTCTCATGGAGTTTAAAACTGTTAGCATCCCATTGCAGTACTCCGCTAGTGGATAATAATCTAGCAAGTTTTCTGGTGGCCCTGTTGATATGTTTTCGTTTATCGGACGCGGCACATTTTTCAAGCTCGGTACTTTATATGATCGCATCTGATTCTCAAATTGACTATCCGCCTTGTCTAGCCCGCTGTGGAACTGTGTAAGTATGTTGTTGCGGAATAACGGAGTTAGAACACATCTCATGTCTGCCCCAACTCTCCCAAATGATAAGCAGAGATACATGCATTGATTAAGAAGGGACTCGAAACTGGCTTCGTCTTCCTTTGGCAAATCTTGGTTTAATATTTGCGCCAGTATTTCCACCTGAAAAGGATACAGTAATCATAAATATATAAAGTGGAGTGAACAAGTGAACTTCTCGCGCCAAAACACACACAAAGGTGCCGGGAGCGAAAAATGTCGGCGAACGCCTCCGGCACACCAGTGTGACAACCGATTTACGCGTTTTAAAAATCTATTATTAATAAACCGCAAGGTATTCTACCCGGCTGCGATGTTCACAGACTCGGGATATGATGTAGCCTGTAGTTACCATAGATTTTCTACCACATTTTTGCACTGACAGTATTAAAAAAAAAGTTTTAGTAGAAGATTTTTTTAGACTGGCGGACGCGTCAATGACACGAAAGTTTGTTTACATTAAGTGTTTTTTTGAGTTGTTTTTTTAGTTTATTAGTGGGAAGTGTTTAGATATTCATTTACGAGTAGTCAATACATCGTGTTACATAAATATTTGGATGAAATAACAATACAATAATACTATTTCCATTAAAAAAATGTAAGGTGTTAAAGATTTTTTCAACTTTGTTTCCAAGTGATGTTGGTGACTTTTTGAGTGTAAACAACGATTAGGTGGATACGTTTATATACGTACATATACGTTTATAAATAGTTATTACATAGTATTAGATAGTATTTTCACGAAAACACATCACAAATATACGAATTTGGGCAAGAAATGAAACGTGAAAAACCATTACTTTGTTTTGTTTTCGTACTATGAAGTTTGAGTATGAATATTATGAATATGTTCATAATATTCATACTCAAACACAATACATAGGACTTTCAATAAAACGCTTTTATTAGATTACTTGTCTATTCATAGTGAAACATGCAAAATTTCGTGTAAATTGATGCAGTAGTTTTATCAAAAATCGACATAACACGGGAACAAACACTATTTCAGCTAGTTCTTTGAAAACATCATTTGTATATAATATAACTCACGAATACGAGTATTGTTTACATTATACAGGGTGTAACGGAAAGGTGTGGTCATATTTTAGGAACCGATTCTGCCCATGGATATGAACAACTTTCTCTAAGAAAAAACTGAAAATTCCCAATAAAAAAATTGCTGATCAATATTTGTATGGGAGGTAAGAAAAAATTCTGAGAATTTCCTCAGGTTTTCTTGAAGAAAGTTGTTCATATCGATGGGCAGATGCAGTTCTTAAAATATGACCATACCTTTCCGTTACACCCTGTATATTATGCTCACTTCAGTCAAGATTTCAAAACAATTTACAGTATGTACCTAGAGCCAATAAAACCATCATTAAACCATTTTTTAAAGGCAGCACCGTAAGCATGTCGCACCGTGAATTTGACAGCGGGGCTTGTGTGATGGGGCGCGTTTGACGCGCGCAGGGATTAAGAGGTATATTTATTTTCTAGGCTATGATTTTTTATTCAATGAGGGCGCCACTTGGCGGCTAGTAGAGCCTTAACAGGAATTATACAAGTGCTATTAAATGTAAACATACCTTTAGTTTCAACCAACAGGACAAGGCACTAGTGCCACTCAATTCATCGTCTTTTATTTTGGACTCTTGAGAATCAGACAAAAATATAGATTTGTGTTGAGTCAACACATTGAAAAGATGTATTCTGTGCAGTTCTACAATCCTTCTCAAAAGTCGCTCTGGAGCTGAAATGATATAAATTTTTTTAAAAATATATATAAATATACGGTCGAATTGAAAACCTCCTTTTTTTTCGTTGGTTAATGAATAAGATGTCCGTGACCACCACTGCCAATCGCTTCCATTTTTGGTAAATAATTAGTACCTACTCAATTGGTACTAATTAGTACTCGAACAACAGAATTGGTACCTACCTTAGTAGTTTTCGAGAAAATCGATTTTGAAGGTGGTAGTCACGCTCTTTTCAGCAGGATCACCGAAAAAAGGGGACATGCTACAGCCATTGGCGTACCTAGGGTTATTTTCCAGGGCCGGCCCCTTAGATGCGATGACTGATGAAGCTGAGTCGACAACCTAATGTACGTGAGGTACGACACGTCCGACGGACATCCGATTGCGTCTGCGAAAGGAACACGAGCGCTGGTTTCTCAGTCTCCAGGTGGTGGTGGACTGCAGCGAGATTTGAGTGCAGACCTCGTATGTTGGACAGGTGCACTTTGTGCTGCCGCTGTACAGCTTTTTTCTTTTTGTTCCTTTTATTTTCATAATTGAAGAGTGAAGGAGGTAGAGGAGAAGGAAGTGAAAATGAGGTTCCACGCTGCTAACCTTCAAGCACGCTCTGACAGGACGACATCATTGGGGGATTAGTCTTGAGACTACGGGGACGCCCGAGCCCCCCCGGGAATGTCCATAGGGCCCTCTCGTCTGGTCGCCAACCAGCACGATGGTGCATTCCGGGATTATTCGACAGTTGGCGGGGCAGCCTTTGTGTGTGGCTAGCACACTACTTGGGCCCCCAAATACCTGCGGTCGGCCAGCGGCGCACCGTGCCTCGGATCCCGCTACCCTCCGCGATTAGTCTCCCGATACACCCATATCAGCGCTTGTCTGGTTGGTCTGCCTGCAATGGAACAACTATTTCGACCCAACTCTCCAACCTCTGGATTGGCTACACTGACTACGGGCGCGGGTGACTCGGCCCCCAAAACCCCCCTGCGACAGGTGGAAGGTGAAGACGCCATGGCACCTCTCCAGCCACTTCACAAAGTGAGGACTTATCGCCGCAATCGTGGCGTACCCAGTGCTGGGTTGCGGCAGTCGCTCTTTCCATGCCGCTATGAGATCCCGCCGGAGCACTGTCCGCCGTTCCGCGATTTCAGTGGAGTTCACCTCTTACCCGATGTGAACCCTTCCTCTACCGTTATTTGGGAACCCGACAGTGGCGCGTTCCGAGGACCATGAAAACACATGGCCTAGGACTTATGCAGGGCCACCTCGAGTTAAATTACCGGATCCCGCGCGTCGTTAGCTCAGCCGCCACCAGGTGCGACCCAGGACCAGCAGCACCGAGTCTTACCCGATGTCCCACAGAAACAGCCCCAGAACCGATCCCTATGGGATACCACACGACATCTCTCACCGGCTCCACTCTCCCCGGTGCTGGGGTAGATGACGGCCCTATCCATCAGATAAGCCCCGACCACGCGACAGAGGTAGGTCGGCAACTGGTGATAGGTAGGTACCGGAGTGCCTCCCTGATGCAACTCCAGGACAAAGTATTGAAGGCATTTGCGATGTCGATAGCATCCCCCGTCGTGAGGGCTCGCATGCGCATGATGGCGTCCACCGTCAAGCGCCCCCTGCGGAAACCAAACTGCCTCTCCGCTAGATCCGGCCCCAGCCGCACCAGCCGCTCGACGAGGCGGTCCGCAATGACTTTCAAAGAGCTTGCCAACCTCGTCGAGTGCCACGATGGGCTGGTCTGCAGGCCGTCCCGCTCCCTAATGAGGACCAGTTTCCCCGTCTTACAACGAAGTGGGAACTGGCCCCTCTCAAAGCATGCGCTTAGGAACCCCCTTAGTCGAGCCTCCAAGGCCGAGACCCAGGCTTTTTCAGGTAAGCTGTCGGATTTTGGCATTCAGCCTACGTACCGCCACTCTCAGGGTGTTTTACATGTTTGAACAATGAACTGCCACATGAATTTCCACATTCCTCTTAAGTGTCCAGATGTTTCTAGAATATTCCGCTAGGATAGTTCGACAATGTTCTGCAAACTTCTATGACTGTATAAATAGACCGGGCGGGCAGCGAGTGAGTCTGTTTTCGACTATGGATGCGAACGAAAGCTTTTACGAAGAGAATAGTGATTATAAGTGTCGGAGCTGTTATTTACGAGCAGCTCTTAAATTGAGATGGTAGGGTTCTTCTTAATTTAAATGCTTCAATACAATCGAAATACTTTATTAGCGTTTCTGCATAGTTTAAATTACTCGGTAGATGTGATTAGACGTGGTCTCGCTTTTGAGCTCGTAGCAGTGTGTATCGGTGTCGGGCGCGAGCCGCGCGACGCTTGCGCACCTCTTCCGCGCGCCCCTCTCATGCCCCTCTCGTCCCCGTGTACCATGTTCGCAGCGTGAACATCCTCCCCCCTTTGAAAGCTGCTGCTTTCAAGCTCTTCCGTAAGGGGAAGAAGACAGGCTCTGTTTATCGCACGTCGGACAGTGCCTCTCGCCGTGTAGAAGTCAGCCACTCTACAGACTCCATCCGCCCCAGGAAAAAGTTGCAGGACTCGCCCAAGTCTCCACTTCAAGGGTGGCACGTTCTCCTCCTTTAGGATTACCAAATCTCCCAACTTCAATGCTCTATCTTTCAAGCGCCATTTTGTCCGCTGCTGCAGTTCAGCTAGGTACTCTCGGTGCCAGCGCTGCCAAAAATGCTGCCTCAGCTGTTCAATCCTATTATATCGGTCTGGAGCCTTTATCGTGATAGGTGGAGACGGCAGCGATGTTAAGGACCGCCCCACAAGGAAGTGGCCGGGAGTCAACGGGGAACAGTCAGTAGGATCGGATGATAAAGGGGAAAGGGGACGGGAATTGAGGATGGCTTCAATTTGTGTGAACAATGTGCCTAATTCCTCGTACGTGAGACTAGCGTTGCCCATAATTCGCTTGAGGTGGAACTTGACAGACTTAACACCCGCCTCCCAAATTCCCCCAAAAGTCGGGGAATATGGAGGATTAAAAACGAATTTGATGCCTTCAGCATTGGTGTAGTCATAAATAGAATTTACACTAGCCAATAGCAACCTGCCTAACTCATTATTTGCCCCAACAAAATTTGTGCCGTTGTCGCAATAAATCGTATGAGGTCTGCCTCGCCTAGCAATAAAACGACGTAAGCTAAGTATAAATGCGTTAGTGCTAAGGTCACTAACGATTTCTAAATGAATACTTTTAGTAGAAAAACAAACTAAAACGTTAAGATAACATTTAGTTATCCGGTTACCCTTTCCTTTCTTACTAGAAATAAGGAAAGGTCCAGCGAAATCCACGCCACACACTTGAAACGGATAGCAAGGTGTGACCCTATCTACTGGTAAATTGCCCATAAACGGCTCCATAGTCTTTCCTCGCAGTCGTGTGCAAACAACGCACTTTCTCACAATGCTGCGAGCCAAAGTTCTGCCTCCTACAGGCCAGAATTGTTCACGAAAGGAACTAAGGAGCAGTTGAGGGCCGGCGTGCAGCAGACGTAGGTGTTCGTCCTCCATCAGGAGCTGAGTGAAATAGTGCTTACCGTCCAGGAGGATCGGGTGCTTTTTATCAAATTTACAAGCAGCATTCTGTAGACGACCACCTACTCTGAGCACTCCATTGTCGTCGAGCAAAGGTGACAACTGTAACAGGTAAGATTTAGTATTAAGATTTTTATTTTGTTTAAGTAAGGATATTTCTGAAAGGTAAGTTTGACTTTGAGCAAGTTTAATCAGGTAAGTAAATGAATTTTTTTATTTCTTCTAGTTTTAAATGACCTATTATTTTATCTTTAGGATTTCTACTGTTATTTACAAAACGTAAGACATAAGCAATAATTCTTTTTACTCTATTTATTTTAGAATAATTATTAAACGTAATTAATGGTGACTGTGCAACATTAGTCATAGTTATACAATCACTGGTAGGCGTTTTTGTTTCAGGTAAATTAGAAGAATCTATTGAATTTATATTAAGAGGCCAGTTTGTTTCATTTTGCAACAGGAAATCTGGGCCATTCCACCATACAGTTGAGTCCTGAAGTTGACCTGGATCAACTCCTCGAGAAGCGAGATCAGCGGGATTTAAAGTGGTAGGTACATGTCTCCAAGATTCTCTAGTTGTCAATTCATGAATCTCGTTGACTCTGTTGCAAACAAATGCCTTGAGTAATTTAGGTTGTGTTCGAATCCAACCCAAAACGACGGTAGAGTCGGCCCAAAAGATCTTACGGTCAATAGTGCAACGAAGAGAATGACTCACCTTAGCGGCTAGTCGCGCGCCTAGCAACGCTCCGCACAATTCAAGACGCGGGATCGTAGTTGGTTTCAGCGGCGCGACGCGTGTCTTTGCACATAACAGGATAACTTGTACATCATTATGACGGTCTACAGAACGTAAATAAACACAAGCCCCGTAAGCCTCTTGGGATGCATCTACAAAACAATGAAGTTCTATTAACACTGGAGAAGTACATAAAACATGTCTAGGTACCCTAATGTTGGCTAGTATATGGGCATTCGAAACAAACTTTTCCCAAATTTTCTTAATATTCTGTGGAACTAACTCATCCCAACTTAATTTTAAAACCCAAAGTTTTTGTAATAATATTTTAAGTTTTATGGTACATGCACTTAGCATGCCTAAAGGATCAAATATTTTACATGTATTAGACAAAATAGAACGTTTTGTGACGTCCTTAACTGTTTTGTCTAAATTAACTGAGAACTGTAAATGGTCATTCTCAGGAGACCACCCCAATCCTAATACACTTGATTGTTTATTCAAGTCCAATGACTCTGACAGGGTACAGTCAGCATCAAATATTTGAGGACAGTTAGTTCGAAATTTATGAATAGGAAAACAAGCAGATGCTAGTACCTTTTTAACTGAATGATAGATATGGGAAAATTCATTTTCCGTATCAGCACCGCTCAAAAAATCATCGTAATAAAAATCATGTTGTATAATTTCAGATATGATTTTATCATTGCATTCTATTGCTAATTGTAGCAAGCATCGCGTACTCAAGAATGGGGCAGACGCTGTCCCATACGTAACGGTATTTAACTGTAATATTTCTAGTGGCTTGTCTACATCATCACGCCAAACTATTAATTGCAGATGGCGCTGCGATGGATCGATTATAATTTGTCGGTACATTTTTGTTATGTCTCCAGACAAAACAAATTTGTGTTGACGGAATCTAATTAAAATATTTATTAGGTCATCCTGAATTACCGGACCTATGAACTGAATGTCGTTCAGCGATTTTCCTGACCTAGTTTTTGCACTGCAATCAAAAACTACTCTGACCTTGGTTGTTTCGCTATTTTCGCGAAATATGGCGTGATGTGGCATAAAATATCCAAATAAGGGTTTATCAACCTTACTTAAATGTCCTAATTTTTCGTATTCGTCAATAAACTTACAATATTGCCTTTTAAGTGTAGGATTTTTAATAAACTTCCTTTCGAGACTCTGAAAGCGTTTTATGGCCATGTTGTAGGAATCGCCCAGTGATATTTCTGGTGATTCACAAAATGGCATTTTAACATTAAATCTCCCGTTTTCTAAACGTGAAGTATTTTCTATGAAATGTTTTTCACAAACGTGATCATTTTCAGAGTACGAAGCACTTGAAGCAGGAAGTTCTTCAAGTTCCCAGAACTTGGTAAGGTTTTTATTTATTTCCTTAGTAAAATTACAATGTAACTTCCTTTGTTCATTATAATCTAAACTACATATGGGCCCAGCTACTAACCAACCTAGTTTTGAACTCTGGAGTATAGGTTTATTATTACCTAATCTTATTTTCTTTGTAGTTATGATATCAAAGAAAATATCAGCGCCAAGTAGCAGATCAACTTGAGAAGAACAATGAAATTCGGGATCAGCCAGCTGAATATTCTCAGGTATATTTAATTCTAATGGATTTATGTCACTATTAGGTAAGTTACCTATAATTTCAGGTATAACTAAACACTTAACATTCGTGCTGTAAGAACTTATTAAGGAATTGAGGGTAAGTTCACAACGATCTGTTATATTAAATTGCATGTTATTAACCCCACTAATGCACATCGGTCGTGAATTAATAGAAGTTAACCCTAATTTATTTTTAATGCTTTCAGATATAAAGCAAGATTGACTACCGGCATCCAGGAGAGCCCGGGCAAGGTAAGTCTTATTATTTTTCCTATTAGTTAGTTTTACTAAAGCAGTACAGAGAAGAACTTGTTTACTCATAAAGACAGAGCAAGAGGATACAGCACTAGCGATTGACGGCACACTAGAGGTATTGTTATTCTCAGACTGTGTAACTAACGCATTATTTGTTTCTGAGTTTTTATGTAATAGTGTATTATGTTTTTGTTTACAGATTTGACAGGTGCCGAGGCGACACTTCTCAGCATTATGACCCCTACGTAAACAGTTTGAGCAAAGGTGTAACTTTAAGGCTTCACTCAATCTACTATCCAAACTCATTTCTTGGAATTTAATGCACTCTGTTATCCGATGAACTTCATGACATACCGGACAAGCAGGCTCTTTAAAAGGTTTGCGACCAGCTGAAGTAGCGCAGGCCTTTGTTGTTTTAGGATTATTGGATTTATTATTAGAATCAGATCTATCATTTTTAGTAACTTGCATCGTTTCAAGTATATCTGCGCGGTCACGTAAAAAATGAATAAATTCCGATAAAGAAGGTAAATCCGATAACTTGTTTCTATGTTCTTCCCACTTTCTTAATGTAGTGGGATCTAATTTAATGGTAACCAAATAAATGATTAAAATATCCCAATAATTAGTTGGCAAGCCTAATAAATTAAGGGATCTTAAGTTTTTACTGATGTGATCAATAATAAAGCGAAGGGCTCGATGAGATTCTCTCGTTAAACTGTCTATATTAAATAATGCTTTTAAATGGTTATTAATCAAGATCTTTTTGTTATCGTAACGTTCACATAGTAGGTCCCAAGCGACCTTGTAATTCTGAGAGGTAAACTCTATAGATTTTATTACGACAACAGCAGTCCCCTCTAAAGAGGAGCGTAAATAGTGAAACTTATTGATATCGGCAATAGACTCATTCGAATTGATAATAGAATCGAAGGTGTCTCTAAACTCCAACCATTTGAGGTAATTGCCGTCAAATGATGGAAGTTTTATTGTTGGCAATTTAATGTTATTTAAATTATTACAACTGTCATGACTCGAACAAATTGTTTTTGCACCTACGCTTCTAAACTCTTCACTACTAGAATGAGAATCAATAATTTCTTGGGCTGCTGAGATGAGAGAATAAAACTGAGATTCTACGGTATCTCTTTCATCAATTTGTTCGTCTATCTTTGTTGACAACATTTCAATTTGCGTTTGAATTGCATCGAACTCTGATAAAAGAGCTTGAATTCTACATAAACGTAATCCTAGTTCTTTAATTTGCTGTTTAGTAATTTCACTTGAAGTAATTTGATTTAAAATAGCGATATGATCTTTAAATTTTGTTAAACGCATTTTAAATGTACCTCTCTGTTTTATTAACTCTTTCATGTCTACGCGTTTCTCTTCTCTCCTCTCAGAGCCCTGTTCTGCCTTAGATTCAGGCATTTTAAAGAAAAGTAAAGATGTTAGGACAGATAAAGAAGTCAGGCAAAGTAACTTGTGCAATCAAACCCGTATAAAGAGGCTTGATGGTCCGTCCAACACGCAGACTTAAAGATGACACACGCTACACCAAGTCTGAATAGTCACCAGACACGCCAACCACGTTGTACACGTACTTAGCTCTAGCTCGAACGCGTGCGCAGCACGCGGCAACCGATCTCTGGAAACGTTTATTAACAATATGTAAGAAACTTGAAATTACAAGAAGGTATCTTTGCGGATTGCGGCTAGAAGAATTATTTTATAGCTTTAGCTTGCGATAGTCTAATGAATTTACCATTTACTTTATGATGGTATTTATTTTTAAGAAGAAATGCATTTATCTTGCAACGCACTTTACGCAAATGAGCAATAATAAGAAGCACCACTGACCAACACTTGTGAAACAAAGGAAAAAAAAAATGCACGTGAGTGGGAGTAATAAGCAAGCATGGACACTAGCCGGCGCACGACGAAAATCACACACTATTCACACAATTGATACCTAGGAAAGGAAAAAGGTGGATAGAAAGGAATAATAAGCCAAACTCCCCTGAGTAGGTCCTTCTTCTAGCGTGTTGCGCATGCCATGCAGCGCGGCACCAGCGATTAGCTCACCCAAAATTCCAGCAAAAATGGCGGGTCACTGAGCACTTTGTAAATCCAAAATTCTTTCTTCGAAGTCCTGTCACGGTCGCCACTTGTCGGAGCTGTTATTTACGAGCAGCTCTTAAATTGAGATGGTAGGGTTCTTCTTAATTTAAATGCTTCAATACAATCGAAATACTTTATTAGCGTTTCTGCATAGTTTAAATTACTCGGTAGATGTGATTAGACGTGGTCTCGCTTTTGAGCTCGTAGCAGTGTGTATCGGTGTCGGGCGCGAGCCGCGCGACGCTTGCGCACCTCTTCCGCGCGCCCCTCTCATGCCCCTCTCGTCCCCGTGTACCATGTTCGCAGCGTGAACAATAAGCGAATTAGTGTTTGTGAAAATAAATTGTTCAAGTTATTAGAGGATATTTGCTTAATTAATCGGTGTAAAATAATTTATCCCATACACAGCATCAGTACCAATTGAGTACTAATTATTTACCAAATATGGAAGCGATTGGCGTTGGTGGTCTGGCAGTAGTAACGGACATAATAATATGAGTAAGCTGGGTGTGGGTTTATTTTTTTTTACCATTTTCTATCACTGCCTAATTTTGCGATTACTCCCATTGGTCACCACCCCGGTTGCCACCACTGGTGGCCAGTGACACACGCCATTAAAAAATATCTCATTCCCCCCTACATTCAATACAATGCAGGATGTTCAGGCGACGATGTGCTAACGACCAACGGTCGTAATCTTACTTGTCAGCCGACAGAGCAGGGTTTAAAGGAACCTAACGCGAAGGGGATGACGGGGCCTTCAATCGCTCGCTCACTCTAGACCCCGTCATCCCCTCCGAACCTTACCTGTTCGTGTCGGGGTGCCCTAAGTTGCCGAGCTCGCTTTGCTTGCTCTTGGACTTATTAGTTAAGCACTTAATTCAACTTAAACAAAATATAATTTATTACAATTAATTACATAATCCAATGTTTTGTTCAAGCAAAGAACCTGTTTTATTAACTTTACCTTATGCTTGTTCATTAGTTTGCAGAAATGATCCTTCAATTTAATGATAGTTTTTTCGCCACCAGTGGTGGCTTATGGGAAAATTTTTAATAGTGTGTATCACTGGCCAGCAGTGGTGGCAACCGGGGTGGTGGCCAATGGGAATAAGCCCAATTTTGCAACATGCACTAACACACAAACTTGCAGTGCTTTGCAGTAAGTCTTAGCAATTTATTAAATAAGACTGCCAACCTTCTGTGTTCTTGGCATCTTCCAAAGCTTTCTCAAACCAGGCATTTCTAGCCTTTAGAAAATGTACATGTAAACCATCAGCAGTGGCTGTATTATTTGACTTAATGCTTCCAGCATACATACTACTTTCATCATCATCTGTGGATCTATAAACTGTATTTGCCCTGCGAAGATAGCCAAGAATCTGTAAAAACAAAATACCTATTTTAGTTTTTGTTTAAAATTAACAATAACTTTAGGTCATTTTATAACTTACTTGTAAGCACTGAGGTAATGGTAAATCATATCGTAGTTGATTGAAAAGGTGGTAGAGAGTTTCAAACCATAGTGTCACTATCTCCGAAGTAGTGTTCTGAAAGACAACAGTGAATATGAACTAGCATTGTACACATAGAGAATGATACTATCACAGTGTTGACCATATTGTGGTTTTATACCTGCACTATGGGTATTTCTGAATATCTTTTAGAGAGGTTACGGACAAACGTAAAGATGTCTAGAGCACTCTCATAATCCTCAGCATTCAGTGCCTCTCGCATTAAAGAAGGCAGCTCCAGCAACTCCAGTAGCTTGTCACTTTGGTTACGAATGGAACTATAGCGGCTGAAAATCAATAGTTTGAATAGAAGCTAATAAATCGAAATTATGTCACTGGGCAGACACGCTTATACTAAATTGTATAAGATTGTAAAATCTTTCTTCACCTTAACACAGTTAATTTGGTAAACTATCAAATTGATGTAGGATTTATGGTATTCGATGATCTGTTCACATTTTAAATAAGTTTACAATCTCACAAATTATAATATATGTATAGTCTATAATATTATTATAAACTTATGATGTTTGCAAATAATCCAGTGACAACCCTACTGAAACATAAGCACTGTAAATAAATTGATCATGATGGCTACTGTACTAGAATTATACATTTTGCTGTAATCATTTAAATCATAAGCTTTACCTCTTCTCCTTAACAATATTCCCAGCAATTTGTGAGAATTTATCACATTCTTGTAAGAAAACTGGTGTATTGTCCAAGAAGGAAGAAAGTGAGTCTTTGGACTTTGCTAAATCATTAATGATGGTATGTGAAATCTCTGCAGTCTCAACAAATGTCTTGTAATTAGCAAATGCCAGCTCTTGTGTTTGCTCTGTCAGCTGTTTCATCTCTTCAGTCAATCTCTCTGGCTCTTTCCGAATATATTCCCAATTCTGGGATCCCAGTTTTTTAATATAGTCAGTAATATCACTGAAGTGTTCTGCATTTTCTGTAATTCAATGACAAGGTTTCATATCAATTTCTGTGTAAAATATCTACACTTCTTCAAAACATTATGAATAAGTTATGATGCAAAGCAAATTTTTAATGATGGAAGAATACAAACACACTCAAACCAGGAATTTGAAATCAAAAAGTCCTCTTGTTTAAAAGAAAAATAGAAGTAAAGTGATTAATGTGAGTGCACTATTGAGCCGGTTTACCTTCAGTCGAATCTGGAAATAGAAGCTGACAGAGTTCTTTTAGTTCCTGAGTCATTTTGCTTTATTTATTTACAAAAGAAATTAAACTCTTGTCTTGTATGTACACATAACAAACAATCTGAACTGAAATTGTCCACAATCACGCACAAATTCAACTCACTGAACTCCACCTGATTCACCTGAATTCACTGCCACGACTGCCACATTATTATTATACTCTTTGACTGCCACAGAAGTCACCAGTCACTAACAGTCTAGCACTACTTATATAGAAAGTGTAAGTGTATCATAAAATCATATCATCTATGGAAGTCACAGAATAATATTCCCAAATCCCATTTCCCTATTGGCAACTCGGGCAACTCCAAGGCAACTCACCGCTGTACGTATTATTATTATACTCTTTGGCTGTAATGCTGTCACTGTCAAAAATTCAAAATTGTTGACACTTGACGTTGACACTATCAACCCCGCGTTCCGAGACACGCTAGCATCGCTATTAGCTCAATAAAAATATGGACAGTACGGAAACTACGTACAAACGTTCGAAACGGCACACTTACACAGACGCGCGCATCTACCTACGCTAGCCCTAAGCGATAGTCGCACGCGGTGCACGCCATGGTTCCCAAATTAGGGATTTTGTCCCTAAATTTAGGGGCTAGAAGTGTCAAAAGGGACATTTTTAGGGACTGGAATTTCAAACAAAACTTGCAAAATCTAAAACAAAGCGTGTGTTTTCAGTTTTGTGCGTAGAGACTTAGAAAGGAACGCACGATATGAAAAGAGTGAACTGCGCGGCGCATTCATTCAATCAGTGAGTTAAAAACTATTTTGGATAAATTACACCCAATGCCACCGAAGTTCTGTTTATGGCAACAAGATTATGACGTCAAATCGGGAGGAACGGGCGGTCGATTCTGATAAGCCGGTCGATTCTATTGACAGCTCACCGTGGAAACTTTGGTGGAGTGAGCGTGAAGTGAACTGTCATTCCACCTTGATTGTATGGATTGACAGCATACTTCACGTTCACTTCACCTTAGTTTTCACGGTGAGATTTTACATAATAGCACTACAGCTCACCGTGAAAACTTAGGTGGAGTGAGCGTGAAGTGAACTGTCATTTCACCTTGATTGTATGGATTGACAGCCCACTTTACGTTCACTTCACCTAAGTTATCACGGTGAGATTTTACAGAATAGCACTACAGGATGATGACGCGGTTCTGGAAATAATTAACAACTTTTCAGATTGTATTTAATTAGTAAAAATTTTTACTAACTTATTAAAACCGAGCTAAGAAATAATTTAGGTAATAAGTATGAAGGTACTTATAAAATTCTATTTAGGGATTTTTAGGGAAATTCAGAAAACAACTTGGGGAAAATATTTGGTAAAGGTTGGTAACACTGGTGCACGCAGTTGCGTCTGCCGAAGTGCCGAGTGCCGTTTGAGTGCCGTGTCGAGAGTCGAGACGAGGAGACGAGTGGTACCTAGTGTTATCTCCTGAGCCACGGACCGTTTTAAAATGCCACGAGCGTATTGCGCAGTGTACTGTTGTATGAACTCGGCTTCTTCAAATCCGGGGCTTTCATTTTTTAAACTCCCTGCTGATCTTGAAAGGTACATAATAAAGATTTAATTATGAACACTAGACGTTTTTTAAAATGTTAATGGTTTTTCATTTACATCACACGCATTTTCAGGTTAAAACGCGGTACGGTGCGCTGCCGCAGGGTTAACTAGCTATCGGCCGAGCGCCGCGCATTTTGACTTCACTTTAACACCCTCGAAAACCATTAAAATTTTTGCATGACGTGAAAAAAGAAAAAAAAAGGTACGGGCCTTTGTGGGACATCTTAATGTTTTTCAAATTGCGCGGCAACTTTGAAGCATCTTCCTTAGAATTTTTATCCAAACATTAACAGTGACAACCCTAGCTCTCTAATGGAGCGTAGGTAATTATCTCAAAACTAAGCTTAGTTTCCATACTGTCCATATTTATACTGTAATAATAGCGACCACAGCGCTAAAAAAACGTTCCTAAATATCTAAGTCGGAACGGCTGTTGAAGCGCTAACAGCGATGTTAGCGTGCATCGGAACGCGGGGCAAGTGCAATTGAAGCAATCCACTGACTTATAAATCCAATGGACTGGGCCTATCTACAAGAAAAAAACGTGCCATACCTACACTTCACTAAGAGAATAAAATGGCGGATAATAGGGTAGCCCACATAGATATCTCTTTATTAAAAACATCGACAAAAGATTGTGAGAATGTTTTCATATTGTTACGGTACAATATCAACGGGTATTTTTACCAGTGGCATTGAGGTAATATGTTACTACGTAATAGAGAGGCTATCATAAAAGCAAAGGAAATGCTACATTTTGACAAGAGTAATGTTCGCGCTGAAACAATAATTAGTCGTCTTAATAAAACAGTATAGACACGCAGCGCTAGAACGCTTCTAAGGTGTAGTTTTCTCGCGACCAGAAGGTCAGAAGCGCTGTGATTTTCCAGAACCCCGCACTTGAACAAAATATAGTAGTGATGTGTGGCGTCTTAATACGTAGTTTCCTTTTTACCCGACTATGCGACGCAAGGGTGGGTAATGTGTTTATCAGCCTATGTATGTATTTATGATTAAATGTATGTATATTTGTTCCTTTGAGGTGTTTTAGAGACCGAAAGCGTGGGCCGATTTTGATCATTCTTACGTCAATTGATTTATTTTAATCTTGCGAGTGCTACTAATGAAATGACGGAAATCAAAATAAAATATGGCGACCACCAGACGCCATAAAACTCACTGAAGTGTATAAAATAAAAACAAAAAACATTTTCAAAAACCCGACTTAAAAAATCAAATGAAAAGTTCAGACAAGTCACTTTTCAAGCAGTTGATGTAGTTGGTTGCATGAAATCAATAATTGAACTAAAATAACTCCCACCAACTTGTTTTTCAGCCAGGTTTTTTGAATTTTGATTTATTTTTTATTTGAAGTCAGTTTTTTTTTAGTGTCTTGGAATTTATGCTTTTGGCTATTGCAAGAAACGAAATGCAGTAAGCAGGTACATCGAATATTTTGCGTCAATTAAAATGAAATGTAAAAGTAACAGTGTTTGTGTTATTCTAGAGCCTTGCATTAAGTAGACCTTCGAGACGGAGGCAACAAGTTCAAAGAAAACAAATGACGCTGAATCCGCAGTGGACTCCCGACACGGACATCTCCAGCACCTACCTTTTCTAACATGCAGATGATTTTTGGGTTTTAATTAAAAGTCAACAATAATTATAATAAAGTCTTTATCTTTATCAATCACCCTCTCATAGAGAGGAGGCCTGTGCCCCAACAGTGGGGACATTAAAAAGGCTGATGATTCTTTCAGTAGAGTAGTAGTAGTTCTTCCCACAATATTTGTATCTCAAATTCATGTATACCTCTATTACACTTTTAATTAATAAACAAAGCTTGGGGTTTTGAATTTAATAAATTTCTTTCCCTTTTAAATCTATCAAAGATATAAAAGGAAAAGAAATTATTACATAAGAGATTTTTTTTTCGTTTGCTTGCTAACATAATGTTACGTCGACCGTATTACACTGGAACGTTCGAGAATGTGGTCGAAGTTTCCAGAAGTTTCCACTAGATTCGAGAACATTCCATTGTGGTACTGTGTAGAAGTTCATAGATGTTTCTAGAATATTCCAGTATAGAATAGTTCGACAATGTTCTAGAAACTTCCATGACTGTATAAATAGGCCGGACGGCGGGCGAGTGAGTCAGTCTGATTTCGACTACGGATGCGAACGGATGCGAATACAAGCGATTACGAAGAGAATAGTGATTATTAGTGAATTATTGTTTGTGTAAATAAGTTGTTGAGTCAATAAAGAATATTTGGTTAATTACTTGGTGTCAAATAATTTATCCCATACCCAGCTCGTAACAATAATATATTCTCACTAAGTACTTATTTATAAAGTGTATCATCTATGTCACTAAGTCTCTTTTTGGACTTTTCTTCTTAGACTGTTCTTGACATTTGTCCTTTAATTTCTTAATAATTTTAAATGTGTACCTGAAATAAAATAAAATAAAAGTAAGCTTTAACAGATATTGAAGACAAGCGAGAGATATCTCCCACATAGTTAATTCAGTCGATGACATATTATCATTGAGATCTATTTCGCAAATAATGATGACAAGAAAAACTGAAGCTAGTCATACCCACAGATGACTATAATAGTAGCAAGCTAGTCATACCGTTAAATCTGGCGCAGCAGAGCTGCTAGTGGCTAAACCTGGTGCAGTGGAGGTGCTAACAGCCAAATCTGGTGCAGCGAAGACGTTAGCGGCTAAACCCGGCGCAGCGGACGTGCTGGTGACTAAATACCATATTCAGAACACCATATCGAGATGTTGAGAGTTCGTCTGATTTTGAACACTTTCAATTAAAACGCCAGACATATTTGATGGAATTGCAGGCTGTAAACAAGCAATAAAATTATGAATATTTTTGATGTTTCTCAATTTTATTATTAGGCTTGTTACATATAATTTTAAATGGCCTCATTTAATTTGCAATTTGTAGGTTGAGAAGAGTTCTCGTTCGGTCGTTGAGTGCACTTCTCACTCACTCGCTCAATAGCTCACTAGTTCAGCCGGTCAATTCTGTTAACATCTCACCGTGAAAACTTAGGTGAAGTGAGCGTGAAGGGAACTGTCATTCGACCTTGAATGTATGGATTGACAGCTCACTTCATGTTCACTTCACCTAAGTTTTCACGGTGAGTTTTTTACAGAATCGAGCTCTCGAGTGGATAATGAGCTAAATAATCGTACATAAGCTCACTTAATGGCTGATCTGTCAGACAACAGACACAAAAGAAAATCTATTGTTCGTGGTCACATATGACCTACGTGACAGATGAGGTTTTAATGTTCACCTCACCTAAGTTTTCACAGGGTGATTTTTACAGAATAACACTGTTAGATATACTTAAAAGTCCTCATAATATAATTTAAAAGTCCATTGACACAACAATCAGACTACTGGTGACATTAATAAACTCCTTTAGAAGGAGTATGTACGTATGTATTTAGTGCAACCAAATAAACAAGTCTTAAGGACCAGAAGCGGTTATTATTTAAATGAAAATAAATGACTCATCAACCAAGACAGTTTTATTCCTTAAAAACATTTTCCTACTTCTAAAATATTATAAACACGACCCTTGAATAACATTATAACGACACTAAAATACGTAGTAATACGTAGTACGCGTCAGTCGCGTCCGGAGCCAAACGAAGAAGAGAGCGTTGACAGCGCGCTATGCCTTTTTATACACTTCCACTCATTGCGGGTAGGTTGGAAAGGGGAATATCTAACACAAGTTTGTCTTATTTTGGCAATTAATCTTAGGACTACACTCAAACAAATTCTTTGCATCACTCTTTGTGCCCGTTAGGCAAGTGTTGCACTTGAAGTCATCACCATCATTTATCACCCACTACGCAATCATGTTGGACAATTTTATAACAAACAATGTTACTTACCATTATGGTTCGTAAACGTAAAGCATCGTCACGCAGTGTTACTTTATTCAGTGTCCGGTTGAAACATGATTCTCTTCAAAGTGAAGGGAACAGAATATGAATTGTTTTTGTTGACATCTTTTTTATAAAACGCATTGTTTCCAGCAAAATTTTCTTTTTTCGTTTATTAGCAGGCAGCCTTGAAAGTAAAACGTAAAACCAATAAAGAACCCACACATTTTCAATGATTAAGAAATTAAAGGACAAATGATAAAAACAGTACAAGAAGAAAAGTCCAAAAAGAGACTTAATGAGAAAGTTAGAAAACAAACGAAAAAAAAATCTCTTCGGTAATAATTTCTTTCCCATTTAAATCTTTGATAGATTTAAAAGGGAAAGAAATTTATTAAATTCAGAACCCCCAGCTTTGTTTATTAATTAAAAGTGTAATAGAGGTAGGTATATATACATGAACTTTAGATACAAATATTGTGGGCAGAACTACTACTACTCTACTGAAAAAATATCACACAGAACTTACCTGAACAAAATTGCATTGTTCAGAAATTAATGAGATTGATTTGTTTCATATAAAGACTTTATTATAATTATTGTTGACTTTTAATTAAAACCCAAAAATCATGTTAGAAAATATATGTATGGAGATGTCCGTACCTCCCAGCCCACTGCCGATTCAGCGTCATTTGTTTTCTTTGAACTTGTTGCCTCAGTCTCGAAGGTCTACTTAACTTAAGGCTCTAGAATAACACTACACTGTTACTTTTACATTTCATTTTAATTGACAAAAATATTCGATGTACCTACTTACTGCATTTCGTTTCTTGTAATAGCTAAAAGCTAAAACATTTCAAGACACTAAAAAAAACTGACTTCAAATAAAAATAAAAAATATTTTTTCAAAAAACCTGACTGAAAAACCAGTTGGTGGGAGTTATTTTAGTTCAATTATTGATTTCATGCAACCAAAAACATCAGACTGCTTAAAAAGTGACTTGTTTGGAACTTTTCATTTGATTTTTTAAGTCGGGTTTTTTGAAAATGTTTTTTATTTTTATTTTATACACTTCAGTGAGTTAGATTTTTGGAATCTCCTCCTCGAACCCTTTATTTTGATACCCCACATAATATAGTTAGTCGGATTTGTTTTTTTTTCACAATTTATGGCGTCTGGTGGTCGCCATATTTTATTTCGATTACTGTCATGTCATTAGTAGCACTCGCAAGATTAAAATAAATCAATTGACGTAAGAATGATCAAAATCGGCCCAAGCTTTCGGTCTCTAGAACACCTCAAAGGAACAAATATACATACATTTAGTCATAAATACATACATAGGCTGATAAACACATTACCCTCCCTTGCGTCGCGCAGTCGGGTAAAAAGGAAACTACGTATTAAAGAAGTCGCCACACATCACTACTGTGTTCCGTTCAAAGAGTATAATAATAATACGGGACGTTCCGTTCAAGTGCGGGGTTCTGGCAAATCACGGCGCTTCTGACCTTCTGGTCGCGAGAAAACTACACCTTAGAATCGTTCTAGCGCTGCGTGTCTATACTGCCGGTCGATTCTGTTCACAGCTCACCGTGAAAACTCAGGTGGAGTGAGCGTGAAGTGAACTGTCATTCCACCTTAATTGTATGGATTGACAGCCCACTTCACGGTCACTTCACCTAAGTTTTCACTGTGAGATTTTACAGAATAGTTCTACTGTTTTATTAAGACGACTAATTATTATTTCAGCGTGAACATTAGTTACTCTTGTCAAAATGTAGCATTTCCTTTGCTTTTATGATAGCCTCTCTATTACGTAGTAACATATTACCTCAATGCCACTGGTTAAAATACCCGTTGATATTGTAACTACACCAATTTTACATCACAATATCCACTAGAAATCAATAAACGATTAATTAAAACAGCCACTGAACTGCACTCGAGAAAATCCCGCCAAAAACTCTTGACTGGTATCTCTGTGCACTTGACTGCCATCAAATACCACAGAACATAATAATACCCTACGTCAAAGACTAGAATTACTGCCAAAGAGTTAGTGGTGTTCAAAGTTGCTTTTTTGGCAATCACTTGCTACATGCTTTGTGCTAAAAATTTTAAGCAGACTTTGTTAATGGCTCAATTACACGTTCCGATTTCAAGGGACCCAATTTAGGAAACAGGAAGGTGTAATAGCAGTTAGAGCAGTTAGTGTACGATTTAGTGAGATTGGGACGTCCCGATTTGACTTCCTAAATTGTGTACGATTTAGGATAGTGTAATCGCATCACCCCGATTTAGAGCTAAGTGTTGCCAATTTAGAGACTTTGTCGCTACAAATGGGGTAGTAGTATTTTGGTTTGTGTTTAAAATTAAATTAAATTTCACAAAGTCCCTTTCCCAGAAAAAAAATCTGAGTCCGCTCTTTTTATTTTTAAGTCTGCTCCTGGTAGAATCAGTTTTTAAGAGACTTTAGAGCGACTTTTGATATTCTGTTTAGGGACTCGAATTTGTAAGAGTTGGCAACACTGCCGACTTAGGAGTTCAATTTAGGATAGTGTAATTGCTCGCTTCCTGCTTCCTAGTTAGTTAGTTCCTAAATTGGGTCCCTTGAAATCGGAAGGTGTAATTGAGCCTTAAATGCTTTAATTTAACATGCTTTTTTTATTCGTATCGCGTAGGTACTTGTTGTTACGGCCAAACGGGTGGGCGCGAAAAAAGCTAGCGCGGTGACTGTTAACTGAGAGTAATGTTTTTTATGAGTATTATTACATCGCGTTTATGAAAAAACAATGAACTGTCCTTCATACTTTGTAAGCATAGGACTGTCTATAATTGATTAAGTTTTATTTTGTGTTATTAGGAAATAAATTGTTATTATGCAACCGACGTATTTAAAAGTTCATTTATTGTATTGTACAAAAATCGACTATTTACATAATTATTGTCATTTACCATGATTTTGATTGAAATCAGTAAAAAAAATATTGTTCTTTCTAAACATTTTCGTTCGTTAAAATTAAAAAAAAAAACACAAAACGACAACACAATAAATCTCACTCAATCTTAATCAATCGTCCTTACACAATTTAAAGATTCAATAATGCGTGTCTGATAGGACACTGTTTATTAAAACAAAAAACATTTAGCAAAATAACATAACTGATTTATTTAACACGTTAAATTATTACGTGATCGTAAATTCGCGGGCAGCGCTTAAAACATTTACACACGTGATCGACAGCAAGCGTTATGATGCAACGACAGGCGCGCCCTGCCGCTTACTGCTTACGAGTGCTTACCATTTATGGAGTTTACGCGAGTGCGTCGAGTGAAATGTGAATTATGTAAAACCAAATAAGCAGATAGCAAAAAGCAACAAGTGAGAGCCACGTAAGCATTTGCTCTTCTATATTTTTAAAAAGCAAGTAATTTATAATTCTTTAGGATATATTAACCACCACTTCAAAGAGTATTATAATTTCATTACTGCTACTAGTGCTCTGTGACTGCTATTAGTGCTGTGTGCATGCATAGTGACGTTCGTTGCTCGTTCTGAAACTGAAGAAAAACAATTAAAATTTCGTCTATGGGCCACTGGGACTATTATTTGTGGCCCCATAGACTACTATATTATTGTGGCCCACTTGACCGTCAGTCAAGCTAAGATTGCGACTTGAATTTTAACGTTTTATGGAGTGGTAACGTTTGGTGGAGGGTTAAGGATGATTCACGTTACGCCGTGTCGCCACCAGGCTGTGCCCCGGCCGCGGCACGTCCACCGTGCGCCGGCCGGGCTAGTCATTCATGCTATGCCAAGCATGGATCAGTTCGTACAAAAAGTATAATAGAGATGTTTGACCTTGTCCCGGCCGGGTCACGTCCGGGCCCGGTGCACACGTTCATGTTACACCGTGTCGCCACCGGGCCGTGCCCCGGCCGGGAAACTATTGCCACCGACATTTCGACGCCATGCCCCGGTCGGGGCACGGCTCGGTGGCGACACGGTGTAACGTGAATTATCATTTATCTGTGTTGTGCCCGATCAATATGACCAAAATATGTACGACTGATGGACTCACAGATATAGTTATAGAGATGCTGATGGACTGTTGCTAGATTGGTTGTTCATAGCATAATTCCATAGATACATAGGTAGTGCCTATTCAGACCCCTCAGTTTATATTTGTTTTAAATATTTTTATTTAGTTATTTTAATATTTAATTAAATATTTTAAATAATAATGCGTCGTCGGGATAAAAGAAAATTGTAGGTACACGTGGATTTTTGAGCATTTTATTTTCTAAAATTTTATTGAAGTGGAGCGACGAGCGTTTGCTTGCTCATGTTTGCTGCGTTTGTTTGTCTATGGTGTGGTTGGAATAGAAATGGAAGATAGCCATTTGTCTGATAACCAAACATTAGAAAATATAGGCTTTATCAGTGTAATTTTGAGCTTAAAACGGTCAATCTATAAATATTAAACAATATCCAGGTAAGCAATTTCCAAAAAAATGTAATGACTTTGGTTATATTATTGTTTTCATCGATGATGAACTATCGATAAGTTCTATGATTGCGTCACGTAAACGTACAGATATGTAAAACAGCTATGATTATCGTATTGAACGTGGTGTTTCTCGTTATACAAGTGTTAATTTTCACCATTTCATCAAATAATTAGAGGTTTAATAATTATTGTAACTAACCTTCTACTTTGACAGGATAACCTAACCGTTTTTTTTACATCTTTGCTCCCAAGTTGACACCATTTTTGTTTCGGCTTTCAGTCTTTATTATTAGAACGACTTCTACAGTAATGAATATTTTATTACGAACGATTGGTCTTTTCGCATAACACTTGATTCGTAACTGTCTAAAATGTAACTGGATGATAAGGTTATGTTGATGTTTTGATTCAAGGATGATATATGATGTACCGAGAATTAATGACAGGAATGTACTCCGTATTGTACCGTTATCAATTCAACCATGTAATTTTATGAGATTATATTCTTTTTGTGTAGGTATTGCATAATTATTCAAATAGATACATAATTAATCTTCTATGAACATGATTAGCACTAGCACCATCTGGAAGTACTACTCACTGTACCCGCGAAAGTACTGCAAATACAGTTATGTATGTGCGTACTTGGTATTTTATTGACATAATAGTGACTTGTCTGTAGAAAAATGTCAAGTCTCTCAGTTCGACACACTTTCTGTAACATAATTTTATTTCCAATTTGTCATTCAATGCAACAGAACCACTATTAATTGTATTGTATCAGCTGTCTTTAATTGCGAATATAGTATAATAATACTTAGATGGAATAATAAAACAGAATAAATGTCTAGTTTGTAGAACAAACAAAGCAGTTTTTGAAGGAGTTTTAAACAAAATTAGAAGTTATTTTGCTAGCCAACATGTTTTTGACTTTGTTATAGTTAAAATAGTTCTGAAAACACTGTCATAGTCATTCTACCTTGAATAATCTTCGTTGTGTCGATTTTTTTCCATATCTATTTTTACTATGTAAATTAAATCTTATAAAAATATGTCTATAAAATCGTAGGTGGCCCCTGGATCCCTTGAGCTATCAATGGAGTGAAATCAGGAACTAATTATGGATGGGGAAGCCGAAGACTTCAACCTCCAATGGGAGGAAGAAGTTGAAGTGAAGGTAAACATAAAAAGGTTTTACTTTGTATTCAACCTCATGTATGCTTTACCACATTCTTATTAAAATATCAAACAAAGTAGACCGTGTTGTTGGTTTACCTTACTGTGGTAATGTATTTACGAGGTTGATTATACTTTTTATACACATTATTAAAGTAGACCGTGTTGTTGGTTTACCTTACTGTGGTAATGTATTTACGAGGTTGATTATACTTTTTATACACATTATTTATTTTTCTTTTTTTTTAAACTGCAACGTTCTTCTCTCTTCTTTTTTCTTGTCTTACCAATATTTTTGGTTCATGTTTAAATGTACCTATCAATTATATTTTATTTAGAGTCCGACCAAAACACGATTTTTAGCCGAAATCGTAACCATGTGTTAGAAGCTAGTTTCGGTGAAGCCGAATGCTTGGCCGAAACCAAAACTCAGCTGAAAGAAACCATATTTTTTGGCTAAAACCGAACATTCGTTTGGACACTCATTTTATTGCACTTCACTTTGAGTAGTTTGTCATTTTCTTTTATTTTCTTCTTACATTTTCTTTTTATTTTCTTCTCTACTGAAGAAAATGTTTGCTTTCCAGCACAGTCCAGGTGGCGTAGTTGAGACTGAAGAAGTGATATCAGGTCTAGAAAATGTGCAGCATACGGGATATGCGAATATGGTGAGGATACATACTTTGGGAATCGATTTATTTGTTAAAAAAATAGTTTGATGTCAGTCAATCTGGCCTAGCTTTTAACTATCTTGGGGCTGGCTTCCAGTCTAACCGGATGCAGCTGAATATCAGTGTTTTACATGGAGCAACTGTTTTACATGGAGCGACTGAATGACTGATGTCAGTGACTTTGTCAAAATAGTCACAAATAAAAAAACCTTTTTTTTGTGTGTGACTATAAAATTGATTTATTTTATATTCCTAAAGCAGGCATTTCATTCCCCCTTATAACCACTGTGCAGCAACTTATTATGGCTTACAAATTGTTCAGTTTAAAGCAATAATAAAGTTCTTTTTTTGTTTGTGTGTTTGTTAAATGAAATGCTTATTTACTTATATGTATAAATTTTTTTTAAATGGTTTCCATTCACTATGTTCAGTTGAAGGTTGAGAATCAATTGTACACACAGACAGCCGAAGAAATGATGAGCACGGACCAAATGGCTGCAGAAAACTTGATGTTTTTATCTCAAGACGTAGTGAACTACACTGAGACAGCCGAGCTTGCCGATGACCCCAGTGTGGAATGTGTCACGGAAGAGGTCATTACGGACGATTGGGTGATTCCTGGTGGGCAGGAAAGGTACCAGTAAGATCTCTCAGAATATATTTTGATTTTATGTCTTTTAGTATTGTTGCTACTTAGTCTTGTGTTTCTAAGATAAAAAAACAATGAACAATGTCATGACTTAGTGATTATTCACTTAAGGTTTCAGAAGTAATAATTTATTTTTATTTAGAGCAGCAATATTCAATGTTTTAACATAGAAATAAATGGTTATAACTGCAATTAATTACTTAATTATTTTCTTTCAGGGTCGAAGTTCCTATAGATCATCTGAATAACGCCGATGTGGTTCCGAAAGAAGAACATGACCTTGATGTTCCTTTACCAACAGATCAAGTTAGTCAAATACTGATTTTGTAAGAAAGTCAAGTCAAAAGTAAAGTCTTATAAATTGTTTTTCTGGTATCTGGTATGCATAATCAATCAATCGTCAAACATTCTTATCTGCAATTTTTTTATAATTTTTTACTTGTGACTGAAGCAAACATGAAACTATCTTTGTTTCACTACCAGCAAGATTGTGAATGTGCTGCTTGTACACTTAGCTGTGGTTTAGGTATTTATCTATGGGTCTATGCAACCCGAAATAAATGAATTATTATTATTATATTTTCGAGTGCACGGGTTGTACACTGGGTCTTTTAAGGAACGGTCGTGTTTTCAAAGTTTTCCAGGCTAAATAATCTTGAAAAATTCTAGGTTACTTTTTGAAGTGTCTATTACATGGCCCAGCAGTTGCGAAGGTCGAAACCGTTGCTAATAAAAATTTAACAATAGTCCAAAAGTGGGAAAAACGAATTTTTGTCAAACCTGAACAACAACGAACGAATATAATAAAACAATGGTTTTAGGCTTTTGTAGCTTATACTATATGAGCTTTCAAAAGAATCGTGTTTTTGGAGTTGGCTTCAAAAAGTTGAATTATTAAAGCCCTTGAAAGTGGGTAATATTTTACGGATTTAGGCAAGTCACTTTCAAAAACTGTTCCTTTTAGGGAATGAACGCGATTTGCACTCCCTCGCGTCTGCAGGTTAGCAGCCAGACCCCGGGCGTCCTTTAGGCATTTTATTTTTATATTTTTGAACTTTACTCCACACTAGGAATTACTCCTGTATCATGGGTGCGTTCACAAAGATTTAAATTCACATACACAAGACACCCAGACCCGGAACAACTATATGTAGGCCATAAAAATATTTGTTCCGTGCGTGGATCGAACCCGCGACACGCAGCTCAGCACCCGAACGCTCAACCACTATGCCAACCGTGCCGTCATTTAGTTCCCACTACTAACTAGATTTTTTTAGGGAGAGTAGGACTATTCATGAGAGAGAAATTTGAGTCTTAAATTTCGACTGTTCCTTCAAAGACCCAGTGTACACACTTAATAAACGGTTAATAAACTGCTGTATAGCAGCATTACATGAAGCTTAAGTGCATTACACATTATCCTTTTCCCAGGATGAATACACAGCGATGCGCCCATGGCCCTGTGACTTTTGTTCGCGGCGGTTCCGTAAGAAGGCCGCTCTCATGAACCACATGGTGGCCCATCAGAACGACCGGCCGCACGCGTGTAACTTGTGCGGCGTGCGATACGTACGGAAATGCGACCTTATGAACCATCTAAAGGTTCACGCCTTTGTGCCAGACAACCCCGATTCTATAGACTATGGTAAGTGTTTAGAAAAGTTATGAATATGGCTCACGACAGCTCTGTAACATACAATTATGAATTTAATTTCTGAGAGCTAAAAATATAAATAATATTAATTTATGTTGTTGCAGAGGATGTTTTAGACAATAACCAAATTGTAAAACCAAAGAAGAAACGAGGTAGACGGAAAAAGAATCCTGAACCTGTGGAGGAGGTATGTAGTTTTTCCATTTTATTCACTTTTCAAACTACTGAAGATAACACCTAAGCTTGTTTTTTGAACTGTGCAGATCTGGCACTTTATGAAAAGAACTTGTTTTTGACGTTAAAAGCATTATCATCTTATCCGAGTATCATCATAATTTAAAATGTCCTAATTAAAAATCTCATGTGTGTAACTCCAGCTTCCTCATATGTGATAGAATAATCCTACCTATGCCAATATTTAAGGCATAATAGCAGCAATCAAAGTTCCCAGTATTAATTTAGCAGTCACAAAAACTTCGTTAATATGAGTTGTTTAGTGTGTGTCAACTGGAGTGACGTCACCCCAGCTTCCTCATTCAATACAGACTATCCAGTGAGGTTAGGGTTTTGGACTAAAGTCAAAAAAATAAGGCATAATAGCAGCACAAGGAAGAAAAGAACTTCAACGATAATACTTAAAAACTATTATGCTTTCAATTTAGAGCTATAATACATAATCATGTCTTCATTCGTTCGGAAGATATGACATGAGCAACTGGGGTGCCGTCACTCCAGCTTACACATGCTTATCGGTTTAATAACTCATAGTGTTTTGACCAGAGATTTGAAAATTTTGCAGCCTACGGCTGCTATTATGCCTTAATTTTTGAGTTAAAATATGTACTCATATCTTCTTGCGTTTGGAAGATATGAATGAGCAGCTGGGGTGATGTCACTCCAGCTTACACAGCACGTTTTTGATCGTAGTTTCAACAGTTTTTAAGTATTATGCCTTAAATATTGGCATAGGTAGGATTATTCTATCACATATGAGGAAGCTGGAGTTATACACATTAAAATCTCAGATAACGTTCGGAAATAGTAACCACTTAAGAACAGTACTACTACTATATGTATAGTCCGGACTGTGCTGCGCTAAGAGCGTTTGCGCACTTAAACCAATCCGAACGTGAGAAATGTTGGTCCAAAGTAGTTGTACAGGTATCCTCAAACTATATGGCTTTGGGAAGTGTGGGAACGTCGTATGTTGCGTTGCGCAGAACGCAGTTTGTAGGTATCAACGGGACTGACAGAGACAAGGTGGCGGGGCATACCCCCGCGCGCCCTGTCACTCACCCGCACTCGCCCCACGCGGGGCCGCACCGGTGTGTGAGTTACGTCTGTATACTGCACACGCACGCAGATTCGTGCTTTCCTACAGTCGAGCTCTTATTACTTTGTTGTTGGTATAATTGATTTGTCTAGGTTTGGTAGTTTCGTTTTGTTTTTTTTTTATTGTTATTGACTGTTTTGTGGTGTTAATTTTTTGGTTAAAAATGCCTCGCGGACGATACAATGTGTTACGCAGGTATGAGATTAATCATATGTTTAGGAAATATATCGGGTTATTATTTCCGTCTTTGTAGTTTCGTTGAGCGTATTTCCCTTTCCGTGTTCAACTGGCGACACCGGTCTCGCGAAATCAACACGCTTTTGTTTTACTACGGAATTCTACGAGCCCGTGTTCAATTCGCGTCAACTGAGCACGCTTTTGCGATCAAGCAACGTTAAAAGAAGTTTTACAAAATAGTGTGCAATTGAATTGAACACGGTTTTTTAACCTGTCTATTCGAAACAAATCCGTACTGATTTAGCGCGGTCGTAAATGTTCGGGATAAATCGTGCGTGCCGAAGCAGGCGAGAGCGCCCGAAGTTGGATTCGCGCGCTTCTCATTGCATTGTTATTTGTTTGTTACTGTGCGTTCGAGGTTATGTTTTTGTTTACATAGTGCATAATGGAAGAGTTTAAAAGGGTTTTCAGTGAAATCACCAAAGATTTTGAAATACTCAACTATGACGGACAGTCGAGTGACAGTTATAAGTGTAAAGTTCAGTGCTTATTACATTATGACGGAGAATACGAAGAAAAATGTGCTAGATTTGTGGAATGTTTTTCAAAACAAACTAATTCTAACTGGGTTATGAAAAGACGGTTTGCAGAACCCATACGTTATGAATTCAGAAAATTGTTTGTATGCCATCTTTCGGAAAGAAATAAATTGATAAATAAAACGCAAGGTGTTAACAGAAACTTCAATTGCAAGTCGTCTCTTAATATAAAATTTTTGAAAACTACACCAAGTACTCTGAGAAGTTCAGCCCTGCTGAGAAAAGGATATGATGTTATAATTGACATCCACTTCAATCATTCTCACAGAGTTAATGTAGCTCAATCGTTATCCTTGCTCCGATGTTCGAACGATATGAAACAAATATTTATATCTTATTTCGATAGAGGTATGACTGCCGCGGCCGCCAAGATGTACCATGAATTAAATATTATAAGTACTTATGAAAGTGATGCCTACAAAATCTTAGCTAACGCTCAGCATAACCCTCTAGATCGTCAAGTTGTGTATCTTTACGAACAATGGCGTAAACAAAATTATGGAAATAGAAATGAACAGACTGTGTCACAAATTTTGAAAAGAAAACAAGACGAGTTAGGGAAGTTGGGTATAGACTTGATCATACTGGAGGATCCTACTATTTGTGTAATTATTACACCAATAATGCAGCGAGTTTTCACTAAAGGATTAGCCGATAAAATTGTTTTTATAGATACCAGCGGATCATGCGATCAATCAAACACATGTGTAACATTTATTTTTGCAGCTTCTAATATTGGTGCGTTGCCTGTTGCAATCATTTTACACGCTAATCAGACAGAAGAACAATACACTTTAGCGTTCAAAACTCTGAAAGAGTTCCTCGAAAATAAATATAACAAATTATTTCAGCCAAGTGTAGCCATGACCGATGACAGCAGAGCTGAAAGAAATGCGTTGAAGTCAGTTTTACCTAACGCCCGGCTTTTGCTTTGCATATTTCACGTTAATCAAGCAATATGGCGTTGGCTTTGGCAAACAGAGCATAATGTTAATAAAGATGACAAACAATACATAATGAAACTGTTCCGCAAAGTTATGTATTCAAATACTATAGCAGAGGCCGAATTAAATATGTCCATATTGAATGAAGATGTAAAAGTCGTGACAAATTATAAATTGCAAAATTATTTAACAAATATGTGGGCCCGACGAGAAGAATGGTGTTTGTCATATAGGCATGACATTATCAATAGAGGACATAACACAAACAACTTTTGCGAGGCGTCTATAAGAATTTTCAAAGATATTATATTGCAAAGATGTAAAGTTTTCAATATGTGTGCCCTGCTGGATTTTATCACTGACACGTTTGAAAATTACCACAAAAAAAGATTGTTACAATTTGCTAATGGGAGAGAGCGAAAGTTAACAGTAAGCTACGAAAAATTTTGTCAGAAAAGTAAGTCGATAACTCAAATATTTTTTTTTTTTTTTTTTTTTTTTAAAACGTTGCCCCACACTAGGAATTACTCCTGTATCGTGGGTGCGTTTACAAACATATAAACTCACATACACAAGACACCCAGACCCGGAACAACTATCTGTAGGCCATACAAATATTTGTTCCGTGCGGGGATCGAACCCGCGACACGCAGCGCAGCAGCCGAAACGCTCAACCACTGCGCCAACCGTGCCGTCGCCATATCACCACTTGATGACACGTCTTACTTAATAAAAGAAAAAACAGACGTGTATGTAGTTGATTCTGAAATGGGAACGTGTGACTGTTTATTAGGGAAAGGTGGACGCTACTGCAAGCATGTATGTGCTGTGGAACTAAAGTTTGGCATAACGGTTACTACATCGTTAAATTTGACTGAAGATTGTCGCCAAGATTTGGCCAAATTGGCATTGGGAGACGACTATAACCCCTATTTCTTCCAAAATATAACCCTGGATTCAAATGACGTGGAGATGGCTGAAAAAAGTCAAGGCACCTTGCAACAGTTTACGTTGCCGATAAGGATTAATAAACCTGCTAACAAAGAAAATAATATTTCCACAGAGTCTTCAATTCAAGAAAATTATATGATTACTGTAGACGCAATTGAGTCTGAGTTTATTAGAATAATCAAAGTACTTAAAGAAGAACCAAATCCAGTAAACACACAAATACTGAAAAAATATTCATCTGAACTATCTCGATTGCAGACTCCTTCCTCTATTGTTTCATACATGCATGATAAGAAAATACGACGTTCACGAAAAATAAAGGTCCAACCTACATCTATTTCGAGACGGCATCAAAAAAAATTACCCAGCAGTGGTAGAATTCAGTCCGGCCGTCCTGTTAAGAAGAAACGTGCACACAATATCGCTATGAACATAGACCAAAACGAACGTTCCGCAAAATAGTTGTTATGTCGGTCTTTTTGTTTGTTATTTTTGTGCTGATAATAAATGTACATTCATTGCACGTACAGCTAGAGAGTGGAATTCTCTACCGGAGTCTGTGTTTCCTGTAAGATACAACCTGGGAGTCTTTAAGTCAAGAGTGAATAGGTTACTTCTAGGCAAGCGTGCTCCATCTTCGACCACATCATCGCTTACCATCAGGTGAGATAGTGGTCAAACGCGAGCCTATCAAACATAAAAAAAAAAAAAAAAAATGTTTCATTAATTGTATTGTAATATTTCATTGAAATCATATTGAGTTAATAATACAACCTACTATCTACTGTAGAATAATACCGTCGCTGATTCAACACGCTTTTGAAGACTCAAACAGTCTAAGAATCAAGTCAAAAAAGTGTTCAGTTCAACTGCACACGATTTTGTTAAACCTTACCCAGCGCCACTTGATCACAAAGGCGTGCTCAGTTGACGCGAATTGAACACGGACTCGTAGGATTCCGTAGTAAAACAAAAGCGTGTGGATTTCGCGAGACCGATGTCGCCAATTGAACACGGAAAGGGAAATACGCTTTCGTTGATGTTTCTCCAAATAAAAAGAGCGAAACAAAAATAATGAGATGTGACTTTGACGTATCGATACGTCCATTTTAACAATTATCTAAGTAAAAATTTTGGCTCAAACGAATATCTGATTTAAATGCAATATTTGTTTATAGATTGAAACAGATAAAAACACAACTGTAGTTACGTTTTATTTGTATGATGCCTACTTTAAATATTAATTAAGTTTAAATTATTTTCGACTTTACTGTACCTGCGCGGAGTTGCACTCGCAGCTAACTTCACACAAGCCATAACATTTGAGAATACCTGTAATACTTGTAGGACGCATTAGATCCGAACATTTCCAATAGGGTATTTGACTCAATTGTTTTTATTATTTGTATCAAAAAGTTACTTTATCCAATATCGAAATCGGAAAAAAAATTAAACCCGTTCAAAATTAAGCAAGTTACAAACCTTTCAAATCTCTCTCTTATGGAAGTGGAAACTGTCAAGTAACAGAAAAAGGATGCACACACATAAGTATGATGTCACCGCCATTAGGTTACGCGCGTACAAAAGAGATAGCGAGATGTCCCCACCACGCTCCCACTCCTTCTTACGCCAGTATTTAAAATGCTAATTGCTGCTTCATTTAATAACCAATTTGATGCTGTTTTCAGAAAAAGATTTATTTTTATTGTTATTTGCTGTTTCATGTAAAAGCACCTAGATGATCGAGCTTTGCTCGGTTTTTACACGGATAAAACTACGTTTTCTAAAAATGAAACCTAGCTAGATCGATTTATCGCCCCCGAAACCCCCTGCATACTAAATTTCATGAAAATCTTTGGAGCCGTTTCCGAGATTCAGATTAGATAGAATAGACGACATACACAAGAACACACAAACACACAACAACAATTAAAACAAGAACAACAACATACAAGAATTGCTCGTTTAAAGCTCACTTAAAGGTATCTATCTAATCTATCTAACATTCGATAGATATTGTACAAAAATAAATACAGGAGAATACCCTATACTGGTAGAAATAGAACTCAAATTCGGATCGGATGTGCTGACTCTCTAAATATTGAATGTTTGTCGTAGAACGGCATGTGGGAGAACATGACGTCGGCGCGCACGCAGCAGTGGTCGCGACGCGCGCGCTCGCCCCCGCGCCCCCCTCCCTCGCCTCCCTCGCCGCCCGCCGCGCCGCCCGAGCCCTCCCCGCCGCCGCCGCCCAGCGACCCCTCGCGCCCCTTCGTGTGCAGGCACTGCGGCGTCGGCTTCGCGAGGGAGAAGGCGCTGCAGTCACATGCTAGAGTAAGGATTTTGGATTACTTCTTTTATACCTTTATGTCGATAAACATACCTACAGAAAGAAACAAGACAAATTTTATGATTATGTTAGGTGCACGGTGGTGATTCTCCAGTGGAATGTGGTTCATGCGGCGAGCTGTGCTGGTCGCGCGAGGCGCTCGCATCGCACACCGCACAGCGACACCCGCACTTACCGCCGCGCGACCAGCCGCCCGATCCGCCCTACGAAGACTCCGACTCGGGTAAATAAAATCATAATAACCAACATAGAAATTGCCAATACTAACATCAATCAAAGACAGCTCGTATAGTAAAAATTCCCAAAAATATAACAACTTTCTGGAAAACCTCTTTAAATACTTTTGATATATCATAATTCTTCCTTTCAACGTAAAAACGGCATGTAATAGCAATAGGTCGTGTGAGTTTTCCAACTTCAAGTTTACTTTTACTGCTGTATAGGTGACGACATGGAGTTCCGCCTATCACCGCTGTCACATGGCGCTAGCGAGCGTGCGGTGTACGACACGATGCGCGGGCCCGAGCTGTTCTGTCAGGACTGCGGCGTCGCCTTCCAGCGAGCTGACCTGCTGAGGAGACACGTGGCTGCAGCACACAGGTACACATCACCTCCCTCCGCTGTTCTGTTAGGATTACAAAAACGCGTTAACTGATTAAAAGCTATAGTATCGCTGAGAGGTAGGCTAATTTTATCCCCAAACAGTAAGCCGTTTTGGTCCCTCTGTATCCCTGATGCGAGACAAGGATATCGAACATTTGCGTTCATCAGAGGAAAGTTTGTAGGATACTGGGTAACCTAGACGTGAACAAGGCTAGTGGCCCCGACGGGATACCGGTAATTTTGTTCAGAGGATTTGTGCGCCTGAGTTGTGTCCGATCTTGACGCTTATTTCGCCTTTCGTTTGAGACTGGAAAAGTCTCGTTGGCTTGGAAGCAAGCTAACTTGCAGCCCGTGCCCAAGAAGGATAGTCGAGCTGACCCAACAAATCATCTCAGTAACTTTCTTAATCTGCAAGAGTACGGAACGCATACTGAACGGTAAACGCCTGGCAAACCTAGGAGCTAACGATATCATTAGTGACTGACAATACGGCTTCCGCCGAAATCCGATCTCTCCTAGAGGCTATGGTTGAGTGCTTGAACTTGTCCTTACAGGCTGCCTCAGAATGGGGTGATGCCAATCCCGTCAGGTTAAATTCTGCTAACACCCAAGCGTGTCTTTTTTTCGCTAAAAGGAACCAATTCCAGCCAGCTCCATCTTTCCAAGGTGTAATCGTGCCGATAATCGACCAACTTGGAACTTCTTTGTGGTACGTTAACATCTATCCTCAATTTTGGTCCTTTCATAGAGGCAAAGGCTCAAGTGGCTGCCAAATAGTTAGGGATCCTAGCAAAGGTGAGACGGTACTTCACGCCAGAACAGCTGCTCAAACTTTATTAAACGCAAGTTCTATCATGTATGGAGTACTGCTCTCATCTTTGGGACGGATCTGCCAGATACCAGCTGTATGCGCTTGAGTCAATTAAGAAACGAGTCAAGAGGATCATCGGAAATGATAAGCTCGTTGAGTCGAAGCTCTAAAGTCTTGAGTATCGACGTCAAGTTGCTAGCTTGTCGGTTTTCTATCGGTTACATTTTGGGGAGTGTACGACGGAATTGCATAATTGAATTCCGCCATGCCCGATCGGACCACAAGACGTACGGCGATACGCCACCGGTACATGGTGGACATCCCACCCACACGCACAAAACGTTTTGAGAACACATTCATTGTGCGTATAGCTAAGGTGTGGAATTCCCTGCCAGAGTCAGTGTTTCCTGATGGCTACAAACTGGGAGTCTTTAAGTCGAGAGTGAATAAGTTACTTCTAGGCAAGCGTGCTCAATCTTCGACGACATCATCGCTTACGCTACGCTCAGGTGAGATAGTGGTCAAAAGCAAGCCTGTAAATGATAAAAAAACCGATGCTTGGTTCCAGTGTGATAGACCATGAAAGCGAAGCTGCTGCAAAACGCTAGTACACGTACGTGACGTGTTTTCCGTATACGTTGTCAGTAAAATATTTTGATTTGTTTGACAGTTACAAGCGGCACGACAGTTCAAGCAGCACATGGGCGGAGCACACGTGCGACGTGTGCGGCGAGGGCTTCACGGACGCGCTGCAGCTGCTGGCGCACGCCGAGACGCACGCCGAGCGACACCGCACGCCGCACTTGCAGCCCAAGTAACTACACTACCTAGCTTTTTTTTATTTGGGACAAGCCCGCCATACTATTCCCAAACCACTGTAACTTCTGTAAGCCAGAATCAACAGTGGCAACCACCAGAAAAAATACCGAGGCAATAAAGCTCGACGAGTCCCAGAGAAACAATTAAACTGTCTTGGGTACCACAACGAAATTAATCAGAAAAGACAGCAGAGGAGTAAGAAAAATATGATTACCACTTCCTTCCTAATCAAGCGTAAGACAGAACAAAGCTAGGCCATTAGGCACAAAGGGGGTATTTACAACTGGAGTAAGCCCATTTGCCAAGCTAAAATTGTGAGCTGTTACACTTGATTCCAATAATAGGTATGGCAAAAACGCTTGAACGCACGGAAATTCGATCTAGTTTCCACAAGGTCCGTGTAATAGACAACTCCAGACGTAGGCTGAATAATATCCAACATAATATTGATACTGAAGCATTTTCGAAAACCAGCTTGTTCTGGTGGCTGGAACTCGTCAAGTCTTCTGGCGAGACGGTTCGTGACGACCCTCGAGAACAGCTTGTAGACGTGGCTCAGAAGTGAGATGGGTCTATAGTTCTTCAGCAAGGTTTTGTCACCTTTTTTGAAGAATAGAACCACCGCACCTCCGCTCCACGCCTCAGGCGTTGTACCTTCTTGGATGTCGGAGTTGAAGAGACTCGCTAGCTCTCTCAGGACTGGAGCCCCGCCTGCTATAAGCTCTGTCGTTATTCCGTCATCACCTGTTGGTGGTGCCTTGTTGTTCTTTAGCTGTTCGAGAGCCGCCCTAATCTCGCACTGGTTGACATCCGGGATGTCCTCCGTGTAGTGACGCGTTAATTCGGCTCGATGGTCATCTGCACTATGTTCCGCTGGTTTCGCCGTCCGCGTTGAGTATAGGTGCCCGTAGAAATCCTCGAGTATCTCGAACTTTGAAGGCACGATTCTGCCATCCGTAGTTCTTAGTTTCGTCAGATGGGATCTCCCTAATTGTTGAGCAAACACTTTCGACCCTCGGTTCTGCTCAATCGCGACCTTAATGTCGCGGGTGTTGGAGTACCAAAGGTCGCGTCGCGTCAGATTTCTAATTTTTAGGTTTAAGGCCCTCTTATCTGACGCAGACAGCTGCGTGGATGGAAACTCTCGTCTTTCCCTCATAAGTCCGAGAGTCTCCGAGGAAAGTTTGGACACCTTATTTTTCCGCTGCGACGGGAATAGTCTGCGGGACACGTCGCGTAGTGCTTTGATCACCTCGTCGGCCTTCTCGTCAACAGTGCTGCCTGTGGTTTCCAACAGGGCGAATCGATTTTGAAGTTCCAGTTCGAACTTTTCGAACCCTATAGCGGCCTGGAGCTGCGTAGGTCGGAGAGTAGGCCTCATCATGCGGATTTTCTCAGCTCGAAAATTGATATTTAGAGTGCATCGGACAAGCCTGTGATCGCTTCTGGTGTTAAACCTGCTGATCACGGAGACATCTCTATATATGTGCCTCTTACCTGTCATGATGAAGTCTATCTCGTTTTCAGTCACTAATACTACTTACTATCTACTACTAGTAATGTTAGTTTGTATATCGGGGCTCTGCCAGGTCCACTTCCTTTGGGGTTTCTTTTCGAAGAAAGAATTCATCAAGAAGAGACCCTGCGACTCTTCAGAAGTTAACCAGCATTTGCCCCTTACTTTCGCTTCGGCGCGTTCTTGTACTCCCACTTTGGCATTGAGGTCCCCCATAACAACGCTGTAGTGGGCCTTTGTCGTACTGTGCATTGCCTTGACAATATCCTCGTACATGGTCTCAACTGTCTCGTCAGAACATGTCGAAGTCGGCGCATATACCTGTATCACTTTCAGGTTTCAAAAAACCTGAAAGTGATACAGGTATATGAAAAAACCTTTCAGTGAGTTTTAGTACAAGGTACGCTACCCGTGCCGACACACTACTGATTTCTACAACGCTGCTAGTGAGTTCCTTGTTCACCAGGAAGCCAACGCCGCCTTGAGAGAGCTGATCACCTTCGCGGCAGTAGAATAGGTGACCTGACTCCAGGGTTATCGTCCTCTCCCTGTCTTCGGACTTCAGATAATCCCAGTATATGCCAGTTAATGCGACCTAGCTCCACCTCAAGTTCAGCAAGGTGATGATCCAACCTCATCGAACGTCCATTGTATCAGGTGTAGAACATTGACACAAAGGCGAGGCAACAAGCTTGAAGGAAAATAATTTACCCTTAAAGTTGCATTGACCTGTGAGAAATTGGGCAACACAGTGATCCACTCCAGCCATGTCCTATCCAGCCCTTCGCGAACCGATGGGATGAACTGGTGGAGGTGTCGGCCTTTGATAGAACTTTCCCACGTACATTGCCATTCGGATAAAAGGTCCTCCCAAACGTCAGTTTGAGGTTTAAGGAATCTAGAAATTTTTGCACGATCGCGTTGAGGTAAAAAGTCTGGGTCCGTAGTCCATGTTGCTGCACCTCAAGATCGACTGGAAGTACACCAGCAAATACTATTAGAATGACATAATATATCTAGTTGTATTGTACATAGCATAATTGTGCCGATCTTTTCTCATCCCTGTCATGCACAACTACTTGCATCCCACAGGACATAAATGAGCTTGCCAAGTACGGAGACGTTTGAGTCATCGAAACGTTAAGAATTTTTGGAAAGAGACATTACCCTGCACACTTTACGCGTCAACCTCGCGAGCCAAACGCTCGAGTCTTGTTGAGAACAACTGTACTAAGCTGAAGGCTTCTCCAGCGTTATAGTTTAATGAATCTATTTCTTCTTGATATATAGTGATATTCTTTCCTCTGTTTCAGATTAAAAAGAATGGCTCGAGGTCGAAACAATACGTCATCATCGAATAACTCACGGCAATTCCCCTGTAGAGTATGTGGTGAGTACTATTTTTAACCGATTTCAAAAAGAAGGAGGTTATCAATTCGGATGTTTAATTTTTTTTAATGTATTTTCGGGCATAAATCCGTCATATAAACGGATTTTCAAAATTCTATTTTTCAAAATGGTCCCATTGAAATTTCATATAGATCTGATGATGAGATTTGGAGACAGACAACGGAACTCTTCAAAAAATGACAGCAAATCAACTGCGCTTGCTGCGATCGTATGTCTATTGTAGTGTTAAAACAATTTAATGGAGAAAATAATAGATAATAGGAAATAATAACTTTTTTTCAAAAAAAAAAATAGAACCGACTTCCAAAAAAAGTGCATAATAACTTTTATTTTGGAAGTGTTCCTTGTAAACTAAAGCTCTTAAATGAGAAATGATGTTTATTTTGTAAACAGGTTACAAGTAACATTTTTACACGTCAATGTTTTTTTGTCAGTTTAAGCTAGATGATGCCGGTGTTTCCTAGCTGATAAGAAACATCGAAACAAACTCAGAGGTCAAAGTCTTTTTTAAAGTGATTTAATCCATACAATATGTACTGGTAAAATAATATGAGAACCATGTACGTTAATGTCTGGGATGAGCTTTTGAGGAAAGCACTACGCAGGTTTGAGTGGACCTGCCCAGACAGTGCAAGCATTTGCCAGTTATCGTGTAGCTCTACTCAGAACTTCAACCAGCTCAACGCACCGACGAACAATACCAAAGTTTGGACATTTGGATAGCCCGCAAAAGTACTCAAACTGCCAGATAATCATTAAAACCACGTGAATATAACGACTTACATAGTTCTCATATTTACAAAATGCTGAGGACCATGCATCATCCTTGGTGTTTGCCGCAAACACCAAGCACAACAAATAAAGTCCCAAACATCGACCACAATCACCCAACACAAACAGGCATTCTCAGGCTTGACGAACGTGCTAGTATATTCCGGATCAGCAAAACATGGCGGACGACGAGCTTGTGGCGGTTATTACTTTCGGGTTGACCTATTTCAGAAAAATAAATTCAAAGAAAAAGAATAAAACGAAGTGATGGTGGATGATCAAAATTAGCCACCCGCAAGCTCGCGCGCAATACTGATTGCTACCAAGCATTTGGAGACATTGCAAACTGTTTGTCGAAAATCCTTTGATTTGTGAAGAAAAACCGACACCGACGCCGAACACGGGCGACCACAAATACAAACATGCAAACACAAACAAACACCCATCCACATGTTTCTTCTCGGGCCTCGACTGAGAGGGCTCCTAAGCGCATGCATGGAGAGCGGTTTTTTGTTTGTGTTTGCCTGTTTCCGCTTCATTGGAAGACAGGGAAGCTGGGCCTGATCAAGAAGCCGGGGCTCCCCGCGGACTCTCCGCTCGCTTACCGGCCCATTGTGCTGCTCGACGAGGTGGGCAAGCTCTCACGCAATCATGCGCGTACGAGCCCTCACGACGTGGGATGCAGTGGCCCGAGGTAGGGGTCATCTTGGCGATGTCTCTGGACATCGCCAATGCCTTCGAAACCCTGCCTTGGAGTTACATAGTGGAGGCACTCCGGTATCACCGGGTGCCGCCCTACCTCCGTCGCGTGGTCGAGGCATATTTGACGGACTGGGCCGTCATCTAGCCCGGTCACCAGGGAGAATGGAACCGGCGAAAGATGTTGTGCGGTGTTCCACAGGGATCGGTCCTGGGACCGCCTCTGTGGAACATCGGGTACGGGTGCTGCGTTCCGATCGCCCTAGCGGCGTCAGCGTAGTTTGTTACGCTGACACGCTGGTCCTGGCGCAGGGGAGCTCGTACCAGGCGGCGGCCGACTTGATGTCACGCGGGGTTGCGACAGTCGTTGAGAGGATCCGGCAACTGGGACTCGAGGTGGCATTGCACAAGTCCGAGGCAGTCGAGGCTGGGAAGCAGTCTCCGCCTTCTGCGAACCAGTAATGCTCGCGAAGGCGAAGGCGCGACGCGTGAGGGAAGCTCAACGGAGTGCCCCTCACGGCCCCGGCCGCTACCACCGCAGGAGAGGTACTGGGCGTAGGACGTCGCGAGATGATCTCCGGCCACCGTAGACCGGGGCCTGCGGACGGCGAGCAGTGGGTAGCTCGCCGTCCGATCAGCACCAGGCCCGTGAGTCGACGGCGCGTAGTGTTCCACGCTCGCCTCAAAGAGATGAGTGTCAGCCACCACTGACGGGGCCCATCGTGGCCGGTACCTGCATGCCTAGGGGTAGCGGATAAATTCTGAACATGAGTTACCGCACCCCTGGTCACTCAGGCAGGGAAGGAACAGGGGTGGGTTTTAGTCAGTAAGAGTCTGACACGCCCTCCAGAGCGGGAGAAGTCATTGGATGATTTCCCACCACACAAAAAAAAAACCACATGTCTGTGTTTGTTGTTTTGTGTTTGCCATTGTTCGCCAAGCATGTGGAGGCGGCTTTTACACATTTTATATTGTACCCGCAGGCAAGGTGTTTGGTTCGCGCAGCTCGCAACAGATCCACATCCGCATCCACACGGGCGAGCGGCCCTACGCGTGCCGGTTCTGCTGGAAGGCGTTCGCGGACGGCGGCACACTGCGGAAGCATGAGAGGATACACACGGGTATGTATAACGTACCGCAGGCAAGGTGTTAGTTCCTTAATCAAAGACCAAGTTTGTGCACCATAAGTCAAAATGGGGAGGACCCACATCATTCCATGGTGTCAGGTCCATTACCTTCGGCGTGACTTCGGCAAATATTAATAAATAGAAAAGTACATAAAATTAAATAGTTTGGTCACAAACAGACGAAAACATGGGGGTGAACTAATAATTCGCATAGATCTGAAAATTGGTATAGGTCCTAGGTAAACTATTTATAAATGAAATGTTAAAAGTCCCCATTTATCCCACGTGTGCACAAAAAGTTATAAATATTTATTTCGTAAACGGTAAGCAGTCAAAATTGGTCAGAAAAATATTTAGACCATGCAATTATCTACAAAAAATTTCTTTATTTATTTATTGACATTAATCAGGTCAAATATTCCATAGGGTTTGTGAGTAATTACTTTAACTATGTTAGTATAATACACTCAGTCATAGACATAGACACAGTCATAATACAAAACATTACACAAACTACTATCTTTTGGTTCCACTTGGCAACAACACGTATACAGCGCACAGGTGCCCCATCAAGTAGCCCTCAGTCTTACTAACACAATACTCAGAAGACTGCTGTCGCTGTCCAGCACACGACGCAACAACGATATAGTTTTTCATCATTATTCCTGAGATATGGCATCTGAAACAGAAATACTAATAAGCACGCTTACGCCGCCTTGGTGCAATGCTTGAAATGGGTTGTACTTGGATTTGATTCTGCCATACAGCACAGTATCCTGGGGGCCCGTATATCGAACGGTCCGAAATCTCCTAACACTCAATGTACAATCCTCTAATTTTTAACATTAATTCATGAGCTATCAAAAAAGTACAAGTAGCAGTACCAGTATCCAGAGTAGAAAAGATTTCTCACAGGTTTTCGGGACTTAACACCCTGTACCGCTAAAGCTAAGTAGTAAAAACACTATTTACAGCTAAACGAGAACTGTAAGCAAAATATTTAGTTATTGTTTGAAATCTGTTCCAGAGCATCTTTTGTCACATGTATTCATACAAAACTAACATAATGGTTATGTTCCAGGCGAGAAGCCGTACGCGTGCGCAGTGTGTCCGCGCGCATTCAACCAGCGGGTTGTGCTGCGTGAACACGTGCGCTCGCATCACTCCGCTCCCGACAGGCGCGCCAACGGTATGTGGAATGAGTAGTGTCCGACCGAAGGTCGATTTCTGGCCGAAGCCGATTAATCGGCTATCGTTATAACCTTCGGCCTAAGGTTTAATAACCCTAAAACACTCAGTTCTAGATTGGCTTAAAGTGAATGAAATAAAGTTTTTTAAAAGGATAATATTAAAGTGCTCTTCCCCACTCCTACTTTTAAATTTTGCTGTGCCCGACAGGGTCCATAATTGTTTCAGTAAATATACAAAAAATTACCATCTCTATGTACATTATGGATGCAATAAAGAATTTGAATTTGTATAAAAAAAAAACAAAAAAAAAAGAAGAAATGATTAAAACTACCTTGCAACTTTAAAGTCAATAATATTAAATGACATTTACAATATTTCCACATTCTTAACAGTTCGTTCAATTTTGGCGCTTCTTAGAAATTAAAAACTTGGTCTCTGCCCAAACTTTGACCGAAACCGAGCTTCGATCAGATAATAGTCATTACTTGGTCCCATCGGCTATCCAATCTATGAGTTCCTTGCTCACTATGTCAGTTGATCCTTCTGTATTCAAAATTATACTATTGTTCTTTTTGTTCATAGGTGGTCCCGCTTACTGCTGCGTAGTGTGTGGGCGCACGCTGCACTCGAGCGCGGAACTGGTTCAGCACCTCATACAGCACTGCGATGCTAACACGGCGCTCAAGAGACAACCCCAGGTGAGGACCACCACGCCTAAGGTGAATGCTTTTGTTGGGTGCCTCAACCTTTAGGTTGTCAAAAGAAGGTTGGTGACAATATTGTCACCGTACGAATTTACTAGATCAGTTAGCTACACTTGCAGATTCGGATAAACCCGGATAACTGACTATTATTATGCTTCTAGACGGGGCCGCGGAAGTACAAGAGACGACGAAAATTGAAGACAGAGTCACCGGCGGCGCTGCGCGACTGGGAGCGTCCTTCCCCTTCCCCGCCGCCCGTGTCCCGCTCCCCCTCCCCCGCCTCCGACACGCCGCAGCTGTCGCCCGCCTCGCCGCCCTCCCCCGCGTCTCCAGCGTCCCCCGCGCGCCGGCGCCGACGCCGCGCTTCGCCCTTGCCGCGGCCGCGCATGATCCACACGGAGGAGCGCGCCCGCTCGCCGCCGCGGCGCCGCCGGGCGCCCGCCCGCGCGCCCTCCCCCGCGCGCCCTCGCCCCGCCCGCCGCCGCCCCCCGCGCCGCCCCGCCGACGACCTGCGCGCCATCCAGCCGCGCTCGCGCTCCGCGTCGCCGGCGCCGGACGCGAGCGGCCCGTACAAGTGCGAGATGTGCGCGCTGGAGTTCCCGCGGCGCGACGCGCTGCTGCTGCACGTGCCGGTGCACATCTGACGCCTGCAGCCGCAGTGACTGAGTGCGGTGTCATGAGTGGCGCGGTAATGCGAGCCCCGCATCTACCCTCGCAATGAATCTCCACTGATTATCTTGATCCGACAGTAGGGACTGCGGGTACTAGCCAGACAACTTTCTAAACATTCAAGTTAAAAGTACCCCGACTGTGAGCTTTTCAACGTTCTCGATCGCGTTTGTACCAAAACTATAAGCGCCGCTTGGTGAGAATAACGGGTAACCTCTTTTTTTCTATACGATTTGACATAATCGAACGTTTAGGTTATACGCGTTCGAGTGCGTTAAAAATCTCACACAAGGCCCTCTGATGTCCTGTCATCGCACTCGACGGTCGAAGCACGCTGGTGACTTACTTTCACGTAGTCTGTGACTCGAACTAAAAAGACTTTGTAAACAGAAAATAAAACATCATATTGTATTAAATTAAATCTAAAGTTTACTATGAATAAGAAATACCTAAAATATGTTGTATAAAATAATAATGTTAATAAGCCATTATTTGATGTTTAAATAGCTGTCTGTTGTGATAGATAAACCATTTTGTATGATGGCCATTCGTTATTCCTTGTATACGTTTTAATGATCACTTAATTTTGCTTAACGCTTATTAAATAATTAAATTAAAATTCAGATATGTTTGGAGGCTACATAAATTGGATTTTTTATATTGGTTGCTGGTTGCTCATATTATTAACATTCATAGTCTATGAACATTATATGTAATTCAACACAAATAATACGAAGGATGCTAAAGTAATGTGACTCAGGATGGCTGGACAAATCTTCAAAACAGCTCGCATTTAACTAGGTCAATAGGGCACTTTATGTGACGGCTAAACACCCTTATTTTACAATTTGTGACGCTACAGAATCTTAGATAATCGATCGAAACGTGGCCAGCTTGAAATACCACTTTTCGCTGGTCTCTTAATCTCTGTAACAGAAGTGATTTTGACGACTTGCATATCAACGGGCGTCACATAAATTTGTGACAGGCATCGAGCTAAAAGTTTTGTGATACGTACAGCGGTTTAGTAGAAAAATACAGAAATCTGTGTCCAGCCATCTTCAATTTACGTATAAAACTTCTGGCTGGCATTTCCGAATCTCAATAACGGGACCGTTTTCGAATATGGTATGGTCCTTTACTAACATTAGTGACGCAATGTGTGACAGTAATAACGTTTGATTTATGGCGTCACATGTAAGGGTTTACGAGATATCAATAAAAGCTTAATGTCCAGCCAGCCTGAGTTCAAGCTGGCTGGACACATGTATCTCCGCTGCCTGATGATCTACGGCATTCGAAATATGTTCAAAATTTTGTGACGGGGACGATAATGGTAACCTGAATTTGTGACGGAGAAACTTTGAGTAGTTTCAAAAATATTGATCATTTAAATTTTCCCATACAAGCACTGCAGTAGGGTTACGAATATTGTAGGTTTTATGTAGGACTAAGTATATGTTAAGTTGTTTTCTTTAATGGACGAAAATCCGAGTATTAGAGTACTTATACGAACAACTATAGGTATTTAAATCGATAGAAGACAAACGTGTAGAAGTGAGAAAGGGCGGGGGTAATTTTTTAATGTTTTTGATTATTTACATGCAGATACCTACTCTTTTTAGTAGGTAGGTATTGGTGTTTTTCATGATAAGTACATAGGTAGATATTGTGTGAAATACATTCGAGCATTAGTTATCCAACTAATGCTCGAATGTATTTAAATGAAAAAATGTTTGCTGTAAAAAAATCTCATTTATTTATTTGTACTTATACAGCGTTTCAATGTTAATGAACTAAACACGAAACACAAGTGGGCTCTCTTTTGCAGCGCTTGTAGTCAATTCATCATTCTCCTGCCCTTATCCCAATTTATTTGGGGTCGGCGCAACATGTCTTTTTCTTCCATACTCCTCTATTAGTCGTCATCTCTGTAGTCACCCCTTTTTCCCCATATCCTCTTTCACACAGTCCAACCATCGTTTCTTTGCCCTTCCCCTACTCTTATAGCCATCCACATCCATACACAAGACTTTCCTCACGACATTTTCTTCATTCCTCCGCATCACATGCCCATACCACGACATCCGATTTCCACACAACTGGTAGTCAATTATTATTTTGAATTAACACATACTTACGCTTTTTACTGCGGGAAAACCTTTTATTCCCACGGGAAAATCAAATACAAAGCCGGCGTGGCAGCACCGGCCGATTAGTCGATCAAAAATAAATCCTTTATTTATTAAAAAATTATGGTCACCTCACAATATTAGTGGATGTTTGTATGGAAAAATTTAAATGATCAATATTTTTGAAACTACTCAAAGTTTCTCTGTCACAAATTCAGGTTATCATTATCGTTCCCGTCACAAAATTTTGAACCCATTTCGAAGGACATAGATCATCAGACAGCGGAGATATATGTGTCCAGCCAGCTTGAACTCATTCTGGCTGGACATCATCATCAGCCTTTTATTGTCCTCACTGCTGGGGGACAGGCCTCCTCTCTGTGAGAGGGTGTGGGCCGTAATCCACCACGCGGGCCCAATGCGGATTGGTGGATGTCACATGTCTTCGAATTTTTGGTTCTAGGACATGCCGGTTTCCTCATGATGTTTTCCTTCACCGTTATGAGAGCAGTGGTGATAAAATAACTTACACAAAGTAAAGCGCCTGCCTGGGTGTAAACTCACGACCTACAACTTGTAAGTCGCGGCCAATACCACTGGGCCACCACTGCTCTGCACTAACTGCCTAGACACTAAGTTTTTATTGATTTCTCGTAAACCCTTACATGTGCCATAAATCAAACGTTATTACTGTCACACATTGCGTCACTAAATGTTTGTAAATTAATCATATTCGAAAAAGCTCCCGTTATTGAGATTCGGAAGTGCCAGCCAGAAGTTTTTTTACGTAAATTGAAGATGGCTGGACACAGATTTTTGCATTTTTCTACTAAACCGCTGTACGTATCACAAAACTTTTACCTCGATGCCTGTCACAAATTTATGTGACGCCCGTTGATATGCAAAAAGTCGTAAAAGTCACTTCCGTTAGAGAGACCAGCGAAAAGTGATTTTTCAAGCTGGCTGGACACAATTTCGATCGATTATATAAGATTCTGTAGCGTCACTAATTCTGAAATAAGGGTGTTCAGCCGTCACATAAAGTGCCCTATTGACCTAGTTAAATGCGAGCTATTTTAAAGATTTGTCCAGCCATCCTGAGTCACATCAAAAGTAGCTTAGTTACGATGTGTTAATTATGTATTTTTATCTTACAATGATCTTTTATTTGTATAAAAGTAAAATGATAATTTTGGTCGAACACCGTTTCATGTCAGCGACACTTACACATCGAATCCTGCGCATACTTCGAGGCTGTTTGACTAGATATTGACTGCAGGTATGACTGTTTTGTTACATTACCGAGATGTGTTGGGTATCGAGTGTATTGTTGTGTTATACTAATTGACTGATTTATTGATTAGTTCAATGTGAATTTATAATTATGCTAGTGTAAAATTATGTACATAAAATGTGTATGTAATTGACATTTGTGACAGTTTTAAAGTTTTCATTGTTTAGTACAAATACTGTATGTTTTGGGGTTTTTACGGTTTTTATCAATTTATTGTGATATAGACATAAATACGTTATTGTAGAATTGTGCCATGTGATGGTTATGAAATGTTTTCATGCCTTGTCCCAGTGATGACAAGCGATACCCACTGATCTGGTTTAGAAAATTCATATTATTTAATCTACCTATTGGGCGTTTTTCTATTAGCCGGCCCGGCACCGGCATGGCCGTGCACCGGCATGGCCGTGCACCGGCACCGGCGCCGTGGCTTCGTTTTTCCACTGCGCCGGTGTCGATACCGGTTTACGCCCGGTGAGTGGTACAGTACTGACGGACTTCAGCTCGACGACACGTATAGTACAACGCGTAGGTATAACAATGGTATCGTCAAGCCGTCGACTATACTTGTTATATCTTTTAGATCTACGACGCTAATACCAACGCAGTGACGTCGAATTTTGGATTCATCCAATACTAAAAGTGAGATACCTAGAAGGAACATATTTCTGGGCTCCATTTTCAACTTTTCAAATAGGGTATTATTTGAAAAGTTGAAAATGGAGCCCAGAAAATTCTTCAACTATTTTCGCATGACCGAAGAAATATTTTACTATTTGTTGGAGAATTTGTATCTGAAAATTAAGAAGAAAGATACTTCATTTAGAATGGCAATACCACCGGAAGAAATGCTAGTAGTGACGTTGAAGTAAGTTTTACCTTTTTTATTTATTTTATCTTTGGTAGTTGTTTAAGTTTACAAGATCGATTGCGATCGTAGAAAGTCGCTTCGTTATCTAAACTGTATGTATTTTATATGCATAGCTTTTGTGTCCCTCACCAGAGAATCCTCACCTTCGTGGAATTTATCTGTCATTAAAAACAAATAAATGAAACACTATAATCATAAATGAAACATTTATTTTTATATAGGAAACATTTTATTTAAAAAAAAAACATCAAGTATGTCACCGCCACGGCGCCGGCGCCGGTGCCGGGCAGGCTAATGGAAAAACGCCCAATAGATCCAATTTTTATTTTCATATAACATCTAAGCTAGTATTAAATACATTGTGCAATACATTCCCCAAAATGCATGGTAGTATGTATGCCTTTCTGAAATTTATGTAAGAAATCTGTTCTTTGTTTTAAAATAAGGATCAATTAAATACATTGTACATATTGGAATAAAACGTTTATGTACGATACAACGTTAATTTTGTCTTTTCTTTATCAAAAACTCACGCAGTTTATTTCACGAGATTGTTTGATCGCAAATATGAACTACCCTATAAATCTAAACTATCCATAACAGAGTATAAATGCGAAAGTAACTGTCTGTTTGTTATCTCTTCACGGCTGAACGGATTTGGATAAAACTTGGCACACGGCTGATTGGCGACTATGCCTGGAATTAAGAGGTTCTTACAGAGTTCGACGTGAAGATACGTCGAACTAAAAGAGATAAGGCAAGGATTATGGATGCTGTCACGCCTGATGAAGTAGCAGCTGCCATTGCCAAGGTGGGTGGTTGTTCTAATGAATACGTGAAATTCGTCATCCACCTGCTTCTTTAGGGCACGTCCCAGACGTGCTCCGTGCTCTTCTGGCAGCGATAAAGAAGGTGGTGTCCCGATAAGTTCGTGCGCATAGGTTGCACGTCAATAAGGGTTCAAGTCTGGCGCGCTTCATATGATGTGCTTCCGTTGCCTCGAGCCGGGCACGTCTGCTGCCAGTGCATTAGTGCAGTTAACCGGAGCACGCAGTGCTATGCTTGTGGGGGAGCTGTTTTCGGGACAGGATGATCTCGATATGTTACGCTTCTATGTCCCGAGACAGGTGCGCGTAGCGGTGCGGTGTTCTGCTGGTTGGAAGACATCGCGCAGTTGTGCGTTTACAGTCTTAGGTCCCTACGCCAGTATCAGCGCACTCAACACAGAAGAGAACCAAGAGCCACGAACGAGCCATTAGCCACAGCCTATAGAGCGTACCGGGAAGCGACCATGGAGCAAAGTATAGATACTGGGAGGTTCTCGAGCGGCTAAACAGGGATCCATGGCCAAATTACGTCCATGGGTCCCCCCATGACGGAAACCATGAACCCAGAGCTGCTGGAGAGAGTTGTAACCACGCTTTTTCCAGTAGGACAGTCCTTCGTCGCTCTTGCCAGCCTCAGACTTGCTTGATAATTTCGGGCCTTCGGGGTTACTGAGAGCGAGCTGGACCGAGCCGTCAGACGTATGGGGACTCGTAATACCTCGCCAGGCCCGGATGGTATACCTGGCCGAGCGTGGGTTCTGGCTGTGGCTGCTCTGGGGGCCTAAGACGGTTATTCAACAGCTGCATTCTGTGCGGGCGTGTTGCCTTTCGATTAGAAAGAGGTTTGATTGGTCTTGTTGAGGAAGAAAGGCAGGGACTTGGAGTCTTCTTCTGCCACGTCGATACCGTCCCATTTGCCTGCTCGACGAGGTTTCCAAGCTATTCGAAATAATAAAATCAAAAGTCATTTATTCAAACTAGGCTGAGAACCAGCACTTTTTGAACGTCAAAGTTTTACATGAAGAGAGTTCCCCAAAAACGCCCGCCCATCACCACTTCCTAGTGTTTTAGCTGTGAAGAAGAAGTGGCCAACAAACTCCCCAGCAACACATCTGTCTGTTAAGTTTGAAGAACTTGAATCTTTATAATTATATGCAACATCATCATCATCATTTTCTTGCCCTTATCCCACTAATTAATTTAATATAATTATATGCAACAGCATAGTACCTAGTTCCCCTAAGTTCCCCGTGGTCGTAGGGACTTTTCGTCAGGGACTTCTCGGCCCTGCCGACTCGCCAAGTTGATATATTTGAACTCTATTCTGTACAACTTAGAACTATTTTTTGCAGAATTTAACAAACGATAAAATAAACTGCGGGGAATACCCGGTTTGTATAGTTTCGATGTAGTTATATCGTATAGTGTTGCCACATTATAAATGTGTACGTATAATGCTTTTTTATTGGTTGACTATTTTGATTGATTGATGATACCAATAATTACGTAAGTACGGAATTGAAAATACTTTAAAATGAGTTCGTGATTACGTAATAACGTAATGAAAGCCCTAAGAAGGGACGGTTGACGTGTGTCGGGCCACCGTCCGGGTGACCTTCCGCCTGACGCAGTTCCTCACTGGACATGGTTGTTTCGGGAGGTTCCTGCATCAAATCAGGCGGGAGGAAACGCCCGGGTGTTGCCACTGTGCGGATCGCCCAGAGGACACGGTGGAGCATACCACGGAATAGAAATACGGTGGAGGTCTGCCTGGCTTGGGCGGAGCACCGCCGTGTCCTCGTGGATGCGATAGGTGGTGGCGATCTCTCGCGCCCTGGTTCAGGCCATGGTACGGAGCGAGAGGGAATGGGAGGCAGTCTCCGCCTTCTGCGAAGCAGTAATACTCGCGAAGGCTGAGGCGGGACGCGTGAGAGAAGCTCAACGGAGTGCCCCTCACGGCCTCGGCCTCTCGCTCCCACCGCAGGAGAGGTACCGGGCGTAGGACGTCGCGAGACGATCTCCGGCCAACGTAGACCCGGGCCTGCGGACGGCGAGCAGTAAGAGCTACCCACTGCTCGCCGTCCGCAGGCCCGGGTCTACGCAGTCCGATCAGCACCAGGCCCGTGAGTTGACGGCGCGTAGTGTTCCACGCGCGCCTCAAAAAGATGAGTGTCAGCCACCACTGACGGGGCCCATCGTGGCCGGTGCCTGCATGCCTAGGGGTAGCGGATATATTCTGAAAATGAGTTACCGCACCCCTGGGCACTCAGGCAGGGAAGGAACAGGGGTGGGTTTTAGTCAGTAAGAGTCTGACACGCCCTCCCGCTTCACCTAGAGCGGGAGAAGTCATTGGATGATTTCCAAACCCACCAAAAAAAAAACCGTCCGGGTGAGTCCATCAGACATTATCTCTGGTTGTTCTCGTCTTGCTAACAGCGAGTATTTGCACAGGCATAACTAAGTGGCGAGGATTATTCACCAGCAATATGCTTTAAAATACAAACTTGTGGATTCTGAGGTATTGTATTAAAAGTATGTGCCCGACGACCCAGTTCTCGAAAATGACCATGTCACGTTGTACTGGGATCGGTCTATCATCACTGACAGGAGTATTGTTGCCAATAAGTCGGATATAGTGGTGATAGACCGATTAGCGCGCCGCACAATGATAATCGACGTCACCATTCCACATGACGAGAACCTCGTGAAAGCTGAAAAAGACAAAAAAATCAAATATCTTGATTTGGCACACGAGGTTGTCGATATGTGGAATGTGGACTCGGCTGTCATTGTGCCGATAGTCATTACCACCAACGGCCTGATGGCCAAAAGCCTCGACGACCACCTGTCGAAGCTGTCGTTGCGCGGTTGGATCAAGGGCCTGATACAGAAGGCAGTACTCCTCGGTACGGCTCGTATTGTGAGGAGGTTCCTGTCTCTGGAGCCCTAACCACCGGTAGCTTGGACCCTGCTCCTAATACCGGTGGACTACTATTTTTATATTTTTAAATGTTTTTTTTTTAGTTTTCTTTTAAAAATATAAATTTTTACACATACATGTGTAAAAATAAATATACGAAATAATAATGTTATTTAGTCTTCAAAACTTTACATTCTGGTTACAAGTAACACTGGACCCCACACTAGGATACCCTGTGTCGTGAGCTCCAGTCCCTTCCATCACAAGGTTTGTATTAGCTGTAGTTTATTAAGATAAACAGGTAAGATACACATAAGTAATTGGTAAATTAAACTTACGGAAATATTGGTTGTCAGATTGGCCTTTTCCATTTGCATCTTCTTTGTGAACGCATAGCGTAAAATATAGCAAGGTGAGCAGTTTTGTGAAATTTAAGGACAACAGCCAGTATGTATAGCTTACGCACCGTTAGTACTCTAGACCAGGGCTCGGAAACCGGTTAATTTTCCAAACCGGTTTTGGTCATTGACCCCGAACCAGAAACGATTGCGGTTAAGGTTTCAGTTACCGGTATTTTAACCGGTTAATGGAGAAACCGTTTTTTTTTCACAAATTCCGTTTCTGTTGAGTGAAATTACCCGGTTAATTTGAGTTTAGACGGTATAAGAGAGTTCTACCTACTACGCTATCTCTCTTACAGTAACAAAGCTCTCGCCAACGAATACGCAATTACGCACTCACAAGTTTATGTATTGAACCACGTTGCTGGCTGAGTAGTTTCGTTCTGTGTGGCGTTAGTCGTGTGTGCACTTAAATTTCATGCACTGTGTTGTTATTTTATGGTGTACATTGTCATACCATACTAGTTATAGGGTAATATTATACCATTTGTGTTCACAAGTCTTTCGTAACAATAAATACATACTAAACTAGTGAAAATTACTTAAATTGGTTTAGTTCATTCGTAAGCCTTTCCTCCATACCCTGCAAAAATTTTATTAATAAACATTAAAAGTTACCTTATGTATTGATTACAACTAGGGTTGCCAACCCTATTCTAAAATAGAGTATTGTACTATATTGCATGTAGATGTACTTTATAATCTGTAATACTAATACAGTACGTTAAATACCTACTCTTTTTACCCGACTGCGCAACGCAAAGGAGGGTTATGTGTTTATTTTACACAATGTTTACTATACCTACCTACTCAAAACAAAATAAGGACCACAGTATAAAATTGTATAATAAACACATTACTCATGTTGTGTGATTCTGTGCTTCTAATAATCTGTTACATGTTAAATTATGGATTCCTTAAAGTTGCCCTAACGTTTCTAGTCACAAATCATTCCAGTGGGTAAGCTTAAAATTTGGTTTAATTGCTTAAAGTACACATGAAAATTGTGTTTTTGTGATGTTTTAACAACATATTATTACTTAGGGCGCCATTGAACATATCATTACTTAGGGCGCCATTGAAGATGGCGGTCAAAAGCATAATAAGTTGGGCTGGAAAGAGTTGAATAGCTCTGTTGGATATGCCATCAGAGCCTGGGGCTTTTCTGGGTTGAAGCTTCTTGATGACGTCATCTACCTCGTCGGGAGTGACGGGGGGTAGTGGGTCATCAGGATCTTCGACCGGAGGGAGGAAAGCTCTCCTTTCGACCTCAGCATCCACCATGTCTAGGTGGGCCTGGTCTACTGGTTGAGAGCTGGGAGAGCATTGGGACTCTAGACTGTCGGCTAGGCATTCCGCCTTATCGGCGTTATCAAAAGCGACACTCTTGTCAGGACGAATGGAGAAGGCATTGAGGCTTCAGACTTAGATCGCAGCTTTCTCTGGAGGTTCCAGAAAGCCAGGCGGTTGGGCTCGAGTTCGCTCAGCGTCTTTTCCCAGTTCGCAGAACGATGCTCAGCAGTACGTCTCTTTACAGCACGCTGTAAGTTACGCATGTGAGCCTTGTTTGCGTGACAGGGAAAATTGCTGTATGCACGAATGGCAGCGTTCTTCTCGGTTATCAGACTCCGTACATCCGCTGGGAGTTTCCAGCGACGGTCCTCCGTCACTGGCACCTCTCTTGAACAGTCGTTCAAGACGGTTCGCACGTGATCCGTAAGCGAGTCGATCGCCGCTGTCGTGTCAGTGACTGAGCTTATGTGATCCGACGTGGTAGATTTCAGACTTTCGCTTAGTTTCTTCCAGTCAGTGATTACTTGGGTTGGGGGGGGGGGGGGGGGGAGATTTGGGTCGGTCTCACCTGGGCGGGAGCCCAGGTGTAGGGGAACACCGGCCGGTGGTCAGAGTCCAATTCATGCAACACTTCCACCGAATGCAAACGTAAGTTTATATTCTTTAGAATGCCACATCTAGGACGCTGGGAGTGTAATTGACGGTGTGGGGGTAATAGGTTGGACTCATCGGTACGATGATGTCGAAGTTGAGGGTAGAGCTCAGATTATGTATGAGCCTGCCCTTGGAATTGGCGTAATTGTGACCCCATATAGGGTGCTTGGCATTAAGATCACCTGCTAGGATGATGGAACTACTCATGCCGAAGAGTTTAGTGAGGTCGCTGGAGATGGCATCTGGTGAAGATGCCGAGTCAGGTGGGATATAGGCGGATATGACTGTGATTGGCTGATGGCCAGTCATGCCCAGCCGACAGGCAGAGTACTCAAGGAGGGATTGAGGGGCGGGAGGATCGAGAGGGATACAGTAAAGTTCCTTCCTGTAGTAAATTAACGTGCCTCCCTTGTGTTTTTGCAGCCTATCATTGCGAACTAAACGATAGTTAGCAATTCTAGGGTCGCTGCGGTGGGGCTTCAGGAAGGTTTCCTGTATAAGGAGAATATCTAATTGATGGTCGCGAAGAAATTTCGCGATCTCATCACGCTGGGTTTTGTAGCCGTTAGCATTGTAAGTAGCTAACCTAAGGGATCGGGGTTAACATGTGGAAACATGTTTTTGCGTGCTTATCCATTACGGTGCGCAATTCATGTTATCTAGGGACTTGGCAATACCTGCGAAGTCAGACCATATTTTATGGGCTGTTAGCAGGTTATATTGCCCAGACGCGAAAGCTTGCTTGAGCCTTATGTGCAAAGCTTTCGCTTCGGGGGTGAGGAAGATGGAATATGCCCTGAGGATGGTACAGGCTACACTCTCATCTGGGGAGGAAGTGAAGGGGGTATTAGGAGAAGCTGCGCTGGCTGCGGGGGCCTTCGGTCTCTTTGCAGCAGCTGCTGAGGCAACAGGTCTTGGTGCCGCGACTTGGAGGGCGACTGGTGCCGCCGGCGTGGGGGCTGGCGCTGCGATGGGAGTGTCCATCAGCGCGGGGACAGCGGCTTTCAGGGAGGGCGTAGAGGTGGAGGGGGAGGGTAACGCTAAGGCTGGGAAGGCTTTTTGGTGGGTAAGCCTGTTCCATGGTGAAGGTCTCTGTGGCGCGAGACGATTGGGGAGTTGGGAGGAGGGGACTTTCCCTGATGGGCATTCCCTCAGTTGGCGGGCCTCCGCCCGCTTGGCCACTTTAGGGGCGATCTTAAGCGCTTTGGGGCAACCTCGGTAGTTAGCCGAGTACCCTATCTGACCGCACAGCACACAGCTGGGGGCCTCTGTGCATTGCGCGCGGTCCTTGGGTCGGGGGCAGTCTGCGGTGCCGTGTTCGCCTAGACACTTGACGCATCTGGGCTTGACGAACCAGTTGGATTGGGCGTGGCCGTAGTTGGCAACGATGACACTGCCCAACTATGGTTGGCTTGTGAGGCTTCTCTATAGAGATGCCGGCGGCTTTCCGGCATCTCTGTCCCACTGTCGGGAAATCGCTGCTACCCCGCAAGGGGCGCGACGGACGTAATAGGCCTAGCCTTTCAACGTGGGATCTATTGCCACCCGTAAATACGGGTGCTTCTTGGGGGTCCCAATATAGGTGCGGCGGTTTTAGGGTGACTGCACAAGGACCTACCAAACAGGCGATTAACGCCTGCCGAGGCTCTCGTAGCAATCACCCATCTGTATTGCTATGTGTAATGCTGTAGACTCAAAACGTATGTTCACGGCAGCTAGGCGGTCAGTCACCGCCAGGTGAGACCTCCAGTTCCCTGGAGGAGGCCCAGCGGATGACGACCAGCGCAAGGCCGCCGGCTTACGGTGAGCCCACAGCATTCAGTGAGTGGCCCCCGTCCGCCCGGTTTCCAGAGCTAGCCGGTTGCCGTCCGGACCGCGGAGCCGTAGGTGTATGTGTGGGCGGTATTGAGTGTGTAACACCGCCCATGTATACATTGTATGCGCGTACCAAGCCACGCATACAATGCGTGAGTTCATATGTATGTGGAGTCATGAGTGTGTGGCTTATGTTACGCGACGTGCCTATATTAACTTAGAACACGTCGCGCACAGCGTATGTACTGTTGTAGAGAATTCTTGTGCGAGTAGGTCGCGTGTAAGTGAAGCGAATTACTCGGCGTCGACTGGTGGCTGGCTGCCGGCGGCGGTCCCGCCCTGGTACAGGGCCAGGATGGCCACCATGCCCTCCAGCACGGTGATGAGCGGGTCTTGGCCCCTCCTGATGGCCTTAATAAGGTCCAGCAGGAGGCCAGTGGCCCGCTGGTGGAGCTCCGGCTTCGGGATGGTGGACGTAGTGGCGCCTAGTGGCGCATGATGGCGGTGGATGGCGGTGTCTTGCTGTGAGACGGCAGCGGTGGCGCCCTCTGGCACCCGTGCTTCCGTGTGGCGGCATATGGTCGGAACCTTTACCTTAGGGACGACCGCTGTTACAGAGGCCGCCCCGGGTAGATTCCGACTCATATGTAAGGGCTGCTGGACGTCGGTGGATGGAGAGGGCTTCCCTCCACGGTTCTTCTTCTTCCTTCTCCTCCTCTTCTTTGGAGGGGCTGCATCTCGACTAGTGGGCCCGTTTGCTGCCGCCATGAGGGTGGTGCTGCGGGCCTCGTGGACGTCTGTGGTGGTGGCCTGGGCCACGGCAGTGGCAGACCGGGCAACTCTGCACGTCAGCGCCACCGTGCCCGCACGCCTGTTCGTGAGTTCCCTGCGAAATACAGGGCACTCACGGTGCGACGCGGGGTGTGGCCCGCCGCAGTTGGCGCACGATGCCGGCTCCGTACGGGGCCGGGGGCACTCGCGTGCGACGTGCCCAGCCCCGCATCGCACACAAGCGAGCGGACGGTGGCACTGATGTGAAGAGTGCCGGAACTGCTGACAACGATGGCATTGCGCGGGACCCCTCTTCCCGCGCCATCCCTCTATCGTGACGCCCCCCATCAACAGCAGTGAGGTGACGTCATATATCCGCCGTACGTCGGGCTGGTGTTTCAGCACGGCGTGGTGGATGCAGCCTGGGCGTCCTTGGCGGGCCTTTATGCTCCGCACGTATTGCGGCTCGAACCCCAGGCTGCGGAGCTCCTCTTCTATGGCTGCCGGGTCCGTGTCCGCCGGCAGCCCGCGGATGGCTATCTTGAACCCTTTCTCCGCTGGCAGCGAATAAGAAAACCAGACTAGGCCGGTTTCCTTCTCCAGGCCGCACAAGTACCTCTGGACCACCCGGTACTCCTCCTCGTTGCCGGGGAGGAATCGAATACCGCCCTGATAAGGGCGGGCAGTCGGCGGGCGGCCCAGAAGATCTCGCAGGGCCCTGAAGTGGACCTGCCAGTCTGGCAACCTCTCCACTACCAGCGGCGGGTACCGCGGCTTCTTCCCTGTAGGTGGTGCAGGTGCTGGTATCTGGCCCGAGGTGCTGGCGCGCTGCGTGGCGGCCATCGCGGGCGGAGTTCGCTGGGTGGTTGGTGGCGGCGAGGTGCTTGCGACGGAAGCGAAAGACGGCTGCTCAGCCTCGCTGCGCTCGCGCGATGTGCGCCGCAGCTGGCGCCGCTTCGCCTCCTCCTCTTCCTCCTCTTCGTCGGGGCTCCTGGGTCTCCGTAATGGGCGAGTCGCGGGCGACCCGCGTTTCTTCCCGAATTCGGGCCCCAGGATAAATTGGGCCAGGGACTCCGCTTCATTCTCACCCTCCGACGCCGACATGTCTGACCACTCGCTTTCGCGAGCAGAAAAACATGTCGACATCGCGGGGGAGTCTTGGGCGGAGCCCCTGGGCGGCGATGGTGATAGCACGCCGCTGGTAGTTGCCACAACTTGCGGTGTGAACGGCGGCGGCGGACGTCGTGGTGGTGTTGGTGATGGGGCCGACGGGGGGGACGTCAGCTCGGCGTCTGGCAGCACGGGGGTAGCGGTGCGCGGGCGCGGCGCGGATGCGGGTGCGCTCGGTACGGCGGCGGCAACGGCGCTCTGTGCAAGCGCGGTAGGGCTCGCAGTCCGCGCAGCGACGCGCGGAACCTGCGGCCTCACGTCGGGTCGCGACGTGGTATCGTGGGGCTCCTCAGTACGCGCCGGCCTAGCTGGCAGCGCAACGGTGCGCGCAGACGACGCGGCGGCGCGCGCCCCCGACGCGGCGGCGGGGGGGCGTGTCGCGCCCGGGGCGCGCGGCCGACTCATCGACGCGGCGGGCGCTGGTGCCTGCATAGGGACGGGGCGGAAGGCCGATGGACGAACCGGTACGGCCGGCTGCCGGCTCAGCGACGGTGCCGGCGAAACGCGCGCAGTCGCAGGCGTCGTCGGCGGGCCGGTGGCGGCCGTTCTCCTCGCGGTGGATGCTGGTGCGGCGGATGTTGCGGCCGATGATGCGCCGGGCGATGCGTCCCCTCTTGCTGGGGGCAGCTGCGTCCGGCCTGGTGATGGAGACGGCCCGGCCCCCTGCTCCAGTGAGCGGCGGGCGCCGGACCTCCCCTTCGGCGGCATGTTTTAGATGGCGAAACACTGACTGTGACTGTTGCCTCCGCGACCGCAACAATGGGTTTTACCCCACTGGGCAGCGACGGGGCGGCTACCCCTGCGCACTCCCGCAAGCACCAGTCGAAACCAGCACCTACGACAGCACACAGGGCGAAACCGGCGAATGGAGCGGACCGAGCGGAGGAGCAGCGTGCGGACACAGCTGCTCAGCTTGGCAACAGGCTAATCCTCTCTGTCCCAGCTTACAATTTACCCGAATTATATACAAAACAATGTAGGGCCTCTCATTGGCCAACCAATCACAATCGATTATATTTCTACCAATCACAATAATGTAGGGCCTCTCATTGGCCAACCAATCACGATCGATTTATTTCCACCAATCACAAAACAGCAATACAAACTTAAAATATTTTACATGAACCTTAAGTACCGCGTTACATTACCGCAACGAGAGCCGCTACACTAACCTTAAGTACTGCGCTACTTTACCGTAGCGATAGACCATTTGTTCGTTACCTTAAGTACGGCGCTACTATACCGTAACGATAGACCACTAACATGGTTTTCTATACATAATCGACTTAATTCTAATTGAGAACTATCCTAAACACTAATTACTCTAATTAGAATTCACTTTAATCAGTCTTTTTGTCCGATAATACGCACATTCACTCTATTTACACAGTCACAAGTTCGGCGTCCGTAACAATTGTATTATACAGTTTGTAAGGTTGAAGGCACATACAGGTTCCAGTGATTCAGTACATGATTCTGGACCCCCTATCGTTGGAATTTTTCGTCGGCTTTTTCCTAATTTTAAAAAAAAAAGCTGCGTTTTTTTACATTAAACTGTATAAAATCATTATACCTATCTACCTCAATGACATTAATAATTAAAAAATAATTAGTTCGCTTTTTTCGCAAAAAAATGCAATGTAAATAAAATTACAAGAAGCTCCCTGCTCAGCTGATTTCCTAAGTTCACCGGAGGTCATCGCGGCCAGCAGGTACGCACGCAAGATCGGCCAAAGATCGCCGACGTTCCTTTGTCGGCAAATGCTCATACAGACCTATGAATCTAACAGACGCGACACGTTAGGCATTTTAAGTGTATAAAAAATTGATATCCCATTGACTACTTTTATTTGAACTTATTTTGAGGGGAGGTTATTTTTATAAACCTTCATCGAAATAAGTAAAAAAGATCTAAAAAAAATGTGTTACAGTTTACTGATAACGACATAATTCTTAGATACATTTTTGTTATCAACAAAGTTAAGTTAAGTAATACAACAACGTTACTTACTCATTTCGTTAAAACCACATTCCTACATTTCGTATACCTACATCAAAATAATTACTGAGTGAGTACGTGGTAGGTACAACTTAATGCGATTGTACAGTCTATCAATTTCATTGATCTATGCGGTCTATGGGCAGGCGGCACATTCAAAAGCGTACCTACGGTCATAAATAAAATTTTGTTTCTTTAGCATTTCGCCGACGACGAATTTTTGTCAGTTCCGTGTTTATGTTCATCGCAAACGGATGTGCAGTTGGTCGCGAATTTAGGTTGTTATCGTAAAGTTTTCAAAAACATAAGTTATTTTCTGTATTAGTGTTTGTGAGTTTTTTGTTCTGCTTGTTGAGTGGTTTTGAAATAACACCTCAGTGCCCAGGAAAATGCTCATGCATGAAGCACGTAGGCGCAATATACGTACTTACAAGCTTCTTTATTATTATCTATCCTAATCTTTATCTAACCTTATCTTCAGTATTCTTGAGGGATTAAAAATGTATGTGATATCAATGTTGTCGTCATTAGAATAAACAGTTAAAGGTGCCACGGAACAATATACGCATTTGTCGTTTTAAACGTTTAACGCACGTATGCGCTTATGTCTATTAAGTATCTGATCTAATTGTTTATCACATCGATCGGAAACATCGACATAAATGTATTTTTATCACAAAGTAGAAAGTGTATCTAGGTAAAATCGCGTAGCGCGCATGTGTATTATTCTGAATGTTCATTTATAATAAAATTGTTAAGCCTAAAACATTTGCTAAAAATTTAGTTTTAGTGACAAGAACAAATCGCTGTAAATCCGACTTCACGCAGTCTTGTCTTGTCTGCCCTACCCCTAGAATGTAATTTAGAATCGCGTTGGCGCGGTGGGGCGAGGTGGCCCGCGAGTTGAGGAGCAGGTGGTTGTAACGCTCGCCGCCGCAGCTGAGGCTGGCCGGTGAACCCGGGCAGCAAGACGAAGCTGTGGTAGTGAGCGTAACACCATCTGCGACGATAAGCTCGCGTGGTGCCGCCGGAGCCATGCTTGCTTGTATGCTACATGTTGCATGCCTGCTTGCATTCTGGATGCTTTCTTGCATGCTATATGTTGCAAGGTTGCTTGGATGCTGCATGTTTGCTTGCGTGCTGCACGCTGCCTGCTTGCTTGCATGCTCGCTTGCATGCAGTATTAACAATTGTAATATAAAATCAGATAACATTTAATTAGGTACAAAAATAAATTTTACTTAAACGTAAATACATTCATTCATTCATTAATATTTTGTAGACCAATTTGAAAGCTAATTTCATAATATTTCTAAAACTCGTATCTACGTAACGCCTGAGAGAAGTTCTTATCAAAAGCTTTGTTATACAAAGTTTTAAAAATATTAGTAGGATAAAATAAAAAATAAATAATAAGAATTTAGGACTTACAATTTTTATTGAAATCGGTTTTAAGTATTTTGTATATTATTGATTGTAATATTTATGACAAACGGGTTTAGGGCATATTGTATTTAGGGATTTCAATTTTATGGCATGTGATATAATGTGACATTAAGTTCGGGCAAGTTATCATTCGAACAAATGATGATTAGTACAAAAAAAATATGGCACTTTAGATTATGGATAAAAAAGTTAGGTAACACAATAGAGAACTTTTTCTTACTCTTCCGTTGTCTTTTCTGATTAATTTCGTTGCGGGACCCAAGACAGTTTGTTTCTCTGGGACTCGTCGAGCTTCATTGCCTTGGCGTTTTTTCTGGTGGTCGCCACTGTTGATTCTGGCTTACAGAAGTTACAGTGGTTTCGGAATAGTGTGGCGGGCATGTCCCAAAAAAAAACCCTCGAAAACTATGAAAAAGGCACCGATGGCAATAAAATTTTAATATCTTTATCGAGAGAGAGGGAGTGTGAATTCGAATGCAGAAAGTCGCAGAGGGGGCATCAAGTATGAACGCTCCGTGCTAGGAACTTTTATGTAGGTACCTACAATAACTTGTATATTTTGCATATCCACCATTACATACCATTTTGCATATATTTTGCATATATATAAGAAGGCATATTTTTAAATATTTAACACGCAAAAACCTGTAAACAGTAGTCGACCGCCGCTGTCATAGATGATACACCAAAGAGTATAATAATAATACGGGTGATACACTTTATAAATAAGTAGCCGGTGTTGCCTACTGCGGACGAACTAAACACGTGCGCGGCGCAATCGGTAAGCTCCGCCTACCACGGCGCAATCTGCGTTGGGTAATTTTTTTCAGCTAGGAATGCTTCCATGTTTTATTTGCGTTCACTGGTTTGTCAACAGTCAGTGTCGACAGTTGGTCGACAGTCAATCTATGTCAACTTTGTGATTTAATTGGAATTTTCGTAAAATCCAACGTAATTATCCATTAAATCAGCAAAATTTCAAGGATTACAAATAAATAAACTTCGCAGAGGTTCCGTGTGTGTTGAAAATGCTAAAATTGAAAAACGGAACATGGAAATGGTGGGATGTTTATGTAATTTTATAATGTAAGTTTTTTTTAGTATGATTTACTACATAATCTCTTAAGAGGCCTCTTACAGTCCACTAGCGCCGCCAATCGAAAAAATGTCATTACTCGTAAATAGAATCAAAAATACAAAATATGTTCTATTATTAGTGTGGAAAAGGCAATAACGTAATTGTATAACACCTTATCAACACTTGAAATATAGTTAGTAGTAGTTTAGCTAAATTGTGCATTCAAAACATAAACGGCCGTTTTTGTTACAAATGCACGATTTAGCTAAACAGCTATATTTCAAGTGTTGACAATGTGTTATACAATTACGTTATTGCCTTTTCCACACTAATAATAGAATATATTTTGTATTTTTGATTCTATTTACGAGTAATGACATTTTTTCGAAAGAAAAGAAGAAAGGTGTTTTTTTTAGTGTCCCACCCTTGTTTCGCAAAGTTCCGAACGAAAAATTACAGTATTATCCTACATTTATCTTCAATCATGTTTGTAATTTTGTAGGGTTACGTGATCCAAATTCGATAATATTCCTTACTAATAGAGTTTTAGAGAACAAAACAATATAAAATACTGTTTTTAACTTGTCCCCTTAAATGTCGTTGGTGGAAAATTCCATAAACGCTACGTCGATTTTTTGACTTAAAATGAAATAAATAAATAAATTGAGTGTCGTTTTGGGGTATTAGTAACATTTAAGCATGCATGCGGTCGTTCTAATAGTTTTTTAACAGCAGTCGCTTTCGCTAAATATAAGTGAGTCGTCGGGCGTCACGACGTTTTGTCCGTTTTGTTTTAATTTTCCACTACGAACTTGACTATTTGAGATAAATAACGACTTTTTAAATTAGAAATTTTAAAGGCGAATTAGAAAAAGTGTTAAGAATCTGAATTGACAGTAATATTTAAGTAAACTTTTATGGAAACTATTTAATTTTGATGTTCGTTTCAGCGCCTGCGTAATATGTCACGTTATCTACGCAACGTGTTGTATTAGCGGAACACCTATTGTGACGTAGTGGAATTCTTGTGATGTAGGGCTATCGTTCCTAATGGCTCAATTACACCTTCCGATTTCAAGGGACCCAATTTAGGAAACAGGAAGGTGTAATAGCAGTTAGAGCAGTTAGTGCCCGATTTAGTGAGATTGAAAGGTCCCGATTTGACTTCCTAAATTGTGTACGATTTAGGATAGTGTAATCGCATCACCCCGATTTAGAGCTAAGTGTTGCCAATTTAGTAACTTTATCGCTACAAATGGGCTAGTAGTATTTTTGTTTGTGTTTAAAATTAAATTAAATTTCACAAAGTCCCTTTCCCAGAAAAAAAATCTGAGTCCGCTGTTTTTATTTTTAAGTCCGCTCCTGGTAGAATCAGTTTTTAAGAGACTTTAGAGCGACTTTTGATATTCTGTTTAGGGACTCGAATTTGTAAGAGTTGGCAACACTGCCGACTTAGGAGTTCAATTTAGGATAGTGTAATCGCTCGCTTCCTGCTTCCTAGTTAGTTTGTTCCTAAATTGGGTCCCTTGAAATAGGAAGGTGTAATTGAGCCTTAAACGAGACGAAATTTTCCATTAACGTCACTTGTCCTATTGTTGTTGGGCTATAAATATTTAATTTAATATTTTTTGGTAAAACATTGCCTCAAGTTAACTTAGAAAGAAATATATAAGTATAAACCTTCTTTTATTATTAATTTAAATAGCGTATATTAAAAAGAACAATTTCAAAGTAAAGACTAAAATGTGCGATAAAATGTACCATACCTATGTAGCGTAGAGGAGTAGTTTTCGTAGAAAAAACATTGTTTTATTTAAATTACTAATATATGTATAAGTTTGTGATTTTGAAGACTGTTTAGGTTTAAACAAAAAACAAAAACAAAACAACAAAATATTGTTAAACATATTTATTCTTGAAAGACCAATGAGTTTTAATAATTATCCAAACTTTGTGATGTAATGGAACTTTTCAGCTCACGTACCCCAAACATAAATTTCTCGGACTTCTCACACAGATTTTTTTTATTTTTTATAAATAACATAATTAGGATGACTATTAGAATCACAACTATTATTAACTAGCTGTGCCCGCGACTTCGTTCGCGTGGTTGTCGAGAACAAAACAACGTCGTTTAGATAAGAGTATATCACCTTTTTGATGATTTAGATAAGAGTCCTGACTTTGGTATAGTTGATTACGTTAATGCTTCTCTATATACTATGTTAGCGGTGGAATTACCCGGAGCATATACAAAAAGGTTGTTTGGGTTGCTAACACGTGATAGAGAAACATAGAGTTGGCCGTGTGAAAAACAATCAAAAGTAAGGTCTACACCCGCAACGGATAACGTCTGGCCTTGGGCTTTATTAATAGTCATAGCGTAACAGAGGCTTACAGGAAATTGCACACGTTTGAAAGTAAACGGAAAATTATTGGGGATAATGGGTATCCTGGGAATGAAAACAACATCACCGGAGCCGCAACCTGTTAAGATTTCGGCTTCGATGACATTTCGTTGGAGATTTGTTACTCTCAACCGAGTTCCATTGCATAGTTTTGGTGGGCTTAAATTTCTGAGTAGAATGATTGGTACTCCGACTTTTAAATAAATTTTGTGTGCTGGAAGACCTGGTGTATTTAGAGAGTCTAAAAACTCTACTGGATAGTGGGTGGCATCTCCTTCTTCTAAAACCGTGTTAATAGATAAATATTCCCTACTTTCTCCAGAAACATGTACCAATATTTGAGAATTTATTGCTGCTGCTTGGTCGTTGCGAGGTGCCAAAATAGCTCGTTGGCATAGCCAAGCAGCGTCATGGTTCGAGATCTCTGATGGATCTCCGTATACAGAGGAAATGAGTTCCTGCTGTGAGGCAACAGAAGAACACAGGCTTTCGACTAAAGTTACTTTACCTCCTTCTTGAGTCGGGTATGTGCCGTTACCAATTTGAAGTAGTAAATTTGAGAAAACCTGCGCGTTTGCGTCACCTCCCAAATATGCTCGCATATTAAAGCTCAAATTAGTTAATATGACACTACGCCATAAAATAGAGCTCTTTAAACAGGCACCTATTTCATCGGCCCTCGTTCCTCTGGGTATTATAGGGAGTGTCTGCCTGAAGTCTCCACAGAATAGCACCGTTAAGCCTCCCATCGGTCGGTCATTTTGTCTTATATCTCGCAACGTTCTATCTACAGCTTCCACAGCTTTACGATTTGCCATCGTACACTCGTCCCAAACGATAAGGGCGCAATCGCGTAAAACCCTTGCTTTATCACTATTGCGAGACACGTTGCAAACAGGGTTTTCTGTGCGGTCCAAGTCGATTGGTATTTTAAATGTTGTATGTGCAGTTTTTCCTCCTGGTAATAAAGTGGCAGCTATTCCTGAGGAAGCGACGGCAAGGGCAATTTTGTTTTGGCTCCTTATTTGAGCCAAGATAACTTTAGTGAGGAAAGTTTTACCTGTTCCACCAGGTGCATCTAAAAACAGCATTTCTCCTAATGAATGTTCTACACTACAGCATACTCTATCAAAGATTTGACGTTGTTCTGACGTCAAATTTGAACAGCCATTTCGCAATATTTCTGCTAACTCTTCGGGGTTGTAATTTATTTCAGATGTATACTCCCTATTAATTCGTTCCCCACCAACTGTCGGTGTCGGCAAGCCGTATTGACTGAGGGGGTTCCCTCCTATACTTGTAACTATATCTTGTATAGCCAGCAAAGCCCTATTATGGCAGCTTTCACGTACTTGGTCAGAAGTTTCACTATTTATATTTTGCTGTCTCAAAAAATCTTCGGCAAACGCGTCTTTATATTTTTGCCACAACTGCCCAGCGTCCGATAGGCCACAAAATGTCAACAAAATGGCAAATAAATGGCGCAAACGATGTGGACTATCACTGACGCATGCTTCGGCTAAAGCATCATCCCAATGCTGATCGCCATCTAATAAATGCCGTGCGCGGCAAGCAGCTTGAAATGTGGGATATTCTATATCGTCCACTTTGCGGAGCTCAGCAAAAGAAGTAGGTCCTCGCACTGTGTGAAGAAGAAGGCGTAAATAATAACACTCTGCATTATTTGGGTGCACCGTGTATACTCTTCCAATCACGTGTTCTTTAAAAATGCCGGACTCGCCTTCTACAGCAGTTCCACGTCTCCTGCGATTAAAAACACCTTGCTGCTTGTTATAAGTATAATAATGTGGCACTTCATTGTACAACAGAGACTTAGCGAAATTGTCTCTTTCGCAAAGGCGAAAGAATGCGAGCAAGGTGGTTTGTCTTGGGTTGTTCATTCTTTCTGCCACATTTTCTGGCTGAAAGTAAACTCGCTGCCCGCCTTCCAGGTGCACGTCAAGATGGATGACTGGCGGATACCTTTCATGAATAGGGAAACTCAAAATGCGCCAAACTGCCTCCGAAGAGCTTATGTATCGGCCAGATTGATACCTTGTCACTTCATCAAATTGGTTGTTATTTCTTAGTGCTATCATGGCTTGATCACTACCTTTATTAACATATTTACATATATATTTTATAGATTCGACGCTATTACAAATTTCAACATTAATGTGTGCTTGAAAAGCGTTTGACAAAACTGGAGAATACGGTACCACCCAACTATTATTTAGAATTATTTCTTGTCCACGGAATCTGACAGTAGCTGTGAAACCACCTTGTGACGGTGATCTTCGCCGGTATTGCGGATACCCATTTTCCCCAGCCATAGTTAGTTCTTTCAGTGCTCTGGGGTATTTTTTTGAGCATTGACCATCTTTCATGCACGGTGATTCCCTGTTTAAGAGGCCACATGGCCCGTGAACCATATGTGTTTTTACTATGTCATGCAAAATCGGATCTGCATTATAGTCCGGAAATTCTGCACTTATGACACTGTCTATAGCATCGGGACGAATTTTTTCTTCCAGCCACAGAAGAATGTGCGCGTGGGGTAAACCACGCTTTTGCCACTCGACGCTATACATAAAACAAAGAGTTGAACCGAAAACTTTCTCCTTTGTAAGTAGATTAATCAAGACTTTGAGTTTTAAATGAAAAATCCTAGCAATAATGTCATGTCTGTCGTATGACGCCTGTCCTGTGAGAAGTGCCTGGCAAATCTCCGTCCACTTTGGATTTGTTGTAAATGTTATAAAAAGGTCCGGCCGGCCGTATTTACGGACGTAACAAAAAGCATCTTGCGTTCGTTCGTGCATATACCGCGGACCGCCTGTGAAACTGGATGGCAAAATAACCAATCGACCCAAGTTTTCGACGTTATTATCTGATTGCATGGCGTCCCGCAAGTGCACGTATTCTTCAGCGCGTAACCGTCGCTGGTTAGTGCGAATATACACTAAACGTTCAGTTTCTATTTTTGCGTACATGTCCACAATAAATTGGCTGAACAAACCACGAAATCGTTGCAAATATACGAAACTGTTTTGCCTTATTTGTAAAAGGTAGGAATAGTATTGTTGAGCAGATATTTTTTTTTGATAATTAGTGACTCTCGTAGTAGGGTTCACTTGGTACAGCCCAAAATTGTACCCATCTTCACCATGACAATAAATTAGTGGATATTGCAGGGCGTCGTAAGCTCGGTGGGTTTCCAAAATGCGTTGAAGGCGATCGTCGCGTGTACGCAACACGATATCACGTCTCTCACACTCCTGGTCGACTAAAACAACTGCAACTTCATCTGCGACGGGTGCATTGTGTCTTCCACGGTGTTCACCCACAGGACGTCTATCGGCACTTATAACAATTTTGAAATCATTGCTGCCTTGTGGAATTGACTCCAATGCAGCTTTGAATTCACGAACGTACTGGTTAACGTGATGCAGCAATTCTTGAAGTTGACCCAAAAGCTCAGCATTGAGCTGGGGAAAATTGTGATTTCTAACATTGAGCTGTTGCGTGTAATCGGATACAAAATAAATTTGGAGAAATTTGGGTTCATTTTCTGGCAGCAAAGATCCAATAAGGTGATAAACTTGACCTTGTACTTTGAAGGTTGGCATGAACGGTCCTTCCGTTATTTGTTTTGCCCCAAAGGAAGTCATTTGGAAAGCACTGTTATATAAACGAATATTATCCAAAAAACGGTTCGACTGGGGATGATCGCCATTCAGGAGACTTTTAAGTAAGTGTGGTGGATCTTGGAAATTTGGAAGAACAATTTTTCCATTTGAGCAGCACATTCCATCTGTCTCTTTCCTCCATTTCAAAGCATGACAAAAATTACAAATTTCTCTCATGTCACCCACGAAAGTAAAGCCAGCATAATTAATTCTAGACGAATATGTGAACCCTGATTTTTCCCTATTGTCCCAAGGTAATAAAATATTTGCATCGTCATTTTCCATGGACTCATCAGCTCCGCTATTTGTTTCTCTATTCATATGGTATCGAGCTCGTTCTATTTCTAGGCGAGATTGACGTTGTTCTGCTGTTTCTGCTCGTCTTAGTTCATCTATTCTTTCCCTTTCAGATGCAAGATAACTTTCATTGTTTCTTTGTACACCTACATAGTTATGTCTAGCTATTTGTAATCGTTCTTCTCTTTGGGAGAGAGATTCAGACTCGCGCGAGAGAGCGTGTCGCTCTCGGTCAGATGACAGACGTGCTTGGCGTTCCTCGATACTCTCTTGAGAACGCAAAGTCGCGGTCCGAGTTCTTTGCGAACTTAAGCGCGACTCCCTTTCTGTGAAAGTCTCTGACTCGCGTGAGAGAGACTGGCGCTCCCGATCAGCAGACAGCCGAACTTCGCGTTCCTGGATATTCTCTTGAGAACGCAAAGTCGCGGTCCGAGTTCTTTGCGAACTTAAGCGCGACTCCCTTTCTGTGAAAGTCTCTGACTCGCGTGAGAGAGACTGGCGCTCCCGATCAGCAGACAGCCGGTCTTCGCGTTCCTGGATACTCTCTTGAGACCGCAAAGTCGCGGTCCGTGTTCTTTGTGAACTTAAACGTGACTCCCTTTCGGTGAACGTTTCCGATTCACGTGAAAGAGCGATGTGCTCTCGGTTAGCAGATAACCGTGCTTCACGATCTTCTTCCGATTCCTGAGACCTACAAAGTCTCATCCTTTTCGCATTTCGGCTACGCAGCGAAAGGTTAGTTTTTTTTCTTTGAGGCATTTTCAAGGAAAATTAAAGCAATAAACAAAACTAACAACACTTATGACTGAATAGCCTACAAACTTAAAAGAACGGTGCGTCGAACAGTCTAGTGTGACAACGTATCGTCTGTTCGTGGTCGTGACTCAACGAATTGGCAACACTAACTTACTGTATAACGATTGGCACTATTGGATTCAAACTACGAAGTAAATCAAATACAATCTTTACTTCGTACTTCAAACCAATGACCAAAGTTGACCAAACGAAACCAATAAGATAAGCAAATACTTTTTTTTCGACCAATTTAGAAAATCGATAAACCAAGCAACCAAAGAACTTTTACGACACACGCAAGAACTTTTAAGACACCTAACGAAACCCAATTTGCCTAGTAAACACGGTGGACCTCATCCTCGCGCGGAAAATCTTAACACCGCGATTCAGAAAATGACGTCATTTGCACAACGCCATCTATCGGATTTAGATTTCAACTATCAACATTAGTTCTATTTTTAGTCTTAAGATGTCGTTGCAAGTACTATACTTAATTGCGTAACGTAATATTTTACTTCTTGAACTCACTAAATTAATCATATCTTTTGATAGAGTGAACCGATTTCGATGAAACAAAAACTAAGTTAATCCTCAAGTTGCGTATAATTTTTGTATATAAACATTGTCAGCATTGAATTCGTAGATTTTACGTGATGTGCGCACAAACAAACAGACAAACAGACAAACAGACAAAAATTTCAAAAATGATGATGGAAATGGGTTCTGTTACTTATCTTTTCACACGCTGGCTATTTTTTGTTTCAATTTCTTCAATGTACAAAAATGACTTTTCTACAGATTTATTATATGTATAGATTAATTTATTTTTCTCGGTGGAATTCCACTACGCAACGAACAAACTTGTTGAAAAAGACCCGTCTACGCAACTGGACAAGATATATGGACGATTATCGACTCATCTAGAACTATCGATCTCCGATCTGCGGAGGGGAGTGATGTAGCCACATCTATGACACAACATATGAACTACGAGGGCGGGTCAATAAGTCCGTGACTTTTGGAATAAAACACAGATTTTTTGATAAATAAATCATTTTATTTTTCAACGTAGTCTCCCTTGAGCTCTACACACTTTGTCCAAAGCTTCTCCAATTTTTTTATCCCTTCCAAAAAATATGATTTGTCGAGGTCCTCAAAATAGGCCTTTGTTTGCAAGATGACTTCATCATTGGAGTCAAATCTTTTTCCACCAAGCCATTTCTTCAGGTTTGGGAACAAGAAGTAGTCACTCGGAGCCAAATCTGGAGAATAGGGCGGATGAGGGAGCAATTTATAGCCCAATTCATGGATTTTTGCCATGGCAACTGCACATGTGTGCACCCTTGCATTGTCTTGGTGGAAAAGAACATTTTTCTTGGCCAAATGAGGTCGGTTTTTTTTCAAATCGTCATTGAATCGGTCCAATAAGTTGGCATAATATTCCCCATTGATTGTTCTTCCCTTTTGAAGGTAGTCAATGTGGATTATCCCGCGTGCATCCCAAAAAACAGTCGCCATAACTTTATTGGCTGACAAATCCACCTTGGCCTTCTTTGGCGCAGATTCACCCTTAGAAATCCACTGTTTTGACTGTTGTTTGGTCTCTGGTGTGTTGTGATGGATCCATGTTTCGTCCACGGTTACAAAACGGCGCAAAAACTCCTCCATATCGCGATTAAACAACGCCAAACCTTCCTGTGAAGTTGTTACACGATTGCGTTTGTGGTCGACTGTGAGCAAACGCGGCACCCATCTTGCGGAAAGCTTTCTCATGCCCAAGTGATCATTCAAAATTGAAACCACTGAGCCATGCGAGATCCCTACGGCTTCCACAATCTCTTGCACTTTCAATCTTCGGTCGGCCAACACCATATCGTGAATTTTTTCGATTGTTTCGGGTGAAGAGACCTCAACTGGGCGTCCAGGACGTTCGGCATCTTCAGTGCTTGTACGGCCACAACGAAATTCAGTAAACCACTTTTTTACCATTGAAACCGATGGTGCAGAGTCCCCATAGTATTTATCAAGCTTACCCTTGGTCTCGGTAATGGTTTTTTTTCGCAAAAAATAATGCTTAATAAGCACACGAAATTCACTTTTTTCCATTTTTTCCTCAAATTACTGGGTAGTCTGATAAAGATAGCTGTCAAACACAAACTAACTGACGCAGCAAGTTCAACTTTTGACAGGAGTCAACTGACAGATGCCTGTTGACAGGAGTAGTGTTGCTTTTTCAGTAGAGGTCAGAAATTCAAAAAGTCATGGACTTATTGACCCGCCCTCGTACACTCACAAATCCTGCATCGTGTAAGCAGAGTTGTCAGCGTAATTTGAACATATAAACAACAGTCCGAAATTGACCGTTGGGCAGTTGCACGGACCAGACAACACCCGCCTGTTCGGAGGATCAGAGCATCTAGTGGAATAAATTCGAAACTTTTACCCTTTAAAAACCTGTCATAGACATTTCCGTGTCTTATATGTGTACACACACGCATCATGCGCACATGCAGCACGCGTAACGTAGACTGTTATCTATTGAGTGAAATCCGCAACTTGTACTGTAGAAATACTTGACATTGACATTTATTTGGCGCCATCTATAGTTCCTGCACGCTCCCTATACAGGTTAGCGGGACTTTTTACCCACCCTGTTCCACATGTCTCTAAAAATTAAAACCCTGGCAACACTTATCAGTATGAACAACTATTACCTACTGAATTGGAGGAGTTTTTGGCGGGATTTTCTCGAGAGAAAGTGACTGTTTTAATTATTCGCTTATTGATTCCTAGTGGATATTGTGATATAAAATTGGTGTAGTTTTGTGTCCTAAGTGTCTATGCAACTGGACAATATATGTCGAATCATTGAAACAGGCTCGATCTCGGTAAAATGGAGCTGAGAATTTTATTGTAATATTAACTACCTCAGTGAAGTTTGCCGAAAAGGCTGACTCGACACATTTGTTGTAAAATACTGCAAAAAACATTGGAATATCTTACATCTGCATTCTGGAAAGAAGTAAAAATGCACTACGTGAGACTAGGCAATATCCCCTAGGCTTTATCCTTCGGGGTAAATAAAATAAAAAAATGTTAATGTCAAAAAATAACTTTTGAAGAATAATTTTACTTGAATAAGCTTGAATAACTTGACGAAAGAAAATGATCGAAGCAAATTAATTATAATAATTGAAAATTGAAGTTTCTGTAATTTATAATGGAAACAGATATTTGTACTTTTTACTTTGAAGATACAAGTTCAAACCGCAAAAAATTATTTGAGAAAGCTTTATTACATGCTAAGGATGGAAAAGTTTTATTCATACTAGCTGAAGAGTTAAATGAACTGCCAGAATTGTCTCAAGACTTGAGTTCACTAAACAAGCATTACATGAAAATGATTACATTTATGTATGTTAAGAGTTTGGATTCATTAATAGAAAGCATTTCAGCATTACAAGATTGGGAAAGTATTCCTTCAACAATAATATTAGATGATTTAAGCGCATACTGTAATAAAAATGATTTACAGAATGCTTGTGGTGTTGTTGCTCTACTCCAAGACTCCATAAGATGTTGTTCTAATTTGATAAAAGGAACATGCAGACTATTCATATCAGCCCCTAAAATGATTGTAGGTGAAGACTATTGTAATATTATAAGGGAATTTTATTGTTTAGAAAACCAATATTGATGATGTAATTAAATATTTTTCTTTATATTGCACTGTATTATTATATTACCTTTATACCCCGTCCTATGTAAAATACTATTTTTTGGATTTTCCATGGCTGGCATTGTTAAATATTTGTTGGAACTAAGCTTGACTTGGTTAAAATTAGTCACAAAATGGAGCAATAAAACACTGAACTCATATCAAGATCTTTATTATTTACAAGGTAATAATGTTTTACATAAATACATAGGAATGAATTAGTGGGGACAGTATAATGATTTCAATCACATCACCTAAATTTTAACACTATATAAAGTAAAAAGAACACAAAAATAGCGAAGAGAAATAAGTAAAATATGTAGTAGTTATGATTTCCTTTTCCCAATCTTAGAACTCGGCCCATAGTTTTGCCAAGGAAGCCTGAACTTCTGTCAGCGTCATCATCTAAACCACGCAGCAATTTTTCTTGATACCGTACTTCATTGCCTAGTTCAATGGATATGTCTTTCAGTGAAGAGATTTTTCCACTGAGCTCTTCTGCCATCCGGTTGTTGTCAAATTCCAGTGCATCTTCTGTTGCCACTCTGGGCACTGGCTGATACTGATACCCCTCCCGCGCTCGCCGCATATTGTTTCGTCCCGCCGTTTTGATTACTTTTCAATAAACTGGATCAATTTAGCAAAACAATGACACTAGACACTATATGTTACCAAGGTATTTTTTGCTTACGGGTCAATTCATAAAGATAGTACTGACGCAATGTCGATAATACCAAGCGAAACTCTACAATAATTTCCTGCTTTTAACGAGAATAAAACTAATAAAACTTACAAAACAAGTATTGCGAAATTGACTGGCAGGCAGCAGATGACAGTGACAGTGACAGAAGCCAAATCACCACTGATTCTTTTTTCCTTTTGTTCCTTGTGGAACAGGCTAAGGTAGATACCATGCTGCCTAGTCATCAGTTCGTATATTTTTTCCATAATGCAGGTGTCACACATTCTAATTTTTTTGCAGTATTTGGCAACAAATGTGTCGAGTCAGCCTGCTCGGAAATCTTCGCTGAGGTAGTCAATACTACAATAAAATTCTCAGCTCCATTTTACCGAGATCGCGCCTGTTTCAATGATTCCACGTAGAGTCCAGTTGCTTAGACACTTGAGACACAAAACCAAACCAACATTAAATCACAATATCCACTAGGAATCAATTTGTGAAAAAAAAAAGAACAGAGTGTAAATCATAGTTGCGAAGTTCAGTATCACGATTTAGGGTGTGATATAATAACAAAAAATCTAACTTTCACTTGACCTAATTTCAGTTAATATATGTACTTTTGTTTAATATAACGATCAGTTGAGATATTGAATTGTTGATATAATTTCATTTTATCTAATTTCTTATGATTTAATAAACATTTCCTATAATGCACATTTGACATAATATTCATGTAGTATATTATTCATTTACTTTAATAATCCACCACCAAAAAACCACCACTAAAAAAGCCGAAGTATTGTTTAAAGAAAAAGGAACGAATCGATAATATTCTTAAAAACAAAAAGGAATACACTGAAATTGAATTCCTTCGGGCTTTGGCCTCTAACTTAAAACTGAAATAAAATGTAATATTTATGTGATGCTACGAGGGCGGGTCAATAAGTCCGTGACTTTTTGAATTTCTGACCTCTTTACTGAAAAAGCAACACTACTCTTGTCAACAGGCATCTGTCAGTTGACTCCTGTCAAAATTTGAACTTGCTGCGTCAGTTAGTTTGTGTTTGATAGCTATCTTTATCAGACTACCCAGTAATTTGAGGAAAAAATGGAAAAAAGTGAATTTCGTGTGCTTATTAAGCATTATTTTTTGCGAAAAAAAACCATTACCGAGACCAAGGGTAAGCTTGATAAATACTATGGGGACTCTGCACCATCGATTTCAATGGTAAGAAAGTGGTTTACTGAATTTCGTTGTGGCCGTACAAGCACTGAAGATGCCGAACGTCCTGGACGCCCAGTTGAGGTCTCTTCACCCGAAACAATCGAAAAAATTCACGATATGGTGTTGGCCGACCGAAGATTGAAAGTGCAAGAGATTGTGGAAGCCGTAGGGATCTCGCATGGCTCAGTGGTTTCAATTTTGAATGATCACTTGGGCATGAGAAAGCTTTCCGCAAGATGGGTGCCGCGTTTGCTCACAGTCGACCACAAACGCAATCGTGTAACAACTTCACAGGAAGGTTTGGCGTTGTTTAATCGCGATATGGAGGAGTTTTTGCGCCGTTTTGTAACCGTGGACGAAACATGGATCCATCACAACACACCAGAGACCAAACAACAGTCAAAACAGTGGATTTCTAAGGGTGAATCTGCGCCAAAGAAGGCCAAGGTGGATTTGTCAGCCAATAAAGTTATGGCGACTGTTTTTTGGGATGCACGCGGGATAATCCACATTGACTACCTTCAAAAGGGAAGAACAATCAATGGGGAATATTATGCCAACTTATTGGACCGATTCAATGACGATTTGAAAAAAAACCGACCTCATTTGGCCAAGAAAAAAGTTCTTTTCCACCAAGACAATGCAAGGGTGCACACATGTGCAGTTGCCATGGCAAAAATCCATGAATTGGGCTATGAATTGCTCCCTAATCCACCCTATTCTCCAGATTTGGCTCCGAGTGACTACTTCTTGTTCCCAAACCTGAAGAAATGGCTTGGTGGAAAAAGATTTGACTCCAATGATGAAGTCATCTCGCAAACAAGGGCCTATTTTGAGGACCTCGACAAATCATATTTTTTGGAAGGGATAAAAAAATTGGAGAAGCTTTGGACAAAGTGTATAGAGCTCAAGGGAGACTACGTTGAAAAATAAAATGATCTATTTATCAAAAAATCTGTGTTTTATTCCAAAAGTCACGGACTTATTGATCCGCCCTCGTATGTTATGATTAAAAAAATATTGTACTGTTTTTTTTTTCTTCGCTTTATACCCTATACACCTACCATCCTCAACTATTGTAACCAGTAGAAATTGGATGCAATCTGGACTTTAGGGCACCCCGACTCGGACAGGTTAGGTTAGAAGTTATGAAGTTATTCGCTCGCTTCGCTCGCTCACACGACCCCGCCATCCCCTTCGTGGTTATTTTTATACTAACCATCCAGAAGTAGGAGCCCCGCGAAGCGGGGCTCCGTCGACCAAGCCCACCCTCGACCATGCATTGAATATTTTTACATTTGGTTAGGTGCCATTTGAGTTAGGTTAGAACTGTGACCATTAAACATGAAAATCAGACGAAAAGAACATTAGGTCAAATGAATGTTATATAAAAAGAATATTATACATATTGAAAATTATATAAAATGAACGTTATACTAAATGTTTTATATTAAATGAAAATTATATCATAAGAAACATTAGGTCATATGAAATTAGGCTATATGATTTTATAGCATATGAAAATTATATTATATGAACGTTATTTCAAGTGAAATTAGAGCATTTGTTATTATATCATACATTACACACCCCACGATTTACTACATTCCCGCGAAAGTTTACCATCGCGACGTTCGTTGTTGCGAAAGTTCTTTACTGCGATCTATGTTACTGGGAAAGTTTACCATTGCGACGTACGTTGTCCAAGAGCGAACGAAGTGAGCTCGGGAACTTAGGGCACCCCGATATGGACAGGTTAATTTCGAAGGGGATGACGGGGCTGCGTTCGCTCTCTTTGCTCGTTCACTATAGCCCCGTCATCCCCGTTGCGTTAGGTTCATTTAAGCCCTGCAAGAATTAGAAGCCCGAGCAGCGGGGCTCCGTCAACCTACCTAACGTACGACTGTCATTAGCACATTTCCGGCTGAACATTCGGCATTGTATAGAATACCTAGAAATACTTGGTAATGGTAAGTTTACCATTGCGACGTATGTTGTTGCGAAAGTTGTGGTGAAGCGTCAATTGCCTTTTTTAATATTCAATACGAATAAAATAGCAAATAAAATAAAACAGGATTTTTCCGTAAAATTTATTAGATATTTACCTTACCCTTTGTAAAAAAAAGGTGACATAATTGAGTGTCTATTTGATGAATAATTTATCTCCCTGGCGTTCGCGGCATAATTGAGGTCTTTCTCGTCACCGTAAGCCACCCGTGAGTGTGTGATATCCCGCTTTTGAAAATTCTTTTTCTGTTGAAAACCTGAGGATTCTTGTAAGTAAAATAAATGGACCTGCTTCTATGAGAAATAATAATAATAATAATAATAAGTCCGCACACTGCTGACCGCAAATCGCATGCATCACCCACGATCATCGGTGATGAGGCTGTATATCCCGCGGAAGTGTGGGGGTCGTGGCTTCTTAAACGCTAAGACCCTACACAATCGCGAGGTATGCAGCCTTAGGGAATACTTCCTCAAAGCTGACGTGGGTATGCATCGAGATGTGGTCGCTGTGGACAAGGGCCTCACCCCGCTCTCCTTGGCAAACGAGAACTGGCGCAAACCTATAGTACTGGATACTAATGACCGCACGGAAGTATGGCAGAGCAAGGAGCTTCACGGACGCTTTTACCGGGTCCTACATGGGCCCGATGTAGATCTCTTAGCGTCCGTATCCTGGCTGCGTTTTGGTGACCTCTTCGGGGAAACCGAAGGTTTTGTCTGTGCGATTATGGACGAAGTTATGATGACGAATAACTACCGGAAATACATTGTGAAGGACGGTACGGTTGACATCTGTCGGGCATGCCACCGGCCCGGGGAATCAATCCGACACATTATTTCTGGTTGTTCTCGTCTAGCTAACGGAGACTATTTGCATAGACACAACCTTGTAGCCAGGATTATCCACCAGCAACTTGCTCTTAAATACAATCTTGTGGAATCTGAAGTACCGTACTATAGGTATGAGCCCGACCCAGTTCTCGAAAATGGCAATATCACGTTATATTGGGATCGATCTATCATCACTGACAGGACTGTTGTTGCCAATAAGCCTGACATAGTGGTGATAGATCGACTAGAGCGTCGCACAATGATTGTTGATATAGCTGTCCCTCATGACGAGAACCTCGTGAAAGCTGAGAAAGATAAACAAACAAAATATCTTGATCTGGCTCGCGAGGTTGTCGACATGTGGGAGGTGGATACAGCTGTCATTGTGCCGATAGTCGTGACGGCCAATGGCTTAATAGCCAAGAGCCTCGACGAACACCTAAGGAGGCTCTCGTTAGGCGGCTGGATCAAGGGCTTGATACAGAAAGCGGTACTCCTGGACACGGCGCGTATTGTTAGGAGATTCCTTTCTCAGGAGCCCTGACCACCGGTAGCTTGGACCCTATCCCGATACCGGTGGGCTACTATTTTTTATATTTTTAAATGTTTTTATATTTTGATATTTTAATATTTAAAAATGTAAATTGTATGTATATATTATAAAATAAATGGAATAATAATAATAATAATGTTTTATTGGTTTTACTTATAGTGCAATGTTGATTTTTGAAGTTTCAAAAACAACGCAAATGAAGTGTAGGCTTGGAGTATGGAGTAAGGATTAAATTAATAATAACTTGAATAATTATTATTGGTCCTTCTTATATCGGATAAATGACCCCTAGTTTGATTTTTACGTAATAATTGGTGAAAATCATATAATGAAAGAAAGAAGAAAGAAAAATAATTTATTCTGCACAGATTTAACGCACATTACAGAAAAAATGAATTAAATAACGTAAACATACATGCATGCTAAAAGCCTCGTATTCAATCAATGTAATATTCAATCAATGTAAGTCTTCTGTTCATTGCCTAATGTCAGAGTCCGCCAACAACCAAAGACAATACATATATTGCGTAATACTATGTAATCTGTACTGCGACACTGGCAAACTGGCAAATGACAACAAACAGACCATCAAAACGAAACACAAAAACAAAACAGTTTGTGAAAGTGGAAAAACAACTAATCTCTTAACAAACACGAACAAATTGAGCGGTGCGTCGCATCCGTGCAAGAACATGTCGTTGCTCAGCAAAAATACTGTGACTTCAGGCGAACTTATCGTCAACAGCGCTGGTTTTCAGCAAAGTACCTATCACGCGAATTACGTAATGACGCCCCCCTGTGACGTATTTTATTGTAAGTATGTAACCATAATCTCTCACGGAGTACAACATACCATGAACAAAGCATGGAAGTACACATTAATAGAAATATATATTTATAGTGCTCCTATATAACTCAACTATTTCTTTATTTCTTTTAGTGGGTCGAATGGATCAAGGATCCTTCAATGTACGAAGAAGCAAGATCCCCCAACATCCAAAGAATGCAAAAATATATAAAATATAAAATAGGGAAGAATCAGCCAGACCACTCACACTGTTGGAAAACCATAACCATTGCCTGTAGGCCATGACCTTTGAGGTTAGTACAAAAAGAGCAGCTATTATTACTAAAATTTGTTTCTAATCATGCAGATTGTTGTATGTGCATGAAATATTTCTTTAAGGTATTCAAAAAATGCTTTCTTGTTCTCAGGACTCTTACTGGTGGAGGAATGTTGTTCCAACAGCGCGTGGCGGCGTATTTGAAACTTCCCCTGAATGCTGCGGTGTTCTGCTTTGATCCACAAAGAGGATTGGTAGAAAAGCGTGGTTCGTATTTGCTCTGTCTCCAACTTAACTTTTCAAACAGATAGTGTGGTTTTTGTGTAGTGACTACTCCAAATAGTAACCCAGCCATATGTAACTTTCTCCTAGCAGCCATTTTCAATATATTAAGTTCATTTATAAAGGGAGTAACATGACTTCTACGAGGTATATTTACACAGAACCTTGTACATGCATTTTGTATGCGTTGTATCAACTTCTCTGTTCTTGCTAACAGGCATGGGCCATACACAGTATCACAATAGTTAAGCCTTGATAATATTAGGCTATCCACTAGTTGTTTACGTAGATCAACACTCAGGTAGTCTCTAATTGAATATAGGAGTTTCAATCTGTAAAAACAATTCCTCATTGAGTTACTGATATGCTTCTCAAATCGTAATTCTGGATCCATGGTTAATCCAAGATTGCAGGCTATATCTACCCTATCTATTTTTTTCCCTCTAATAACAACTTCTGGCTTGGCTGACAGAATGGCGCTGATCATTTGCCTGCTTCCCAAAACCATAAACTTGGATTTCTGTGGGTTCAGAACCAGAGAGTTATTATTATCTGACCAGACCATCACTCTTTCAAGATCATCATTGATTTTCTCCAATGCCTCTAAGGTATCAGCTGGTTTGAATGATATATATAATTGTATATCATCAGCGTACATGTGATACCTGCAATGCTGGAATGAGTTAATTATATCTGTGCTGTAAAGGATATAAAGTGGGGGCCCTAAAATTGATCCTTGAGGCACACCCCGTGGCACCTGACGAGGGGTGGAAGACATCCCCGATCCATCCTCCTTCTGAATTTCCACGAGCTGTGACCTATTTTGCAAGTAGCTAGCAAACCACTCTATTGTTTCCGTTGTAAAACCATAATAGGCCAACTTGGAAAGTAGCAGAGTGGTATTTAGTGCATCAAAGGCCCGTGAAAAATCAAGAAGTGCAAGGACTGTTCCCTCCCCCCTATTCCGTGCCTCCAGGATATTCCCTACTACGTCTGAAAGGGCTGTAGCCGTCCCACGGCCTTTCCTAAAACCAGACTGAAGGTCAGGAAGCATGTTGTTTGCTTCTAAATATTCCAACATTTGGTTGTAAACCACCCTCTCTAAGACTTTCGATAAACAAGGTAAAATGCTAACAGGACGTAAATCTTTAAAAGTACTTGGGTTGGCAATTTTGGGTAATGGGCGAACAATAGCGCATTTCCATAAGTCAGGGAAAGTGTGGGTATCTATCGACTTATTTACAATTGCTGTAATAACCTGAAGGGTGGTTGGCAACGTTAGCATTATCATATCCAGACTAACCCCATCAATCCCTTTAGCGTTTGACCCCAAGCTCTTAATAATTTTCGAAATTTCTTCCTCATTAACATTATGAAGCTCGAAGTGAGCTTCACCAAATTTATTTGTATCAAAATATGTTAGCTGCGATGTAGGCAGTATGGACTGTCCCGGTACATTCAGAAATGCCCTGTTTATCTCGTCTGGGTCATTAAATTGCCCAGGAAGCATTCGTTCACTATGTTCTGAAAATACATCTGATTTAAGATTTTTCCAGAGTTTTTTGGGATTTTTTATCTGGCTGTTAATGTGCCTGTCAAAGTACACCCTTCTTTCCTGTGTTAGTGCTGCATTAGCTTGTGGTTTTAAATCCAAATAATATGTCTTTGTAGAATCTTGCTTGTTTTTTTTATATTTATTTTTCGCTTTGTCTCGCAGCTTAAACATTAATTTAATGTTATCGGTTATCCATGGCGTGGGGCAGTCTTTAAAAATCCTACTCTTTATGGGGGCATGCAAGTCAAACAATTGGGTGATACAGTCATTAAAATGTTCCACCATCCTATTGACATCTAGCAGTGAGCTTATTTCAAACCATGGCATTAATGTCAGATCCCCCACGAAGTAATCCATCAATATATCCCTTAGAGGCCGATATACCACCAACCTAGGCTTAATATTTACCTTTTTGATAACTGTATCACATACAATAAACGAGTGATGGCCAAGTTCACTGATATGACTGACTAGCACATTACGAACCCCTACATCAGTACAGATCACGTCTATGAGAGTACTACTTTCCCCTACAAAATGTGTTGGTGACTGTACCACTTGATTTAACTTAGTATAATTTATGAAGTCCATCATCTCTTTAGTGTTTTTACTGTTTATGTCCAGTAGATTAACATTGAAATCCCCCAGCAATACCAAGTGATCATAAGGTGCCAATGCGCTAATACTGTCAGTTATTCCATCCAGAAATTTTGTTAGTCCAAACCATTGCGGCCTGTATGCAGTACCAATCAACAGCTTTCTACCATTGACAGTAAGATTCAACCACATCTGCTCCACATCAGTTTGCTCTGAGTGTGGCCGTACACGCACCCTAACTCCCGTTTTAATGTAGAACGCTACTCCTCCGCCTCGTCCCTTGCGAATAGTCACAGGGCGTGGCACGTGCTTTAACCTATATCCCGGAACCTTAGGCGCGCGTCCCTCCTCCTCAGGTCTCAGCCACGTTTCGTTGATCGCCATTATATCCACTGAGTGTTGTGACATGGCAATAAGAAACTCATCCTGATTTGTTGCCAGAGAGCCCGCATTGAATAATCCAAATTTTAATAATTTTGATTTAGTCATGTTATGTAAATAGTAATGGCTGTATAATTGTATTTATATAGTAAAAGTAATGGTAGTATTTTATTCATATCTGTATTGTAGTAATTTTGTTTATTCCCTTTACATAAGTAATCTTTGTACATTTATAGTCCTAGCAGTAATAGTGATAATAAATAAATAATATAATATAAAACTGTGTTTCCCTGAAAATAACATATAACTAAGGTTTGTAAATAATGTTGTTGTGTAGATAATAATATGTGTAAATAGTATAACTATATTCCTCGTATTATTGCAGTACTCACTTTTACATTGCCACTTCCCCAGATCACGACAGATGCGACACACCATACTCAATAGACATTCACAACTAGAGAAACTATGAACTAATACAAAAAAATATACAGCATCAAACAAAGATTTATTTGTAAGTCTCCGTGAATGGTCCAATAATCTGCAGAATGTCTTCCACAGATGCAATCCTGTGAGTGTGTTCTCCAGGCTTTTGCCGGACCAGGATGCGACCACGCTTCGTCCATACGAACCATCCATGAATCCCTGCAGCGGCCCTTGTTTGGCGAAACAACTGCTGATTCAACTTTGTCAGTCTCTCATTGACAAAGAATCGTACGGGCTTCCCAGAGAGTCCGAGATTCTCTGTGGTAGCTTCACGTCGCACGCGAGCGCCCTTCAACACGGCGTCACGCAGGTCACGTCGAGCTAGACGCACCATAATAGCGCGAGGGCGGGGCTCTGTTGACGTTATGGGGCTTGTCGCTTTTATGTGTCTGCCGCCAACTCGTTCCGCGCCCAGGATGTCGCGATCCTCCAAAGATACTCCTAGCTTTGTGGAAATTAGATGGAACAGGTGTGTTGGGTTTTCCGCTTGCGACTCAGGTACGTTCCCTATCACCAAATCGTTCGCCATCAACTCCTGATCCCTGTCATTGAGATCCCTCTGGAGCTGTAGAACCATACCCTCCACCGCATTTAAATTTGTTGTTGGTTTGCAACCGGTCTCATGACGCTTTTCCAACGCTTCCAATCTGGTCTCAATCCCATCCATACGTGTTTGACAAGAGTCATTAGACGCCTTCAGCTCCGCCACATCTTTCCGGAGCTCCAAGACCTCAAAACGCAAGGTGCGTAGCTCCTCCACTACCATTTTTAAAGCGGAGCCCACGTCCTGCTGGAATTCAGGAACGATTCTCGCCGAGGTGTTGTCCGCATCCACAGCCACAGCCATGGATGAGGGAGGCGAGAACACCTGCATGAGCGTAGTAAACGGTGCGGTAGCTGACAGAAGCGTTTTCGGTGCAGCAGTTGACACAGGCGTCACGGATTCTAGCGTCGACATAGGTGTTGGTGCTGGCATTGCCCTGTGCTCCGGCTCCTCACTCTGCACTTCTTCCATACATCCTCGTACCGGCGTTTCAGCCTTATTATCTCTACGGACATTTTTCTTACACTCAGGACAATGCCAGGTGGAGACTAACGGGCCCTTCGCAGGGAGGCTGACGCATACTCGGTGATAAGCTATGGCACACTTTGTGCACCTCGCTGTGTCAATCGCTGACACAAATTTGCCGCATCCACCGCACTTAACCGGCATTATTCCCACAGGTATGCTTACTAATTAATAAACCTCCTTAGCTGGAATCCAAAGTTTTTTGCCCTTTCAGTCTCTGTCGTTGTCAGTCTAACGCTGCCAATATAGACGTTTACAGTTACGACACAACACAAGAAAAATATTTTCAAAAAACTTTGTGGGTACTTATAACTGGCTTGGAGATCCAGTGTTTTCTTAGGAAAGAATTATGCACTCTAGGAGGACCAACGTGACCTCACTACACTGTATATCCCGTATTATGTCTCTATACACTTTATAATAAACTTTATAAAACACTATATTGTCGTTTTTTATTTTTTTCCGCGAGAAATCGGACAACAATCACCACCAGTACAAACGTCAAAACGTCATTCACCGATAATCAATAATATTCATTGATGTTGTTGGTGATAGTCCATTTTATGAAATAATTTCGCTGGGTAACACGTAAAATAGTGGGTAGTTACCCATCATCTCGTCTTTGTGCGTATTAGTTATTCTTTTTCATAGATACCTCCATAACCTCATAGGTAGGTGCGCTACTAGGTATTGCACCGCATGTTAGGTATTTTTCGCATCTTTTAATATTATTTTACTGACGATCCTTTATGAAAAGAAATTATGGTGATAATTTTTGAGTAAGTACTTAAATAAATAAAATAACGTAGGTAAGTTCACGTGATTATTCATTAATGTGAATGTTTAAAAAAAATTAAGCACTGTTTGTATCCTGACATTCAATTTTGAATAATTTCAGAAACATTACCGAATAATTTAAAAATATGTACTGGCAGCCCTGTCACTCAACACGTATGAAAAAAGGATGATTCACGTTACACCGTGTCGTCACAGGGCAAAGATTATAGTATACATTTTGTATGAAGTGATTCATGCTAGACCGTGCCCCGGCCGGACACGGCGTCGAAATGTTAGTAGCAAATTGTTTCCCGGCCGGGGCACGGCCCGGTGGCGACACGGTGTAACATGAACGTGTGCACGGGGCCCGGACGTGCCCCGGCCGGGACACGGTCAAACATCTATAGTATACTTTTTGTATGAAGTGATCCATGCTTGGCCGTGCCCCGGCCGGGAAACAATTGCCACCGACATTTCGACACCCGGTGGCGTTGACACGCTGACAGCCCGGTGTAGCATGAATGACTAGCCCGGTGGCGACACGGTGTAACGTGAATCATCCTAAATTGGCTTCACGATAAACGTTGCGTTTTGTATTGAACACGGAATCTGGACATTTTATAATCTAAGACAGTGATATATTAAATAATAAAATGAAACAAAGCTTATAGATCTCTCTGGATGGAGCGGGAGGGCGTGTGAGACTTACTGACTAAAATCCACCCCTGTTCCTTCCCTGCCCCGAGTGCCCAGGGGCGAGGTAACTCTGTTTCGGACGGTAACTCTGTCTGGTACTGATCGGACGGCGAGCTACTCATTACTCGCAGGCCCGGGTCTACGGTGGCCGGAGATCGTCTCGCGGCGCCGGAAGTCCCTGGCGTCTCCTGCGGCGGCTGCTGCTTAGGGAGACTCTGTTGTTGAGTCTCGCTCACCCATGCCGCCTCCCTCTTCGCGAGCATTACTGCTTCGCAGAAGGAGACAGCTTCCCATTCCCTCTCGCTCCGTACCATGGCCTGAACTGGGGCTGCGCGCGAGAGGTTGCAGCCGCAGGTTACAGGGGGTAATCTCTGGAGCTACTAAACCGATTTTGAAAATTAATAGAAAGCCACAATATTTATGTGTCATAGGCAGAGGCGTAGCTACCGCCGTATCAATGATATGGAGCCCCCGAGGTACAAGGGCCCCGACGTGATGAACGCAAGTCGTAAACAATAATGATAGTTCTATGCTACATAGTAGAGCCTATTTTGTGAAAATACAATACTCTTTATGGCTTTTCTGCAGTCATACAATTTTGTGATACAGGGCCCCTTTGGGACTAGTTACGCCACTGGTCATAGGCTATAAATTTTTGAAATCCACGCGGACGAAGTGCTAGTTTTTTATAAGATAGTTAAAATGAAGAGCTTCTAATGAAGTCGTGGCGCATGTGGCACGAAAATCTGGGCAGTGAAAAGGTTAAATGGTTGGGTAAGGATTTAACATAAAAGACAAATGATATAATAGACATTATTTAATTATACCATTATATTACAAAATTAAAATAAAGAAACTATAATAAACTTATTTCTTACACGCTGTTGTTTGTAATGAAAATGTTACTATTGGATTTTCTGTGAACATTACCTCCCTAAATCCAAAATGTGGTCTAGCGAGTCTTGGTTTTTTAAGTCTATTGTTTGATATGAACCAAGGTTCAATGGCGTAGCGTGGGTCCGGCCCGCCCCGGGCGGCACCTTTAGGAGGTGGCAAAACTTAAAAAAACAATAAATATACAAGTTACAACTCCTATTTCTTCAACAATGTACAATAAAATCATCTGAGTCGAGGTGCAAAATCATTTTGTCACTCGCTCGTGCTTCCTACATTCTCCCCCTGGCGTCTCTACTATTCAAAAGTAGAAATTGCAGATTAGTGCAGCACCCGGCTGCAGTGCTAAAACCGGCACTACAACTACTTAAAACTGTTGCTCTACGAAGAGTACATTATTTTGACAAATATTCTGTCCGCCCCGGGCGGCGAAAACCCATGCTACGCCACTGCCAAGATTTTTGTTAAACCCAAGGTGCAATGAGTTTGGTAGCATGCGCTTTGATTTCCTGTAGTGGGTATGTACAATGAATTTGTAAAATCAAGTCTAAAATTGCCCATGATGGATAAAATATATACATAAAATTAGTTAATAATGTTTTATGTTCAATGAGAGACAGTATAAACGAGATTGTCTCAGCAAAAAAGAAACTGCAAACTGTTTGGATATTGATAATGAACTGAATGCAAACTTCAATTGTGTATGAAATGGTGTATGTGGCAACTCGCATTCAGGTTTTTTAGTTTACTAATGAAAAGCTGGCCCACTGTAGATCAAACTTGTATAGTCAACTAGTTTTTATAGAATGCCATAGATAAATCTAGAACAGGCTGCATTAGTCTCAAAGCCTTGAAAAACAATCGTATTCCCGATAAAATGATACAAATAGTATAGGAAGCTGAAAACACACAGGTCCCAATATAAAATATTGGAAAATCAGTTTCCTAAATTATTATAATGCATGATTTTATTGCTTTCTGTTGTAAAGTTAGTATAGGCACTAAAAGTGAGCTTCAAATATAAGGCTATATGACAATAATAAGGCTGATTCGCAAAATCTTTGCATTTTAAATCTAGGTGTCCATTACGGCGGGTCTGGTCGCAAAATCAGCCCGGCTATACATTTTTTAATCCGTTCGCGCCTTCGCTTCGCCGCAGTTTCATATAAAATTCTGGCGGATTTTACAAACTCTACAGTTCGACCCGACCCCTTCTAGGATTAACTTTAATCTTTTTCTTACAACGGGAACTTAAGTATTTTTTTTTTTTAATATTTAACAGGTAAGCTTTCCTAATAAAAATCATCTAGTGGGGTTGCCATTTGTGCTATATTAACCAAACCAATATTTATTATTACATGCTTCATACAATTATTTGGTACACTTTTATTATGTGCTCCGAGAGATATGAAAACTACAGATAAGAATACAGCCTTCATGCTAGTTTACGAAAGATAAACAAACCTTAGTGACGACATCTTATACTTTTGTAAAGAATGAGAGAAAGATTTTTTTTATTAAAGAGCTATTACAGTAGTTCAATATTTATACGCTTAGTTTAAAATGCGACTAACCCATGTGGCTTGAAATCATCTATAACGAATAAGCTATATACAATAAAGGGATCTATAGCTATTGTAATTAAGTTCATGATAAAGTTAAACATATTATCTAAACATGTTTTTGCAAATAATACAGTCAAAAGAAATAAGTAAAAACTTACTATAAGCCTTTTTATACAGCTAATTCTAAGACAAAACTTAATTATAAAACTTTTGACTTGTTCTAAGTCAAAATTGAGAACATAATATACAGGGTCTAATAAACAAGAAAATTTAAACTTTATTTTGAAAATATTTAATTTGACCATGTATAATATATGCTTATCAAGAAACTCCTGAATGACACGTCATGTAGTTAGAATATGCTGTGTGGAAGTCAGTCTTGTTTTGGGCTGAGATATTTCACAGTAAGTTACCTAAGCCAAGTAACATTAGTTCCACCACAATGCTAGGCCATTTTATAAATTGTCAATTCACTATAAATCCATAGGGAACATGTCTGAGGAACAAATTGACAACAGAAACGGCAATCACTTTCTATGTGGTACACACTCGTACATAGTATTTCATGATGCAACTCTGGTTGAGTTTTATATTCCTGTATTTTATGTTTATTTACACACTTTAATTAAAAAAAAGGACCTAAAAAAAGTAAACAATATTATTGCTTCGAGGAATTTAGCATTGCATGAAACAATTTCTTGTCAAAAATTGGAAGTTCCAAGCTTCCAACATAATTATGTGCTTATAATCACATAATTATGACTACATAGATCACCTTTGATTTAATCTGAATCGTGATTCATCACTTTTCAAATTCGTCAAGTAGAATTATTCCTGGGCTTTGCTGGCCTCTGTTATTGATTCATATTGCTCCTTGTCAAGTTCAGTCATTGTCAAGCTGCCGTCCGGCAACATAAGTACCACTCTTCGCGTACCGCCTGTAACAATAACATCAATATTATTAAAATTGCGACTATTGTGTGTCTATAGAAAACTTTTTAATAGTTGGTTATTGCCATCGACATCGAACCTGTCTAGCTTCACGAATCATTCAACCAGCCTGCAGTTGCAAGTCCGCTTTATTGGACGTATGAGAACGAATTGTTATAAGAACCTCAGTTCTACCAACTCGCCCTAGCCCTGCCCAAAAGCTCTGGTTTTCAGCGACAGTGACTTGGATGCAGCATAACATATTATGTACCAAGTAAGAGTAACAAAGTAAAAAAAACCGGCCAAGAGCGAGCGGTGATTAAATCTGCAGGCAACCGTTGTTCCCTTCCAAATTTCACGAAGGCTGGTGTCACAGTCGTACTTTCGTGAACTGCACTACGGTCGGACAGATGAAATAGCTGTATGTGCTTGCCCCAATCCCTTTGCCTGCTTTCCACAACTTTTTCAAAATATCTCGCCAAATTTTGGTTGAAATGTTCAACCATTCCATCAGATTGTGGATGGTAATAAGTGGTTCTGGTCTTGTGGGTACCCATCATTCGACAAGTCTCATGGAATACTTGCGATTCAAAATTCCTCCCTTGGTCGCTGTGAATTTCCAAGGGTACTCCAAAACGACAGAAGACTTCCTGAATTATCTGCGACTGTTGTAGCTTCTTGGTTAGGAATGGCGAAGACTTCTGACCACTTTGTGAAGTAATCGATAACAACCATGAAGTACTTTTTTCCAGAAATGGTTCTGTAACGTCTAGTGCTATTCGTTCCCAGGGAGCTCCCACGTTGTATATTTTTAAAGCACCTCTGCTGCGTGTCTGGGCTCCTTTCACAGGCGCACAACTGGTACATTTGCGACAAGAGTAGTCCTCCACATCTTCTCGACTGTGGATCCAGTAAAATCACTTTCGTATCTTTAGTGGAGTTCTTTTTACCCCCATATGTCCTCCTAAACATCCATCATGATAGAGCCGTAAAACATCCGGTACTTTGACTTTAAGGACAACAATTTGTAGATGACAGTTGTCTCCTCAAGCGTTTTCCCATTTACGGCACAAGACTCCATCCTGAATAACCAAGCTGTTCCATTGTGCCCAATAACTCTTCGTGATGGAACTCAACGCCGCAACATCACTCCACTTGGGTTTAGGAGTACCAGCTTTAATCCACTCGAAGATCGATTTGAGGTCCGTGTCATTTTGCTGAGCTAGCTCTAGGGTTTCCTTCCATTCATTGCTGAGAACCATTCTAAGCATCCTTATGGGCACTACTTCCTTAGTGACTTGCTTGGTATAGTGCAAGTCTTCAGGGCAAGTTCTTCTAGACAGTGCATCTGCGTTACCGTGAGTTCTCCCACTACGATGCTTGTAGTAGTTCAATCAATCTGCTATTTGTCCTTCTGGATTCTTAAACTGCAATAGCCACTTTGATTGAATGATAACTTTATTTGCTAGAATATAGGATGTACATTAGATGTTATATAGTTTGTTTGTTACACTATATTCAACCTTATAGTTGTGCAAATGTTAAGTCAAAATAAAATATTAAGGAACATAGAGATTATAAATTTAGAATATGTCTTCATGCAAAATTGTAGAGGTTTAAATAATTCATAGTACATAATTTAAAATTTTCATGCATTTGTACATTAAAATATAAAAATAGTCTTTTCCTAGTCATTGAATTATTTCAATGTTTTAGTTTAATAAATTCATCGATTGAATAGACGCATCTATCACAAAGCCAATTATTGAGTCTTGTTAAACTCAAAGCTTGATAAATTTCTTATGCCTACAGGTTAATTATTATATGTTCTAACTGCCATAGTGTAACATTTTTTATCGCACAATTGAAGTCGATATTTTTGGATGAGAAATGGTTTTTGGACGACTTCATTTCCGTCCCAGCAAATATTTACTAAGTCCTGCAATGTTTTTACTAAAGCGTGTATCTCTTGTCTCGTAACGCAGTAATTCCTGTCCGGTTTGGACAAAGATTTGCTGTGGTAAGCTATAACAACTTCCTGGTTTCCTTTCCGTTAAGACAACACGCCCCCAATTCCAGTATTATTTGCGTCTGTGTCGACTATGAAGTCATTTTCAGGGTCAGGATATCTCAGAATAGGTGTATTGCACAGACGTTTCTTTAATTCCTGAAATAAGATGTCACAGTTCTCGTCCCAACAGAATTGTTGCTTCTCCTCAGTGAGTTTGTGTAGCGGTTTTGTAATGTCGGCAAAATTCTTGACAAACCGTCGATAGTAGGAGCACTAACCCAGAAATGCTCTGATCTGCATCTTGTCTTTCGGAACTGGCCAATCCTTAACCGTGACGATTTTCTCCGGATCTGTCTGAACACCTTCCTCCAAAACTATGTGTCCTAAAAAATTCACTTGTCATCTGAAAAATGAGCACTTTTTCGGACTTAAGAATTGCCGTCCGGATTTTCGACAGCACTCGATTGAGGTTTTGAAGGTGCTCTTTAAATGTACGGCCCACGATAATGATGTCGTCTAAATAGATAAGACATGCGTCTCCGATCAATCCGGCAAGTACTTGCTCCATTAGCCTTTCAAACCTCGCAGGAGTATTGCACAATCCGAATGACATAACTTTAAACTGCCATAGTCCCTTTCCTGTTGAGAACGCAGTTTTCTCCTTTTCCTTAGGGTCTATTTCCTCTTGCCAGTACCCACTTTTCAGGTTTAGCGTGGTAAACCACATTCCAGACAGCGTATCCAAAGTGTCGTCGATCCTAGGCAGTGGGTAGCTGTCCTTTTTCGTGACGTCGTTCAATCGTCGATAGTCCACACAAAAGCGCGTGTTGCCATACTTTTTTTACACCAGGACCACAGGAGAACACCATGGACTCGATGAAGGCTCTATAACACCATCCTTCAACAATCCCTTAATCATCGTTTCCACTTCATTTTCACTTGCTACCGGCAGTCGTTGGTCGTTGACGGATTGGAAATTCGTTGCCAGTATTAATTTTGTGCTGAACCAGTCCTGTTCTTCCTATGTCAGCATCATTTGTAGAGAAAATGTCGGCGTACTGAAGTAACATCTTCTTAGCCTTATCCATTTCTACTTCAGTTAAATTGCAGTTTTCCATAAGTGTTGACACGTCAAATTTCAAGCGGAACACTTTTCCTGATGGTACACCTTCCATGAAGATTGCCTCTCTGTACCACACTTCAATACTCCTTGATCAACGTCGATCTCACCGATGTTTCCGCATGAAGTCTAATCCCAAGATACAATCGTCCACTTTTCGGCCACGATGACATTATGCCGATAGATTTTGTTACCTAATTTTAACTCCACCTCGTTCCTGCCTCGGATGATTGTGTGCTGACCGGTAGCTGTCAGTAATTGTATACGGTCGTGGTTATTGAAGAAGTCCCCAAGGAACCGACTTGCTAGGTGAGAATTGACGACCGTGTGAGAAGCTCCAGTATCTAACGTCAATTTGCATGGTTTTCCGTTGCCTTCGCCTTTGATGATCAGGCTGTTTCCGTCATGGGCCTGTGAGATCGAGATCCTCGGGGCTCTTTCAATACCAGCAAGCACTCGCCATCCAGTCCTGGCGTTTACTCGTTTCCGCTGTTACTGGGCAGTCATATCAGTCGCCGGGCTTCCTTGCTGGGATTGATCTTCTCTCAGTGTGCCTCGCTTTGGACAGCTTGATCGAAGATGACCTTTTTCACCACAAGTGTAGCAACTAGGGCTATACCCTCGCAGGCGATCGCGTACCGGTGATGCCACAACCTCCCTGATACGGTGTGTTTGATGGTCTTGCCTCACTGCCTCTTCTTCTAAGGCATGGGCCAAGGCGTCCTTCAGTGTCTCATGATGCCCGAGCCTTACAGCGGTTCTAACCTCCAAGTCACGTATTCCGTCAACGAACGCCTGTACCAGATTGCCATTGATGAGTGCACTCGGCACTACGTTGAACACGATCCCTTAATTTAGAGCGTAATACGTGCTCCAAGTGCGCGTCACCGTATCTGAACTCTCAACGCTTCTAGCAGCTGCTCGTAGCTCACATCCTTGCCAAGAGCCTTAGGTATGGTTAGGGTTCGGTCTCGGAGCCTAAGGTGAACGCGGTCATAGCTTGTTTTTTGATCCACCCATTCGCCATTATAACAGCCTCAAATTGAATTTTGTAGGCCGACCATGAAGATGTTCCGTCGAATAGCGGCACCTTAAATCCACGTGCCGAAGGTGCAGCAACCACTGAAAGCACAACCTCGTCTCCAGCCCTAAGTTCACCTAAAGCTTTCTTCACCCCAGCAATCTGAACTTCAGCTTCTGAGGTACGATTCTCATGCTGGTAAACCTGCTCCTTCATCACCTGGAGCTCCTTGCCAAGTGTTGAGTGAAGGTCTTTTATGAGGAGCATCTTCTCTTCTTGGCGGCGAGCTTGCTCCTTTTTATCTTGTTGAAGTTTCTCTTCCAACCGACGGGCCTGCTCTTCTTGGCGGCGGGCCTGCTCCTCTTTATCTTGTTGAAACTTCTCTTACAACCCACGGGCCTGCTCTTCTTGACGATGAGCCTGTTCCTGCAACAGCGCCATTAGCGCAGACAAGTCTGGCACCGCCGGTGCTGAAGAAACTCCACATGGGCCAGCAACTGGCTCTGTTGTAGGCTGAACACCACCCCGGCGTCTGTATCGGGGAATCTCCAAACCGCCTCTGATCCATGTCTTGCTGCCATTGACTACTTAAGGATGATTCACGTTACACCGTGCGGCCACCGAGCCTCGGCCGTGCCCCGGCCGGGGCACGGCCGAGGCACGTCCACCGGGCTAGTCATTCATGCTACACCGGGCTGTCACCGTGCCGCCACCGGGCCCCGGCCGGGGCACGGCCGAGGCACGGCCGGGGCACGTCTGGGGCACGGCCAAGCATGGATCAGTTCATACAAAAAGTATACTATAGATATTTGACCGTGCAATTGTTTCCCGGCCGGGGCACGGCCGGGGCACGTCCGAGCCCGGTGCACACGTTCATGTTACACCGTGTCGCCACCGGGCCGAGCCCTGGCCGTGCCCCGTCCGTGCCTCGGCCGTGCCCCGGCCGGGGTACGGCCGCGGCCCGGTCTAGCATGATTCACTTCATACAAAATGTATGCAACAATCTTTGACCGTGCCCCGGCCGTGGCACGGCCGGGGCACGGCCCGGTGGCGACACGGTGTAACGTGAATCATCCTTTATAATACATTATTGTAGTCTTTGATTGGAGTGTCCGGTCTGCACCAAGTGCAAAGGGCAACTGATAGTCTCATCCAACTGATAGAAATCCGACGGAAGTCGGTTTTTGTGTTTTATTTCTTTGTTATTTGACACTGACTTCCGAAATTATTTGAAAAGAAATTATTTTTAATTATGAAAAGTTATTTTTAAATTTTTTGTGTATTTTCTTTTTTGGAAGTTGGTTGTATTTTTTGTATTTCTTTTTTATTTTTCGCTTTTTTGTTGTTATACCCTAGAACTAAAACTAAATATTAAAGTCACGCCCGAATTGATAACCCCAATAACATGGAAAATGGAATTTAAACATACTCGTAATTAGAGGAAACCAAAACGCTATGTTATGTAAAGAAAAGCAAGAAAGAGAGAAAAAATGTTCATTAAAAATAAAAATAATTTAAATAATAATAATAATAATTTAATCATTTAATTTTTTTTTTAAATTAAATTATTTATAAAGCGCTGAAGCAATTTCATTTATTTGGGACCACCTCTGGAGTATTCTTTCGGAAAAAAATAATAATTTTGAAAATCGGTCCACAACTGAAATCGGTGAAAATTATGAACTGCTCATAGTTCATAATTTTAAATGTATTCTCTCGGAGAGACACTGATTTCTAAGATACAGGCATTTGCCTAGTTTAGAGTTTCATGTTTTTGTAGTTTTAGCCTTCCGTTTTTATATGTAACCACTATAAACCATTTTTAACCGACTTTCGAAAAAGGAGGAGGTTCTATGTTCGACTGTATGTATGTTTTTTTTTTTTTATGTACGTCCGCCGATTTCTCCGTCAGTTGTGAACCGATTTTCAAAATTCTTTTTTTATCCGAAAGAATATACTCCCGAGGTGGTTCCATATAAATTTTATCGAATTTGCTTCAGCGCTTTTGGAGAAACTGAACGAAATACGTATACCTCGATGACGTTTTGGTGTTCTCCAAATCTTTAAATTCCATGTTCCATGTTATTGGGGTTTTTAGTTGTGGGCTATAACAACTAAAAAGTGAAAAATAAAAAACTTTTTTACAAAAAAAAACAGACTTCAAAAAAAAAAATACAATAAAAATTATAATACATACATAAAAAAACATACATACAGTCGAACATAGAACCTCCTCCATTTTTCGAAAGTCGGTTGTTATTGTATTGTATATAGTGCTAGTAGATGAAGCGTGTGAAGTTTGCATGCTGCAACGAACCTTACCAGGATTCAGGCATACTTATTTTGTAGCGTCAGGTGAATTTGGAATAGGTTTTAAACATAGGTGAAAAATCAAGTTATTGTTTAAGGTGTCCGATTTCTACTAGCTGTGAAAGACTCTGTTGAATAAAAGAACATATTAAGACCAGGCGTTGTTCTTTTAATTTAAACTCTGTGACCTGGAGCTAGACCTATAGTACGGCGGTAGTTTCGCGGCGCAGTACTCCACCAATTACCCCTGCTGTCACTTGAATTTGATACTGCGCAGTGATTGCGCTTCTTGTTCCGAGCCGCCATAGATATTATAAAAGAATCGTAGATAAACTGACCGGGAGAGGGCAGATCTGCCTGCAGCAGCTGCGCGATGACCTGCGTGGCGTCCTCGCCGGGCTCGCCCTCCACCTGCACGGCCACCTGCTGCAGCGCCGGCGCCGCCTCGCCGCCCGGCATCAGCTGCGCCAGCTGCGACGGGTCGATTGCCAACACCTGCCGACAAAATACTCACTTTGAAGCTACGGAAAAAGCTTGGCAATAAGGATTCGTAGGATTTTTTGTATTGTTGATAGGCACGCGTTTGACCACTGTCTCACCTGATGGTAAGCGATGATGTGGTCGAAGATGGAGCACGCTTGCCTAGAAGTAACCTATTCACAGAGGATGAACGTATTGGCGCAATTACACTTGGTCGTTAGCCCGTATTCGGGAACCCGATGCATTAATTACACCGGTCATGGGCTAACGAGTATGAGTAGTTTGATAGTGAAAAAAAACCTGGCGTCAGGTATACAAATTCGGGTAGCCGAAACAATGAAACTGGACTGGATTGTCCAAAGACTCAGTCCTGTTAATTAACACTTGTTCGTTTTCCTGAATTCCATAGGTACTTAATTTCTCTCAAACAACTAAGTGTAGTTTCGCCATAATACCCTGGCTAGCTTTAGGCCCACTTGCAACACAAACCAACAAGAACGTTTAGCACTAAACGAATTTATATTGTTCTACTAGCTGATCCGACAGACGTTGTCCTCTCTTAGCTATGAACTGTCAAACGCGCGAAGTTTAAATAGTTAAGTTTTCTGAAATTTTCTAATTTTCCGCGCAACTTTCTTAATTTTTGCTTTCATGAGAACCTTCTGACAATAACAAACACAACATAAAAATTATTAGCGAAATCGGTCCAACCGTTCACCCGTGATGCCGTGACCAAGGCAATAGGGATTCATTTTTATATATATAGATATATATTTTTGCGAATTACTGAACTTGATGCCCACCTATTATTCAAATTAGCTAAAAAAATTGGAAGAAATAGAAGTATTTAAGTACCAGACTATTAGTCTATATTTGATAAAACCAGCTTGTAGAATATCCTGACCTGTCCGTCCTCGCGGGTGACGTACATGACGTCACCGTCGCCCTCCACGGCGCCCTCCACTCCCTCCACAGCGCCCTCCATTCCCTCCGCCGCCACCAGCAGCGTCTGACCTGCTTCATTCTCGCCCGCGACCTTTTGGAAATAATAAAACACGTTAAATTTGCAGAGTGCACAAGGTAGTTCTGCAGACACTAGATACTTTTTAGTCAAACAATATTCGATCTACAAAATATAATGAATGATTAAAAAAAACAACAATGATATACAAAGTTGATACGACAGAGGGGCTTTCCTTTAAACTGCCTACTAGGTACTATTTTCAAGCTCTGTACCAAAAATCAATTAAATCGGAGCAGTAGTTTAGTCACAAACGATTTTTTTAAGTTTTGGCCTCGTTTGAACACGATGTATCTTTCCTAACAGCTGATTATGTCTATACGCACAGGACATGCACCTTAAAACGATAAATCGCCGTCGGCCGATCGCTTTGACGCGAGAGAACACACGTCGCCGCCCTCCGGCGCGTGTGCGATGTTGCCGCTTTGTTACCTAGGTATCTAAGGTCAGTTAATTTTATTTATAAAGGGTGGTTGCGTTTTACTCTGAATTGTAAGCTATTTAGTTTGTTTGAAAAAAAAAAAAACCTCATTTATTATTATTTTTATACCGTATCGAATTAATACTAAACACGTATGGTATACGTAGTTTAATTTAATGCCCCTCTGTCACATCAACGTTGTATATAAACTTTAGCACACAGGCAGAAACAACAGACTTTAAAATTAGCTTTTTCCCGCGGTTTCACGGTTCCGTACCCGAAGGGTAACCAACGAATATAATAATAAAAAACTTTTTTACAAAAAAAATAGAACCGACTTAAAAAAAAGTGCAAAATAACTTTAATTTCGGAAGTCGGTGTTCCTGTTTTGTGTCTTCGTTTTTTGACACCGACTTCCGAAATTAGTTATTTTGCACTTTTTTTGGAAGTCGGTTCTATTTTTTTTGTAAAAAAGTTTTTTATTTTTCACTTTGTACTTGTGTAATTGTTAACACAGTTTAATGGGGAACCCATTAAACTGTGTTAACAATTTACATATGATAGCAGCAATCGCGGTTGATTTGCTGTCAATTTTTGAAGAGTTCCGTTGTCTGTCTCCGAAACCCATCATCAGATCTTTTTGAAATTTAAATGGGACCATTTCGGAATAAACCCCTTTCGAACAAAAAAAGAATTTTGCAAATCCGTCGTTTTCGAAGTCGGTTAAAAATAAATTAAAAATTAAGGGGGAGCCACCCTTCATTTTATTTTACAACAGAAATACACATTCTGTGAAAATTTCAAGTGTCTACCTATTACGGATCATGAGATAAAAGCCCAAAAAAAAAACCCAAATAACACGTTTCTAGACACGTGTTTTTCTTTGGTTTTTTTTTTCAGTTTATGGTACGGGACCCGTCGTGTGCGACTAGCACTTTTCCTTTTTTTTTTCGAATTGTTCATTTTGTCGAGATAAAAGTAATTAACCACTCAGCAATAAACTGTAGTTCAGTATTAGTGAAACACTAGCGACCCGCCCCAGCTTCGCTCGAGTACAAATTACACATATAAACCTTCCTCTTCAATCACTCTATCTATTAAAAAAAACCGCATCAAAATCCGTTGCGTAGTTTTAAAGATTTAAGCATACATAGGGATATAGGGACAGAGAAAGCGACTTTGTTTTATACTATGTAGTGAAGTTGCGTAATTGAATAAATATTTTCAGAGATTACCTTTTATAAACATATTAAGGTGAATGCTCCGGGGTATGAGCGTAGCCCGCGAAATTCAAATTTTCTTACGTTTTATGCAATTTGCAGGTCAGTGTCAGGTTGTATCTTTGTCAACATTTGATTCGCGGCCGTAGCAAGTATGTATTTATAGAATTATAATCATTCAAATCATCAATACATCTCTCTCAGAATTGATGCCAAATGTCATGATTTCATGAAATACTTACATTTGGAATAATTTCTAACTGAGAGTTGTATTGATGATTTTATTGATTATAATTCTATAAATACATACTTGCTACGCCCGCGAATCAAATTTTGCGAATCAAGCTTTCACCTTACAGAAACAACACCTCTTTATAATCTTAGTTTCCGGTCCGTCTACCGTCAACGCGAGCATGGTCGAAAAGCTTGTTGTATTGATATAGGTACTTACCTACCTCTCTACACAAAAATACGCGATAACAGTAATTTATTATCTAGATATCTAGGCTACGTAATAACAAAATGTCATAAAAATAGTGTTCTAAAATTTCAACTTGTGCCAGGTAATACGTGTTTTACAAGTTTGTGAAATAAATATTTCTCATTAAGAAGCTGAAGACGGTTTCTTTACTTTTACAATTTATAAGTACATTATGAACGGCCAAAGTTCAGGTAAAATTTGTGCAAAACAGCAGCACAGGCAGAGCGGCCAACACGGCCGCTCTTAATTAAAGTTTACTTCGCCCTTATATTCAGTATGTAGGATAATAGGATAGGGTGAAACTCTTGGCGTTTTGCAGAAAATAATGACGGAATGTTGCCGACAATTACGAATCGTGGGAAATTCAACTTTAATACACTAGTATTAAAGTACACTAGTAGTATTCATTGCCTAGTAGTGCTAATGTACTTTAATAATGACTCCTCTTTGTGTAAGCAGAAATTAAACCACTATTTGTTTTAACTTAGCCAAAACTTTTTTGTTGCTTAATCTAAGTGGCATACGTTATCTTAGTTTTTAAACATTATTGCATAAAAGTTTTAAAACATTAGTGTTCATAGTTGTTAAATAAATTAAGAAAATGTTCTTTCGTTAAAATTCTCCATACAAAATGCTGATTTGATAGTGTATTAATACACTATTATTAGGTCCCACCTATGAAATCAAAAAAAAAAAGTTGAATTGCCCACGATTCGTCATTGTCGGCAACACTCCGTCATTATTTTCGGAAAAACGCCAGGAGATTCACCCGATAACTCTTAGTATGCGTACCTGATATAGCACTCCATCTTCCCCTCGGATCATGATGGGCGTATTGCTCGAGTGTAGCAGGCCGACCTCCTCGCCGTCGTCGACGCCTCCTTCCAACAACTGCTTCACAGCACTGGCCTCCACTTTCACTTCCGTCTGTAACAACACAGTATTTGTAATTAGGTCTCTAACAAGGCAGTATTTCTAATGTATAGTGTTACCCAGTTACTGGGTTGTGGAGGTCAGATTGGCATTAGTTTAGACTGAAAGTTAGACACATAATTGGGAAAAGGTTAGGCAGGAAGCACATGACACTACATGTTGCTCAATCAGACTGCCTACTGGAAATCAATATTCGCTGGCGAATTGAAATATTCCCTTGTGATGACATCACAATTTTAATAGAATGTCATAGGCCTAATACGGGTACATAATAATATTGTACTTACGCCATCTTCGTCGGTGAGCACGGGGAGTGAAGGTTGGGCGCCGTCTCCTTGTACCAGCATACCTGTCGTACCACCCGGAGACATTTCCACCTATAAAGAAACAGTTAAATATTGTACAAAGCAAATTGATAAAGGGCAGTTCAAGTAATCTGTGTGGTGGCGCAGTTGTCTCTAATATTGGTAGGAATTCTAGCTTTAGCAAGCATGTTAAACCGTCGAAAACAAAGACCAGACAATCAAATTTCGAAGTCAGAATGCAGTTTCTTGTTCCAAATAATGATGTTGGGCTGCTGCTAATTTTGTATAAGTGAAACTAATTTTGTATAAGTGAAACTAATTTTGTATAAGTGAAACGCATTTTGGTAGTGTAATGCTTCTTACTTAAATCTTGTTGAAGTAATATTTGGTTAAGTATAAAGTCACTTTCTGTAATCATGATCACATAGAAAAATCAATAAACACGTACGGGATTGACTTAGGCTAAGAAAAAGTCACACACCACAAAGTTAATCCCATACTTTTGACTTTTCTATGCGTTATCAACTAGAAAGTGAGTCGGGAGTTCAGTGGTGGAAGGTGGTACCTTCATGAGCATGGTGCCGGACAGCGCGTCGGGCGCGGGCGGCGGCGTGGGCGGCGGCGACGGAGTGGGCGGCGGCGTGGGCTCGCCCTCCGCCCGCGCCAGGCGGCGCCCCGTGAGCGGACACAGCGTCAGCTCGCGCTGCGGGGACGGCGGCGGCAGCGGGCCCAGCGAGCGCGGGAACGGGTCTTCAATCCCGTCCGACGTATCCGACGACGCGTCCGACTGCAAACATTACAATACCACACTTCCAGTTTGGGCCCGTTACACACGACAAAAGTAAAAAAAAACACCAGTCTAACCTAACTAAAAAAATGGATGTCCACTACCTGCTGCGGTGAGCTTAAATGACAAAACTTTTAGCTCAAATACGCGATTGGGCGGCACTCATGATTGCAGATGTATTGTTAATTACTCATGATGAACATGATAAACTTTTGACTAATTCTACTTAATATTATAAATGAAAACGTTTAAATGGATGGATGGATGTTAACCCATCATTTCGTGTGCAGTAGTTTTTAAGTTTGTGTTTCAATACGTGTTAGTTTATTATTTTTAAAGATATTTTTGTGTATTTTATTTATGGGCCTTACTTGCCTGATAATAAAGAATTATTATTAAAACGTGTGGATGGATGTTAATCCTACTTTTAATATTATAAATAAAAACGTTTGGATGGATGGATGTTAATCCCATTTAATATTATAAATGAAAACTTTTGGATGGCTGCATGTTTGTTACTCTCATCACTCATCATCACTCCAGAACGGCTAAACGAATCTGGATGAAATTTGCCAGTGATAGAATATAGTCTGGAATAGCACATAGGCTACTCTTTGTTCCGGGAAAACAAGTAGGTACTGTTCCCAAGGGAGAGAATAATAAACTTGTGATGATAATATTTGCTTTATTTAGGATGCTAGATGGCGCTACATGTAAAAGAAAGTCCCCCGCCGCATCCGTCTGTCTGTACGTAGTAAACTCAAAACCAATGGACGGAGTGATTTTTAAGTGATTCATTGAGATTTTGTGTAAATTGGTTGAAATATGACGATTATAGTTGAAGCAGTCGAAAAAAATGTGCATTGTAAGTGCTTCCACGGCATGTGCTGCACAAATAAATCAACATACGTGAAAGTGATGTATAGTGGAAAGGTTTATAAAAAATATTCAAAAACAAAATCTGCGACAGCATAATGATGTCTATCTTTTACCCAACACCCACAATACCTATTTTTATAATTTTCAAATTTGAATGACTGCTTTATTTGCAAATGTTCGTTGGTGAAAACCATAGATATAGTATTAATTTTTATCCAAATAAATATGTTGAATTCGAATGTTTTTGGGTTTCTCAAAAGGAAAAAATGGAACCCGTATAGGATCACTCCATACTCCGCCTATCTGACAAAAGAACTTTTTCTCAGGCACGCGTAGAGGTACCTATCAAGTTGAAAGGAGAACGGGCGGGTGTGGCCCAAGTGGCGTCGGAGCATGACGCTGATTTTGTTTGAAAGTTCATGTACTAAGCTTACTTTTTTTGTATGGGTGCAAAAAAATCTATCCTGGGAGAAAAAAGTTACAGTGTATATTAAAATACTCATATATCGAGCTATTTTCAACTATTTCAATGTGCCTAGCCTTTTCCCAACTACCTTGGGGTCGGCTTCCAGTCTAACCTGATGCAGCGAGATCTCTACAACTCAGTTACTGGGTAATTCGATACCCCGTTTTTTTTTTTTGTAAGACTGGTTGTTAGACTTTCGGGCTTCTGACGACCCGACACGATTCTCAAAAGTCAACGATTGACAGCCGGGACCAACGGCTTAACGTGCTTTCCGAGACAAGGAGGAGTCTCGGTATGTAGAGATACCCATCCATTGACCAATCCCGGCAAGCGTAGCTTAACGTGATGGATCGATCTGTGCGGCTGTTATTACTTTAGCCATGAGCTCCTCTTATAATGTATATTCTAAACTCAAATATTTTCAACTATTTATTCATTAAATTCATTTATTTTAATCCTTATAAGTTTGATGTTGCCGAACCTCTATGAAGACTCAGATGCGTGGTATTAGAAAGGGAGAACAGATGCAACGCGGGCGCAGCTCAGTAGTCCGTTCCCTTTCCTTCTGCTCAATAAATCGGCTCAATCAAGAGCCACTAGATATGAATCGTATTTGCAAAATCTAGTACCCATGTACGTCCAACTTTAGACACCAGCGCCAAAAACCAGCGTTCGAGATACTTTGAAGTATTTTCTTTCTGCATCAAAAATTGATCCTTAAAGTAATGACGATAAGGAGTACAATCGCGTATGCAGGATACTTCTAACTTCCAAGTCTTGTTGGAAGAAAAATACTTGCATAGAACATTGATCCGTACATATAAATAAAGAACACATTTGTGTTTACAAAGAAATACTTCCAAACCTAAAAACGAAAAATACCAACGTACGAGTACTTTGAAGTACGTTGGTATTTTTACTCTAGCCTTTAAGCCTTGTTGGAAGAAATACTTAAATAGGTACTTGCGTAGAACATTGCAATATCTGTAACTTATGGGTGATACACCAAATCGATCTATCGACGTTGATCGATTGATGTAATAGCTTTGGCTGATCGACGGAGCGACGTTGATCGATTAATGTAATAGCTGTGGCTGATCGATGGATCGACGTTGATTGATTGATGTAATAGCTTTGGCTGATCGACGGATCGACGTTGATCGTTTGATGTAATAGTTTTGGCTGATCGACGGATCGACGCTGATCGATTATTGTAATAAATAGCTTTGGCTGATCGATCGAGACAAAAAAAACGTCAATTTGCGAATAATTAGAACAGCCACAGAACTTCACTCGAAAAAAGCCCGCCAAAAACTCTAGGTGCGTATATTTACGCGACTAGGTCTTTACACCATGTATTTACTTGCAAGTACGCCGAGCAAGTGCCGAACCGAAATACTCGCAATACCTACAAAGTATTTTCTCTTCTACTCGCTCCGTCGACTCTCGCGTCGATGTTCTATGCAAGAATTATTATTTTAAAGGTTTGAAGATTTTTATTTGTACACGCGATTCTGCTCCTTATTTTTGTTAAGTTACGGATCAATAGACTATGCAAGTATTTTCCTTTCAACAAGACTTGAGAATTCAAAGTATTTTACTCGGCTGGCTGCTTGCTCCGCTTATTTATATTAAGGTGTTAATACACCAATCGATCGTGTTAATACATCAATTGTCGATCTATGCCAGCGTTCGACGGTAGAATGGATTAGTCCTCCTCGATCGATAGTAACTATTACACCAATGATCAATCGTTGATCGATGCCATCGATCGATGGTACAATGGGTTAGTCGTCGTCGATCGATAGATACTATTATACCAATCGACTAATCGTCAATCGATGCCATCGATCGATGGTACAATGGACTAGTCGACGTCGATCGATGGTTACTATTACACCAACAGATCAATCGTCGATCGATGGTTACTATTACACCAACAGATCAATCGTCGATCGATGGATGGATGGTCGATCGACGTCGATCAATAGTTTCTACTATGTACACTAATCGATCGAGCGTCGATCGATGGTAGAACGGATAAGTCGACGTCGACCGATCGATATTTTATCGACCGGTATCCGTCTATCAGCCAAAGCTATTACATCAATCGATCAACGTCGATCCGCCGATCAGCTAAAGCTATTACATCAATCGATCAACGTCGATCCGTCAATCAGCCACAGCTATTACATCAATCGATCAACGTCGATCCGTCGACCAACCAAAGCTATTACATCAACCGATCAACGTCGATCCGTCGATCAACCAAAGCTATTACATTAATCGATCAACGTCGATCCGTCGATCAGCCAAAGCTATTACATTAATCGATCAGCGTCGATCCGTAGATCAGCCAAAACTATTACATCAAACGATCAACGTCGATCAGCCAAAGCTATTACATCAATCAATGAGCGTCGATCCGTCGATCAGCCACAGCTATTACATTAATCGATCAACGTCGCTCCGTCGATCAGCCAAAGCTATTACATCAATCGATCAACGTCGATCCGTCGATCAGCCAAAGCTATTACATTAATCGGTCATCGTCGATCCGTGGATCAGCCAAAACTATTACATCAAACGATCAACGTCGATCAGCCAAAGCTATTACATCAATCAATCAGCGTCGATCCGTCGATCAGCCACAGCTATTACATTAATCGATCAACGTCGCTCCGTCGATCAGCCAAAGCTATTACATCAATCGATCAACGTCGATCGATCCGTCGATCAGCCAAAGCTATTACATCAATCGATCAACGTCGATAGATCGATTGGTGTATCACCCATAAGTTACAGATATTGCAATGTTCTACGCAAGTACCTATTTAAGTATTTTTCTTAAAAGGTTTGGTTAAAAAGTATTTCTTTAGCCGATTTCCTCGACGATTTAACGATCAATGTTTTAAGCAAGTGTTCTTTCTTCCAACAAGAGTAAAAATACCAACGTACTTCAAAGTACGTTGGTATTTTTACTTTTTAGGTTTGGAAGTATTTCTTTGTAAACACAATTGTGCTCTTTATTTATATGTACGGATCAATGTTCTATGCAAGTATTTTTCTTCCAACAAGACTTGGAAGTTAGAAGTATCCTGCATACGCGATTGTACTCCTTATCGTCATTACTTTAAGGATCAATTTTTGATGCAGAAAGAAAATACTTCAAAGTATCTCGAACGCTGGTTTTTGGCGCTGGTGTCTAAAGTTGGACGTACATGGGTACTAGATTTTGCAAATACGACTCATATCTAGTGGCTCTTGACTGAGCCGATTTTTTGAGCAGAAGGAAGGGGAACGGACTACTGAGCTGCGCCCGCGTTGCATCTTTTCTCCCTTTCTAATACCACGCATCTGAGTCTTCATAGAGGTTCGGCAACATCAAACTTATAAGGATTAAAATAAATGAATTTAATGAATAAATAGTTGAAAATATTTGAGTTTAGAATATACATTATAAGAGGAGCTCATGGCTAAAGTAATAACAGCCGCACAGATCGATCCATCACGTTAAGCTACGCTTGCCGGGATTGGTCAATGGATGGGTATCTCTACATACCGAGACTCCTCCTTGTCTCGGAAAGCACGTTAAGCCGTTGGTCCCGGCTGTCAATCGTTGATTTTTGAGAATCGTGTCGGGTCGTCAGAAGCCCGAAAGTCTAACAACCAGTCTTACAAAAAAAAAAAGGGGGGTATCGAATTACCCAGTAACTGAGTTGTAGAGATCTCGCTGCATCAGGTTAGACTGGAAGCCGACCCCAAGGTAGTTGGGAAAAGGCTAGGCACATTGAAATAGTTGAAAATAGCTCGATATATGAGTATTTTAATATACACTGTAACTTTTTTCTCCCAGGATAGATTTTTTTGCACCCGTACAAAAAAAGTAAGCTTAGTACATGAACTTTCAAACAAAATCAGCGTCATGCTCCGACGCCCTTGGGCCAGAGCCCATACAAAAATGTCCGATCTCCTTTATGTTACATTATTCCGGTCCTATTTTTGTCATGGATGCCTTTTTCATGGTTTTCGGAACAGTTAAGGGGGGGGCGTCCATAAATTACGTGAGGTGTTTTTTTAAATTTTCTGTCCCTCCCTCCCCCCCCTGGTGAGATGCAGCTCTTATGCTAGATGCAAAGTAAATACCGCATGTACTGCAGCATCTTTTCTCCAAATCATTACGTACACTTGGGCAATAGAGATCATAAGGCCAAGAATAAACAAAGCAGGTTGGATCCTGTACGTGTGTCGCTGCCACTCAGCTCGTACGCTCTCGTTCATCGAGTCGCGCGTTCGGCTGACAGTGGCGCGAAAACAAAGGACGGGCTACAGTACCGTAAATTCAGATTAAATTGAGCTATTTGGTATAAAACAAATATGATGGTTTGACAGTCAGTAGATGTATATATAACGTCGAAGTATGAATTAAATTATTTTCTTTCGAACGAATTAGTGAATGATCTTAATCGTATTACGATTACGCTTAAGATTAAATCTTAAGCATGTACAATCTGGATTAAATGGACCAAAATAGTTTTTTTTTTTTTTTGTTTCAATCAGAAAAACTCTCTCCAACGTAAGATTAGATGAGATTTGACTCGACCCCCTCCCATTAAACATCTCACGTATAGCGAACCACCAGCAGAACGATGGTTCTACTTCACTACCCGCTTAATGTGAAATGTTTTAACCGGCCGCACTGCGCGCTTGGTGCCTTAGTGCTCTCTCGTGAAGGCAACTAAAATTTATTTACGATATTATTATACTAATGCACATAAGCACTAATATTAGTGCTACCCTTGCGAAGCTGGGGCGGGTGGCGCGACATTTCTCAGCATCTGTGACGTTTCTGATATCAGGCTTTTCTTGCATCACATGCAGCAAGCACGTCACTAATGAGATCACTACGTCATTTGCTTCTTACCATGCATGTAATAAAAGCAATTAACTACTTCCGAATAACATAGGTAAATCCTAATCCTAAAAACAGAAATCGAGTAAGATTCACTTACTGTGGATGAGTTTCTTCGTCGCCATCACCCCATTATTTGTTGGCTGCCTTCAGGAAATCGTGAATGGTGTCCACACAGAACATATAGTTACCTGGTCGAAGTCTCTGATGGGCGCCTTTTCCCGGATGCGCACGATGTTGCCGGCGGCGGTGGCCACCGCGTAGCCGCCGCGCCCGCGCCCGCGTCCCGAGCCGCCGCGCCGCAGTAAACTGTCGCCCTGTGCAGTCAATCTCAGCTATTTACTAACCATTTCAATTTTTATTGTTAGTAAAAGCTCTAATTTTAAACCAATGGGTTATTTTTTTTTTAACTGGTAACAAAACGCAAGCATGGTATTTTTCTTTTTCAACTTTTTCTGGTTGACTGGAGAAGGCAACAAATAGAGGGCATCGGAGACACATTTAATGTGAATACAACATCAATAAAGTTAAAAGTAAATTCTACAAATATTCGCTTTGTAACTACTTTATATTTCTGTTTTTTTGTTACCTGAGCAAGTTTCTTGTTGAGTATGGTAACAGGTGACTTTCCTTCGCCCTGTCCTGTCGGTCTCTGTATGGTGCGTTGGATGATCTTTTGTCCTGAGGGAGTTATGATAGTCTTCTCTGTCACCTGCTGTCCTCCCGAGCCGTAAGTTTTCTTTATCTATTTATAACCATTTTGAGTGCAAAAACATTAGTGTTATAGAAAAATAAAAACCTTTTAAATATCAGTGAACAATTTTGACATTATGTTACCTGTGATGTCATAGGCGTGCGGATTGGTGATGTCTTTTTGGATTCCTCTAACTTTTTCTGAAAAAAATATCTTACTTTTAAAAACCTGCCCCTTACAATAACAAACTGTTTTTAAATATACAATGTTGACCAAGTAATACCTGCTTGGCTGCTAATATTTGTTTCCGAATCACATCCTGATCTATGTTTAAACCAGGTCCTAATTTGCCAGGCGAATCAATCTTCATAATTCCTGAGCTCTTCGACATAATATAAACACCTGGTAAAAAGAGGTATCATAGAGTACAAGGGGAAGATATAAATCAGCAAAGCCAGCACATACATCGCTGTCACAAACATAGCTTCTCATTCCAAACAATCAAATACCTGTAGTAAGGTTAGGCATATGTTTAGGGTCAACTTTAATGACGCCTTTAATGTTCGGCATGCCCTTTCCCGCGAGGCCGAGTGATTTCACCAGCTCAGGGTCCAGAGTGGACTTGGGCGATGATTGACCGTTCAGCACTTTCTTGTCAGCTGAAATGTTTACTATATTTATTATTATCAGTACTGGGCCTTGCTATTTGCTAAAATATATAATGCAAAAAGCACCTATACTTCCCCAAATTTTATTACAACCCATAGAGCTTAGCATTATGATAAAAGACTACTTTTTGTCTATAACAATGACAGTGCTAGCTGTTTATGGTGATATTCCCCTACCTTTGGTGGAATCAGGGTCAGAGTAGTCTTCATCTTCACTGGAGAGTTCCTTCTTCACTTTCTTGGCCGCAGGCTCGCCATCCTCCACACCACACCATGCCTTCACCTGGTCCAGAGCTCGGACCTTGCTGGTGCGCTGAAGACGACTACACAAACAAACAGACGTAGGTTGATATGGGGAGTTCAACATTGGTTATTGACATTTTGAGGAAAGTGGCTAAATCTGAGCAGCAAAATAGGAAATATGTATTTTTTTGAAAAACAAAAACTAAATACAAGTGGTAATTGTTACAATCAAAAATATATTTTTCTTATGCTTACCCAGATGGTGTAACAGCAGGACTTTCTGTTTTCTTTACCACCTGCTTGACGACCTGAGGCAATGGGGTGCTTATCTGTTTCACCTAGAATATAACAAGTTTTAAGTAAAAAAGACTCAAAATTATGAGCATAATTGTCATTTAAACCTTATCTCAATGTTGATAAAAGTCACTTTTATCACAACTATGTTTACCTGTACTGGATGTTGTTGCTGCTGCTGTTGTGCCCGCATAGCCTTCAATTCCTTCTGTCGAGCCAATTGCTTCTCAAATGCTTCCAACAAATGTTTGCAAGTCTCCATGTTTTCAACAGGCTCCCATGTATTTTGTTCACTGTGAAATTAAAACCATGAATTTTGTTATCCAGAACACTAGATATCAAAATACGATAGTGCTGCGCAAGCAGCGATGCTTCATAAACCTACATCAGAATAAATCTTTACTACATAATCAAAACCCAATTGCCCCATTACTACAATGTATTTCACAAAAATCTCACACTAACTTACGTTTGACGACAATGATTAATTTCTTAGTAAAATCAGCGTAAAACTTACTGTGGATATCCCTCCCACTTAAGCAAATACTCGTATTGCTTCCGGCGCGGGTTAAACCGCTTGGCGAGGATCTTCTCCACCACATACTCGCCGGCCTCCGTGGGGTCCCCCACGCGCTCCGTGCGCCGCGCGATGCGCTCCTCCGGCGGCACTCGCTCCTGCGCGTTGCGGACTGACTCGTTCAATTCCTAACAGTCAAATACACGTGAAAATTACGACAAAGTAGGGAAGCATATGCAGCAGCCATAAGATGTGTGTATAACTGTATGAGAATACCATTTGCATAGCAGCTTTTGTGTCTTTATATTTAAGCACTGAAGCTTGTAACTCATTTTGAGTTGCAAAACCAATTATTAAGGCTATAATACCTAAGAGTATAAACATAAATTTTCAAATTAATGTAAAAAAAAATAAGTACCTTAGTTTTGTTAGTATTTTGGGGTATTGGTACTTTATGGACATTTTTGAGTCCAGGGCTAGCCTTAACAATATCATCACTGTCCTCCCCAGAAGGTTGTGTTTCCGAGTCCTCCTGCAAAAGTGAGTTAGTGATGAGTGTTAGGAATAATGATGTGAACAGGGGGTTATCAGATGGTGGTGAAAACTTACTGGCTTGGCCAACTTTCGTGGTCTGCCACGTTTCTTTGTTTCTTGCTGAACTGGTGTTTGAACAGGAACCAATTGATCTTCAGTCTTTAATTCCATCTGACCACAAAAATTTTAATTACTTAATGATTTCTTTCAGTATACCCCACAGAATATACTGTTTTGTTGATAAATGGTAATTTAATTATATTATTTATTAGAAGTGTTATTTTAACATTTTCTAATATTGAATTTGTACATTTCCAGTGTATTTGTTTTCAATGAAAATAAAGTAAGTACTTACAACTTTAGCATGTGCAAACTTGGACAGGGCCTGCACATTAGAACCAGCTGTGATCCAAGCAGTCCGCTGTGCCTCCGCCATGCGACACCACTGCTGGTAAAGCTTCCAGCTGTTGTCTGTGTTCACTGTAGACCCATCTCGAACTGATGAGCATTTCCATAGGAGGAAAGCCCAGACTTGTGCTTTACTTTCATTCTGTAAATTAAAATTGAGTTTTTAGTCAAGTAACTACACAAAAACATTACTTTCCTTCTAGGGCAGTCAGGAGTAAGACCTATTCCCATATTAGAGCAAAAATAAGTTAATAGTAAAAAATATTTTTTTAAAGAAGTTTTAAATTCGTACATTACTTCGTGTCTGTTGTTGACCATTGAAGAGTTCCTTTCTGGAGCTAATCCTGAAGTTGATTCAGGTAATGCTTACCATAAAAATTTATTGTAAAAGTTCAACTTAGGATAAGAAGAAGTGGTTCTAATTATTGAGCTTGCAAGATTTGACCCGAATAAACAGAAATTGCAAGTTAAGTAAAGTTAAGTACAAGTTAAAAAAACTTTTAATAAACCTCTACTTTAGAACATTTAACAACTATGAGGTTTACTTTAATGGTTTTTTGGGTTCCATACCCGAAGGCTCCAAACAGAGTCCTTTTGTTGTCACTCACGTGTCTGTCTGTCTGTCCGTCTGTCACAAAATTTTGTTACAAAGAATTGTTAACTTCCCATTGACCTATGAACTTGAAATTTGGTGATAATGTTTATTATTACGTATACTTTACTAAGAAATACCAATATATGGTATGGAACTCTTAATGTGCAAAATCCGACACGCACTTGGCTAGTTTTTCTGATCCTACTTCCGCAATCACAGTCACATAGCAGAAACTGTTATTAAAAATTTATAAATTTAGTTTAACATTTAGCTGCATACTTACACTATCTCTCACAGGAGATTTTCCTGTGCAGTTATTGGCATCCTTATGTTCCTTGAACTCTTCAACAAAGTGGAATGCTGAGTGGCACAGCCCACACACCAGAACATCTAAGGTTGCCATTTGCTCATGAGCCTCTGAAAATTAATAGAAAGATAATGGTTAAAGATTTACTATTAGATAGTCAAAGAATTCATCATTTCAACTGAAAATTTTGAACAGGTTCATACTTTTCCATGAATTGCCATAACTTCCCAACTCATCACTAGGATGGAACATTACTTTTTAAAGTAAAAACAGTTTTCCAGATTAAAAAGAATAAAATTTAGTCCATTATAGGCCTGGTCTAGAAGGCCTATTATTGTACTTAAAAATGTTCAAATTTAAGTCACAATATAATCTCGGTCTCAATCAACGTTAAAAACTTGTTAAAATGTAGGGAAATAAAGGTCTTTTTGACAGCTACAATGTGAATGCCAATGTTCCTTAAAAATACGACAATTACCCGTCTGATAAGACTTAATTTTAATCTGACTTAAAGCAATCTTATGAAAGTTTTTAGTTTGAAAACTAAAACCATTGCAGTCTTGTAACATAGTTCAGTATTGACCTTATTCATTATTTTGCAACATACTATTCAATTGTTATTGATGTTTCCACAAACATTAATAAATAGCTCTCTCTATTGCTAATTAATCAGGTCACAAAATCACAATTAAAGCTTTGCCTTGGATTATAATTTCAACTGAATAGGGAAGAAAAGCCACATGAATATTGAAGGGTTCGAATATAGATTATTTACCTTTCAAAGCTGTCGGGTTTTTCGTCAACTCGTCGGGATTTCCAGCCGGGACCTCCTCCGGTGGCGTCTCGCCTTCCTCTACTGAAGTCATTGTCGCTTTTCAGGGGAACCTACAAATTGAACGTGACAAACATTAGTCACCTACAATAACCAGGATAACAATAATTCACATCTGGTGTCCAAAATATATAATTCTCAGTTAACCTTATTTTAGACCGGCAGATTCCCGCCAACTCACGTCATGCAAATAATAAATATGTAATAGGTAATACATTTATCATTGTTTTATAGGGAACACTATACACTGATGATACGAACTGTTTCGAAAACTAAAGTATGAGTACTATTTCATTAAAAATTTTAATATTTGTACTCCCATGACACAAATCAACGCTCATTGAATTACACTGCCATCGTAGCGATAAAATTAGACGCTTCTGTCCTTAGGTAAACATGCAATAATCGAAGTTATTAATGTATCTCAATTCACATAAATTTTAAACAAATTACACGATCAAGACAATGTCACTTACTAAAACAATATTTTTTTTCTAAATTATTGAAACTTTTCAGAGAACACAACGCAAAACGGAACAAATCACATCAACAATCGAAAGTTTAATGAGGATAAAAAACGTTTCGCCGACACGCATAAGCTGCCACCTAGTGATCGCCGACATTTTCTTGTTTCCATTGACATGCTTTTAACTGCCAGCCAATCCGAACGCAGGATAAGACTTGTTTGACCAATCAACAAGCAGCATTATATTTGACATGCTGTGACATACCTGCTGTTTCGTGGACGCCACTCCTTTTGGCCGACATTTCTGTTTCACCGACACGTTTCACCGACATCCTTCTAATTCTGTGTAATAATTCCATAATTGCTTACTAGACAATCTTAATTACTTACGATACTACAAACAACTTAAATTGTAGGCAATGCTTCAAACAAATAGTGAAATTAAACTTTTATAGTCTTTCAAATTCAACTTAATGTTTTTTTATGTTTTAAATAGATAAGCTTGACGGAAAAGACCACGGGATATCCAAATAAATTCCTTGAACTTGGGTAGGCCCAAAGAGAATATAATTTCGGTAGGCCTACCGCTTATGGTATAGGTATGATACAAGGATAAAACATAATTTTCTTCGAAGCGCCATCCCATCTTCATAACAAGTCGGTCTGTGCTGGGATGGCAGCTGCAGGAGTAGAAAACCTCAAAAGGCCCAAATTCTAAGTTTTCTTTGAAGCGCATAGGTATTTAGTATTGATTTTCCTGTGTTGATTACCTACTTTATTTGTTAATTGATATTGTTAAAATAAAAATAAATTGGGAATTGTGACAATGTTTGAGACGTATTGGGTCAAAACACTAGGGCTTTGGAGTCCGAGTGTCCGACTAGTTATTCAAGACATCACCCAGTGAACGCAAATACGGCTGGCCTTTTCAGCCAAAGAATCTGCATTACCATTCAACGTGGCAATGCTGCCAAATTTTTGGGACTTCTCCGATTGACATCGATGCGGACAAACTTACTTTTTGTACCCTAACAGCACTTTCCTCATTGAGATATATAGATTTTATTGATACAATAGGGTAGGTACCTATTGATACATCTAGAGCGCAATAACCTAGGTACATACTGAAGACATTGCTGTAATGCTGTTTGGTGACATATAGGCTAAATCTATTTTACTTCTCAACTTACAGCTACAGTGTAATAATGACTTCTCGAAGTAACATTACATATGAATGAAGGCAACTTTAGGTACTACATTGTAGACAAAAGTACCTATAGCAATTCATATATTATAGTGAAATAATCAAATTATTAGCAACACAGTACTAGATCTTCTAACCGACTCTTCATTTCTCCTGACTTTGGCCTTCTAAGTATTTCATATTCTCCCGGAACCTTTATTCAGAACCTACTCACTGCCGCTCTGACATCATTCTCCAGCCCTTATTCCAATTTATTTGGGGTCGGCGCAACATGTCTTTTTCTTCCATAGGTACTTATCTATTAGTCGTCATCTCTGTAGTCACCCCCTTTTTTACCCATATCCTCTTTCACTTTCGCCATCGCTTTACACGAGTGAACCGAGATACCGATCGGAGCAGACTGGGAGAAGCGCATCATCTAGCTTCAGAAATGGAGAGACCGCCGAAATCGCAGAACATGTATTCAGTTTTGGTTTTGTTGATTTTCAAGCTAACTTTCTCCAGCTTCTGTTGCCATGTCTCCAATCTGCTCTGGATCTCAGGCCCATCTTCACCGACAAAAACAATGTCGTCTGCAAACAATATGCACCAGGGTGCCTCCTCCTGTATTTCCGACGTAAAAGCGTCCATAATCAAAAGGAAGAGGTAAGGACTTAAAGCCAACCCTTGATGCAAGCCTACAGCCACATTGAACTCGTCGGTGTTGCCATCAGCCGACCGGACGAAGGTACTAGATTGACTGGTACCTAGTACATAGCACGAATCAACTCTACATACTTCCCAGGGAAACCTTTCTCTTGCAAGGCCCACCACAACACATCCCGAAGTACCCTATCATACGCTTTCTCAAGATCAATGAACACCATGTGCAAGTTCTTGTGCACACGTCTGTACTTTTCGCACAATAATTGACGGAGAGCAAAGGTAACGTCCATTGTCCCTCGACCTGGCATAAACCCAAACTGGTTCGGAGTAATCTCACTCTCCTCTCGCAATCTTTTCTCTAACACTTTTTCCCATACTTTCATACTATGTGACATGAGCTTTCTCCCTCGATATCCCTTTTATTCTTGAAGATTAGAGACTAGCGAACTATTGCATTGCACCATTCTTGTAGGATCACTTCTTCATACAACAACTTATTGAAGAATAAAGTCAGCCACATACATCCATATCCAGCCTCTTTTAAACACTTTCATACTTCTACAGGTATGTAATCAGGGCCCATGACCTTCCCCTTTTTCATTCATTCATTGAACTGCCTTTCTTACTTCATCCATGCTAGTTTTTCTCACCAAACCAATATTTATTTATTTTTTATTTGAAAGCTGTTGCTTCACATTTGGTCCCATTTTAATTTGGTGAAGATCTGATGAAGGACTTCGGAGATACACAATGGAACTCTTCAATAAATGATAGCAAACCTTCCAGAATTGCTGCAATCGCATGTCTGTATATTGTTTTCACCACCCCACAACATTACATCACGCTGATGCGCTCTGAAGGGGTATACAGATTTGTACAGTTCACCCTGATACACCCTAATTTCACCAACTACGTTCAAATTCCCTATTTTTGGGGCTATCAATTCGGGCATAACTTTACTCTATTAATTTAGTTTTAGAATGGGGTAAAACAACTAAAAAGTGAAAAATAAAAAACTTTTTACAAAAAAAATACAACCGACTTCCATAAATAATACTAAAAAATGTAAAATAACTTTAATTTCGGAAGTCGGTGTCAAATAACGAAGAAACCAAACTAGAAACACCGACTTCCGAAATTAAAGTTATTTTACATTTTTTAGTATTATTTATGGAAGTCGGTTGTATTTTTTTTGTAAAAAGTTTTTTTTTCGTCATCTTTCGACAAGACTTTACCGGTTTCATCTTTCATACATTTCATATGGATTATATCTCTCGTTCTCTCTCTTACTTTTGTAAAGCGCCGCCAATCACTGCCGCTCTGTATTTCTATTATTTCGTATTTTAACCGAAAGAGGCCGGGCCAGCACAGATTGGGTGCGGAAAGCAAAGAACAAGGCATTGTGCCGCAACTTTATCAGCAGAAGACTGCTATAAATAGGCGGCCTAGACCTACCTGCGAAACAATTAGGTACGGGGCCAGCTTTTAAAGCAGAAGTACCTAACTTTGCTCAAATTTAAATCAAAGTCGAGTTTAGGAATTCTCCTTTTATATCCGACTGCGCGACGCAAGGGAGAATAATGTGTTTATCAGCTTAAGTATGTTATGTATATACATATATGTATGTATGTTTGTTCCTTTGTGGCACTTAGCTATAGACCAAACGCGTGGGCCGATTTTGATAATTCTTACGTCAATTGATTCGCCTTAATCTTGCGAGTGTTATTAAAGACATGACAGTAATCAAAGTATAATAATTATGGCGACAACCAGACGCTTTAATGTGAAAAAAAAATGTCGACGGGGGTGACGGGGGTATCAAAATAAAGGGTTCGAGGAGGCGATTCCAAAAATGTAGAAAATAAAAAATTGAATGTTTTCAAAAAACCCGACTGTAAAAAGTAAGTAACTAAAAAGTTCCAAACAAGTCACTTTTCTAGCAGTCTGGTGCAGTTGGTGGCATGAAATCAATAATTAAAACAAATTGAACTAAATTATTAGCCACCAACTGCATCAGACTGCTTGAAAAGTGACTTGTTTGGAACTTTTTAGCTTTTTTTTACAGTCGGGTTCTTTGAAATAATTACTTATTCAATTTTTTATTGAAGTTGGTAAAAGATTTGTACATAGGCAGCTTGTTATACCAACCATTACCTACCTCTGTTTTGCATTTATGTTCTAGCTACCTCTTACTTTTATTTTCTATCCTATCTATCGTAACCTATCGTAGCTGGGCTAGCTTCAAGTAGCTTTCGTTCCGAACTCAACCAAATCATAAATGACTCAAGTTCCATGTTAGACTGGCTGGTTGATCTTGAAAAGTAAAACAACCAAACAACCAAAGCATAATACGCTGGCATGCAAGGTGCTACCATTATTTCTGTAGATATACAGTACATGAGTACAGTTTCTAATAAGTTCAGGATTTGCTAACAAAGTATTTCTTACTTTCCCTATTAATTCGTGATTTGTATGTATCGTTTGTAGATTTTGTTTATTATATGTGTTCTGTGTTTTGCATCAGGAAAGTATCAATCAAATCCATTACTCTTTGCAAATCCATAATTCCGTACCCTACACTAAGTCGCCACTTCGCTTTTTTTTTTTCCTGTGGGAGGTCTCGCAGGTCGCCACTTCGCCAGTCGCCATCGTATTAGTGAAATTATATTCTCTTTGGTATTAGTACTCTACTCTTTGGTCGCTATCACAGATAACTATAATAGTAGCAATACTAGCAATAGCAAGCTATTATAGTCGCCATCGCCACACTCACACTCATCAAAGATTAAAATTAGAGGTGCGCAATCAATTATATTTGAATATTTAGTAGATTATTTTAAAACATAGATATCGAATAGATTTTTTTCTCTGATACATACTATTTACATACGGTACTTATAAAATACTAGTACTAGAAAAACATAAACTCGTAACTAAATAAAATTTAAAATATGACTTCAAAACATTCATCCGCATCGCTGTCGATTCGACTCGACTGGAATAAAATAAATTGACCTCAGAATTTAAAAAATAGATAGGCTACTTTTGGGTGATAATTAGTAGTGTTTTGATACCTCGTTTTAAAATTGTCATTTTGTAGTTTCATAATCTTATCAGTGAAAAGTTCATAGTCGAATTGATTATCAATTAGTAAGTAATAAATTTGAAGTTTGGTGAGCGCCATTTTGACCTCTATTTTTTAGTATTATTTTTTCTTCTGTGTAATAATCACTTCGTGGGACGCTTCGCGCCGTATAATTTATTTTTTCCTATTATTTCTAAGTATTTTCACTGGAAGACGAAGATATTTTGTGATTGTGATTGAAGAATCTGAGGCGATCGTTTTCTGACTATTTGTCTGATTTAGTTTTTGAAAATGTCGGGAATAGCAAGTGCACGTTTAGCTGAAGAAAGAAAAGCCTGGCGCAAGGACCATCCCTTTGTAAGCGACAAGATTTTGCTATGGGTTTTCCACTTGTTTATTTTAGTTTATAGTACGTAATTGAATGCATTTTGTGTTTCAGGGCTTTGTTGCCAGGCCTATGAAAAACCCAGATGGATCTCTTAATCTCATGACATGGGAATGTGCGATTCCTGGAAAAAAGGGGGTTAGTATTTCTAGAACTAGTAGAACTTCGAATGTTCATTATAACAATAGTTTTAAATAGTTGGTATTAGTATTGGTCAATTGTGCTACTGTAACTGTTTTCAAATAAATTTTGTTTTTTTTTGCGAATTGGTAAGAAGATCACAAATACCTAACTAAAAAGTATTAATAATAATATTAAGGAAACCTGCTCAGTTACCCTACAATCAAGAAAGTTCCCAACATATAATTTTACTCTTGCAGACACCATGGGAGGGAGGCCTGTATAAGCTGCGCATGATTTTCAAAGATGACTATCCTTCCAGTCCACCGAAATGCAAATTTGAACCTCCACTTTTCCACCCCAATGTGTATCCATCAGGCACAGTCTGCCTTTCACTACTAGATGAGGAAAAAGATTGGCGTCCAGCAATCACAATTAAACAGATCCTCCTCGGCATTCAGGATCTACTTAATGAACCGAATGTTAAAGACCCTGCACAAGCTGAAGCTTACACAATCTACTGGTTAGTAAACACAATGCAACTTATTGTTAAATTAAATTATTTTCAGTTACTTTGATAAACATTACTTTAACCGTAAGTATTTTATTTCTTTTACAGTCAAAATCGGTTAGAATATGACAAAAGAGTTCGAGCACAAGCACGAGCTATGGCAGCGACAGAGTGATGCTGTTTACATCAAATATCAATACACTCAAATGGACTACTTACCATCATCTTGCTTTGTTGCAGAAAGCTATTTATAAACATAATGTTAACCCTTTTTGCAGCAACTTGTATTAACCTTCCTATACCTGCGCTTAGGTCTGTGTCTCCGCGAGACTAACAGTTGCCACTCTCTAATCGTGGATTTCCCCTAGATCATTTCAAAAATTCCCTAAATCTCACCACGTTCCAAATGTTTTCCATATTGAAATTAAATATAAAACAAAGTTAATTACTTTATTATTAACAAAACAATAACTAGTGTCTCTTTCTTGTTTCAAAAACAAGTAATTAAGCCAATTTTTTTCCAATATGTAATTGGAATCCACATTTTCGGGAAGTGGCACCATGCTGAGCCTTTATGTGAAACAAAATTTGGCCCAGGTGTGGGACGGTTAAAGTAGAATTTGAATCAGGAGTGATATAGTGGATATGATGTGGATCATCTTACTATCTAAATATGCATCAGCTTTCTGCTACAAAGCCAGGCAAGATAGTTCACGTCGGTGATATTGTTGAAATGTTCAATGACTTCAAGTATTATGAATTATCTATGAATAATTCAACAGTACATCTGATTTATAATATTAGAGATTCCAATAAACAAAGCTACTTTTTCTAATAATTGCTGTTCACATTCTAGAATTAATCGTTACTCATAAGGCTCTTCTTGTTTTATTTATTATTGTATAAAAATCTGCATTGGTAAAACACTGAATATAATGGTTTAGTAATGCTAAGTGAGTGTCAGCCATCTTGTATGAAAATCTCATGACTTGATTTGCGCATAGAAGTTAATGTGATGATCTACACTATTATTTTAAACTATTTTTGTATTTTTATGTTAGTGAAACCCTGTAATAAATTTCTCAAAAATATATGTAACTAAGACTTGTCAATTAACTATCATGTGAAATCGAAATGGGTAACCATCCTGTCTTAAAATAAAATTTACAGTTTTAAGTTTCATTTTTGTAAACATTCCATAAGTGTGGGCATTAACATCGTGAATTTTTAGTCAAAAGTTTTTGTGCAATACTGCAATAGTCCATTGCAGTATTGCACAAAAACTTTTGAGCGGATTCTCGCTGGCGATACACATTGTGTTTCATGAATGTAAGGCTGAGGTTACACTAGCGTTCGTTAAGCGTGAGCCTGCAATTAGCACAGTCGACGGACGTCACGTGTTATGTAACACATAGTTCGACTTAGTGTGAAAGGCGCGTTTCGATACACACGTACACGTACATACAACTTTAGTCTTAAAACGTCATATTGCTAGTACCGAAATTGCCTAAGAAAAGTTAAATTGGGCCTACCTACCTACTACCTAACATTAATTTTCCGCTTAGGGTTCATTTTTACATGACCATCGAGATAAGCGGTTCCCAGTTCCCTTTCAACTTTTCTGTCACTGGCGCCACTTTTAGACTACCTCTAATGTACTCATTTCTCACTTTATCCATTCTCATTACTCCACACATCCATCTCAACAATCTCATCTCCGCCAAATGCAATCTTTTCTTGATTTCAAGAGTTAAGAACCGCCGCCTCCTTTTTTTGAAGTCTTAAAAAGGAGAAGGTTCTCAATTCGACTGTTTTTTTTAAATGTTTTTTACCTCAGTATTTTTTTCAAATTGAACCGATTTAAGATTCTTTTTTATTTATTTGAAAGCTCACGTAATCCCATTTATTTGATCAAGATCAGACTAGTAGTTTTTGAGTATTTAATTAACTTCGACTACATTGATGATGTTCTCATTTTATTTATTGAGACAATTCGGTACAACTAGAAAGTGAAAAAAAAAAATTTGTTAAAAAAAAATATAACCGACCTTTCCTAATACCGACTACAAAAAATTGCAAAATAACTTCAATTTCGGAAGTCGGTGTTTCTGTTTCTTCGTTATTTGACACCGACTTCCGAAATTAAAGTTGTTTTTCATCCGTCTTTTTCACAGCCCAACATTCTAATCCATACAGTACGACAAGTCTAATCACAGACTTAAATATTTTCCCCTTTTTAACTTTAGGGGCATCCGTGGGTCGCAAGTTGTTTCAGTGGCACTCATGTGTCCGTCTGTTTTTTGTAAGAATTTTCTAACTTCCTATTAAGAACTCGAAAGGTGGTAATTTTATAAATTACGTATATTTTACTATCAATTAACACCAATCACTATCATTACATATTATAAAACAGTCACCAGCCGCGTCTGTTCGCGATAAACTCAAAAACTACTGAACGGATTTTCATGCGGTTTTCACCAATAGATAAGAGTGATTCATGAGGAAGGTTTAGGTGTATAATTTATATCCGAGCGAAGCTGGGGCGGGTCGCTAGTATATTCATAAATCTAATCTAATCATTGAAATTCTCATTTGGTACGGACTTTTCAAATTTCTAAATGGTAACCCTATTCCTGGTGGATATTGTGATGTAAAATTGGTGTAGTTTTGTGTCTCAAGTGAATTGACTACCTCAGCGAAGTTTGCCAGGAAGGCTAACTCTACACATTTGTAGCCAAATACTGCAAAAAAACATGAATGTGTTACATCTGCATTAAAATGAAATAAATGAATATACACTACTGATGACTAGGCAGCGTGATCTCTGGCTTTAGCCTGTTCCAAAAGGAACAAAAAAAAATTAGTAGATTAGGTAGTGCTAAAGACTAAAATATTTTCTATAAGACGCGTTCCTTTATATAGTTATTATACTCTGTAGTGCGATTCTGTAAACAACTCACCGTGAAAACTTAGGTGAAGTGAACATGAAGGGAGCTGTCAATCCATACAATCAAGGTCGAATGACAGTTCACTTCACGCTCACTTCACCTAAGTTTTCACGGTGAGATGTTAACAGAATCGACCGGCTGGTCAACAGCCGTTGACGCGCTAACAGCGATGTTTGAAAAAAAAAACAGCCGTTCCGACTCCGCTCAATTACACATACCGATTTCAAGTGACCCAATTTAGGAAACAGAAAGGTGTTAGTGTCCGATTTAGTGAGGTTGGAAGGTCCCGATTCGACTTCCTAAAGGCTCAATTACACCTTCCGATATCAAGGGATCCAATTTAGAAACAATCTAAGTAGAAAGCTAGCGATTACACTATCCTAAATCGGCAGTGTTGCCAACTCTTACGAATTCAAGCCCCTAGACAGAATATCAAAAGTCTCTAGTACTGGGGGTCTACTCTAATTCAACGAAAAACGAAGTTTCGATCAAAATTTCGCGTGTTTCCTACCACGGTTCCATTCGTTCCGAAGTTTCACCGAAGTTCGTTCCAAACGAAAATTGTTTGACATTTAGATTGTATAGAACTACTCTAATTCGTTTATGTTGCGAACGAACATTTGAATTTGACTGATAATTTTTCGGAATATTTGACGAAACCAAAAGTGTTACCTTTTGATTTTCGTTAGTCATTCGTTAGTGTGGATTTTGTTATAAATTTGCTTAAAATGGTATCAAGAATGGTCTTAATCGAGGATGTTCTACGTCAAGAACGATTAGAGTGTAGAAGGAACCGGCGTCGCCTTCGCAATCAGCTTAATATTCGTGAAATTCCCGACTTATAGTTTGTGGGAAATTACAGACTCAGTCGGCAATTATTCAAGGAGTTGTGCCCGGAAATAGTGCCTTTATTACCTCCAAAGGCAAGGAGTCATGGCATCGAGCCCGCAGTTAAGGTTGTCTATATTTTTAACTAACATTCTCTTCAATAAAAATAAGCATTTCACAATCTTCATCTTTTTCCAGATCCTTACGGCCTTGAATTTTTATGCCCGAGGTAGTTACCAAAGGTCTGTGGAGCAAAACATGGACGGGCCCATGGCACAACAGACTGTTTCTCGTTATTTGCGGGAGGTCACAACTGCCCTCAATGCACCCCATCTAATAAGGAAATACATAAAATTCCCGCAAAATATAAATGAAAGGAATTTTATAAGCAGCGGTATGTATAAGTATATATACCTAAGTTATTCCCAAGTTTTATTATTTCTATCAGCCTCATGTATTTTGAATAAATGTTGAGTTCCTATTTCATTGATGTTGCAGATTTTATCAGAAGTATAGGCTTCCTGGTGTGATTGATTGCATCGTTTGCACTCATATAGCAATTGTTTAACCTTCTGAGCACGAGGAACGATATTTTAATCGAAAGCATTTTCATTCACTCAACACCCAAGTTCTAAGTGGTTCTATGAACACAATCTTAATGTTTTATTGTGACATTAATAAATGTTGTTGATTCTCATTAATCTCAAAAAACAACTAAGTATTATTGAAAAAAATATTTAAACACAAGATTATGAGTTATTGAGAATTCAAAGAAAGACTACCTCACTGAAGGCTGGCACTCTGGCTCCAGTTTGACGTTCACCAAACCTCTCTCCCATTATTGACAGGATCTTTAACTGCCAATGAGAGAGTAGGGGTGCCATGGATGAACCACCTCCAGTCGCTGAAGCTGACCTCAGAGAATCAGCAGCTGCTTTCTTGGCTAAATGTTTTCTATCAAACCATACCTGCAAAATATAAATGCATGAGATTATCATGTTCCTATAATAATATGTTATTAATTAATAAAACACTGGGTACCTTTTGCTACTGCTGAATTGTTTTAGTGCAACCACCCATGGAATTGAGCATATTGCACAATTCTCCCCACAGCTTCTTTGCCTGGGTAATTCCCTCGGCACCCCTCAATCTCCCGCGGGCTAGATCCCTACGCTCGTCCAAAAAATTGAGGAGAGGGTCGATTTGCTCGGGAATGTGTATCGCGATTGCGAAGTATGTAAAAAAGCACTTGAAAACATGATTTATTAAACAATACTTGAGAAACAAACTTCAGAAAACTTTTTAAAGAATTCAAACAAAACATCCTTGTAGTGTATGTAGATATACTTATGACTTATCTTGAGCGCATACGGCGCCGTCGGTGGTTATAAATAACGGTCCGAATGGTGGGGACGGCAGTGATACTCCGGATATTCGCCCGCCGACCGCCGCCAGCGACGGTCGCACCCAGCGCTCCCCACTCCGTGCCGCCGCTCCAGTGTTCGCGCGCTCCTGCGTTCGTGCTCTACAGCTGCGACTACGTGACGTCATCGCTACGCCGCCATCTTATTTCCGAAGCAGCCTTTTTTAAGGTAGCGGAGGGAATCTCAACTGTCCCTGTCGGGACAATTTTTATCTGAGGCAGCCTTTTTAAAGGTAGCCAACGATAGTCCATTTCCGGGACGTGGTCAAAAACGTGTCTATTTCTTCGAAATAGTCAAAAACGTATCTACTGGGACTGTCAAAAACGTATTCCCTGTCAAAAACGTGGTAGTCTTAACGGAAACCTAACGGTGTCAACGAAGTTAAGTACTCATTTCCTCCTACTGCGGCCAAGACACCTTTAGCCAGCGACAGTCATGTGAGTCTGCGGGACTGGCAGTGGGAATATCCCAATTCCGGTGCACATAGCACATAGTGCACCAACCCTTTATCCCTTCCAAACTCCATTTGTTGCCGTAGGAACGGGTGCAACAAATATCCCTGTCGTATGGTAGGAAACCTACATTCTAAAACCCTAGGGTGCTAGCTGCTAGCTAGCACCGCGGACCCCCCGCCAATATGACGGACGCGCTCATTGTCGCGTTCGTGAAAGAGGTCCTCCTAAAGGACCCGGAGTTTTCGGCCAAATATGGCCAAGCGTTTCTTGCGCTACAAGCGCCCCCCGCTCCCGCTGAAGTCTCGGACTTCAGCGATGTTCTCGGCAGCCCCCAGTGCAGCCCCCCCAACCCCCTCTCTCCCCCCGATGTCGAGTCAAGCTCGGACTCCGAGGAAACGGATGACGTCATGGACACATCCGTCCCTCAGCCAAGCCCCGCGCCCCAGCTAAGCCCCGCCCCCAAGTCAAGCCCCGTGTCGGAGGAGTCTTCCACAGACTCCTCCTCCTCCGAAGACGACGACTTCATCAAAGTCGTCGCTGGGAAAAAGAGGAAGAAGGGCAAAACTCAATCTTCCGGCCAGGCCAATAAGGTCAAAAAGGCCGCGGCGCCCTCCCCCCCCGCAACCCCCGCGTCCGCTAGTCAAGCGTCCGCTCCCGCTGCGTCTCAGGCCAGCCGAGTCGCCTCCCCCAAGCCAGCTACTTCCCTCTCAAGGAAGCAGGCTACCCCACCTCCCCTGTATATTCAGGATAAGTCAAAATGGACGGAGGTATCCAAAATGTGTGTTGACAAGAAAATTCAATACACAAAAGCCAGAGCATGCGCGAACGGCATCCGCGTCACGGTCAAGTCGGTCAACGACTACCGTGACCTCACCAGGTCCCTCAAGGAGAGGAAGGTTGCGTTTCATACGTACTCCCTCCCCGAAGATACGCCCACCAGAGTGGTGATAAGACGTATCCCAAAGGAAATCTCAACCACGGAGATTAAAGAGGACTTGCTAGCTCAGCAAGTCCCAGTCATAGCCGTCCACCGCCTACATAGGGCGCGGGGCGATGAAGTTTACGACATGGTTCTAGTCGTTTGTGAACCAACTTCGATAATCACCCCATTTTTAAAATAAAATCAGTTTGCGCCCTCTCTGGCATTTCTATCGAAAAGCCAAATAAACCTTCCGTAGTTGGTCAATGTCACCGTTGCCAACTTTATGGGCATTCGCAGAGCAATTGCTTTGCCACTCCCAGATGCGTCAAGTGTCTGGGGGCCCATGGGACGGCCGAGTGCCCCCGCCCAAAAGACCTGTCACTCTGCACAGAGCCGCCTAGCTGCGTTCTGTGCGGCCAGATCGGACACCCGGCTAACTACCGTGGCTGTCCGAAAGCCCCCAAGCTGGCAAAACGGGCAAACGCCCGCCTTCAAAGGGAAAGCCCCTCTTCAAAGGTGCCCCCTTCCTCCCAAACCCCCAATAGGCTTGCACCACAAAGGCCCTCCCCCTGGAGTAGGCTTAACCATCTCCAAGCCTTCCCAGCCCTAGCGGCCCCCACTGCACCCCCCAAACCGCAAATCCCAGCGCGTATGGCCTTCATGCCAGCGCCAGCGCCCGCGCTAGCCCCCGCGCCAGCCCCCGCGCCAACCCCCGCGCCAGTCCCCGCGCCAGCCCCTGCGCCATCAGTCCCAGTAGCCCGCCCAACTGGAGCACGCCGCATTGCGGCCCCGGCTGCGATGCCAGTGAGCCAGCCCCCCGCTGTAGAAGAGGAAAAAAGTGTAGCCCTCACTATTCTCGAGGCCTACCAAATCTTCCGCACCCCCGAAGCCCGAGCCTTGGCTGCTATTTTAAAGCAGACCAAAAAGGCCGGCAATTACACTCCGGAGGCGGCCCGAGAAATCTGGGCCAATTTCAACGGTATCGCTAAGATACTGGACAACCTGGATTAGTTTATTACCCAGCTATGGATAGTAAAAATAAAGCAATGTGACATAAACCGCGGTCCCTTAGAATTGGATATTACAACGCTAACGGATTCGCGGGTCAACGTGATGAGATCGCGAAATTCCTACGCGACCATCACATTGACATTTTTCTAATACAGGAGACCTTCCTGAAGCCCCACCGCAGCAATCCTAGACTTGCCAACTATAGAATAGTTCGCAACGATAGGACACGCTGCCATAAAGGTTGGACTCTGATCTACTACAGGAAGGAACTGTATTGTGTCCCATTAGCGCCTCACGCTTCACTCTCACATCTAGAGTACTCTGCCTGTCGACTAGGCATGACCGGCCATCAGCCGATTACCATAGTCTCCGCCTATTTCCCACCGGTGGCGCCACAAGAGCCACCCGACGACCCCATCGCTATCACCAGCGATATTACTGAACTCTTCGGCCTGAGTGACTCCGTTATTGTAGCGGGCGATCTCAACGCCAAACATCCGGCTTGGAACAGCAGAGTCACAAATCCCAGAGGTAGGCTCATGTTTAAACTGAGCTCAACCTTAAATTTTGACGTCATCGCTCCGATGGGGCCAACTCACTTTCCCCACGACCCCTCTCACACGCCCGACATTCTCGATGTGGCGCTTCTAAAGAATGTAAACCTTCGTTTGCAGTCGATAGAAGCAATACACGAACTCACCTCTGATCACCGCCCTGTGATCATGCACTTGGGCTCCCGCTCGGGTCAACCCGACCCCGGGCTACCCCCCCCGACCCAGGTAATTACCGAATGGAAGAAAGTAAGCGATAGGCTGAAATCTACCACGTCGGTTCACCTGGACGCCATCCCCGATCACATAGACTCAGTCGCTGACACGACGGCAGCGATCGACTCGCTTACGGAGCACGTACAGGCTGTCCTGAACGAATGTTCAAAGGTGGTACCAGTGACAGAAGATCGTCGCTGGAAGCTGCCGGACGATGTGCGGGCTCTGATAACCGAGAAGAACGCAGCCATCCGTGCGTACAGTGCTTTTCCCTGCGACGCAAACAAGGCTCACATGCGCAATTTACAGCGTGCTGTAAAAAGTCGCATTAGTGAGCATCGTTCTGCGGGCTGGGGCAAGTTGCTGAGCGAACTCGAGCCCAACCACCACGCCTTCTGGAATCTCCAGAGGAAGCTGCGTTCCAAGGAAGAGACTTTCATGCCTCCTCTTATTCGCCCAGACAAGAGTGTCGCCTTTGACAACTCTGAAAAAGCGGAGTGCCTAGCCGACAGTCTAGAGGCTCAATGTTCTCCCAGCTCCCAGCCAGCTGACCAGGCCCACCTTGACATGGTGGACGCTGAAGTTGAAAGGAGAGCTTCCCTCCCACCCTTCGAAGCCCCATATGACCCTCTACCCCCCGTCACTCCAGACGAGGTGGAGGATATCATCAAAAAGCTCCAGCCCCGTAAAGCCCCAGGCCCTGACGGCATCACCGGCAGGGTCATACAGCTCTTCCCCGCCCAATTAATCTTGCTTATGACCGCCATCTTCAATGGCGCCTTAAGCAACAATATTTTCCCCCAAGCATGGAAGCAGGCCGTTGTCATTGGCATTCCCAAACCAGGCAAGCCCCCGGCTAACCCCTCCAGCTACCGTCCCATCAGTCTCCTCAATGTTTTCGGCAAAATCTACGAAAAACTTATTTATAAGCGGCTCAATGATTATGCCGAAGCTAACAATCTCATCCCTAACGAGCAATTCGGCTTCCGTTCCGAGCACTCGTGCGTCCAACAAGTATACCGAATCGTAGAACATATGAGCGCTGGGTTCCAGCGCGGTATGACGACCGGTGTCTTGTACTTCGACATTGCGAAAGCGTTCGACAAAGTCTGGCACAATGGCTTAATTTATAAGCTGTATCAATTAGGAGTGCCAGAACGTCTCGTACTCATCTTGCGTGACTTTCTGTCGAATCGTACTTTCCGCTATCGTCTCGAGGGAACACTTTCCTCCCCTCACCCCATCAGATCAGGAGTCCCACAAGGCTCTGTAGTATCCCCCTTAGCCTTCACGCTGTACACAAGCGATGTCCCTAAAAACAAAAAGTCTCACATAGCATTATTTGCTGACGATACGGCCATCTACTATACGGGCCGTGTACCCACCCAGATAGCTCGCAATCTCCAATCCTCCGCAAACATCTTGGGCAAATGGTTCCGGAAATGGAGAATCGAGGTTAACCCCGACAAGAGTCAGGCTGTTCTCTACTCGAGACTCCGACGCAAAATATCCCCACCCCCTCCGATCACCATGTATAATAAGCCTATTCCATGGGAGAAGAAGGCTAAATACCTGGGTGTGGTCCTAGACCAACATCTCACCTTCGCCGAGCACATAAAGCAGGCCCGCGCGCGGGCCGCTTTCGCTCAAGGTAGGCTTCATTCCATGATCAATAAGCGCAGTACCTTGTCGTACAAGTGTAAACTGCGTACTTTCACCGCGGTCATTCGTCCCATCATGACCTACGCTGACCCTGTCTTCGCACACGCTAAGCCCCGGTTCATTCATAAAATGCAGACTCTTCAGAGCCGCTTTCTTCGCCGAGCGGCGGGTGCCCCCTACTTTGTCCGTAACGAAGAGCTGCATGTAGACTTCAAACTTCCCACCATCCAGCAGTACTTGAAACGTCTCACCAAGCGTTTTCTGGATACCGCTGTGAATCATCCAAACCCCCTAATCGCATCGGCCGCCCGATACGAACCCTCCCGCATCTCCAAGGTGCGCCGACCCAGACATACCCTCCTCATTCCTGACGACCCTACCACCCTGCTCCAGGAGAGCCGTAGGGAAACTAGCACCACAGCCCGCCAACGCACACAGCCGTCCTTCCGCCCCCGCCGTAGAGGCCCGCGAAGACCTGTTCAATGCCCTCCCCGTCTCTCGCCAGCACGTGCCGCTGAGCAAGCATATCCCCCATGTAATGGGAATCAGATCCAGCCTTCCCTTGCTGTCCCCTCAGTGACGCCCTAAGCCGAGGCCCGTACCCCGCAGGGGGTGCCCTTAGCGTGGTCACTTAGTTTGTAAGTTTTAATAAGTCCTGGCTGGAGGCTTTAATAAATTAGAGCCTTCACAGGCAAGTTCGGTTGAGCAGTCGACAACCAATAGGGTTGAACTGCGATAGGTCCAACAAAAAAAAAAAAAAAAAAATGGGGACGGCAGTTGAGGTCGGACTGCGGGCCTGTGCGGTGCTGCGTTGGCAAGCCAAGTACAATAATATTATCCACATTGCGTGGATACTACAATCCTAAGTTGACATGTTATGATTAGATTGCGTGTGAATATACAGATAATTTTTGTTGTCATATGTTACTACCCGACGTAGGCATGAAATAGTAGTCTTCAATTTAGTCGGTTAGCAATAACCGTGAAACGGTGCGTTATAGTGTCTCGGTGAATTTCGTAGAAAATAAAAAAGATATCTATGTATTTATATTTTCTGCATGTCTATTACAAGAAATATTTAATAAATCACATGATCAATGTAAAATTTCAAAATAAAGCAAAATACCGAACTTCGTCTGCGTGTCCGAAAACCAAATATAGTAGGGTCTGTAACGAAACTTCGTTTTGGCTCAATTACACCTTCCGATTTCAAGGGACCCAATTTAGGAACAAACTACCTAGGAAGTAGGAAGCGAGCGATTACACTATCCTAAATTGAACTCCTAAATCGGGCTCCTAAGTCGGCAGTGTTGCCAACTCTTACAAATTCGAGTCCCTAGTCAGAATATCAAAAGTTGCTATAAAGTCTCTTAAAAACTGATTCTACCATGAGCGGACTCAGATTCTTTTTCTGGGAAAGGGACTTTGGGAAATTTAATTTAATTTTAAGCACATACAAAAATACTAATAAGCCATTTGTAGCGACAAAGTCGCTAAATTGGCAACACTTAGCTCTAAATCGGAGTGATGCGATTACACTATCCTAAATCGTACACAATTTAGGAAGTCAAATCGGGACCTTTCAATCTCACTAAATCGGACACTAACTGCTCTAACTGCTATTACACCTTCCTGTTTCCTAAATTGGGTCCCTTGAAATCGGAAGGTGTAATTGAACCTTAAATTTCGTTCGTTTGCGAAGTTTCGTTTCAGAGAAAGGGAGTAGACCCCCTGATTCTACCAAGAGCGGAGCAAAAATAAAAAGAGCGGACTCAGGTTTTTTTTTCTGGGAACTTAGGAAGTTTTATTTTATTTTGAACACATTTAAAAATACTAACAGGAAACGTGCACGACGTAGTCTGTGCCATCTAGTGGAGTAAATTCTAAACTTTTACCATTTAAAAACTTGTCATAGACATTCCCGTGCCTAAACACACACGCATAATGCACACATGCAGCACACATATCGTAGACTGACATCTAGTGAGTGAAATCCGCAACTTTTACTGTTAAATACTTGACATTGACATTTATGTGCCGCCATAAGTTGTACTGTGTATAAGTTGAACTTAAAAATGTATAAATGCAACATTTTGTAAACTCTGCAATCCCATTATGAAATAAACTATTTTATTATTATTTCGTTCATTCATCTTTCTAACATTTTAAAATATTTCTTAGAAAAGAACATATAAAAAACATTTAAAAATATAAAAAATAGTAGCCCACCGGTATCGGGAACGGTGGTCAGGGCTCCAGACAGAGGAACCGCCTGAAAATGGGAGCCGTGTCCAGAAGTACTGCTTTCTGAATCAAGCCCTTGATCCAGCCGCCTAACGAGAGCCTCCTGAGGTGTTGGTCGAGGCTCGTGGCTATTACGCCATTGGCTGACCACGACTATCGGTACAATGATCGCTGAGTCCACATCCCACATGTCGACAACCTCGCGAGCCAAGTCAATATACTTGATTTGTTTATCTTTCTCGGCTTTCACGAGGTTCTCGTCATGTGGGACGGTAATGTCAACAATCATTACACGCCTCTCGATTCGGTCCACCACCACTATATCAGGCTTATTGGCTACAATAGTCCTGTCAGTGATGATGGACCGATCCCAGTACAATGAGATATGACCATTATCGAGAACTGGGTCGGGCGCATATCTGTAGTACGGCACTTCCGATTCCACAAGAGAGTACTTCAGAGCAAGTTGCTGATGGATAATCCTGGCTACAAGGTTGTGCCTATGCAAGTATTCACCGTTAGCTAGTCGAGAACAACCAGAGATTATGTGGCGGATTGATTCTCCCGGACGATGACATGCCCGACATATGTCAACCGTGCCGTCCTTCACAATAAATCTCCGGTAGTTTTTCGTCGTGATAACTTCGTCCATTTATTATTATTATTATATAGAGTTCCTGCACGCTCCTTATAGCCCATTTGTAGCGAAAAATTCGCTAAATTGACAACACTTAGCTCTAAATCGTAGTGATGCGATTACACTATCCTAAATCGTACACAATTTAGGAAGTTAAATCGGGACCTCCCAATCTCACTAAATCGGACACTAACTGCTCTAACTGCTAATACACCTTCCTGTTTTCTAAATTGGGTCCCTTGAAATCGGAAGGTATAAATGAGCCTTAAATTTTGTACGATTTAGGATAGTGTTGAGTGTAATCGCATTAGTCAAAGACTACTGTAGTATACTGGGTACCAAAGAGAATATAATTTCCTGTAGAGCTATTCTGTATAATCTCACCGTGAAAACTTAGGTGAAGTGGGCTCTCAATCCATACAATCAAGGTGTAATGACAGTTCACTTCACGCTCACTCCACCTAAGTTTTTACGGTGAGCTGTGAACAGAATCTACCGGCTGGGTACATCAGTTGACGCGCTAATAGCACTTTGTTGCCGTTTGGCGTGACTCGGAACGCGGTGACTATGTTGAGTTCCAATTGAGTTCAATCTGTGGTTGAGTTGTGGTTCCTGTTACACTGCGAACAAAGTTGTTTTGTATGGAATAGGATACTTTTTTTAGCCAACATTCAGAAAACGTCAGCTGACGTCAGCATGACCAACATTATACTACGAATTTTCTAAGGTTTTGTAATTTAATCTGGGGTTATTCTCTTTGTTGTGGTTGTGTTACTGTTTTGGCTTAAAGGTCTTGTAACCAAGCCAGTGGCCACAAAATTAAAAAAAAAAAAAAAATGTGTTACCTACTGTCAAAAAATATGTTATTTATAATTTGTGCTAGGGTTTTGAATTTAGATTATATTACTATTTGGTTTTGAATATTTCGTTCGTATAACTTGCAGTTAGTGAAGATATATTATTCATAATGGCTGATGACGATCAGGATTCTAAAGAGTACCGGTGGGAGACAGGTTATGAGAAGACTTGGTGAGTTTGAGAGTTATTTTTTTTCAATAATTTAATTTGCCTTTTGCCATTTTTAGTTAGCCCTCAAAATTATTTGAACCGGTATCATCATAGTCAACATGTATTATTTGAACTTGTTGTAACTTGTTCAGGGAAGCCATCAAAGAGGATGAGGATGGTTTGGTGGAAGGCCTGGTGGCAGAGTTCGCGCAGAAAGCGGCTCGGAAGGCGGTAGTGGCGCGTCGTGGGCCCGTGAGGCTGGGCATGATGAGGCATGTTCTTGTGGCAGTAGACTGTTCAGAAGCTATGAACTCACAGGATCTAAAGCCATCCAGATTTCTTTGTACGCTAAAGGTTGGTGCATCATTCTTCCTTATCCTGTAACTTTTTAACAGGAAGACACTCCCCTACCTAGATAGTTTAGTTTATCAGATTAAATCTTTTCCAGTTTTCTGATTGTTTACCTGTTCTCTCTTCTTAGGGGGAAATTAATTTGCTAAATCTGACACAGTTATTATGCTTACAAAATACAAAAACAAAGCTAAATAAATTATGCAAATTCTGTAATAACGTTTAATATGTAAATATTTCAGTTACTTGAAAAGTTTATAGAGGAGTACTTTGACCAGAACCCTTTGAGTCAACTTGGCTTAGTTCTGATGAAGAATAAAAGAGCAGAAAGACTTACAGAGCTCTCTGGAAATGTCAGAAAACATATCAAGTCTCTACAAGGGTACGTAATCCAGTTCATAGTGAGGGAAGCTCAACGGAGTGGCCCTCACGGCCCCGGCCGCTACCACCGCAGGATAGGTACTGGGCGTAGGACGTCGCGATACGATCTCCGGCCACCATAGACCCGGGCCTGCGCACGGCGAGCAGTGGAAAGCTCGCCGTCCGATCAGCACCAGGCCTGTGAGTCGACGGCGCGTAGTGTTCCACGGGCGCCTCAAAGATCAGCCACCACTGACGGGGCCCATCGTGGCCCGTGCCTGCATGCCTAGGGGTAGCGGATAAATTCTGAAAATGAGTTACCGCACCCCTGGGCACTCAGGCAGGGAAGGAACAGGGGTGGGTTTTAGTCAGTTAGAGTGTGACACGCCCTCCCCAGAAGTCATTGGATGATTTCCCAACCCCAAAAAAAAAAAAAACTGAAGCATTACAGGCAGTCTGATTTTCTTCTCTCATAGTAAGTTCTTAAAAAGTAAAATACCAATTAGAAACTAGTACCTTTTTTTCTACAGGTTAACAGACATGGCACTAAGTGGGGAGCCATCATTACAAAATACTCTGGAGTTTGCTGGACGAGTCCTCAAACCTCTCCCTGCTCATGCTTCTAGAGAACTTCTGGTGTTGTTTGCATCACTCACTACTTGTGACCCGGGAGACATTAATACTACTATTCAGGTCTGTAAAACTATTTTGTAGTCTTCTTCTTCTTTCTTTCGATTGCTTGTATATTAAATTTTAATGTAACTTCACCGGTTGCAGCGCATTGGTTACTAAAGCTGCATGTTTTGCCGTACAGAGATCAGGACCCACTTAGGTTTCAGAGATAGTTCAGGGACTTTTGAAGTCTTTGAATGACAAGAGCTGTCCAGATTATTATATTATATGAAAAGAATAATATAAATGAAAGGATTGTGAAATTTTTCTAAGCCTGTGCCTTATAAAACATTCTACCTTTTTTTAGGCACTTAAAACAGAAGGAATAAGATGCTCGGTCATCGGTTTGGCAGCAGAAGTTAGAATTTGCAAAAAATTGTGTCAAGACACTGGTGGAGAATATGGTGTAAGTACTATAGTATATTAAGCAGAGTGACAAATCACAGTGCTATGTTAATATCAATAGTCTGTGAGAATCTACAAGTTGATATATCAGATTTTATCATTTGTTGCTTCAGAGCCCTATATAGAGACCTTTGCTATGAAACATGCAATTACCTTCATCTTTCTGACTGACCAGCTCCTTAATCATTCAAAAGTCTAATGTAAATGGTGTAATTACTTAAAGAAATGCTTTGAGTTTAAACCCGTACTATTATAATTGGTAAGGCTGGTGACACAACAGTTATACTTCATTAAGGTACAAAATTGCTTGACACTTTTTGTCATAACCAGATTTAACAGAGTTAATCTTGGACAGCACTGACATAGGTGAGGGAAAACATTCTCAAGCAAGCATAGTGATTAATGCTTGTGCCATCTCTATATGAGCACTTTTGCCTGTGCCATGCAGCGGGACAGTTCTGCCGTCCATGGTCCACCTGACTAAATCACATTTTGAGTTATGCACAAAAAACAGCATAGAATTACATAAAAATCAAGGGAACTTTAAATGGTGATTTTATTTATTTACCCCGGTATCTAGTGATAGTAGAAAAATACTCCTTAGACAGACCGATAGAGAATTTTTGGCTGAAAACTTTTGATTTGGGGGCTTTTCGTTTTTTGATGCCATGCATCAAAAACAGAGACACTTTAACTTAAGGATGGCAGAGTTATAGGCTGGTATTGTATGATTGAATGGTAACTCCCCTAGGTGGTACTCGACGACGTCCACTACCGGAGCCTACTGCTGGATGCCACAAGTCCACCGCCTCGAGCGCGGGCGCTGGACGCTGGGCTTGTAAAGATGGGCTTCCCGCACTCCGCGCCGCAGACCAACCAGACGGACCAAGGGACGAATGCTGATCCACCCATCACTGTTTGCATGTGGTAAGCAGAGTACTTGTTCAACATAATTATGTTTTAGGATTATTATCTCAGTCCAAATTAATAGAGTTAAATATACTTGATTTTTTGCTAGTGTAAATGTTTCTAAAAGATACGTAAGGTATTGATATTTTTTTTATCCCAGAATAATTCACACGGAAAAAATCTAGTTTATTTTAGCATTAGGTAAAAATTCCAAGGAGGTTTGGTATCAAAATCAGTCAAGTCCAATTCACCCAATTATCATTATAGTGCATAAACCCATTTTTTTTTATTGGCAATATTTTTGACAACTCAGCTCAAGGCGGGTGATTCAAACGAGTCTTAAAACTAAACAAATATCTACCTTAGTCTCAAACAAAAAAAGTCGGATTTCAAATAAAATCTGCCGGATTTGACCAAATTTGATAGTGAGGGGCGGATTTGGCCGAATTTGATTGTCATGGCTTTGGATTTGACTGTTTTTGATTGGTTATGGATTTGGCCATTTTTGTATATTTTGTCGTGTACGGGAGGTCAGGGGTGGTAAATTTTGGTTTCAAATATTCAGATATTCAATAAAAAAAAGTAAAGAATACATAATATAAGAACACTTTATTTGTTTATTTAGAACTAAAATTAAAACTTTGTGCAACTACACAATTAAAATTAAACAATTAAATTTGGCAACTCTTCCAAAGCTTCACAATCTTCTTCTTCATAAGAATGTAATGATTCAACTGGCCTTGACAACACATTGCTGAAATATTTTAACTCTGGTAGTTCATTCCATCGTTCACCATAATGAGTAGTGAGTAGATTTTTAACGTCTCCTAGTTTCGCGTCTTTAACTTTAACGTACAGAGGTACAGGGTCTGGGTTAATCTGACTAGCAGATTTTCCTTTCTTGCAAATGTTCTTAAAATCTCCCAGACGGTTGTGGTAACTTTCTTCGGCACGCACCACGACGTTTGTCTTTTGTTTGTTTTTTTTAATAAAAAATCTCTTACATTTTTTAATTGAGAAGTGCATTGCAGTTGTAGTTTTTAATATTTTTCCAGTTGCTTCTTTCCATTGCATAGCTTGCACGTCAGTACCTAAATGGAGCACAGTAGCCTGTTCTTTAAAAAAGTTTTCATAACCATCTGGTCCAGGTATTGATTCCACTTTTTTAATTTTCTTTTCGATTTGTGCAAAGACTCTGTCTGGGGGCAGAAAAGAATGGCCTACGATAGGGAAAACAATCTCGATCATTTTAATCCTATCCGGAGCATGATCCATAAGGTACTTAGAGGCCATACCAAGTACAGAAGAATTTTTATTCTGGCCACTGCAGCCATCTGCGACTAAGCGTATCGAAGTCACTTTTTCATGTTTCTCGACAACAGTACACAGGCAGTGAAACACGGCACTGGCAATTTCGTTTGATGCTTTTGGCAATAAGTCCTCGGTCCAAGTGTATGCAAACACATTCTCGCTATTTAGTTGGGACTTTGAGTGACCAACAACGATAGTAAAGTTATAAATGTAGAGTTGACGCGAGTAATAAGTAATTTGATCTGGCACTTTCGGCATAGGTTGATTTTTTTGGCAGTCGAAACTAAGAATCAGCAAACTTTCATAATTTTCTTTTAATAAGTTGTAAAATGCTTTGGCTCTTAAACTGTGTACTCTTTTTTTAATCATAAAATCCTTCTTTTTATTACTGTCTTTCTCATATTTGATCTGTTCTTGTAATTGCAGGCATGTAGAACAAACGTCAGTCCGTGGGCTTCCGAAACCAATATTAAATATAGTATTAAAAATTCTTCGAAAGTAAGATGCTGTAACAGTCTGAAATTGTGCCTCTGCTTGCTCTTTATACATTTTGTATAGTTTATTAATGTTCAAATCAGATGAAAGATACTGTCTGCATTTGATACTTCCTCGACAGTAGTGGATCTCGAGTGGTTTAAAACGCTTAATGAATTTTTGTATGGACTTTTTCATATTTATGTTCTTTGTGATTGCCTCCCCGAGACTCACTAGCTGAAGCTCCACCACTTTTAAAATTACGAGCAATCACACCATTCACTCGTCCTTTTTTAATTCCTAAAATTTCAAGAAATGTTTTTCTGCACACGGGAATCAAGTTATTTCTTCTTCGACAATAATATACTATTTGCATTCCTTTCATTTTTCTTGTGCCTGTCTTAGGCCGATGGCGACTTACAGCAGACGCCTTAGAATGTTGCAAAATAAAGTTGTCTTGGTCAATTTTAGATGGTGATTTGTAAAATGCTGCATGAAATTTTACAATGTCAACTTTTCTTAGCGAAATGTGCATCTATAAGATTTTGAGTAATGTTCACATGGGACTTTAATCTTTGGAGAAGCTTTTGGTGAATATCTAAAACAAAAATGATAAATGAAGCAAGCAAAGCATTTAACATTAGTAAAATACACTACATTTTACACACCCATCGTATAAAAAGTATACACACACGCATGCATAGGCACACACACCTCAGACTGTGCCTCAGACTTATACATACATAGGTGCACAACACACTTTATGAATCAAATTTAAAAAAAAGTGGTTGTCTGTAAAGTCGGTTTACGGACGATAATTTTACGTGATAACGTCCACTGTCACTGTCCACTGTCACTGTCCCACTGTCCACTGGCCCACTGTCCCACTGTCAAAGCACCATCACACTCATAGCCTAATAACAATAGGGAAATTATGTATCGTGTCGTGTGCCATGGACAAACACAAACACGACCACAAAGACAACCAGACTCGATAATACATTTTTAAAATTGTCCAGTACCTAGTAAGTAGCTTAGGTTGTTAGTAATTTTATTTTAATACGTAGGAGCAATTTAGCCATCCATGATAATAATAACAAAAAATTAGACTTGATCAAATGCGAACTTAATGCAAAATATTGTTTAGCACCCCTGCCTGTCAAATGTTCGTCAGTAGGACTCGAGTTGATGCAACAAACTTTACTTACTTACCTAGAAACTTTTTGTTCATTACGCTTCCACTTAGTTTTTTGTGTCAGCCGTTTCCTAGACATTTCTGGAGCAGTTTCTTTTATTTCTTCAGTTGATTCATCCATTTTTTCTATTTATTTTTATGTAAAAACGCTAGGAATTCGATCACGACGCAAATCAAGCACTTCGACGTAAAAACAAAATGGCTGACACGCCGTACTAAATCCTTGAATCTGATTGGCTGTTATGGATTTGGCTCATTTTGTTTTGAAATATTACTCGATTTGTCTACTTTTGATCCCAGAGTCACGATTTGCAATGAAATTTCATATAACAAACATGGATTTGGCCAATTTTGAATGACACAGAACTACAAAATGGAACGTTCTTAATTTAGCTGCATATTCAGTTTAAAAAGTAAGTTTTTTGTATTTGGCCGATTTTGAGGCTCCACTTTCCTTTAGCGCCAATCTGTGCGAGGATTCACAATTTTACAGCTTGTACATGTATTTAAGTAAAACACTTTCGTAAAACATTTTAACGCGCAAACGTCTACTTTTTGAGAAAAAAAATCCTAAAGTTTCAGAAAATTCTACATAATTACTTAATAAAATTGACGATATGCCACAGATATTGTACGAATTTCATTCCTAGGTCGTTTCGTTTTACGTTTAGACAAAGCGACAGTGGAATTTAATGGTTTTTAGTGTAAATATTGTGAGTTTTTACCTTTAATTCATTTTTAAATGTCTGCTACCGCCATGAACTCAATTATTAAGCAAATATAATAAAATTAAATTTAAAAAAGTTGTACTATTTTTATTTACTCTAAAGATCGTAGGTTACCCCGAAGGGAAGGCTATAGTCTTTTGACCATATTGCCTAGTCTTACGTCCTTCACTTGTGTTCTATTTTTGTTTTTTTATTATGTTACCTATTACACTACACACTAAACTTAACACTCACTTAATCTTCACTAAGTAAAAAAGCAATGACAACTTAGGATGCAAGAGCGAGCGAAGCGAGCTCGGGACTTAGGGCACCCCGACTCGGACAGGTTAGGTTAGAAGGGGATGGCGGGGTCAAGAGAGCGAGCGAAGCGAGCGAACAGACCCCGCCATCCCCGTCGTGGTTATTTTTTATAAACCACTCACTCAGAAGTAGGAGCCGGCTCCGTCGACACTTGGCTCCACCGACCTGCAAACCTAAAACATTATAATAAAATAAAAAATGCCTTTGCCCTTCGACGAATGACCTTGACCTTCGGCTTTTAGGGTGTTAATCTTGACCTTGAAGATGCCATTGATCGTATTATTGCTTGGAAATAGTCTACACCCATCACGTGATCTTCTTCACCCTTAATTTTTCACCAATTTTGAAAAATTTTGACAATTTTTTTCTCGGCCCCTATGGTTTTGCGCGTTTTGGGGTTTTCAAATTTACACTAAAAAGGGTATCCTCTACCCAAAAAAAAAATACCTACTATAAATCCGCGATTGGCGCTAAATGAAAGTGCTTCCGATTTTGATACCAAACCTCTCAAATGATAATTGCTATTTTTTTTGTTTTGTTTCTTTTTATTAAAATTACTCAATTTTTATTATTTATTCAGTCACTTAGAGGACGGCGAAGGTGTTGGCGGAGAAGGTCACCTGTGTCCACAATGTCGCAGCAAGTACTGCTCGCTGCCGGCTCAGTGTCGCACCTGTGGACTAACACTGGCTTCGGCACCACATTTGGCCAGGTACTATACACATACAGCATGTAACAAAAACCCTGTCCGATCCTGAAGGGTATTATTTGGTATCGTAATGCGTACACTTAAACGTAATCATTTAATGGATACGAGATTATTATTTTTCTGCAACGAAAATAATTAACTAAAAAAAAAAAAGTTTATCAGAGGCAACACTGAGCGCTCGAAAAAGTTCACCTACAGTTTTGTCTAAGTGCCTACAGCGCGGCTAGTGCAGGGCGGTATCGTTTGAAATAAAAATAGGTAAAAATGAAAAGATTTCGCCGGCCGGTGGAGTGTTGTCAACTTATAAAAATTTGCCATATTTAGTGTTAAATTTTGCATATCATAAAAATAAAAAATCTATAACTTTTGTTTTTTACAGTTACATTTTGGAACGAAGTTCCTTATCGCGCGTTGTGAAAGGGGGCTAGACGGAAAAAATTCTTACGAAAAGTTGTCACGACACTAATGAGGCTGTCCATCCAAAAAGATTGTGTTGGAAAAACAATCTAATAAAAACTTCTTGTATTTTTGGTGGGTAGGTACAAAGTTTGCAAGCAGAAGCTGAGCTTAGCTGAGCTGAGCTGAGCTTAGCTGAGCTGAGCTGAGCTTAGCTGATCTGAGCTGAGCTGAGCTGCGATGAGATGAGATGAGATGAGATGAGATGATGAAGTATGACTTCTTACGTGCGTGCGTGTGTGCGTAGTTAATAATAAAAAAAATATTATAAATAAAAAAAAATAAAATTATATTACAATTCCTTCACTAATTAATCGAAAGGAACTTTGTTCCATCCGGGTGTCCCTGACACCTCTCAAGTTTTTTTTTTATCTATTCTACTACGTATGTTAAACCAGAAATACGCCTTTATTAGATCGGACAGGGTTTTTGTTACATGCTGTATTTAATAATAATTATGCCAGCCTCTAACTGTTCCATCGGGCTGAGGCCTTCTTGTCAGGGTCGCAGGAGTGTTTAAAACAGTCACCGCGACCCTGGCACACGCAACTGAAGGAACTCGGGTGGGTTGTAGTTATTTGATGATGTCCCACCCTAAAAAAAAGGGCTGAGGTCTCATTCAGAGAAAGCGCGCTTGTTAATGATCACACAGGTTCATATTTCCTTACGATGTTTTCCTTCACCTACCATGATACCTAAGATAAACTTAATTTGCCATCGAAAATGAATTCTACTTCGTATAGACGAGCAAACGTGTTTCCTTAACCCTGCAGTGTCGGGGCTTAAAATACGCCCAGTTTCACTACCCTAATTATGATTCTTGATTGTATTAGTTCTTGAGGTCCAGGTGCTTCCTTAAATAAACCAATAAACATTGTGTAGAGATATTTCTTCTTTATTTTTCTAGATCTTACCATCATCTGTTCCCTGTTGACCCATATGAAGAATTACCGAATGAAAGACAAGCACAATACTGTTTTGCGTGTCTTAGGAACTTCACAGATTTAGATAAACAGGTGAGTTGACAGAGTTTGATTATGGGTTATTTCTTCAAAAAGCCTTCCAACTGAGTCTGCCAAACAAAACAGTTTGGCTGATGTTTCTTTGTTAATTGTCCTGATTATAAATCAAAGCCAAATCAATTTAAAAAAAAATATGCTGATAAATATACCTATTTTATAACTTACAATGGTCCACCATGGACTAAGTGCAAAAACCAATTCCAGATAGATAGATACCTATATTATGATAGATACCTTACTTTTAATAAAGGAGTTGGGCCTAGTAGGTAGCCACACCAATCGTGGCAGCAGTGGCGTTTTTATGTCCTCAAAAGTGTCATATCTGTTACTCTTATAGAAGGGACAACATTTAGGCAGAAGCAACGCTTTCGCACTGCAAGATATTGGGGTGGGACAGACGGTGTCTGCTACCGGCAGTGGCCTAGGTCCGCAATCGATTCATTATATTTTTAACCGACTTCAAAAAAAGGAGGAGGTTCTCAATTCGACTGTATTTTTTTATGTGTGTTACCTCATAACTTTTTACTAGGTAAACCGATTTTGATGATTTATTGTATTAAATTTGGTGAAGATCTGATGAAGAACTTCGGAGATACACAATAGAACTATTCAATAAATGATAGCAAACCTTCCAGAATTGCTGCAATCGCATGTCTGTATATTGTTTTCACCACCTCACAACATTATATCATGCTGATACGCTCTGAAGGGGTATACAGATTTGTACAGTTCACCCTGATACACCCTAATTTCACCAACTATGTTCAAATTCCCTATTTTTGGGGCTATCGATTTGGGCATAACTTTACTATTAATTTAGTTTTAGAATGGGGTATAACAACTAAAAAGTGAAAAAAAACTTTTACAAAAAAAATACAACCGACTTCCATAAATAATACTAAAAAATGCATAATTACTTTATTTATTTATTTATTTAATCATTTATGTACACACAGAGACACAGTAACAATAAACATAATTATAAATATAGTACAAAGGAACTGCTTATTTCTTAAGAAATTTCTACCAGCAGACCTGCGATAGGAGAAGTGAGAAAGAAATGTAGACAAAAGTGTGTAAGAAACAGAAAAAATAATACAAGATGTCCTATACTAAGGTATCAAATAAACCTACACATATATTGTAAAAATATATATACTTACATAAATATATACCTAATACTGTAAATAGATACATGACATACAAATATATAAAAAATATTATAATAGAGAGGAAAGGTAGTGCTCTTTAACACGATTTTTGAAGAGAGAAATTGACTTCAAGTCTCGAATGCTAGGCGGAAGCGAGTTCCACAATCTTACTGCATGGACAGAGAAAGAGTAGGAATAGTAACTGGATTTATGAGGAGGGATCTAAGGTGAGATCTGCACGGCGCGTCACCAGGGCGAGCGTAAGAAATTCGCTCACGCAGATAGGAGGGATAAGACGGGTTGTGTATAATGTTGAAAAGGAGACAAAGAATCCGAGTGTTCCTGCGAAGTCGGATTGGGAGCCACTTGAGCTCCTTGCGAAGGTGAGAGACATGGTCATACTTACGCAGACCAAAAATAAACCGGATACCTAAGTTTTGCAGACGCTCAAGCTTGCTTAGTAGCTCCTCAGTAGCATCCAGGTAGCAGGCATCGGCATAGTCTATAATCGGCTGAATAAGAGTTTGGGCTAAAGAGATTTTTGTTTTTAAAGGCAATAGACCCTGAAGGCATTTAAGCGAATGGAAAGAATAGTTTACCTTTCGACTGACCTCATTGACCTGCGCACGCCACGACAGATTGGAGTCAATAATAACACCCAGATCTTTGGCAGTATCGGAATATTCAATAAGAACACCATCGAGATATAAAGGTGACAGGGACGAGACAACAGCCGCAGTACGCACAAACCTGCTGCCTATGATCATGGCCTGAGATTTATTAGGGTTGATCTGTAAGCCAAATGACTTGGCCCAGGCGCTGATACAAGCCAGGTCATGATTCACAACGGCGATAGCAGCATCCGCATCGGCTACAGTAAAATGTCGATAAAGCTGCAAGTCATCTGCGTAAAGATGGAAACTGGAAGAGATGACTCTTGTAACAAAGTTAATAAAAATGGAAAATAGAAGAGGAGAGAGAACGCTACCCTGAGGAACACCCTCAGTGAGGCTACACCAATCAGAGAAGGATTCTTCAAGGCGGACACACTGAGAGCGTCCCCGAAGATACGAATTGAACCAGTCTAACGCAGAAGAAGAGAAATTAATAGCTTTAAGGATTCCTAGTAAGATGTCGAAGTCTACTGAGTTGAAGGCACTGCTAAAGTCAAGCAACACAAGGACAGTAAGGGACTTATTCTCCATAGCCCAGCGGATATCGTCAGTCACTTTTAAAAGCGCAGTAACCGTACTGTGACCTGCGCGAAAAACTTTAATTCGGAAGTCGTTGTCAAATAACGAAGAAACCAAATTAGAAACACCGACTTCCGAAATTGAAGTTATTTTGCATTTTTTAGTATTATTTATGGAAGTCAGTTGTATTTTTTTTGTAAAAAGTTTTTTTCCATTTGTGAAGTATATTCAATCTTTTCCATTTTCAAGGTGTATCGCTGCACACGTTGTCACGAGTTCTATTGCTGGGAGTGCGAGAGTGTGGTCTCCACCACGCTACACGTCTGTCCCGGCTGTTCTTCCCGACCACACCTCTACCAACGACTGCCCGAATCTTCGTGACCTATCCATGGAGTACGAATGTCTATACTTGAATGACAGCCGGGTTAAATCGACCTAATGATTATGGGTTGCAATTATTCTGAATTCAAATATTCAGTTCCTGGCCGAAAGATTTAAAAAAAAAAAAACGACTGTAGAGCGTTGTCTGTGTCACTCAAACCTGTTTGACAGTCTCTTTTTAAAACTTGATGTGTCAAGCTCAAATATTGTACTACTAACATAATTATAAAGTGTATGATCTATGTATTGTACTAAGATAATGGGCCTCTTTTTATAAATAAATAAAAGCTTGTAAAAAATACTCGTAATATTAGTTACTGATTAGCAGGTTCTTAATTCAAAACTTACTAGGGAGAATTTAGAAAGAATATCAGTATTTATACTACGAATAGGGTTAGCGAGTTTTATAACTAAGGCTGATTATACATATTTGTTTTCGTCTCGATATAAACTGATTGTATGAACAAGTAAGCAGGATTTTGTATGTATAGACTGATTCATTAAAATAATGTTACTGTAAAAAACTAGTTTTCCTTATTCAAATTTTAATATAAAATATCCTATTTTGTGAAGCTCATATCTAACTCAACAGTTTGTTATAAACAAATAAAAAACGACATTAATTTAAATGGTTTATTCGTATCACAATTTGGAATTTTCCATGTGGCAATAGAAAAATAACTGCACTTACAACTTACATGGTTTTTATTCTATCAAGTTATTTCTTTTATGTCACTGAGGGGTAAGCTTCGTTTACGTTGTGCACGTATTAGTGTACAGGTACTTTGCATAATGTAAACTTAGCAAGCTTAATTGCATGTTAAATGACTTTACAACTTGACAAAAAGAGTGGATAAAATAACTAATAAGGAGCCAATACCTCTCACGTTTCGCTAAACGTAGCTTTATCTTTTAGAAAACTCCTTAAAACTTATAAATAAACAACACACATGCAGATGTCATGCTATACTATATTCCTTGTAAGCTTCTCGTATAATGAGAACGCGACTCTAGCAAAACATTGTAACAACTATATCGATTGTCACAAATGTATTTCAATAGTTTTCTGGCATTACACATTGTACATTGAAAACGGTACGATAAATATTAAATACCTTGTCATACATTGATAAGTACATAAATATTTTATTTCTATTCCTAAATAAACGTCTGCGAGTACTTCTCATAAGCGGTCATTTATATAAATCACAGATAAAAATCTCTCATTGCTATACTACAATGGTATTTGATACCAACAGCTGTTATTTTTGGTTTTATTTCATATTTATAAAAATATTATAAAAGGCATTGTACGGAATAACCGTGTTTAGTGAGATTTACTTATAACTAGTGATTGATTTATTATCTATTGTATTCATTTATTTGAGATACGTTAGTACGTTAAAATATCACTTTTCGCGTTGTTCTACTTGTAACAGTAGCTAGCATTTAACAGTAATTATACATGATGATAAAAATATGCTTTGTTTATCCACCTTCTCATGAATTTTGATTGAATTAAAGTAAATTTTGTTTTGCGGCTGATCAACTTGCCGGTGCGATAAAGGCTTCTGTTTACTTGTTGTGCTAAGGAAATTATTTTATCACAGATTACATGCCAGATCCATCGAGTTCGTGCGACGGTAAAAAATGTCCTATTATTTTGAGGTATCGGTCGAGATTTAGACATTTTATTTTCTACACTATTGTAAGATTAGCATATTTGCATATAGTTGTATCCAACGAGCTTTCCTAAGTAGCTAGTAGTAGTTGGACACTTGCTTAAGTACAACATTATTTTAACAAGTTCCTTCAGACCCTTTGGATTTCTGTGGTCGTTTTCTTGCGCCCAATCCACAATATGTTAGGTTTTTGATAATACTGTTCTATTTGTAGGAGAGACTTGCCTTTAGTCTCTGGTAGTAGGAGGAATAGAACTACGGTAGCGAGCAGGGAAGAGGCGCCGAAGAGTCCGAAGACTCCAGCGATGCCAATAGCATTTTTCATGACGGGGTAAAGTTTGGTGAAACCGAATAGGACGGAGTTGAAGAGGCAGAATATGTAGCCTCCGCACAGGCCTCGTACTTTGGTGGGGAGTAGTTCCCCGATCATGAGTCCTGGTAGGAGGAAGAATCCGAGGGTGTTGAAGGCGACGTAGCTAAGGATGAGGGCGGGTGGGGTGAAGCCGGAGCCTGGGCCTTGTGATAGGAGGCCTGCGAGGGCGAAGGTGCACACTGCCGTGCCGATGCCGGAGACCAGCACGAGCGCGCGCCGCGTGATGCGCAGGAGTAGGATGCACGCCAGCACTGTCACGGCAAGTCTCACTAGGGCGCTCGCGTTAGCTGCCATCTGTCAACAAAATTATGTCATGTTCGGTAAGTTTGAGTTTGAAAGAGTCTTTCGGTTGGCTAAGTCTGCTCAAAGGCATCATAGTTAATTTGGCTCTGTGACTAAATCAATCACAGGAAAAAAAGAATGTCTGAATAGTCCTGGCAACAGGTAAGAATCCAAGCCATTGATGTGAAGGCATACTTACAGTAGGTTGAAGAGAGCCACCGGAGTCCTTGACAATGTCCACAGCATAGAAGATGACCACATAACTGCCGGACAAGATTTGCAGTATGTTGAACGCGTTGATGAGGAGCAGTGGCTTCAGCACGGGCGCTCGTCTGACGGTCTCTAAGAAGTTGATCTTCTCTTCACCTCGCGCCTTCTCTTTCTCCCGAGCTGATATCAACTCATGGAGCTCACGTTGGGCCTGAGAACAAACGGCGTTTATTAGTTACTTAAACTAGATTAGGGTTCAGAAGAATTAAGAATCTCTATTAGAAAGTTAAGACAACAAAGCTAATTATTGTCTTTATGCAGATCTACTTATATCAAAATGTGAAACTGCCATCCTGCTAAAACCTTAACTGCTAAAAAAACAACACAAGTTTATCTACTTACCCTATTTTTAACCGACTTCAAAAAAAGGAGGAGGTTCTCAATTCGACTGTATTTTTTTTTTTTTTTTTTTTTTTTTTTTATGTGTGTTACCTCATAACTTCTAACTACGTGAACCGATTTTGAAGATTTTTTTTTTATTTGAAAGCTGTTGCTTTACATTTGGTCCCATTTTAATTTGGTGAAGATCTGATGAAGGACTTCGGAGATACACAACGGAACTCTTCAATAAATGATAGCAAACCTTCCAGAATTGCTGCAATCGCATGTCTGTATATTGTTTTCACCACTCCACAACATTACATCACGCTGATGCGCTCTGAAGGGGTATACAGATTTGTACAGTTCACCCTGATACACCCTAATTTCACCAACTACGTTCAAATCCCCTATTTTTGGGGCTATCAATTCGGGCATAACTTTACTATTAATTTAGTTTTAGAATGGGGTAAAACAACTAAAAAGTGAAAAATAAAAAACTTTTTACAAAAAAAATACAACCGACTTCCATAAATAATACTAAAAAATGCAAAATAACTTTAATTTCGGAAGTCGGTGTCAAATAACGAAGAAACCAAACTAGAAACACCGACTTCCGAAATTAAAGTTATTTTGCATTTTTTAGTATTATTTATGGAAGTCGGTTGTATTTTTTTTGTAAAAAGTTTTTTTTCATTTACATGAGATATCTACCGATCTGAACTTTGAAGTACTACTACCTAGTACCTAATCAATTTGTTTATCAGACCCCGCAATTCTAAATTAGAAACACAAAACCTACCAATATAATTAACAGCTTTTACAAGCTATGTTTCCACTCTTCGTCTATTGCTTGAATTTGTTTGTGTCGGCACTCGGCACATGTTCGAGAAAATGACATATCAATTTGTCGCGTGCCTCCTTCCTTGTTGAGCTCATTAAGAGGCCATTTTACAGACATGTGCGGCCGTGTTTCGACCGAACAATAACAATATAACGAGATCTAAACAAACATACATGTAGGTATAGCGTGCTTTAAAACAGCTGGAGTCATTAATTTATATGAGTGGCCTGACGACCGCGACGACTATTCGAGAACTGGGATGTCCTAGCAACAAATAAAATGATGTGACTCAGGATGGCTGGTCAAATCTTCAAAACAGCTCGCATTTAACTAGGTCAATAGGGCACTTTATGTGACGGTTAAAGGCCCTTATTTCAGAACTAGCTGTGCCCGCGACTTCGTTCGCGTGGTTGTCGAGAACAAAACAACGTCGTTTAGATAAGAGTATATCACCTTTTTGATGATTTAGATAAGAGTCCTGACTTTGGTATAGTTGATTACGTTAATGCTTCTCTATATACTATGTTAGCGGTGGAATTACCCGGAGCATATACAAAAAGGTTGTTTGGGTTGCTAACACGTGATAGAGAAACATAGAGTTGGCCGTGTGAAAAACAATCAAAAGTAAGGTCTACACCCGCAACGGATAACGTCTGGCCTTGGGCTTTATTAATAGTCATAGCGTAACAGAGGCTTACAGGAAATTGCACACGTTTGAAAGTAAACGGAAAATTATTGGGGATAATGGGTATCCTGGGAATGAAAACAACATCACCGGAGCCGCAACCTGTTAAGATTTCGGCTTCGATGACATTTCGTTGGAGATTTGTTACTCTCAACCGAGTTCCATTGCATAGTTTTGGTGGGCTTAAATTTCTGAGTAGAATGATTGGTACTCCGACTTTTAAATAAATTTTGTGTGCTGGAAGACCTGGTGTATTTAGAGAGTCTAAAAACTCTACTGGATAGTGGGTGGCATCTCCTTCTTCTAAAACCGTGTTAATAGATAAATATTCCCTACTTTCTCCAGAAACATGTACCAATATTTGAGAATTTATTGCTGCTGCTTGGTCGTTGCGAGGTGCCAAAATAGCTCGTTGGCATAGCCAAGCAGCGTCATGGTTCGAGATCTCTGATGGATCTCCGTATACAGAGGAAATGAGTTCCTGCTGTGAGGCAACAGAAGAACACAGGCTTTCGACTAAAGTTACTTTACCTCCTTCTTGAGTCGGGTATGTGCCGTTACCAATTTGAAGTAGTAAATTTGAGAAAACCTGCGCGTTTGCGTCACCTCCCAAATATGCTCGCATATTAAAGCTCAAATTAGTTAATATGACACTACGCCATAAAATAGAGCTCTTTAAACAGGCACCTATTTCATCGGCCCTCGTTCCTCTGGGTATTATAGGGAGTGTCTGCCTGAAGTCTCCACAGAATAGCACCGTTAAGCCTCCCATCGGTCGGTCATTTTGTCTTATATCTCGCAACGTTCTATCTACAGCTTCCACAGCTTTACGATTTGCCATCGTACACTCGTCCCAAACGATAAGGGCGCAATCGCGTAAAACCCTTGCTTTATCACTATTGCGAGACACGTTGCAAACAGGGTTTTCTGTGCGGTCCAAGTCGATTGGTATTTTAAATGTTGTATGTGCAGTTTTTCCTCCTGGTAATAAAGTGGCAGCTATTCCTGAGGAAGCGACGGCAAGGGCAATTTTGTTTTGGCTCCTTATTTGAGCCAAGATAACTTTAGTGAGGAAAGTTTTACCTGTTCCACCAGGTGCATCTAAAAACAGCATTTCTCCTAATGAATGTTCTACACTACAGCATACTCTATCAAAGATTTGACGTTGTTCTGTCGTCAAATTTGAACAGCCATTTCGCAATATTTCTGCTAACTCTTCGGGGTTGTAATTTATTTCAGATGTATACTCCCTATTAATTCGTTCCCCACCAACTGTCGGTGTCGGCAAGCCGTATTGACTGAGGGGGTTCCCTCCTATACTTGTAACTATATCTTGTATAGCCAGCAAAGCCCTATTATGGCAGCTTTCACGTACTTGGTCAGAAGTTTCACTATTTATATTTTGCTGTCTCAAAAAATCTTCGGCAAACGCGTCTTTATATTTTTGCCACAACTGCCCAGCGTCCGATAGGCCACAAAATGTCAACAAAATGGCAAATAAATGGCGCAAACGATGTGGACTATCACTGACGCATGCTTCGGCTAAAGCATCATCCCAATGCTGATCGCCATCTAATAAATGCCGTGCGCGGCAAGCAGCTTGAAATGTGGGATATTCTATATCGTCCACTTTGCGGAGCTCAGCAAAAGAAGTAGGTCCTCGCACTGTGTGAAGAAGAAGGCGTAAATAATAACACTCTGCATTATTTGGGTGCACCGTGTATACTCTTCCAATCACGTGTTCTTTAAAAATGCCGGACTCGCCTTCTACAGCAGTTCCACGTCTCCTGCGATTAAAAACACCTTGCTGCTTGTTATAAGTATAATAATGTGGCACTTCATTGTACAACAGAGACTTAGCGAAATTGTCTCTTTCGCAAAGGCGAAAGAATGCGAGCAAGGTGGTTTGTCTTGGGTTGTTCATTCTTTCTGCCACATTTTCTGGCTGAAAGTAAACTCGCTGCCCGCCTTCCAGGTGCACGTCAAGATGGATGACTGGCGGATACCTTTCATGAATAGGGAAACTCAAAATGCGCCAAACTGCCTCCGAAGAGCTTATGTATCGGCCAGATTGATACCTTGTCACTTCATCAAATTGGTTGTTATTTCTTAGTGCTATCATGGCTTGATCACTACCTTTATTAACATATTTACATATATATTTTATAGATTCGACGCTATTACAAATTTCAACATTAATGTGTGCTTGAAAAGCGTTTGACAAAACTGGAGAATACGGTACCACCCAACTATTATTTAGAATTATTTCTTGTCCACGGAATCTGACAGTAGCTGTGAAACCACCTTGTGACGGTGATCTTCGCCGGTATTGCGGATACCCATTTTCCCCAGCCATAGTTAGTTCTTTCAGTGCTCTGGGGTATTTTTTTGAGCATTGACCATCTTTCATGCACGGTGATTCCCTGTTTAAGAGGCCACATGGCCCGTGAACCATATGTGTTTTTACTATGTCATGCAAAATCGGATCTGCATTATAGTCCGGAAATTCTGCACTTATGACACTGTCTATAGCATCGGGACGAATTTTTTCTTCCAGCCACAGAAGAATGTGCGCGTGGGGTAAACCACGCTTTTGCCACTCGACGCTATACATAAAACAAAGAGTTGAACCGAAAACTTTCTCCTTTGTAAGTAGATTAATCAAGACTTTGAGTTTTAAATGAAAAATCCTAGCAATAATGTCATGTCTGTCGTATGACGCCTGTCCTGTGAGAAGTGCCTGGCAAATCTCCGTCCACTTTGGATTTGTTGTAAATGTTATAAAAAGGTCCGGCCGGCCGTATTTACGGACGTAACAAAAAGCATCTTGCGTTCGTTCGTGCATATACCGCGGACCGCCTGTGAAACTGGATGGCAAAATAACCAATCGACCCAAGTTTTCGACGTTATTATCTGATTGCATGGCGTCCCGCAAGTGCACGTATTCTTCAGCGCGTAACCGTCGCTGGTTAGTGCGAATATACACTAAACGTTCAGTTTCTATTTTTGCGTACATGTCCACAATAAATTGGCTGAACAAACCACGAAATCGTTGCAAATATACGAAACTGTTTTGCCTTATTTGTAAAAGGTAGGAATAGTATTGTTGAGCATATATTTTTTTTTGATAATTAGTGACTCTCGTAGTAGGGTTCACTTGGTACAGCCCAAAATTGTACCCATCTTCACCATGACAATAAATTAGTGGATATTGCAGGGCGTCGTAAGCTCGGTGGGTTTCCAAAATGCGTTGAAGGCGATCGTCGCGTGTACGCAACACGATATCACGTCTCTCACACTCCTGGTCGACTAAAACAACTGCAACTTCATCTGCGACGGGTGCATTGTGTCTTCCACGGTGTTCACCCACAGGACGTCTATCGGCACTTATAACAATTTTGAAATCATTGCTGCCTTGTGGAATTGACTCCAATGCAGCTTTGAATTCACGAACGTACTGGTTAACGTGATGCAGCAATTCTTGAAGTTGACCCAAAAGCTCAGCATTGAGCTGGGGAAAATTGTGATTTCTAACATTGAGCTGTTGCGTGTAATCGGATACAAAATAAATTTGGAGAAATTTGGGTTCATTTTCTGGCAGCAAAGATCCAATAAGGTGATAAACTTGACCTTGTACTTTGAAGGTTGGCATGAACGGTCCTTCCGTTATTTGTTTTGCCCCAAAGGAAGTCATTTGGAAAGCACTGTTATATAAACGAATATTATCCAAAAAACGGTTCGACTGGGGATGATCGCCATTCAGGAGACTTTTAAGTAAGTGTGGTGGATCTTGGAAATTTGGAAGAACAATTTTTCCATTTGAGCAGCACATTCCATCTGTCTCTTTCCTCCATTTCAAAGCATGACAAAAATTACAAATTTCTCTCATGTCATCCACGAAAGTAAAGCCAGCATAATTAATTCTAGACGAATATGTGAACCCTGATTTTTCCCTATTGTCCCAAGGTAATAAAATATTTGCATCGTCATTTTCCATGGACTCATCAGCTCCGCTATTTGTTTCTCTATTCATATGGTATCGAGCTCGTTCTATTTCTAGGCGAGATTGACGTTGTTCTGCTGTTTCTGCTCGTCTTAGTTCATCTATTCTTTCCCTTTCAGATGCAAGATAACTTTCATTGTTTCTTTGTACACCTACATAGTTATGTCTAGCTATTTGTAATCGTTCTTCTCTTTGGGAGAGAGATTCAGACTCGCGCGAGAGAGCGTGTCGCTCTCGGTCAGATGACAGACGTGCTTGGCGTTCCTCGATACTCTCTTGAGAACGCAAAGTCGCGGTCCGAGTTCTTTGCGAACTTAAGCGCGACTCCCTTTCTGTGAAAGTCTCTGACTCGCGTGAGAGAGACTGGCGCTCCCGATCAGCAGACAGCCGAACTTCGCGTTCCTGGATATTCTCTTGAGAACGCAAAGTCGCGGTCCGAGTTCTTTGCGAACTTAAGCGCGACTCCCTTTCTGTGAAAGTCTCTGACTCGCGTGAGAGAGACTGGCGCTCCCGATCAGCAGACAGCCGAACTTCGCGTTCCTGGATATTCTCTTGAGAACGCAAAGTCGCGGTCCGAGTTCTTTGCGAACTTAAGCGCGACTCCCTTTCTGTGAATGTCTCTGACTCACGTGAGAGAGAGTGGCGCTCCCGATCAGCAGACAGCCGGTCTTCGCGTTCCTGGATACTCTCTTGAGACCGCAAAGTCGCGGTCCGTGTTCTTTGTGAACTTAAACGTGACTCCCTTTCGGTGAACGTTTCCGATTCACGTGAAAGAGCGATGTGCTCTCGGTTAGCAGATAACCGTGCTTCACGATCTTCTTCCGATTCCTGAGACCTACAAAGTCTCATCCTTTTCGCATTTCGGCTACGCAGCGAAAGGTTAGTTTTTTTTCTTTGAGGCATTTTCAAGGAAAATTAAAGCAATAAACAAAACTAATAACACTTATGACTGAATAGCCTACAAACTTAAAAGATCGGTGCGTCGAACAGTCTAGTGTGACAACGTATCGTCTGTTCGTGGTCGTGACTCAACGAATTGGCAACACTAACTTACTGTATAACGATTGGCACTATTGGATTCAAACTACGAAGTAAATCAAATACTATCTTTACTTCGTACTTCAAACCAATGACCAAAGTTGACCAAACGAAACCAATAAGATAAGCAAATACTTTTTTTTCGACCAATTTAGAAAATCGATAAACCAAGCAACCAAAGAACTTTTACGACACACGCAAGAACTTTTAAGACACCTAACGAAACCCAATTTGCCTAGTAAACACGGTGGACGTCATCCTCGCGCGGAAAATCTTAACACCGCGATTCAGAAAATGACGTCATTTGCACAACGCCATCTATCGGATTTAGATTTCAACTATCAACATTAGTTCTATTTTTAGTCTTAAGATGTCGTTGCAAGTACTATACTTAATTGCGTAACGTAATATTTTACTTCTTGAACTCACTAAATTAATCATATCTTTTGATAGAGTGAACCGATTTCGATGAAACAAAAACTAAGTTAATCCTCAAGTTGCGTATAATTTTTGTATATAAACATTGTCAACATTGAATTCGTAGATTTTACGTGATGTGCGCACAAACAAACAGACAAACAGACAAACAGACAAAAATTTCAAAAATGATGGAAATGGGTTCTGTTACTTATCTTTTCACACGCTGGCTATTTTTTGTTTCAATTTCTTCAATGTACAAAAATGACTTTTCTACAGATTTATTATATGTATAGATTTGTGCCGTTACAGAATCTTAGATAATCGGTCGAAAACGTGTCCAGCCAGCTAGAAAAACCACTTTTCGCTGGTCTCTCAATCTCGGTAACGGAAGTGATTTTGATGACTTTTTGCATATCAACGGGCGTTTTGTGATACGTACAGCGGTTTAGTAAAAAACTCTAGAGTTCTAATATACCGGTTCTTGTGTTTATGACTGCATTAGGTAAATAGGTAGGTACTAGTTTATGGGTCCGATAGGTAGGTATCTATTACCTATAATATAGGTATTACCTAAAATAATTTAAGAAATATTATATTGTCGAGGTTGATAGTAGGTAAAAAAGGAAGTGTTATCTGAAGTCAGTAGGACCTATGAACCGCGATACGTAAATAACGTTACTTTACCACCTGATTTACAATGCAAATTATTTGTCGTAGACTAGCGTTTTATCGCGTCGCTGTCATAACCAGTTATTTATTGTGGTGTAGTGTAAATAAACCAATAATAAACATACGTATTTTTAGTGTGATCGATCACGTCAAAGCATCAAGTGTACACAGCCCCGTATCTATCTAGGGGGGTGGGCAAATCGTAGCACGTGCCCGATGATGAATGATGTTTGAAAAAAAAAATGTTTCACGAAGAACAATAAAACAAGGTGCCAAAACATAAATTCTCTTATTTTTCAAACAATCCTGCGTCAATCGACGATCGTTGTTTGTTTATGTGGTTGACTCAGTGTGCGAGTAATCGGTGTTATTAAATTGTTGTTATTATAGGGTTCTTATTGTATATGTCACTAAAAATCCCACCTTGCACCCTGATTGCGTAAAATACAAACTATCACAATTCAAAACAATATGAAGGAAACTACTAGATACATAATCCATTGTTTCATGTACTTATGAAAAATTCTTCTGCTCGAATAGGTATGTGTTTCGCAATTACTCCGTCCGCAGTATAATAATTGTGAGCGAGGGGACGCCACTATCAAGATTCTGCTTCGGTTCGGAAAAATCGTAGATCCGGTACTGAGTGCACAAGCCCAAACCTTCATGATTATTTATATTTATATTACATACATCAAAAATAATTATAATACACAGTGCTAAGTAGAGTTCTTGTTCCCTGGAAAACTTTGCATGATAGAGAGAGAGAGAGACCAAACCCTCTGCTTTTTTAATTTGCGCAAAAAAGCGTAGCAACTACGCGATCGTAACATCCGTAGCGCAGTGCAAACCCCCTTAGCTACGCTAGGCCCGCGTTGTAGCAAGGGACCTTTCGTAGACCCATTTGCTACAAAACTGCGTAAAAAATAAGTACCTATGTCCTTACAGGATTATTTTTTTGCAGTTTCTGAGTTTTTAATTCTTTAAGTTTTTCGTCTTTTATACAAGTTTTTTAGTTCCGATTTATCAAATCCACATATAACAATACAACGATCAGTCACGCTGCTCAAGGATTCAATGCGCTTCTCGAAACCAATTGGAGATTATGTTCAATTGTTTTACAGAGGATGTTTGACGTGTGTAACAGCTTCGGCTGAATGAAGAATGCCTTAGCTTTTTTAGTAGCTCGATTAAAAACAAATCAGATATCATTGATTGTAACGGTTGGGTTAGGCCGAAAAATGCACTGATAGGGCTTGTTTAAGTATTTCAATAATTAGTAGGTATTATAGAGACTGGGAGCGTGTGGAGTGGCTCATCGGCATGTAGCTGTCTTGGTGAGTGTTCTCACATGAGAAGTGTAATAATGGAAACACCGGAACGCAATGCTTGCAATAACGAGTGACTACATCGGAGGTTTCATATTAAACAAAGACTACAATAATATACTAAGTATATAAGATACTATTGAATGCTCTCGAAACAAAACCAATAATTGTTACTTAATTCAAATGATTGTTCTAGTTTTTTATCACCTTTTGAAAATATGTTATTAACCTCCTTGGACGTCACAGTACCTGTGTAAATTAATATTTTGGCACAGAGATAGTTTTATTTGTGCTTAGGTGCTTGCTTTAGATTTTAATATGTAGTTAACGGTAGTTACCTACTACATAAACCATAGGTATTGCCAATACTCACAATATTTTGCAATAGTCATAATGGACTTTATGCGATACAAGGATCTTTATAATTGAAGGACCTTGCATCGCAATGCCTTACTATAGGCGGGTTGATTAATACGAAAATGTCAGAGAGGCCTTGTTTCCTTTTCGTACGTTCTCGCTACGCAATTCTCATGAGGATATCGACCTTTATGTCGTCGCAAAAATATTCTATTCTGTTCTTATTTGGTTTGAAAAGCCGAGATTGTTATGAATAGATACCTATTTATCGAAATAATGTTCGAGGTTATATATCTTCTCAAGTATTTAAAATGTAAATACTTTACAAATATAAAAATAACTCGCTTACTGATTAGTAACACATACCAGACACATGAAGCAAAAACTTTGTACTTAAGTATTTTTACGAAAATTACGCGGAGTATGGGCACAGTTAGAGTTTATATGGAGAAAGAGTGCATATATTATTATTATAATAAGCATTAGAAATAAACCGCATATAATTAAAGCGGCAGTTCAATATTTGAGTTATGGTAGATAAAAAAATAAAAAACGCATGTTTGCAAACTAGTTTAACAGTAAAAACTGAGCAGTAAACTAAATAAAAATGAGTCATAAAATAATTTAAACGGGCAGTTCAATAAATACTGAGCAGTAGAATAGTTGAACTGGGCGGTTAGGCGCGTACAGTTAACAAATCGTAATTGCTTAGTAATAAATTTTATTTTAAGCAGTTCTATAAACGATGAGGCGGTAAAATGTATTCCTTGTGTATTTCAGCATTTAATGTCAAGAAGGGAAAAAATATGAAGCATAACCATATTAACCATGCATCATGTTTTTTTTCCTTCTTCACATTAAATGCTGAACATGAACACATTACCTTATGTTTTACATGGTCGGAGACTAAAAATAAAGAACATTACGCCAATCTGTAAGTATTTATAATTTGGCATTAGGATACATGTTAAAATTAGGATACAAAAACTAAGATACATGTTAATAGTCAAATGAATCAGCGACAGAAACTTATTGTATAATAAGAGCAGGTTTGGCTTCCGAAGGCCTGCCCCTCTTACTCTTTTGTCCAAGAGGAATGATTTTGGCTTCAACAGGAGGAACAGCGTATTTCAGTCGTATGGCCAGGCCAATTATACATATGTTTACACATATACATTTTATGAAATGTGGCAAGTGCATGTTCCTTGAGTCCATTCTTGTCTATTATTGGGTAATATTATTTCCCATTTACTGAAAAGCTGCTCTATAAACTCATCGAATTTTTCGGGTGGGTTCTCAAATACTGCGCACTCCTTAGCTTCTGCAGCTGGTAAAATACCTAAAATAGAATTAAACTCCGCCGCTTTTAACAAAAGTTTACCTCTCTTTTCAATCAAAGTGACGTTCGGATGCTACCGCTCAATGTGAATTGGCAAACTTATTTTCGAACTGCCCATTCCAACCGTTTTACTGCTCATTAATTTATTAAACTACTTGAGTAATTTTTGCACTGACATTGAATGATAAAATAACAGACCAATATTTTTATTACTTACTGCTTATGTTTTACTGACTCACTAATTTACTAACCGCCGAAAAATTAAATGACTGCCCATTAAATTTTTCAACTGATCATGATAACTTCTGTATTGTTTAAATAACAGTTGTAAAAATTAATTCCCGAAATAAACTAAATTTAAAATAATTATGGGTGTTGATTCTGTTATGCACAAACTAAACTTAATTTAGGCTATTGCTATCTTTTTCTCTCTAATAAAACAAGAAAGAGACGGACGTAAATTAGAGCTGTCAAATTTAGTTTGAACTAATATTTCCATACAAATTAAGGGTACACGTAAAAACATGTCGTCTAAAAACACGGCGAAGCGCAAGGCGTAAACTAGTTTGACATCTCTAACTTAGTGCATAGCTATAGCCGTCCTTTTCTCGCACTGCCTTTTAGTAAAAGATAGCAATTCTCTAATTTTAGTTTAGATATTGAACAAGAGAATCCGTGCCATGGTCGAATTTCGACCACTTGGCGACCACCAGTTTGTTAGAAACAAAATAATATAGAAATAAAATATATCTACTTATTTTTAAGCATCTAAACTCATCTCGATCATTAAGCCTTAATCAACCGTGGCTGTATTTATACCCTACATAGTTTCAGCATAGGACTTAGGTACCTACATGCTGAGTCTAGAACCGTGTTTTTTGATGACACGGTAATCAGCCGAAAATACTGAATAGGTCTGTCTAAGCAGTATTTTTCTACTATCAATAGATTCTGGGATAAATAAATAAAGTCACCGTTATATTCCTTTGATTTATGTGCAATTCAACGCTGAATTTTTGTGCGTCCGTAACTCAAAATGTGATTTTGTCAGATAACGGCATTATAGCTTGAGGACGGCGGTAGATATTAATAACTACTTGTACCTTCTGATCAGTAAGAGCAATTTAAGACGCCAATCAAAAATAAAATAAATAAACGCACATAATATCTGCTTGCAGTAAGTAATCAAGTTTCTGATTACTACTTATACGAGTACATATCAGTAGGAGTGTTGTGACGGCAATCGATAATCTCATGCAAATGTATGACTTGCATTTTTCAAGTGCAATAAGCACGTATGTAGATAGTTGTTTTACTTCATCGTTAATGGCTAGATACAGACCACACGCCCAGTACAGTTGGAAAATTTCTGTAAAGTTAGAAGATTATTTACAGAATTTTCCAAGTAAACACCGTCTCTACATACTCGTAGTAGTTATAAATCAAAGTCGTTTTCCGCATCTGTCGGTTAATCCGCTTTATCTTTATTTAAATGCGGTTTTCACTAATATAAAGAGCGATAAACGAAGAAGGTTTGTGTGTATTTGTGTAATATATTTGTACCCGTTCGGAGCCGGGGCGGGTCGCTAGTTAGTAGTTAGACATATTTTTTAATTTTTGATAGGCATGCGTTTGACCACTATCTCCTGATGCAGCCATAAGGTCCTCACATGTACAGGTGACAGGGCATGCGGAGCAAAATGAGAAGTGGGCCATGGTCTGCGGATAAGCGCCGCACAAACAGCGAAGATCGGAGCCATCTGAGAATCCCCACCTGTGGAGGTTGTTTTTACTGCGGCCAACCTGAGTACGAAGTCTATTTAAAGCTTTCCAGGTTGGCCACGACAGCGCGTGCTCAGGCGGAAGGCTCTCTGATGGCCCGCTGTAATAATCACGTGGACCGAACGTCTCTCGCCAGAAATCGCAACTTTCTGAGGCGGAGTTGCCATCAGATGGTCTCACGAATCCTAGAAAACTTTTTTTAGTCTCTGGGGCACTGATCTGTAATTGTGCATTGAAACTGATTAACGGATTCCAAACTCAAGATAACTTAGGTCTCATCCATCAAATTCAACGTTGTGGATAACACAATAAAACCTCTTTTAATTGATTAGTCAGCACTTTACCACCCACATCTACTACCCTTCTTCCGGCGTGACTTATCAAATGGCGAATTTTGTATAAATAAAGCCCTTAGAATAAAAGGCCTTTATCTTGGAAATTACCGCTCAGTTTCGGTAGGTATCTATATCTTCCTATAGGTAGCTCTAAAGCCCTTATAAATGCTGACTTAAATCATTATTTACGACTACTTTCTTCAAAGGAAAGGGAGTCGAGTCACGTGTCCGAATCGATTAAGGCCGTCTGAGTTTTGATAATGACCTCGCTTCATTTGATTAATAAGTAAGTGGATAGGAACGGTTGCCACTCACGAAGGATAAGTGTACGGTGTATGTACTTATTGGTGATGTTCTTCAGATAGGTAGGTACAGTGCGTAGCACTCACAATGTAACCGGGTTTTGTGTATGACCAGAGGGCCAATTCTAGTTTTTTTTTTTAAACATTGAATTTCGCCGAGATGATATTGCGACTTGAATTCAACGTTTTTTAAGTACCTAGGTATGAGAAATATTCATCAGATTTATGAACATAGACAAAGTAGAAAAAGGAGTATGTAATGTAAGCATCGTAGCAAGTGGCGTTACTACTTGCTGCCTACTCCCACGGGAAAAAGGTGAGAGTTTATGGGGATACTCACGGTGTCGGGGTCTCCGCGCAGGCGTGCCATAGCGGCCATAGCGTCGTGGAAGCGTCCTCTTCGCGCCAGCCACGTAGGGCTCTCCGGAGACAGGCACAGCGCGACGAAGGCCAGCGCCGGCAGGACTATGGACAGATGGGCCACTGAACGCCATGGCAGCGCACCCCCAAGCGCGTACACGTACAACACGCCCAGAGAATACGCCACGAACGGCGTGCCTATCATCAACCCTCTCAGTCTTGGCTCTGAAATTTCACCTAAGTAGACCTGCAAAGAAATAAGCTGCTATAGGTTTTTAATGTAAGTACTACTTACTACTTACGTAATAGATGCAGAACAAGTGTTAAAACTTAATTATGTCTAGAATGGCTTGAGTGGGTGTATTGATGTAATCTAAAAGCAGGTAAGTACCTACTTATTTGCAAAATATCAAGATGTCTTTAGATGGATTTCTTGTTGAGTAACATACAAAACGTGACCTTATTTCAAACCCAATTAGGCGGGTAGTATTAATAGGTATACCAGTGTAAAATGTAACTACCAAACCTAAAACCTAGTAATAGAGAACATCACTGGGAGCATTATCGGTTCATACCTGTGAAGGAGCTGCCATAATGCCGACGGCGAATCCACACACTATTCTGCCGAGTAGAAGTAGGGCATGATGAGAGGCCGTGCCTATAATGATCCAGCCGACGATTAGAGGCAGCGTGCATGTCTGCAGCGTCCGCTTCCGGCCTATAGCCTCCATGATTGGCCCTGACAGCATTGACCCGAGAGGCGTCGCTGCTGAGTGGATACTTGCTGTGGACAATGGAGGTTTACTGTGAGACATCTTAGTATGTAATAAAAATCTTCTGATTGCATTTCGGCCATTGTGGCCAATCTCATCGGAGACTAGCCATCATCGGTGTGCGAGATAATTATTATAGTGCACCCAAAGAGATTGCACCTGTGTTTGCGCACATACTTAGTGCGCAAACACAGGTGCAATATCTCTTTTCTGAATGTAGCCTGACGGCTAGATCAGACGCAGAATCAACGGTAAAACGTGTGAGCGAAGGTTATCTTCTCTACCGTTTGCTATCGCCTATCTAGGATCGTCTCTTACTAAACTTATTAGAAGATAAACTTTGTCAGTCCGTCAATCAATGTAGGCACCTAAATGTGTCTATACTTACTAGTTTTTGCCAGCGCGGTTTTCGCCCGCGTGGAATTAGTAGGTACTTCCCCCTGTCTATCTTTGTGCCCAGATCCGTTCGCCCATTATGACGTGATTGATCCAAACTTTTGTATCTATTTATAACATTAAGTAGGACTAAGACGTGTAAATTATTATAATCCTGCTGATTATATGACCAGTGTTTGAATAATCTTAAACCAACCAAACACAAGTTATTCTAAACTTTTTATGTGTATGATTAAAATTAATCGTCAAACAAGTACTTGGCTACCACAAAAAGTGGCGAGCATGCATGGCAACGGTGGTCAGAGCATGTTATATTGAACTTTGCTCTTTATTTAGCGCTTGTAACATCGATTAGTAACAACGCTTCGCAAATCGCGGGTCACCAATGACCATAATAATATGAGTTATAAAGGTGGGTGTCAAGAAAGTATGGACTTTAGCACTACTTACATAATGTACCACATTATGTAAGTAATATTCGTTCTGTACTACAAGGTTGCGTAAGTATTAAACAAGTTTTTATAACAGCTGATCCTCTCAGGCTTAATCTGACTAAGTACTACATACTTCTATAGCCTGTATACCGGGTGTAAAAAGACACATCACAGAGCCGTTAACTACGCATACTGTACGTCTAACTAGTAGTTTTGCGCAAAAATTATTGCTGGGAAACGACTTTTATTTTTGGGTATGAAAAATAAAACCATTTTTTTATTCCAAGCAATGTAACGCGAACACAGGCAAGTGGAGTTAAACCCCGCCCCTTCACTCTAAGCCACGTAGGTACTTGTCGTTGTCGGTGTTGTTGTTTTCGTAACTGCAGATTCGTAATTTCGAAATTTCGAAAAAAAAATCGAAAATTCAGGTAATGTTTGATTGGAAAAAAGTTTAGTAAAATAACACTTAGAATTCATTTTCGTAAAAAAGTAAAAAAAAAAATTGCGACTTTGACCTTCAATATCTCCACAACCAGTAGTTTCCCAGGTATGGTCTAGTGGAAAAAAATGATCCAAATAATGGGTAGAATATGTGGCTTTCGGCTTCGGAAACGTCTTTTTACACCCGATATTGTATACATAGTATATGAGAGAATTTAGATGGTTTACTTTACTAAAGTAATCACTAAAGTTTAGTGGTTATGATGATAGTCATGTACGAAAGAGCAAATACACAGTACGCCCTGGGCATTAACTGTCCCTTTGTGTTTGCATGTATGTTTTATGTGTGCAATAAACGTATGTTTTTATCATGTATATTTTATGTGTGCATTAAAGAATAATAGGATGTGGATGTGGACTGAAATAAAGCCTGACTGAATTTCTGTATTTATCTTCAATTAGCGACCCGCTTCCGCTCCGCACGGGTACAAATTATACACAAAAACCTTCCTCATTTATCGCTCTTTCTATTAGTGAAAACCGCATTAAAATTCGTTGCGTGGTTTAGGAGGAATTAGCGGAGAAACAGACAGACGCGAAAAGATTTATGCTATGTAGAGATAGAGAAGCTGTTCTGAAATCTCTCTACACTAATTTATAGCCTCTGATTGCTTAAATATGGAAATAAAGTGATCTCAAGCTCTTGTTTTTATTAGTAGGTACGCCTGCCTGCTATGTGATTTATTGAATTTCATTACCAGGTATCTCTCTAGTCATTTGTGTTCATTCCATAGTACGGCAATTTGTATGTCTTTACAAGATATCACGATGATTATCAGTAAGTTTTACCAACATTTTCAAGGAGCTGTTAAATAAAATGAAGCTGCATCGTTTAAAGAGGAGATGAATGTTATGATGAAGCTACATTTTATTAACAGTTCAGTGACGTGTCGGTGTGTTAATGGATATTTAAGACTGTCAATATTTTCAGTGCCGCGTGCTTCATTATTGATTGAAACTCATTCATTGCTTGCACTCAAATAATCGTGATTTATCAACAAAATGTAGCAAGTTTAATGTTTTCTTGCTTTGTCACGTGGATTGTGTACGAAACAATTGAAGGCGAACCCGTGCCGTCAGAATTGCAGTTGAGGAGGAAAAAGTAAATTTGATTTTTTTTTTGTTTTTAAACAGGCTTTTAAATTCGTACTTACACAAAATTTCGTACTTACACAAAATTTCGTACTTACACAAAATTTCGTATCTGTGCTGTTGACTGTTAATGAGTTCCTCTATAGGAAGTTAATCCTGAATGTCGATTCAGGTCACTTGCTATAAATTGCTTTGTCATCGGAATTGAATCCACCTTGTAGAAATTCAAGTCCGTGGGACAAGAGGCAGTGATTCTAATTCAACTAAGTTACTAGTAAGATTTGACTCGAACAAACAAACATTATTGCAAGTTACATAAATAAAAGTTTGTAATAAAAAACTTTTTTACAAAAATTATAAACGACTTCTAAAAATTGCAAAATAACTTTAATTTCGGAAGTCGGTGTTTGTATTTTTTTGTTTCTTCGTTATTTGACACCGACTTCTGAAATTAAAGTTATTTTGCAATTTTTAGAAGTTGGTTGTAAGTATTTTTTATAAAAACGTTTTTTTATTTTTCACTTGTTGGTTGTTATACCCCAGAAGTGAAACTAAATATTAAAGTTATGCCCGAATGGATAACCCTAATAACATGGAATTTGAACATTTGGAGACAACCAAAACGTCATCTGTGTATACATTTATATTGTTTATGTTGTTTTTTTCAAAAAGTGCTGAATCAATTTCGATAAAATTTATATGGGTGGTACCTCTGAAGTACGACCTACCAAACAAAAAAATAATCATCAAAATCTATTCACAAACGGCGGCGATATCGCGTAACAAATACACAAAAAAAAAAACATACCGACGAATTGAGAACCTCCTCTTTTTTGAAATCGGTTAAAAACAAGTGCATACCAAATCAAATGGCATGCATTTTCACGACATTTGATTTGGCATATCTACTCTTTCCTATCAATTAAAAACCTGACATGAAAGACCGCTTATTTTGCAGTGATCGATTGGCGATTGAATTTGAGATTTTTATCGCTATAGTATTTGCCAATCAAATGCAAATACCTAATGAAATTTTATCGCTGTAGGTACTGCAATCAGACATTCAGTCCCAGTTCGGTTAAGATTTTTGCTTCACATTTCTTTATTTGGTTCTGTTATTAAAATCGTCATCCTTGAGACTAAATATTAAGAAATAGGTATATATTTCTAATTCGTATTCTGCAAAACTGGTACTGGTAACATTTTAATATGCGATCTGATTCGGGGTCATGGTGTACCTAATGATTTATTGCAATGTTCTTGTTAAAATTATAGGCTATGGCGTTTGAGTGCAATCATAAGTCTAATGAGCGACCTGGCGATATATGTATAAACAGGGTGTAAGGTACATGAACGCACATACGTGTACTAGTGATTCAGTACATGATTCTGGACCCCCTAGCGTTGGAATTTTTCGTCGGCCTTTTCCTAATTTTTGAAAAAAAAATTTTTTTTAAATGAAAAATTAATTCATTAAATTTTTTCATTTAACACCTCAAGGCCCTGTAATCAACACTGTCGTCAGGCCCCGCCGTCGCCTTATGGCGACGGCGCGGGCGGGGCCGGAGTAAAACCGTTCCTTATTAGTAACTAGCTGTGCCCGCGACTTCGTTCGCGTGGTTGTCGAGAACAAAACAACGTCGTTTAGATAAGAGTATATCACCTTTTTGATGATTTAGATAAGAGTCCTGACTTTGGTATAGTTGATTACGTTAATGCTTCTCTATATACTATGTTAGCGGTGGAATTACCCGGAGCATATACAAAAAGGTTGTTTGGGTTGCTAACACGTGATAGAGAAACATAGAGTTGGCCGTGTGAAAAACAATCAAAAGTAAGGTCTACACCCGCAACGGATAACGTCTGGCCTTGGGCTTTATTAATAGTCATAGCGTAACAGAGGCTTACAGGAAATTGCACACGTTTGAAAGTAAACGGAAAATTATTGGGGATAATGGGTATCCTGGGAATGAAAACAACATCAGCGGAGCCGCAACCTGTTAAGATTTCGGCTTCGATGACATTTCGTTGGAGATTTGTTACTCTCAACCGAGTTCCATTGCATAGTTTTGGTGGGCTTAAATTTCTGAGTAGAATGATTGGTACTCCGACTTTTAAATAAATTTTGTGTGCTGGAAGACCTGGTGTATTTAGAGAGTCTAAAAACTCTACTGGATAGTGGGTGGCATCTCCTTCTTCTAAAACCGTGTTAATAGATAAATATTCCCTACTTTCTCCAGAAACATGTACCAATATTTGAGAATTTATTGCTGCTGCTTGGTCGTTGCGAGGTGCCAAAATAGCTCGTTGGCATAGCCAAGCAGCGTCATGGTTCGAGATCTCTGATGGATCTCCGTATACAGAGGAAATGAGTTCCTGCTGTGAGGCAACAGAAGAACACAGGCTTTCGACTAAAGTTACTTTACCTCCTTCTTGAGTCGGGTATGTGCCGTTACCAATTTGAAGTAGTAAATTTGAGAAAACCTGCGCGTTTGCGTCACCTCCCAAATATGCTCGCATATTAAAGCTCAAATTAGTTAATATGACACTACGCCATAAAATAGAGCTCTTTAAACAGGCACCTATTTCATCGGCCCTCGTTCCTCTGGGTATTATAGGGAGTGTCTGCCTGAAGTCTCCACAGAATAGCACCGTTAAGCCTCCCATCGGTCGGTCATTTTGTCTTATATCTCGCAACGTTCTATCTACAGCTTCCACAGCTTTACGATTTGCCATCGTACACTCGTCCCAAACGATAAGGGCGCAATCGCGTAAAACCCTTGCTTTATCACTATTGCGAGACACGTTGCAAACAGGGTTTTCTGTGCGGTCCAAGTCGATTGGTATTTTAAATGTTGTATGTGCAGTTTTTCCTCCTGGTAATAAAGTGGCAGCTATTCCTGAGGAAGCGACGGCAAGGGCAATTTTGTTTTGGCTCCTTATTTGAGCCAAGATAACTTTAGTGAGGAAAGTTTTACCTGTTCCACCAGGTGCATCTAAAAACAGCATTTCTCCTAATGAATGTTCTACACTACAGCATACTCTATCAAAGATTTGACGTTGTTCTGTCGTCAAATTTGAACAGCCATTTCGCAATATTTCTGCTAACTCTTCGGGGTTGTAATTTATTTCAGATGTATACTCCCTATTAATTCGTTCCCCACCAACTGTCGGTGTCGGCAAGCCGTATTGACTGAGGGGGTTCCCTCCTATACTTGTAACTATATCTTGTATAGCCAGCAAAGCCCTATTATGGCAGCTTTCACGTACTTGGTCAGAAGTTTCACTATTTATATTTTGCTGTCTCAAAAAATCTTCGGCAAACGCGTCTTTATATTTTTGCCACAACTGCCCAGCGTCCGATAGGCCACAAAATGTCAACAAAATGGCAAATAAATGGCGCAAACGATGTGGACTATCACTGACGCATGCTTCGGCTAAAGCATCATCCCAATGCTGATCGCCATCTAATAAATGCCGTGCGCGGCAAGCAGCTTGAAATGTGGGATATTCTATATCGTCCACTTTGCGGAGCTCAGCAAAAGAAGTAGGTCCTCGCACTGTGTGAAGAAGAAGGCGTAAATAATAACACTCTGCATTATTTGGGTGCACCGTGTATACTCTTCCAATCACGTGTTCTTTAAAAATGCCGGACTCGCCTTCTACAGCAGTTCCACGTCTCCTGCGATTAAAAACACCTTGCTGCTTGTTATAAGTATAATAATGTGGCACTTCATTGTACAACAGAGACTTAGCGAAATTGTCTCTTTCGCAAAGGCGAAAGAATGCGAGCAAGGTGGTTTGTCTTGGGTTGTTCATTCTTTCTGCCACATTTTCTGGCTGAAAGTAAACTCGCTGCCCGCCTTCCAGGTGCACGTCAAGATGGATGACTGGCGGATACCTTTCATGAATAGGGAAACTCAAAATGCGCCAAACTGCCTCCGAAGAGCTTATGTATCGGCCAGATTGATACCTTGTCACTTCATCAAATTGGTTGTTATTTCTTAGTGCTATCATGGCTTGATCACTACCTTTATTAACATATTTACATATATATTTTATAGATTCGACGCTATTACAAATTTCAACATTAATGTGTGCTTGAAAAGCGTTTGACAAAACTGGAGAATACGGTACCACCCAACTATTATTTAGAATTATTTCTTGTCCACGGAATCTGACAGTAGCTGTGAAACCACCTTGTGACGGTGATCTTCGCCGGTATTGCGGATACCCATTTTCCCCAGCCATAGTTAGTTCTTTCAGTGCTCTGGGGTATTTTTTTGAGCATTGACCATCTTTCATGCACGGTGATTCCCTGTTTAAGAGGCCACATGGCCCGTGAACCATATGTGTTTTTACTATGTCATGCAAAATCGGATCTGCATTATAGTCCGGAAATTCTGCACTTATGACACTGTCTATAGCATCGGGACGAATTTTTTCTTCCAGCCACAGAAGAATGTGCGCGTGGGGTAAACCACGCTTTTGCCACTCGACGCTATACATAAAACAAAGAGTTGAACCGAAAACTTTCTCCTTTGTAAGTAGATTAATCAAGACTTTGAGTTTTAAATGAAAAATCCTAGCAATAATGTCATGTCTGTCGTATGACGCCTGTCCTGTGAGAAGTGCCTGGCAAATCTCCGTCCACTTTGGATTTGTTGTAAATGTTATAAAAAGGTCCGGCCGGCCGTATTTACGGACGTAACAAAAAGCATCTTGCGTTCGTTCGTGCATATACCGCGGACCGCCTGTGAAACTGGATGGCAAAATAACCAATCGACCCAAGTTTTCGACGTTATTATCTGATTGCATGGCGTCCCGCAAGTGCACGTATTCTTCAGCGCGTAACCGTCGCTGGTTAGTGCGAATATACACTAAACGTTCAGTTTCTATTTTTGCGTACATGTCCACAATAAATTGGCTGAACAAACCACGAAATCGTTGCAAATATACGAAACTGTTTTGCCTTATTTGTAAAAGGTAGGAATAGTATTGTTGAGCAGATATTTTTTTTTGATAATTAGTGACTCTCGTAGTAGGGTTCACTTGGTACAGCCCAAAATTGTACCCATCTTCACCATGACAATAAATTAGTGGATATTGCAGGGCGTCGTAAGCTCGGTGGGTTTCCAAAATGCGTTGAAGGCGATCGTCGCGTGTACGCAACACGATATCACGTCTCTCACACTCCTGGTCGACTAAAACAACTGCAACTTCATCTGCGACGGGTGCATTGTGTCTTCCACGGTGTTCACCCACAGGACGTCTATCGGCACTTATAACAATTTTGAAATCATTGCTGCCTTGTGGAATTGACTCCAATGCAGCTTTGAATTCACGAACGTACTGGTTAACGTGATGCAGCAATTCTTGAAGTTGACCCAAAAGCTCAGCATTGAGCTGGGGAAAATTGTGATTTCTAACATTGAGCTGTTGCGTGTAATCGGATACAAAATAAATTTGGAGAAATTTGGGTTCATTTTCTGGCAGCAAAGATCCAATAAGGTGATAAACTTGAGCTTGTACTTTGAAGGTTGGCATGAACGGTCCTTCCGTTATTTGTTTTGCCCCAAAGGAAGTCATTTGGAAAGCACTGTTATATAAACGAATATTATCCAAAAAACGGTTCGACTGGGGATGATCGCCATTCAGGAGACTTTTAAGTAAGTGTGGTGGATCTTGGAAATTTGGAAGAACAATTTTTCCATTTGAGCAGCACATTCCATCTGTCTCTTTCCTCCATTTCAAAGCATGACAAAAATTACAAATTTCTCTCATGTCACCCACGAAAGTAAAGCCAGCATAATTAATTCTAGACGAATATGTGAACCCTGATTTTTCCCTATTGTCCCAAGGTAATAAAATATTTGCATCGTCATTTTCCATGGACTCATCAGTTCCGCTATTTGTTTCTCTATTCATATGGTATCGAGCTCGTTCTATTTCTAGGCGAGATTGACGTTGTTCTGCTGTTTCTGCTCGTCTTAGTTCATCTATTCTTTCCCTTTCAGATGCAAGATAACTTTCATTGTTTCTTTGTACACCTACATAGTTATGTCTAGCTATTTGTAATCGTTCTTCTCTTTGGGAGAGAGATTCAGACTCGCGCGAGAGAGCGTGTCGCTCTCGGTCAGATGACAGACGTGCTTGGCGTTCCTCGATACTCTCTTGAGAACGCAAAGTCGCGGTCCGAGTTCTTTGCGAACTTAAGCGCGACTCCCTTTCTGTGAAAGTCTCTGACTCGCGTGAGAGAGACTGGCGCTCCCGATCAGCAGACAGCCGAACTTCGCGTTCCTGGATATTCTCTTGAGAACGCAAAGTCGCGGTCCGAGTTCTTTGCGAACTTAAGCGCGACTCCCTTTCTGTGAAAGTCTCTGACTCGCGTGAGAGAGACTGGCGCTCCCGATCAGCAGACAGCCGAACTTCGCGTTCCTGGATATTCTCTTGAGAACGCAAAGTCGCGGTCCGAGTTCTTTGCGAACTTAAGCGCGACTCCCTTTCTGTGAATGTCTCTGACTCACGTGAGAGAGAGTGGCGCTTCCGATCAGCAGACAGCCGGTCTTCGCGTTCCTGGATACTCTCTTGAGACCGCAAAGTCGCGGTCCGTGTTCTTTGTGAACTTAAACGTGACTCCCTTTCGGTGAACGTTTCCGATTCACGTGAAAGAGCGATGTGCTCTCGGTTAGCAGATAACCGTGCTTCACGATCTTCTTCCGATTCCTGAGACCTACAAAGTCTCATCCTTTTCGCATTTCGGCTACGCAGCGAAAGGTTAGTTTTTTTTCTTTGAGGCATTTTCAAGGAAAATTAAAGCAATAAACAAAACTAACAACACTTATGACTGAATAGCCTACAAACTTAAAAGAACGGTGCGTCGAACAGTCTAGTGTGACAACGTATCGTCTGTTCGTGGTCGTGACTCAACGAATTGGCAACACTAACTTACTGTATAACGATTGGCACTATTGGATTCAAACTACGAAGTAAATCAAATACAATCTTTACTTCGTACTTCAAACCAATGACCAAAGTTGACCAAACGAAACCAATAAGATAAGCAAATACTTTTTTTTCGACCAATTTAGAAAATCGATAAACCAAGCAACCAAAGAACTTTTACGACACACGCAAGAACTTTTAAGACACCTAACGAAACCCAATTTGCCTAGTAAACACGGTGGACGTCATCCTCGCGCGGAAAATCTTAACACCGCGATTCAGAAAATGACGTCATTTGCACAACGCCATCTATCGGATTTAGATTTCAACTATCAACATTAGTTCTATTTTTAGTCTTAAGATGTCGTTGCAAGTACTATACTTAATTGCGTAACGTAATATTTTACTTCTTGAACTCACTAAATTAATCATATCTTTTGATAGAGTGAACCGATTTCGATGAAACAAAAACTAAGTTAATCCTCAAGTTGCGTATAATTTTTGTATATAAACATTGTCAACATTGAATTCGTAGATTTTACGTGATGTGCGCACAAACAAACAGACAAACAGACAAACAGACAAAAATTTCAAAAATGATGGAAATGGGTTCTGTTACTTATCTTTTCACACGCTGGCTATTTTTTGTTTCAATTTCTTCAATGTACAAAAATGACTTTTCTACAGATTTATTATATGTATAGATAATAGTTTCAAAGCGCGCGAAACTGCCGGGCGACGGCGGCGGTTTGATGACCGTGTAGTTTGCTGTCGCCTCTCGTCGACGCAGGGCCTTGAGGTGTTAAAATGTCTTTGGGGTGGCTATATAAAACGATTTTATATAGTTTAACGTGAAAAAAAATTTTTTTTTTCAAAAATTAGGAAAAAGCCGACGAAAATTTCCAACGCTAGGGGGTCCAGAATCATGTAGATACTGAATCACTAGTACACGTATGTGCGTTCATGTACATTACACTCTGTATTTATACAGGGTGTAACGGAAAGGTGTGGTCATATTTTAAGAATCGGTTCTGCCCATGGATATGAACAACGTTCTCTAAGAAAAAATTGGAAATTCCCAAAAAAAAAAAAAAATTGTTTCCATACAAAGCTATCATCAGCTGATCAATATTTGTATGCAAGGTAAAATTTTTTTTTGAGAATTTTCTCAGATTTTCCTGAAGAAAGTTGTTCATATCGATGGACAGATGCAGTTCTTAAAATATGTCCACACCTTTCCGTTATATCCTGTTTATATATATATATATAGGTAAAAGCCTAGTTTCTGCACCGAAAATTATCGCAAAATGTACTCGTAGTTATGTGATAAAATGTCAAAAACGCGTTAGTTTCGTGATTTAAAAAAAAAAAAAAAATAGTAGATAGGCACGCGTTTGACCACTATCTCACCTGATGGTAAGCAATGATGTGTTCGAAGATGGAGCACGCTTGCCTAGAAGTAACCTGTTCACTCTTGACTTAAAGAGTCCCAGGTTGTAGCTATCAGGAAACACAGAGTCCGGTAGGGATTTCCACTCCCTAGCTGTACGCACAATGAATGTTTTCTCAAAACGCTTTGTGCGTATGGATGGGATGTCCACCATGAACGGGTGGCACTTCGCCGTATGTCTTGTGGTCCGTTGATGACACGGGCTTGGCGGAATCAAATTATGCAATTCCGTCGCACACTCCCCAAAATGTAACCGATAGAAAACCGACAGGCTAGCAACTCGGCGTCTATGTTCTAGACTTTGGAGTTGTTGAATGAATTTCCAATTGCATCATTGGACTTGTATTTTTGTAAGTTTTGTTCCTTTTCAATAATTTCTTTCCAGAAACCGGGGGATAGACACATAGGTATTTAGGTGTAAAAGTATCATCAATGTTACCTGTTTAATCTGCTATAATAACTAAGTAAAAGTTCAAGCGGTGAGAGTAACATAGATAACATAGGGTCAAACTGAGACAGATATCAGAGATTCTGAAGGTGATCATCGTCAGCACTATCGTCAACCCTTGACATGACAACGCTTTTCACTCAGATGACCTCTACAACGTGATGATAAAGTGATGCAGCTGTTTGTGATAAGTCCGTACACGGGTTTTACGTACCTACCTAGCTACGTACCTACTGAAGTTTTCTAATCAAATGAAGTAGGAATGTTCCATAGAGCTTCTCAACCGGTCTTTTTGGAGATTGAAGAAGTTACTGGCACCTTTTTTTTTTGGCATACTGTAAAGATAAACACTAACAGCCTTATTTATAAAACTCGCTAACCATAATGCATACACTGATTAGCGGATTCTAAATTCAAATTCTCCATAAAAAAAACAATTAAGAACATGCTAGAAGAGTGTCTGGTAGGATAAGGGGCAGCCATTTGCCCAGCTGTGGGACACTATATGCTTATATAAAAACAAGAACATGCTAATCAGTGTTTAAACTAGGTAATTAGAGTGGTGTTTTTAATGGCACGTTAAAAAAAACAAAAAGGGTTAAGGGTATTTAGGTTCTCCAATCCCTATTCTAAGATGACCGATGATACACGGACCAGCTAGTCTTAGATGTTCATCGTTCTTCATAAATCTTGGACGTTTAGCTCGTGAGCATAATCAGACTAATAGATCCATTGTGTATTTGTGTTGGCAGTCACGTTACAATTAAAATCAAAGCAAAAGATATAAAAATCTTAAGTTGGACTAAAAGATTAGAAAATAGGAATCAGTTTGATTTATGACAATTTTTTCTTTATTTGGTGGAAAATCATCAATAACTTCTCCCGCTCTAGGTGGAGCGCGAGGAAGGCACCAGAACTTTTTAGGTAATCTAAAAAATCTTTTAACATTACATCCTCGTGTATAATTCTAAATTAAAATAAGGTTAAGTACTATTTTTTTATCTAAATACGTGCTACTACGACTAGGTACCTCGGAACTGGATCTATTTATAGATCTCATTGCGGACACGTTTCTTCAGCTTCAGCATAATTCTTAGTTAATTGTTACTAATTAGCGTTAATTGTGTGTTGTCTGCGCCAATTGAAATAAAATTAATTTCAATAATCATCTAGAAGAACATTCAAGAACCAGATTGAAAGAGATAAAGTGACTTTTGTGGAAGAGAGACCATTTTATCTGTCTTTGTCTGTCCGTCGTCTGTCACACAGGTTTTATAGCCAAACGGTTGGAGCTATAGTAGTAGTAGTAGTAGAATCTTGTTGACCCAAAGCCATACAAATAGTTAAAAATATATTTGGTACGGAACCCTAACTGTGCTAATTTTGGCTTCGCACGGTTTGTGCATTTAGCCAGTCAAGTTAAGAAAGTAAGTATTTAGTTTTACATACAGAATACTGTCACTTTTTTCCCATTAGAATGCAGATGTAACACATTCTAATGTTTTTGCAGTATTTGGCAGCAAATAAGTCGAGTCAGCACAAGCTTCGCTGAGGTAGTCAATAATGTGATGCTACGACAAAATTATCAGCTTTATTTTACCGAGATCGCGCCTGTTTCAATGATTCCACTTAGTGTCCAGTTGCACTTAAACACAAAACTATTTCGATTTTACATCACAATATCCACTAGGAATCAATTTGCGAATAATTAAAACATTCACACGAAAAAAGCGCGCCATAAACTCTTTACGATAGGTTTTTTTTTTTTTTTTTTACTTAATATTTAAATAAAGATTTATTTATTCAAACTTCTTGGTACCACCGTGTGTCATGCATGATGTAGAACGACGTCACTTCTTCGTTTTATGGCATTTTCTTGCCTAAAAGTGTTTTATCCTGTTCTTAGAAATTTTTGTTCATGTTACACTATTTTACACTGGAAAAACTACAAAAATAATACTGTACTTAAAGTTTATGCGAGCTTACGCACGCAGAAATAAAAGTACACGTGAACCTATACAATACACACAACTCTTGTAGAGTCATGATCACGAAGCCGAGAGATCGGCCCTGCACCCCGCTTACGATCGTAGCGTCTAACTAGAATTTCATTTAACTGCCTCGATGGTCTGGTGGCGTGGTCTCAAGTGCGACTGCTGACCGTGAGGTCTTGAGTTCAAATCCCGGGTCGGGCAACTCAGTAGCAGCCCAGAGATTAGAAGTTGGTGGTGTGACACCGCCATGCCTCTGATAGCATGTAAAGCCGTTGGTCCTGCGCCTGATTCCTCGCCGACCGTGTCGGATTGCGGTCTCAACGGATTTAAGAGAGTAAAGGAACAGCCCCTCTAGCCAAATAACTTTTGTAATAGCGCTAACGCTAACGCTTCGTGCACAATGTATGGCAACGACATTACTGGGCGTGAGTCACGTGACAGTTCTCTCCAATGTCGTTGCCACACATTTTGTACGAAGCGTCAGCGTTAGTGCTATTATAAAAGTGATTTGGCATTTTTTTTTTCAATGTTATTTGGCTAGGCGGGGGGAGGGGGGAGGGGGGGCAGAGATTGCACTTGTGTTTGCGCACACGCTTGTGCACTGTAATTTCTTTTGTCTATTCATTTATATGTGTAGATACTAATACCGACAGCCACCTAGGAAGTTGTTACTTCCTAGGCCCATGGCCCCCTACTTAGCATTTAATTTAGTACAATACTTGACCTATGAGTTGTGTGGACTTTAGCACTATTCATGAGGTAGAGTCATAAAGTGACGGTGTCACGTAACGGCATGTTGTGGACATTCAACACGTGCCGAGTGAGTGAACATGCACGCGACGCGACTCGCGACTTCATGCTAATTCTTTCAGTTGTTTAAGTAGTTTGATTTTCATATGATACGAAGTCAACTTTATAACATGAGCGCAAGTAATTAGTAGGTCCATTAATGGTTGGTATTATCTGAAATCTACTGTTGCGAAGGATCCCTGAAAAGTACTGAAAACATTTGGGTTTTAGTACTTTTTTGTATTTTTTTCTGTGCGGCTAATACCAGTAGGGAAATAGTATGTAGAATGCGTAATTCCTAGATATATTTTGCCGAAGGTTGGTAAATTGAGAAATTATAAAAACAAACGGTGGGTTCTAATACTAAAGCGAGTTGAATCGTTATTTGATTACAATAATTTTATTTATGTTGCCAAAAATAAATGCCAACTTAATGTTTATAAGCACCCGGGCCTGCGGACGGCGAGCAGTGGGTAGCTTGCCGTCCGATCAGCACCAGGCTCGTGAGTCGACGGCGCGTAGTGTGCCACGCGTGCCTAAAAGAGATGAGTGTCAGCCACCACTGACGGGGCCCATCGTGGCCGGTGCCTGCATGCCTAGGGGTAGCGGATAAATTAATAACAGAGTTACCGCTCCCCTGGGCACTCAGGCAGAGAAGGAACAGGGGTGGGTTTTAGTCAGTAAGAGTCTTACATGCCCTCCCGGTCCGGCCAGAGCGGAAGAAGTCATTGGATGATTTCCAAAACCACCTTAAAAAAAAAATAAGTAGGTTTAATTATACGCTATGACAGGAAATTGATATCGTGTGTAAAATTCAGCCAGTTCGCACCTTGGCAAATAAGTTTTTTTAGTCCCAGAGTCATGGCCTGTGTCGTACCTTGATTTTAATTAAACCACCCATGCGGACATGACTAATTGTAAAACCAATTAATTATACATGGTGTTTAAAATAGTGTTCTTCACGGTGATTGATGACGATTTTTGCCGCTTCATTCAATCAATCTGTCTACTTGTTTTGCAATTATGTTGGAGTCGGCTACCAGTCTAAGGGGATGCAGCTGAATACCAGTAAGAATTTAACATTGAGCGATGCCTACCTACCTGAGAGCAGTGGTGGCCCAGTGGTATTGGCCGCGACTTACAAGTTGTAGGTCGTGAGTTCAAATCCAGGCAGGTGCTTTACTTTGTGTAAATTATTTCATCACCACTGCTCTCAAAACGGTGAAGGAAAACATCTTGAGGAAACCGGCATGTCCCAGAACCAAAAATTCGAAGACATGTGACATTCACCAATCATCCCAATCAAGCCCACACCCTCTCACGAAGAGGAGGCCTGTGCTGTGCCCCAGCAGTGGGGACGTTAAAAGGCTGAGATGAGATGCCTACCTGACCGCCACAACCCAGTAACTGGGTAATACGATACCCCTTGGCAAGACTGGTTTCAGCCTAGATTTTCGAGCTTCTGTCGTATTACCCGTAACGACTGTAAAGTTACAAATCACAGGCGGGACCAACGGCTTAGGCACGGAGGACTCGTCATCATAATCATTTTAGCTGAAAGACGTTTACTGCTGGACATAGACCACTCTCAAGTGTGGCTACAGAGACCAGGGGCCCAATTCTGTAAAATAACTAACTTGTCAATAGTGTCGGTAGTGTGTCAGTGGTGTCTCAATAGAATAGTCATTGACATTTGGTATTCTACAAATTATTTATGGTCATTGCTTGCCACTGTAGTGCCATTGAAACGCCATAATAAGACTATTGTAATAATTGGTCTACTATAATATGTCAATAGCATTTTGATGTTTTTGCAGAATACAAAATTTGCAACAGTGTCAAAATAATGTCTGTTGTGTGTCGATAGAGTGTCGATGGTGTGTTGCTTAACTCAAAGTTACAGAATCGGGCCCCAGTCCTGTTAGTCTCGCATCCATCGGCTACCCGCGACCCTCGCCAGGAGGAGCGGTCTCGGCATATAATGATGGTCACGATGGTCACCCATCTACGGACCGACCACGGTAAGCGTTGTTTTTTTTTTTTTTTTTTTTTTTTTTTTTTTTTTTGGGGGGTGGGAAATCATCCAATGACTTCTTCCGCTCTAGGGTGGAGCGGAAGGGTGTGTCAGACTCTTACTGACTAAAACCCACCCCTGTTCCTCCCTGCCTCGAGTGCCCGGGGGCGAGGTAACTCTTTCGAATTTATCCTCCACCCCCGGGAACCTTTGAAATCGATCCGTGCGGCTGTTACTTTTGCCACAAGCTCCTATGATCAATTAATAATATTTATACATGGTGACTGGTGATCAATTTTGTCATGTCACTAGATAGAGATAAATATTCCGGGTGGAACAAATTTTATCGACATGACTCGTCATGATTTTTGTTGCTTTTTCATTAAAATAAACATGAGTAGGTAATGTTATGTTTATGTGTTGTTTGTTTTATCTTCTTCGATGAGTTTGGAGTATTCATTCATTGTTTTGGTACGTAAGGTACACACTTAGGTACAACTTACAACAATGAATAATATGTAATTGAAAGGGTGTTTATTTATTCGTCTTTTCGTATGCAGAACATGTTTGACTGTTTAAAAAAACCGGCCAAGTGCGAGTGGGACTCACGCATAAAGGGTTCCGTAGCATCGTACAAAATTATACGCATTCCTTGCTTATATCTACTTGTTGCCATTGATAAGATCGAGCAAAAAAAAAACAAAATAAACACGTTTCTAGCAGGGAGCCCTCTTTAATTTTTAATTTATATTGATTATAAGTTGATAGAGCGGCAACCGAATACCTTCACATTCTGTGAAAATTTCAACTGTCTACCTGATATGGATCCTGAGATACAGCCCGCTGACAGACAGATGGACAGCGGAGATTTAGTATTAGGGTCCCGTTGGTTACCCTACGGGTACGGAACTCTAAAAAGAATAAGATTTTTTTTTTAAGTAATAATGAATTGGTTTGAATAAAGAGGAGATCATTGTAGCATTCATTCAAGTAACTTTTTCATCACTACACTATCACTTCACTACATATTATAAAACAATGTCCCCCATCGCGTCTGTTCACGATAAACTCAAAAACTACTGAACGGATTTTCATGCGGTTTCAACAATAGATAGACTGATTTATGAGGAAGGTTTAAGGGTCTTCTACCGGCCAAATGGCGCCCTCCTGTCAGAAACGGCCGTTTTTGGTACTTTTGCCTACTACTTTGGATACGAAACATTCTGAGCCTGTTTTAACAACGTAAAAATACTTTATTCTCTTCGTAACAAACGTGACGTTGGATTCTTTAATATTTATTTTCAATGCTATGCTACGTTTTTTTATTCAATGAGGGCGCCACTTGGCCGGTTATAGGGCCTTAAGGCCCTACTCACGGTCCAGTGGCGCCCTCATTGAATAAAAAATCGTAGTTTAATATTTATTTTCTGTGCTATGCTACGATTTTTTATTCAATGAGGGCGCCACTTGGCCGGTAATAGGGCCTTAAGTGTATAACTTGTACCCTTGCGAAGCTGGAGCGGGTCATAAATTATAAAGAACGTCCCCCGACGCGCCGCGCCGCATCTGTCTATTCCCGATAAACTTAAAAACTACTGAACGGATTTTCATGTAGTTTTCACCGTTAGACAGAGTGATTCATGAGGAAAGTTTAGATGTATAATTTGTAACCGTGTCGCTAGTGATTTTATATATATATGTAGCTCGAACTGTTGAAATACATCTGCTTTCAGTGCTTTCACTTTAAACGGGGGTTTTTACTGTTGAGTCTAAATACATATTATTTACACTTATTAACGGTACAAAGATTTCACGGGTATTATCGGGACTTTGGACTCTCTATATTCTTCTTTAAATCTTTTACGTTTAACGTGACATTGGTGCGGATTCTGTTCTGCACAAACTAAACTTAATTTAGGCTATTCCTATCTTTTTCTCTCTAATATAACAAGAAAGAGAGGGACGTAAATTAGAGCTGTCAAATTTAGTTGAACTAATATTTCCATACAAATTAAGGGTACACGTAAAAACATGTCGATTAAAAACACGGTGAAGCGCAAGGCGTAAACTAGTTTGACATCTCTAACTTAGTACATAGCTATAGCCGTCCTTTTCTCGCACTGCCTTTAAGTAAAAGATAGCGATTCTCTAATTTTAGTTTAGTTATTAAACAAGAGAATCGGCACCAATAGCTACCTGTTACTTGTATTTGAATAGTAGGTAATATTTATTAAAATATATTACGAATAAATTGCCTAGTTATTAACCTCTACGAGTACCATATCCTTGAAATTTTTATTTACCTTATTAATTTTTAACGCTCATAGAAAATTCTCAAAGCTGAAGGGCCGTAGCTTTTCTATTGCGCATAAATTTAAAAAAAGTATTATCTTACAATATTAAAATTTAGCTCTTTTATTTGGTTGCGCAACAATTGCAAGTTCAAGAGAGTACTTAATCGTAATACTAGTGTTCTTATTATCTCTAAGCAAACAGGTTAATACCTCTTGTTTTCATTGGATTATGTGGGTAGTGTATTTTGTCAATTAAATATTTGAGATTTCAGGAGAATTAACTAATATTGGATTTTCCAATGACCAGTAGTAAACCGAGTTGGGTGAATGGAAGCCATTGGATTGGGTACGGTTTTTTTTTGTATCTTTCTTAGCTTTAATTAAAATTCTGACTGTTGCTTGCATCATATAATGCAGACGGGACTTTGGAATCTCGTGTGCTCAGCATGGGGACTTTGCCCGCCGAGTAACTAAGTCCAGGGAATACGGCGGCTGTAGCTGTCCCCCGCGGTTTTACCCACGTATTTGGTTACTGTTCTGCTCCCGTGGGTCGCAGCGTAATGCTAAATTTTCAAATCCGACTGGCTGTTACAGAGATTAGCGCGTTCGAACAAACAAACTCTTCAGCATTATTATATTAATAAATATACATATACATATATATATATATATAAACATCTATATTAACACAGTACATATTGCCTACAGCTGACTTGATTCTGAGGACTAGGTCCTGGTCTATTTAGCTAAGGCCAATGTTTGTAAAAAAAGTGTAGGTATGTACTGGGTAGAGTAGAAGGTAACAGACCACGCGGGAGGTCACCGATGAGGTGGACTGATTAGGTTAAATCCGCGGTTGAAGGTCCTGTAAATGAATGCATCAGACTATCATATAACAGAATTAGATGGTGAGAGATCGTGAGGCGAGTAACATCAAAACCAGCAATTGCACAGAACCCCCTGTCCCCCCCCCTGTCAAGAGCGATACGAAGATAAAGACGTGCTTTGTATTTTTTTCATGCCTTTTTCTCTAGTCGAACTAGCTAAGTGTCTAGTACGTAAGATGTGCAGAAAGAAACCTAACAATGTCGTGTAAAGTGAAATCATCATTTCCATGGTCATCGCCTTTGTTATCAAACAAATGTATTTTTTGCCCACATTTTGGCAGATAATGGTTTGGATTCGCACGGTAGGTAGGTAATGAATGTTATTTTTGCATACAAACTGAGTTTCACTCCGAACTTAACTTTAGTTTCGCTAAGTGTGAGGATCAAATAAATGAAGAATAATAACTTGATTTGTTTATAGAAAACTTGTCCCAGAATGTGGACTTTGATCAATGTTACATAATTATACGTGGGTGGATACATTTTCTTCATATTTATTGCCTATAAACTGCAACCTACATTCAGCAGCGAAAGTCAGTTTCCACTTGAGTTTAGCTACCAAACTTAGCTAAACTCGGTTAAAATGATACAACCATTAGGAGGAATAATCATGAAATACTGATGACAAAGAATGTATCGATTATTTAATTTTATGTAAAAAGCATCGACTATCTTAGTTCAGCAACTAAGATGGTCGATTTTAATCACTATTTCTGTCAGAAGCTTGGTAAGGTCAGCAGCTTACCATGCTTATGACGGATAAGTGATTAATTCTGGCTCATTGTTACTAATAAACACTAATAACTAGTTTCATCCGGCGACTATTCTTTAGCTAAATCGTGGTACCCTCTGCCAAAAATCTATTTAGATTCTACATAATAGAAGTCGATTACCATAATGTGTACCTATTGAAAATCTGCTTGTCATAATAGATTAAATAGGCAACTAAGTATCTCTATAATAAATTACTTTAGCTTTAAAAAAATATTCTTAAATATTTACTAACCATACATTATGCACAGAGAAGATCTACTTGTTGTCTGCAAAGCAAATAGAACCGCTAACATTTAATATCATTGGCTAACATGCCATTTTACTTTTATTTACCTAAGTTTTAATTTAGTTTTTAATTTATACATGTTAATTTATTACTTTAAGTACCTATGTATGCACTTTCTAGCCTGAAGCACAGGTTCAACCTAGTTCCGGCAAATAAAGAACTGTGCTCCATTTTATTTGTTAATATTATTGTAAATATGCCCCTTTTATACATAAACAATTTTATTATTATTATTATAAAATTACAAAATATTGCGAAATACCTGAATCTGTATATAAAATTCAAAGTCCTGACTGACTGACTGAAATATCAACGCACAGCATAGACCGCTGGTCCTAGAGACATGAAATTTCGAGGGTATGGTCTTTGTAAAGAGTAGGTCTCCACAAAGAAAGGGTTTCTCGAAATTCAACCCTTGAGGGAGTGAAAAAGGGATTGAAAGTTTATAACGCGGAAGTATTAACTCCACGCGGGCGAAGCTGCTGGCAGAAGCTAGAGAAAGAGAGATATTGGTGTCAATTCTGTTGTGCACAAACTAAACTTAATTTAGGCTATTGCTATCTTATTCTCTCTAATAAAACAAGAAAGAGACGGACGTAAATTAGAGCTGTTAAATTAAGTTGAACTAATATTTCCATACAAATTAAGGGGAAAAGTAAAAACATGTCGTCTAAAAACACGGTGAAGCGCAAGGCGTAAACTAGTTTGACATCTCTAACTTAGTTCATAGCTATAGCCGTCCTTTTCTCGCACTACCTTTTAGTAAAAGATTAACTAAACTAAAATTAGAGAATCGCTTCTCTAATTTTAGTTTAGTTATTGTACAAGAGAATCCGCACCATTAGAATTTTTAATTGAATTGAATTGCCTCTCTGTTAACAGGGTGTAACGGTCAAATTTTAGATATTACTTCTGCTCATGGAAATGAACAACTTTCTTCAAGAAAGTCATAAAGATTTCCGAAAAATAATTGAACCTCCCATACTAATTTTGAGCAGCTGATGATAACTTTATACGGAAAGTCCTATTTTTTTTTTGGGAATTTACCATGACTTCTTTGAACACAGTTGTTCATTTTTATGAGCAGAAACACTAATTAAAATATGACCACCCATTTACGTTACAGCCAATCACACTAATATTATAAAGGCGAAAGTTCGTGAGTGTGTATGTTTGTTACTTCTTCACGCTCAAACGGATGGACCGATTTGGATGAAATTTAGTACCTATGTAGATAGCTTATACCCTAGATTAACACAGAGGCTACTATACACTTTTATCCCAGTCTACGCGGGTGAAACCGCGGCGCGCAGCTAGTAAATGCATAAAAGAAAGGCAACTCTGATATTTTTAAGGAACTTTCGCAAACACAACTCGGAGTCAAACTGATAATAGAGGTGATAATGTGACTTGAATGTGAATTATTTTTAAGTACGAGAATTGTACTTTTGGTCATAACTTGCATAGCTTACCTAAACATAGGTACTTGTCACATTTTTCATGACGAGATTATTGACTTAACTTATTCCGGTTTTACTGTTCATTAACTATTAGCATAAGCATAGCTGGGACACATGAAATTTCCTTTAAAATATTAAAGGAAATTTCATACAATACCTCTGAAACGTTACGCCTTGTAGCTAAAAAAAATTCTGTGTATCGTGTATTCCTTCAATCAAATTGAAGATTTTAAAGTCAAAAAGCCTATAGCGAAATGTTATATCCCTATTCCAAGTACTTGGCAAGATACACTAAAAAGACAAACAGCCTTTTTATCAATGCGTCCCCTTAATGTTCCCACTACTGGGACACAAGCCTCCTCTCTGTGAGAGGGTGTGGACCGTAAACCACCACGCGGGCCCAATGCGGGTCCGAGGATGTCACATGTCATTGACCATTATAATGTAGACATAAGATCATCTTAGGTTCCATGTACCGATGGCAGTAACCGGTGACCGGACCGGTGAACGAATCACAACAAATCCACGCGAACGAAGTCGGAAGGATCTCCTTATTATGTATTACTTACTAGCACTTCGCCCGCGACTTCATCCGCTTGGATTTCAAAAATTTATAGCTTAGGACATTCACAAATAACGTGGCTTTGAACTGGTAAAAGAATTTTCAAAATCGGTTCAGTAGATCCAGAGATTACCCCCTACAAACTCACAAACTTTACCTCTTTATAATATTAGTATAGATATAGATGAACAGGTACCTTCTTTAAATACAGGGTGTAACGGAAAGGTGTGATCATATTTTAAGAACTGCATCTGCCCATTGATATGAACAACTTTATTCAAGAAAACAAAAGGAAATTTCTCAAAAAAAATTTTACCTCCCACACAAATATTGATCAGCTGATGATAACTTTGTATGAAAAGTAATTATTATTTTTTTGAAATTTTCATTTTTTTCTTAGAGATTTTCATTTTCAGATATTCAGTTACATGGGCAGAACCGGTTCTTAAATATATGACCACACCTTTCCGTTACACCCTGTTATAAGTACCGCATCTAATTCATCAGTGATTATTGAAGTACCTCGTTTAGTAAGTATGTTTTATACCTGGGTAGGTATAAGGTGACATTGGATTGTGTTCCATATGCGATAGTATCCTTACATACATACGAGTATACGAGTTAAATTTAGTCACCATTGCATAATATTGCGCAAGAGTGATCAGCAAATTTTAAAGCGGATTGGTCAAGGAATCAAAAATAAAAATAGTTGTAGTTAAAATCGTGTGGTATTAGTATTACGTACTACACGCGAGTTTGCAATATTGTAGAGCAAAAAGTTTGCGGGAGCTGTTAGTAAGTAGGCGATATTACACTTTTGCTGACCTACATTCCTATAGAGATTTATATAATTATCATCACCTCAGACCAGAATTATTCTCACTACAGGGGTGTTAGATGTGGTTTCCTTTACATTTGGAGATAATAGTAGGCATGTCAGCAAAAATGTGTAACACCTAATATTATATAATTATAAAGAGGTAAAGTTTGTGAGTTTGTGAGGTTGTAGGGGGTAATCTCTGGATCTACTGAACCGATTTTGAAAATTCTTTTACCAATAGAAAGCCACGTTATTTGTGAGTGTCATAGGCTATACATTTTTACGAAGTCGCTGGTGAAGTGCTAGTATTAAATATAATTATGATTGAGCCAAGGTAGAGTCTACTAGACTTTTTTTCTACACAACAACACTACACTTCATACTATCTTCAACTTTACACAATAGTTTCAAGTGACTATTTCTTGAGTTCTTTAATTCCTCTTAATTGCAATAAAGCATTAGCTTCTTATCTCACTACCGGCGACAAAATACTGAAAAATTATAAAGAAGGGTATAAAACTCACCGATCCAGGATCCCATTTCATCATCTATCCTCATGGAGCTGTTCTCGATCCTGAGCTGAGGCAGTGCGACGGCGGAGAAGCCGATGGGGTGGCCCGCCCCCGCCGCCAGAATGAGAACGGCGCATGTTATGAGGCACTGGAACAAACGAATGCCTTTAGCCAAGTTTTTTTTTATATGCAACATTGGAGCCTGGGCTGTAAGTTCAAAGTATAGTTTTGTGTTTTTTCAGAAGCAAAATCTTATTTTGTATTAAGGATTTTGGATTTACTCGGGTCATATTAGTTACATGGAACTGGGACTGGCGAAGTGTGAGGGGCTTATTTAAAATAAGTAATAGTTTTATTAATTTTATAGTGTTTTTTTATACGATAGTCAAAAATGCATACACGCATGCATTTTTGACGATCCTATCAAAGAAAAAAAAAACATTAATATTTTAATAGATTAGTAGGTAACAGATTAGCAGGTTCTTATTTCAAAAGTTTCTATAAAGAATTTGAATTTAGAATAATTAATATAGGGTTAGCGAGTTTTATAAATAAGGCCGTAAGTGTACCTATACGAAACCTACCCACTAGCTGTTTCCCGTGGTTCCTGTGGGATAGGAACCGTTAATTGTTCCGGAATAAATAGTAGTAGGCTATGAGTCTCAGATAATGTAAGAAAGAAAGAAAAAATATTTATTTTGCACAGATTACAAAACGCACATTAATTTTCAAAACCCTAGTATCCAAGCAAAAATAAAATAAACTAATTAACTAATGCCTAGTGATATCGTTTCTGGTGCGGTGCACCACTACGCGCCATAGACGAAACGTAGGTCTATGTAGATTTAGTTATTTTTTCTAAGCCAAAGTAAGAAACATTTGAACATTTGTAATCTCCTTGTAAATCTATAGTAGACGCTGCAGGCTGCAGCCGGATATTGTAGGTTTTATCGGTAGTCGGTAGTTTCACTCGTAACCGACCCGAGACGCCTTGGTTTTTTACGATTTTCTTGTTCACTAAATCGCGAAAAAATAAACAGCTGTTCTCTACATTTTGGTGAATTATGGCGTAAACATAAAGGGTCTTGTTTAAAAAAAATAGCCATGTGATTAGTTTAAAACACTGATTAACAGGTTTTTACTTCAGCATTTACTACCCGGAAGAAGGGTAGATGTGGGTAGTACAGTGGTCTTATACGTGTTTCATGGATAAGACGTTATCTTGACTAAGTATATTCAAGTTAGTGCGTTTTATGATTAAGGCTGAAAGTACTGCAGAGCTAATGTTCATATTGATAATTAGTTATAATAAATCCCTTCATAGGTTCAGTTGTGTTAGCTACACCTTGCATAAGCAACACGGTGCTACTGACCTACTTAGCATTTTGCATTGTGGATCTTTTTTTTTAGGGTTCCATACCCTAAGGGTAACCAATGGAAACCTTATTACTAAGCCTCAACTGCCTGACTGTCAGCGGATTGTATCTCACGAACCAATTACGGTACATACTGCGGTAGTTAGACAGTTGAAATTTTTACAGTGTTACCTACCAAACAATCGGGAAACGTGACATTGCCGGCGTTTTTGGCGCTATTTTGACTTCGCTCTTATCGTAAAAACGGAAGTACAATAAAGCATCAAACTTTGTATGTATACAGGGTGTAACGGAAAGGTGTGGTCATATTTTAAGAACTGCATCTGCCCATCGATATGAACAACTTAATTCAAGAAAAAGTTAGAAAATTCTCAAAAAAATTTTTTACCTCCCATACAAATATTGATCAGCTGATGATCACTTTGTATGCAAAGTCCAATTTTTTTTTGCGATTTTTTTATTTTTTCTTAGAGAAAGTTGTTCATTTCCATGGGCAGAACCGGTTCTTAAAATATGACCACACCTTTCCGTTACAGCCTGTATAATATAGTGCTAACACTAAAGTCATCATCATTCTCCTGCCCTTATCCCAATTTATTTGGGGTCGGCGCAACATGTCTTTTTCTTCCATACTCCTCTATTAGTCGTCATCTCTGTAGTCACCCCCTTTTTACCCATATCCTCTTTCACACAGTCTAACCATCGTTTCTTTGGCCTTCCTCTACTCTTACAGCCATCCAACCAACCAACCAGTCAAGTACGAGTGGAACTCGGGCAGCAAGGGTTTGCAATGCCACAATTTTCGACACTCGCAAAACCTATACCCGCAAGTACAAGTTGTCGTTGACCTAGAATCATGAAATTTTGCAGTAAGCAAAGTCCACCAATGGTACGGAACCCTTCGTATGCGAGTCCCACTCGCACTTGACTGGTTTTTATTCCATAAAGACATCGCAGAATCGGATGTGCCAAACGTTTGGCAATGTGTTTAAATATCGCTTCGTTTTGTAACATTATGCGATGGGAAAGCCAATTTGTGCGCTGATAAAATAATAGCGACTGTTTTAGTCCTTATCAATTATACATTTAGGGAAAACCTGAGCTAAAATTTCACAATACTTTAGTTCTGGTGCACAATTTATTGCTACGATTATCTCGTTGTTTCCTGACGACTATGATTCAATGCATAGTTTTATCTGATTTGCTTAAAAATATTTAAAAAAAAATAGTTTTTGAAAACTGAATCGGAGTTAGCACGTGTGAAGAATTTGTGATCTTGAACTGAACGATACATGACTTCCCCGGGTGTTTCCACTGCCAGGATCGCCCAGAGGACACGGTGGAGCATACGGTGGAGGTTTGCCCCGCTTGGGCAGAGCACCGCCGTGTCCTCGTGGATGCGATAGGCGGCAGCGACCTCTCGCGCCGTGCCCTGGTTCAGGCCATGGTACGGAGCGAGAGGGAATGGGAAGCCGTCTCCTCCTTCTGCGAAGCAGTAATGCTCGCGAAGAGGGAGGCGGCATACGTTAGGGAGACTCGACAACAGCCGAGTCGCCCTAGCGCCCCCAGCCGCAGCCGCCGCAGGAGATGCCAGGGGGTTCGGACGCCGCGAGACGATCTCCGGCCACCGTAGACCCGGGCCTGCGGACGGCGAGTAATGGATAACTCGCCGTCCGATCAGCACCAGGCCCGAGAGTCGACGGCGCGTAGTGTTCCACGCGCGCCTCAAAGAGTTGTCAGCAAAAGGACGGGGCCTGCCACGGCCGATGCCTGCCCGGGGGTGGAGGATAAATTCGAAAAAGTTACCTCGCCCCTGGGCACTCAAGGCAGGGAGGAACAGGGGTGGGTTTTAGTCAGTAAGAGTCTGACACGCCCTTCCACTCCACTCTAGAGCGGAAGAAGTCATAAGATGATTTCCCACCCCCCCAAAGAAAAAAAAAAAACGATACATGACTTGCATTTCATATTATTATTGATTCCGTCACGATCTAGAGTTTTAGAATGTGGTGTTACATAAAAGACATTACCTGGGAATGTAATGTATGGGACGAATGTATTTTCTCTTTTATTAAGTAATATATTTCAGGGTTCCGTACCCGAAGGGTCCAAACGCAGCCCTATTATTGTCACTCAGGTGTCCGTCTGTCCGTCCGTCGTCTGTCACAAAATTTTGTTACGAATATTTTTTTAACTGCCCATTGACATAGGAACTTGAAATTTGGTGATAATGTTTATTATTACGTATACCTTACTAACAAATACCAATATTTGGTACGGAACCCTTAATATGCGAAATCCGATACGCACTTGGCCAGTTTTTTATTTTCAGTGCCTTTTTTTTTGTGGGGTGGGAAATCATCCAATGACTTCTCCCGGTCTGGGTGGAGCGGGAGGGCGTGTCAGACTCTTACTGACTAAAACCCACCCCTGTTCCTCCCTGCCCTGAATGCCGAGCGTAACTCTTTCGAATTTATCCTCAACCCCTAGGCAGGCATCGGCCATGACGGGCCCCATCATGTATGCTGACAACTCTTGTTCGGCGCGCGTGGAACACTACGCGCCGTCGACTCTCGGGCCTGGTGCTGATCGGACGGCAAGCTACCCATTACTCGCCGTCCGCAGGCCCGGGATAAAAAAAATTGAACGGTACACGATTCAGCGTGTCATCCTTGCGCAGGGGCCATACTGATGTCATCCTTGTGCAGGGGCCATCACTAATCGCCTCTGTATCGTTCCAATATGTACTACCGAAGTACCTGCTGTTGTCATTTGCAACTTCAATATTTTATCAGTTTGGTTTTACATTTAGAGACAATTTACGCGTTGGACAAACCCCGAGAAAATAAAACTTTTTGTTAAAAACCGTACGTACCTGTGATATCTAGTCATGCTGACTAAAATTGAGCATCCAATCGGGGAATTACAGAATTTTCCCGCTTCAAACATACCTGTTTGCAAGTAGGCAGAATTCTAATGATCCATTTTCAAATGTAAGTAAGTAACACAAAAACTCGTTTTTAATTTATATATTTTACGCTTACGGATTTAATCTAATGTAAACAATTAAATACCTACAATTGTTTCACATCCTTATGAATGTTTACATAAACCTTAATTAAAGGTGAGTCGGATCTCAGAGGTCGGGAAGAGATTAAATTTGAGCTGAGTGACCTCCTTAATCTAATAATATTTAGATACAGTTTGTTTGGACGTCCGTTTCAGGAAGTGCCGAGATAAGGCAGTTGTGAGAAGATAATGTCTGTCTGTATGTAGGTAAGTGGGTCTTGGAATGTAATCTGAAAACGTTCTGTAGGTACCTAGCTCTTATTGTGACATATTAAGTGCTAGCAAATTTTCATTTATTTTTATTTGACAGTGAGCCTGCTCTTGAACTCGATCTCGTATTATGAAAAGCGGTGGATGAGGTTTAGGATAGAACGAGCGTGCCTTGCAGGTGTCTGTTTACTCTCGCTTTTAATGGAGCGTCCACACCGAAGTTACTTTTTCTGGAGCAACATTTTGCAGCACAAAAATCCTTTGTCATGTTACAAAATGTTGCTCCACAAAAGATAACTTCGATGTGGATGCAATGCACCATAAGGCCTTCTTGACTTAATGACCCCCAGGTTGTAGCTATCAGGAAACATAGACTCCGGCAGGAAACTCCACTCCTTAGCTGTACGCACAGTGAATGTGTTCCCAAAACCGTTTTGTCCGTATGGGTGTGATGCAAGGTTCTACAGATATTTATAATGTGGTTCTACGGTGGTATGGGCCACGAGATCGAAGCCGCGTGATAAATGCACCCATAACCCATTAGTATTTTTTTTTGTGGGGTGGTATTATCATCCAATGACTTCGGCCGCCTTGGGTGGAGCGGGAGGGCGTGTCAGACTTTTACTGACTATAACCCACCCCTGTTCCTTCTTTGCCCGAGTGCCTAGGGGAGCGGTAATTCTGTTAAGAATTTATCCGCCACTCCTTGGCATGCAGGCATCGGCCATGATGGGCCCCGTCAGTGGTGGCTGACATTTTCCCTTTGAGGCGCGCGTGGAACACTACGCGCTGTCGACTCTCGTGCTCTCTCCTGGTGCTGATCGGATGGCGAGCTACCCATTACTCGCCGTCCGCAGGCCCGCGTCTACGGTGGCCGGAGATCGTCCTGCGACCTCCGACGCCCAGGGCGTCTCCTACGGCGGCTGCGTCTGGGGGCGTGAGGGCCACTCCGTAGTCTCATCACTCGTTCCGCCTCCTCCTTCGCGAGCATTACTGCTTCGCAGAAGGAGGAGACTGCTTCCCATTCCCTCTCGCTCCGTACTACCGCCTAGACCAAGGCCGGGCGCGTGAGGTCGCTGCCGCCTATCGCCTCCACGAGGACACGGCGGTGCTCCGCCCAAGCAGGGCAGACCTCCACCGTATGCTCCACAGTACTCCCGCGACGCTGGCAGACCTAAAGCAGCTGACCTGACGCTAATGGTAATGAGTAATGAATGACCCTTAATGCGTAATTAAATTAATTATTAATTAATTATTTAATCAAAAATCAAAATATAAAATCATTTAATGAAACTAGGCTGAGAGCCAGCAATTTTTGAACGTCAAAGTAATACATAAAGATAGTCCCCAAAAACCGCCGCAAGTCACCACTTTCTAGTGTTCGAGCTGGGAAGAAGAACAATACCTACATATAATGTCTGTTAAGATTTGAAGAACCTGAATTTATACAAATTGTATGCGGTAATTAGCATAACACAGAAAAAAATATAGTTCAAAAGTTAAAATTAATTTATTCCCCACTTTTTAGCTATTACATTCCATTAAATTATGCCGTTACAGACAAACTCAAGAATAAAAAAAACTTTTTTTCGGAAGTCGGTGTTTGTATTTTATTTCTTCGATATTTGACACCGACTTCCGAAATTAAAGTTATTTTTAAATTTTTAGTGTATTTTTTTTTGGAAGTCGGTTGTTTTTTTTGTAAAAAAGTTTTTTATTTTTCGCTTCTTAGTTGCTATACCCCAGAACTAAAAACCCCAATAACATGGAACGTGGAATTTAAACATTTGGAGAACACAAAAACGTCATCAAGATATGCGTATTTTTCGTTTTTGTTCAGTTTGTCAAAAAGCGCTAAAGCAATTTCGATAAAATTTACATGGGACCACCTCGGGAGTATATTCTTTCAGATAAAAAAAGAATTTTGAAAATCGGTCCACAACTGACGGAGAAATGCGCGGACATAAATAAAAAAAAAAAAAAAAACATACATACAGTCGAACATAGAACCTTCTCCTTTATCAAAAGTCGGTTAAAAATTAAACGAAATTAAATGATTCTGCACGTCAGTTACCTCTACAATGTTAATTAATTAAACTCCATGAAACTATATACCCCTAGTACGTAGGAATAAGGCCTGGCACGCTCTCTTGTCAGTTCCTATAACAAGCAATATATTTAATTGGCACAAATGGAGTTTGCTATCCTTGTCAAGATAATATGGCGTCGATAGCAAACTTGAAGGCAGATTTCTAATTAACTAATGCTTGGGGGAATGTAGGTGACTTGTCATGTTGTCCCACTTTCGATATGTAGCCATCCGATTAGATTTTCACACCCATAGGAACGATTAGTCGACACGAACTGTTCAAAATTCCGTAAAACCTCAAAGTAACACTGTAAAACTTTATCAGTATGTAAAGTGTTAATAAGCGTGTTTTAAGCTATTTACCTGGTAAAAAGCCTTCGTATATTAAAATTTGGTGAGGTGAAGGGCCTTAAAGTTGTGGTTCCTATAGTATACAGGGTGTAACGGAAAGGTGTGGTCATATTTTAGGAACTGCATCTGGCCATCGATATTAACAACTTTCTTCAAGAAAACCTGAGGAAGTTCTCAAATAAAAAAAATTACCTCCCATACAAATACAAATATTGATCAGCTGATGATAAGTTTGTATGGGAAGTCCAACTTTTTTTTTGGGAATTTTCTAATCTCTTAGAGAAAGTAGTTTATTTCCATGGGCAGAACCGATTCTTAAAATATGAGCACACCTTTCCGTTACACCCTGTATATGAGTTCGTTGAAAGTCAACTGCATACGTTGGTTAAGTCTGTTTATCCGCATAGCAGCAGTACCCATGGTCGCAGTGGCCGCGAGGTCTGATAACTGCCAACATGCGGGTTTCCTCATGTCTTAACTTCATTGTCTGTTATTAATTCATTCTATAATAAACATGTTGTTACTATTTTAGGAATAAAGACTGATTGCCACAATTTTTGCCTTCCTTCATTCAACTTTTTATCCCATAGGTAAAGTTCTCTCGACCAGCTTCTGTTACTTTAATTTCAACATCAGCAATGTTAAAAACAATTACTTTTACGAAAACAGTTGCTTGCACTCTATTTAAATAAATCTTAGCTGACACGGATAACCTTGCTTGATTCAAAAACATCTATGGTATTATTTATAAAAAAAAATAAAGCATATTATTATGATTAGTTTAAACACTGATTAGTAGGTTCTTAATTCTAAATTTTCTATGGTGAATTTGAATTTAGAATTCACTATTATTTAAACTAAAAAAAAAGCATATGGTTAACGAGTTTTATAAATAAGAATGCTCATTGAATAACGACTTGGTTCAATGTTTCTTAAACAAGAATAATCTTTACAAATAGGAATAACAAAAACTAAACACGTGAACCTTTTTGCTGTAAGACACAAACTAATCGCTCATCATTAGAACCTCGTGAGTCGTGATGAATGTTTGTTTAAAGCATAACAAAAACCGATTGGAATGTAAAAACTCCATTTAAAAAAATATTTATCTAAAGAACACTTATTTTTAGTTTTAAAGAGAAATATAGCTCTCTTTGCCAAAACGTAGATACTTAGTTGTAGTGAAATGTTGTACAAATTACGTCACCGGTGAGCACAATCCGATTATAATCGTAGATTAGGTTATGAAAATATTTTACTATCTGATTTTTTCACTAGGTAGGTACTTATAATCTTTTTTCAGGCATTTAGTATTTACATCAGCAGCCGCTGCCAGTGGTAGCACACGCATTCTTCAAAAAATAGTTTTTTTTTTATCCTGATAAAAGTATTCTAATGCTAAATTTCATCCAAGTCACCCAATTTTCACATTATCAACAGAGCAATTTATAAGGTTATCATGGTTACTACGCTCGTTACGGTAGTCACCAGTCTTACCAAGCCCTGTTACCCAGGTGCGAGATCGTGAGAAGGTGGATCCTGTTCGGAGAAGGAGGCTACACCGATGGGGCGACCATACAAGGTGTAACGGAAAGGTGTGGTCATATTTTAAGAACCGATTCTGCTCATGGATATGAACAACTTATTCAAAGAAAAAAACTAAAATTCCCAAAAAAAAACTTGAACTTTCCGTACAAAGTTATCATCAGCTGAGCAATATTTGTATGGGAGGTTAAAGTTTTTTTTGAGAACTTCCTCAGGTTTTTTTGAAAAAAGTTGTTTATATCGATAGGCAGATACAGTTCTTAAAATATGACCACACCTTTCCGTTACACCCTGTATCTCTCTACTCCAAAGTCCCACCGTCCTTGGTGGCACTTTGGAGTAGCGGACTCTCAGAATGGGGACTCTGTCAGCCCACGAAGTGGCCCTAGAAAAGATGCTGGCACAGTGATCACGTGCTGCCTTGCACAGCGAGCCTCAGGGGAGACCCCCTTTTTTTTTTTTTTTTTTGGGGGTGGGAAATCATCCTATGACTTCTTCCGCTCTAGGGTGGAGCGGAAGGGCGTGTCAGACTCTTACTGACTAAAACCCACCCCTGTTCCTCCCTGCCTTGAGTGCCCAGGGGCGAGGTAACTCTTTCGAATTTATCCTACACCCCCGGGCAGGCATCGGCCGTGGCAGGCCCCGTCCCTATTGCTGACAACTCTTTGAGGCGCGCGTGGAACACTACGCGCCGTCGACTCTCGGGCCTGGTGCTGATCGGGCGGCGAGTTACCCACTACTCGTCGTCCGCAGGCCCGGGTCTACGGTGGCCGGAGATCGTCTCGCGGCCCCTGGCGTCTCCTGCGGCGGTCGCGGCTGGGGGCGCTAGGGCGACTCGGCTGTTGTTGAGCCTCCCTAACGTATGCCGCCTCCCTCTTCGCGAGCATTACTGCTTCGCAAAAGGAGGAGACGGCCTCCCATTCCCTCTCGCTCCGTACCATGGCCTGAACCAGGGCACGGCGCGAGAGGTCGCTGTCGCCTATCGCATCCACGAGGACACGGCGGTGTTCTGCCCAAGCGGGGCAAACCTCCACCGTATGCTCCACCGTAGGGGAGACCCCCTTTACAGGCTTTTACAGTCTCCCCAGTGATATAATAATATAACAGGAGTTGTATAGAGAGGGTTTCGGGGTGCAATTTTAAGAGGTCACGGGACCCCTTCTATGTGCTGATGATGATCACCGGGGTGGTATTAGTGAGATAAAAATCCCACATTCGCTGGACTTTGGTATTCCCTAAAAGTCCAGGCGCCTTTTGAAGGTGTTCCCAGGATAAAAAAGGTACTGAGTTGTGGAGATCAGTTAGGCAGTCCCTCAATGTAAAACAGTAAAATACTTGTATTCATCTGCATCCGTTTAGACTGGAAGCCGACCTCACTATATGTACCTAGTTGCAGAAATTGAATTTCATCGTTATTATAAAATACTAGCCGTCCCCCGGAGTTTTACCCGTCTGTTTGGTTACTGTTCTGCTCCCGTGGGTCGCAGCGTAATGCTAGATAGCCTATAGCTTTCCACATGAATGTGGCTATCATCATCATCTGCCTAGCCTTTTCCCAACTATTTTGGGGTCGGTTTCCAGCCTAACCGGATGCAGCTGAATACCACTATTTTACATGGACTGCCTATCTGACCTCCACAACCCAGTTACTGGGTAATACGATACCCCTTGGTAATACTGGTTGTCAGACTGACAGCCGGGACCAACGGCTTAACGTGCTTTCCGAGGCACGTAGGAGTCTCGGTATGTAAAGATGGTCACCCATCCATGGACCAACCCCGGCAAGCGTAGCTTAACTTGATGGATCAACCCGTGCGACTTTTATTACTTTACCCACGAGCTCCTCCTCTATCATAATTATACAAAAATATTTTTTCAAATCCGACAGGTAGTTCTAGAGATTAGCGCGTTCAAACAAACAAATTCGTCAGTTTTATTATATTATTATATTACTAGCGATTAGCCCCAGCTTCGCACGTGTACAAATTATACACTTAAACCTTCCTCTCATGAATCACTCTATATGTTTGTGTAAACCGCATGAAAATCCGCTCAGTAGTTTTTGAGTTTATCGCGAACAAACGCGACGGCGGACTTTGTTTTATAATATTTAGTGATAAGTAAAACATGAGTATGCAGTAGGTACATATTGGAGTTTGTAAAACAATGAACTTATTACATGTTTTAATAAGGCGTATAATTATACAAAATGAAAATTACATACTATGTATGCACAATAAATTAGTTGACTGATTTAAGTGAGTTAACTTATTCATGTAAAATAAACAAAAAAAATCTTCTTAAAAAGTTTGGAATTAATACCTTTTTATTTTTAAAGAACTTCGAAAAAGGAGGAGGTTCTATGTTCGAAGTATGTTTTTTTTTTATGTATGTCCACCGATTTCTCTGTCAGTTGTGGACCGATTTTCAAAATTATTTTTTTATCCGAAAGAATATACTCCCGAAGTCGGAGGAAGTCAGTGTCAAATAACGAAGACATAAAATACAAACACCGACTTCCGAAATTAAAGTTATTTTTAATTTTTTAGTGTATTTTCTTTTTTGGAAGTCGGTTGTTTGTTTTGGAAAAAAGTTTTTTATTTAGGAACCATGTTCTTTAGAATGTCTTTGTCAAATCTCAGATTCGCATGTGTTGCAATTTCGGAGTAAGGAGAGTCCGTTCTTTATACCTATGTATGCAAATGAAGAAACTTTGAGGTCAAAAGCGTCGGCTGATATAATAATTAGGATTTGCATAGCGACCGTGAGGCAATGTTGTTGGTTGTGACTTTGAACTATATATAGTTAGGTACGGTATCTAAATCTACCACATATTGCTGAACAAAACTCGAAAATCGTAGATTTTGGGGTATTTTTGGTGACAGCGTATTAAGGCTGTACTACCGGCCAAGTGGCGCCCTCATTGAATAAAAAACCGTAGCACAGCATAGAAAATAAATATTAAAGAATCCAACGTCACGTTTGTTACAAAGAGGATAAAGTTTTACGTTGTTAAAACAGGTCTCAGAATGTTTCGTATCCAAAGTAGTAGGCAAAAGTACCAAAAACGGCCGTTTTTGACACTTTTGCCTACTACTTTGGATACGAAACATTCTAGTTTTATATATATATTTCTAGGCTATGCTACGATTTTTTATTCAATGAGGGCGCCACTTGGCCGGTACTAGACCCTTCTTTTTTTTTGTGGTGTGAGAAATCATCCAATGACTTCTCCCGCTCTGGGTGGAGCGGGAGGGCGTGTGGCGTGTGTGTGTGGCTCTTACTGACTAAAACCCACCCCTGTTCCTTCCTGCCCTTAGTGCCCGGGGGCGAGGTAACTCTGTTTCGAATTTATCCTCAACCCCCGGGGGTACTAGACCCTTAAGATAAGTACTGAATGTGGAAGTCAGAAAGCCTAATATTATACGATTATTTTCATAACCCGTCGCGTGTGCGAAAATAATGATATGGCAAAGGTCAGGGCTACCTACTAAGTAAGAAAACAATAGTGTAGTAAGAACTTTGATATGGATTTATTTGATTCTTTGAATAGTTATAAGAATAATCTTAAAACTATTCAAAGAAACAAAGAAATCCATACTTATAGAAGTAGATACATACCTACTTAATTCTTGTACCTTGTTGGACCACCCTAATTAATGATCTAAGTGCACGGTAAGTGCATTTAAGACATTTAAGTTATATTCTTTACTAGCGTATTAATTTGTACCCGCTCAGCATTGCGCGGGTACAAATTATACACCTAAACTCACTCTGTCTATTGGTGAAAGCCGCATGAAAATCCGTTCAGTAGTATTTGATTTTATCGTGAACAGACCGACAGACAGACGTAGCGATGCTTTGTTTTTGACCGACTTCAAAAAGAAGGAGGTTATCAATTCGGATGTTTGTATTTTTTTTTATGTATGTTCGGGCATAACTCCGTCATATACAAAATTCTTTTTTTGTTCGAAAGGGGTTTGTTCTGAAATGGTCCCATTTATATTTCATATAGATCTGATGATGGGTTTCGGAGACGACACCGGAACTCTTTAAAAATTGACAGCAAATCAACCGCGATTGCTGCGATCGTATGTTTATGAATTGTTAACACAGTTTAATGTGGAACCTCAAGTAAAAAGGGAAAAATAAAAAACTTTTTACATAAAAATAGAACCGACTTCCAAAAAAAGTGCAAAATAACTTTAATTTTGGCAGTCGGTGTCAAAAAACGAAGACAAAACCAGAAACACCGACTTCCGAAATTAAAGTTATTTGCACTTTTTTTGGAAGTCGGTTCTATTTTTTTGTAAAAAGGTTTTTTATATAATATGTAGTGATACGAGTAAGTTGCCGAGCTTTAGAAACAGAGAAATCAACTCATCCTCTTCTAAAGTCTTTAGAATGTAAAAGGGCTTCTGAAACAATTTCCTCCATAAAAATAATTGCGGATTAACCCAACGTTAAGGAACGGGTAAACCCCTGAGCGCTCCGTCGACCGTACAGCGAGTGTCGCTTGCATAATTTTATGACATTCAGGTCAACTATACTTGACACACGATGCAGGAGATGTTGCTATGAGATGGTATTATACACAGTAGGTACAGTTGGCTTATGGAAAGTTTTCACGCCTTCAAAAAATACAACCGACTTCTAAAAATTGTAAAATAACTTTAACTTCGGAAGTCGGTGTCGAATAACAAGGAAACAAAATACAAACACCGACTCGAAGTCGGTTGTTGTTGTTGTATTTTTTGTAAAAAAAGTTTTTCATTTTTCACTTTTTAGTCGTCGTACCCCAGAACTAAAACTAAATAATAAAGCTATGCCCAAATGGATAACCCCATGGAATTTGAGCATAATTGGAGACAACCAAAACGTCATCTGTATGTACATATTTTTCTTACCTGATTAAAGACTCCTTTCGTCGAGGAGTAAGTTTCTCCCTTCACGTAAGGCGGTAGTGTGGCTGTGGAGCTGATGCTTCTCAGGAAACTCTGAAGAGCTTCGTACTCATCGGCTTTCTTCGTCTCCTTGTTGACGATCTGCGGCACCTGGCCCTCGCCCAGCATAGCCTCGTGGGCTCCATCACTGTGCAAAAGAACATCAACATAAGATGCAGGAAAATTAGACATTCGAAATTCGTCCTCATTTAGATATAAACGATGGTCCTGGAAAGTGTTGACCACTGATAAGTGGTCAACACTTTCCAGGACCATCGTATTGTAAAACATTCATACGGAGAAATTATGCTCATATTATAAACTTTATTTTTTGTTTTGTGGGGATGGGAAATCATCCTATGACTTCTCCCGCTCAGGGTGGAGCTGGAGGGCGTTTCAGACTTTTACCGACAAACCCACCCCTGTTCCTTCCCTGCCTGAGTGCCCAAGGGCGCGGTAACTCTGTATGCTCATATAACCTGCCAAAACTTTTGAGTACTAAATTGGGCAATGGTTTTTTTCTAGGTCTACCACATGGGGGACTGAGGACTTATCTTACCTTTAAGTTTGAAAGTCGTGGACAAGTTTCAAAGAGTCACCGTGGCCCTAGAACGTAAAAGGCAACTGAAGGAATACGGGTGGATTTTAGACAGTAAGAGTCTGACGCCCTCATGCTCCACCCAGAGCGGGAAAAGTCTCTGATGATTTCCCAACCTCAAAATAAAAAAAAACTAAGTACCTATAAGTTTATGGCTTAATTACTGAGTGGTGAAATGCTAGATAAATTTCAGTTTCGGACAAGACGGTTTCACATTCTGTTTAGCTACGTTGCTTCGTCCTACCTCTTTGATGAACTAAATAAACTTGTTTTGCTTGCTATATGAGAGAAGGGGTGACCTATCAAAATTAAATACAACAATACGTATGAGACCGAAATACTCACTCCACTCACTCTATTATGTACATTTCTAATAGCGAATTTTTGGATAGAGTAGAGCAGCCAATGAGTCAGCAGAAAGAAACTATTTCGTGTTATGTTTATAGACTAGTGCGAACACAGCCGATGTTTTATTTTTATTTGCAAATGGCGTAATGTTCGTGCCAAGCGTAAATAAAAGGTCATTGAAGTTCAACCTACAATCACGTAAAGTCGGGCTTTTAATAAAAATATTACAAAAAAATGAAATGTTTTTTTGGTGTCCATAGAGTTCCTTCCACATTCTTCTCCATGCGATCTACACTTTTGAACTACTCTTATCTTTCTGACTGACCGACTACTTCTTGTCAATTTAAAATATTCCTAATTTAAATTATTGCATTGTTAAATGTAAGTACAGTACACCGTGTAAGTACAGTACAGTATACAGTGTAGTAAATGTAAGTACAGTACAGTATACAGTGTAGTAAATGTAAGTACAGTACAGTATACAGTGCAGACGAAACAGTCTCAAAACAGTCAAAAACTGTAAAGTGTTGCCAGGTGAAGGCTGTTAGTCTCTCAACACAGGATCATATTGATGGACGTAACAGTCAGTGTCTCGTCCAGTAGGAACAAAGAACGGCCCCCACCCAAAATCAGATGGCGTATGATAGAAAATGAGGAGTGTGCAAGTATGTTTAAGAGTCAAGTGGTAGATAAAATGATAGAAATGAAGGATATGGAAGGAAAATCTGTGGATGAATGTTGGAAAGAGATGGCGGATTGTATAAGGCGAGTAGCAAAAGATGTGTTTGGAGAATCGCAAGGTAAAGGCATGATAGAAAAGGATACATGGTGGTGGAATGTAGATGTGCAAAAGATGCTAAAAGAAAAGAAAATTTCGTTTAAAGTATGGCAGAATGTAGAAACCGGAAATGATAATTTGAAAGAAGAGAAAAAGAAAATTTATAAAGAATGGAAGAGGAAGGCAAAAAAGGCGGTTGCAGTTTCCAGGGCTAAGGCGCAGGAAAAGTTATATGATTTACTGGACAGCCCTAGAGGCCAGAAGGAGCTCTACCGGATTACAAAATTAAGAGAAAGGAGAACGAGGGATATAATGCATATAAAATGTATGAAAGATGAACTCGGTAAAGTCTTGTCGAAAGATGACGGAATAAAAGAGCGATGGAAGGTTTATTTTGAAAATTTGATGAACGAAGAGAATGAATGGAGTGGTGTGCTCAAAGAGGTACAAGTAAATATGGGTTTGGTGAGAGAAATTAGCATGGATGAAGTAAGAAAGGCAGTTCAATGTATGAAAAATGGAAAGGCCATGGGCCCTGATGACATACCAGTGGAAGTATGGAAGTGTTTAAAAGAGGATGGATGTATGTGGCTGACTTTATTCTTCAATAAGTTGTTGTATGAAGAAGTGATCCCACAAGAATGGTGCAATAGTTCGCTAGTGCCCATCTTCAAGAATAAAGGGGATGTACAGGACTGCAACAACTATCGAGGGATAAAGCTCATGTCACATACTATGAAAGTATGGGAGAAAGTGATAGAGAAAAGATTGCGAGAGGAAAGTGAGATTACCCCGAACCAGTTTGGGTTTATGCCAGGTCGAGGGACAATGGACGCCACCTTCGCTCTCCGTCAATTGTGCGAGAAGTACAGACGTGTACACAAGAACTTGCACATGGTGTTCATTGATCTTGAGAAAGCGTATGATAGGGTACCTCGGGATGTGTTGTGGTGGGCCTTGAAAGAGAAAGGTTTACCTGGGAAGTATGTTGAGTTGATTCGTGCTATGTACAGAAAATCTAGTACCTACGTCCGGTCGGCTGCTGGCAACACCGATAAGTTCAGTGTGGCTGTAGGCTTGCATCAAGGGTCGGCTTTAAGTCCTTACCTCTTCCTGTTGATTATGGACGCTCTTACGTCGGAAATACAGGAAGAGGCACCCTGGTGCATGCTGTTTGCCGACGACATTGTTCTGGTCGGTGAAGATGGACCTGAGATCCAGAGCAGATTGGAGAAATGGCAACAGAAGCTGGAGAAAGTTGGCTTGAAAATCAGCAGAACCAAAACTGAATACATGTTCTGCGATTTCGGCGGTCTCTCCAGTTCTGAAGCTGTAGTGCTAGATGGCGCGCTTCTCCCAGTCTGCTCCGATTTTCGGTATCTCGGTTCACTCGTGCAAAGCGATGGCGAAATAGATCGGACTGTTAAGCACAGAATTAACACTGGATGGATGAAATGGCGGCAGGTCACCGGGACTATCTGTGACTCCCGCATTCCCCTAAAACTTAAGGGGAAGATTTATAAAACAATGGTCAGACCTGCTGTCTTGTATGGTTCAGAATGTTGGGCCACAAAAGGGATGAATGAAAAGCAATTACATGTAGCTGAGATGAGAATGCTAAGAGCGATGTGTGGTGTTACGCGCATGGATAGAATTAGGAATGAGTATATAAGAGGAAGTCTGAAAGTGGCACCGCTGACTGAAAAGTTGTGTGGAAATCGGTTGTCGTGGTATGGGCATGTGATGCGGAGGAATGAAGAAAATGTCGTGAGGAAAGTCTTGTGTATGTATGTGGATGGCTATAAGAGTAGGGGAAGGCCAAAGAAACGATGGTTGGACTGTGTGAAAGAGGATATGGGTAAAAAAGGGGTGACTACAGAGATGACGACTAATAGAGGAGTATGGAAGAAAAAGACATGTTGCGCCGACCCCAAATAAATTGGGATAAGGGCAGGAGAATGATGATGAAATGTAAGTACAGTACATAGTTTGAGTTTTTTTTAATTTGTAGGTATTTTTGGTGTTGTTTTTCATTTAAATAATTTTATTTTTAACTTTAGGATAAGAGCAAAAAAAAATGAGAAAGATGATGACTTAAATACGAATCGAATTCCGTGATGGACTGACGATTTCATTCTTGGCAATTGAAACGTAACGCTCTTGATAAAAAATAAACCCAGACGAGACAGTACGTCAGTAAAGTGCTTGAATAAACTATCTGTTGAAAGTGTAGGCAAATGCTGAAACATGAGTTTTTTTAAGTCGCTAAATATCAAATTCTGTATCATTATCAAACCTATGTGATGTAGAGATCCAGAGAGTTATAACAAAGATAACCTAGCCTAACCTTTGTACTTTTGTGCATGAACTTTAAATAAATGACTAAACAATAAAACAAGCTGTTTCATTAAAGATAAACGCAGTAAAAAGCTCATTAAAATTACACAAGATAGCTGAGACCTGCTAATCTTCCTTTAAAAATAATATTCTGAGAAAATAGTCCTTCATATATTAAATAGATAGGTAAGTACTATACATTTTTTTAAAATACCGCAAATTAATTAATTATCTACTTATTTATGTAGAAACCAATTTTATCGTTTGGTAGACGAAGCGAATCGAATTCATTACTATGGTTCGCTACGACCGGCTACCTGTACAAGAATTTAATTACATATTTTTCATGGTAATTATAAACAGAATAATTATTTTGTGTAAGTAATACACGCTGAATAACGAAATAGGGACGAAGAAGGTCGATATTACCAATAGGCTCATGAAGACAGATAACGATCCTGATTCATAGAATCAATTACGAATTGATTAATATGATTACCTACATTTGAATGGATGACTCGTAATAGTAGGTATAATTATTTAGTGTATATAAGTATACAAGCTGATAGTAATTCACGACATATATAATAGGTAAGAGGTGGGGCCTATCCCCCAAAATTAAACTCTGGCTGTATAGCGCAGTAATTCGGCCCCGGGCCCATGATCACCGTCCTATGGGGCCATGGTGTGGTGGCCCCGCACCAAGCTAGCCACAACCGTGAACAAGCTACGCATGCAAAGGCTGCATGGCATTCCGGGGATGTATGAGAATCACTTAAACGGCAAACCTCGAAGCCATGCTGGGACTCCCACCGCTTCACCTTTTCGTACAACAGGAGGCCACGATGGCCGCAGTACGCGGCCAAAACATTGGATCTCTGGAGTAAGAGAGAACACTCAACACACTCGCTCTGCTCATGGGACTCGACAACGATCTCCCAATAACTAAAGCAATCAACGACCGGATACCCAAGCAATTTGTCTTTGACAAAAAATACAAAATTCAACTGCATGAGGACCACCGCTGTGAGGGGCTGCGCCCCGCAGAACTGCGGATCTTCACTGATGGATCCAAAACAGGTACTGGCACGGGTGCGGGGATCTTCTCGGAGGACCTCAACATCCACATACCCACACCACTGGGGGTCCATATCACAGTCTTCCAAGCCGAGTGCTTGGAAATTTGCCTGGCAGCTTCAGCCATCCTGGCAAGTGATGTTAAGGACCATTCGGTACGTATACTCTCGGACAGCATGGCAGCGATGGTACCTGGACCTTTGTGCCTCTCCCCTTTGGATACTTACGTAATCTGGTAAGGAAACGCCCCAGAGATCAACACAACATCATCATAGTGAGTGTAGGCAGGCCAAGGAGGCACTTCCATCCATTAATGACCGCTGCACAAAGCAAGTCCTACGACTGACTAAACTTCAGCTGTGGAAAGTCACAGCCGTTACAACTGGCCATGCCACCTCTCTGATAAAGGAGTTACAGACAGCCCACTCTGCAGAGCCTGCATGGAGGAGGACGAGACAGCAGCTCATCTGCTACTAAGCTAGAAGTCGCTACATACACGGCAAAATACTTCGGACACCCAGGCAACCTAAGTGAGATAGTCAGTAACACCAGGGCGTCGCTGGCCTTCCTTGAGCAGCTGGGTGGATCGAATGACAAGACAAACTTGTACCACCTGTGCGCAAAATACCTACGTGCCGTGAGCGTGGAGTTGCAGAAACCAGCCCGATATACATACATACACGCTGAATAAAGAAATAGGGACGAAGAACGTCGATATTACCAATTGGCTCATGAAGACAGATAACGATCCAGGTTCGTAGAACCAATTCTTTATTTTTAATAAAGCGTACTGATTGATTAAATTGAACTACTTACATCTGAATCGATGACTCGTAATAACATTTTTATGCCTATTTCAGAACTGTAGCATGACAAACACGTATTATATGGCACAGCCGAGACTTTCAATCAATGATTGTATACAAACGAAGTCTTTCTTACGAACAATAACAATAAAATCGGACGACTGAACCATAGTATTAAATAACTGAACCTTGGTTGTTGACAACTTGTATCAAAGCTCTTGTGTTTGAGCTGCCTAGGCAACGAGAATCAAGGAAATGTCTCATAATATGGCACAAATAGGTTCTGGAACTGTAATTACTACATAACGAACGCCCTATTCCACAAATCATTAAAACTCTCCTACAAAGCCAACAGTCATCACAATTTAAGTAAAGAATCTGTCAACTTACCTTTGCACTCTAACGACCCTGAATTTCCGTTTGAAATGTATAGCAAAACCGAAAATAGTAAAGACCATTTTATCGACTCTAGCACAGGTCAGGGCCCTTAGTCCTGACGTCTTGTTCCCGTAGTCAAGTGTGGCGACTGGCGTAGCAGAAATAAAAATAATGTTATCGAACTAACCCTTGACTTCTCAGTACGTTGCAACTTTGTTTATACTTATAGGCACAAGTAGATACACCTAAGTTGCATAATGTGTGTAAAGTGTCACCGTATAATTGCCAACACCGTTAGTTTACGAACCACGTAATATTGTAAACTTTTATTGTCAAAAAGACTCCGTTACATTGTAAATTATCGCATTTGGATGAGATTTATTGTATTTCATAATATATCGAGAGTTTACACTCTTTCAAGATTTATTACAATCTTATGGTGTTTGCAAATATCCAGTTTATTATCTATAATAATCTACATTGAATCCAGTACCGGATCTGCGATTTTTTCGAACCGGGGCGGAATCTCGATAGTGGCGCCCCCTCGCTCATAATTATTATACTTTTTTTTTTTTTTGTGGGGTGGGAAATCATCCTATGACTTCTCCCGCTCTGGGTGGAGCGGGAGGGCGTGTCAGACTCTTACTGACTAAAACCCACCCCTGTTCCTTCCTGCCTTTGAGTGCCCAGGGGCGAGGTAACTCTGTTTCGAATTTATCCTCAACCCCCGGGCAGGCATCGGCCATGACGGGCCCCGTCTCTTGCTGACAACTCTTTGAGGCGCGCGTGGAACACTACGCGCCGTCGACTCTCGGGCCTGTTGCTGATCGGACGGCGAGCTACCCATTACTCACCGTCCGCAGAATAATAATTATATCCGGGCGGATATAATTATTATTCTGCGGGGTGCGAAACACATATTCGAACATGAGAATTTTTCAAACATTATGAAACAATGGATTATCTAGTAGTTTCCTTCTAATTGTTTTGGATTGTGATATATTGTATTTTACGCAATTAGGGTGATAGGTGGGGTTTTTAGTGACCTATAGAGAGTAAGAACCCTTTAATAATAAAAAAATCAATAACGCTGATTACTCGCACACTGAGTCGACCACATAAACAGCGAACGTCGATTGACGCAGGTATATCATCGAATTAATGTAACAGCGAGCGAAAATTGGGGAATTGGGAAATTGTATTTCCCTGCTTCGAAACGGATGAAAGAAAACCTAACCACGGTTAACTTGGAGTTACTTTTACGACGTTAATCCAGAAAAATAAGGATTCAAGGAAACGTAGGTTATCAAAGTGAACAAAGCGAGCTCGAAAATATAGCACCCCACATCAGATAAAAGTTTTTTTTAAATCATGTAACTGCTCTTTTGTTGACGTACTTATGCAGAAAAGTTTGAAAAATAATGGAATGTAGGATGCAAGGGAAAATGAAGCGATCACGGTTTTGGCGCCTTGTTTTATTGTTCTTCGTGAAAAATTTTTTTTCAAACATGGTTTTGGCGCCACCTGACCTTGCCGCCCGCGACACGTGCCCCGGTTTGCCCCACCCTTAGATCCGGGGCTGATTGAATCTATAATATCTACATCAAACCTCAATGCTGTTATGTCTATATCATTAGTCGTCATTGCGTGTTTGGCCAAAAGCTAAAATGGCTTAAACCTATAATTTCCTCCTCTTTAAACTATGATGGTTAAATAGTTGTCTAATGTGCTGAATAATGGATCATTAGGTAATTTCGGGTCTTTATCTCTAATAACGGGCTTGTGAGCAGTAAAACACAATTGTTATATTTTTTATCCAACCGAATTTCTATGGCTTTGTTTTTCGAGTAAATAAAGCTAGATCTCCGATTTTTAAGCTAAGGAAAAATATCATATTTTTCTTATTTCTTGACTACCTACGAATTTTCATAATTTTTTAATTAATTTAAATAAACAAATAAATTAAACATAGTTATATATTGCACTATTGGTCAAGCTAAAAATTGATCAAACAACGCATTTTGCTGAAATTTGACAATTAGTTACTATTTTTATCGATTATTTGACTTAAATACGAATAAAAAACTCACCATATGCAGGTAGGTACCTACTTAACTTGTTTATTAATTACAATATCCTACAACTGGAAAACCATAAACTAATTAATGCCAATTACATAATTTATTATTGGTTTGTCCTTAAATCGTAAAGATACAATAATATGTCCAAATGAGGTTTACGATAGCTATCATAAAGCTCTACATTGGCCATTAAGTGTTTAACCACCTTTAATTCCGAGTTTTATTGGCACTTGAACCGGGTACTAAGTTCTTACCAAATAATGTTATCTTTGCAAAATATTGCGAATTGTACTTGGGTAAAGAACTGTCGACTAACAGCCATATTTGTAAAACTGGCTAACCATTTGCTTAGATTAAACACTGATTAGCGGGTTCTAAATTCAAGATAGCGTAATTACGTCTTATCCATCAAATTCAGCTGTATATTATTAGTCAGCACTTTACCACCCACAATGGTCACATCTACCCTTCTTCCGGGTAGAACATTTTGAATTAAGAACCTACTAATCAGTGTTTTAACTAATCACTTGATTTTTTTTTTATAAATAAGGCCATGGGCGCTGGCAGAACTATTTTCAGGGGAGTGAATCTTCGCCTCGTACAGACTTAAACCTAACTTGAGAACTAAAGAAGAATGCAAGTGCGATAAGCGAGCTTGAAAATTTTAGGACTTCGCTTCAGATTTGCTAAGAATATTTGGTATTCTATGAGACTTTTTTGATATATTTTTATTTACTGTGAACGTTTGTAGGTTTAGGTATTATATTAAAAGCCAGGGGGGTGCAAGTGCAAAAAAAAGGTAGTATGAATTGACAAGATTTAAAGCCAAAGCCATAAGTAAGCGACATTTTTGTCCTCCGACACGAAGAAATTCTATTTAATACCGTCCCTGACATTTATCGTGCTCGAGAGCTGACATTTTACCATCCCGGGCATTGTTGCGGAATGGGTACACTGAGTGCACGAAAATATTCAAAATTTCATGGAAACTTTATATTCCTATTACATATGTATAGGTGTAAGGGTTGCCAACTCTTTTAAAAGAAATAGAGTACCTATACCTGATTTCAGAGAAGGTAAATAAAGAGTATCTATCAACTTAGAAAAAAGAGTAAGTACATTTATTTAATTTTTTTTAAAGGTATTTTTTGTGCCTTTTGCGGCACATAACAATTTTTCATCATTTTTAAAAGAATTTATATGATTCCAACATTCTAAATCTAAGTTCATGGATCAGGAGCTCATTTTTTATTAAATAAAATGAACATACATTTTTGGTTTTTATGTTACTATACTAATACTGTACTATTATAGTAAATATTGTGTAAAAAAGAGTATTTTAGCGTACCTACATGAAATAGAGTCATCATCTGCCTAGCCTTTTCCCAACTATCTTGGGGTCGGCTTCCAGTCTAACCGGATGCAGCTGAATACCAGTATTTTACATGGAGCGACTGCCTATCTGACCTCCACAACCCAGTTACTGGGTAATACGATACCCCTTGGTAAGACTGGTAAGACCTACATGAAATAGAGTAGGAAACTCTATTTTTAGAGTACGGTTGGCAACCTTATGTGTAACGGAAATACGTGGTCATTCATATTTTACATACCTACTGCTTCTATCCATCGACATAAACGAACTTCCTGCGGACATACAAAATAAATACCTCTGCATCCCTAAAAAAGCAAAAATTTAATTAAAAAAACATTTTACGCAAATTATTCATTATGAGTATACACTTTAGTTTGATATACTTACTACCATCTTTAATTGTGTTTTAAGTACTTGAAAACAATATTACAATGTAAAACTCACAAATTTATCATCTGTTACTCTGTTAGTATTAGTTAATATCTTACATTTAGTTATTCTGAACTCACTAGCCATATAGGTATGTATAAGCCATCAAAGGCTTCTGTGGTTTGTAGCATATGTATGTAATACTTTTTTAGGTATATATATTTTGATAAATAATAAAAAAAAAATTAAAAAAACATGTAAGCCATGCATTCAATAAAAAAAATTGAACTTATAGTAGGTACTAAATGATCATCAGGTGATCAAAATTAGTATCTATGGGAGGTACAATTTATTGTTTCGGGATGGTTCTTGAAGTAAGTTTCACACCAATGGATAGAAGCAGTACTTATTTATAATATGACCACGCATCTCCATTATATACCTACTGTATGTACTGCAGGTAGGCATATTTGCATGTCGCGGATAAATTCGAAACAGAGAACAGTTAGTATGTACATAATGAAGTTACTCGTCATATTAGTGAGAATAACAAGATTGTTTTCCTGCTTGACAAGAATTTACCCGCATTATTTTTGTGAACGCGGTGTTGTAATTTTTATAGGAGGATATTCATTTTATCATAGGTAAGTTTGAATTGAAACGTTTAGAAACTGTCACTCGATAAAATGTTATTCTTGGTAATAAGTTTTAAATTAAATAAATAATAAAAGGATAAAAAATTTTGATTTGTTATTCTATGATATGAATAATTTATATTTCTATATAGTAAGTATTCTGCATATTGATTATTCTATGAAATGATAATATGAGAAAAATTTTAAGTGAAACGAAATTAAAAAAAAACTAGTAGCTATAAAACAACGCACAGATGCAAATATACCTTTTTTGTGGTGGTGGGAAATCATCTAATGACTTCTCCCGCTCTGGGTAGAGCAGGAGGGCGTGTCAGACTTTTACTGACTAAAACCCACCCCTGTATGCAGCATGCAAGCGAGTATGCAATCGAGCATGCAACCTGCAGCGTGCAAGCAACCATGCAGCATAAAAGCGAGCATGCAACATGCAGCGTGCAAGTAAGCATGCAGCATGCAAGCGGGCATGCAACATGCAGCAGGCATGGTTTCTGTCACAGCTCCGGCGCTGCGGGGCTCCACAGCTCCGGCGCTGCGGGGCTCCTCAGCTCGCGGGCCGCCTCGCCTCTCCGCACCCACGTGAGCTTAAATTACACTCTAGGGGTAAGGCAGACAAGACTACGTGGAGTCGATTTTGCAGCGATTCGTTTCTGTCACTAACTTTTGTAGCACAACATAATTATTGACTTTTTAAGACAATATTTACATTTTCTTTGAAATAAGATATAATGGAAAAATACACCGAACAAACAATATTCGTTAAAATATAATTCTACTGTTTGATAAGTTTGTTAAATAAAAAAATGTGATTATAAACAATAACATTCGAAATAAAAATACAAGGACCATATATTATATGAAACATTTTCTGGGAAACGAAATTCTATGAAATATCTGCGAAACAAGGGGACACCAATGTCATAGGCAGCAGGATTGTTCGTAATACGGTTGCTGTCTCGTCTCTATTACCTATAATCCAGATGGTGTTTTATTGAATATACATATATACCGAAATTACTAAAGATCTGGGTGTTATTATTTACTTCAATCTTTCGTGGCGTGCGCAGGTCAACGAGGTCAGTCGAAAGGTAAATTATTCTTTCCATTCGCTTAAATGCCTCCACCTCCACCACTCTTGCCTTTAAAAAAAAATCTGAGTGGCCCAAACACTTATCCAGCTGATTAAAGAAAACTTATGTATCCGGTTTATTTTTGATCTGCGTATGACCATGTCTCACCTTCGCAAGGAACTCAAGTGGCCAAAAATAAATAAATATAGGTATGTAATAAGAACACTCACAGAGAGAAGGTCTGTGCCCCAGCAGTGGGGACATTAAAAGGCTGATGATGATGTAATAAGAATCCAAAGTCCTATCGAGAAATTGGTCTCTATGTTTTGTGAACTGTCTTTGACTCATAATTTGATATTTTATGTATCTAAGCTAAAAAGCTTATAATATCAAATTATTCAGTCATTGAGAGTCATTGAGTAAGTCATTGGATAATTTCCCACCCCGCAAAAAAAAAATTTGGCGGGGTGGGAAATCATCCAATGACTTCTCCCGCTCTGGGTGGAGCGGGAGGGCGTGTCACTCTTACTGACTAAACCCACCCCTGTTCTTTCCCTGCCTGAGTGACCAGGGGTGCGGTAACTCATCTTGAGAATTTATCCGCTACCCCTAGGCATATGTAAATAAGCTTAAAAGATTTTTTTTTGCTTTCTAATTCTTTTTGTCGGTTAAATTTTTTTTTTTTAAGTTTTTATTTTACGATTTTTGGTGGCTAGCGTCATCTTTCATAGTAATACAAAATCTCGGCATTAAAATCTGTGAGTGAACAATCATAATCATCCCTATTTTCCCACCCTTAGGATATGATTTTATTTCTAAATTTATATGGGACCAACTTCGTGGTATACTCTATACAATACAAAAGAATTATCAAAATCGGACAACTCTGTAAAAAATCATGCGTGGTCATACATTATAATCACTGAGTGAACAATCCATCATAACTTTTTACAGAGTAGAGGGGTCTACTCTGTAAAAAGTTATTCGCGGTCATACATAAAAAAAAAGAATTATCAAAATCGGACTACTCTGTAAAAAGTTATTCGTGGTCATACATAAAAAAAAAGAATTATTAAAATCGAACTACTCTGTAAAAAGTTATTCGTGGTCATACATAAAAAAAAGAATTATCAAAATCGGACTACTCTGTAAACAGTTATTCGTGGTCATACATAAAAAAAAGAATTATCAAAATCGCACTACTCTGTAAAAAGTTATTCGAGCTCATACATAAAAAAAAAAATACGCGTCGACTTGAGAACCTTGTCCGTTTTTTCGTCGGTTAAAAACCTATTTTCTGGAAGGGCTTTCTAAGTATTTATAGATTCATAAAAAATCTCATTAAAAAAAACCGATTTCTAAAACAGGAAATTGCTGCCGAGTCTCAAGAGGAGAAGAACTCCATCATTGAGTTTTAAATCACATACATGAAATACCCACTTGATTTGACTGACTTTGCGATATGATAACGGCCAATTTGAAGCACGCGTATTGTCATTGATATCGGTTTGTTTATGAAATAAATAATAGATATACTTATGAGTCATCGATCTTTAATTGCATGCAAGTTTTATGGGTATGGTGTGGACATGAAACCATGAATCAATAAATTTCAGCTTTACGTCATAGATACTCAGCCTATTTTTACCCGACTACGCGTAATGTGTTTATCAGCCTATGTATGTATGTATGTAAGTATGATTGTTCCTTTTTTACCGACTTCGAAAAAAGAGGAGGTTCTATGTTCGACTGTAAGTATATATATATTTTTTATGTATGTCCACCGATTTCTCCGTCAGTTGTGGATCGATTTTCATAATTATTGCTTTATCCGAAAGAATATACTCCCGAGGTGGTCCTATATAAATTTTATCGATATTTGCTTCAGCGCTTTTTGAAAAACTCACCAAAAACGTAAAATACGTATATCTCGATGACGTTTTGGTTTTCTCCAATTACGAGTATGTTTAAATTCCACGTTCCATTTTATTGGGTTTTTTAGTTCTGGGGTATAACAACTAAAAAGTGAAAAATAAAAAACTTTTTTACAAAAAAAAACAACCGACTTCCAAAAAAGAACATACACTAAAAATGAAAAAATAACTTTAATTTTGGAAGTCGGTTCGTTCGATCGGTGGGTTTGGTGGTCGGTCTGTGGCATGTGTATTCTGGACTTTATAGAAAAATTAATATACAGTAATGGTTACCTAGGCATTTTAAAGTGTGGAGTGGTTGTAAAGAAGATCAGTTTGCTTTATTTTTACCTGATTACCCCAGAACAAAGTACCTACCGAGTGTTTACTACATAATTATGCATCTGTAGTGGGAAACTGACTTGTCTTCTCGTTGGCATATGAATAGTCGCAAGAGTTACTGGTGAGTGAGCATGAGGTCCTAGGTTCTATTTCTGGATCAGGCAAAGATAAGCAAACAAAGTATCTTGATCTGGCTCGCGAGGTTGTGGACATGTAAGGTGGATACAGGAGGCTCTTGTTGGGTGGTTGGATCAAGGGCTTGATCCAGAAAGCAGTACCTACTCTTGGACAGGGCTCGTATTGTTAGGAGCCCTGTCCACCGGTTGCTTGGACCCAATTCCCTAAACCGGTGGGTTACGGTCTTTTACCATCAGGAATTTCTAAGCATTTTGAAATTTTTCAGTAGCAGCCCGAAGTCTGGAATGTGCTACATGTACTTTCAAAGGTACATCTGCCTATCCTTTCGGAGATAACAGGTGTGATGTTATGCCATCTATGAAGTGGAAAACGTGATGTACAGCATGGTCGTGCCGATTTTACCGGCGCACCGCGCTCGCTATAAAATTTTCTCATTAAGTTTTGTATGAGTTGGTTGCTAACATACGCGTCTAGTTTCGCAACTGTACATTGTTGGATTCTCGTTTCATTTGAATCCGTTTAGACCAATCCGTTGGTTAACGCGTTGGTTACGTAATACCATATGTTTTACAATAACATAGTTTGGTTGTGCCGTCATTGGTGACTTGATCTATTGTGTGCGATAATGAGATAGATTCTTTATTTGAACACCACCATACTACCTATTATTAGATTTAACTTTATCTCGTTCGTATTGTGCGGAAGCCTTTATCATCGTGTGAACTATAGCGTGATGCTTAATTTTTTTTAAGGGTTCCGAACGTCCGTATGAAAAAACAGAACCTTTAAACACCCCACAGCAAATTTTTCCAAATCTACTGGACCAATTGAGTTGAAAGGTACACATACGAATATCTGTGACCCAAACACTGTACGTTAACGTTATACATAATTACCTATGTTAACGTACGAGTAAGTAAATGAATTTGAGAATATGGCGATCACTTTTGGGGTGCAAATTGGAAAGTTAAAAAATAAAATTTAAAAAACTGTACCGTGCGATATATCATTTGATATATCGCACGGTACATATATATATCGTAAGGGAATATTATGAGGGTCTGTTGTGAGGAATGGAAGAAGAAACTATGGTGAGCTGACCCCAAGTAAAGTGAACCAAGGGCAGGCAGATGATGATGAGGAAAGTTGTTCAGTTTTGTTAGACCCATCCTACTATCCTACTAATATTATAAATGCGAAATTTTGGATGGATGGATGTTTGTAACTCAATCACACCAGAACGGCTGAACAGATCTTCATGAAATTTTGCACAGAGATAGATTATAAACTGCAATAGCACATCGGCTATAATTTATTATGGGGGAAGCACTAATTCCATGCGGGCGAAGACGCTGGCAGAGTTTGAAAAGTATTTATTTATGTCTAATATAATCTAATATAATATAATCTTCGTGGTTAGTTCGATTTTGGTACAGTTTACAACAATACAGCATATTTTGTTGAGGTTAGTTACACTTAGTTAAAATTCACATGTGTTCTCTGCCAGCTTGTAGGTATGACGTCATTTTATCTAGTATTGCAACATGTATGTGGTTTTCGATAACATGACGAAGCAAAATTGTATTCCCGTTATTTTTATAACATATTCGACACATTATCTTTTATTATATTCAATTGCGAAACATATGAATAAAATTAAGTTTATTATACATAGTATCTAAGTAGGTGATAAATATTCTCACGAAATAAGTAGAATTGTCATTGTTATAAAACCTTGAAATAAAACAGCTTTGTTTGACTGAACTAATCCCCGACTGTTTCTAACTAGGTAACAGGGTCATCACTTGTCAATGGTTTATAGAGATTAAAACCGAGATAACATTCACCCATGGGATGTTAATCGTCCTCTTTAGGCAAAATATGTCAGTTTTTTAACCGACTTCGAAAAAGGAGGAGGTTCTATGTTCGACTTTTTTAATGTATTTCCACCGATTTCTCTGTCAATTGAGGACTGATTTTCAAAATTCTTTTGTTATCCAAAAGAATATACTCCCGAGATGGTCCTGTATAAATGGCTTTTTACCAGGTAAATAGCTTAAAACACGCTTATTAACACTTTACATACTGATAAAGTTTTACAGTGTTACTTTGAGGTTTTACGGAATTTTGAACAGTTCGTGTCGACTAATCGTTCCTATGGGTGTGAAAATCTAATCGGATGGCTACATATCGAAAGTGGGACAACATGACAAGTCACCTACATTCCCCCAAGCATTAGTTAATTAGAAATCTGCCTTCAAGTTTGCTATCGACGCCATATTATCTTGACAAGGATAGCAAACTCCATTTGTGCCAATTAAATATATTGCTTGTTATAGGAACTGACAAGAGAGCGTGCCAGGCCTTATTCCTACGTACTAGGGGTATATATCATAGTTTCATGGAGTTTAATTAATTAACATTGTAGAGGTAACTGACGTGCAGAATTATTTAATTTCGTTTAATTTTTAACCGACTTTTGATAAAGGAGAAGGTTCTATGTTCGACTGTATGTGTTTTTTTTTTTTTTTTATGTATGTCCGCGCATTTCTCCGTCAGTTGTGGACCGATTTTCAAAATTCTTTTTTTATCTGAAAGAATATACTCCCGAGGTGGTCCCATATAAATTTTATCGAAATTGCTTTAGCGCTTTTTGAAAAACTGAACAAAAACGAAAAATACATATGATACATAAATGACGTTTTGGTGTTCTCCAATTACGACTATGTTTAAATTCCACGTTCCATGTTATTGGGGTTTTAAAAGTGCAACAATGTAGAAAAGATGTGATATGGAGCTGATAAAAAAACAACCGACTTCCAAAAAAAACCACTAAAAATTAAAAAATATCTTTAATTTCGAAAGTCGGTGTCAAATAACGAAGAAATAAAATACAAACACCGATTTAAAAAATTAAAGTATTTTTTTCATTTTTAGTGTATTTTTTTTTTTTTTGGAAGTTGGTTGTTTTTATCAGCTCCATATCACGTCTTTTCTACAATGTTGCACTTTTGGAAAGTGGCGATATGCTTTGAGTAACCTTCGGAAATTCGTACGGAACTTATCTATCATCTTTTTTTTTGTAAGTACTAACCGCAACACTACATAAGTCGCAACCGTCAACCCAATTACACGACTAGGTATCTACTAGTGTCACCAATTCTTTTTTGTCTATCTGCTTTTACTTTTGAAAACCACTTAATTTTGTACTTCACTAAAAAAAAATAACTTACATATAAATACAGAAAACCTCCAGTAGATATAATACAATTATGTAAAGCATTAATAACATAAATAATTCATTTTTATCATCCAAAAAACAAAACTAACTAAACTAAAAAATGTTATTTTCGTCATTGTTTAAATTATTAAAATATTTTAAAAAATGGTGAAAATAACAATTTTTTTCATTTCCTGTACAGTTTAGCAGTCTCTGGACATACGAGGTTATCATTACAGCGACGCTATTATGAATCCCTAATTGAAGGTGCAGTTGCAGTCAAAAATATTAGCCACTTGTGCTTACCAATAAGATATTTTGAACACCATACAAAATTAACTGTGCTCATCTCTGCTTTCTTTTGAAATCGATGAGAGTCAGTAAAATAAACATAAAAGATGTGCCCCACTTATGGAAATCGAATCCTTAACGCGGAATATGGAGATTTGTGACAATGGTTGTTTTTATGGCCTTATATTAATTGTTTTTATACGACTTTTCCTGCCACCTGATCTGTTTAATGGTTCTTTGCGACATAGGACAAGGATAAAAATTAGCCAAGCTTTAAGATTTTAGCCGGTCTAAGCGGCGCCAATGTTTATTATGACTATTTTCCGCATCATGTAGGTAGCCGTGGGGATATTTTGGTATTTAAATCCACATTCAGCTACATACTTCTTTTCCTCAATTTCTGCTTTATCGACTGCCAGTACGAAATGAGACGATGTAAAAACTTTAGGTTTATTTTTTTATATTTCCAAAAATTCGAGATAGATCTACTTACATCGATTCATTGTGATGTTCAAGGTAGATTTTTGAATACCTACCTATGGATAAAATTATCATGAATTTATCGTTTATCTGGAAACTCTGTTTTAGATCTTGTGTTTATTATTGTGAAACAAATCGGAAGTCTTGACCTCTTAGAATTACTTTGTAGTTAAACTAGAATATCAAACAGTATAGCAGACGACGCTGGATGACAAACGATGTATGTACCTACCTACCTACCTATCTAGACATTATGTAAGTTCTGTATCAGAAATCTTAAAGCAATCAGGAATTCAGGAGTTCTAAAGTTTGGATAGAAAACCCAGTAGAGAGTGATTTGCGCTGTAAAAGACGATAATGCTTTGGATACCTGCTGACACCTTTCTGTATTTTGTTGACTTACATAAGTTTCGATCAGTAAAATTGTTTTAATATACATATTCTAAACCAGCAAAGTCAATGTTTATCACACATCCTTCTAATAATTATTATAAATGCGAAAGTTTGGATGAATGTTTGTTATCACGCAAAAACGGCTGAACGGATCTGGATGAAATTTGGCACAGAGATAGATTCTGGTTTGAAATAGCACATAGGCTATAATTTGTAATGGGAGAAGTACTAATTCCACGTGGGTGAAGCCGCTGGCAGAAGCTAGTAATGACATATTATGAACACATAAAATCTTCCTGTTTCTTCTATTCGAGCTTATAAAGACAAGTGATGAACCGGTTTGGTAATTTAACCCCTCCGCAGTAAGACGGTGGCCAGCTCGACGATACTTTTTGTCTTCAAGTGATTTTGACTTCTCTTATTTGTTTCGGGGAAAGAATACTTACATTAGGAAAATACGTAGCTATTGTTCCTCGGTTTAATTTAACTTTTCCTTTTTCTTTAAGTGCCTCACTACATATTATATATCTACCTGAATTGAAAACGAAGGCACACAAGACAAGAACTACAAAAAACTACAACAGGTGGAGAAACTGGGATCAGCGTTTAGCAAATCTCTACCTGCTCGACCGGCTGATTCAATGAAGTCGCCTATACCAAAAACTTCAGTCTACTGGTATTTTGGAGCTCTATCATTTTACCGCGAACATTTCATTTAGATAAAAAATGCTATTGAAATACAGAGTGAAATCAGAGCATATCTACTATGAGTTCGTGTGAGTGAGTGAGTGTGAGGTGTGTTCTTTCTTTAGCTAACTAAAAATAATTCTAGAATAACGTTTCAGTGCGAACCATTAAAAAAACAAGGACAAACAATACAATAAGGCCAAGTTTCGATCAGTGATGCGTTTATGAAGTCAACGAGGAGTCAACTAGCTATTGTTTGCGATAGTCATTGAAGACCTGAAGCGTTTACTGCCCGGAGACAGACTAAATAATTACAATCATACATTTTTAGTGAGGAAAGAAAGTTTTTTGCATACCGTACCTATTTACAGGCGTTTACGAGTGTTACGACTACCGAGAATGACTTAGCAAAAGTTTGCGCAATCTCCGCGATTTCTAACGTTTTTGCCGTTTTAGCATTTTGTAGCAGAGAAACAGACAGACCTCGTAGATAAACATGTCGTGCTGGTCGTACATGTTATTACTGGCAATAGGGAATATGCATGATATTTTTTTATTTCTTCAATTGAAGACTTATTAACTGTAATGAACAAATATGAAGAAATTTTCAAAATATCATCATCAGCGACGAAGTTATAAAGCTTTAAAGTTGATTATTAGAAAGAGAAGTCCGACGTGTTCTGACGTCAAAGGATATGACGCCCATACACAACTGCCATAGAAAACAGCGTTTTCGAGAGAGGGACAGATATATTTGTTTAAAATTGTTATATCTCGTTTAATTTTCGATCAATTCTGCTTTCACTGTTCGTACTCTATTTTAGTATATTCATCGATAAACAGGCTAGATAACAAATGTTTTTTTCATGCATATTCCCTTTTACGATTGCCTAGTACCTACTAGGCAACCGTAAAAGGGAATATAACGCAACCTCGTCAAAGCAACTACAGTGACATTGTGATAGCGTTGGCGACCTATTAAAGTTGCCTGTCCACTTTCCTATTGACATTGGAGAACAGAAGATGTGAATTTTATTCTTTAAGCCTAATTTTTGCCTCAAATTCAAGGTCTGAATGTCAAGTGGTCACTAAATTAAAATATTTAATTTTATATTTTGATGATGAAACTTCTGTATACCTATATCTAAATGATAAGAAGTTAGGTACCTAACTGATGTACCAACTTTTTACTTATTCATCCGAGTAAGGACATAGAAACCTATTCAATTAGGTACTGAATCAAATCAAACACTGATTACATTTGCATTTCAAATAAGAAAGAGCCAAACAACGACATTGTGTCGATATGAAAGTGTTTCAAACGTCTCTCCGACGACGGTTTAGTTCACTTTTCAAAGTTAATTGGTGAAACAATGAGGGCTTCATTTGTTCTAAATTGATATACATCAATAGGGATTCATGAATTAAACTCAGCCTATTTTGAGGTTAACTACACATTACTAAAGGTTCATTCAGAAATGAATACGTTGGTATACCTACGCGCTGTATTTTGGACGGAAATCAGCCTGTTAGATAAATTATGAGTTTGATAATATTGTGTACTGAAAAGTAAAGTCTAAACTTACCCTTTTTTCTTATCCTTCATGTTGGAATTATATTATTCACTTACAACAAAAACTCTTAGAAAATAATACTGTTCAAAAAATGTTCCAAGTGTTCACTAAAGTACTTAGTATTTAAAAATGCTTGTAAAAATAGTTAGTGTCTCTTAAAAAACATATTGGATTTAAGTTTACGTGTAGCACCAAAAGGCCGGTTTGTTTAGTGGTGAGACCACTTCAAAACATTGTGAATGAAGCGATCGATAGTGCGTGTGTAGGTTGAAAAGCGGAGCGGCGACCGACGACTGTGACGACTATTAGCGGGCGAAGCGCCGACCGACTGAAGTGTCGAAGTGAGCGGACTCGGCCCCGTGCCTCGTGGTCTCCGGAGTGCTCGTGCTCGTGTGCTCGAGTGCCGAGCGCACCACGATCCCGCCTCACTTACCTACGTCAACTTCAATCAATGAACTTGGCGAACCTTGAACATATATCGCCTCATAAAGTCATAATCATAGCACACCGAAAACATGCTCGAAAGCTCAAATGTGCCGTTCTATGAGAACCATCAGCTTATCTGTAGTAAACACACATTCTGCACAGATAACACTGATAACTAGTAACACGTGAGATTCGCTTGTTTATCTAGATTATCCAATAGCAGTAGTAGGTGTTGAACACAGAGCTTTGATTACCCCCACTGTTTGAACGCTAATATTTATCTAGTGGTCATTAGATAAGGACTTCTATATTGCGATAGAATTCGCACTACCATTAGCAATTAAGTGTAATGGTTAGCAAATAGCTGAATGTAGGTACTGTAGAGCCGGCAGGGCTCCAGGGGCGCTGCTGTAGTTTTGGAATGCTGTCTCACTCGCTGGCTACTAGGGTATCGTGTATTCAATTGAGGAGTAAAACAGGGAGGGCGCGCACTCTTAACTCTTTTATTTATTACTAGCTGTGCCCGCGACTTCGTCAGCGTGGAATAATGTCTTTGGGTAGAATTTTTAATTATTTAGGCTAATTATTTTACAAATAAGACACATACGTATAAATACTTTAATGAGCTATGTGCAGCGTTTCACTGCAAAGAGCTTATTAAATTATTTAAGTTCATAAGGTATAAATTATTAATATGAGTTTATATAGGTTCATTTTTATAAACTGTGTTTTTGGTTTTCCCATCTTTTGCCAAAACATAAAGATTTTGCGGATTGAATACACGTGAGCATGCCACATAGATTTGCCCATGGGAAAATGTTTTTTTTTCTAAATGAACTCCTGCAACTTTAAGCGTCTGTCCTTGGTTATTGCCAATGCTGCTTTCAGGGAAAACTGCAATATTTTAAATGGAAATGGCAAATCGGTCGGAATTATTGGAATACGGGGTATCATAACATTTTCATTCGCCATTCCAGTTATGATTGTAACTTTTATAACGTTGTGCCCAAGATGTGTAATTTGTAGCCGTGTACCAATACTTAGTCTTGGCGCGTCAAGATTTCTCATTAATAGGACTGGAACATAAACTTTCAGCCTCAACTTATGGGAAGGCACTCCTAATAATTCTAAAGAGTTGAGAAACTCTATAGGGTATGATGTGACTTTTTCTGTGTCCATAACATCATCTACTGAGAGGTATTCGACAACATCCCTTCCGCGTCTGACATGATTCGTTCGTTTATTTGATTAACTATCTCATTAGTAGACGCCAAAATTGTCCTTTCACACAGCCATTCTCGATGGGCCATATTTAGTTCAAGATCAGGATAGACATTATTTTTTAGGTCATCTGTGTTATCAACATTTGACAGAACTCACGTCTTAGTGTAATCATGTCGTTACTGTCAGTTGGCATACAATCTTCTCCGATTTTTAGAAGAGCAGCTGCATATTGCCCTGCTTGAGAATCATTATGAAGTTGTACTCGCATATTTGTAGTGAGACAAAACTTTTTTACGTGTACCCATAATACAGATGCTTTCAAACAGGCATTTATTTCATCTGCTGGCGTACCTCTAGTAATAACCGGAAGGGTCTGTCTAAAGTCACCAGCTAAAAGCACCACCATTCCTTACATGATATCCTGGTTGCCTTTAATATCCTTCATTGTGTGGGACATCGTACATTCATCCCAAACCAACAGCTTTTTTTTTTTGTGGGGTGGGAAATCTTCCAATGACTTCTCCCGCTCTGGGTGGAGCGGGAGGGCGTGTCAGACTCTTACTGACTAAAACCCACCCCTGTTCCTTCCTGCCCTTAGTGCCCGGGGGCGAGGTAACTCTGTTTCGAATTTATCCTCAACCCCCGGGCAGGCATCGGCCATGACGGGCCCCGTCCCTATTGCTGACAATTCCTTGAGGCGCGCGTGGAACACTATGCGCCGTCGACTCTCGGGCCTGGTGCTGATCGGACGGCGAGCTACCCATTACTCGCCGTCGGCAGGCCCGGGACTACGGTGGCCAGAGATCGTCTCACGGCGCCGGAAGTCCCAGGCGTCTCCTGAGGCGGCTGCTGCTGAGAGCGTGAGGGCGTCTCCGTTGTTGAGTCTCCCTCACGCGTCCCGCCTCCGCCTTCGCGAGCATTACTGGTTCGCAGAAGGAGGAGACGGCTTCCCATTACCTCACGCTCCGTACCATGGCCTGAACCAGGGCAGGGCATGAGAGGTCAAACCAACAGCTTACACTGCTGTTGTCACCCACTAAGTAGCGTAGTAGCTATTCCAGAGGAAGCTACTGCACACAACTCCTCTATCTTTCCGGATTTGAGCTGATAATAAATTTAAAAGATAGGTTTTGCCAGTGCCTCCTGAAGCATCCAAAAAGAACAAACCTCCTTGGCCACTGGCAACTTTTTGAATTATTGTATCAATAGTTATTTTTTGCTCTGAATCTAAAAGTGGAAGGGCTTCTGTTATTTGTTGCACTAAAGAAATAGTATCGTAATATAGTTCTCGTATTAAATCACTACTAACTTCTCCAGTTCTTTGTGGTCTGCTCATTTCGGAAAAACTTTCATCCTCTATTCCCTATTGTTATTTGACACCCTTTTATTTTTTTTTTACCCCTAGGCATACCCGGGCCTGCGGACGGCAAGCAGTGGGTAGCTCGCCGTCCGATCATCACCAGGCCCGTGAGTCGACGGCGCGTAGTGTTCCACGCGCGCCTCAAAGAGATGAGTATCAGCCACCACAGACGGAGCCCATCGTGGCCGGTGCCTGCATGCCTAGGGGTAGCGGATAAATTCTGAAAATGAGTTACCGCAGCCCTGGGCACTCAGGCAGGGAAGGAACAGGGGTGGGTTTTAGTCAGTAAGAGTCTGACACGCCCTCCCGCTCCACCCAGAGCGGGAGAAGTCATTGGATGATTTCCCACCCCACAAAAAAAAACCCCTAGGCATGAGGGTAAAACTTTTACGAACTTTGTACGTCATATTTATTTATATCGAATCAACAGCCTAAAAAATAAGTTTCAAGCTTCTAGCTCTAAAAATGACGATATACTTCCATACAACTTTTCATCCCCACCTTTTAATCCCTTGCACCCCTTTTTTCGCATTAAAAAGTAGCCTATGACCTTTCTCAGGCTCTAGACTATCTGTATACCAAATTTCATTTAAATCGGTTCAGTAGTTTTGGCGTGAAAGCGCGACAGACAGACAGACAGACAGACAGAGTTACTTTCGCATTTATAATATTAGTAAGGATTAAGTGAATACATAGTTATGTGTGGCCTCTTCGGCGAACGCGCTAGATCTCATATAAATATAAAACGAACGCTATATTCTACTACTTTCTTCTAATATTAATATTCACACCACTCTTCAAATATTATCAACTGCTAGCTAAGGCCCGGTGCTCACACGCCGTCTATAGGCTGTGTATACATACCTACGCCACAATACTGTGACAACCTTATGTTGGCGACTTTATGGTGGAGACTGGCACGTTGGAAGTTTGGAACGTTCTAGAAACTCTTGGAACGCCGATTGAAATTAAGAATAAAATTTAATATAGTTCCTCTTAGTGCGCTATTCCTCTTTCTTTTATAACACTACACACAATAAAGCAGTCACTCTCATACACCACACTCTCGCGTTGCCAGCGAGTACGACAGCCCCTAGAGATTACGAAGAACCCCCAGGGACCCTGCAGTACGAGAAGGTGCTCCAGGTCCCTACAATACCTACCTCGTAGATTTTATAAAATTTAGTTTTCCATAATATGTCTACTGCGATATAATATTCGTGATTGGAAGAAATTGGATCGGAGCAGCACGGGAAATATGGAAGAAATTGGAGGTCTATCTCTATATCCTATCAAAGGGTTCCTGCAACAATATTTTTAATACCTACTAAAACTATTTATAAGTTAAAAGTAACGATTATCTAAGATTTATTTAAGTAGGTACTTACTAACTTAGGGTATGAACACATTTTCGTAAATATTTTATAAGGTAGGTATAGGTATTTATTATGTTTACTTATTTTTAAAGGCTTTTTAATTTTATTTATTTTATGTCTACTGCACGATCAGTAACTAAAACAAACAGCGTACGCAATAGACCTACCTGTAGGTACAGAGAAAATAAAAATAGTAAAAAGAAATCTACGGAACAAAATTAAGTTAGGGTACTTACTTACTCAAAAAAGTAAAAATAAAAAAAAATTACAGCACAAGCTGTTTCGAAAGTTACTTTATTTTCTCTGTTTAGGGGGTCTACTCCGAAGTGTTTTTACGAAGTATCGGCCGAATGTTCGGACATATTTGTGTGAAATGTTAAAGTGAATGTGCCATACCTAAAATTTGTAGCTCTTCTCTGAGAGCTCCGTCCACCAAAAACATACATAATGCCATTTTGCTACAATTTTAGGTATGGCACATTAACTTTAACACAAATATGTCCGAACATTCGGCCTATACTTCGTAAAAACACTTCGGAGTAGACCCCCTGGATCACAAATACCTCTTTTCATGACAATGATGTTAGCGACATCTTGAAAAACTGTAGCGGAAGTTTCAGCACGCGTTCGTCTGAGCGAGTAGTACTCACGTAGAATAAGTGATTCAGACTCTTTTAAGTTCTGCAACGGTCCGGCAGATGTCATGACTGCTATATTATTAAAAGGGCGTAGAATGGGTTACAATCATACAACTCAGACGTAGTACATGAAACTACTTGAGATGCTTGATGACAAAGAATACGTAACGTTAGTATACCAAAAAGTTCATCAACTAAACCTACTAACGTTTATTGGACTTTCTAGGGCCGAGAATGAAACCCTGAAGGAGCCCATCACTAGACAAGTTGAAACGAGAGTCCGGAACTGATTTTCAGTATTAAAATAAGCTTTCAGAAACTGAGGATAAGTTCTGTTCTCATTAAATTAGTTTTTTACAAAAACTTTCATTTATGTTGGAAAGTTTTTAAATGGCTTCAAATACAAATTACAATTTTCTCTCTGAGGAAGTCTAAAACTCAATTACAGTGGGTGCCTACTCCTGTGACTCCTGCTACAGGCATTGCATGCCTATGCCACCAGCAGAGCCCGATCTAGATATTTTGCCGCTCGGGCATAAAAAAAAAATTGCGGGCAAATGTCTTTCGGGGGTGGATAATATTGAAAAAATGTAAAAAAAGTAACTTTGTCGCTCTGATCGGATAAATCTGTTTTTATATGACTTCCAGCGAAAATGAGCTCGTAGTCTAATTTATGCCATGAATTTTCTCAACTGCATCTAGACCAAAAGAAGAGCGAGCGAAGCGGGCTTGGATATTTGAGCATAGGCGGCGAGTACTGAAATAAAAATCGATCTGAAATTCAGGAAAAAATCCATATACTCTCATTTTTATTTATTTATGCGTCCATTCATTACAGTATTCACAAAATTACTGTTCCGGTAGCTGCCAACCGCCTTCAATTTTGGCGTTCTGGGTATTTGCCCGGCTCGTCCGCGGGAGCGGATCTGGGAGCGGAAATAAGTTCAATGATATTTTTTTGTCTCGACTTAACAAGGAAATGTTTGTTTTAGCTAACATTATTAGATTAACGAGTATCTTACCAATGTACCTAAGGTACATGTTGTGCACATATTTTATTTCCGCGTAGCCGTCAACCTGTCAAGTTTTGCGACCTATATAGATCGATAGATGCCTGTCTATACATCTATCTACTGTTGTGTTGTACAGACATTGTTTCAGTTGCATATAGTATATTATTCATACAGCCGAGTCACATTAAAACAGCAGCCACTTTTTGAATTTTGTTTCAGAGCTCGCAGTCACGTTGTTTTTATTTTAATTTCAGATTTAGTACCTAACACTTACCAATACTGGAAGGATGTGCTATTTGAAGTGTTTGTTGAACAACTTATAGATACCTATTTATATATTTTCTTGCTCTAAGTATATATGTATAACTTGACTTTAGGTGGAACTCAATTGCATTGGTCATCTATTGGTTTAAAATTATTGAATTGTGTACTTTTTTATGATAATTATGAAAGCAGGCTGTAGGTCTCAAGAGAACATGAATAACATACTATTTCGTCTGCTTTCCCGAAGGCGTACCTATGTACTTAGAGGTATAAATATAGTAGGTAACTAGACGATAAAAAAAAATTCAAAAAACCCGGCTGATAAAAAACAACTAAAAAGTTCCGAACAAGTCACTTTTCAAGCAGTCGGATGCAGTTAAATTGGTGGCAGTTATTTTAGTTCAATTATTGATTTCATGCCACCAACTGCATCAGACTGCGGGCGTGCAAGGTCATACAAATTCGAAGTGGTAGCCCCACTTCGAATTTGTAAGACGGAAGTGTCGCAAAAAAAAATCTTTTTCGTACCACTTGCTCAAAAAAGTGACATTCTATGCCACAAAAAGCGAACATAACAATAGTCATTTTTAATCTGTTAAAAACAGAGAAAGAAAATTGTACTGAATTTCATTCATCCTCTAGGGGTAGAATGTGATTTAAATTTGGAATACTTACTGAAATTTATACTGAACTACATCTATGTTTACACCATTGAGTTTGTATATAAAGCATTATATATCTTTTTAAAAATGGAATACGCATTTATTATGCAGTTATGATTATTAAATAAAATTACGAAAACTGACGAGGCCGTATGAGCCTTTGCTTTTCCGACAAAAAAATATTAGTCTAGGAATTTGCCGCGTTTTTGTTTTCTTCAAATACATAAACGTTAAGTTTATTTTAATTTATTTTTATAAATAAGTTAATGTTCTAAAAATACGAGTACGTTACGATGTTAAATCAAAGCGACAGTGATAGTGAATTGTCGGATTCCATCAGTGCAAATGCTGCCGCAATTATAAATAATTTGCTTCCAACAAAATCCAAGGAAAATTATTTAAAAACTTCTGAAGAATTTTCAACGTGGAGAAGTGCGAAAGGCCTCAATTTCAGAATCAGTACTTCTTGTCTGATGCTTTAGAGGACATGCTACAACAACTATCTGATGAAAGTGCCAAGGTAGGCCTATCAATGAACATATCAAAAACGAAGGTAATGACAAACTCAGCTAAAAAAGACATTAGAATAAATGGTGGACAGATGGAAATAGAGTATGTTAACGAATACATATATTTGGGTCAACTAATGTCTACAGAAGACACAATGCAAAAGGAAGTAGATAGAAGAATATCAAACAGCTGGAAACGATTTTGGTCACTCAGCGAGGTCATGAAGGACAAGAATATGCCTATCAAAGAAAAAAGGAAAATATATAACACATGTATCCTTCCATGTTTGTCGTATGGATGTCAAACATGGGCACTGAACGAGAAACACATCAAAAGAATCCAAGTTTGCCAAAATGGAATGGAAAGAAGCGTTATTGGAGTGAAAAGAAGAGACAAGGTGAGATTAGAAAGTATAAAGAGCAAAACAAAATTTAAAAATATACATACAGTATACAAAAGCCTGAAATGGAGATGGACAGGACACATGCTAAGAGAAGGGATAGAGAAGTGGACGAGACTAGTAACGGAATGGTTACCCGCGTGATAGTAAAAGGAGCAAAGGTAGACAAACTAAACGATGGGAAGACGATATGAAAAAGATGGCTGGTCCGGAATGGATGCGCATTGCAAAAGACAGGACAAAATGGAAAGCATTAGAGGAGGCCTTTGTCGAAGGACAAGCTGAAAAACATAAACCGGCTGCAGAATTGAATATGCTTAATATAGTTAAAGTTTAATTGTATAATAGAGTTAAGGAAATGTTAAAAGTAGTTTTCAGCAATAAAGGCTTATTTTATTTTATTTTTGTTTATTTATTTACTTCTTGTCTATTTTTATTATTTATCCAAGACAAAGAATCCGAATACACTTTGGTGCATATACTCAAAACTGAAAGCTACAATAAGCATCAAACACAGCGAAATAAATAGATTCACGAAATTACTAGCTTTTTTAAAAAGAAAATCAGAAGGGCATTGCGCAAAGAAGTCTAAAATTTTTACGACTCAAAATGTGGAAAAATTTCTTAATGAAGCTCCTGACGAAATTTTTCTGGCCACAAAAGTAAGTATACATGATTTAACTATGAATATTTCGTATCTTAGTAATGGTAATTATTCTATATACAGGGTGTAACGGAAAGGTGTGGTCATATTTTAAGAACTGCATCTGCCCATCAATATGAACAGCTTTCTTCAAGAAAATCCGAAAATATTCTAAAATTTTTTTTTTTACCTCCCATACTAATATTGATCAGCTGATGATTACTTTGTATGGAAAGTCCAACATTTTTTTTGGGAATTTTCTATTTTTTCTTAGAGAAAGTTGTTCATTTCCATGTACAGAACCGGCTCTTTAAATATGACCACACCTTTCTGTTACACCCTGTATTTACCTGTTTTTTATCTTTGTTATAGGTGGCCTTAATTTTTGGACTCAATGGTGCTTGCCGCGGATGTGAACTTGTAAACTTAAAGGTGGAGGACGTTGAAAATCATTCCAATGAGTTGCTGCTGATTAATGTAAAAGAAACTAAGACAAAGAAAAATCGGTCATTCATTGTACAAGGACAATATACTAAAATCATTCATAAATACCAAGCATTACGTCCCACCAACATGGAAAACAATAGAATTTTTTATAAACTATCGGAATGGGAAATGTACTCGACAAGCCATCGGCAAAAATAAAATTAGCAATATGCCAAAGGAAATTGCTAAATATTTAAAACTTAAAGATGTTGAACTCTACACCGATCACTGCTTTAGAAGAACTTCGGCGACTTTCTTGGCGGATTCAGGGGCGGATATTACGTCGTTGGAGCTCTGATACAGTAGCTGAGGGTTATATCGAAAGCTCAATGGCGAATAAAACCATATTAAGCAGTCAAATTAACAAAAATATAAAACTTAATCCTTCAGAGCCACAACCATCAACTTCTTCAATCTTATCTTCGTCCGTAACTCACGATGCACCACCACCTCTATCTCCGACGTATACTATCTACAATGAAACGCAAGTTCCTCAGACGCAAGAACAGAGAAATACTCAAATCAACTCATCAACAATAAATGTACCAAACAAAATGTAACTCTCTCCATCAATAATTGGACCAATGTTGCGAATGTTAACTTTTACTTTTAATTATCATTATTTTTAATAAATGCTTATCTCATATTATTATTGTGTTAATTTTTTCGCAAATGGTACGAAAAGTAGAGTATTTTCCTCGGTGATAAAGCTGTCTTAGTCTTGGGTGAACTTAAATCTTTCGCTACACTCAGGATCCCATCGCTTCGCTCGTGATTTAAGTTTTTAACACCCTCGCTACGCTCGGGAGTAAACCTCGAGTCCATCGTTACGCTCGCGATTTAAATCGTCTGCCGCGACAGAAGATACTGCTTTATCCCCTTGGTTAATAATCTATTATTTTAGTTGTAAATTGTTGGGCAAACGTCATCTAAAACTATTCCAATTTTCAAGCTGTTAGCATTAGCAGTTCTTGAGATATCCGGCTGTGACAGACGGACAAACAGACTGAGTCGCACCATAGGGTTTCTTTCCGGCTGACGTGAAACTCTAATCTTAGTAGGTACTAGCGCTTATGATTACCGACGAGGAAGACGAAAGTAGGCTTGTTTTAATCACAAAAACAAACGGTGGTCATTAGCGGGGAAGGAAAAATAACGAGATTAATCAATACCTCAAAAAACTCGCAACGTCCTTTAACAAGCGCCAATCTCCATGCTTTGTTGGAGTGACTAATTAAATTAACTAAATTATCTACACAGGTGTCTTCGCCAAGGGGTCATACCTAGCCGTTTTTTTGCATCAATATAATCCCTTATGTTTTTCAATTTATTTTAATTCTTTTTGGGATTTCACCTGGATCGTTCTTCCAGCTGTCTATGGGACAAACTTCTTTCAAATTCAGCTGTCTATGGGACAAACTTAAATTCTCCATCTCGTCGCCTCGTGATTGAATCGCACGTGTTTATACTTCATTCAATCATGCATCTGAGAGCAATAAGATCCTGCGCCTGTTACACTCACGTGGACCGAGTGTAAATGTACGAGTATGCCCACGGGACCACTTAATAAAAACAATACCTACCTAAACATATTTTTCAACACACTTGCTCGTAAAGTGAGCCTTATTACATTGCTTTTAGGGCAATACATCGAGCTATAACACACACGTGCGTAATAACATTACATACTAGTGCGTAATAGAATTATCCCTACAAAGTTAAACTAGTACCTTACTGCAAGTTATATGCGAGTAAACAGAGCATTTTCAATTTAACTGGGTAATACAGTTATTTTATTAGTACCTAAGTAGCAACAAAGAGGTTTTAAGCCGCTAAAAATCCATGTAGGTACATTTTTGGAATAAATAAATGTGTACCTACGTCCTTAATTAAGTCAAATAAACATTTATAATTATCAATTTATTCTTGTAGGTACCACAATAATTTGTACTAGCATCACTTAAAATTATAATTTTGAAGTAGGCTGTAAATATTCATTAGCCTCGCATTTGACGCGTGAAAAAAAAAACTTGCGCGCCGTTTCCCATAATTTTCATATTTTGTTTTTATTGTATTTGTCGCTGTGTGGTATATTATTTTTAAAATATCAAGTTCTTTCTTTCTGAAAATGTGTTCTTGGAGTATTTCTCTGAACTCGCCAGTACATACAGGTCCAGCTCCCTGTGGTGCATCTATTCAATGTTAAGAAGCATGGTTGAAGCATAACTTAGAACTAATTACATAATTGATTTTTTTGCAGATTATTACTGGTGCGTGTAGACGACAAGAGCTGTATAATATTACAACAAAAGATGTAGAAACCCACGGAGAACTGCTTCTCGTCAAAATGACCTAGACCAAACCCAAGATTCCACGATCTTTTACAATCAACGTTTCGTGAAATAGTTAAAAAATATCAAGCTCTCCGTTCAACAACAAAGAATGACCGCTTTTTCCAAAACTTTCAGAAAGGAAAATGTACTTACTGCACAAACAATCGGTATTAATTAACTTTGGTAATGTGCCAAGAGAAATAACGAAGTATTTAGGTTTGCCTGAGGCCTATTTTTAACCAACTACGAAAAAGGAAGAGGTTCTAGTGTTCGACTGTTTTTTTTTATGTAAGTAGGTATGTCCACCGATTTCTCTGTCAGTTGTGGACCGATTTTCAAAATTCTTTGACATGAAAATTTGCATTCGTTGGTATTCGGAAATGCGATAATTGCCGAGGGACATAAAGAAAATAGTTGTATTGTATGAATCTTACATTTAGTCTGAAAAATCAAATTGTCTGAGTGTTCCGTGTGGGTAGATAGGTACCTACTAGATAGCCCTAGTTCATCACTTGTGACTTCGAATCACAGCCCTTTGATAAATTCTATCTTTGCACGTGTAAGCAGGCACACCAGTTATGTATGGAGGCTTATTTAATTTGGCTTAGTGTTTATGCTTGAGTTCGTTTTTAATGGCATAATTGAGTGTGCTAGCTAACAAGTGGCGGATTATTTAATTTTATGATTATATTTTAGACGATATATCTTTATTTTTCTGTTTTACATACGTTACATACACATAATAATATGTTAAGATTGTTGCATATAATTATATAGATTCAAGTTCTTCAAACTTAACAGATAGATGTGTTGCTGGGGAGTTTGTTGGCCACTTCTTCTTCACAGCTAAAACACTAGGAAGTGGTGACAGGCGGGCGTTTTTCGGGGACTGTCTTTATGTAGAACTTTGACGTTCAAAAAGTGCTGGCTCTCAGCCTAGTTTGAATAAATGACTTTTGATTTTGATTTTGTACCTACCAACTAACTTATAAACTTTGATTTCTGAATAGAAGTCCGAGAATCCGACAACCAACCAGTTGCTCCATTTATAGTAGACCTACCTATAATACTGGTTTACAGCACGGTGAAGGAATTGCGTTGCAGTAGTATGAACCTGACGAACCTGTTAAGCAGCGCGTAGGGATTACGTAGCAGCGGGGCGTAGGGTTATACGTAGAGCCTTCGTATCAGCAGTGTAGGCCCTTCGTAGCAGTGGCGTAGCAGCAGCGTAGGCCATCAGTAGCAGCGCAGGGTCTTCTTAGTGCTCATGCTCATTATCGCTATAGGTTCAATAAGAGGTACAGGGTGCTTTCTAGGGTTCCGTACCCGAAGGGTAACTAACGGGACCCCATTACAGCCTCCGCTGTCCGTCTGTCTGTCAGTGGGCTGTATCTCATAATCCGTAATAGGTAGATAGTTGAAATTTTCACAGAATGTGTATTTCTGTTGCCGCTATAACAACAAATAATAAAATTGTACGGAACCCTTCACGTGCGAGTCAAATTCGGTTTTTTTGGCCTGATTCTTTATTATTGCAAAATTCTGATGCAATATTTATTATCAAAGATCAAGAATCCTACATGTTCTACATCAGATTAGTATTTCTACATCATAAGATTAAAATTTTTGATTTGGCTGAGATTTGAGATAACAGTACCTACTTATGATGAATCATCTTGCTAAAAGACAGATGTCATTGTATGTTACGTGTCTGATGAAGAGTGGTGGTGATGTCTTCAATGAACTACAGGCTGAGATAAGACACGCTATCTCGTATTATTAATTTTGGCAACGATTGACAAAATATGACGCAAAAAATATATTGATTTGATTGGAGCAGTAAATTAACGCGGGAATCATTTTATTACATTATCTACTTAAACATCCCTTTTATATTATTATTTATTTATTTTGGGGGGAAATCATCCAATGACTTCTCCTGCTCTGGGTGGAGCGGGAGGGCGTGTCAGACTCTTACTGACTAAAACCCACCCCTGTTCCTTCCCTGCCTAAGTGCCCAGGGGTGCGGTAGGTAACTCATGTTGAGAATTTATCCACTACCCCTAGGTATGCAGGCACCGGCCACGATGGGCCCCGTCAGTGGTGGCTTTTTTTTTTTTGTGGGGTGGGAAATGATGCAATGACTTCTCCCGCTCTGGGTGGAGCGGGAGGGCGTGTCAGACTCTTACTGACTAAAACCCACCCCTGTTCCTTCCCTGCCTGAGTGCCCAGGGGTTCGGTAACTCATTTTCAGAATTTATCCGCTACCCCTAGGCATGCAGGCACCGGCCACGATGGGCCCCGTCAGTGGTGGCTGACTACATTTCTTTGAGGCGCGCGTGGAACACTACGCGGCGTAGACTCACGGGCCTGGTGCTGATCGGACGGCGAGCTACCCACTGCTCGCCGTCCGCAGGCCCGGGTCTACGGTGGCCAGAGATCGTCTCGCGACGTCCTACGCCCAGTGCCTCTATTGCGGTGGTAGCCGCCGGGGCCGTGAGGGCCACTCCGTTGAGCTTTCCTCACGCGTCCCGCCTCCGCCTTCGCAAGCATTACTGCTTCGCAGAAGGCGGAAACTGCTTCCCATTCCCATCTCGTCGCCACCTATCGCATCCACGAGGACACGGCGGTGCTCCGCCCAAGCTGGGCAGACCTCCACCGTATGCTCAACCGTGTCCTCTGGGCGATCCGCGCAGTGATAATACCCGGGCGTTTCCTCCCGCCTTATCCGAAACAACCATGTCCGGTGAGAACCTGCGTCAGGCGGAAGGTGAGGACGCCGTGACTCTTCTCCAGCCACTCCTCAAAGAGGGGCACTACCGCCGCTATGGTGGCGTGCCCAGCGCTGGGTTGCGACAGTCGCTGTCTCCATGTCGCCATGAGTTGCTGCTGGAGCTCCGTCCGCCAAGCCGCGAGGTGTCGCGGCAGTGGAGTTTCGCCCCGGCGTTTGGCCTCCTCGCGCCACTCCCAGAGCAGCGCAAGGACCTTGGCCTCGCGATCCCACGGCGACAGTCCGGCAAGGAGGCTCACCGCCTCACAGGAGACCGTGCGGTATCCTAGGATCAGCCGAATGGCCATGACCCTTTGGGACGCGTTCAACCGACGCCGAGATAATCGCCGTCTCAAGGAACGCGCCCACACCGGTGCCCAGTAAAGGGCCATGGACCGCACGATCCCACTTTTACATCTCTGAGTTACGATACAATGCAATGACTATATTTGTTACAATGTCAACCGATGTTTTAAATAACTTTGTTCGAGCTTTATTTATATTTTCCTGTTATTGTTTTTCCTGGATTAAGCCATTTTATGAATGTCATGTACTATAATTAAACAAGTAAGTACCTATGCAATATTTTCAGAGCTTGGTAGGTACAATTAAAAGTATTATTGCGAAGTGTTGAGTAAACCGTTTTCTTGAGATTATGTTAAAGTTTCAAGAAGTCCATGTTTGTTTAGGTTCTGTACTTGATGGGTGTTTTATAGTTATTTATACAGCAGCATTATGATGACCTCGTGACTCACGGCACCTTGACAATGACTGATATGTACCTACCTACCACTGCGTGTTCGAATTCATAGTGCGTACAATTTCATTATAGGGATCATATAAAGGGTGTAACGGAAAGGTGTGGTCATATTTCAAAAACCGATTCTGCCCCTGGAAATGAACAACTTTCTCTAAGAAAAATAGAAAATTCTTTAAAAACAGTACAGCGACCAGCAGATCAGTTGACCAGTTTTTATGAAAAATTGTGCTTGCAAGTTAAAATTTACGCCGTCTCTGTACATATTTCAAGAAAATCAATCATTTTTCCAAACGTAGCGACCGATCGTTAGGACATAGCGATCGTTAACTATGTCGACTCTATTATTTTGTAGCGACCTTCTACTCGTCATGTAAGTACCTAGGTACTTTAAATCTCGTAGCAGACAAAAATATGTAAGAAGGTCATCATTGAGTGAGTAATATACTTCCTATGGCAACTTTTTTCAGTCAGTAAAAGTCTGACACGCCCGCCCGCTCCACCCGGAGCGGGAGAAGTTATTTCATGATTTTCCACCCAATTAAAAACTGGCCAAGTGCGTATCGGAATTCCCACTTAATGTGCGAAATCCGATTCGCACTTGGCCAGTTCCGTACCAAATATTGGTATTTGTTAGTAAAGTATACGTTATAGGTATACAGGCTGTAACGGAAAGGTGTGGTCATATATTAATAACCAGTTAGGTCCATGGAAATGAACAACTTTCTCTAAGAAAAAATGAAAATTCCCAAAAAAAAAAATTAGTTTTCCATACTAAGTTCAGCTGATCAATATTTGTATGAGGTGTAAAAAAAAATTTTGAGAATTTCTCCAGGTTTTCTTGAATAAAGTTGTTCATATCGATGGGCAGATGCAGGTTTTAAAATATGACCCCACCTTTCCGTTACGCCCTGTATAATAAACATTATCACCAAATTTCAAGTTCCTATGTCAATAGGAAGTTAAAAAATGCTTCGTAACAAAATTTTGTGACAGACGACGGACGGACATACAGACAGACGGAAACGTGAGTGACAATAATAGGGCTCCGTTTGGACCCTTCGGGTACGGAACCCTAAAAAGGCCATTTCTTGAGTTATAACACAAGGTCCATAAAATACTAGAAATCGTGATTATCTTATTGACATCTATTTCAATTATGGAGGTATTTTAAGTACCTAGGTAGGTAACTATAATGGTATGGCGGTACCTACTGTTTACGCAGACCTGTGTAACAACAGATTAAAAAACAGTAAGACTAATTTATTTGTTTGTTTTATAACCAGTAGCCACTCCTATGACGATATCGTTACGAGTTTTATTGACTTCGTGTACGTTTTCATATTTTGTTACCTTACAATTATATTAATGCCTACTGACATATCCCGATATGTGTACTTATGTTTAAGGCACTTACTGGTTTACAATGAAAAAATGTTACCTAATAAAACAATTGGAGGTAACCGATACCTATAGTAACTCTTAAACTGTGTCAGGCGATTGTTATGGATATTCTGGAAATATGTGAATCAATGTTTAAAATTATTTGGACTCAATACTTACGAGGTGATCACCAATCGAAAATATATTATACTTACTTTAACTATTACGTCAATTCAGGGGAAACTAGTGAAATCACTGAATATATAGGCTTCAGTATCCGTTACAACAATGTGGGTCTTACGGTCGAGCTGTCGAGCACCACCGGCCTATGAATGTGAGTCGAGGACGTGATAATTGGAAGCGACCGTATGACCCGTTACATTTCCTCAAATTCGATAGGGTAAACAAATGCACCAGATGTGTGTCATCTGTCGGTAATTGTCGTCCCTATAAAACATGAGCATTCTCTCTGAGACGGATACTAAGGGATTAGCCACCGTTGCTTTACTACGTCAATCGAAAACATAAAAATATCACCATGTTCAGTTTCAAGTTATTGTGTTTAACATTATTCGTACTCTTCATGTTTGTTGACTCGAAGCCTCTTGAGGAATCGAAGAGTGTAGCTTCTCAAGTAGATGACGGAGAGATGATGGAAGTAGCAGAGTCCCAGAATCCTTTCCTGCCACGATTTGCGATGAGAAAGCTCCGAGAGCGCAGCGAGAAAGCGAATGCTCAAAGAAGGAATTATCAGGGTCGGAGAATGAATCCACCGCGAAGATATCCATGCCCGGATAGATATTATTAAGTGAGTATAGTCCTCATATTTATTTAATAATATTGCAGATTGACTGACTACAAATATTAATTTTATCAAAGCATGTTAGTTTTGCTCCTTGGTTTGCGCTAGCGAGGAAGGAACAAAAAAAAAGCAGCAAGGGTGGGCTCAAGTGGGCTGTCAATCAAGTGGTGGGTAAATCCTTGTGACAACTTCAAAGCTGCCTTTTTCAACATTGTTTAGATGATATTTTTTGGAATTTCCGGTATTTGAGCAATTTATTTACAAATGAAATTTGTGTTGCCACACACCTTTCTTTGACCTCGATCTTCCCTGATATAAGACTAGCTTACTAGAAAAGTTTCACATTGAAGTTGTGTCCGCCGCGTTATCAAGTTAACATTTTGATTTATTATTGCAGAAACAAAAATGAAGGCGAATATAATACTTCTATTAATAGTGGGGATTATTAGTGTGATTGCAAATCCTGTTTCAAAACAAGAAAACTTAACTAACGAACCACCAGGAAACCAAAAGGACCCACCATTGTCAGATACAAGTGAGTTAGAAGTGAAGCTAGAATTGGAAGACACAACATTAAACAAAAGTGATCCAGAACCAATCAAGGTGGAAGTAATAAGAGAAGAAATTCTGCCCGAACCTGATACAAGCGGAGATACCACTAAATATGGCGATGGTGAAGTCGACATATTGATTGAAGAAAGTGTAACTCCTCTAGAAGAAGTAATCTCTGATGAACAGAATGAAATCAAAATCGACGATGACGATTATCTTTATCCGGGTAACCAAATAATTGATAATATTCTAGCGAATAGGATAAAAGACGAAATAATGGAAACTGCTGCCGGATTTGCACCGCCTCCGTTTTTAAGAAAGCGACACAAGCAACCGGTGCCGGCGCGACGTCGCTTTGCCATCCGCCGACAGTACCAGAGATATCCTTACGCACCGTACAGAAGACTTCCCTTCTACAATCCCTACTACACATTTTATCGTCCTAGCTCTCTAAGATTTTATTAATTTATGTAATATAATCTTTAATTTATTTAACTTATTCTAATTTATTTTAAATGTAATGATTTTAATTGTGTCAAAAATATATCAAAATGCACGTGAATAGTAATTGATTTTCATTTATTTCTATAAAATCTATAAGCACATTGGCCTTACCAACAAAATTATTTCAATATCATTATATTAATTTATCTATTTACATTGATTGTTAATCGTCGCATCCCATAACTGCATCACTTAAATTAGGAAAAACATTGTACACTAAATTGTATTTTACTCATGGCAGTTGCGTTGAAAGTGGTTCCTCCGTTGACAACAATACATGGACTTATGAATCGTATTTTACATTATACATACATGTAAAGTATGACACACATGATATTCGATTACTAAAATATATTTGAATCACAAAATATTTCCTTACACATTAAAAATATACGACGTAATTCAAAGTAAGATTCAGTAGCTAGTTTACATAGAGAGAAAATTACGAATAAATTACTTGATAAATAAATATCCATTGATAAAAATACACACGGAATCATAAATGAGTTATATTTCAAACAATATAATATGAGAAATGTTCAAGATTTCGTTCGTACGCGGTAACGTTACTCACGATGTCGCACCGACGACCGCGGGCGCGGGTGGCACTGGCTGGCACTCATTTGCCGGGGCCTACGAGCGCCTCGTCCATGAGCTCGTCGTCGGTGATGCAGGGCGAGTTGGAGTGCGGCGACGGCGCCACGAGCGGCGACGGCGCGGGGCTCTTGGCCAGCTGCAGCGCCAGCGCCGGCGACGACGGGTACACCGGGCGCACGGCCACCATGCCTGACAGCACCTTGCTGCCCGACGACGACGAGAAGTCCAGCAGCATCTCCGCGGCCTCCTGCGGCGTCGTGGCCCCGCTGCGCGCCACTGCGCCGCTCGCAGGGGGCTTCATGCACGAGTCGGCGCCTTTTCTGTCTTCTGAACTGCCTTTAGGAGCGGCAAACCCCTTCGCCATTTCTGTTTTAAAATCCAGTGGCAAGATAGGATATGACGGCGGATAACCATCTTTTGAGTCATCCTTATTTCTCACAGGGCTGCCTCCCTTTGCTATACTGTCAGCCATAGCTTTAGAAAACTCTAGGGGCCGGTCAGACTGATCGTTCTTGCCGGGTGGTAGTGTCTTAGGGCTCATGCTGCCCATGTTGAGTAATGGTTTCGGCACATTCAAAGGATACGCTGACTTTTGAAGAGAATCGGCCGTTCTGGCATTTGGATTATCGAAGTGCGGAAACTGATATTTGCTTTGTTCTAACGAACGAGCAAAATCGTTAACTAAAGACCGTTGATCGTACTGCGCCGCAGGACTGTTCTTATCTGGAGTATTTTGATTTTTCAGTTTTGGTATTTGAAACTTGCTAGTATCGAGAGGCTTTATCAAGCCCTCCACGAGAAAGTTAGATTCCTTGGAACTTTTAAACCTTTCTCCGTCTACTTCATCTCTAGAACCGCTAGGGCTAGAATGGCGTTCAGATTTAGAAGAAAAAATAGATTTCTCTGAATTAGTCATAAGTTTAGTTCTGGCTTTCTCTCGTTCCCTGTCTCTAATTATTTTAGCAAGGTCCGTGCTGCTGCTTTTAGGGGAACCAGAACTAGATTTAGAACCAGACTTTGATAAGTTGATTCCTGCACTACTTGTGCTAGATGATTTGGAATAAGGCACTTTGGGCATGTTGGGGTTACTAGACCCAGAGGAATCCGCAGGGCTCATGTTAGCTTTCGGTGGTGTCGAGCCCGAAGTGACGCTACCTGATTTAGAAGATTGCATTGCTTGAGTCTTTTTGGAAGCGGGTCCACTTATGACCCCTGGCTTCAAGCCTGTGTGCGTTTTGGGAGAGCCCTGACTCGGCGGAGTGAGTTGAGGCGATGATTGTTTCGAGCTACTGTAATTTAGCTTGGAGCTACTGCTCGAAGAATCTTTCGTTCTAGTTTTATTGATTGTTATCTTCATGCCGTCGGAGCTCGGCTTCACCATATACTCTTGATTTTTGCTATCGTTAATTTTTCCGCTACTGCCAGGCATACTTGTTTTAGGATCTGAAAACTTGGCACTACTGGAAGAGCTACTAGATTTTGCACTTATTTCAGAATCTGTGCCACAGTGCTGCGCAGACTTGAGCTTGTCTATCACAGCACTGAGGGAACCTTTCCTATTGCGAGCCTGGCTCGGAGCGTTGGATTTGTTTACTTCAATGTTAGGTGGGGATATTAAAGGTTCCGTAACGGGACTATCACAGGACACGGGGGTAATTTCTAACTGTTTCAATTTGATTGGGTTTTTTAATTTTGGGCTACTCCTATCAGAACTAGAAAAAGATAGACTGGAATGTTTCTTTTCTTTATCCCTCGATGTCACCGAGCTAGAGCCGTAACTGTCTTTGGATATTTTTTTTGTGAGATCATACCCTGTTGTACCAGATTTCCCTGACGGCGACCCGCTGGTCGCAGATTTGAGTGCTGACATGCTTGGCTTTCCCGACCCCGAAGAGCTGTGCTTAGGGGACGAGATGCTGTGGTTTTTTGGACTCGAGTAACCAGGTAAATGTTTAGGGCTATTTTGAACTGGAGAATGTCGCGGGCTGCTGTGGTGACTAGATGTCCCCGACGGCTTTCCCAAACCCTTCACGGTGCTAGGGCTCGGCGATTTAGTTATCGAAACAGATCTGCCATGCGTTGGGCTTGGACTAAATTTTCGAATAAGAGAGTTTGGGGAAGTCGCGCGTAAAGGGGAGCCGTCAGTGGGCTTGATGCTAACCGACACGGGTTTAGTGAGCGGGTCCTGCTTGGGCGGCACTTTCTCCGGCGGTCCCATGGAGTCGTCTCTCCTGCGCTTCTTCTTTTTTTCCTTGCTGCGCTCCTCCCCCGACCGGCTCGACTTCTTCTCGGATCTGATGCGATCGTCAAGCGTTTTCATTTGAGATGTTGTGATCGGGGTGATTGTGATGGAGCTGGGCAGTGCGGCGGGCGCGGCGGCGGTGATGGGGATGATCTCGATACCGGGCCGCCTGTCCAGGCACAGCATGGACGTTATGCTGGAGCCGGAGCCGGCGTTGGGCGTGGTGGGAGCGCTACCTATAGGAGTGATGCTTACCGAAGACGGCATATAAGACTTCCCTTCGGTTAAGTCCAAGAGGAGGGAAGACGCGCTCCTACTTGAGCGTATTTCGGAATCTTTGCTTTTAAGTTTTTGCCTTTTGTGATCAGACTTGTGAAAAGAATTCCTGTAAAGAATAAATTACTGTGTAACATTAATCTATTGTGAGATTTGTTGAAAGACGAAAGAGTAGTGGGTACGCACCGGATAATATCTTCAACATCTCCATCGTTCGAGTTGTCCATGTCGGAACAGGTTCTGTTGTCGGGCACGCTGAGCGCGTCGGTGGCGTCCATGGCCGACAGCTCCATGTCAGACGTGAACTCATTTTGTGACACGGAAGACTCCCGCCCCTCTATGTCATCATTCGTCGAATTACTATTAATAGTATTCTCATCTTCGTTGACATATTCATCTGAGTTGTCACTCTCGCTATCAGAGTCCATCATCTCGGCGATGCCCGACGGTTTGCCTTTCTTTTGAGTAGGCCAGACGTCGTCTGATTTTCTTTTTTTGGATTTTCGTTCTTCAGTTGGTGGTTTAGTGTCGTTTGTAGAGTCCTGACACATCACGGAGAGGTGATGTTGCTGCTCTGAGAGGTAGGCACCTGTCGACAACATAAGTAGGTAACTAAAAGATATGCGGAGGAATTTTTAGACATCATATTTTAAGATTTATTTAGTTAGCGAGTTTTATGTTTAGATAAGTATTTTAACAATACGAAAATACATTAAATTAAAGTTGAAATCTGTTTAAGGGAAAGTAATGTCCATTTGAAAGTAGAGTTAGAATGAAGTCGAGTACTGACCGCCCTGGTGCGGATGGTTGACGCTGGACGGGTAGAGCGCGCGCGAGTGCAGCGCGCCCGGCTCGTGCTTGACGTGGTCGCCGCCGGGGTCCAGGCCTCCCATGCCGAGACTAAAATTTGGCTCCAGAGCCGAGTACCCGCCGTTTAACTGCTTGCTGGCTGCTTCCCGCTCCCAGATCTTTATTAGGGACCTGACGAAAACAAATATTAATTTATTAAGATAAAGACAATGGTGGTGCTTAGCATTCTTAATATACAGTAAAAAAAATTTTAGAACGTTTCCCACTAGGAATTACTTCTGTAACGTGGATGCTTTCACAAACATGTAAACTCACATACACAAAACACCCAAACCCGGAACAACTATCTGTAGGCCATACAAATATTTGTACCGTGCGGGAATCGAAGCCGGGACACGCAGCGCAACAGCCGAACGCGCAACCACTGCGCCATCCGTGTCGTCAGTCGTCCGTCGATGAATTTATTTATTTAAGTAACCATGAGTCAGAATCAACAGTGGCGACCACCAGAAAAACGCCAAGGCAATGAAGCTCGACGAGTCCCAGCTGTCTTGGGTCCCGCAACGAAATTAATCAAGAAAAGACAGCTGAGGAGTAAGAAAAACAGTCATTTGTAAGTAAAAAAGTTATGTTAGTAATTAAGATAATTTTATCTGCATCCTAAAGAAATTCCTGTATAAAATATACAGCGGCTGTGCAGTCCGACGTTTCACAGCGCCTGCACCACTCCATGGGAAATGGGGCAGCAGCGATTCACGTACAGACAGTCCAGCCTGCTCGAAATTAGGGACAGGATACTGTTACTGCCGCTCCACACTCCACGCACCAGGGACGCACAGCGCTTACTCATTGTGGCAGGGAAACAATCCACATGCAAGCTTCGACGAACATCCCTGATGCGCTGCTTATCATTATCACTAAATATTATTAAAGAAAGTCCCCCGACAACCCCAATAATTTAATAAACCCCATTTAATTTTTACCCATGAGAAAAAATTTACACTCGAGAAACATTACAACAAGCAAAATGATCGGGTTTATATTCATAGCTCCAAAGAAGCCTATCAACTGGTCGGCAGAATCCTGAGTGGATATCATGTGGCATCAGTAATGGTTTGGTGGGGGGTGTCCTATCACGGAGTGATCAAGGTCCATTTTTGTGAAAAAGCGTCAGTCAGTGTATCAAAATACTGCATTAGACGGTGTAGTAAGGCCTCATAATGATACCCTCTTTGATAACATACTGTAGAGACCCTAGCCCTCTTGTGGGCTGTAGGGTTCCTTCCTCAGAAGCACGTCGACGTTAACGGGGGCGTCGCGTAGCACTGCCACTCGTTGGCACGGTGCGAGAGGACTGTGTGGATGGGATCTATCTACGGGGCGGACAATTAATATATCTGAGGGCGACTGCAATTTACTATTCAGTATAATATGGAACATTACATATTAGCCCACTCAGTCGGGCTCGCGGACCCCTAACTTCGTCTGACACAAACGTCAAGCCTAACCTTTCTTCTAATATTTTATATTAAACGGCTTTTCAAGAGTTTCTAGAAACTTCTGACCTGCCAGTCGGCAACATAAGGCCGCCAACATAAGGTCGTCACAATACCATGGACTTTTCGGCAAGACTCGGCACCTGGCCATAAGGCACGCACTATCAAGGCTTGGTTTGCAGTCAATTTTCCAGACTTCATTAAGGCTGACGATTGGCCTTCGCCTAGCCCAGACCTCAACCCCCTCAACTACAATGTGGTATGCGTTAGAGGACATGACTTGTGTTTGACAATGTTTACACACTGTCAATTGGCGGAAGTGGCATGCCCTGAACGCTTAAGGGTGCCCTAGTCGGTCATTCATCCATACAAACGTAGTGTGGCGATTACTTTACTATTTGATGGTGTAATAACAAAACAAAAAAAAAAATATATCAATTTATTTCGCCATTAGCCCTGGAGACAAAAAAGTAAAAAAAAAACATAATTATTTTTTTCTTTTTTAACAGAATTTATGACCAGACCACAGATAATATAATACTAGCGTACAGATGCCTCATCCCATACGAAGAAACGGTACCGCCGTAACTACGGGTTTTCCTCTGGCACAAGCAACTTTTGTTCTTCGTTCGGGCCCGCCCTGTACACCTCGCTAGATGGTGTTAGCAGCGACGGCTTGGAAGCTGAATGAATTTACTTAAAGTCTTACCAATATTTTCTCACACGTTGAGGAATTATTTTATAGTGTTTTTGGCACTTCATATTAGTTTTAATGTATCAAAATGTGGCACTATTGAAATTTTAAAGAGGCAAATGGATAAACTCTAAAACTTCAAACAGTGCCATCTATTGGTACAAGAAATATAGATGTCTAAGGATTCGTTCCAATAATCGTCTAAATTTGAATTACATGCCAAGTATTCCACAATTTTATGCGTAGGGCAGTTCATTAAATAAGAAAGCACAGTTTTTATCATTTTTGTTTTCAAAATAATAATATTACTTAAACTTCAATAAGAAATCGATGCATATTACGCCATCTATTAAGATTTATTTGAACTAAATTTTCTTTGTTCGAGATGAGACGCCGTGACCAGACTAAGTACTCGTATAATTCATTAAGGTTTTGGGTAAATTGGCTGAAATGTGACGATGATAGTAGAAGAAGTCGGAAAAATGCCGACCTAGTGCGAGTCGACCGCAAACGAAGGGTTCCATACCATCAACTGAAAAAGAAAACCCGAAAAAAAACGTGTTTTTTTGGGCTGTATCTCTATCTATATCAGGCGGATCCGTAATAGGTAGACAGTTGCAATTTTCACAGAATTTATATGTGGAGTCATAGAAATAGGGTCCCGTTGGTTACCGTTTGGGTACTGAATCCTAAAAATGTGTTTTTTGAGAGCATCCACGTCGTGCGCTGCACAAATAGTTCAACTCAAGCATGTCCACTCTCGCGAGGATGTCTCACCTAAGCGTGATGGGTATGGAGTGCGTCTTCTGCAGCACCCGGGTGATGTACTCGTCGATGTGCTCGGCGGGCGCGCTGTGCAGCGTGTAGAGCGAGGCGCGCGGGGCCGAGGGGTCGCTGAGCTCGATCTCCACGGTGGCCATGCTCTCGTCTCCAGGGTGCTCCAAAGAGATCGAGATGTGCTGCCACGATAGAGCGCTCACTTCGAACATTAACACGGTCTCCAGCTCTATGACTGAAACAATGAAGAATGAAAATAGTGTGGTATGAAGCATGTCTGAAAATGACTAAACACTGTCTTTCTTCTTACGAAAGGTAAATTACTTAATGGTGCCGATTCTGTTGTGCAGAAACTAAACTTAATTTAGACTATTGCTATCTTTTTCTCTCTAATAAAACAAGAAAGAGACGGACGTAGATTAGAGCTGTCAAATTTAATTTAACTATTATTTCCATACAAAATAAGGGTACACGTAAAAACATGACGACTTCCATACAAACACGGTAAAGCGCAAGGCGTAAACTAGTTCGACATCTCTAACTTAGTTCATACCTTTAACCGTCCTTTTTTCACACTGCCTTTTAGTAAAAGATAGCGATTCTCTAATTTTAGTTTAGTTATTGAATAAGAAAATCGGCACCATTGTCACGCAAATTACGCCTGGATAAAAAGAAGGTTCACCAACTGGATACGAAAAGCATAGGACCAGTTCGCTCGGCGACTTAGGGGAGGCCTGTGTCCAGCGTTGGACGTTGGCAGCTGAAGTGATTGTGACAGTAGACTTACATTGTTTACACTGCGTGCGCACACAGCTGGTGATGAGCGCGTTGAAGAGCGCCTGCTGCCGGAGACACGCGAGTAGCGGCGGCACGTGTGACGGGTGGGTGAATGGGACACTCGTCACCATACAGGCGTCTAGCCCGCGCGTCTCGCACAGGAAATAGCACTGAGTTTGTTCCGGGAGATTCTAGAATGTGACACGAATGTTTTAAAATCAGTCAACGGTCAAAAGTGATGAATTAACTTGCGGAGTTTTGGCAGCGAAAGTGCGCTGCGCATAGAACCATTACAGATTTTGCCTGCGTATTTGTTGCTTTAATGCTTACTTTGCTTCATACGTTGAGACTTGCAGCGGATACAAAGGCCAAATTTGTGATGATTTTTTCATGGCCATGTTAGAAGTTCTCTGCTTACATTTACAACGTTTTTTTTATTTTAAACACATCTACTGTATTCATTTTTTATTTAAGTTCTGCGTTAGCTGCTCAACATGCATAAAATAGTATTCCATTTAGAATAGAAAGCGAAATATTAAACTTGTAGATTTATACTACATAATTATCATGTATGTGTGGTGGATTTGCAGCCGAAATACGATAATAAACCATATAAAAACAAGATCCTACTTCCTACTAATATTATACTTAAATGCGAAAGTTTGAATGGATGTTTCTTACTCAATCATGCCAGAACAGCTAAACGGATCTGGATAAAAGCTGCACAGAGATAGATTATAGTCTGGAATAGCACATAGGCTTTAAGTTCTAATTCCACGCGAGCAAAGCCACTGGAAGAAACTAGTTTGATACTATTATCATGATACAGGTTTGTGTTTGGGACATCTTTTAGGGAATACTTATGGACCCGTTAAGTGCTATATATATAATATTTAACTATATATAATAAAATAAAAATGTAATGCGGGTAGGAACAAACCACAAACAGTCCTTTGCTGAGATTCAGTTCAATAAGTTTCCCTGGTGTGAGCTTGTTGTACGCCTGCTGGGCCACTAGCCCCAACATGGGCTTCGCATTTCCCCAATCGCCTGCTATTTCCACCTGAAATTGTATAAGAGGATAGGATCTTTCATGCAATAATAAAAAAAGGCAAAGAGCGAGTCGCACTCGCACGCAAAGGATTCCGTACAAATTATATTTTTTCAGGTTCTTTTTTAAACAATATGTTTTCCATTAATCTGCTCCCCTAACCAAATAACTTTTCTATTGCGTAGAGAATTGTCACGTGACTTATCGCAGGTAATGTCATAGCCATACATTTTCTACTAAGCGTTAGCGTAAACGATAATAGAAAATTTATTTGGCCTGGGGGGTTTAAGTAAATAACGACCTTCTGTATTATTTTCAAAATTTTAGGCCCGATGCTTTCGGAGATTAGGGGCGGGAATGGTAATTTTTCATCTATTTTCTTAAATAACTTAAACTTAAAACTATATAATTATTTTGAGATTATGAAAAAAAAAATAATTTTAATCATTAAAATAAGCTCTTTCATTTGATATGTAGCACAGTACAGTTCGAAGATCTTTTTTTTTAAAGTTTTCTGACCCCACATTCCAAATTTATTTACAGATATTCATGTGTGTACCTGTGTACCAAATTTGAACTCCAATCGGTCAAGTAGATTCGGAGGAAATTGACTGTGACAGATGGACAGACACATGAATGATCCTATAAAGGTTTTTCATTCGGACTTTCGGAAAACTAAAAAAAAAAAATGTGAGCCGTCACGGGACGCCTGGCAGATGTGAAACATCGACATTATTTTGTAAAAGTAATATGCAGAAAAGAACATATTGTGATAGGAACTAAATATGTCATAACGATAAAATAAAATATTACGATTTTTTTCCAGATAATGATGACTCTTTATTGAATAAACATTTATTTTCAATACAAAAATTTACGAATTTATTTCAAATCGTGACTACTTAATTCGTTTAATCAGTGACTTCGGTAATAGTTATATTCGATGTTGCCTCTGAGGACGGTATTACTGTGACAATTGGTTGATGGTAACTGAAGTATGTTACAAAAGTATTGGACATAACATTATCAAGATTTCTAATAAATACAGCATCTATTGTTGTTCCGTATCTGGTGGTAGGTTCTCTTGGATTGTTATTAATTTGCAATTGAAATTCTTCTTGGAGAAACGTAATTAATGGCGTTGATTCATCTTTTGCAAAATTTACATTGAAATCCCCAGCTAAAATCAATGGTAGTGTGTCTTTATTGGTTTTGAAAGTTATTGAACCTTTGTGACTGTACGGAAATAATCTCTCGTGTAAAAAGGAAATGATGTCATTTATTTTTTTATTAGGAGAAATGTACACTACAATCATCATCAATTCACTTCCATCTTCTAGTTTAACGTGTGAAGCACACATATCTATTTGATGGTGTAATAACAAAACAAAAAAACATCGTATAGCGTGGCGACGCGTCGCCACGGCATGCGTCGCCACGCCAGAAATCGGTTTTACGTGCGGCTATAGATGTTTCACATCAATAAAAATTCACTATGCAGTCTGATGCAGTTGGAGGAATTCATTTTTAGTTCAATAATAGATTTGATGGCATGCATGCATCTGCCTGCATGAAAAAAGACTTGGTTGGAACTTTTTAGTTGTTTTTTGTCTGTCGGGTTTTTTGAACATTTTAAATTTTTTGGTATGCATATGCCAATGTGCATGAGACCCAATCCACGTGCAACTAAAATCCTTAGATAGTTTTAATACTTCTTTTTGATACAGAGCTGGTTTTTAAATCGTCAGATATACATGAGGAATACCTCATTTTGAAATTTAGACAGTTATTTCATACACAATTTCATGAATAATAAAATATCTGGCGATATAAAAAGGAGCCTTAATTCTGTGTTTTAAAAATATATTTTGACTGTTCTGTTTATGATACTTTTAAAAAGGGCTGAGCCTGCTTACCTCTGTAGTGGCATGTATAAGTTTGGCGAGACCGGCGCATAGCAGGGTGGGCTGCGACAGCTTGAGAGTGAAGCACGCGGGCAGCATCGCGCTGTTCTGTGGCACCAGTTGAGCGTAGATCGGTCCATTCCTATGTGAGGATGATTAGAAATGTTTAATGGATTCGTTAGGTTAACACTTCCCATACGGAGTGAGATGAGGCGACAATTAAATTATGGTACAATAATATTTTGTTACATTAGTGTATACAACGTGCAACGGACGTGCAAAACAACAGACACCCCAATTAGAATATTAAGTTATAAGTCTAAACCAAACCTAGTTATATTTTATTAATTAATAAAAATTTTGAGCGTCCTACACCTACGCACACACTCATAGCAAGCGGCCGGCGAAAAGACGAACGTAGTTCAATGACTCAATGTTTAGTTACGTGTAAAAGCTTGATATTGATAACTTCTGATAATTAAGATAAAAATTAATAAGATAATAGATAATTAGGATAAATATAATTCAAAATATTCGAAGGCTTTGTTTATAAACATATAAACAGGGTGTAAGGTACATAAACGCACATACGTGTACTAGTGATGCAGTACATGATTCTGGACCCCCTCCCCCTAGCGTTGGAATTTTTCGTCGGCTTTATCCTAATTTCAGACGCGACACGTTAGGCATTTTAAGTGTCTACAAAAATGTATACCCCATTGACTACTTTTATTTGCTTACTAACTTATTTTGAGGGAAGATTATTTTTATAAACCTTCATCGAAACAAGTAAAGATCTAAAAAAAATGTGTTACCGTTTACTGATAACGACATAATGCTTAGATCCATTTTTGTTATCAACAAAGTCACGGGGTCTCATCTCGAACAAAGAAAATTTAGTTCAAACAAACAAACAATAGATGGCGTAATATGCATCGATTTCGTATTGAAGTTTAGGTAACGTTAATATTTTGAAATAAAATATGGTTATAACTGTATTTTCTTATTTAATAAACTACCCTAAGCATAAAATTGTTGAATAATTTTCTCCTAATTAAACTTCAGATGTTTATTGGAACGATTCGTTAGGCATTATATTTCTTATACCAATAGATGGCGCTGTTTGAAGTTTTAGAATTTATTCATTCACCTCTTTAAAATTTGTATAGTGAAAAATTTTGAATCAGTAAAACTGTTATGAAGTGCCAAAAATACTATATAGTAATTCCTCAATGTGTGAGAAAATATTGATAAGACTTTATGTCAATTCATTCAACTTGCAAGCCGTCGCTGCTAACACCATCTAGCGAGGTGTAGAGGACGGGCCCGAACGAAGAACAAAAGTTGCCATAGCAAGTCGTAAACACGTAGTTACGGCGGTACCGTTTCTTTGTATGGGATGAGGCATCTGTACGCTAGTATTATATTATCTGTGACAAAGTTAAGTTAAGTAATACAATACAACAACGTTACTTAATCATTTCGTTAAAACCACATTCCTACATTTCGTATACCTACATCAAAATAATTACTGAGTGAGTAGGTAGTAGGTACAACTTAATGCGATTGTACAGTCTATCAATTTTATTGATATATGCGGTGTCGGCACATTCAAAAGCGTACCTACGCTAATAAATAAAATTTTATTTCTTTAGCATTTCGCCGACGCGCAACGACGAATTTTTGTTAGTTCCGTGTTTAATACGTTCATCGCAAACGGATGTGCAGTGGGTCGCGAATATAGGTTGTTATCGTAAAGTTATTAAAAACATAAGTTATTTTTTGTGTTTGTTAGTGTATGTGTTTTTTTTTTCGCTTGTTCAATGGTTTTGAAACAATAACTCAGTGCCCAGGAAAATGCTCATGCATGAAGCACGTAGGCGCATCCCTCGTAAGATATGAACGAACTTTAAGGTGACTTGGTTTATTAGTTACGTACACGGTTGTAAATCACCAATGTCACTTCTGTAGGGACGCGATTGGCGACCGTGTAGCAGGCTCTTTATACCTACATTCCTGGAGCGCAATGTAGGTACTTACAAGCTTCTTTATTATTATCTATCCTAATCTTTATCTAACCTTATCTTCAGTATTCTGGAGCGATTAAAAATGTATGTGATATCAATGTTGCTGTCATTAGAATAAACAGATAAAGGTGCCACGGAACATTATACGTTTCGATGTGCAGCATTCGCAGCATTAATTGTCGTTTTAAACGTTTTACGCAGGTATGCGCTAATGAGTATTAAGTATCTGATCTAGTTATTGATCACATCAATCGAAAACATCGACGTAAATGTATTTTTATCACAAAGTAGAAAGTGTATTTAGGTACAAGCGCGTAGCGGCGCGACCACCTGTGTCTGTGTGTATAAGACGTGGTAGGTAACTACGTATTACCACGTACTACGCGCTCGCGCGCGTCTACATTCATTGCGAAGCGTTGAGATCGCATTGTTCACAATACATTGCGTGCTTGAAAATGTCAATTTCTGTAACCGATCATTACCGAGATTAAATGACTATCATAATTTTGTTACTGACATTAGGTGTAACCTTTTCGCGAAGTTTGCGGTATCTTGTTCCTTACAGCCTGTATACATGTCTTAATAAATTATCATGTAATATCTTAATGTCAGATTTATTAAATACAGTTCATATTAAATTATCATAAAATTTTATACTAAATGACAAATTGATTAAATACAGGTCATAATAAATTGTTATAAGATGTCACACAAAATTACATTTGAATAAACTATTGTTATACATAATTATAAGTAAAATCGATTAAAATACCTAACACTAGATCACAATATTTTTTCCTGTAGGTACTCTTGTACATTATGGTAACATCTAGCAATTAGGAATCTGTGTAGTTTTGACTTGAACTGTGGAATGGGTAACTTTTTTATATCGTCAGGCAATTATTATATTATTAGTATATCAAAGATCCATACAAAGAACACTATGACTAAGGCTGTTTTCCCATACGGTATTTCTATTTCTAATATTTTTTTGTTACGTAACTGTCTGTAATAGCTTTAAGAAGTAGTCTTGTAATGATATATATAAATACAGCCCAAAGACGTGAATGTCTTTTGGCTGTATTATTTGGTGAAAGCGTACCATTTTCTTGTCCATATTTATTCTTTATTCTCATATTTTTTTGGATAGCCATTGAATTATTGTATACAATGTTTGATTGACAAAATTTTCATTTTCTTTTTCTTGCTAAAATTTTATAAATACTATACTATCGTCCGCAATGAGAACCATTGGTTGCGTAATATGTTTCGGAAGATCATTGATATATTTTAAAAACAATAAAGCCTAAGACGCTGCCTTGCGGAACTCCAAATTTTATGTTTTTTTTTTTATTTATTTATATTGGACCTCGTTACGTTTTTTTTTTGACATATTTGTGTAATTTCTATTATTCGTTGTCTGTTGCATAAATATGAAGATAATATAAGATCTAGTGCTTTACCTCTTATGCCATACATACTTAGTTTGTGAATCAATATCTTATGATCAACACAGAGAAAGAGCGAGAGAGAGGGAGAGACAAAGATATTAAGATAATGATTATTCAACAAATAGGTACCGAATGTTGTTACCGGTTCAACACGCATGATATGACTAATGTCCGCGTCCGTAAGAAAGTATGGAAATGAATGCATCTCACTCTTTCACATATTTTTTTTACATTTGCGAAAACGTACCATAACGTTGGTCTAGTATTTTGGCATTTCTCAACCAATCAATGTGACATGCGGAACACACAATCGGTCATGCATTTAAATAAGCTTTATTGATTTGAAAGAAGGATTAAATTCCCTTAAATTAACTATTATTAATAAGGCGCAGATATACGACTTCTAATGATTTTAAATTGAACATCACATCTAAAGGACTAGTCTTATTTCTTTGAAAATAATTTAAGTTACTCTAGACAATTTTCTTCGTAATTTGATATGTGTGTGATTTGTGTGTGATTTGTTTTGTGTGTGTGTTTGTTTGTGTGTATTTGAAATTATATTTTTATAAAATAGTGTGATCAATTTATAAAGATATGTCTAACGCAGATAAAAATTGAGAATCACGCGAAAACTATTAAGCGTATTTTTATAAACCTTCACCATTTTAGAGATAATTTAATTATTTATCTTTTAGTATACGTGTTTTAGTATAATACCTATTGTTTTATGTATAATAAGTTAATAATGCGTCTAATTTGGAACAGTGCTCCTTGATCGACACGTCCTATTACTGGGTGGACGTACGACGCGTTGCGTGAGCTCAACACTGAACAAGCAACTCACTTAACAACACACAACAGAACACTCAAAGCCGTTGGCATATAACTGCGCCTCAAAATGCTTCGATATTAGTTGTGTGTATTACGGATCTATGAATGAACTACAAATTTGATCGTGCATAGTAGTAGGTAAGTAGGCTTTATTGCTTTGTGTTAAAGCTTAAATTTCCTTGAATGAAAGATTGTTTTAACTTGGTACGACCCGTGGTTATAATACGTTTGTATATTAAGTTTTAATATTATAAGTTACTTATATTACAGATTTTTCAGCGAAAAATTAACCCCTTTTTTAATGAAGGAAATCGATCCAGAAGCCAGTTCTGAACAAACTACTTTCAGGTTTTGTGCAAATTGTGTTACATCCTGTATAATGACAAAAAATAAGATGTAAGAAGTATTTTCATATGAATCTATGGCTTCGCAAGTTCTAGCCGTCTTCTTCAGCCACTGTCTAACCGTTTTCTATTTTAAGATCTTTTAGTCCATCCAAAGGTTGTCTGTTAGATATCGCTGTCACGATAAGACCGTCATTGTTCCCATAGATTTTAGTTCATATAATATAAAGTTGTGTAACTTTTTTGGTGTACACTTAAGTTATTCTTTTAATTTATATTCTATAAATGCAAATTATAATTTAATTGAGTGGGTAATGAGTTGGACCCAGTTGGTGACCACCCGGTAATATTTATTATTAGATTTAAAGTGAAAGTACTGCATGCAAAGTATTTCGGCTTACCCCTTCCCAGGTCGTTGCCCTCCAGATATGATAGGTGACAGCTGCAGCTTATTAGGTGAGGAACCTTCTAGAAGGACCGTCGCGGAGTGGCCAATGGGCGTGTGAGCAGGAACGACAAGTGAAGCAAGGCCGCTCGTCGCGGCAGGCTTGCCTAGTGTGAGGAGCTCAACTGTCAGTGGATTGAGCCCCTTGTCTTTATCTAACAGTTCGTATGGTGACACGAAGTAAGTGAGACGCATTGCGTGACCTGGAATTAAAAGGTTTTACGTTACTTTTTACTGGATAGTTTGTAATCTGTGTAGTGAGACCTCAATAAAAGAAGTCACGGCCCTTACAAAATTTACCTAATCCCTACAGATATCAGATATATCCTAGTTTCTTTGTCAGCTGAAGTGTAAAACGCTAACCCATAAATATTATGGTCTTGAATATTCCGTCAAGCGTAGTACCTATAGAAATACTAGTTGCGCCCCGCGGTTTTACCCGCCTAGACTGGAATAAAAGGTAGCCTATATGTTAATCCAGACTATAAGCTATCTACATTCCAAATTTCATCCAAATCGGTCCAGCCGTTTGAGTGTGAAGAAGTAACAAACATACACACTCACAAACTTTCACATTTATAATATTAGTAGGATTATTTTTTATACGCTCCCATAGTCTGACTATGTCAAAACAGCCTAAACACGTTGGTTATACTAGTAGCCTACTAAGAAATTCTTCATCTCATGAAAGTCAGTCACACTTGTTACTAACTCCAAAACTTTCACAATTCAAATGAGCCCAATTACGATGGTAATACTAGAAACCAACTAAGAGATCCACTATCCACCTCTTCTAGTCTCCATCATCGGACCCTTGTTACTAACTACAATAAATAGTAGGTACCCATCGGGACGATTCAAATGAGCCCAAGAGTTTCACTATCCATCTTTCTGGTCTTCAGCATCAGACCCTTGAAAGCAACTACAACCAGGACGATTCAAAGGAGCCAAAACACGATGGGTTTACAAGAGCCTGAATAAGAAATCCACTATCTAATTTTCTGCTCTCAATCATTAGACCCTTGATACCAACTACAGTAAGTAGTACCCATCAGGACGATTCAAATGAGCTCGAACACGACAGGTATACTTAGTGGACGAAAAATACCGTTCGTCTGAAGAAATACCCAAGGTCATATATTTTTGCGTTAGCTAGACATCGATTATTCGAAGAAATAAAAAACACATTCTTGTTCTACTTCAGAGGACAAAAAAAACTGCGATAGTTCTCTATTCTGTCAAAATCTGGATCTGTAATAACCAGTCTTCGTTGGCTTTAGTGTTGAAAACAAATGATGTAATTAGATTTCATCAAAATAATTACATATATTTTTACTTAATTTTACTGAATCTTGGCCTATACGGTAATTTACGAATGTTATGGGCTTACCTCCTCTTCGCTTTTGCAAGAAGCCAATAGGACTCTTATGGACTTGTGCCCACAGATCTTTGATAAAACTTTGGAGTTGCCTCATTGTACATAAGTCTTCTTCTAAGCTCTGTAAAGCACTAAATGCTTTACATTTAACCTGTAAAATAAAACAGAAAAAAAATTATTATAATAATGTGAATTAGCAATTTATATAAGAAAAAATAAAATAAAAAATAAAACGAAAAATTCAAAAGCACAAACCACAGGGTACATTGAGTCAGCACTGCCCAGGCGGTGTTGACTTACCACAGAGTCTCTGGACAGAATTTGAAACGAGTCAGGGAAATATTGAACCAACACTGCCCGTACAGTGTTGGCCTTGTACAGAGGCCCTGCATAGTTTAGTTAAAATCATTCACAGCAGTCGACACTGCCCTGGCAGTGCTGACTCTACACACCCTGCGGACTTCCCCCGTTACAGGAATTGATGTATAAGTTACTTTTTTTTCGGCGCCTAGTTGATAAACCGCGGTTAACCCTTCCAGCTGAGCTGTAAAATCAGCGAAATCACCGCGTGATATACAAGATACCAGTTCTTCACAGCTTTGTTGTTCAATCTGTTAAAAAAGGCAAAAAATATTAATTAAAAACATGGTATAATACACAAACAGCTCATAAATAAATATATAAATACAAATAGAGCGTTTGTGTCATTCCTTTCACCCAAAGCTGAATAGTTACCTGTATGTTGCCAAACTTACTTTTCCTTCATGATGAATTTTAACATCTTTTACTGACCCTGATGATTCAACTAATATTTCCAAATAAAACATATCAGATGATATGAATAGATTCACTCCTGATGTTCCCACTACGAACTTGAGCCTGAAACAAATACTAAACTTAATTTCATCATTATATTTTTAGTCCAAAGACGTTTACTGCTAGGCATAGCCTCCCTCAAGTTTCGCCACGGTCGACCGGTCCTGTGCGTCTCGCATCCATCAGATTCCCGCGAAACTTCACTAAATCATCGGTCCACATTGTGGGAGGCTTTCTAATGTTGCATCTTTGGGTATGCATTTCGCCACTCCAGTCGAACTTAATTTTAATATAATATAATTATGACACAATTCTTTTTATTTTTCGGATGAGGGCGTAAAAACTAACCTTACAAAGTGGGGTGTACATAGAGTACACCCTAGTTCACCAGAATGTTAGAAAGATGTCTAAAATTTCAGGAAATACAAGCGTGCGTGATGTTACTATTTCATATTGATGGTAATTCTGCCGTTTATCTACATATTATAAAGGAAGTTGCGAACTGAGATTAAGTTAGTTTTCCTTTACTTTTCCTCTCACCTCTTTTAAGCCACGCATTGAATTTCAAGAAGGCATAGTAACCATGGAGGTTGAAATAGTGATAAGTTTACAAACCCTAGCTGCCTGGATAAACACTCCAGGCGCTCGATGAGGCTCTGCAAGGAGCTAACTTTGATGCAATGTTGCAAACTGTCAAGGCACTTCTTCAGTATCATGCGATCTGCACTGTCGATTCCCCATCTCTTGTCCTGTAAGCATTACAAAAATAAGTCAAGTAAGGTCTTGGCAAGGGTATCAAACATTTTGTAAACATCTCTTTCATAGGATATCACATTGCATTCCAATCAATGAATAGTCACACTTGCTGATTTTAGGGTAGCCGTGACCGTGAAAACTCTTTTGAGGGCGGGATCCACCTAATTTTTTTGGCAATATTATTTTAATATCATATTTGCTTTCTGATAATAGAATAACATTCACACAAGTGATATTCTTTTGAGTGAGGTTATTGCAGATATTGCTGCAGCTATCTCTAAACTGTGCCAGCAAAAGACCTACTAACCATTTATCAAAGAGGTCACCTGTGTAGTTAGTTCAGAAGCCTGTAAAATATTTCAAGTGAATTAGGCCCAATTACACTATCCAATTTCAAGGGAGCCAATTTAGGAACAATCTAACTAGGAAGTTGGAAGCTAGCGATCACACTACACTTAACTGGACTCCTAACTAATATTACACATTCCGATTTCCTAAATTGGCTCCCTTGAAATTGGTTAGTTTAATTGAGTAAAGTGAATATCAAGGTATTTTTGTTTTAGCCTTTTTTATTTTTATTAAACCAGCTGTAATAACAATAAATAGAATTCTATTCCATATTACTAGGCAGGCTGCCCGCCCAGGGCAGCCATGTGCTTCATAATTTATGAAAAAAGAGTTGTTTTTATAATGATCTGTAATGCCGAATAAATTACAGAGGAAAGTTGGACTAAATGTTGACCTCTAACAGTTTACCAAGCATGGTTGTATCCAACTTGCAGTGACGAAAACATTAATGATATTTCTGTTACAAAGACTGTAGATTGCAGCATCTTCAATCTTAATTAATATACGCACAAAACGTTTTGAGAACACATTTATTGTGCGTGCAGCTAGGGAGTGGAATTCCCTGCCGGATTCTGTGTTTCCTGATAGCTATAACCTAGGAGTCTTTAAGTCACAAGTGAATAGGTTACTTCTAGGCAAGCATGCTCCATCTTTGACCACATTCGCTTACCATCAGGTGAGATAGTGGTCAAACACGTGTCTATCAAGAATAAAAAAAAAAAAAATTATGAGGTAAAATTGTTTGTTTGTAGGTTTCAAAATTTTTTCACTGATTCAAAGCTACACTGTTTTGTGCTAAAAGGTTAATTTTATTCTGAAAAAAAAACCACATGGCCCCTGTGGGATAGCCCAGGGAACCAAAGCCACAGGAAAAAGTTAAGCAAGAGGATTATAGCAATATCTCCCTATTATTAATCAATATGCATTTGTGATATAATTTATTAGGAGTTTAAATTGATTAAATTAACAAAGCCTCACATTTTTTTTGATATAAGTATCAACAATCTTTTTGTAGGTACTATTTTGTTAGGAAAGTCTTGTTTAAGGTTATCAAAAGTGTGCTGTAAATCAAGAAGAATGTAAGTGCATAAAAAGTAATTGTACCTAAGTTTTCACAGTCATGTTTTTTCTTGAAACTATCATTAGATTTGTTATATCATAGAGCAATTTTGTACTATGCAATTATTTGTTATTGGCTCTATTACCACTGACTAATTATCAGAATCACAGTCACAGTTTTAGAAAATAGTAATCATTTAGTTTATCTTGAAACCATTTTTAAATATAACACATTATTAAGATGATAATCTGATGATTTGTTTAGATAGATCGCTACCGTGATAAACAAGAAAATAGCTGTTGAATGCACTTTCTACATGAGAGCTGTGTGTTAATTTAGTTCAAAGGTTGAAGTTCATGCTGGTTTAGCAATCCTGAAGTATTGTAACTCTATTATTAGGTGCTGTAAACATATTATTATAAGGAAACATACCAGCAAAGCCATTCGGACGCCTTTGGAAGTCTCTGTTAAGTTTTTAAACTGTGATGTTTTGGACCTAAGTTTTTCCATAAGAATTTCCTTCTGTAGTTCTTTGGATTTATCAATAAGTCCATTAGCAGAAGCCATGACTACTGGGTTACTGTCCGTCATTTTCGTAGATTTTAATGCACCACTTACAACAACATACACAAATTAATGATAACACAAGAGCAATCACAAGCTGAACATCTGATAGGCGAGGATCACGATTTTTCCTTAATAAATATAAATTTGATAAACACGTTTGTTAAAAGTTATTGAGCAATTTTTGGGCTTCTTGAAGTATAAAAATATTCAGCAATCACTATATTTTATTTCTTAAAAATAAATTTATCGTTCACAGAACAAACTGTCATTTTCACGCGATGCCATTTGCTATAATACTACTAAATGGAATATGTCCAATATTAACAAGTTGGCATGTGTTTTGTCTTCCAGTGGCACCACTAGAGTACGAAAATCCGTAAGTAAGAAAGAGAGAACCGATTGTTTTGTTGAGGTGACATAAGCTTATACTAAACGGACGGCTAATACTACTAAATGCCAATGCCAAGTATGAGTGCGTTCAGAAACAATGGAAGTACTACGTTTAGTTTTAACTAAAAGTAACACGTGTTTTAAAAAAATGTGCAAGAATTTATATCTTAATTGCTGAGATATGTTTTATGAGTTTCTTTTGATTAGTTAACATATTCAAGAGGAATTCACAGACTCAATCTTGAAGAGTCTTGGCCCAAGATACTTCAGACTAAACATAAGGCCCAATTTTCCGCCAAGTTTAAGACAGCCAGTGGTATCCCTGTTGTTCCTTCGGCGTTGGTTTCGGCGCGCTCTAGGATTATAATATTATAGGATTAAAAGCTGCAAGGTTGGAGGCCTTTTTTATTGGACGGGAAGTCATCAAATAACTTTCCTGCTCTTCGTGTCAGACTCATTCTGACTAAACCCCACCTGTGTTCGTTCACTTGTCTGTGCCAGGGCTACAGACTCCTTCGATCACTCCCGCGACCCTGGCAGATGAAGGAGCGACTTTTGGCTGAAATCGCGATGCTGATGAAAGGCTAACGATTTCGTTGTGAACTTGTACAAGTAGTAGTGTAGCTTGTAACAAGTGTTTGTCCGTAACTCTGGAGTAGGTACAAACGTTTCCGGTGGGTAAATAACCGACTCGACTTCAAAATTCAATATGGCACACAGTGCTACCGGCACTGCCACCGAGCCTTACCGCTGGGTAAGCCACAGTGCGTCCGGCGGCTTATAAACCCGCCGCCGGCATTGATGCACAAAGCCGCCAACATGGTCACCCGGGTATGCAGCCGCGCGTCGCGCGGGTTTCAAGCCAGCATTCACGAGGTAGTGTTGTGGTTGTGGTTGCACTTCACTAGCGTCACAGTATAAATATGGACAGTATGGAAACTAAGCTTATTTGTTGAGATAATTACCTACGCTCCATTAGAGAGCTAGGGTTGTCACTGTTAATGTTTGGAAAAAAAATCTATGGAAGATGCTTCAAAGTTGCCGCGCAATTTGAAAAACATTAAGATCCATCTCACAAAGGCCCGTACCCTTTTTTTTTCACGTCACGCAAAAATTTTCATGGTTTTCGAGGGTGTTAAAGTGAAGTCAAAATGCGCGGCGCTCGGCCGATAGCTAGTTAACCCTGCGGCAGCGCACCTTACCGCGTTTCAACCTGAAAATGCGTGTGATGTAAATAAAAAACTATTACCATTTTAAAAAGTCTTTATTTTTCATAATTAAATCATTATTAGATCAGCAGGGAGTTTAAAAAACGAAAGCCCCGGATTTGAAGAAGCCGAGTTCATACAACAGTACACTGCGCAATACGGTCGTGGCATTTTAAAACGGTCCGTGGCTCAAGAGATAACACGACCACTCGTCTCGACACGGCAGACGCAACTGCGCGCACCGCGACTATCGCTTAGGGCTAGCGTAAATTCGGGCGTCTGTGTGAGTGTGCCGTTTCGAACGTTTGTACGTAGTTTCCCTACTGTCCATATTTATACTGAGCTAGCGTTCTACACGAACACGACTGTCACTATTGGAATGTCTGAAATGATGCTCGGCGGCATTGTGCAAGTTTCTGCGGCAAGTGCCGGCGGCACAGACGCCCGGGAAAAGCCGGCAGCACATGCCGGCGGCACTGTGTGTAGGAACCTTTACTTTTCATAGGTACCTACTACAACAGTAGTACCTTTTTGTGGACGGTTACAATTTTTCTCTTAAGGACTAAGGGGTGATTTGTTTCAGTGTAATGGGTTAGTAACTTATGGACCACGAACGTAGGGCCAAGTATTAACACTAATATTCTTTCCTTGTCGTTTGACGTGATTATATTAACAGAGACATGGCTAACACCTATTATACGCTAATGAGACGTCAGTCCACTAAAAAATATAATTATTATAAAGCTATCTATCAAGAAATTAATGTTGAGCTAAACAAGACGAACTGAGATGAACTTTTTTTAAATCTCTCCAGTGAACAAGCGGCATATGGCATAATTCGCGCACACGTCCCTCTCAAACGACCTAAGAAATCTAGCTTTCCCGCTAGGTTTAACGCGTAATCGCAAACTGTTGCAGGAGGTAAGTCGCAAACAGCAACCAAAACGCAGCGACCCGCTCGGAGTGGTCAGGCCATGGCCAAGCGAGCTTTCAACGAGACTATAACACCTCGTGGGGAGCACAAGCGGTCGCGGCTTGAACAATCCAAGCGGGATACCAACCTAAGCTACGCCCAAGCTGCCAACGCACACCTGAGCGTCGCGATAACCTGTGACCGCACAGGGGCTATCAGTCAGGCAGTATCGGACCAGGTCCTCGCAACTATCCACAAGAAGATCATCAGCGAGGTCTGCTCCGCTATGCGGGACACGCCCGGACCGACGTTCAACGCCAAGCCGCGGTATATCGGAGGAGTCCTCAAGCTGTGGTGCGGAAACGACCACACTTTAGCATGGCTAAAGGAGACGGTCTCTGGTTTGACTCTTTCGGCTAGCACCTCGCTAGTTGTCAAGAGTCAGTCGGAGATCCTGAAGCGGGTGCGTTGTGGCATCGCCATACCTGACGACCACGGAGTGTACGAGGACTCGAGGAACATCGGCCGAGCCCTCTGTTACCAGAACCCCTGGGTCGATGTAAGGAGGTGGGTACTAATACAAGCCGACAAGCAGGATGCATGCTGGTTCGTGGTGCTGGGTGTCCCTGAGGACCAGATCCCGACACTTATGGACGCCGAGCGCCGGCTATCCATTGGTCTGGGGTCTGTGTACATCAAGTTCCAGGGTCCCAAGGGTAGGTTCATAGACGTCCCCCGGAATTGGGATCGGGCCACGAACCAAGTAGTGGAAGCAGGGGAGACCACTCCCCCTACAAACATCCCGAATGATCGGACCCAAACAACGGTGGCTGACCGCGCTGCAGTGGTGGAGTCGGCTGCCCCTGACGCCGCTGTGGGTGCCGTCCCTCTGTCGGGCGGGGAGCTCGACGACTGTGTGTTGTCCCCGGCTTCCGGCCCGGGGGAGGACGGTTTCGACGAGGGCAACTTGTTTGCCGGGCTGCGACTGGAGGGTGACGAGGAGGATCCCGCCTGCGATGGCGTCCCCTTCGTTGGCCAGTAAAGTCGTGCAGGCAAACCACCACAGTCAGACCACGACGGCTCAACTGCGCAAGTGGCTGGAGGTGCAACATACGGCCATTGCCCTGATCCAGGAGCCGTGGATTAGGGGTGGTCAGATACGAGGACTCTCCAATCTTGGTGGTAAGCTCCTTGTTACTATGGACCACGATCACCCTTGATCGTATATCTATGTCACAGGTAACCTTAAAGCACAGCTCTTAAATGACTGTTGCAGATATGTCTCTGCAGCAAGGCTGTCGATGCAGCGCGGTGATGAGGAGATGGTGATTGTTTTCGCCTCAGTGTATATGCCTGAGGCCGCCTGAGCCGTACAATCATAGACCTTACTCTGGCAACAGAAGGCGCAGCGGGACTCGCAACTGGGTGGCAGGTTTCCAAGGAGGCCTCCTGCTCAGATCATAGGTGGATCCGCTTTGACGTACAGGTCAGTGTACCGCCTAAACCTCCGCGGCGTAATCCGCGCAACACGGACAGAATCGTATACAAACGCAGCCTAAGTTCCAAGCTGGAACCACCATACGATTCGATGAGTCTTGAGGATACGACGCGAATCGACGCAAGGCAAGCTCACCGTGTCACTGATAAGCAGCTACCATACTGCCTGCCCAGAAACTACCCCGTGCGTTACACCGGGTAAACAACCCTGGTGGGGCGCGGATCTGGAACGCTAACGCGGTAAGGTAAGAAAGGCTCTAAACAGAGCCATCAACACATGCGCGGATGAGGACTGTGATGCTTATTATGCGGCCAAATCCAGCTACAAAAAATTCATCAGGACCAGGTGTACTGCGGGATGGCGGAAATTATGTGGCAGTATTGAGTCCTGTCAACAAGCAAACAGGGTAAGGAAAGTACTGGCGCAACAGGGTAATCCCGGGCCCGCCACACTCCGTAAACCTGACAACACGCTCACCACGTCGCCCGAAGAAACGAGACGCCTCCTAGTTGAAACTCACTTCCCAGGGAGCGTCTTCGCACAGGTAACCGACTGGCAAGACAATAAAAAAAAAAAAAAAAAAAAACTATTGTTTCTCACACAATTGTTCTACAGCACAAAATTGAGGCAACCCCAGTAAGTTATAAGGATACTTGTGATGGGGTTACCTCGCAACTTCCCATGGGTAATAATTTATACTGTTGAGACATAATTAAATAAACAAACAAAATAATAATAATAAATAACACAATACACAAACACAATCGGATGATGATTGGCTGTACGCACACAGGATGATTACACTGGAAAAAGTTCAATGGGCCATCCAAAGCTTCCAACCTTTTAAGGCACCTGGTCCCGATGGGGTGTTTCCTGCCCTACTGCAGTGGGGTGGGGTCCCATTGGCAGCAAGGCTAGTGCCTATAATGAGAGCGTGCCTGGTGTGTAGATACGTTCTAAAGGGATGGAGGGAAGTGAAAGTAATATTCATTCCTAAACCAGGTAAGAGTTAGACCAGAGTTAGTTTAACCAGGTGAGATTATACAAACGCCAAATCCTACCGACCCATAAGTCTAACCTCCTTCTTGTTGAAGACGATGGAAAGACTATGTGAAAGGGAGATGCGAGATGGCGCCTTAAAAGCAGTACCACTACACGGTAACCAACATGCATACAGCTCGGGTAAGTCAACAGAGTCTGCTCTTCACATGGTGGTAAGCCAGATAGAAGAAGCGATTCACCAAAAAGGTACCTGCCTGGGCACGTTCATAGACATCGAAGGAGCCTTCGACAAGACAAACTTCTCCAGCATTGGTGCCGCCCTCACAAGGCATGGTGTGGAACTGGTATTAATTGACTGGATTACCAACATGCTAAGCAAACGAGTTATTCGCCTTGAGGAAGAACAACAGCTGGCCTTGATAGCCCGGGGCTGCCCACAAGGTGGAGTTATCTCAACCCTCTTATCTTTCAGATTATGATAAATTTTCTGTTTATCGTAAACAGTTTAAACAACTATCTGATCAGTGTTACACTAAGTACATGAAGTCGGCCGAAGACAGCATTCCTCCTAATGTCAGGCACTTTTTGTCGTACATTTCCAACCGCAGGAGAAGTTCCGGTCTTTTAGCTAACATAAAAATATATCATCTATTTGCCCGGGCGAGGTATGTTCATTGTTTTCCACATTCTTTAACTCTGTGTACGAGCCTTCAACCTTCGACCCTAAGAGCTGGGTACCTCCCCGACATCCTTGAAGAGAAATCGGCCTGTGTTCCCCACATTTATCTCAAAAAGTGTGACGTGCTTAAGTCATTGCTGTCATTGGATCTAAATAACGGGCCTGATCCAGATCCGTTATGATGATGATCTCTCACCTACATTCTTTAAGCATTCGGCACAACCAATCTGTATTCCGCTTCATCTACTTTTCAACAAATGTTTAAGTGAAGGGGTATTGCCATGTATATGGAAAATAGACTTTATTACTCCCATTTACATAAGTGGAGAGAAAGCCAACATTGAAAATTATAGACCTATTTCTATTTTATCCGCCTTGTCTAAGCTTTTCGAGAATTTGGTACACAATAATATGTTTCCACACCTGAGACATCTCATTATTCCCGAACAGCATGGTTTTGTTCAGTTGCGATCAACCAGTACAAACTTAATGATTATTACACAATTTTTATCTCAAAATATGGATAAAGGCACGCAGGTTGATGCTGTGCATACCGATTTTCGGAAGGCTTTCGAAAGGGTGGACCACAAGCTGCTTCTAGACAAAATTGCCTTTAACGGCATTAGAGGAAATTTGCTCAGATGGTTTGAGTCGTAACTATATATTTTATAGAACACAGAAAGTTGTATTCCATGGATACGAGTCTGATTATACAATTGTCGAATCCGGTGTGCCGCAAGGTTCAGTCTTGGGTCCTTTATTGTTCATCTTGTTCATAACCGATATAAAGCCCTGTATAGTTATCTCTAAATTCCTCATGTACGATGATGACATTTTTTTTTAAATCCTGCACAAGTATGCAGGATTGCTTGTGTGTGCTTGTCTTGAGAATAAGCTTCACCTCAGTTTACCAAAATGTAATTATATCTCTTTTACTAAAAATAAAACAAGTATCAAGTTTCTCTACACACTAAATGATATAAACTTGAATAAAACTTAATTCACGCTTGATGGTGTACTACTTGATAGTAAATTACATCTCGACTTCCATATTGATAATATTATTATTATTTATTTATTTATCAAGTAACAAGACTCATAGCATAGTGTTAGTTACAATTTACTTATAATCTATGTTAGTAAAAGAATAAAACAATGCAGAACAATATGGAATCATACAAAATCAGGCTTATTATTAAAAGAGCCTTTCAGATGTATGGTTTCATAATGCGGTCTTGTAAAGAATTTAAAAAGACTTCTACTTTCCTCTTTTTGTATAAAACTTTGGTCCGTTTCCAGTTAGAATATGCGGTGCCCATTTGGAGCCCTTTTTTTACGAAAAATATAAGTACAGACTTGAAATGGTACAGATATATTTTTTACGCACTACTCATTATAAGTGTTACCATACCAAGATTCCTTCTGCAGATCTGATGAAGCAGTACAAAATATAGAGCCTGGAGCACAGGCGTACACTGCTGATGGTTATGATGTTGTATGGCATATGTAACAATAGCTTTAATTGTATGGAACTTTCAAATAGATTATGTTATTGTAGTACCTAGGACTGTGAATCGGCGGGGTGTGCATACGCCCCGCTTGTTCTACCCAGAGAAGTGTAGAACAAATGCTGGGGAGCGGGCTCCTCTCCACCGATTACTAGAAACGTACAACTCACATTTTATAAATTTGGATATTTTCGCGCATAATTAGAACAAATTTAAAAAAATGGCTTGAATTACTTGCTGGTCATCCTTAGCGATGACTGCTTCTTGCTAATGTTATGTTGTGATCTGATTGGTGACTACAGACTAAATCTGGAAAGGTAACCATGTCCTGAGTTGGTTATAGTGTTCAGACCTTTCGGGTTTATTTTTATTTTCTTGCTCTCCCTTCCTGTATGCGTCCGTTTCCTTATTTCTTTTAAAATCGATATGATTCCGTGGACAATAGTGTGGGTTATTAGTTTGTTTAGTAACTAAACATGTATTAATATTGTAATGTGTTACTGTTTTTGTCCCAAATAAATAAAATAAAATAAAATAAAATAAAATAAAATAAAAAATAAAATAAGCAGCTATGGTGGAAGCGTCAGGTTAGCCGGCGAAATTCATTTCATACGTTTTTTGCAATTTGGAGGTCAGTGTCAGGTTGTATATTGGTCAAAATATGATTCGCGACCGTAGCAAGTATGTATAAGTATGTCGTGGATTGAGGGCGCTATGAGTGCGATAACAGCGCCATCTAATAAGTATTTTGTTTCGAAAACTAGTAATGACGCGATCGGAAACGCAAGTGGGGCGCACCATTTGAATACGATCGTCGGTAGAGGGGATCCAGCGAGGACAGTCAAGCTCAGACAGTCTAGGCGGAACACTCAGTACCAACGCACGTGTTTGTTTCCTGACCGTTACTTTGATAAAGTTATTTTGATTTAATCCAAATTATCTTTCGTTCGAGTACCTACGACAGTGCCCACATCTAGCATAAATTATGTCGGGTTGTGAAGAAGATCCGATGTTTCGCATCTCGGCCACCCAGGATGCGACAAGTATACAGAATTATAATTATTAAAATCATCAATACAACTCTTTCAGTAATTAATGTCAAATGTAGTACTCGTATTTCATGAAATCATGACATTTGGCATTGGTTTTTTTTACAAAATTAAATGAAATTCTTGTATCCGTTAAGAAAAAGAGTTTACTGAATTGACGCGACGGTCGCCGGAGGTCCAATTATTTAGGAAGTTCCCCAATGCCACAACATGTGTTCCAAAGTTTTCTGACCTTCATAAGATGTATATATTCCTTCGTATTGTAGTTATGTTCTCTTTTAGCTACAATACATTGTTGGTATCATAAACTTTTTTAATATTGTTGTTTGATGCTGAATGTCTATTACTATTCTATTGCCTTTACAAGGTTTAATGGTCAATTTCAATTTATAGGACTCCGCGTGCAATATCGAAATCAATTGGATGACGTTTATTGGAACTTTTTATTGATATTTTATGTTATTGATGAATCAAAGTAACTGTTAGGTAGGAACCATATAGTATGTCTACATTTATTAGGTATTCAACAAATATTACGTCGGGTTTCCCCAAAGGGCATGGCAGAGGTTTAGGTACATTACATATGCGTGCAATGCGGGATGCGGAAAATATCGTTAGCTACGTAGACGACATCCTTTTTTTTTGGATATGGGCAATTATCCTTTGATTTTTCCCGCTCTGGGTGGAGCAGGAGGGCGTGTCAGACTTTTACTGGCTAAAACCCACCCCTGTTCCTTCCTTGCCTGTGTGCCCAGGCGCGCGGTAACTCTGTGAGTACCACGTATACGTATACAATTGGCCGGTGGGGACACTCTCGACGCGACGCCGTCGGGGACGCAGCCGCCTTGACGTTTAAAGCTCCGAAATCCCACCTGCACCATTTAAGGCAGACTTCGGGGTCGCGGGTGCTCAGAGTAGGGACTCTGTCTGCCCCTCAAGAGACCCCAGGCAATACGGTGGCACAGTGATCACGTGCTGCCGTGCACAGCGAGGCTGAGGGGATACCCCTTTACAGTCTCCCCAGGGATGTGCCCTACCTCTCGCGCACTGCCCTGTTTCAGGCCATGGTACGGAGCGAGAGGGAATGGGAAGCCGTCTCCTCCTTCTGCGAAGCAGTAATGCTCGCGAAGGCGGAGGCGGGACGCGTGAGAGAGCACCAACAACGGAGTCGCCCTCACGCCCTCAGCAGCAGCCGCCTCAGGAGACGCCTGGGACTTCCGGCGCCGCGAGACGATCTCCGGCCACCGTAGATCCGGGCCTGCGGACGGTGAGTAATGGGTAGCTCGCCGTCCGATCAGCAACAGGCCCGAGAGTCGCCGGCGCGTAGTGTTCCACGCGCGCCTCAAAGAGTTGTCAGCAAGAGACGGGGCCCGTCAGGGCCGATGCCTGCCCGGGGGTTGAGGATAAATTCGAAACAGAGTTACCTCGCCCCTGGGCACTCAAAGGCAGGCAGGAACAGGGGTGGGTTTTAGTCAGTAAGAGTCTGACACGCCCTCCCGCTCCACCCAGAGCGGGAGAAGTCATAGGATGATTTCCCACCCCACAAAAAAAAAAAAAAAAAAAGGGATGTGCCCTAACAGGCGTTGTACAGGGGTATTCCGAGGTGGTCTTTTAAGAGTTCACGCCCCATGGCCCCTACATGTGCATGATCACCGGGGTGGTTTAAATGAGGTAAAAATCCCACACTGCTTGGTTTTTCCCCAAAAGTCCAGGTGCCTTTTGAAGGTTTCTCCCTGATAAAAAAGTACTTATTCAGAATATGGAAATTCTTGTTGGAAAACCCAATAAAATTTTGCCCAGCCTGAAACCAGGACCTCATGCTCAATAGTAACCTTGCCTAGTACACGTAGGATCTAAACTTAGCAAGTCGTTGTACATAGGCTAGCCACATTGTGCTTAGAGAGGCAATTGAGTTAACACCAAGTTCTCGTAAACTTTGCAGTATGCTGCCGCAAAATGCATTGGTTTCACCACCTTGAGGGAAACAACTCTGTAGAGATACCTAAATACAATTAGCCGTGTAGTCAAGGGAAACATAGTTTTTGCAAGATGTTTTGGTGTCGCGGGTCATAAGTTGCTGGAAACGTGGAAAAAGAATATGAATTAAAAGAAAATAAACAGGTTACAGAGATTTTTTGTTACAGAGTTTTTTTTGTATTATGCTATAAAGTTTGGTTTTCATTAAAAATGAAACATGAAATAATTTTCTAAGACTTGTATAGCTTATGGGCTAACAATTCATAGAAAAAGAAGCTGTGCTACTTCGTTCCCTTAAACCAAGCAACATTTGATGTTGCGAGAAGCAATATTAGCAGCAGCCTGTTCTTCTTTTGTTTACCATGAATACGACACTCAAATAAAGCTACTTAGGTATTAAGCTACACGGTTGTTTCGGGAGGTTCCTGCATCAAATCAGGCGGCAGGAAACGCCCGGGTGTTACCACTGTGCGGATCGCCCAGAGGACACGGTGGAGCATACGGTGGAGGTCTGCCCCGCTTGGGCGGAGCACCGCCGTGTCCTCGTGGATGCGATAGGTGGCGGCGACCTCTCGCGCCCGGCCCTGGTTCAGGCCATGGTACGGAGCGAGAGGGAATGGGAAGCAGTCTCCACCTTCTGCGAAGCAGTAATGCTCGCGAAGGCGGAGGCGGGACGCGTGAGGGAAGCTCAACGGAGTGCCCCTCACGGCCCCGGTCGCTACCACCGCAAGAGAGGTACTGGGCGTACTGGGCATAGGATGTCGCGAGACGATCTCCGGCCACCGTAGACCCGGGCCTGCGGACGGCGAGCAGTGGGTAGCTCGCCGTCCGATCAGCACCAGGCCCGTGAGTCGACGGCGCGTAGTGTTCCAGGCGCGCCTCAAAGAGATGTTGTCAGCCACCACTGACGGGGCCCATCGTGGCCGGTGCCTGCATGCCTAGGTGAAGCGGATAAATTCTGAAAATGAGTTACCGCACCCCTGGGCACTCAGGCAGGGAAGGAACAGGGGTGGGTTTTAGTCAGTCAGAGTCTGACACGCCCTCCCGCTCCACCCAAAGCGGGAGAAGTCATTGGATGATTTCCCCCCAAAAAAAAAAAAGGTATTAGCTAACTTAAAACAATTTATTTCGTAATAGAATCCTTATCAACAAATGTATTCAAAACCGGGATAGCTAACGATGGTAATTTAGAATATACCTGACTGTATCTTGAATTTGAAATCATTATTCCAACATCTCACGTCTGCTTACTAACTTAGGGATCGCAGCTTCTACTCAGTGAGACGAACTCTAACAAATCAAATTATGGATGCTTTCGTATCTTCGAACACCCTGTATATCGTAATAAACTTATATTTTTATTTATTTACATGTCTCATTTGCTGTTTGATGGCAGGTCTCCATAGATTTAATTTAGAGTTACCTAATGTAATATTTTAAGAAAATATATTCTGAGAAAAAATGCGAATCGTCAATGAATTTTTTGTTTTACATTTCGTAAGGATTCGTCACTACGAACCCGTTGTTTGTTGCTTACTCATAAATCAGTCTTCATCATTCATCATCATCATTTCAGCCGAAAGACGTCCACTGCTGGACATAGGCCTGCCCCACCCCAAGTGACGCCACAACGTTCGGTCCTTGTGCGTCTCTCATCCATCGCCTACCCGCGACCCTCACCAGGTCATCGGTCCACCTTGTGGAATCCAGTCTTGCCAAGAGGTAACGAGTTAGTTACCCAGTAACTGGGTCGTTGAGGTCAGATAGACCGTCGTTCCATGTAAAGTATATCTACGAGTAGGTGCATCCGGTTAGATTGGAAGCAGACTGCAACCTACTTGGGAAAACACTAGGCAGATGTTATCTACGCCACAAATCACAAATGATCATACCTATTACAATGGCCTGCTGTACATGTGGTGCACATGACACACATAGAATCTTATAACACTTTTGTGAGGTCTTCATCTTTCAAGGTTCCATTTACTATGTGGTAGGTACACACCATTCCTGTTCAAAGGCTCTTTCAGAGCACACGCATTTTCGGGGTATTACTCAAAGCGCAACTATTTTTAAGCGCAACCAACTAAGCGCAACTAAATTATTCCTTAAAGCGCAACCCTTAGTTACGCTCACAAATTCAAATTAAAAATATTATATATTTATTCCTCAAAGCGCAACCATGACGAAAAATGTAGATGGATTCATTAATGACATCGATAGATAGGTCGAGGTTGAGGTCGGTCGATAGGTTGATCGATAGTTGGGAAAAGGCTAGGCAGATTGAGGCAGTCATGTTAGGTAAAGGTAGGGTTGTTAACTTTTTTAAAAGAAATAGAGTACATCCGACTTCAGAGAGGGTAAATAAAGAGTACCAACTTATAAAAAGAGTACATTTGTTTAAATTTTTGAAAAGGTATTTTTTTGTGCCTTTTGCGGCACATAACAATTTTCATAATTTAAAAAAAAATGCATGATTCTGTAGCGACATCTATGACGCCGCACACGAACTAAAAATAGCAAGAATTCTACATCGCGCAAGCAGAGTTCTCCGCGCGATTTGAACATATACAACAGTCCGAAATCAACCATTGGGCAGTTGCCCGGACCAGACACAACACCCGTCTGGTCGGAGGATCCTCCCTTTTCAACGGAGGTTTGCGGGACTTTACACCCTGTTCCGCTCACCTCTAAACTGGTGACCCTCGACTATGAACGTCAGCGCAGCCTTCGTGCAGCTACTTCAGCGTGACGTCATCATCATCGCTTCCTTCAAGCTCTTGAGCAACGAGTCATACAGCCAGCCAGTACCAACGGCTTCTACGGGTATCCTGACCACCAGCATGCAGCGGATGCGCATTCCTGGTCAGCATCCTCAGCCTCTTTCATCACCATCAACCTCATCAGCGATCTTGGCGCAGCGAACAGCACCTTCGGCCGGTCGAAGAACCTCTCCTGGTCGACGCCAGCAGTCAAGCCACTACGTCGCACAGCACCGCTCCGACCCACTGGAGCCTGCAGCATCATCCCGACTCACTGGGACATCATCACCCCGACTCACTGGGGCATCATCCCTACTCACTGGGATAGCAACACCCCGACTCACTGGGGCATCACCGCAGACAGTTCCGACTCACCGTGAACTATGCGGCTCTTCCGGTTCCGACTCACTGGAACCAACCTTCCACTGGCCCGGCAAGCATCACAAGATGTATGGACGACTCATCAAGAACCATCGATCTCCGATCTCCGGAGGGGAGTGATGTAGCGACATCTATGACGCCGCACACGAACTAAAAATAGCAAGAATTCTACATCGCGCAAGCAGAGTTCTCCGCGCGATTTGAACATATACAACAGTCCGAAATCAACCATTGGGCAGTTGCCCGGACCAGACACAACACCCGTCTGGTCGGAGGATCCTCCCTTTTCAACGGAGGTTTGCGGGACTTTACACCCTGTTCCGCTCACCTCTAAAATTCCGGGGGGACCCTTTACTAAGACAGCGGCTATACAAATACACGCTGTGTGAAAATTTTAACTGTCTACCTAATACGGATCATGAGATACAGCCCGAAAAAAAAACCCCAAAAAACTCGTTTCTAGAAACGTGTTTTAGTTGATTTTTTTTTAGTTTATTTTAAGAAACCCTTCGTGTGGGAGTCCGACTCGCACTTGGCCGGTTTTTTAATAACTTCAATGAACATAGTAACAGTAAACAGTTAAATTTTTGGGTTATGACAATGGGTACCTATGCATGACTGTTAATAAATAGTTTATTAAACATTGTGTAAAAAATAGTATTTTAGCGTACGTACTTTATTAGTATTACAGATTATAAAGTACACCTACATGAAATAGAGTACAATACTCTATTTTAGAGTACGGTTGGCAACCCTAGGAGTAAGTACCACCACAGCAGCTACACGCCCCGGTCTATATAGTAGGTCCTAGAATGTGATATCGTAAAACAGAAAAGGAACATCGTAATAAGTGAGCAGTATATTTACAGAAAATTGTTACGTAGGTACTCTGAAACCCGACCCCGACAGCGAAAAACAAAAAAAAAAAAGCTTGCCTATGGACCGTATTTTTAACAAACTCTTTACGGTCGTCTAAATATTCGTCGGATTGAATTTATCGGGATGGAATGAATTTGTTAAAAATAAAAAATGACGATGGCAGCCAGTAGCCTGTGGGTACCTAACTATGCAGGTAGGCAGGTACGGAAATAGCGTGTTCTATTCGCATCCGTGCACTTGTCCGGAACAACAAGTAACAAGTGGTTGAATCCTTTCATGTTTCTAAACTTCCTAGAAGCGCCGCCAAGAGTTTTGTTTTAAAGTGATCCTTAGATTCATAGTATCGAATTACCTTCCCTCCCTATTCCTACTTTCTATTATAATTGATTGTGATTTTGATGAAACTTTATAGTAATATAGCCATCAGGGTCGGACTGGGTCAGAAGGGACCGGGTGGTTCGCGATAAGTACGGAGCCACCAGGACGGAATAGTTGTAGATGGGATCCTTTATGAAAATAATGAAATACAAAATGATCAATTATTTATCAATAATATATATAGGTACTTTTACGTAAATTATTAGCAGAGCCATCTTAAGCATATTAGGCCCGGGATGGAAAAATCAGCTTGCGAAGTAACTGTTTGACTTTATTTTCTAATTGCGGCTGGCAAACACCACCCCACCCCACCGGCATGTCCTAGTGTCCATGTCCAAAAAATCGAAGACATGTGACATCCACCAACCCGCATTGGGCCCGCGTGGTGGTTTACGGTCCACACCCTCTTACAGAGAGGAGGCCTCTGCCCCAGCAGTGGGGACATTAAAAGGCTGATGATGAAACACCACCCTGGTAAATGCGATCCCGAATATAGCTCATATGTAAGTAAGTACAAATAACACGCAGGCGGAGCTGCGGGTAGCAGCTAGTTTTTTTTTTTTTTTTTTTTTTTTGTTTTTTTTTTTTTTTTTTTTTAAAACGTTGCCCCACACTAGGAATTACTCCTGTATCGTGGGTGCGTTCACAAACATTTAAACTCACATACACAAGACACCCAGACCCGAAACAACTATATGTAGGCCATACAAATATTTGTTCCGTGCGGGGATCGAACCCGCGACACGCAGCGCAGCAGCCAAACGCTCAACCACTACGCCAACCGTGCCGTCAAAGTTGTACCTATGTCTAACTAAAGTTTAGAACCTCAGCTCATTGTTTCTATGATTTGAGGTTGAACTGAACTGAACTAGTGTAAACTGTAAAATTTTGGGAATAGGTATACGATCTTACCACTAAACCACTTTGGAATTTTGAAGTTTGCTGTTAGTCGTGTTCAGTAAATTAGACGATGCCGTGTCAGTCCGGTGCCGTATGGCCGTATCCATCCACATCAGAATCGTTAGAATTATTCTAGTACACACCTACATGAGCACCGACTAGATATATTTTGTAATAAATACCTAATATATTTTCATCTTACCACTTCGTCTGTGTGTCTAACAGCCCTAATAGCATTTAGTGTTGGCATTTGGTTGGGCTAACAATAAATGCTATCATTTTATTGTTGGCCCAACAATAAATGCTATTAGGGAGACTATAAGCTAAACCACGGGCGGGGCAGGCGGACGTGGCGAAACAATAAGGCTACAAGGGTTAGGACTACGGAACCCTAAAATACTAGAGTATACTATTTTAGTATACATTTTGTCTTTCGAGCTAAATTCGCTAGCACATCCCACCGGTCTATATCCACGTGAAACTCTACAGTCGTAACAAGGTAACAAGCACCGCCTGCAGCTGACGCGTTTAAAATGCAATTTTTTGCTTTGTCTCTGTGTGGAGCGCTCTGTGTGTCACTCTTTGCGTGTCGTGATGATGTCGCAAACGCAATATGCTACATACTTACAATCCTACACGTCAAGTAAAACGGTGTTATTAGCAATTTTTCTTGAACATGGCAAGGACTTTTGTGTAAATCATTTTCGAAAAGTTTCATGCCTTGAAAGTGGCGGAGTTTTAGGCCAATACCTAAAATTTTAACTACTATCCAGCCAGTGATACGAGGAAGTATTTTTTTTTATGTTGCATTGTCAACATGCTGAAGTAGGACTGGGCAAGACACATTGTTAAAATGCATGAAGATAGATGGGCCTGGATCAGTCACACAGTGTCTCATTGTCAGTCCCTGAAGACGGATGTCGTCACCCAGGCAAAACGCGTGAAGATTTGGACTATGAGTCACAGATTGGCCGTAGAACGTTAAAGTTAAAGAGAGCGGGAAAAATGTGGAGAGGCCTTTGCCCAGCCGTGGGACCAAATTGCCTAAGTGAAAAAAACAACTACACATGTTTTCAAATATTATGCAATCGTGCACCAGCGCACCGTACCGCACCGTAGGTGATGGGTAGGTATCTACAGATTAGTTTTTCTACCCAGCAGATTCAGCAAGTAATACGAAATAAAAACGTACTTTTCTTTTCTGCGTATTTCACATTGCTGTTTTATATTCCACGTCTTTGATTAGGAACTTTTGGAAAGTTCAATGAATTCCAAAGGAAATGTCGGAAGTCATTGCCCGTTGTTTTACCTTTTGTTGGCGAGAACTGAGGTTGAAAAGCTGAAAATTTTACAGAAATATACTAACTTAGGTACACTAGAAAATGTATGTTAAGTAGGAAGTTATTTATACCTTCTTTTTTATATCGGGGAGAACCTTCAAGAGGCGCCTGGATAGAGTTTGTGGGAATCTGAACTCACTAAAATTACCTTGTCACTATCATGCGGTCACCATCTACACAATACTATTTAAAATATAATAATAATCATTCTCACTATTAATTCTGTAGGTAGCGATTGATGAAAAACAACCACACAAAGCCGTGTTTAATTATAAAAAATATTATCTACTCTATTTCAGATAACAGAACGCAAACATTGTTAAGAAAATTAATTAAATTTCGTACAAAGGCAACAATCTCAAGGTGTACATCCTTTAGAATTAGACACTTAACGCAAAGACAAACTCGGAAGATTAATTTACAATTTTTGGGTTGTCTTTAGCGTTGATAGGTACTCTATTAAAAAGTAGGTACTTGAAATATAATTTATCAGGGTGGTTTCTTACCATCTTCGTGATGTAGGAATTTTCTTTTGTTGGGACTTGGCTACTAGGTGAACTTGATGCAAGCAAACATCAGCAATTCAGTAACTAAGTGGTTATAGTTTGGAGCGACAATGTCGTCGGCACGTCGTCGTTACATCCTCGTGATGTGTCGTGGTGTCGTGTTGTGTATTTTTAATACTATTTACATATTTATTTAGGTATTTACAACGGATTATAACTAAAACATAAGTTACTAGCACTTCGCCCGCGACTTCGTCCGCGTGGATTTCTAAAATGTATAGCCTATGACACCCACAAATAACGTGGCTTTCTATTGGTAAAAGAATTTTCAAAATCGGTTCAGTAGAATATCCAGGGAGGTTGTAGGGGCTACCCCCTAAAACCTCACAAACTCACAAACTTTACCTCTAATATTAGTATAGATATGTCGCAGCCATCTGGTTGAATTCGCCATTCTATTAATTCATACAAACATTGAACAAAGGGTAGCAATAAAAGCTCCGAAAAAATTTAAAATATGAGCAAACCTACTCAAAATATGAAATTTACTGCTATACTAACTTTCCGACAACAAACGAATACAAATATAGAAACGAGCGAATAACATACTGAAAATTCCGAAAAATAATTCAATATTTGCTGACGCAATATTTTTCCACCAGCTTAAATTGCGTTTTACCGAAATCTACAGGTAGTCATTTTTATCGTAACTTACCTATTATATATTTAGAATTAATCAATGTTCGCTTTACTTCATCAAATTTTTTTATTTATTTACTTCATCAATGATAAAACACTCCCACCGCTCCAGTTGCTGTGATGATACTTATGTATTCAAACCGTCGTCGTTCATTTGTTTGTTTCGTTTGGGCCCTAAACTAAATTTCTAAGGTAACGCACCGTTCTTGAGAAATAAAGTTGCTTCTGCATCGTCTCCGGCGCTGCGGGAAGTGCAACCCCTTCGCCCTTGCGTAACAAAGGATAGGCACCCATCGCTCACCTTCGCAGTTTCGGCGTGCTGGTCGCCTCGCCCCCTTACAGCGGGCGGGGGTTGCTCTCCCTTCGCGTTTTTTTTTTTTTCTCAATTCGACCGTGTATATATTTTTATATACACTCATGCCTAGGGGTAACGGATAAATTCGTAACAGAGTTACCACTCCTCTGGGCACTCAGGCAGGGAAGGAACAGGGGCGAGTTTTAGTCAGTAAGAGTCTGACACGCCCTCCCGCTCCACTAAGAGCGGGAGCATTGGATGATTTCCAAACCAAAAAAAAAAAAAGTGATAGCAGCCAAAAGACTACGTGAAGTCGGGGTGCCCCGATTCGGTTTCGGAAATTTAGTTTATTATTCGAAAGTATAGATTATTTTTCGTAGAATTATAATTTGAATAAGCTCAAGTATATTTGTTAAATACAACATCTTTTGTCGGTTAATTTTGTATTAATTTTTCGGTAATTCATTTTAACACAGCTTAGTTAGTATTACAGTCAACCACAAATCACTGGCAGTTATTTTTTTTATTTTTTTTTTCAAAATTTGCTTATATCTCCAAAACGGTGTGTCCGATCGCAAAAATAATGAAAAAAATGCTCCCCTTAATAACCCTAACTTTCATCATTTTTCATTTAACTTGAAGTTTTGAATCACTTGGATGAGTCTTGGTCAGTCATCTCCAAAGGGCTGACTTTCAACACGCCAAGTTGTTAAACGTTGAGGGATTCTAGTAACTATCGGCCTAGCCATTTAATTGAATGCCGGCGTTTAATGAACGCTCTGGGCGTCGAATTGACTGGCGGATTCAACCAGATGGCTGCGACAGATACACAACTTAGTACTTCGACGCCTATTCTGTTTCTCACCTATTCTGTCTAACTCTAGACAAATATTCAATAGTCCGTGTAGCGGAGTGAGCTAGAACATTGTCGTGGTGGAGGAGGATCCCGTTTCTTGGACGCTGCTGTCTAATATTTTCCAAGACAACTGAAAAAAAAAGACTGACAATCTGCAGTAACAGTCCTTTTATCTTCTAGGACAAATTGTAAGGCAATCATCTTTTTTCCTTGACTTCTGCTGCCCTTCTTTACTTTTGTCGTCATATCTTCGAATGGAAACATCCATTGGGCAGATTGTATTTTGGTTTCGGGTTCGTAACAACATAATTATCCAGATTTCATCACCTGTGACGATGTCATACACAGCATTCGGGTCACCTCCGTCATATTTTTCAAGCATTGAGCGGCATCAATTCAAACGACCGATTTTTGATCCTCGGTCAAATTATGTATGAGGTATCCATCTAGTACAAAGCTTTCTGACGCCTAAATGTTAAATTAAGATTTTTTGTACTTGACTCATACCGATGCCTTTCTTTTTTTTTGGGCTGGGATCGTCTCCTGCGGCGGCTGCTGCTGGGGGCGTGAGGGCGACTCTGTTCACCCGACCCACCTCCTCCTTCGCGAGCATTACTGCTTCGCAGAAGGAGGAGACAGCTTCCTATGCCCTCTCGCTCCGTAACACGGCCTGAACCAGAGCCGGACGAGAGAGGTTGCCACCGCCGATCGCCTCCACGAGGACACGGCGGTACTCCGCCCAAGCGGGGCAGAACTCCACCGTATGCTCCACTGTGTCCTCTGGGCGATCCGTACAGTGGTGACACCCGGGCGTTTCCTTCCGCCTTATCCTACATAGGAACCTCCCGAAACAGCCGTGTCCGGTGAGAACCTGCGTCAGGAGTAAGGTGAAGACACCGTGGAGCCTCTCCAGCCACTCCTCAAAGAGGGCGCAATTGTGGCGTGCCCAAGCGGCCCCCCTCTAGGGTGTATGTTAAGTGGTCGGCTTGACTACTAGCAAATAATCATTTAAACGGCTTTTTGTAGGGTTCCATACCCGAAGGGTCCAAACGGAGCCCTATTGCTGTCACTCACGTGTCCATCTGTCTGTCCATCGTCTGTCACAAAATTTTGATCCGAAGAATTTTTTAACTTTCGTTTTTAACCGACTTCAAAAAGGAGGAGGTCATCAATTCGGATGTTTGTAGTTTTTTTTTTTTTATGTGTGTTCGGGCATAACTTCGTCATTCAGAAACGGATTTCCAAAATACCTTTTTTGTTCGAAAGGGGTTTGTTCCGAAATGGTCCCATTTAAATTTCATGTAGATCTGAAGATGATTTTCGGAGACAGACGACGGAACTCTTCAAAAAATTACAGAAAATCAACCGCGATTGCTGCTATAGCATAAATATGTGATGAAAGAGTGAGTAAATTATGATGAATTATGAAATATAAATGAGTAAAATATACGTAACAATAAACGAAAAAACTTTTTTACAATTTTTTTTATTTTTTTTGTAAAAAAGTTTTTTCGTTTATTGTTACGTATATTTTACTAACAAATAACAATATATTGATAAATCAGATTATTTCTTTGATAATCCCTCATTTGGTATGGAACCCTAAATGTGCGAGGTTTGACATGCACTGTGCCGGTTTTTATTTTTTTTGGGTTGGAAATCATCAAATAATTTCGCCCGCTCTGGGTGGGGCGGGAGGGCGTGTCAGACTCTTACTGACTAAAACCGACCCGTGTTCCTTCAGTTGCCTCTGCCAGGGGTCGTGGTGACTCTTTCAAACATACCCGAGACCCTGGCAGGCATCGGCCCTAGCGGACCCCGTCACTGCTTGCTGACATCTCTATGAGGCACCGTCGACCCGGGTCTGGTCCTTATCGGATGGAGAGCTACCTATTGCTCGCCGTCCGCAAGCCCGCGCCTACGGTGGCCGAGAATCTTCTTGCGACTCTCGACGCCCAGGGCGTCTCGAGGGCGCAAGGATAGCCTCTGCCTTACGCGTGCCACCTCCTCCTTCGCGAGCATTACTGCTTCGCAAAAGGAGGTGTAAGCTTCCCATGCCCTCTCACTCCGTACCATGGCCTCAACCAGAGCCGGATGCGAGAGGTTGCCACCACCGATCGCCTCCACGAGGACACGGCGATGCTCCGCCCAAGCGGGGATCTTACCAGACCTCAACCGTATCCTACGGGCGATCCACACAATGCTGACACCCGGGCATTTCCTCCCACCTTATCTGGAACAGGAACCTCCCGAAGCAGCACCTCAAAGAAGGGACCTATCGCCGCAATTGTGGCGTGCGTAGCGCTGGGTTGCTTCAGTCGCACTCTCAATGTGACCATGAGATCCCGCCGGAGCTCTTTCCACCGTGCCGTGATTTCTCGCGGCAGCTGCAACCCCCCGCCCCCCTCCCTAGGGTGTATGTTAAGTGGTCGCTGGTCGGCTGATGCTTTATTTTTTATTACTGATTGGCTCGTGGTTGACCACTATTTCACGTGATGGTAAGCCGCAGTAATGACGATGGAGCACGCTTGCCTAGAAGTAAACTATTCGCTCTTGACTTAAAGGACCCATAATCAGGAAGACTATGCTGTTTATCGAAAAAAGATCAAAGAAAATAGGGATAAAATTGAAAGTGAACTTTTGAAACGGTTTTGTGAAGGGCCTTACATACTGTCTACTGTTTTTGAAATAAAACTGGTTTCTGGTGTACCTATCTAATTGTTTTTTTTTATTCCACTGCTTGTACAACATTCATTGCATTTTCCTATATTATATTCTTGATTTTTCTTCGCGTGCCTTAACAGAATCCTGGCTACGCCCTTGCTTCTATCAGCTTCTATCATTAGCTTCACAGCACTCAAGTTATTTAAGTATTTATTTATTGGATCTCCGACAAAGGACACACAGATATTACACATAACCTAGTAATACAATTGACGCTGAACACGCTCTTTTAATTATGGGAGATCACAGCATGCACATATACATAATTAATGTGAATGACCGATAAAATTATAAATTATTACACACAATAATATTTGAAAAAAAATGAAATGTCATGATAATAAGATACAATGGTACTTTGATCAAAACAAAAAAAAAAAATTCTATCTTCAGTAGTCGCCTTAGATAAACGTCCTTCTCGCGCATCATCAGTGAGTTTGCTTCGACCATAGAGCAACATTGGCCACCGGTGAACATTGAGCAACACGGGCCACCGGCGAACATTGAGCAACACGGGCCACCGGTGAACATTGAGCAACACCGACCACCGGCGGACCGGAGTACCGGTTCGCCGGTGGCCCGTGTTGCTCTATGTGTCCAGAACGCTGGCAGCATTGCCACGTTGAATAGCAATGCTTATTTGTTGGTCAAAGAAAAGAACTTTACATGACATAACTTCTCGATATGACCATGGCTTTGCAGAATATGTTCAGTGATTGATTTAATCATACATTTTGATTAAAATAAATATTTAACCAGACAAAGGTCTGAAAAACGACTAGATTATCAAAGGATAATCTAGTCGTTTTTTCAATATAATCTAATCGTTTCTGGTTAAAAGAAACGGACAACCAGAAACGCAGGAGCTGGACATCTTCCTCGTACCCGCCTTTTCAGCTCGTCCCACATATGTTCAATCGGATTCAAGTTGGGACTACACACAGTTTCGGAATAATCACATTAAACCATCTCAATCTTAGACTAAAATCGACTTAAGAAAGGGGAATGCCAATCTGCCATACAAAAAAATGCCTGGAATGGACAAAAACTGTTAATAGTCCATAATTCTATTTAGAATAAAACACTTATAGTGAAATTATTCTTGAGCTTGTTTAACTAGGGTAATAATATAACGATCACTAAATATATTGAACTTGATATCCGCATATATTTTTATGGAAGTCGTGTTTATTTGACATGAGTAAGTGACATTCAGCCAAAGAGGAATCATCAAATAATCCATATGGAACTATTTTATACATTTAGTGCACAGTTATCATTAATTTAGTATAATTCGACCTATATGTACCGTAAGTCTAATTAAAATAATATAAGCTTGTCAATATTAATTCAAATTAATTATTTTTTAAATAGAAAACGTATCTAGGCTGTATGGACCACATGTCTTTTGCTTTAGTGACAGTTTGACATTACTGCTCATGTCAAATGAACACGACCTCCATATAAATATAAGCGGATATCAAGTGAAATATATTTAGTGATCGTTATATTTTTACCCTAGTTAAACAAACTGATGAATAATTAATGAATATGCTGATGAATAATAAACTGATGAATGATTTCATTATACCTATTTTATTCTAAATAGAATTAAGGACTATTAGTAGTTTCTGTCCATTCCAGGCATTTTTTTGTATGGCAGATGGGCATTCCCCTTTCTTAAGTCGATTTTAGTCTAAGATTGAGATGGTTTAAGCAAACCTAAAAATCATCCCCTGAAAGTTGATGCCATAGATTAAGGTATATAATAGAAACCGCTATATTAACTGGCCATTTTCTACCACAAGCTTAAAACCAGTCAATATTTCAGCTCCAAATATTACAAGCAATTGTTTTTACTGACTGTACTTTGGATAATATAATAATAATTTAATTTATACAGAAAACAAAGATCCATTGGGTTGGTAACAATAATCTTATCCTATGTTAGTACTTAACTAATAACACAGACAGTGCAGGTACAGGTGACAAGTGACCTTACCAACGGGCTGTCATGTCTCCCGGCTATAGCTCGTAGAATGCTGTTGGGCAGTATTATATTAGTGCTCTGTGCTGTTGGGGCTGCCACGGAGTCTGTTTAGCAGCGAGGCCGCTTTCTTACGCCGTTCAACATTGAAGCAGTCGGTACGTGCCTCAGCGAACATAGATGACGCGCTACAGAACCGACGCAGACTGTTGCGTCTGCCTCGGTTCTTTAACGCATCATCTATGTACACTCTAAATGCGTTGTTATACTGGATCCGCAGAGCATTGTAGGCTTTTTGAGTGTAGCTAACCACAGGCTCCTCGGGTATAGTGACTTGCAATATGATTTAAACAATCAAAATCTTGTGGACCCGTTGGGAATTCATTTGAAAACATTTAAAACATTATTGTAATTTTTTTATGGACCCGGTGGGATAATAATAATATTCCACAACTATCACACAACGCCATCTAGTCCCAAGCTAAGCAGAGCTTGTGTTATGGGTACTAGACAACTGATAAACATACTTATATATTTCTAAATACATACATATTATAGATAAATTACACCCAGACACAGAACAAATGATCGTGCTCATTACACAAACATTTGTCCTGGGTGGGAATCGAACCCACGACCTCCGTGCAGTAGCAGTCAGGGTCACTAACCACTAGACCAACAGGCCAGTCAATAGGATAAGAAGAACGATAGAATCGTGGACCTCTGGGAACAACCCTTTATAAATAAGGCTGAATGTATTAATATAATCTGCTTGAGTACCTACATCACACTCAAGATAATAAAAATCCATGGAGAAATAGTTGGTAGTTGACTTGGGTGACTATGTTTGAACTTTGCATTTAGCTAATGAGTCAAAATGTAGGTCAATGCGTCTCACGTTTCTTCCCGGGTGCTTTAAAATGTAATGTGGCTGACGAGAAGGTAAGTTATGAAACTACTCAAAACTTAACTTAAAATCCCTTGCTAGATCTTGCTTAACTTATGGAAACTAGTTTAATTTGAGGTGGAGTTTAATGTTTTGGTCTTTAGAATGCACGTGTCAGGCCTTGATGTTCCTTCCTACCTTTTTTTCCCTACCTACCTAAGGTCGCTATTGCTAACCGTACTAAGTTTTAGTCAATATATAATAGAAAATTTTTAACGTGTTTGTTAAATGTGGAATCAAAATGTAAACATGTTTTTATTTTTATTGCACATTTAACAAAATGAATCATTTTGTATTTATGATTCTCGCCACCCAAAAATACAAAAACCAGCCAAGAGCGAGTCATACTCGCGCGCAAAGGGTTCCGAACAAATCATATTTTATTAAGTTTTTTTTAAGAGTAAGTACCTCCTCGATATAGGATTTCTTGTAATCTAAGTAAAAAACTACTTTCTGTACGAGTATTTATTTTCAAAATTTTAAGCCCAGTGGAGATAAGGGGGAGGGGGGAGGGAATGGTCATTTTACATATTTTTTTTTAAATAACTTAAAACTATTTAGTTTAAAAGTATTAAAAAAAAATACATTCGAGACCCTCACAATGTGCCCTTTCATTTGATGTGTCGCACGGCACAGCTTGAAAAACTTTGTTTTTTAATTTTCTGATTTTCACCCCAAAAGTGACCCCCATATTCCAAATTAATTTATTGTTTGGGTCACAGATATTCATGTGTGTACCAAATTTCAACTCTAATGGTCCAGGAGATTCGGAGCAAATTGGCTGTGACAGACGAACAGACACACGAGTGACCTTATAATGGTTCCGTTTTTTCGTTCGGACTTTCGGAACCCTAAAAAATAAAGGATAAAAGTTTTTAAAATAAATAAACCTACTTAATAATTATAGTCTGGAATAGAACATAGGCTATAACTATAATTTATAATGGGTTCCGTCATCATAAATTATAGTTATAGCCTTGTACTAAAGCCACGCGGGTGAGGCCGCTGGTAGAAGCTAGTGATAGATAAAAACTGTAAATTAAAAATAAATGCCTACATACAAATTTTTTCCTCAATTTTCCAAAAAGTTATGTTTTTTTTTCAATGCTTTATGAAAAATACAATTTTTCTCTTATAAAGGTGGCGGCCCTATTCCTACAGAAGTTCTGGGTATAATTCATCGAACTTTAGCAAGACGTTGTAATGTTGTAAATTGCGGAACTTTTTCTAAAACTAAGCAGGTCAATGTGGCACAAATAACAAAATATAACTTACCTATGTGCCAACCAAGTTTTATTGAAAGATCATTTAAAAACACATACATTGGTAACATAATAAAAATATGGTTCCCTCATAAAAATAATTTTAGAAATCAAATCATTTCAAGGAGTTTCCTTGATTCAATAGGACACCTTACATTTTACTCTATCGAGGAAAGTAAATTGATAGAATTATCCTTTTGAGACAGCCATTACTTACTTACGACTTCAAAGTGATCTTCTAGCTCTAAGAATTTGTTGAAAGTTCGATAAAATATTAAAGTAATGTGCCTAAAAGACTGTCTGCATTGCCAAGTTGTATGGCAATGTTTATCCTTTGTCCAAGGCGAAAGTCAATAAGGCATATCAACAAGGCGTTTAGATAGGTCTTTAAAAAGTTTGTGAGCACTAAGACCCCACAAAATAAAGTTCGATAGGTTACATTTTACTAAGTTTTGGGTCTAAAAGTTCTGTCCCAGGTTATCTAATTTATCAAAGCAATAAACAGTATGCCTATCAATCAAATAAATCAAACAATGAAATCACCAAACTTCTCGGTTGGATGAAAACAATTTAAAACCACGCCGTTAATAAATTATTCGAATAATTCGCTAAAGTATCGTCACGTATTTAAAAAAAACCGACCAATTGTAGTAAAGTAAGTAAGTTAAAGTATAACTCACAAAAAATTGTAGTAAAGTAAGTTCCGTACCATAAAAAAATATATTTGTAGTATCCCTTTTTTTTTTTGGGGGGGGGTGGGAAATCATCCTATGACTTCTTCCGCTCTAGAGTGGAGCGGAAGGGCGTGTCAGACTCTTACTGACTAAAACCCACCCCTGTTCCTCCCTGACCTACGCGCCCGGGGGCGAGGTAACTCTTTCGAATTTATCCTCAACCCCCGGGCAGGCATTGGCCGTGGCAGGCCCCGTCCTTTGCTGACAACTCTTTGAGGAGCGCGTGGAACACTACGCGCCGTCGACTCTCGGGCCTGGTGCTGATCGGACGGCGAGTTACCCACTACTCGCCGTCCGCAGGCCCGGGTTTGTAGTATCCCTTTAATTTTTAATTTAATTTACATTATTTTTTGTCATAGCGGCAATAAAAATATTCTGTGGAAATTTAGTTAAGTTATTTAAATTAGATTTTTTTCCAGAATAAGTTTCCAACATGAATACTAAAAACATTTTATCCACATGTTAACATATTCATTCATTACACAGGGTTTACATCTCCTTACAGCTGCCATACATGCCTCCCTAATGTTGTAACAAGACGCTCATTAAAGTATAATTAGGTACGTATGTGAGATATTAATTAAATAAAGTTCTAAGGTAACCTAGCTAGGAACCTAGATTCAGTGTTTGAAAGAATAATCATAACCTAAGTTATAAATCTTATTTTGGCTAGGTGAACTTGCACGGTTTACCTTCTTCTCTTTCCTTTCAAATTGAGTAAGCATAAAAGCATAATCAGCCTTTCCCACAGCTGGGACTAAGGCCTCCTCTTTAGGAAAAGGAATGGGTCGAGATTCAGCACGCAGACCTAGTGGTGGATGGGTCGCGGATAGATTCGAAACAGAGTTACCGCGCCCCTGGGCACTCAGGCAAGGAAGGAACAGGGGTGGGTTTTAGTCAGTAAAAGTCTGACACACCCTCCCGCTCCAACCAGAGCGATGATGATTTCGCACCCCACCAAAAAAAAGAAAGACCTAGTGGTGGATGTCACATGTCTTCGGATTTTAAATAGATTGCTCCCACCAAATAGAATAATTTTAAAATCGTTAAAGTGGGTTACTAACTTACATAGGTACCTAAATCACGGCCCTTATCCTTACTAATATTATAAATGCGAAAGTTTGTATGTTTGTTTGTTTGTATGTTTGTATGTTTGGCTGAAGGTATCGCAAAAACGGCTGAAGGGATTACAATGAAATTTTGCACACACGTAGGTCATAACCTGGATTAACACATAGGCTACTTTTTATCCCGGTAAATGACAAGACTTAGCGAAGGCTGAGGTGGAAGTAGAAATCCAAAGTCAGGCTGAACGAGCGCACACGCTCAAAAAGTACTAGGACACCAGAAACATGAGAATTATTTCCAGGGCTGAAATCATGAGAGATAAAGACTCACAAAGTACCAGGAGACCAGAATCATGAATAGGTGTTTTCGGGGATACAATCCTAAGCTATATAGCTTCACAAACCACCAGGATACCAAAATCAAGAAGAAGTGTTTCCGGGGCTATAATCCTAAACGGTGTAGATTCACAAACTACCAGGAGATCAGAATCACAAAACATATTCCGAAGCTGGTATTAGGAGAGGTAGAGATTTACAAATTACCAGGAGACCAGAAAAATGAGAAGTATTTCCAGTGCTGAAATCATGACCGGTAAAGACTCACAAAGTACCAGGAGACCAGAATCATGAATACGTATTTTCGGGGCTATTTTAGCGAAGGCTGAGGTGGAAGTAGAATCCAAAGTCAGGCTGAACGAGCGCACACGTTAAAAAAGTACTAGGACACCAGAAACATGAGAATTATTTCCAGTGCTGAAATTATGACCGGTCAAAGTACCAGGAGACCAGAATCATGAATACGTATTTTCGGGGCTACAATCCTAAGCTGTATAGCTTCACACACCCCACCAGGAGCCCAGAATCAAGAAGAAGTGTTTCCGGGGCTTGAATCCTGAGCGGTATAGATTCACAACCTACTTAGAGATCAGAATCACAAAATAGTTAGCGTATAATAAATAAAGTTAGTTTATAATAAACCACCTGGATACCTGAATCAAGAAGAAGTGTTTCCGAGGCTTCAATCCTGAGCGGTGTAGATTCACAACCTACCAGGATATCAGAATTACAAATCATATTTCGAGGCTGGTATAAAGAGAGGTAGAGATTTACAAATTACCAGGAGACCAGAAACACAAGAGTCGCAAACTACCAGGAGATCAGAATCACAAAACATATTCCGAGGCTGGTATTAGAAGAGGTAGAGATTTACAAATTACCAGGAGACCAGAAAAATGAGAAGTATTTTCGGGGCTATAATCCTAAGCTGTATAGCTTCACACACCCCAAACCAGGAGCTCATAATCAAGAAGAAGTGTTTCCGGGGCTTGAATCCTGAGCGGTATAGATTCACAACCTACCAGGAGATCAGAATCACAAAATATATTCTGAGGCTTAAAGAAGTTTTTTTTTTTTAAATCAAACTACCATTTCCTAAGCTGTATAGCTTCACAAACCACCAGGAGACCAGAATCAAGAAGAAGTATACCTTTTTTTTCTGAGACTAATCGCGAACAAGCTCAGCGGCAGGCCAGCTTGCGAGCTTCCGAAACACCTGAGCAGGCAGAGCTTCGGCGTGAACAATCAGCTTATTTTATTGCAACCCAGCGAGCTGTTGAGATGCCCGATCAATCGCAGGTGCGGCGTGAGGAACAAGCTCAGCGGCAGGCCAGCTTGCGAGCTGCCGAAACGCCTGAGCAGGCGGAGCTTCGACGTGAACGATCCGCTCATTGTATTGCAACCCAGCGAGCTGTTGAGATGCCCGAACAATCGCAGGTGCGGCGTGAGGAACAAGCTCAGCGGCAGGCCAGTTTGAGAGCTGTCGAAACGCCGGAGCAGGCGGAGCATCGGCGGCAGCAATTTGCTGAGTATTTGGCATCCCAGAGAGCTTCCGAGTCTGTGGAGGAATCGGAAGCTCGGCGACGGGCTGTTGCTGAAAGGGTAGCGCAGCGGCGGCGAACCTTCACTCTAAACACTTGGGGTGTTTTTGAACGCGCTGCATTTGAGTATGATGCGAGTCTCGACTATGGCAGCCACAAGCTGCTAAAAATGGAGAGAATGAATAAAACATGTCAATTTTGCGGTGCACAGAAATGGAAACAAGAGACGGCTGGGATGTGTTGTTCTGGGGGAAAAGTAGTAATCCCTCGGTTAGAGGAGCCTGTGGAACCATTGAAAGAATTATTGTCAGGTAGCACAGACAACTCGCGGCATTTTTTAAATAATATCAGAAAATACAATGGGTGCTTCCACATGACATCTTTTGGGGCAGATAGAGTTATTTCCATGCCAGGCTTTTTTCCAACATTTACTGTACAAGGGCAGGTTTATCATACGATTGGGTCCCTGCTTCCCGTGTCCAACGAGCAGCCACAATTTTTACAAATTTATTTTTTAGGCGATGAGGAAGCACAAGTAGAGCGACGCTCTCACATCTTTCAAGGACTTCAAAGACAGATAATTCAAAAAATACAAAGAGTTCTCGACGATAACAATATTTTGGTACATGAATTTAAAACGGCTCTGGAGAACATGCCCAATGAAAGTTGCAAAGTGGTGATTCACCCGGACCGCGTGCCACGCGGGCAACACGAGCGGCGCTACAACGCGCCCACCACCAGCGATGTGGCGGCCGTGGCGGCTGACTCGGAACACACCGCTGGCAGGGACATCGTGCTGCGCGCGCACGATGAACGGCTCTGTCGCATTGCTGATACACATAGATTCTACGACGCTCTCCAGTACCCGATCATTTTTTGGAAAGGCCAGGAAGGCTACCATTTTGAAATACCACAAATGAATCCGCAGACTAACCTTCCAGTACCTAACAAAAAAGTTTCCTGCATGGATTTCTATGCTTACCATCTCATGGTACGTAATAATAATTTTAATTTACTGCTGCGCTGCAAGCAACTTTTACATCAGTTCTTAGTCGATATGTATGTCAAAATAGAAAGTGAGCGCTTGAGATATATCTCTTTGAATCAAAGCAAGTTGCGAGCAGAAAACTATATTCATTTGCAAGACGCTGTAAGGAATGACACGCATGTTAACGCAAGTGATGTAGGGCAAATGGTTATACTCCCCTCCTCAGTTGTGAACAGCCCAAGATACCTTCATGAGTACACGCAAGATGCTTTTGCATACGTTCGGAATTATGGCCGCCCAGATTTGTTCATCACGTTTACGTGCAACTCGGCATGGGCAGAGATTACCGACGAACTTATGCCTGGCCAAAAAACTACTGACAGGCACGACCTCATTGCTAGAGTTTTTAAAATTAAAGTCCAGAAATTAGTCGCTCTGCTCACGAAAGGTAAAATATTTGGAGAGATGCAATGCTTCATGTACTCCATTGAGTGGCAGAAGCGAGGCTTACCCCATGTACATCTTTTACTGTGGGTAAAAGAAAAGTTGCGTCCTAACCAAATTGATGACATAATTAGTGCGGAAATCCCAGATGCCAACATTGACAAAAAATTACACGACATCGTTGTCAAAAATATGATTCATGGTCCATGCGGTGCAATCAATATGTCATCTCCGTGCATGAAGGACGGAAAATGTTCCAAAAAGTATCCCCGGGTGATACTGAAAGACACACAGACCAGCGAAAAAGGGTACCCACTATACCGGCGAAGAGCACCACACGATGGAGGACGTACAGCTTCTATTAGAATTCGCGGTAATCACGAAGACGTCATAGTGGACAACAGATGGGTTGTGCCCTATTCTCCCCTTCTTACCAAAATGTTCGAGGCTCATATTAATGTAGAATTCTGTAGTTCAGTGCAGGCTATAAAATATATATGCAAGTATATAAACAAAGGGAGTGATCAAGCAGTTTTCAATGTGAGGCAAGTTGGCGCTGTGAATATTGACCCCAGAGATGAAGTGCAAACATTCAGGGCGGGCCGATACGTCAGCAGCAATGAAGCGGCATGGCGAATCTTCGGCCTACCACTTCACGAAAGACATCCCACTGTAACGCACCTAGCGGTGCACCTGCCCAACGGTGAACGCGTTTACTTTACTGTGCAAAATTTTCGCGATAGAGTGGCAACGCCTCCGAAGACTACATTGACTGCATTTTTCCGACTCTGCGAAAATGACAACTTTGCAAAAATACTATTATATGCTGAAGTGCCGAGGTACTACACGTGGAATACATCAAGTAAAGAATGGAAGCGCCGTGTACAGGGGACACCGGTTGCGGGCTGGCCAGGCGTGAAGGCTGGAGATGCACTGGGTCGCATGTATACCGTGCACGTTAGCAACTTCGAATGCTACTGTCTACGCATGTTGCTCAATCAAGTACGTGGTCCGTCGAACTTCCAGGCACTTAAATATATTGATGGGCTAGAGCGAGCTACATTCAGGGAAGCATGTGAGGCGCTTGGGCTATTGGAAGATGACAATCACTGGGACTTAACCATGGAGGAAGCCGTGCTGTGTCACTCAGCCGCAAAACTCAGAGAGCTTTTTGCCATTTTAGTAAGTACTTGCGGGCTCTCCAACCCTCTCCAGCTGTGGGATAAATACAAGGAAGCACTGTCAGAAGATATTGCGCATAGGCAACAAGGCACGCATGAAGACTTGATAATTAATGAGGCTCTAAAATTAATAGAGGACAAAATTATTAACTTATCTGGAAAAAATATGGCTGATTTCGGTTTACCCAGACCACAACGAAGGGGTGAATTGTCAACCGATGTTGTAAGAGAGCTTAATTACGATACTGTAGCCTTAGATGCTTTTGTTAATGAAATGGCACCACGTTTGCTGCCCGAGCAACAGCATGTTTATGATTTTATAACACAACAGGTAGATAATAGTGACGGGGGACTCTTCTTTCTTGACGCACCGGGAGGTACTGGCAAGACGTTTTTGTTAAACCTACTGCTGGCCCGGCTTCGCAAGGATAGTAACATAGCCCTGGCTGTGGCTTCCTCGGGAATTGCTGCAACGTTGCTTAACGGTGGGCGGACTGCTCATTCTACTTTTAAATTGCCACTAAATCTTGCGATCGACGAAACCCCTACATGCAATATTAGCAAAAGTAGCAACCGTGGTGCTCTCTTGCAGCAATGCAAATTAATTGTGTGGGACGAGTGCACTATGTCGCACAAACGCGCGGTAGAGGCCTTAAACCGCAGCCTGCAAGACATCCGTGGCAACCAGGCTCTAATGGGAGGTGTAGTAGTTTTGCTCGCTGGTGATTTCAGGCAGACACTGCCCGTAATCGAGAGAGGTACACCGGCAGATGAGATGAATGCGTGTCTGAAGGCGTCACCACTTTGGTCCAAGGTAGTAAAACTCCACCTTACGTGCAATATGCGTGTCCAACTTTTCAATGATTTGGAATCAGGAACCTATGCATCTAAGCTGCTGCAAATTGGAGAGGGTCGACTCGAAACGGACATCGATGGTAAAATTGAATTTTCCAATGATTTTTGCCATCCAGTGACGACAGAGAGAGAACTCATTTCGCACGTTTTTCCGAATTTACAAAACAATATAAGCAACGAAGACTGGTTATGCGAGAGGGCTGTGTTATCACCAAAAAATGAGTCTGTAAATAACATCAACAAAAAGATATTGGAAGGATTAGTCGGCGAATCTAAAGTATACTCATCAATAGACACTGTTATGAGTAGTGACGACAGCACAAATTACCCTGTAGAATTTCTTAACACCTTGGAATTAACAGGCGTGCCTTCTCATAAACTAGAGCTAAAGGTTGGCGTTCCAGTCCTGCTGATGCGTAATCTTGATGCACCGAGATTGTGCAATGGCACCAGGCTACGTGTCACAGAGCTGGGGAGGAGTATCATAAAAGCCACTATTGTTACCGGAGCAGCTAAAGGAGAAAGCGTGTTGATTCCCCGAATTCCTATTATCCCAAATAATTTGCCATTTCAGTTTAAGAGGTTGCAATTCCCCCTTAAATTGGCATTCACAATGACCATTAATAAGTCCCAGGGCCAAACGCTGAAAGTAGCAGGAATTCATTTGGGCACTCCTTGCTTTTCACATGGTCAGCTTTATGTCGGTTGCTCAAGAGTATCGAGTGCCCAAAACTTACACGTACTGGCGGTAAATAACAAATCATACAATGTCGTCTATAGAAGTATATTAACTTAAAATATGTGCGTCAAAAAAACAATATTAATGCGATTCTGCAATATCAAATACCTATTACACTGAATAAGCCAACACGGCTTCGCTATTCGGTGCAGACACCGACCGGTGTCCAGACTCATGAAGAAGTATTTTTGGGGCTGGAATCATAAGCGGTATAGATTCACAAACTACCAGGAGAACAGAATCACAAAAAGTATTCCTGGGCTGAAATCATGAGTGGTATAGATTCTCAAACTACCAGGAGACCAGACTCATGAAGAGGTATTTCCAGGGAGCTTTACAAACCACCAGGAAACCAGAATTGTGAAAAAGTTTTTCCGGACAACTAATACTCCACAATCTACATGCACCCGGCAAGCGGTATGTGCTAAGTTAATATAGGCATGTCGCGCGTCGGAACCACACATTCGCCACTCCACATGCATTTTAACTTACGCACTGAATATGGCAGCATGGCTCCGCTAAGGGGCATATATTCAAAAACTACCAAGAGACCAGAATCATAAAAAGTATACCGGAACTGACTACCAGGAAACCAGACTCATGAAGAGGTATTTCCAGGGAGCTTTAAAAACCACCAGGAAAACAGTATTGTGAAAAAGTTTTTCCGGACAACTAATACTCCACAATCTACATGCACCCGGCAAGTGGCATGTGCTAAGTTAATATAGGCATGTCGCGCGTCGGAACCACACATTCGCCACTCCACATGCACTTTATCTTACGCACTGAATATGGCAGCTTGGCTTCGCTAAGGGGCATACATTCACAAACTACAGAATCACAAAAAGTATTCCGGAACTGAAATCATGAGCTGTATAGATTCTCAAACTACCAGGAGACCAGGCCTATGAAGAGGTATTTCCAGGGAGCTTTACAAACCACCAGGAAAACTGAATTGTGAAAAAGTTTTTCCGGACAACTAATACTCTACAATCTACATGCACCCGGCAAGCGGCGTGTGCGAAGTTAATATAGGCATGAGGCATGTCGTGCGTCGGAACCACACATTCGCCTCTCCACATGCGCTTTAACTTACGCACTGAATATGGCAGCGTGGCTTCGCTATTCGTTGTTATTTTTTATTCTATTCTATTCTAAATTCTAATTTATCATGATCCTAGACCGTATCTTTCACAAATGTTTGATTTTTCTCTGGACTCAATCCGGATGTCTACGCAGATAGTCATGGGCAAGAAGCTAAGAAGTGGTGAAGAGTCTGTCTTTATGTAGAACGACGTTCAAAAAGTTCTGGCTCGCAACCTTATTTGAATAACTGACTATGGATTTTGATTTCTACAGTGTTTTTTTAACGTGCTACTCTCTGGAAATAGCACTCAAATTTATAACCCTACTTTCACGCGGGCGAAGCCGCGGGCGGAAGCTAGTTAACAATAAAATTGATTAACTTTCTTAAAGTTAATCAATTTCATTGTTTCAATTGATTGGTATTGGAAATATTCATCCTACGAGGCTCTAAAATGTCAGCCAAAGTCGGCAGCCAGCTATCAGCTATTATCTAAGTACATATTGTCTCAAGTCACATGGCGTATGCCCATCGGAATCAAGACGGCTTCAAGATTGATTGAGCAATAATTAATTGTTCGATTAAGTACCTAACACCCTGTGCGATGCATCTCGATGACAATGCACTTTCTGGGAATCCTACATAATGGAGATGACGTGGAGCATTAGTAGCCACATGACGATGCGTATAATTGGAAACAATTGAATCACGCATCGATTGCACCCAACACTAGGCAAGCTCCGTGCGTAGAAACCATGTAACTTAGCCACGGAAGACTAATTACCTGCGAGGTGTGCCCTTTTGTGTTTGTGCATTGGAATATTACTATTGTATTGGAATATTAGGTACCTAGTAGCGTTAAGTGTGATTAATCGCAAACGGATCCGTCTGATCGCAATACGTGGCGTTTCTGTAGGTTCAATCATGCCTATATACTTGCTGTCATTTGAAAAAGGTGTGAGGTTATATGAGTACCTATCTTGCATTAAAATTTGATATTCTTATAAGTATACTGTATTATAATATTACTATCGTATTGGAATATCAGGTACTTAGCGTTAAGTGTGATTAATCGCAAACGGATCCGTCTGATCGTAATACGTGGCGTTTCTGTAGGTTCAATCATGCCTATATACTTGCTATCATTTGAAAAAGGTGTGAGGTTATATGAGTACCTATCTAATGCATTAAAATTTGATATTCTTATAAGTATACTGTACCTACAAGTACTCGTACGCATTATTTTTACCCGACTGCGCGACGTAAGGGAGCCTAATTTGTTTATCAGCCTATTTATGTTTGTTCCTTTGTAGCACTATAGAGACCAAACGCGTTTGCCGATTTAGATATTTCTTTCGTCAATTGATTAGTCTTAACCTTGCGAGTGCTACTAAAGACATGACAGTAATCAAAATACAATATGGCGACAACAAGACGCCTTAGTGTGAAAAAGAAAAAAAATAAACTCGACGAACTATACTAAGTGGGGTATCAAAATAAAGGGTTCGAGGAGGCGATTCCAAAAATATAACTCACTAAAATGTAGAAAATACTTTTTTTTATATTTTCAAAAAAACCGACTGTAAAAAATAACTAAAAAGTTCCAAATAAGTCACTTTCCAAGCAGTCTGATGCAGTTGGTGGCATGAAAACAATTATTGAACTAAAATAACAGCCACCAACTGCATCAGACTGCTTGAAAAGTGACTTGTTTGAAACTTGTTTTTAGTTATTTTTTACAGTCGGGTTTTTTGCAAATTTAAAAAAAAAAATAGTGCTTATTATTTCAAATTGTATAGATCCAGGCAATTACCTACTGTCCATTCCAGGTTGCCTGGAAGAGCTATTTATTGCATGTGTTTTAGTTTTAAGCTTCCTTTTTAAGGTTCCGTACCCGAAGCATCCAAACGGAGCCCTATTGCTGTCACTCACGTGTCCGTCTGTCTGTCCGTCATCTGTCACACAGGTTTTACAGCCAAATGGTTGGATCTACAGTCTTAAAATTTTCACAGTATAAGCATCTTGCCAAAGCCATACAAATAGTCAAAAATACATTTGGTACGGAACCCTAAATGTGCAGAGTCCAACACGCACTTGGCTGGTTTTTAATGTATCTTGGTGTACCTACAATAAAGTATTTAGTAAATAAATAATTATACTATATTTATTTACTTTCTCCTGACAACAGTATTATAGCATCTGACAATGTTTTAAAGGCAACGATTTCACTGAGAGAATTTTATATGAAAGATTACCCGAGTGTAACGTTGAAGAAATTCGATGTAAACATTTTAAATGAAAATGGAAACATTAAAATCTCAACAGACTGAAAGGTAATCTTTTGTCGTTTACGTATTATAAGTAAAGACTCTACTCTTTGTAAAGATTTTTATGACTGAAATAAAATAGGTATTTATTTTTGACCCAATTGTTTAGTGTAGTCTTTTATTAGATAACTTTTCAAAGATTCGCTTGCGTGGTTCCTCTGACTTACAGAAACGTGTACATAACCCAAAAATCGTAAACATCAATAAAATATGTAAATATCTATCAAAATTTCACAGTGATCCAATCGTGTTCACAAGGTCCTCTTTATCGATTGCGGTAAATCTTTGACATTGGTTTGGGATTAGACAATTTCTCAAAATAATGTTTGTACTTTCAGAGTCTTGTTCCTATATGTACCTATTAAGTTCTGCCAACGGCTTCGCCCGCGTTAAAATTCGAAGGGAAAATGCTCCTGGGATGAAAACTATCTATGTGCTATTCTGGGCTATAATCTATCTCTGTGCCAAATTTCATCCACATCCGTTCAGGCGTTCTAGCGTGATTGACTAACAAACATCCATACATTCAAACTTTATAATATTCCGAAGTCGTGTCGCGTTGATTAAACGTGACGGCGGCGTAACGTCGGACGACAGGTTTTCATTATTAACGCAATCGAAGGTGTGGAAAAATAAATGCTATTACAGATCCAATCAACTACAGAGCCAAAAGCACTTGATCGGTGTAACACACAGTTTTATATATATCCGTAAATTTTAGAAAAAAAAATTGCATGCCTCCACATGACTAAGATCTTCGTTTATGCAAGAAAATTGTTGAGCCACCCCGAATCTGTATTGTGTAGGTACAAAAAAGTCTGTCTAGCAAGTCTTAACTAGACCTATTAAATCAACGCAGACGTCTGGCCGTCAAGCCGCTAATTTTCGAGTTTGCATTCGACATTCCTATTCAAAGCTGAGGGCTCTACACGTATTGTGGAAAGTTTTCTAAAGTTTTCAAGAGCCAATTTGTTGGTTGGATTTATGCGGGCCCAAATCCAATCTATCCGTTGAATTAATGATTGATAGCACGAGATTAAGCCATCAGTCTCTTGCAACAAGTTTGGACTTACGATGCATATTAAGCAGTTGGTGGTGAGTGTTGGGGTCAAACTATGAAACGCTTATGAGGACCTTGGAGTCCTCGCAAATTTGATATTCATAGAGACTTGATGTTTCAGTCCTTGATATTACAGTCGGTGTTCTGGGAAGGTTGGAATAGCAATGTATTATGCTTGTTTAAATGCAGGGAGATAATATGTGGTTTTCCGGTTCCGGTAAGGCTATAGATGTTGCTTACCTAATAAGAGAGGTGTATGGTATATCTTGGATACAATACTGGGCAAGCAAGAATCTAAACCGGATTAGTTTCTGTTTATTCTTTCAAATAATATTCGTGACCTTCCCAAATCTCATTATTGCTGCTGGGGCAAGGAAGGAGGGTAATGTTATTCGAGAGTTTATAATGTAAGTATTATGTGTTTGTATGTCTATTTGTTTTGCACGCTCTGTAGCTTAAACGGCTTTTTTTCTTTTCTTTTTTTCTTTTAGCTGGAGTTTCAACAAATGAGGTATGACTGCCGAAGTGACATAGACTATATGAACTTTGAAAAAAAAAACAATATGGCGACTGCCATTAGGTCAGTGAGGTCGTATTTCTTGTGATATGATCATGTAGGGTCGAAAAATATAACACAAAATTTAGAAAGAAAAGAAAACAAAAAACCTGTAAGAACTGTGCTACATATTGAATGACAACAACAATATGCGCTTATTGTAAAGATTTCAAATATTTTTTTTCACAATTTCAAAATATGTAGTTTTTAAGTTATTAAACAAAATAGATGAAAAATAACCACTCCCCCCTTATCTTTTGAAGATTTGTGTTATATAGTTATTATATAAGTGTGTGGAGTGAGTGGTTATTTTTCCAGAAAATATTACAAAATGTAGTTCTTTACATACAGATAACAGGAAACGCCTTAGGAGTAAAACCTAAAAAAATATGATTTGTTCGGAAACCTTTGCGCGCGAGTCTGTCTCGCTCTTGGTCAGTTTTATTAATATCTGAAATATATTTATTTGCCTTCAAAGTGACGACATTAAAGCATGTAAAACTAATTCTTCAGTGTACTCAATGGATACCGTTTCATATTTACACAGTAAGTCGATTATATTATTTGCAAAGTATTAAGTAAATCCGGCCGGGTTCCCAGTTGGGAAACTTTATCAAAACATGAACAGGCCTAAATAAATACGTTGTTAAATGAGATCATTTTTTCTTCATTATTATTATGTGGATTTAAGTCATTCAAATAAATGTTTATCAATACGTATTTCCTTAATGGATATAAATTTGATCCACTTATAAGAAAGCTGTTAGCCCTATTAACTTTATATTGATTTTTGAGGTAATTTCTTGATTGGTTAACTTTCATTAAACTGAAGATCTGAAAGGTCAAGCTTGAACGTTATCTGGTTATTTTTATCAAAGGAAAAAATACTTCATGCATTTTCTTAGCTCCACCATCTGGGCGAGAAAATTAAGTTATTATAAAAAGAAATGGCTTGTCGTCGTCGCTTTAATGAAGACCTGAAGATTACCTGTTTCTAATAGATCTGGCTCTTATATGGGCTTGTACATGTCTCGAGAGAAACACCGCTCGGGACTGAATGACTTGATCACGCTGAAATGAAAACAAAACTTACACAACATCCTACTAATATTATGAATATAAAGTCCATGTGTTTGGATGTTTGTTAATCAATTCACGCTTCAACAGCTGATCAGATTTGAATGAATGTTGGCACACGGGTAGACCACCATGTCTTTTTTTATGTGCGGAAATTCTCATATACTCTCCGTCTGGGGAGAACGGAGAGTTATGTCGGACTCTTACCGACTAAAATCACACAGTTCTTACCGCTACCATTAGTCGAGGGCCCGGGATCCATTTAAATTTACGTGCACGTCCACGTCTTAGGACCTAAGGGTGTTTTATATCGGTATGAAGTACGTTACCGTGGGATAAACATTCACGCAGCAAAAGCTGATGTTACATGATTTAAAACAAAACAACATTAGTTTTTTTTTTTTTTAAATACAACCGACTTCCAATAAAAAATACAAAATAACTTTAATTTCGGAAGTTGGTGTTTCTAGTTTCGTTTCTTAGTTATTTGACACCGACTTTCGAAATGAACGTTAGCATTTTTTTTTGTGTTTTTTATTGGAAGTCGGTTGTATTTTTTTACTGATATTAGTGCGGTAATGTTGATTTTTACAAATGAGTAGACAAATGTAAGCCCGAGACGAAGTTAAGGGCTTACCATAGTCACGAGTTTGTAAATACCAATTTCGGCACATGTGTCATACAACGTTTTTGAACACATTTGCCTAGTCATCAATTTTATAATTAAAATTAGAATGCAGATATATGTAGCACATTCTAATGTGATTGCAGTATTTGGCAGCAAATGTATCGAGTCAGCCATCTCGGCAAGTTTCACTGAGGAAGTCAATACTACAATAAAACTCTCAGCTTCATTTTACCGAGATCGCGCCTGTTTCAATGATTACACATATTGTTAAGTGGCGTAGACACTTGAGACACAAAACTACAGTAATATCCAATCATCACAGAATCTATTTCTGAATAATTAAAACAGCCACTGAATCTAGAACAACCGACTTCCAAAAAAACAATACACTGAAAATGAAAAAATAACTTTAATTTCGGAAGTCGGTGTTTGTATTTTACTTCTTCGTTATTTGACACGGACTTCCGAAATTAAAGTTATTTTTTAATTTTTAGTGTAGGTATTGGTTTTTTGGAAGTCGGTTGTTTTTTTTGTAAAAATGTTTTTTATTTTTCACTTTTTAGTTGTTATACTCCAGAACTAAAAACCCCAATAACATCAACTCAGCCTATTGCAGTCCACTGCTGGACATAGGCCTCTCCCAGGCTGCGTGCGCCACAACACCCTGTCCTCGTCAAATTCCACGTCGAACTTGGAATTTAAACATTTGGAGAACACCAAAACGTCATCGAGGTATACATATTTTTCGTTTTTGTTCAGTTTCTCAAAAAGCGCTTAATCAATTTCGATAAAATTTCTATTGAACCACCTCTGATGTATGACCTACCAAACAAAAAAAAAATTATCAAAATCTAATCACAAGTGGCGGAGAAATCGCGTAACACACAAACAAAAAAAAAAAAACATACAGACGAATTGAGAACCTCCGCCTTTTGGAAGTCGGTTAAAAATCTCGTCAAAAAACTTCTGACGTTTCTAATATGAAAATGCCGCGAATTTGCAAATGACGTGCGCGTGTCAATTTTCAAAATTGGTCTACAACTTTAAATTAAAATTCTTAAAGTTTAAATATAGTAATATATATATATAATAACTATATATATTACATTATATATATATATATATATATATAATGTAAGTAATATATATAGTAATTTTTTTAAGAATTTCTTAAAAAATTTAAATTCTTTTTTATCCAAAAGAATATACTCCCGAAGTGGTCCCATATAAATTTTATCGAATTTGATTCAGCGCTTTTTGAGAAACTGAACAAAAACGAAAAATGCGTATACCTTGATGACGTTTTTGTTTTCTCCAATTACGAGTATGTTTAAATTCCACGTTCCATGTTAGTAGGGTTTGGAGTTCTAGGGTATAAAAAATAAAAAGTGAAAAATAAAAAACTTTTTTACAAAAAAAAATAACCGACTTCCAAAAAAGAATATACACCAAAAATTAAAAAAAACAACTTTAATTTCGGAAGTCGGTGTCAAATAACGAAGAAATAAAATACAAACACCGACTGCCGAAATCAAAGTTATTTTACTGTACTTTAGCCAATCTGAATCGAGATTGATCTAATTTGTTCCTTTTTCTCGTCTTAAAATTATGCCTGTCACTTATCTTAGGAAAGAGATGCAGATTTTTCCGAACATACATAATGTTTTTATATATGTATTGACAAGGTACCGTCATGATGTTTATATCCTTAAACAGCTCCCTAAGAGAATCGCGCCTGCGAAGATTATATATGGCTCTGATAGCTCTTTTTTGCAGAATTAAAATAGACTCAATGTCTGCAGCCCGTCCTCATAGCAAAATACCGTAAGACATGATATTATGAAAGTAACTAAAATAGACCAGCCTCGCGATATCCACATCTGTAAATTGACGGATTTTCCTGACAGCATATGCCGCTGAACTTAACCGTCCTGCAAGAGATGTTAAACGCTCGATTCAAGGCTACAAATGGGGTCCTCCCCATTGTAGCCTTGAATCGAGCGTAATTCCCAGGAAAACAGTGTTTTCGACGAATTCTAGTTTATTTTTGTTCAATACTATGTCACAACTATTACTTTTAACATTTGGTAAAGCAAATCTTATGTACTTCGTTTTTTTATTTTAATACTAAATTATTAGTAGTGAACCAGTTTTGAACCTGCTGAAGGGCGTTATTTACTTATTTACTTATGTTGTTGTGTATTGTTGTTAATTGTTGTTGTTGGTTGTCGTTGTTGTTGTTGTTTGTTGATGTTGGTTGTTAGTTGTTGGTGTTGGTGGTTGTTGTTGTGTTACTTTTTTTCGCATAGATGTTTCTAGGGAGAAGGGAGTCGAGAGCGGTGGCGTAGTGGGGGCATCGCGGCATGACGGCTTCATGCTGTTTTTCGTCACGACATTCGAGTCGGTTTTACTGCCAAGACGCGCCAATAGATGTTTCACATCAAAAACAAAAGTTTGTTTCATTTCCTATTGTACTGTTTTGTCACAAATGTGTTGAAAAACTTTGTATGCCACACGTGCGGATTGATATTTACAAACTCGTGACTATAAGACTTGGACTTCGTCTCGGGATGACATTCGTCTACTCGTTAGTAAAAACCAACTTACCGCACTAGTATCATAAATTTTTCATAAATATTTTGAGCAAATGTGTTGAAAAATGTTTATATTTTTTACTTTTTAGTTGTTGTACCCCAGAACTAAAACTAAATAGTAAAGTTATGCCCAAATTGATAGCCCCAAAATATGGAATTTGAATATAATTGGTGAAATTAGGGTGTGTCAGGGTGAACTCTACAAATCTGTGTACCCCTTCAGAGTGTATCAGCGTGATGTTATGTTATGAAGTGGTGTAATAATAAACACACATGCGAATGCAGCAATTCCGGAAGGTTTGCTATCATTTATTGAAGAGTTCCATTGTGTATCGCCGAAGTTCTTCTCGTCTTCAACAGATCTTCACAAAAATGGGACCACATGAGAAGCATCAGCTTTCAAATAAAAAAAGAATCATCAGAATCGGTTCATCTAGAAAAAAGTTGTAGAATTGAGAACCTCCTCCTTTTTTTAAGTCGGTTAAAAAAACAATCCATGGGATATATAACAGAACAGGAAATAAAAACAAGGCCCATCAAATAATAAGTATCGTCTGTCATTGAACTATATTATTTCGCGATTTCCTATCAATGTTTCCGCTCCCTCAAATCATGGTACAGTGAGATGCTTGATAGCCGGCATTATAAAAACCGCTCTTTTCACGGCCCTTCATTATCTTACACTTATGCAAGATTCAAAGGGGATTCTTTCGTGAAAAGTCGCTAGCAACTATTAAACAATTGCTTGCTATACTTATAGTTTGCAACAAAGCCATATCACCACCACCATAGCACCGCTCACTAACTGTTTTCAAAATGCCATACAATTACTATCTACACTTTGGGAGAAAATTGTTTTCGAATTTTGTGTAAGTCTAAGCTATTTATGCTCGTGACTGTACATGTAATATACGAACGTAGGGTATATGCCCAACAAGATGTTTTTATTTCGTATTTTTTGTACAGACCCTCGTTACAGAGGATTTGTTATTTGTCATTAGATACTCTTTCCGATTTTCAGCTTCGAAGGACGCGGATGAAGGCGATTCAGTGAACTTTAGACGCGTTGTGTATTCAAGATCCCTTCTTGTAGTGATCGAAAAATGTTGATTACTTTAGTAATAATACTAGTCTCGTACAATTACAGAATAAACAAATATTAATGCTATTCAGCTACAGAATTAACATCGGTCCAAAGAAACAACAACGATCCAAATAACTAGCTTGACCGTCACCAAAAAACACCTGGAGAAAAAACTTCACACGTCTGGCAAAGAATGATCCCAAATCAAATGAGATAAGGCTTATTGATAATAGGGAAGCACGGAACGGCTTTGAACTTGCTACGTTCTTGCTACAAAATGGTTACAAGCTTGCTACGAAAACGTTACGAGCTTATTACGAAATGGTTACGAGCTTACTACAAAAGGGTTAAGAGCTTGCTACAAAATATTTACGACCTTACTATGAAACTGCTGTAAGCTACCTTTAAAAAAAAATATTGAGTTTGCTACGAAATGGTTACGAGCTTACTACGAAATGTACACTGAATCCTACCCTCGAACGTGATCTCTCTCTATAACTTAAGGTTTGCTGGGAGAAAATTCAACATTGAGTTAAGCTCACCTTTGTACATGAATAATAATTATTAGTACTTTGTTAGTTGTACAATAAAGAATTACTCGTAAGTAAGTAAGAAATGGTTACGAGCTTATTTCTTGTGTTCTTTATTGTACACCATACATGATACGCTACAAGCTTACTACGAAAGGGTTACGAGCTTGCTACGACAGGGTTACGAGCTTACAAATACAGAGTTACGAGCTTGCTACAAAATCGTTACGAGCTTACTACGAAATAGTTACGCTTACTATGAAATTGTTACGAGCTTACTACGAACCAGTTACGAACTTGCTGCGAGAGTGCTACGAACTACCTACGAAATGGTAATGAGCTTGCTACAAACAGTTACGAGATTGCTATAAAACGGTTACGAGCTTCCTACGAAATGGTTACGAGCTTGCTACGACAGGGTCACTAGCTTGCTACGACAGGGCTACAAGCTTAATACGACAGAGTTACGAGCTTGCTACAAAATCGTTACGAGTTTACTACGAAATAGTTACGCTTACTATGAAATTGTGACGAGCTTACTACGAAACAGTTACAAACTTGCTACGAGAGTGCTACGAACTACCTACGAAATGGTAATGAGTATGCTACAAAACGGTTACGAGATTGCAATAAAACGGTTACGAGCTTCCTACGAAATTGTTACGAGCTTGCTACGACATGGTTATGAACATACTAAGAAGCGGCTCAGAGTTTGCTACGAGCGGTTACGAGATGGCTACGAAGTGGTTAAAACTGCCAAAGGAAGAGTAAAGAGTTGCCTGGTTACGATATGACTTTTAACTACTCTTTTGCGAAACTTTACGATACAAATTTAAGTATAAGGTCGTCACAGCTACATTATTTTGTGAAACTAGCTTAATTTTACAGTATCCCGTTTGCATCTATAAAATGGTAGAATATTATGACAACGCGCTAAGCTGCGTTCGATTTATTAGGGATAACACGCATCCATTCATCAAATATAGTCGTTCCATCATCCAGGTTTTGTTGAAAGCATTCTGTATTCATGTCAACAGTAGTGTTTGTATGAAATAAACTAAAACAATTGAGGTTCGCAGCTCATGTAATGAGTAGACAATAATATAACTAATTGCATTGAATTTAGTACATTTCACGACTGTGTAACTATATATTTAATTTTCATACGATAATACATTTTAGGATAGTATTAGGAGTTTGTCGCACGGGTTGATCTTCAAGGTTAAGCAACGCTTACCGAGGTTGGCCTGGATGGGTGACCATCAAATACATACCAAGACTCCTCCGTGCTTCTTTGTCTATCTTAACATGCCATCAGAAGCTAGGAAATCTGACACCAGCCTTGCCAAGAGATTTCGTGTTTCTGTGTTGTGGAGGTTTATTGGTAGTCGCTTTTTGTAAAATACTGGTATTTACTGGAACCACCACAACATAGGTTGGGAAAGGGTAGGCAGATTGATGAATACATCACTATCACTACATATTATAAAAAACAGGCCAAGTGCGAGTCGGACTCGCGCGCAAAGGGTTCCGAACAGTTCACATATTTTTTAAATGAAGTTAGAAGTAATTTTAAAAAAAGTAAAAATCTTTTTAGGACAAACTTTTACATGAACTTAAAAATACTAATTAAAACTTAGTTAAATATGTATCTATGTTTTAATTAGTATTTTTATTAGGCATGTAATTAAATCGATATCTGTATATTCTCTATTTTCAAACAAAATATTTCAAAGTTAAACCAAAAATACTGATTTGCACACAAATTATGCGCACTAAATAAATCAAATTAAATATACTGTTTAATGGTATTGGCAGAACTGTTTTACTGAGCGAATAACTATTATCAAAATAGTGTATCTAACAATTCCCTAGTTCTAGCTCACCTTGGCTCTTCTCGCTTCGGCTCGCATGGGTGCCTATGCTTTGTTACAGCGGACGGGGACTGCTCTCCCTCCGCGCCTCCGCATTTTTGTATATCCTCTAGGGGTAGGAGCCAAAAGACTACGTGGAGTCGGGGTGCCCCGATTCGGTTTTGGGACAGATTTGACCTATTTTAAGATTGTACAATTTAGAGTGCAAGTTAGTATTTTTGTTATGCATTCAGTTAATCAGTGGAGTTACCTAGTGTGCTGAAAATTATACAGATGTGCATTTAAAAATATCCCTTTTATTATAGTTGTACGCTTAGGCGTACATATATATTGTATGTTCAGCCCTCACTCCGTTATTTATTCGTTGTTTAACAGTAGTCAGTGCAAATTCAATAAACCCAAACACGATAGTGTTATCTTGTTTAGTTGAGGAGTTGATAAGTATAACTTCCGGTTTTATCATCAGACCCTGGGTACCAACACCACTAAATGTAATATCTCTTGTGAATACATATCCAATAAACTGAAACACGATGGTGTTATCTTACTTGGTTGCGGAGATCCGATGGCCACATTCCGAGTCCATCTTTAGACCCTGGGTACTACCAAGTGTAAAATCACATTTCAATATACATCAAATGAGTCCAAATACGATGGTGATATCTTTTTTGGTTGCGGAGATCCTATGGTCACCTTTCAGCTCCATCATCAGCCCTTAGGCATCATCTAGTTGAATGTAACTTGTCAAAACATATGCAATGAGACCAAACACGATGGTGCCATCTTGTTTAGTTGAGGAGATCCTTTGGCCACCATCCAGTTCCATCATCAGACCAGCTTCATACTACTATTGCATTGGGTACTTAACTTTATGAGTAATGCAAGTTTTTGCATAATCATGGACCAGAAAGTGTTTGAAAAATGGGTATGGGTTAGGTGGGTTATGTTGGTTACCAAACCAGAGCAAGTTAATATAAAGTTTGTAAAAATATAGACTTCTCATAGGGTTTCTTGCAATCTATAAGTAAAGAACTATTTTCTGTATTTTTTTCAAAATTCTAAACTCAGTAGTTTCAGAGATAAGGCGGGGGGGGGGGGAATGGTCAATTTTCGTTAATTCTCGTAGATAATTTTAAAACGATTCATTTTAAAATTATGAAAAATAAAATATTTGAGACCCTCACAATTAGCCCATCAATTTGATATGTCGCACGTACAGTTTGAAAAACTTTATTTTTAAAGATTTTTCCCCTATAAGTTCTCCCCATATTCCAAATTTATTTATTTACGTTACTCGTCCGTGTTGGGGTCATAGAAATACACCCGTGTAGCAAATTTCAAGTTAATCGGGCCAGTAGATTCGGAGTAAATTGTCTGTGACAGACGGACAGATGGAAAGACAGACAGACAGACGCACGAGTGCTCCTATAAGGGTTCCGTTTTTTACATTCGGATGTTCGTAAACCTAACAAAGCCCCCGCCGTCAGTCTGTCTGTTCGCGATAAACTCAAAAACTACTGAACGGATTTTCATGCAGTTTTAGCCAATAGACAGAGTGGTTTATATAAAGATTAAAAAAAAAAAACAAAAAAAGGTGTATACTTGTACCCGTGTAAAGCTGTGGTTGGTCGCTAGTTTAAAGACAAAGCAAATGATTTTATAAGGAGCAGCTGTGTTATTATCTCAGAAATTCAACATAACCAGTAAAAACTTCAAAGTATTTATTGGTTAAAGAAAACGGAAAGAGTTTGTACACAATATTTCAGAATAATTTAAAGTATTTTAAACTATTCTAAAGTGCCGAATATTAGAGAATTTATACCTTTTACAATATTTTATAGAATTTTCAGCGCTCGCACAGTGATGTTCCTGAAAAAGAATGGCTAAAGAGGTACTTAGCTGGTTTTAATGAAGTACTGGTCAATTATTTGCGGAGGGCACTTTGGAGCAACAGGCGTCCGTAATGTTTGTTCTCTCTTTAGCACTTAACCGCTATTTCATGTTATCTCACGCTCGCATCGCTGGGAAACTCTTACTTTAAACTTTTTTTGTGCCGGTCCTAAGTTATATTAGGTAAAGCTGTCTATGTCATCGGATTATTGCAAACACTGATTAGCTGGTTTTTATTTCAACATTTTCTACCCAGAAGAAGGTAAGATGTGAGTGGTAAAGTGCTGACTAATCATTTAAAGGAGGTTGTCCTATATACAGTTATTATTTTTATTTATAGTGTTAAAAATTAACTCTATAAACTTTAATGAGTGCTTTAGACCAGACTATCGAACTGAATAACATTTACTGTGGGACCAACATTGAAATCGCGAAAAAAATTCAGCTGTTACAAAATGTACGGAACAACTGATTTTTTTAAGTTAAATATTTTTTATTATCATTTAACTTAAAAAAACATTTTATATTGACTTATGTTATCTTGAGTTTAGAATCCGCTAATCAGTGTACGCGTCAGGCCCCTGCGTCGCCACAAACAATAAGTTTTTAATTGTGTCTGCTAATGAGGGACTTGACGCGTTAAACTAAGCATAGGCTGGCTAGTAAGTTTTATAAATAAGGCTGTACGTGTATCTACGTTTGTAATTAATCTTGCGATATTATAAACTCTCCATGGATAATTTCAAATAGAATAAATCCCACCTAAATTCGATAGTTTACCAAACATCCGTGTTTGCAATTACACGCCTGACATAAACGAAGTCTTGCAAAAATAGTTTAAAATTGAACAGAGTAATTAATAGTACTTTAACAAGTTGGTTACAGAACTTTTTACCTCAGTACTTACTATCTTCAATTAATTATAAAACGAATACGTATCGTCTGCCACCTGCAACTAAGTTCCTAGTTGATTTACTTCAGCAATTTTTGCGTTTGCGAGTTTTTAATCGAATGTGGCTGTACCGTCAGTTATTTGTCACAGTTTAGATTGTTTAGTTAGATTGCGTTCCAACCTGAACTTTAATTACTTAGAAACGTTAGTCATCGGCCATTTGTCGCCATTTGTTGTCGCAATCTCGGCACACCTCACTTTTATGTGCCGTTTCGTGGACTTTGATTCGTTTAATCTCTTTACGTGATTATTTGAATGGTCATGAACGTACATACGTATAATTTACTTTTTGCTTTTTTAATTATCTAAAATATTTCCTTTTTTTAGATGTCACCCCCATTTCTATGTAGGTTGTGTGGGTGTTTAATTAAATTAAGTTACTTGTTAACCGACTTCAAAAAAAAGGAGGAGGTTCTCAATTCGACTGTATTTTTTTTTTATTTTTTTTATGTGTATTACCTACCTCAGAACTTTTTTCTAGGTGAACCAATTATGATGATTATTTTTTTGTTTGAAAGCTGGTGCTTCTTATGTGATTCCATTTAAGATCCCAAGATCTGATGAAGAACTTCGGAGATATATAATGGAACTCTTCAATAAATGATAGATAACCTTCCAAAATTTTTGCAATCGCATGTCTGTTTATTGTTTACACCACTTCTTAACATAAAATTACGCTGATACGCTCTAAGTCTGGGGTATACAGTTTGGTTCAGTTCACCCTGATACACCCTAATTTCACAAATTATGATCAAAATCGCTATTGTTGGGGCTATGAATTCGGGCATGACTTTATTTAACAACTAAAAAGTGAAAAATTAAAAATATTTTTTTTACAAAAAAATACAACCTTTAATTTCCTTAATTTCGGAAGTCGGTGTTTCTAGTTTTGTTTTTTCGTTATTTGACACCGACTGCCGAAATTAAATTTATATTGCATTTTTTTGTGTTTTTTTTTTTATGGAATTCGGTTGTATTTTTAACCGACTTCAAAAAAAGGAGGAGGTTCTCAATTCGACTGTATTTTTTTTTTTTTTTTTTTTTTTTATGTGTGTTACCTCATAACTTCTTACTACGTGAACCGATTTTGAAGATTTTTTTTTTATTTGAAAGGTGTTGCCTCACATTTGGTCCCATTTTAATTTGGTGAGGATCTGACGAAGAACTTCGGAGATATACAATGGAACTCTTCAATAAATGATAGCAAACCTTCCAGAATTGCTGCAATCGCATGTCTGTATATTGTTTTCACCACTTCACAACATTACATCAGGCTGATGCGCTCTGAAGGGGTATACATCATTTGTACAGTTCACCCTGATACATCCTAATTTCACCAACAACGTTCAAATTCCCTATTTTTGGGGCTATCAATTCGGGCATAACTTTACTATTAATTTAGTTTTAGAATGGGGTAAAACAACTAAAAAGTGAAAAATAAAAAACTTTTTACAAAAAAAATACAACCGACTTCCACAAATAATACTAAAAAATGCAAAATAACTTTAATTTCGGAAGTCGGTGTCACATAACGAAGAAACCAAACTAGAAACACCGACTTCCGAAATTAAAGTTATTTTGCATTTTTTTGTATTATTTGTGGAAGTCGGTTGTATTTTTTTTGTAAAAAGTTTTTTTTTTTGTAAAAAAAGTTTTTTATGATTATGTTTCCTTGGCAATGGTTATGGCGCAGGACAAGCTTCAGAATTAGTAGATAATCTCAGTCGTAGGTCTTAGCTCAGATGCGAGGTTGTGACTGTTGTGAGGCTGTTTTTACGTCAGATCTTCTCTCTCCAGTAGTGAACACTTGGTACTACCTACCCACAAGAAATGATGAATTCCTTTGAATGGGTTTGATTGAGTTCCTTTGAATTTCAACAATTCGGTATCCCAACAATACTTGTTATTTCTAAAAGGAAATGTCTGAGCCTCTAACATTTCTGCGTTTGCTGGTATTGTAAAAAGTAATTATAACTTTGCTGACTTTAATTGTATAGTTTGTAATTAATATGTCAAAGTAAAAATAATTTGTTTGTAAAAGCTATTTAAGCCCTCGGCGAGTTATTATCCAGTGTTTGTGCTTCTTGTCTGACCGACTGATAAGAACACCGTCCTTTATGTAATTTATACAGGGTGCTGCGCAAACTTAAACATTAAGTTATTATATTTACTTCGAATCTGAGACTTTATAGGGTTTGACTGTTTACAGACGTTGAAGAGAAACCATTAATAACATTCATAATCTTTTATTTTTAAATTATAGGTACATAAATGCAATTGAAGGTAAACATAATTCACAGAAACATTTTATTTCAGGTTATGTTCTAAGGGTTTTTCGATAATACTGATATAACATTTAGATACGAATCTAAGCCTCTCCCTCCTTACAAAGTTAAGTTTACTACAATTTATAATATCAGAGAAATGTACACTATCATATAAGTCTAATAATTTATCTAAACTAGATAGTTTAAGAAGAATGAGAAAGATACTTTGAGGTAACACGTGTAGGAAGGACCACTTAGTTTTGTAAAGAAACAACTTTTGATGAAGGTCTGTGACGTCATTAAAACTTTTTTTTAGAAAAATAAGAACTTTAGTATCGTAGAAAGATAAAGAGAAGACCATTACTGTAACATCGAAAGAAATGTTTTATTAGGCAATCACAGAGTACCGAAGTAAGAAGATTCTAAGAGGACATAATGGTATTTAAATAGGACGGTTGCTAGATTCTGTTGTTTACAATAGATTGCGGGGAACCAGGGGGTAGCTGTCCTGAGACCTCTTGGAGCCGATGGGGAAGTGAGATAGGTCAATCTCGTCCATGGGGTAGTCGGGTCTGTACCTCTTCTTGTCGAAACTGGAACTGAAACATAAAAACTGCATTAGAACATTGAAATTCCAAGCTCAGTCTGTTCCCATAGTTACACTAGCTTCTGACGTTTTACCCCATGTGAAATATAATATTTTGAATTGAATTGAATTGCTATAGAGGCTATTTTTATGAATTGAATAAATCTATGGTTTTTGGATGCAACTGGCTCGTATGTGCTGTGTTCGAGATCAGTGGTGTATGATCGTAAGTACGAGGAGTGCAAACGGTCGTTGACCCCTTACACAGGCGTATCAAGGTCAAGGTAGTTGGTTCCGTACAGGTGGTAGAACCGCTTGGTGGCGTAGGGGAAGGGCATGGAGGACCGGTCGATCTCGTCGAAGTTCCTCTTCTTCACGAACGTGTCCAGGCCGGACCTGGGGGACACACAGATTGGTTAGATTGTAAGCTACTATGTTGTTTTATGGCACACATGTTAGTGTAACCGCACCACGCCGTACCGCGCAAACGAGGTTTGCCGACATGAATAACAATAATGATATTGTTGGCGGTGGAAACCGTGTGGAGAATGTATGGCTCAATTCTTCACGACCTTATTTGTATATATTTCTAGCAAAAAAATAATTTGATTTGATTTTATTATTGAGACCGTGCATGCCGAACGGGCATAGAGTTCTAAGATCCTTTAAGCATGTGTTTCTAAATATTTATTTGATATATTTTTTCGGCAACAAGTGATTCTAACTCTTTTCTTATGCCATGATTTACTGCTACCTACTCTTTCGATTTAGATTTCAAAGGTAGCAATGTTCGAATTTGGATTGCTAAGAATTTCATAGGCAGCTTTGTGATGTACTAAAATACGCAATATTTCTTTATAAGCTTCTTCTTTACAAGAAAAGAATGAATATTTAGGGTTCGCCGTCTTAGGAAATGGAAACGGAAGCTTTTATATCTTAAGTAGGTACGATCTAAACAATAAATATTGCTTTGGAAAGCGAACTCCAAAATATCATTGTAATATAGAAGAGATGTACGTGGGACTTAATATTATTATGGTTCACGACAGCTCCAATTTTCTCATTATCTACGTAAAAGAAATAGATACTAAAGCAATTTGTACGTATACGCATTTTAATTCTTCGCAATTTTCATAAAAGGAATGTTAATAGTGTAAATTAAATTACAGCTATAAATATTACATTTTAACGTCAGGTAAAATTAAATTATTGCCGATAACAACTCTGTACTATTTGTTAACAGAAATAATTTAATTATTAACTACATGACCAAGTTATACAAGCCTCAAGCCAGTAGGTACTAACTAACTCATGTTTCTAAGCATGGGCTTAGAAACTAGTTACCTACTGAATATGTTATTATATGAAACTTAATTAACTCCATTAACGTACTGAAGGCTGCCATTGAAACATTGCGAATTAAGTGTCAAAGCAATTTCGTTTGTATCGGTCAATTGAGAGGTCAACCCACACCTGAAATAAATCGTCAATATTGAAGTGGGTTCTCCCTGGCGCTTTCACACATAATACGACAGTATTATTTCGAAGAGAAGAATGGATGGATACGACAGATTTGAATGAAACATCTTTAGTTAAATAAATATAAGGTATAAGATGAATCTTATAGGTACATAGGAATTTTAATTAAGGCGCGGACTAACTACGATTTGAGATAGCTTCAAATAAGGTTGAGAATTGAACATAATAGTTGTGTTGACGATGCGAATAGGCATTTATTTTACGGGTTTTCTTTAGATTATCCAGAATATATACAATAAATTAAATAATTGTCCGGTTAAAGTTTTAATAAAATGCTAATTCTATTCAATTCTTAAAAAAATAATGTTGTTATCGCTGAAAATACAGAGATGTTCGACACCAAAGTTTATTAATGTGGAGCATTTTCTAAATTTTTTATTGGGAATATCAAACTATTTTTTACTATTTTATTCGGTTAAACCCTTCTCTGTCCACTGTATTTTTTGCAAAGGATATTTTCATTGCATTACGTCATACTCGGCTTTCCAAAAACCAATGTTTTTGACTATTGAGGTAATACCGCGCATTAGAAAGAAGGGAGTTTAGAACGTGGAACCCTTCTTTGATAGGCTCACGGTTGACCACCAGAAACCCATCCAGTACCAAAAACGGCCGATTCTGACACTTTTGCCTACTACTTTGAATACGAAACATTTTGAGACAAAAAAATAAAAAAATAAAAATAAAAATTCTTTATCCTCTTTGTAACAAACGTGAAGTTGGTTTTTTTAATAATTATTTTATGTGCTATGCTACGATTTTTTATTCAATGAGGGCGCCACTGGACCGTGAGAAGGGCCTTAAAGAGCTCCAGGTTGTAGCTGTCAGGAAATAGACTCGGTAGGAAATCGCACTCCTTAGCTGTACGCACAATGAATGTGTCCCTGAAACGTTTTGTGCGTATGGGTGCTGGGTTACAGGTTTTCTGGCTAAAGTAGAGTTGGGAAAACTCAACTTAAAATTTCTAACCGGGGGATTGAACCGTCAATTAAATCTAGATAAAAATGTCAGAGTACGTTCCGATTTCCTGATACGATCATAGACATTGAATCAGGATTGTGCGTAAAGAATACAAGGAAATGGGATATCAAATAAAATACCTACTTGCTAATTCAATGACAGGAAAAGAAGAACACGTCTACTAATAACGTTTCTTTTATGTGGCTGACGTATGCTCAACATGATTGCTAATCATGAAAGAAGTAAAAAGAAAAAAAAATGTAGAGAACTAGTAGGTTCGTATTTAAGAGACGCAACACGTGTTTTGCTTGGAAAAAAGTAGATATAGCGAAATAGAAAAAAAGTCAGTCTTACCGGTCAATCTCGTCGAAATTGCGCTTGGGTAGGCCATCTCCGTAATATCCGCTGAACTCGATGGGGGCGAGCGGCCAAGGCTCACGCTTGCCGCCGTATGGGCTGTGACCAGACATGAGTGTCAGATTCATATCGTTTACACCATTAAAATTTGTGCTGCACATGTGTTGGGAGTAAAGTCATTTGAATACATCAGTTTGTGAGTTAGTTACAGTTGATTGGACGTCTAGTTGCCTTTGGTTTACAGCAGTGGTTCCCAACTTGTGGTCCGTAAGAGCTAAAATATTGTCCGTGACAGGTTTACAATTTCTAAGTTTCAAACTGAAAAGTAACATTGATGTAAACTGATTTTAAGTTTCTATCAGAAATGTTGTGACTTCTGGACACGCCCTTTGACTTTTGAATTTAAAGAATAGATTAGATGAGATGTTACAAGATTTTAATTAATTTTTAGATTGCCACATTTTTTGTCTTTAGGATTTCTGGTCCCAGCTGACAAGAAAGAAACCAAAGTGATCCCCGGTCAAAAACAAGTTAGGAACTACTGGTTTTCAGTTTATCCTTTCAGGTATATAATAATAGCGGTTTAAAACGCGTGAATCGGTTGACAACCCGGGATGTCGCGGTACTCAACGGGAGTTAGCTTTGACAACCCAGATTGTCAGCTGGTACCTCAGCGGTTATTTAAAACCATAATAATTACTCTACTAGATAGTCTGTCTAGCCTATCTGTAGTTCTTTGTTATATTGCCGATAGGAAATAAGTTGTTCTAGGTACAATTACTTTTACAGTCTCTAATTGTTGTTCTTGTTGATAAATAAAAATCGTTGCGTCTATAATTAATAAAAAACATGTTTAGAAAATAACTACTTTGTTAAGGCAATAACTTATCCATAAAAGTAATCATTTATTCACCTACACTAGGTAATGTAGATGATAAAGTTCTCGATAGTAAGTGTGCACCCCAAATAAAACTATTCTTGCATCACGGCGGGGTGCCGCATGCTTACGCAGAGAACTCTGTAGATACCTGTATGTATACCTCTACGGAATAATCACGTAATTGGGTATTGATATGGAATCAGATAACATTTATTTTCGACATGCGACACAAATACGCATCTCTTATGTAATTACATTTTCATAATAAGATGATGGTAGCATACAGATAACTAATATACGGAGAATACCAATTAAATGATTTAGGTTGAAATGTTATTTGAATAATTTACAGCGTTTTAGTAATGTGGGTGCCTGTCTCTGTCTGTATAATGATATTGTAATTTTCAGGGACAATGTTTCTATATTGAGTATTTTTTCATTGATATTGATTACAAATGAAGTTTCTTTCAGCTGTTTTTTGTGGTACCTACTTATTCTGTGTTTTAAAATGAAGCCTTATGTCTAGGAGTATTTTCATTCTTTAGTCAGCTCTTGACCTCGACCTCGGCTGATAGAAAACAATGAGGTCTGTGATGAAAACCATGCTAGGATAATGTTTGTGCACTGTCGTTTTGAAGTCTGCCGACTCCTGCTTTGTTGGAAACACAGAAGCTGGCGAAGAGTCCTATACACTTTGGCTGTGCGCAAAATGATTTGGTACTATGGGTATGTAGGTAGGTAATTAACTGGCCTATGGCCTTTTTAAAGTAAAATAAATAGTTGAAGTGTGTTTACTAACCTGGCAAAGTCAAATCGTCTGGAGAAAAGGTAGGGCACATATCCGGAGTGACGGATCTCGCGCACTTCTCTCACCAAGTTGCCGCCTAGAGTGTCCAGGGTTCGAGTCTTGTGGCCTATGCGCATGTAATCCAATAGTCAGTTACAGCAGAGATAATTGTGCATAAAACATATAATTATTAATGTATTAGTTCACAGTCTTACCTGTTTGAAGACGAAATAATTGTCTCAATGAGTTTTAAATTATAGGTGAGTTGAAAAGTGAGATGGTTTGTAGATTGTTGAGATGAGAATGTTAAGGGGGATTTTTAGAGTAACGTAATTATGGAAAGAAGTAGAAATTAGTAAAGTGACCGCAAAGTTGAGTGGAAATCACGGGTTTTGGTGTATGTATTTGACTTGGAGTAATGAGGAACATACAGGTTCTGAAAATAGTTTTGAGTACCTATAGTTGTTATGAAGGATAAAAGAAACCGGTGGATTGTATGATTGTAAGCATAGAAACAGGTTGAATACCGAAAACTGATATGACGCCTGTACAGATGGAAATAATAATGCACCGGACCCATATCAATTGTCAGGAGGATCATGTAGAATACTCGGATATCAAAACACGTTTTCCTAGGTTGCAAAGTATTTATTTAAAAACATCAACACCGAATGATAAACAATGACAAAATTTCAATAAATAAAATTTTCTTAGGGATATCACAATTTTATACGTTGTTTGAGAAAATTATTTCCAAGGGTAGAATGACTAGGATAGGGTTGAATAGTGATTTAAACGAAGTTGGAGCCTCCTGTGGAGTCCAATTCACGAACGAAGTTGCCGCCGCCGATGGAGTCGAGATTGCGGACGAAGTTGCCTCCGCCCAGAGAGTCCAGGTTCCTCTTGACAAGGTTCGGCCCGCCCAGCTGATCAAGGTTCTTCTTCACAAAGTTGCTACCTCCGATGGAATCCAGGTTCCTCACAAAATTCCCTCCACCAATAGAGTCCAAGTTACGAACAAAGTTCCCACCGCCGAGGGAATCGACAAATCTGGAGTACCTTTGGCCTTCTTCAGCGCCTCTGCCCACGAGCGTGGAGCCACCGATTCCATTCAAGTTTCCATTGAAAGCTCTTCCAGCGAGAGATGAACCACCAAGTCCGTGAGTGTTTCTGCCTACCATAGAGCTACCTCCAAGGTTACCAAGGTTCCTGCCCAATAAAGAGCTTCCACCGAGGCCGTTGGTGTTTCTCCCGAGTAGTGAATTGCCACCGAGACCATTCAGGTTGCGATCTTCATAATGTAGGAGGAATCGTAGGAAATCTTCAAGTTCTTCTTTTTGTTTATAATCTGTAACAATTTCAAGCAATCTTAAATTTTCGCAGATGTGTATTACGAAAGATTTATGTGAACATTTATGTGCATTAACATAAATTAGTACTTACCGCAGATTGTGCAGAAACATGTATGCACCGAGTGCTAAAGCTTCGTGATTCAATCTTGTGCAAGACGTACTTTGTGATTGGTGCAATATTCCATCACCTGTGATTGGTAGGTATTGGTGCACAAAAAGGTTTATTTACAAACTAAGTGCATTTTTCAAAGTACAAGATAATCGTGGGTGATTTTTTTAAATTAGAAATGTGCAAAGACTTTTAGGTGCAGGATTGTGGAACGTCTTTTGATCAGGGTAAATCCTTTGCTATCAAATGAGACGTTGGACGTCACAGGACATTAATATAATAAATAGTGCTGGACGTTTATAAAGTGTTGTTTGTGATAATGGTGCACAATAACTGTGAGAAATGCCTAAGTGCGCTCATGCACAATCAACATTTGGATCATTTTCTATTTAGACTCAATCCGGTCTAACATGTATGAATTTCACAATTATACCTACTTCTAAGAACGTAAGTACATAGATCTTAATCCAATATTGATTGTGTTCCTTTCAAGTCCCGGTTGGTTAAGTTAGCTCTATTATGTGCCAGGTAAGGTATCCGTGAGAGCATTCTGTGTGCGTACAACTTGAATATTGAATAACTGTGAAAGTTCGTCATGTTTGCAGTGAGTGCGTGTGGCCAGGGACTTACCGGCGGCGTCGTAGCGTTCCGCGGAGTTGTGGTCGTTGCCACTCACGTCCTGCTCCTGGTGGGATAACAACATGTTTGTTAATGAACTAGTAAAAACGAGAAACTCAAGAAACTCATTCCACTTTGTAAGGAAACTACTAAGTTTGACAAACGGGCTAGTTATTCTAAGAACAGAGAGAGAACAGTCAGCTGAAATCTTAATGATCAAGATGCAATTTGAATTGGTGTAACAATCACAAACTGTATAGCTGGGTTATCTAGACATCACAGCCGTTCGCTAGAATAAACAGAGAGCGTCCATGTGTTTACTTGTTCTACCTGACTCTCGGAAACGGACTTGCTGTATGCACACCTGTTAACGTAATTTAGAGGACTATGTTGATTCGTAGTCGTTAATAGTCCGAGTTCTATTATTATTGGGTGAGCTTGTTGGAAGGGCGTGTTATAACTACAATTCATAGAGTTTTATCTTCAATAGTATATCCATAGGTGTTTGAAATTAAATTAAGCCATTGAATTTTATGTTTCAGTATTATTTGCCAACAATTGTCATAAAGCCTATATAGCTTGCGACAGGACGGGTAATTCCATGATGGGTATGGTCACCTTGAAATAGAAAAAGCACTACCTATTTCTGTTCACCATCGATTCCCTATCGCTACCCATTATCTCCTTTGCCGAAATGGAATAAGGCTCGCTCCCTCGCTAGTCAATTTTAATTTGCTTCTTTATATTTTTGTAGTATCGACCACAGACCGATTAGTATCTAATTGGAGACTTACAAGTAAGTTGTTATTATATTTTCTCGTTACGAGTCAGCCAATCAGAATTTGTTCTGTCAATTATTATTCCGGCACTGCTGTATTTATGGGATGTACAGAATTGCGTGGGGCGACGAAATGAAAAACTGTTAGCGAAATTCGTTTAACAATTCCGTGAAATTTTGAGTACTTAATCTTTTATAAAATTGTGTGATTTTAAACGAGTCACTGGTTCGAGTAACTGTCTTTTAAGTACCTAGTGGCTTTTAGTGCCTAATTGAGGTCGCAGATATTGGTTTATTGGTATAATTTAGGTACTTCTAAAGTTCCGGAGTAAGCCCTAATTGGTAAAGGCGTTTATACGATTCATAACTTCGACGTAAGACGTGTTAGCCATGTTTCGGAGTTACTTAGCTTTCTGACACGACTAATTATATTACATACTTAACGCGAATATATTACAAGTTGAACACGTATTTACATAATTTTGCAGAATTCCTTTAATATTACATGTTGCTGTTGTGATGTGATTACGAACGGAACGAGGGCTGAAAATGGTTTTGTCCTAATTAGCGAATAATCGTAATGATGAAGAAACAAGAGATGCCTGCGTGAAACTCGGTTGGTTATGAACGACTGTAGGAGTAAGAATTAAAAGGGTAAATTCTTGACAATTTCCAAACTCGAAATAAAGGGAAACACAGTTCTAACCGCGTCATTTTAAAAGAAAAGAGATGTAAGATAAAACACTTTTTTATTATTATTATGACGTCTTTGTTTTTATAACTACAAGACTGTGTAAAATATATAAACGGTATTATATGGTCAGTTGAAAGCATTGTCTTGCAAGTCCGGGCAGTATATTATTATATCATTTATTCGTACACCACAGACCATCCTTCCTTTATCTCTTTTATATGATTTTTGTCCACAAAGATATTGTTTTGAAGCGATCGCCAATTTGCGATAATACTCCACTTTGTTGTTGTGTATTTTCGACTTGAAATACCTTCCAACAATTCTTTTATTATATTAGATAGTACCTTAATGCTCTTACAATGTAACTTCTACCTACAATTATGTTAAATAGGATAGTGGATTAGGGTCACTACCCTCAAAGTCAAAATACACTTATTTTGACTGCCCATAGTTGTTATTGCCGCCAGCTTTTGCTTTTTTATTTCTATTTTACTAAATCATGAACTCTTCTTTCTGTAGCCATCTTCTAAGGTAAGACTTAAACATTTATTGTGTACACTTAATATTGTATTTTGTTGGTCAATGCCATGTGAAAGTTGCGGAGTTTTTAAATGGTGTCTCTGGTTGTAAAGAAACAAACTAATGCTAACATATATATATTTTTTTAATGCAGCTTTTATTATACATTTACGAAAACTACTGGTATTCAGTTGCATCCGGCTAGACTGGAAGCCGACTCCAACAATGCTGGGGAAAGGCTATACAGGCTGGTACCTACACTTGTTCTCTTCTATTTCACGAAGGCGTGTTAGTCACCGAGCGCTCCAAACTTACGCACACAGTTATAAATGTGCACGTGAATCTGTGTGTAAACACACAACCAAGACCAACCCAGGTTCGTAAGATAAACCAACTGTATTATATAGTTTGTTCAGTTACGTTGATGATGAGGAGGTGCACTTACCTGATGAGGGTCAGCGCTGCAGCAGACAAGCAACGTGGCGATGGCCACAGCCAGCGCTCCGCCGGCACCTCGCATCATTGCACAGAGCTGGACATACAAATAAAATTGTATATTAACACTGACGATGCGATGAAGTTATGGTACTTAAATCTTTCAGTATTCAACAGTGTTCATAAATAAAATCTACTTTTATCATGGGATCAACTCGGAAAACTGAAAAATAATTATATTCTGCTGTTCAGTACATTTATGGTCGCTTTTTTTTTTCTCGATTTTGCGGGTTCCACAGTGAAAGTGATTCATCATTATTTTAATCCTTGAAAGATTGCCAATAAGTTAATATTCACCAAAGAAGGCCAAACAGGGATCGACGGCAAAAGTTTCGTTGACCCTCAAATACATTGGGGATTAGAGTTAATGGGCCTTCATAATTCATAATTCTTTATTGTACACCAAAAATTTCACATAGTACTTAGTGGTTACACAATGCATGTACAAAGGCGAGCTTAACTCAATGTTGAGTTTTCTCCCAGCAAACCTTTATAATAAAAAAAAACATGTGATTAGTTTAAACCAGTTCTTAATTCGAAATGTTCAATGGAGAATTTGAATTTAGAACCCACTAATCAGTATTTAAACTAAGCAGGTTAGCGAGTTCTATTAATAATAATGACGACAATCGTATCACTACATATTATAAAACAAAGTCTCCCGACGTTTTTGTACGCGATAAACTCAAAAACTATTGAACGGATTTTCATGCGGTTTTCAACAATAGACAGATCATAAGGAAGGTTATCGCGCGGTTAGGTGTGGGCGCTATTAGCTCCTAACGACCTTAAGTGGCTAGTTTTTTTTTTTTGCGTGTTCTGCGCTGAGCTCACGTAACGCGTCGTATGCCCACACAGTAATAGGACTCGCCCATCAAGGAGCGCTGTCCGAAACTAGACGCATTATTAATTTATTACACATAAGATAACAAGTATTAAACTAAAACACTGAGACTAAATTATAAATAATTTTAAAAATGGTGAAAGTTTCTTAGGCACGCTTTATGGTTTTTGCGTGATTCTCAATTTTTTATCCGCGTTAGACATAACTTTACAAATTAATTACACTATGTTATAAAAATATTATTTGAAATATTCTCAAATCAAAACTTTAAAATTTTTTACCCATGCAAAGCTGGGGCGGCACGCTAGTGTATAATAACTAAAATTGTTTTCCGCTTCCCGGGCAGATAACATGTTTTATAGAACGAAAGTGAATGATGGAAAACTAATTAAAAGAACATGGACTTTTTTATTGGATTTTTTGTTAATAAACTGTTGAATATGATAAGGGAAATAACTGTATTAATAAATTCATTTTTGTAGTCACTTGTATTCTCAGAACCGTTTACAAAACGTATAAGAAATTACTAGCAAAGTTCTCTCTGCTGAAAGCCTGAATCGTTCATACACCAAAATATAAAAATGTAAACGTTACAAAACTTGTGCGTTACACATTGTGAAAACAAATGAAATGGGAACGGGAATGTCTCTACCATAAACGGTTATGAACAGATATTAAAACAATGCTCTGACGTTATTATATTAAGAAACGCACTGTAAATTGCACTCGGTCATGATTAACTATAGGAGAGCAGAAATAAACGTCGACGTTTGAATTCATTACGTTTCATTAGATTACACTCACGCAGGTCTCAAGTTATTATTGTACAGTTTTTCTCTTATTTTCCGTCTACGTATAATATAATTGAGATGTGCGCTTAATTTAAATTACGTACCGACTTAATTAGAGCAGGAAAAGTAAGCGCGTATTATATGAAAATATATTTAATTAATTATACATATATTTTCTATTTCAGGATGTAGTTTAAATAAAATTAAAAATAGTGTTATCTCTACAATGTAATTATAAATACACCAACGCATTAGCGGAATAGACATCCAGTAAGTAGTAAGCCTACGGGCAGGACACCTAGCGAGGCGCGGTGATGACAATTGTAGTAAGGCGGTGATCGAGAGGTGTCCAAGGACTGGAAGAAGAAATGTTGGTGGTCCGGTGACATGGGCAGACGACATGGTTACCATTGCGGGTAAAACATGGACGAGACTGGCACGAGAAAGGAGAGGCCTACCGCCTATGCTCAGCAGCGTTCGAAGTTGGGCTGTGGATGATGATGAGTAAGTCTTTTAAGATAGGCCTTTGACAGTCAAAAGAGCGAAAAGATGTCAGGTAATAACTTGTGTTTAATGTTCGATGTAGGTACAGAAAATATATACGTACATTAAAAACTAAGTTTTATTACCCAGTATCTCCATTTTATGACAAATAGGTATCATGAAAAGAGTAAATCAATCATACTGTCTTTTATTTAATTCATCTCGGGTTTTGATCGAGTTTCCTTGGAACTGGGTTGTGGGAAAATGCTACACGTGCAAGTAATCACCCATCGATTGAGTTGGACCAATTTTTAATCTAAATATAGAATAATATACGAATCAAAGATTTCACTTACAAATAGATGTCACGACGATTTATATTTAGATAAGTACGTGTTTTATTAGGATAGATAATAATTACGAAAATGTCTTCTCTTATGTCTCTTTTTTTTGTCATTGTCATTGTAAACTTTTGAAATGAAAGAATAAAATGGAATATTATAATGTTAAGGACATTTGAGACACAATGACATTCATTATTATGGATTTGGAACCCTTTTAATTTTAATGGCTTTTCATTAAGGCTGCGTCGATTGCGTTCAATATCTTTGAGATGAGTGACAGTGGAGACTAGAATATATCTAGAGTTTAAGAGCAAATATTGATTTTAAAAAGTAAGTAGTTCTAACCTTGTTCCTGAATTAAGAATTTGAAGTTGAGTATTTATTAAATTTAGCCTAAACTGGTCAATCTTTTTTTATTGAAGTTGGCTTTTGACTCGTTCATAACTCCAAATACTCAATTCAAAAACTGGCCGTAACTATCTACACCCTTACGTGTAGTTATAAATCTCGCTAACTATATGCTTAGCTATGGATTCTAAATTCTAATTCTCTGAAGAAAGTTTCGAACCAGCTAATCAGTGTCTAAACTAAACAAATGGCTATTTTTTAGGGTTCCGTACCCAAAGGGTAAAACGGGACCCTACCACTAAGCCTCCACTGTCCGTCCGTCTGTCACCAGTCTGTATCTCATGAACCGTGATAGACAGTTGAAATTTTCACAGATGATGTATTTCTGTTGCCGCTATAAGAACATATACAAAAAAAAACAGAATAAAATAAATATTTAAGGGGCTCCCATACAACAAGCGTGTTTTTTTTTTGCCGTTTTCATAGATAATGGTACGGAACCCTTCGTGCGTGAGTCCGACTCGTACTTGGCCGGTTTTTTTTTTATAAATAAGGCCCCTGGAGTAAAAGAGCAAACTTTGATATGAGAACGTATGATCGGACTCTTGATACGATGACGTTTAAATTAAATTCATAATAAGTATAAAGAGATGTGAAGAAGTTAATCACACTTATCACACTAATATTATAAAGGCGAAAGTTTGTGAGTGTGTATGTTTGTTACTTCTTCACACTCAAATGGCTGGAATGATTTGGATGAATTTTGGTATGTAGATAGCTTATACCCTGGATTAACACATAGGCTACTTTTTATCCTGGTCTACACGGGTGAAACCGCGGGGTGCAGCTAGTAATATTATAAAGGCGAATGTTTGTGAGTGTGTGTGTTAGTTGTTACTTTTTCACGCTCCAACGGCTGGACCAATTTGGATGAAATTTGGTGTGTAGATAGCTTATACCCTGGATTAACACATAGGTTATTTTTTATCCCGGTCTACGTGGGTGAAACCACGGGGATTAGTTAGAAAAACATGGAATTTTCATACTGTCAGTTGTGCAGTACTTGAAGCATCAAAGCTATACTGTGCTAAATTCTTTGACTATGTAAGAAGAGTAAGTACTCGGGACAGAGTTTAGTAAAACGAAAGATAACACCTCTTCGACAAGCGACTGCTTAGAGTTTAACAAGCTTTTAGCGGAAGTAGATAGTTCCTTTATTGAAAGTGGAAAATTAAGATATGGATTGAAAATTAGAAACGAAGTTATTGGATAACTATGGGAGAGGTTTATCTATCGTCGGATGTCTTTGCATTTCATGATAGTTCTACTTTAGAAAAAAAAACATGTTGCGCCGCCCCTAATAAATTCGGATAAGTGGAAGGACAAGATAACAATGATTTTTATAATTATTTGGTAAGACACACTAGCAGCTATAAGGTGAGGCGTGTGTTTCATACAGTTTGGAGATATAAAGTCTCCAACAAAAAAACTTTTTACAAACTATACAATCGACTTCCAAAACAAAAATTAAACAAAACATAAAAACTTGAATTTCGGAAATCGGCGTTTGTATTTTATTGCTTCGTTATTTATGCTGACTTCCGAAATTAAATTTATTTGTAATTTTTTGGGTATTTTCTTTTTTGTGAGTCGGTTGTATTTTTTGTAAAAAAAAAATAGTTTTCACTTTCTATTTGTTATATATCCCAGAACATGACATCCACCAATTCGCATTGGGCCCGCGTGGTGGTTTGCGGCCCACACCCTCTCACAGAGAGGAGGCCTGTGCCCAGCAGTGGGGACATTAAAAGGCTAATGATTATGATGATGATACCCCAGAACTAACACTAAATATAAAGTTACTCCTGAATTGATAACCCCAATAACATGGAACACGGAATTTGAGCATAGTTGGAGGAAACCAAAACGTCATGTGTATACATATTTTTTGATTACGTTGATTTTTTCAAAAACCGCTGAATTTGTTTGATGAAATTTATATGGGACCACCTCCTTTTATATTCTTTCGAATAAAAAATAATTTTGAAAATCAGTCTACAATTGAGAGAGAAATTGGTGAACTGTATATATAAAAAAATACATACAATCCAACATAGAACCTCCTTTTTTCGAAGTGAGTATTTAAGGATCACAAAAAGGCGAATAAAAAAGAAGGTTCCGATAAATTGAGAACCTCCTCCTATTTGAAGTCGGTTAAAAATAGGTAAAATGTTTGCATTGCCCGTTTGACTATATAACACGGTCGTATGTTTATCTAACTAAAGTCTTAATTAATCACTTTTATACGATGAACCACGAGTCCACACATCAACATGCAGTAAACATTATGAATAAAAATAAAATGGAACAGTAGCCATTAAACAACGGATATGAGGTCCCTATTAAACCGGAAGTTAAGTGAAACGAGGTAGAAAGATACAGTGAAATATACCCGTAAACATTGAATTAAATTGTACCTGCAGTCAACTGAGATGTTTAAATGCTCTCACGACAATAAGAAAATGCAGTTTATCGAAAAACTTTGGGTTAGTATCTTTGTGTTATGTTTTAATTATCGATATAAGGTAAGTAATAGTTACTTTTAAACTTTTTTCACGGAACTTAACGAAGGCATAAAGTTAAGGACAGAACATTATGTTTGTTGTAAAACACGTACAATAATCATAAATACAATAGAATTAATTTATAGTAAACTTTTAAAGCATTTTTAGTCAAATAAAAGTTCATTAAAAAAAAAACACATGTAAAATTTTAATGCAAAAAAATATAGAATTTTTTGCGTTCCAAAAAATATTTTTGCAAATAGTAATATATTGAGATGTTGTACCAACCTGTGTTCGAGTGGTAGAGGAGAGAGGAGCTCGTAGTGGTCGGTGGTTGTGTTGCGTTGTGCCGCTGAAGCCTCGCCGGCCGCTTATATACTCGTGCGTGAGCTAGGGCGGACCGGGATGGGCGGGCGGGCGGCAGCGCCTCCTGCAATGACTGTCCACCTTTTTCCACAAATTACTCTAAACTCCGAATATGCATTTTGTTGGCACGCCTTTGATGGGTTATCTTAGTTTATTGATTAAATATGAAATACATTTAAGTGTGAAGTCTAACCTACTTTATATCACTTAAACACTTGTACTTCTTTAATCACTAAAAAAAAACGAATAATTGTTGATTCGGCTTTGACTTAATTTCTGAGTTTTAGTATGTGTTGTATGTTTTATGAAACTTTTACCTACCTTTGATGACGTTCGACTTTTTTTTGATAACTTTGTAAACTCGATTTTAGCGTACGAGTTTCAAATTCGGTTTCGGTTTATATGTACACTAGCAGTCCCCCGCGGTTCTACCCGCGTGTTTGGTTACTGTTCTACCGTGCTCCCGTGGGTCGCAGCGTAATGTTAGATAGCCTATAGTCTTCCTCATGAATGTGGCTATCATATATTGGGTTCCCACCTATGAAACCTAATTACAAAAATATTTTTTCAAATTCTAATGGTAGGTTCAGAGATTAGCGCGTTCAAACTCTTTAGGTTTATTAAATTAGTATAGATATTTGGAAGTCGTTTACTTAATCATATGATTTACAAGTAAGTAATATCTTAACTTTGGAAAGAGAAGGTTGAACTTAAAACCGTACCATACAGAATGATTGAATTTAGGTTCATTATGATAAAAAAACTGATGTTTTAGTGTAGGACCTAACCTTTCAGATTTTACCAAAATCATTCAATTAAGAAGTGAGGTACGGGTAATCAGAGCCATTTATACTCGTATGAAGTTACGGGTAATCAGAATACTTATGTTATTTGTACATTACGCAGAAACCTAGGAAAGTTTTATATTCTTTTTAGCGGTTGTTCAAGTGAAAACTTCTACATTAGGTAGTTCAGCATCTACCTTTTTTTTTGTTTTAGTTCAACACCTAATAGGCTAACATTTTGTAGAATTTAACACCCACCCACAGTGGTCAAGCCACAAGGGTACCCCCATATTTGGTGCAGTTTTTAAAGGTATTGGTAATTTTTGTATTCTGCGAAAGTTATGTTATTTTGAAACTAATATGGCACATTTCATTTAGTTTATTGAAACTAGTATTCACCCGGTGATCGAAATTCGACCATAAATAATTTAAATTTTAAGTTTGAACGTTAAGGTTCTTACTGTCTTTTCTATACTGTTTTTATTGTCAAAGACCATAAAAATGACATAACATGACTGTGAACCATAAACAAAAGAGTATAATATTATACAAATACGTGGAGGTTTTTGGCGGGATTTTGTTTAGTGAAGTTCAGTGGCTGTTTTAATTTTTCGTTTATTGATTCCTAGTGTATACTGTGATGTAAAATTGGTGTAGTTTTGTGTCTCAAGTGTCAACGCAAATGGACGATATGTGGAATCATTGAAACAGGTGCGATCTCGGGAAAATGGAGCTGAGAATTTTATTGTAGTATTGACTAAGTACCTCAGCGAAGTTTGCCGAGAAGGCTGACTCGACACATTTGTTGCCAAATACTGCAAAAAACATTAGAATGTGTTACATCTGTATTCTAATGGGAAAAGAAATTAAAATACACTACTAATGACTAGGCAGTATGGTCTCAGACCTTAGCCTGTTCCAAAAGCAACAAAAAAAAAACAAATACGTGGCAAATGCATGGTAAAGTGTGTAATATTTTTTTATTAATTTAACTTATTTCTATTGCATAATATCTGTATGTACATATAAAAATATTGCTTTCTGCACAGCTTCTTTATATAAACTCTTACTGTGCCAAATTTTATACTCCTACGTCTGCGTAATTTTCGTAAAAAGGGGTGCAAAGTTTTTCCTTCACGTATTAATACATACATATTAGGAGAATTTAATTCAATAGGAGACTATCTATTTATTGATAGTTAATAGAAATATAATTTTGTACATTGTATATCGTTTTATCCTTGTAAGTTAATAAAATTTTATTGAAATATGAGAATTTAAAGAAATATGAATAAGACGAACTTTTGATGGTGTATTCGATTCGAACGCATTGTTGTTTTATTGGATTTTTGGGCAGTTCGCTTGTTCCTCTTAATGCATGGGATTAACGCATAAAAATAAAAAAAGAAATGAAAATTAGTGTGTACTGTATGTATAAACCTACCTTTCTGCAAAATAAAAGGCCTTATATATATAAAAAATAAATATGTACACACTGACTATCAAGTTCTTAATTCAACATTTTCAATGTAGTATTTGATTTTAGAATCAGTGTTTAAACAAACCATAAGGTTAGCGAGCTATAAAAATATGGCTGATTTGTTTTATCGGTCTTTTAAAAGTAGGTACTTAAGTACTGTCGTAGACCATAGATTAAAATCAATACACATACATTGTCTAGGTTACTCTGGTTACTCAAACATGTTATGTACGTTTTAGTACCAGAAATGAGTAACAATAATTTTTGATATTTAGAAAAACCGGCCAAGTGCGTGTCGGACTACTAAAGAAAAAATCTGATTTATCAGTAGGTATATTAGTATTTGTTAGTAAAATACTTAAGTAATAATGAACATTATCACCAAATTTCAAGTTCATAGGTCGAAAACGTGATGCGCCGACCCCAAGTAACATGGGATAAGGGCAGGAAGGTGATGATAGGTCAATGGGAAGTTAAAACCTCTGAACAAAATTTTGTAACAGACGACGGACGGACAGACAGACGTTCACGTGAGTGACAACAATAGGGCTGCGTTTGGACCCTTCGGGTACGGAACCCTAAAAAGTATCTCTATTTTCCTACAACTTTTTTTGGTAATTCACCATCACTGTTGTTATTCAATTAAGTGATTTGGTTATAAACAATTTTGTTTGCTTGAGAAATATTATTATGTAGCACATAATTATCAGTAGTACCATGCGTTACTCATTTCTTGGATATTCCAATTTTCAGTTCTATAATTTACTGACCATTTTCCGGATTTTTGCTTATCCTTATTTATATACCTAGTTAATTGGCCATTTAGCATAAGGAATATTATGTAATTAATTACAGAAGTGAAGTTTAGACATACTAAAACGTGTGGTTCATTACGGCTTCGAGTGTATAAAACAAAATATTTGGTCTATGGTCCGTTTTTTTTTTTATTGTTTATAATTTTTTTTTTTGGCGGGTTCGGAAATCATCCAATGACTTCTCCCGCGCTGTGTGGAGCGGGAGAGCGTGTCAGACTCTTACTGACTAAAATCCACCCCTGTTCCTTCCCTGCCCTGAGTGCCCAGGGGTGCGGTAACTCATGTTGAGAATTTATCCGCTACCCCTATGCATGCATATGGTCCGTTAGTACCACTAGACTTAAGACTAGACTAAACTAGACTTAAGTTAGCAAAATCATATTGTATGTCGTTAATTTGTGGCAAATAAATACTTTTTCTTTCTTTCTTTTTCTTTAGTTAGATTACCAAAAAAATATCGGACATGTATTTTCTCTTTTGTCATGTAAACAAGAAATTAAGACGTTAAAGTGCGTTGTTTTACGTGACGTTACACCTACGTTAAATTGTAAAACTTTTTACTCAGTAGTGACGTAACAAGTCCCCTCTGCTGAACTTTGATACACCTTATCTTTGTCAAATATTGATTTGATACAGCAAAAAATGTGTGTCCAATGTTTTTTGCTAATCTGACTGACGGACTTAATGCAATTATGTAATAAATATTTTTTTAGCCAGGACTAATCCTTATTGGTACCCGTGTAACTTGGTAAGTAGACCCTTACAGCAAAAGAGAAGAAGTCGTTATATGAATTACCTAGCCCTGTCTTACTCTGTAAGTACCTACAGAGCTACTGAATAACCTAGTACCGTGTTAAACTTTACTTTAATTTCGAGGTTTCGGGTTTTCTAGTTTATCTTTCCAAGAGGCAGGAAGCTCCTATATCAATAAGTGTTGGTACTGTGCGTTCCTACTAGTTACGTGGCCATAAACTAAAAGTACGTTCAATTTGAACTATTTATGAAGGTAGGTTCTTAATCTCATAGGTATCATTTATCATGGTTGTCCGTTTTATACTTGAATTAATTCGGGATTATTTAATTCCATCGTCACCAACTCAGATATCGACTTTAGTGTTCAGTATTTTAAGTTGATTTTTAAGTAATTAATTGTTGGCCTAAAAAAGCATAGGTTGCAATTTGCAATGATACATAAACAATTTAATCGATAAAAAAAAAACGATCGAGCCTTACAGTAGTCGCTTATGATGTGTTACATTTGACATCTCACCTTGGTACTAGGCAACATTTACATTCTATCCTGAAAAATAAAATAAAATCGTTTAGTTCCGATTTCGACCGTACAGAGACTTACCGTGTGCGCGCTCTACCATCTGACGGCCAACTCTATCACCGCGTGCGCTCATTGGTCTAATCTAATAGCCCGCGCTCCTCTGGCTTCCTGTTACACACTTCTGTCCCATTTCAAGAAATCACTCCCACAGACTGCAGGAAAGCGAGAGGAAAAATACAATAAAAATACTGAGATGATTTGTTTGAATACTGATTAGCGGATTCTAAATTCAAATTCTCCATAGGAACTTTTGAATTAAGAACCTAGTAAACAGTGTTTAAACTTTAATCACAAATGGTAAATTTATAAATACGGCCCAAAGTTTGTTGTTTCATTTGATAATCATCTCGGATTCTGAATTCAAATATAGAGGATCTGAGGAGGATGTAACTCGCCCTTTCATTGTTACCGGCCTGTCACATTCCATTGCAACGAAAAGGAGTCATATCTTCCAGAATTTCTTCGCACAACCACAGAAGACTAATTTTTATTTATGTTACTCATTTTGGCCCGCCATTTATTATTTATTGTGTTTACTTTCTCGACAACATACAAATTGGTTGAGTTCCAAGTATAACGTTTTTTGGGAGTTGTAGCTGTCAATGCTTATAAATTATAGAGTAGGTAAGTTTTGGAAAACAAACTAAACTTGGCCTCCACATGATAACTTTGCACAGGATATTATTGGCCATTCTGAGATATTGTTATCAATAGTCATCATTTTTGCTGATATCGTAGGACACAGAAATGAGAAATATTTCACCATTAATTATATTGAGAGCAGTGGTGATCCAGTGGTAACGGCCCCGGTTTACGAGTTGTAGGTCGTGGGTTCAAACCCAGGCAGGCGCTTTATTTTGTTTAATTTATTTCATCATCACTGCTCTCAAAACGGTGAAGGAAAATATCACAACAGGAAACCAGCAGGTCCTAGAACCAAAAAATCGAAGACATGTGTCATCCAACAACCTACACTGGGCCCGCGTGGGTTTGGGTGGATTACGGTCCAGTCTCCCTGAGAGAAGGCCTGAGTCCCAGCAGTGGCAACATTTAAGGCTGATTATGCTATGCTTATACTTCCTAAAATTAATAACAGTTACAAGTTGTGTTTCCTGATAGCTACAACCTTTTAGTCAAGAGTGCATAGGTTACTTCTACGCCAGCGTGCTCTATCTTCGACCACATCATCGCTTACCACCGCAGGAGAGGTACTGGGCGTAGGACATCGCGAGACGATCTCCGGCCACCGAAGACCCTGGCCTGCGGACTGCGAGCAGTGGGTAGCTCGCCGTCCGATCAGCACCAGGCCCGTGAGTCGACGGCGCGTAGTGTTCCACGCGTGCCTCAAAGAGATAAGTGTCAGCCACCATTGACGAGACCCATCGTGGCCGGTGCCTGCATGCCTAGGGGTAGCGAATAAATTCAAAAAATGAGTTACCCTACCCCTGGGCACTCGGGCAGGGAAGGAAAAGAGGTGGGTTTTAGTCAGTAAGAGTCTGACACGCCCTCCCGCTGCGCCCAGAGCGGGAGAAGTCATTGGATGATTTCCCACCCCACAAAAAAAAATCATCGCTAACCCACAGGTGAGATAGTGGTCAAACGCGTGCCTATCAACAGTAAAAAAAAACTATTCGATACAATAACAAAAAAAGAAATATCTTTTTATAACAATTTATCGCGTTCTTAACCGAAACAATTCGTTTAGAGCCTGTTCTATGTTGAAAAAGGTATTTTTATTCAGTTTTCCATGAAGGTACACATTAGGCAGGCAGGTAACGCTTCTGAAAAGGTGCCTGAAGTTAAAGTTCAAAGAGAATTGAATTTGCTAGCGTGGGAAACATTTTTGCTAAGGGTAAGTTAATGGAACTATTGGTAACAGTTGTACACAGTTATCTACGAGTTTGTCTAGCTGCTTAACCCTGCACCTGTCTGTTGTATATAATATATTTGGTTATTTGAAAGTTTACCTAAAAAGCTATACAGAGATATATTTTATTTTTGTGTGAGGTCACTATAACTTATTAGGTACTAGCTTCTATGCCTAGGGGTAGCAGGTAAATTCTGAAAATGAGTTACCACACCCCTGGGCACTCAAGCAGGGAAGGGACAGGGGTGGGTTTTAGTCAGTAAGAGTCAGACACACCCACCCGCTCCGGGGATCTCCTCGCGGGAGATGTCTTTGAATGATTTCCCACCCCACCAAAAAAAAAAAGGTTCTAGCTTCTGCCAGCGGCTTCGCCCTCGTGAAATTAGTACTTCCATTATAAATTATAGCCTATGTGCTATTCCAGATTATAATCTGTCTCTGTGCGTAATTTCATTCACATCCATTCAGCAGTTCTGGCGTGATTGAGTAACAAACATCCATCCAAACTTTCGTATTTATAATATTAGTAGGATATGGTAGGAAGTCAGAGAGGATAATATATAGCAGAATTTACCAAACCGGTGTTCTTTTACATACTTAATTTTTTCAACGTAAGAAATTCGTAAAGATAATTTAACTAGTTTCCACACTAAAGGTGCCTGGTGCTTGATGTCACCACCGATGCTGGCTCAGGAACAGTTACAGCAAAAGTGAAGAAGTGGCAAACTGGATGAGTTCGCTCTGGGCCAGTTCAAGGAGACTCTGAAAAGAGTTCAAGCTTCAGAAAACCCGGAGGAACTTGAGGAAGGCCAATAAGAGGTCACCTTGTTACCTACGACTAAAAAAAACTAGTTAGTCCGTTAGTTAGACCATGATGCGGACCAAGTGATTATTAGGACATTATAAAAAATGCCCAGGCAGTTTGAAATATGCCCAATATGAGAGTGCAGTGTGATAACAACTATTGATAGAATCAAATCGTCCGGTCATTTTTTATAACGCTAGTCACCTACGGGGCAAAACAATTTTATTAAAACCAAGTTTTAAACCACCTAGATAAAAACTTGACGTGGCAGCCGCATTTAGATAAATTAAGATCTAAACTGTCGTCTATTATGGGTGCGCTTCGTGGTATCGTTCGCTGTTTGCTGAAATCTGTTAGGTATATTATATACAACGCTATGGTTAAACCTCACCTAGAGTACCTAATAGAGGTGTGGGGCACTGCAGCTAAAACAAACTTAAAAGAAATCGAAACATGTCAAAATAAAATAATCAAACTATTGTTCCATTACCACTATCTAACTCCAACGGAGAAAATTTATAAAGAAACGAAATTGATGACATTATCGCAGATTTATAAATATAACACGTGCATATTAGTACACAAGCTGCTAAACAAGGACATACATTCAAAAATAACTTTTACCAAAAAAGGACAAACACAAAAACGTATTACTAGACGAAAAAACAACATCTGCCTTAGACCACCACGTACTAACTATGGAAGGAAAAACATACAATATGAAGGAGCGGAGTTATATAATAAGTTGCCAAATGACATTAAAGAGATCCAGTCCTTTACTCTTTACAAAAAAACCGTAAAACACCACATCTTGAAGGATTTCTCTCGATTTTAAATCAATCTCCTACTATTTATAAGTCAACTAGCTTCTGCCAGCGGCTTCGCCCGCATGGTGGGAGCTTATAATCTATCTGTGTCCAAAATTTCATTCAAATCCTTTCAGCCGTTTTTTGCGTGATTGAAACACATGCATACAAACTTACAAATTTTCACATTTATAATATTAGTAGGATGTTACTTCTGCTACCTCTACATTTGTGTCTACTATAATTATCCAACTACTACTAATTGTAAATAAATAATAAGGTGAAAATAAAATAAAAGACTAAGCTTTTAATATTATATAAATTTTAACAAATTCAAAATATTTGCCCATTTAGTTTGATGTAACGACGTGTAATTGCTATTTGACTTGCCATCAAGAAACGATATGTAATAGTACACCCACATTTTCTTGTTACCCACTTGCTACAGAAAAGTTGTTTGTGCATTGTTATTAGCTTATTCACGAGTACCCGCCGTTCTTCATAAGTTCGTATTTTTTTTTTTAGTATTAAGATTAACCTGTATTTCTCATGATAAGTGAATTGTATTCTTTTTGAGAAATAAATATCTTAAACCGTAAGTTTTATTACTGTTATTTTTATTTACGTAGAATCAGTATTTAAAAACAAATAGAATCTTTCCATTCATAGACACTCTGCTGGCCTATGATGATAAAAACCTAAATTAACCTTCAGTTAAACTGTTAAAACTTTGGTTACAATTAAATGAAATTAAACTTTACAAATGTATAGATAACAAAAACAAAACTATAATCACAAAAAAATATAAAACAATTTTTTTATAGATGCTATGACTCACAGAAGTGTCTGTCAGTAGCAAGTATATTTCTTTCGTCACTACGAGCTCGTCCAACATCTAGAACACGAACCCTCACTGTGTCGCAAACTTTAGCTACGAGATATTTAGCATTAGATGCATCCAACATTTTATAATCTGGTTTCTGCCAAAAGTTTGTATAGATAAACTAATTTTCCATAGTTCTGTTATGTAAAGTTATTTTACATCGGTATTAAATCGTCTTCATGTTGTAACTATTGTCTTTTACTGGATACTAACCACCTACCACAATGGTGTGGCAATCTGATAATACACATGTATGAACATGTGTATTATCAGATTGCCACAAGACAATATTCTAATAATAAAGTCGAGGCAATGTGATAAATAAGGAAGTTCAAATAATAATTATTTATTTCGCCCGAAATAGCTTGTCATCATTCATAATGCGCGGGCATTATGAAAAATGCCCCCTCCCCCCTATTTATTAGTCGGTCCACAACATACAGTGTTAGTCTTTATAATGTGCACATATCGAAATGAGGGTTTTATATTTTTTCCGTCGATAAAATTAAGCTTACATTCCCTCATTTCGATATGTGCACATTATAAAGATTCACACTGTACTTATATACTTTCACTAGTGTTTCCGTAGTACGCGCTTTGGAGTTAATTAACTGGAGTTTGCTTAACTTGTAAGCGGTGTTTATATGTTGTTACCTACTTGACCTATGTAGGTACCTATGTGTGAGGCCTGCTTACACCACAAATATCAATGTGATACAATTTTATTGGCACCGAACATTTATAAGGTCAATCAAATGGCAGGACAAACTTTTAAGGGTAATATTAAGAACAACTTTCACTGCAGAACTACTCGTAATAGGAAATAAAAATGGTTTGTCTAGGTAGGTATACCAGGTGGAGACAACAATACAACAGTAAAACACTAGCAATACTTACCTAATTATCATTATGAACAACTTTTATTATGGGATAAATCCAGAAATCGCAAAAAAGAATTAGCTGCCTCATACATTTTATGTTTGCGTAACTCTACAAAATGTTGGTACCAACTGCATTTTTGTGTTGGTCCCATAGTAATAGTTTTTTTTTTTAACAATTGTGGTTATACCACTGGCTTGGTTACAGGACCTTTAAGCCAAGTCTTAATTTGATCACTATCACTTTTTCTTTTTTCCAAATGGAGATGTAACACATTCTAATGTATTTTGCAGTACTTGGCAACAAATGTGTCGAGTCAGCCTTCTCGGCAAACTTCGCTGAGGTAGTCTTTACTACAATAAAATTCTCAGCTCCATTTTACCGAGATCGCGCCTGTTTTAATGATTCCATATTGTCCAGTTGTATAGACATTTGAGACACAAAACTACACCAATTTTACATCACAATATCTACTAGGAATCAATAAGCGAATAATTAAAACGGTCACTGAACTTAACTCGAGAAAAGCCCGCCAAAAACTCCTCCAATTCAGTAACAGTTGTTCATAATGGTAAGTGTTGCCAGGGTTTTAATTTTTAGAGACATGTAGAACAGGGTGTGAAGTCCCGCAAACCTCTCTTGAAAAGGGAAGATCCTCCGACCAGACGGGTGTTGTCTGGTCCGTGCAACTGCCCAATGGTCAATATCGGACTGTTGTTTATATGTTCAAATTACGCTGACAACTCTGCTTACGCGATGCAGGATTTGTGAGTTTAGTTCATATGTTGTGTCATAGATGTCGCTACATCACTCCCTTCCGCAGATCGGAGATCGATAGTTCTAGATGAGTCGTCCATACATCTTGTGATGCTTGCCGGGCCAGTGGAAGGTTGGTTCCATTAAGTGAGTCGGAACCCGAAGCCGCATAGTTCTCGGTGAGTTGGCGTAGTGCTGCGGTGCGGCGGGCTCCAGTGGGACGGAGCGGTGCTGTGCGACGTAGTGGCTTTGACTGCTGGCATCGACCAGGATACCCGTAGAAACCGTGGTTTCTGGCTGGCTGTATGACTCACTTGTTCAAGATCTTGAAGGAAGTGATGATGATGACGTCACGCTGGAGTAGTTGCACACAGGCTACGCTGACGTTCATGGTAGAGTCACCAGTTTGAAGGTATACGGAACAAGGTGTACAGTCCCATAAACCTCCATTGAAAAGAGAGGATCCTCCGATCAGACGGGTGTTGTGTCTGGTCCTGGCAACTGCCCCATTGACCGACGCGCTGACTACTCTGCTTGCGCGATGCAGGATTTGTAAGGGGCAACCCTCTCTTGGCATACAATTTTAAGGCTTAATATTTTTGGCATAACGCATTCGCTTAACTTTTATTACCATAATAGGTAATACTTTGGCATAATGCAATGGTTAGCATAACTATCATTAAGTCCAATTTATTTTAGCGTAATTTGGAGTTGCATAAATTTTTGAGGTATAAAAATTTATTAGTCTACTAATCATGAGCCACAAATATTAAAAGTCATAATAGGGTAATTGGCGTATGTAGCCAACAATTTTATGTTGAATTTTAGGTACTAGGTAATGAAATACAGTTGTGGTCAATGATATTTTTTTATAGATAGATATAATAAAACACAGTACAGATTAATCATTGTTTTTTTAACTATCATGCAATTAAAAGGAATGTAAAAAAAAATACTCATTACCTAATACATAGTATATTAGTACATAGCATTACGCCATCCAGATGGGAATCCCCGTCTTGGCGTTGTCCAAGAGCGAGCGAAGCGAGCTCGGGAACTTAGGGCACCCCGACACAGACGGGTTAGGTTCGAAGGGGATGATGGTGGCTACAGTGAGTGAGCAAAGCGAGCGCACGCTAAAAAAAATGGTGAGGTTAGGTAAGGGTAAAACTGACCCCCTACGCCATTTCTGAGTGCCAGAAACTACTAAATTATATAGAAAAAAATTGTGACTGGCTTAGAAAATGTATTATAAAATGATATTTTGTATTAACGTGATTTATCCAAAATAATTTAAAATATTAAATGAAAAATGTGTAAAATTACTAAATATCATCCGAAATATATGTAAAGAGAAGCATTTACCACATAAATGTTTATAAAGGCAGTGTTTATAAAACAAAACCTTTGCGGAATAATTAGTTCACACACTAGTACCTACATTGGAGCAATTATCAATAATGCGTTACAGTGTCTACTACCGTTAGGAGTTAATTAGGGTTTATTATTTTTATTCCACAGACCATTATGTGTAAATATCATTATGCGTATATAACGTTATGCTTTATAAAATTAAGTTTGGGTCATGTTACTCGTAAAGTCAAACTTTGATAGGTTTTCAAGCTATAGTCGAGTTTGACAAATACATAATGTCTAAAGCCGATTTTTCTAGGGCCGATTTCACCAATTCTAAACGTCTAGTTTTCGACGTTTAAGCTTGCTTAAACGCGTTTAGCCGCTGTCATAAAGCTGAAGAGTTTGTTTGTTTGGTTGATTGAACGCGCTAATCTCAGGAACTACTGGATTAAATTGAAAAAATATTTTTGTGTTGAATAGTCCATTTATCGAGGAAGGCTATAGGCTATATAACATTACGCTGCGATCAACAGGAGAGAAGCATCAATGAAAAATGTGGCTAAAACGGAAAAAAAAATCCTTTTCAGAGCTTCAGTTGCGTGCGCTGCGTAAACGGTTAAAGTTACGCAAAAATGATGTATGTCAGAATTGTTCTCCTTTTAAAGTTCTAAAAAAAATCAGCGACAGCATATGACTATTTTTTAAGGTGAACTCACTATGATATGATATTTATATGATATTTTTTATGGTTTTTATTTTTTACGCTAAGCTTAGGTCAGTAAAACTTAGTTTATGGACCGAATGGTGAAATCGGCCCTTAGTTATAAAACTCGCTAACCTTAGGCTTAGTTTAAATACCCATGAGCGGATTCTAAATTTCCGATCGAAAATTTTGAATTAAGAACCTGTTAATCAGTGTTTAAACTAATCACTAGGTTATTTTTTTTTTAAAAAAACGGCCCCTATTTCTTAAATCAGCATTCGGGGTTTTATCTTTATCACTTCCAGACGATCGATCGATTGATTGAGTAAATAGAACTAGGTAGGTTTTAAATTCGTCTAGCGTTACTTAAAATTGATGTATTTGTGATTAGGGACAAGGGGCTAACATACCTCAATGTCTACCTACTACCTAATATATATTGAGATGTGAGGTGGTTGGTGGCTTAATGATTCCGGTCAAAAAAAAATTGACTTATTGTTGATTGGATACCCGTAGTACCTACCCGGTATTTCATTAATACTGAAGATGACTTTCACTTTTAAAAATCGAATTAACTTAGTTATTCAGAAGTTCTAATGATTTTTATTTGTGAGGAGTTCGATTTGATCCGAAAGTTTGAGAAAAAATAATTGTTTTTAAAATGTCTTACAAATGAAAATCCGACAGATGGATGCTGTAGACTTAATTAAAAGTATATAAAAAATTATAAGTCTCCTTTTAGCTTCACCGTAGTCGGGTAATAACCCGCACTTGGGAGATTATCTGATGATCACATGTTCAAGGTTGCGAACATTACTATTAATTGTGGATTCAATAATTTTATTACGATTGTTACATCGAAATAAAATTACATAGTTTTTGTTTAATTTTTTTTCTGTTTCTATGCCAAATCACCACTACGCCACTTTCAATAACATTCTTATATGCATTAAACTAATACATAAATCTTAAAAATAGTCTATAACATGACTTAGTTTTCAGTCGTCTTGTGATTCAAAAGTTTCAGTAACAGATTATTTACTGAAAATTCTCTCAGTAATAGTTTTACTGTCTGTCACGTAAATAATATGTAGAAAAGCATTAAACCCTGGGCGCATAGTATAATGAAAATGAGTAAGTAGGTGATATCCGCGAACTTATATTGATATGAGGGCCATTAAAATGTCGACTACTACAACAATGTTTTAAATGTTTCCATATGAGATGCTCAGCGGTCCTGTATCTTAAAATCTTTGAATCTCTTGTGAGAGTATATCTTCAAAGGTCTAACCTACCTTTTTAACCAATGAAAAAAAGGAGGAGGTTCTCAATTCTATTCACCGAATCTACTGGATTGATTAGGCTAAAATTTGGTACACTCGTGATTTGTCTGTGACCAAAGTAAATAAATGATTTTGTGTTATGGAGAGTCATTTTTGGGTCAAAATTGGAAAATTAAAAAATTACGTTTTCCAAACTGTACCGTGCTGCATATCAAAGGATTGACTTATTGTAAGGGTCTCAATTTTTTTTTCATAATTTAAAAATATATAATTTTTAAGTTATTTAAAAAAATAGATGAAAAAAATTACCATTCCTCGCCAGGTGATTCCGCGCCATTCGTCGCCTCGAGGGAGAAGCAGGGGCTCCTTATCTGGACCTAACCTTTTGAAAAAAATATAGATGGTAGTTCTTTACTTATAGATTATTTATAATATTAGTCGTCATTTTTTCTTTCATTCTGTCCTGTCACCCGTCACACTATCACTAACTCCCTTTTCTTTCATATCGCTCCTCACACAATCCATCCATATTTTCTTTGGCCTCCCTCTCCCTCTCCATCCATCCACATTTATATTCATAAATCTTTTAGTTACACGTATTTCATCCCTCCTCTTCACATGACCATACCAAGATAAGCGGCTCCCTTTCAACTTTTCTGTGACTGGCGCCACTTTTAAACTACCTCTAATGTACTCATTTCTCACTTTATCCATTCTCGTTACTCCACACATCCATCTCAACTTTCTCATCTCCGCCACATGCAATCTTTTTTCATCCGTCTTTTTCACAGCCCAACATTCTGATCCATACAGTACGACAGGTCTAATCACGGACTTAGAATTTCCCCTTTAACTTAAGGGGCATCCGTCGGTCGTAAGTTGTTCCAGTGACCTGTCGCCATTTCATCCATTCTGAGTTGATCCTGTGCGTTACGTCTTGGTCTATATCGCCATCCCCCTGAACAAGCGACCCGAGGTACCGAAAGTCGGAGCAGATCGATATAGGCGTTCCGTTGAGAGCTACAGGCATAGGACTGGAGAGACCGCCGAAATCGCAGAACAGATATTCTGTTTTGGTTCTGCTCAGTTTCAGGCCAACACTCTCCAGTCTTTGGCACCACATCTCCAATCTGCTCTGAACCTCCAAACCGCTTTCGGCAACCAGCACAATATCATCAGCAAACAGCATACACCAGGGAGTCTCTTCCTGGATGTCCGACGTCAGAGCGTCCATTATCATCAGGAAGAGGTAATAATAATAATAATATTATTATTAATTCTCGTCTTGCTAACAGCGAGTATTTGCACAGGCATAACCAAGTGGCCAGGATTATTCATCAGCAGCTTGCTTTAAAATACAAACTTGTGGATTCTGAGGTGCCGTATTACAAGTATGTGCCCGACCCAGTTCTCGAAAATGACCATGTCACGTTGTACTGGGATCGGTCTATCATCACTGACAGGACTATTGTTGCCAATAAGCCGGATATAGTGGTGATAGACCGATTAGCGCGCCGCACAATGATAATCGATGTCACCATCCCACATGACGAGAACCTCGTGAAAGCTGAGAAGGAGAAACAAATTAAATATCTTGACTTGGCACACGAGGTTGTCGATATGTGGAATGTGGACTCGGCTGTCATTGTGCCGATAGTCGTTACCGCCAATGGCCTGATGGCTAAAAGCTTCGACGACCACCTGTCGAAGCTGTCGTTGCGCGGTTGGATCAAGGGCCTGATTCAGAAGGCAGTACTCCTTGATACGGCTCGCATAGTGAGGAGGTTCCTGTCTCTGGAGCCCTAACCACCGGTAGCTTGGACCCTGCTCCCGATACCGGTGGACTACTATTTTTATATTTTTAAATGTTTTTTTATATGTTTTCTTTTAAAAATATTTAAAAATGTAAATAATATGTGTAAAAATAAATATACGAAATAATAATATAATAATAATAGTTTTTATTTGCACAAAAATAAAAGGTTACATTAACACTATTACTTATACGTACTAAAGATCAGGAATGTAACCATTGAGTACAAACCCTGTCTCTCAAACTAGGGTTACCTGTATCTTGAGAGACAGTTTACAATAAGACAATAAGACAACCCAACGGGCGACTTAGCGACAATATGCTCCACTCAATAGTGGAGCATATTGTCGCCAAGATATATTCAAAATTAGTTTAATAAATAATAAAAATGTAGCAATAATTAATACAATAATAAAATTAATAACCATAAAAAATTAATTACAGATTTTAAAATTAATTAGGTACCATTATAAAATTAATCACAAATTATAACATTAAATAATGACAGCAATAAAATTAGCAACAGTAAACAAACACTTTAAAATTTTGTGAGGGAGGTGAGTCTGAGTATTAAGGTGAGTACTATGTATCTAGGTGATGTAGTTGAGTAAGGTAAGGGCTGAGGGCCGACCCCTGGTGCAAACCGACTCCCGAGGCACCCGGTCATATGCCTTTTTGAGGTCAACGAAGACCATGTGCAAGTTTTTATGCACAGCTCTGTATTTTTCGCACAGCTGGCGGATAGCGAAAATGGCATCCGTTGTACCCCGCCCAGGCATAAAACCGAACTGGTTCTGTAAGATTTTGCTATCTTCTCTTAGCCGCTTTTCAATAACTTTTTCCCATGCTTTCATACTATGTGACATTAGCTTTATTCCTCTATAGTTGTTGCACTCCAGCACATCACCTTTGTTCTTGAAGATGGGCACCAACGAACTGTTGCACCATTCATCAGGTATGGCTTCTTCCAGCAACAACTTAGTATTAGTATAGATTAATAATAATAATATATTTATCTGTTAAAACCACGGTTTATAAGGTGATAAAAAGCTACAAATAGGAAAAAATATGTTTTGCTATGTGTCTTAGCGTGCAACTATTTGGTAATAAGTATGTACATTAACATTTTTTTTTAATAAAATCTCTAACACAAAGACAACCATTCATACTTATTTTCTTAAATAATATAATGTTAATTTTTGTTAGATCAGTTGGTAACTTATCGTATAAGCGTACACACATTGCTACGCAGCTTTTATTATATTTAGTTGAAAGTTTAAAGAAGTAATAAGTGATTTTCAATATAAAGGCATGGTTGATAAGAACGTTTTCCGATAGTTACAATGTGTAGTGTACACCTTAATGTCCAATCTCAAATCACCACCCTTTACGAACAATGTTTACCCATCCCAGTATGATTTGAAAAACAGCTTAATATAAGCTCTGTCTTGGGTGACAGCCATATTAAAATCCTGAAAACACTTTAAACACTGGAGAAATACGCACATTCCAGTAATTTGTTAATGTCCTTTGAAACTGGCTCTAAAGGGCCTTGTCCAAGATAGACAATGAGAAAGAGCCTAGGGAAATTAAACCAGCATTGGTTCACCCTTGACGCTTTTAGACGAACCCTTTCGACTGCTACACCTTTTAGGCAAGGTAGACTGATCTAAGCAAGATTCGAGAAAAAAGAGTGTTTGTAATTTAATTTTAAAAAATTACCGGTAACAATCTTGCGATGTTCCTCTGCTTTTTAGTCGGCAAATCAAAGGTGGAAAAGGATAGTTGCTACATAGGTATTGTTAAGAAAGTAAGTAGTGACAGGAAATGGTGTCCTAGAAGCTTTATCTGTCTGGCATCCATTTCCTTTTCGAGGTATTTGTTAGTTCCAAGGGGAACAATCATACATTGTATCTACTAAGATGAGTGTTTTTATTACAATAAAGCAAAGAGTATTGTTTTCAGTGAAGCAGCTCACAATATTGATGTTATATTCGTCACAGCGACCATAACGCCCATGTTTATCATTTCCGCGGATCTCTAATCTGTCACGTCTAAAATTAAGCGACACTTCGTGTGAAAATTTTCATATTTCACGCCGACGTCGGTCACTTGTGGTTATTTTGTGGACATTTGCAAGTCTTTGAGTATCCGAATGTATGCAGGTCACGGACGCCTCATCTTTATTAACAACAGTGGGTGTATTTTTCTTTAATATTTACATCACGGTGTGTCCGGCCTCTTAATTGACGCTTGGCGCCTGATGAACGCTGTGTCTAATGATTCTGCGTAGGGCACACGGCCGGGCGACATACCTAACGCGTTTGTGAGGACTCTGCGTTTTACGAACCATTCTGATAGTGGACATTCGATTACTTTTGTTATGTTTACTGTTTAAGTCAACAGGACACGTAGGTTTGACCTAAGGTTTTTTTGACAGTTTTTTTCTACCATATTTGTTTTCAGACTTGATTAATTTAAATTGATAAAATAAATCGGTGAACGAATTGGCTGGAGCGTTTATTAATTAAATATCTACTGACCGTATTTAGATAGGCACTGATGCGGGGGCAGCATGAAGTTTAATTAACTAAACAAGCAGCCGAAGTTTTCATTATAATGTGGACTGTGTGCACAAACGAAGAAAACAGAATATTTCATCTTTCAAAAAAAGAAAAAATTAGTTCACATTTTAACAACAGGATCTACTTACAAAATAAAACATCAATTCGGATCATTTTACTGGATAAATTATGGAACGTAGTTATTAGAGTGTGCGTGTGACCAATATATCAATCGTTTTTTTTTCTGAAACCACTTATTATATGGCGCCGGCATCTGGCTAGAGCCTTTTTCATATAATGTAATTTTCAGCGATATCAATATGATGTAGGCTTACTACGCGAACACTGCATACTATTTGTTCAAATAAATGTACGGTATGTTCAGCTAAGAAGGATGAGTTAATATGGCTTTCTATCTTGATAAATGTAATAATGTCACTACATCATCATTACATTTATAATTTCTAAAACAAAGTCCCCGAGCTGTCTGTTCGCGATAAACTCAAAAACTACTGGACGGATTTTCATGCGGTTTTCACACAGTGATTCATGAGGAAGGTTTAGCTGTATAATAATTTATACCCGTGCGAATCTGGGGCACGTCGCTAGTTTCTGATATTTTTACTAGTGTTTAAGCATCCTTTGTTTTTAATACTAAATATATAAAAGGTTTAGAGTAAATGTGTAGGACGGTGTATCAATCGAGTGTGCTCGTAGGTGTATCAATAAATTTGATAAAGTGCTCCGGATCATAGTTACCGTCACCGGTAGCGGCACAATCAATAAAATTAAGAAGGTCAGATAACATTTCATGGTGTTCCAGTGACGAATGTATGCGTTTTGTGACAATTCCATTATCTAGAGTGCTCTCGACAGTTAATAACCGCACTTGACGCTCAATGAAGTGACACTCGTGATACAAACCTCCCCGAGATATGCTACCGAGTGATGTCACTCTCCATATTGCGTCAATACAGACTATACTTAGTTAGCAGCACTCTTCAGCTGGACACAGCTGACCAACTGTTGAATAGTTCTTGTTTTTTTGTTCAAGGATTATATTGTTACTTATTCTTTTGCTCCATTTATTAACACGCTTTTATTAGATTCACCTGTAACTATGTAAAAAAGACTTAGAAGTTAAATTTGACCCACTTTCCAGTTTCCGGTTGAGCTGAATTGTTGCATACATGTTGAGTTTGGATGACAATGCATAGTTAACTAAGTGACGCCATACTAATAAATCTAATATGTCGGACTTCTTAGGATGGCGGACTTATTATTTTATAGGCATTCCCAAGATATGGGTATCAAATGAAAGGGTTTGTTGAAAAGAATAAGAAAAATAATGGCGTCACACAAAAGCGTGTTTTTAAGATTTTTTTTAAATATAATATATAGATGTCTAATTATAAAGAATTGTTTTAATTTTTAACCGATTTCGAAAAAAGGAGGAGGTACTATGTTCGACTGTATGTATGTTTTTTTTTTATGTATGTCCACCGATTTCTCTGTCAGTTGTGGACCGATTTTCAAAATTCTCCAGAAGAGGTCCCATATAAATTTTATCGAAACTGCTTCAGCGCTTTTTGAAAAAAAAAATAACAAAAACATAAAATTTGCTTCGCCTAGTAATGTCTCTTATCATGGTCAACTCACTGCCAACTTTTCTTACCACGACCTTATTTACCTGTCGTAGGTACCGTATCCGTGTTCCCAAGCGTAAGTCTCAGTTCCTGTATCTCCGTAATTATAAGGGCATGGACCTGGAGGCGTTGCAGCGTGATGCCGAGGATGTGGACTGGTCTCGGCTGGTTGAGATCAATGTCATCGATGGCAAGGTGAATTCCTTTAACTCGACTGTTCTCGACTTGTATGACCAACACGCCCCTATTCGACGTGTCAAGGTAAAATATAACCCTGCTCCATGGATAACACAGGCAATTAAAGAACTTATAGCCTACAGGGATAAAGCTAAGAGGAGATATAAGCGCAGACCCTCAGAGCTGAATCTCAATTATTACAAATCGCTACGTAATCGCTGCAGGCGTCTGTGTCAAGATGCTAAGAGACGCTATTTCCACGAACAAGTCGATAACCGCAGTTCCTCCGATATTTGGAAATTTCTTAAGTCTGTTGGCATAGGCAAATCATCTACCAGCCAGTGTAAGGATGTGAACCTTAACGATCTAAATAAGCATTTCTCTCACCTTCCCTTTTCTCTTGATCCTTGTGTCAAAGCTGCGACATTAGAGAATCTTGCTAGTTTGCCTTTGCTTCATTGTTCTCATTTTAACCTTAAAGATGTTACTGAGGTTGACGTTAAGAAATCTGTTCTCGCTATTACTTCTTCTGCAGTTGGTAATGATAAGTTGTGTTCCAGAATGATAACTCTCATCCTTCCCTCATTACTGCCTATTCTCACTCATATATTCAATCACTCATTTACCTCTTGCTCCTTTCCGTCAGTCTGGAAACAGGCGCACATTATACCGCTGCCTAAAACGAACAATCCTTCTTTATTAACTCACTTTAGACCTATTTCTATTCTTCCATTTCTCTCTAAAGTTTTTGAGCACATAGTTCACATCTTCTTTCTTGGCGTCGAACTCGATAATATCTCCCTTCCAATCCGGTTTTCGCGCAGGTCACAGTACGGTTACTGCGCTTTTAAAAGTGACTGACGATATCCGCTGGGCTATGGAGAATAAGTCCCTAACTGTCCTTGTGTTACTTGACTTTAGCAGTGCCTTCAACTCAGTAGATTTCGACATCTTACTAGGAATCCTTAAAGCTATTAATTTCTCTTCTTCTGCGTTAGACTGGTTCAATTCGTATCTTCGGGGACGCTCTCAGTGTGTCCGCCTTGAAGAATCCTTCTCTGATTGGTGTAGCCTCACTGAGGGTGTTCCTCAGGGTAGCGTTCTCTCTCCTCTTCTATTTTCCATTTTTATTAACTTTGTTACAAGAGTCATCTCTTCCAGTTTCCATCTTTACGCAGATGACTTGCAGCTTTATCGAAATTTTACTGTAGCCGATGCGGATGCTGCTATCGCCGCTGTGAATCATGACCTGGCTTGTATCAGCGCCTGGGCCAAGTCATTTGGCTTACAGATCAACCCTAATAAATCTCAGGCCATGATCATAGGCAGCAGGTTTGTGCGTACTGCGGCTGTTGTCTCGTCCCTGTCACCTTTATATCTCGATGGTGTTCTTATTGAATATTCCGATACTGCCAAAGATCTGGGTGTTATTATTGACTCCAATCTGTCGTGGCGTGCGCAGGTCAATGAGGTCAGTCGAAAGGTAAACTATTCTTTCCATTCGCTTAAATGCCTTCAGGGTCTATTGCCTTTATAAACAAAAATCTCTTTAGCCCAAACTCTTATTCAGCCGATTATAGACTATGCCGATGCCTGCTACCTGGATGCTACTGAGGAGCTACTAAGCAAGCTTGAGCGTCTGCAAAACTTAGGTATTCGGTTTATTTTTGGTCTGCGTAAGTATGACCATGTCTCTCACCTTCGCAAGGAGCTCAAGTGGCTCCCAATCCGACTTCGCAGAAACACTCGGATTCTTTGTCTCCTTTTCAACATTCTACAAAACCCGTCTTATCCCTCTTACCTGCGTGAGCGAATTTCTTACGCTCGCCCTGGTGACGCGCCGTGCAGATCTCACCTTAGATCCCTCCTCAAAACCCATCCTCATAAATCCAGTTACTATTCCTACTCTTTCTCTGTCCATGCAGTAAGATTGTGGAACTCGCTTCCGCCTAGTATTCGAGACTTGAAGTCAATTTCTCTCTTCAAAAATCGTGTTAAAGAGCACTACCTTTCCTCTCTATTATAATATTTTTTATATATTTGTATGTCATGTATCTATTTACAGTATTAGGTATATATTTATGTAAGTATATATATTTTTACAATATATGCGTAGGTTTATTTGATACCTTAGTATAGGACATCTTGTATTCTTTTTTCTGTTTCTTACACACTTTTGTCTACATTTCTTTCTCACTTCTCCTATCGCAGGTCTGCTGGTAGAAATTTCTTAAGAAATAAGCAGTTCCTTTGTACTATATTTATAATTATGTTTATTGTTACTGTGTCTCTGTGTGTACATAAATGATTAAATAAATAAAATAAATAAATAAATATGTATACATAGATGACGTTTTGGTTGCCTCGAATCACACTAATTATTCCATGTTATTGGGGTTAACAATTTGGGCGGTTTAGTTCTGGGGTACAACTAAAAAGTAAAAGTAAAAATCTTTTTACAAAAAATACAACTGACTTCCAAAAAAGAAGACACTAAAAATTTTAAAATAATTTTAATTTCGGAAGTCGGTGTCAAATAACGAAGAAATAAAATACAAACACCAACTTCCGAAATTAAAATTATTTTTAAATTTTTAGTGTCTTCTTTTTTGGAAATCGGTTGTTTTTTTGTGAAAAGATTTTTTTAAAGAATCTAATTGCATTTAAACTACGAGATTTAATTTCAATCCAATTTGTTATGTCAACGACAAAACTCAAAAATTTCAATTGATTCTCAGATACAATCTGTAATATCCAAATAAATGTTTTCGTTTGTTTAATTTAAATCACCTTTGTACGTTGAAACCAGTAAATACCGATTGGCAAATGCCACAGGCCATTTCAATATAACTCTCAATTCAATTTAGGCCAATCCTGTATATTCAATCAAACACACATTCAATGGCTGCTTTAAAACAATGGATTTATATCCGTATTCTGTTGGTTTATCATTTTTTAACCGACTTCGAAAAAGGAAGAGGTTCTATGTTCGACTGTATGCATGTTTTTTTTTTATGTATGTCCACCGATTTCTCTGTCAGTTATGGACCGATTTTCAAAATTCGTTTTTATCCGAAAGAATATACTCCCGAGGTGGTCCCATACAAATTTTATCGAAATTGATTCAGCGCTTTTTGATAAACTGAACAAAAACGAAAAATACGCATACATAGATGACGTTTTGGTTTTTTTCCAATTACGAGTATGTTTAAATTCCACGTTCCATGTTATCGGGGTTTTTTGTTCTGGGGTATAACAACTAAAACTGAAAAATAAAAAACTATTTTACAAAAAAAAAAAAACAACCGACTTTCAGAAAAGAAATAGGTACACTAAAAATTAATAAATAACTTTAATTTCGGAAGTCTGTGTCAATTAGAGAAGAAATAAAATACAAACACCGACTTCCGAATTTAAAGTTGTGTATTCATTTTTAATGTATTTTCTTCGAATGCCAGACGCACGGGTCGATATTCATGGTTAAGCGACACTTGCCGAGGTCTATCTGTGGATGGGTGACCATCCATTATACAAGATGGAGACGACAATGCAACAATAAATGACAACAATGGCAATACTTATAATTTTTGCATAAATTTTAATATTGGACCATTCCTGATGTTGATCCGATCATCCGATTGGCCTAATATCTGTAACATCTTATGTATATACCTACATTATTTGCAAATTAAATCTTCTATTCTATTCTTATTAATATGTAATTGTTTTTTTTTCGAGGCGGGAATAGTATACAATACCGTGAATCACGAGACAATTTAACGTTAGTTTGGCAAACATACTGGTTTGGGGTTAAGATATCAATAGGTAACTCATTGTAGAAAAGGCAAGAAAGAAAAATTGAGCTAGAAGGATCTGCTTTTGCGCATTGGCTACTAACTAAACGCTTCAGTGGTTTGGGAATACGTCAGAAGGATGACCAGCAATCCCTAAGTAAAGGCCTTTGTATCAGTAAATGTTTATGTAGATACTAACTGTGTGAAAGTCGGATATTGTACCAAAGGAACGTACTCCCGAGATAGAATGTATCCTATCTACGCCTTTTTCCAATTTCAAATCTACAGGGTGTAACGGAAAGGTGTGGTCATATTTTAAGAACTGCATCTGCACATCGATATGAATAACTTTCTTCAAGAAAATCCGAGGAAATTCTCAATTTTTTTTTACCTCCCATACAAATATTGATCAGCTGATGATGACTTTCTATGGAAAGTACAATTTTATCTTAGAGAAAGTTGTTTATTTTCATGGACAGAACCGGCTCTTAAACTATGACCACACCTTTCCGTTACACCCTGTATAAATATATATACTTATATATACTTAAATTCATCAAAATTGATTCAGCTGTAAAACATTTACATAGCTAACAGTATCAGTTACTTTCATATTTATAATATTAACTAGCGACCCGCCCCGGCTTTGCACGGGTGTAAATTTCTTGCTCATGAATCACTCCGCCTTTTAGTTAACACTGGATGAAAACCCGCTCAGTAGTTTTTGAGTTTATCGCGAACACACAGACACACAGACAGATGCGGTGCACTTTGTTTTATAATACAGGGTGTAAAAAGACACATCACGGAGCCGTTAACTACGCATACTGTACGTCTAACAAAGTAGTTTTGCGCAAAAATTATTGCTGGAAAACGACTTTTATTTTTAGGTATGAAAAATAAAACTATTTTTTATTCCGCGCAATGTAACGCGAACACAGGCAAGTGGAGTTAAACCCCTTCGCTCTAAGCCACGTAGGTACTTGTCGGATACGTTTGATATTCATTGCGTTTTCGTAACTGCAAATTCGTAAAAAAATATTCGAAAATTCAGGTAATGTTTGTTTGGAAAAAAGTTTAGTAATAACACTTATAATTCAATTTCGTAAAAAAGAAAAAAAAAAATTGCCACTTTGACCTTCAATATCTCCAGAACCAGTGGTTTCCCAGGTATGGTCTAATGAAAAAAAAATATCGAAATAATGGGTAGAATATGTGGCTTTCGGCTTCAGAAACTGTCTTTTTAAACTACTTAGCAGTAGTGATACGGATATGAGGTTTCATATAACAGAAACGTGGAAGAAAAGTTAGTAAGTGATACAGCCGCGGTGTGTATTAGCATGAGTAGGTGAGAATTGAACGTTTACGTGTGACTCGATGCATGATGCGGAACGAGTACCTACGCGCAGTTCTCGTGAGTCGTGAGTGTAACGTTACGAAACTCTTTCTGGTATTTATTTTATTTTACCAATAAGTATTATTTTTCTGAATGTTTTAGCAGAAAGTGCCGAATAACATCACGCCAGAGTCTTCTGCAGGGTTGGAGTTGTGCAACACATACACATGTCATCCGTTATGGTTCAGTACCATGTAATGAAGGCGATCCTATTGCCATGCCATGCCAATTCTGCCCCACTCCCAATAGCGCTCAAAGGTTGACTGGTAGAGAATACCTTGTTGCCTTAAGTCCGCCTATGTACCACTATTGTACGTGAAGTATAAATCTATATATGTAAAACAAAAAAAAAGTCGGGTTAGTTACACCATTTATAACTCAAAAACGGCTGTACTAATTTTAATGATCGTTGATTTAATGGATTTGTCTCTGCCCTGAATAGCAGAATAACTATTAAAACATCGGAGAAATTCACAAATAAAGTAATTGGATTTTCACATAAATTTTTTTTCGACTTCGACTTCTTTATTCAACTGCTTTTTGTTTATTGAGACGGTACGAAGTTCGCCGAGTCAGCTAGTTAATAATAAATACCATTGGATAGATATATGCAAGTGGAACATTTCAATGGAAAATCCCAATAACACATTTCCTGACGGGAATTAAATCCGGAATCTTTACACAATCAGTAGAGTAGTGCTTGCTTGCAAATGAGTCAGTTTCGACTTCGTCTTAATTAACATTCTTTTTATTAGTTTTTTCATAGGGACATTTCTATTTCGATATCACTTTAGCACTGACTCGAATTAGCCCGTGAACCAACGCTGCATAAAAGCGGACCGTTTATTAATCCAATTAGTTAATTGATGTTTTTATGTATTGAGTAAAAAAACTGCGGGATGTTTGTTGAAGTCCTTCATTTTCCACTACCGACATACATCAGAGAGTGCACAGTGAACACCATAATATCTTCCGCGCCGATGGCTGGTCTCCGTTGAGATTCGGTCTGAAGGACTATATTTTATATGTACTTGTAGCACGAGGCTTCAGACAATCTACATTAGAACTCGGTTGAGGAGGGTTTTTCCCAAAACTTATTGATAACAGAGATAGATTCGTTGGAAATTGGAAAAGTTGATTAATGAATCCCCATTGTGGCTGTCACAACATCTCGGGGAGATTGTGGGCGACAGCCGGGTGTCATCCGGGCCGGCGGCGGAGGTCCATCCGCCCAAGAGCATCATTCTACTCCCTGATAATTCAACTAATACCAAAGAGACGTCTCTAAAGTACACGCTCATGCTTGATCAATTATTATCGTCTTACTATAGGAATTTATCAATTCACAACTACATCAAGGTATCTAAAATAATTAAAATTAAGTTAGGCAAAGACATTGAAATGCTATAGCAATATGGGTTTTATTTTATTTTAAATAATTTAACCATGTGATTACTTTAAACATTGATTAGCAGGTTCTTAATTCAACATTTTCTATTCAGGAGAAGGATATAATATATGTACTGGTAAAGTACTGAAAAATAATTTGAAGGAGGTGATGTCCTATGAAAGCTGAATGTGATAGATGAAACATAAAAAAATGAAAAAGAAAAAAAAAATGTAAAAGATAAAATGCATATGGGACCTGGATCTCTCCCTCGTATCCTGAGTTCAGGAATTCAATCCATTTAAACGTATAATTTCTGAGGCAGTAAATTATTCTTATTCCTAATTACTTTGCTTCCTAATTCCGGATATAAGCGCCCTCATACTGTTCTGTTTATTGTTATCAGAAAAAGCTTCACTTTAAGGAATATAAAAATAAACGTGTATACCTCCAGCAAGGATTCACTATTGACCTACGTACATATTATTGTAGTCTTTGGACCTACGCGACGTACCTAAGGGTATGCCTAAGGGTTATAAAAATAAATAAATAAATAAAATTCCTTTAATTCAGATATCATGATCCATATCGTGCAATTTAAACTCGGTATTAAAAAAATAATAAATTAACACAAAACCAAATAAATTAATAAAGTAGCATCAAAATTATAGTCGAACATACATTCTGTCAAAAAAGTATCGGGAATTGATCATTTGTTTAAGGTTCCAAATTCAATTTTTTTTATGTGAATCATCTATTGGCGCGGCTTGGCAGTAAAATTGACTCGATTGCCGTGACAGCAAACGGCATGACTAAAGACTACAATAATATATAGGGTAGCCATGACGCTATCGTGCCACGATGCCCCCACTACGCCGCCGCTCTCGACTCCCTTCTCCATAGAAACATCTATGCGAAAAAAGTAACACAACTTCAACAATAACACAACACCACCAACAATAACCACCGACAACAACAACCAACAACAACAACAACTAACAACAATTTAGAATACTAATATTACAATAGATGTTTCACATCTGCAGGGCGACCCGTGACGGCCAACTTTTTTGTTTTTGTTGCTAGTTTGGCACAACTGTTTTCCGTTCTGAGTGCCGTTTTTTGTTGGATCATCTCTAATGTGTGACTCGAATTTCCTACTGGGCAAAGACATCGAACAAAGAGTTTGTCTCAAATTTTGCATCGTAAATGGAATTTCGTGTTCAGAGTCGCTGAAAGAGAAGGCACGGTGAATCGACTTTATCAAAAACATGTTGCTAGTTTGGCACAACTGTTTTCCATTTTGGAGCGGAGTTTGAGTTGCATCTGTCATTTAGATTAAATACAGTGCCGTTTTTTGTTGGATCATCTCTAGTGTGTGTTGCGAATTTCATAATGGACAAAAACATCAAACAAAGAATTTGCCTCAAATTTTGTATGTAAAATGTTCGGAGTCGCAGAAAATTTTACAGAAGGCTTACGGTGAATCGACTTTATCAAAATCACGTGCTTATGAGTGGTACAGTGCATTCAAAAGCGGTCGAGATGTTATGGAAGATTTGCCTAGCTCTGGCAGGCCATCAACGTCTTCAACTGAAGTTAACATCGCAAAAGTGAAGGAAATAGTGACTTAAATCCTCATTCAAGTTTGAGAGAGATAACCGCTGAACTTTCTGTGTGTCACGTGTTGATCCTTACCATTTTAAGCAATCACTTGGGTATGGAAAATGTTGCCGCTCGAGTAGTCCTAAAAGACCTGAATTTTCTCCAAAAACTCAATCGCATAAGAGTCACTGAGGACATGCTAGAACGAGTCAATTCCGACCTAACATTCATGAAACGCATTGTTAATGGTGACGAGACGTGGGTTTACGAGTTTGACATGCAAACCAGTCAACAAGCTTCGGAGTGGCGCCTTACAACTGAACCGAAACCGAAAAAATCTCGCCAAAGTCGATCAAAAGTCAAAGTAATGTTGACTGTTTTCGTTGACTATCGCGGTGTCATGCCCTCGAAAATCTTGCCGGAAGGTCAAACTGAATTAAAGCATATTATTTGAAAATTATGCGGCGTTTAAGAGAGCAAATTTGACGAAAAAGGCCAGATTTGTGGAAAGAAAATTCTTGGATTTTGCACCACGATAATGCGCCTTCGCACAAGGCCATCATTGTGAACGAAGTTTTAAACAAAAACTTAACAAATACCATCTAGCAACCACCGAATTCTTTCGTTTTTCTAAACTCAATTACCACTTCGTGGTACCCGTTTTCATTCGTTAGAGACATAAAAGAGTATTCGCGGCGAGAACTGAACTCAATTCCGGAAAAAAATCCTTAAAAAAGTGTTTCGATGATTGGATTATTCGTTGGCAGTTAGTTTACTCTTCACGACCATAGGGCTATTTTTTATTATTTTTTTGTGGTGGGAAATCATCCAATGACTTCTCCCGCTCTGGGTGGAGCGGGAGGGCGTGTCAGACTCTTACTGACTAAAACCCACCCCTGTTCCATCCATGCCTGAGTGCCCAGGGGTGCGATAACTCATTTTTAGAATTTATCCGCTACCCCTTGGCATGTGACCAGAGGGCTGGGCTTTTCTTGGCCAACGAATCAGCATTGCCATTCAACGTTGGCAATGCTGCGAGCTTTCTGGGCACATTTTCCATTGACAGTGATGTGGATGAATTGTTTGATGCCCAATGAGTTGTTTTCATACGCATTTGTACATATTAGTTATTATTATTAGTTTGTATATATACCTATTAAAATATTTAGTTTAGTTGTGTTATTTAATTGTATTGTAGTTATAGTCTGTTGAAAATAAACTTCGTTGGCGTAAATGAATAATTTCTGTAGGAGCATACTTTGAAGGCGATAAAATAAATTTTGAAGAATAACTAACATTTTGTGTATTATTGACCTTTTTCCGGTACTTTCTTGACAGAGTAAGACTTCTCGGTAAATAAAGAATATACCTATACCTTCAGCGGCTAATTTTGTCCATTACCTACGAGGTTTTAAGAGATACCTAGCTGGTACGCTCGATAGAGTATTACTCTGAACTCCAATAAAAATATAAGTACATTCCAGGGAAACTTAAAAGCAAATGAGGAAACGTGCCGCGAAATGAAAAACATGACGCGCTATATTTTATTTCTCGGTACCGTAAAATAATACGTGACATTGTTACGTTCGTGTTATGTATTAATATGATTGTATTTATGAACTTTTAACTTCTTCAAACTAGTGATTGTTGTAAGTTTTAATTAAATCATGTACATAATGTAATGATGTTGCAAATTACCTTTTTTTTTTTGAGGGTGGGAAATCATCAAAATACTTTAAGTTCGGAAGTCGGTGTCAAATAACGAAGAAATAAAATACAAACACCGACTTCCGAAATGAAAGTATTTTTTGAATTTTTAGTGTATTTTCTCTTTTGGGAGTCGGTTGTTTTTTTTTTGTAAAAAAGTTTTTTGTTTTTCACTTTTTAGTTGTTACACCCCAGAACTAAAAACCTCCATATCCTAATAACATGGAATGTGGAATTTAAACGTAATCGTAATTGAAGAAAACAAAAATGTCATCTAGGTATACGTATACGTATTTTTCGTTTTTGTTCAGTTTCTCAAAAAGCGCTGAAGCAATTTCAATCATTTATATGGGACCACCTCGGGAGTATATTCTTTCGGATAAAAAAATAATTTTGAAAATCGGTTCACAACTGACGGAAAAATCGGCGGACATAGGTACGTAAAAAACATACATACAGTCGAACATAGAACCTCCTCTTTTTTAGAAAGTCGGTTAAAAACTCATCCCTGGTCCTTCAGTTGCCCTTTGCGTTCCAGCTTTGCTCTTTCAATCAATTGATTTTTTTTTTTAAATTCATTGATTAGTATTTCATATTTCCAAATCGCATTGTTATTCAATATTATCTACATACATAGCTATGTTTCTGTTCTAGATCTTCCAGCTAAATCGCGTCTGCAATCAGCTTGATTGCTGTATTTCTTGAAATGTTAATCACCTCTTCATGGAAACTGTCTAGGTACAACTTCTTTTGCCATTATCTTCCATGCCGATCTAATAGCTCTTTATGGAAATTATACCCACAAAGTATACCTATAGGTTTTATTTTTGTTGTTGTAAAACAATTAAAATTACGTTTGTTTTTCACGTTGGTCAAAATGGTTACTAGACTGAGCGTTGAGTACATAACATTTGGGTTCCGTACCCAAAAAATGGGAACCTATTACTAAGACTTCGCTGTCCGTCCGTCTGTCTGTCTGTCGTTCTGTCATCAGGCTGTATCTCATGAACCGTGATAGTTAAGCAGTTGAAATTTTCACAGAGGATGTATTTCTGTTGCCGCTATAACAACAAATATTAAAAAACAGAATAAAATAAATATTTAACACGCTCCCATACAACAGACATGATTTTTTTGCCGTTTTTATAGATAATGGTACGGAACCCTTCGTGCGCGAGTCCGACTCGCACTTGGCCGGTTTTTTATTGTTGGTAAGCTCGCGTTAGATCACTACCTCACCTAATGGTAAGCGATGATGGAGCACATTTGCCTAGACCTACCACTCTTCACTTAAATAGAATAGAATAGAATGGAATAGAATAGAATAGAATAGAATAGAATAGAATAGAATAGAATAGAATAGAATAGAATAGAATAGAATAGAATAGAATAGAATAGAATAGAATAGAATAGAATAGAATAGAATAGAATAGAATACAATAGAATATTTATTGAATTATGGTTTACAAAAAGTTTACATTTAGTCTACAGTAGTAACATTTCCTATACAATTATAGTGCCTAAAAATAAACTAAAACTAAAATATGGTACATTACTGGTGCAAAATAAGATGATGGTTAGGAATTACAATGTTAGATAGCGACCCGCCCGAACTAGGTTCATTGAAACCTGTGTTTCAGGCCATCACTTTACGATTTAATTAAAATTTGGGACAGTAAAAATTTAAGTTAAACTGATAAATACCCAGGTGCTATCTGAAAACACAGACTCCGGTCGTGGGTTCACCTTGTGCCTCTCCGGTTTGAGAATTTTGCAAGTTATGGCGATTTCTCCAATTCTTTCCCGGATCTTACCCTTTCAAGTAAACTCCAAGCACAGCTCGCTCCATAGCGCTGAGCGACTTTCAATTTGTAAAAGAACTTAATTGTCATTTGTAATTTTAGTAATAATATTAGGTTTTTTTTTTTTTTTTTTTTTTTTTTATGTTTGATAGGTTCGCGTTTGACCACTATCTCACCTGATGTTAAGTTTAGGTACATTGTATATTCTAAGAACACTTTCTTAGAAAATATAGGCAGCAGATCCACAATGTAGTTATAAAAATATCTATGCGAGCTACACATTTCCCTCTTAGGGCTGATTGGAGCTCTAGGGGAACAATAGCGAGACGCGATGCTACACTAGTCCAAGAACCCAGAGTCGCCAAACGTTACTTCTTTTATTAATGTGTTGGATTAAGAGTCTACTACCGGCCAAGTGGCGCCCTCATTGAATAAAAAATCGTAGCATAGCACAGAAAATAAATATTAAAGAATCCAACGTCACGTTTGTTATAAAGAGGATAAAGTATTTTTACGTTGTTAAGTACCAAAAACGGCCGTTTTTGACACTTTTGCCTACTACTTTGGATACAAAACATTCTGAGACCTGTTTTAACAATGTAAAAATACTTTATCCTCATTGTAACAAACGTGACGTTGGATTCTTTAATATTTTTTTCTATGCTATGCTACGATTTTTTATTCAATGAGGGCGCCCCTTGGCCGTTAGGAGGCCTTAAGTAGAATTTACTTTGAACGTACGCATACCTGCTAACTTACGCCGGCGGCCATTTTGTTTTTTTGCATGCATATCTTGATTGCAAATTATTAGATGTCAAGGTAGTGGAGTTCTTATTTTGTGCCGATTTGTTATAAATTTTAAACCTGTAGCGTCAACTGCACAAGTCTATGTATACAGCATGCAGCGCAAAGAGGTTTTTAATCCAACAAATCTGTGTAGTTTTCGAATAGCTGCCTATGCAAAATAACCGGTCACGAGTCAGACTCGCACGCATAGGATTATATTGTTTAACTGGTTGGTCACAGATATTCATGTGTGTAACAAATTTCAACTCAATCGTTCCAGTACATACCTACAGAGCAAATTGATTATGACAGACGGACATACAAACATACGAGTGATCCTTTATGAGTTCCGTTTTTTTATTCGGAATCTCGGAGCTCTGAAAATATGTAGTTATAAAGGTCACATCACAAATTATGGTGGGTTGGTAATATACTTACATCTGAACCGTATTCATTGATATTCTGTCTATCGGTCGGCTCCGTAACCGCGCGGTATGACACTAATACACTTATAGGATGGCTGAACGCTACACAAGCTCACAAGTTACCTGGGTGAATCGCCTGGCGTTTTGCAGAAAATAATGACGGAGTGCTGCCGACAGTGACGAATCGTGGAAAATTATGACGGAGTGCTGCCGACAGTGACGAGTCGTGGGAAATTCAACTTCAATACACTAGTATCAAAGTACACTAGTACTACTAGGCAATAAATACTACTAGTGTACTTTAATACTAGTGTACTTATGTGCAACATTCCGTCATTATTTTTAATACTAGTGTACTTATGTGGAACATTCCGTCATTATTTTTAATACTAGTGTACTTATGTGCAACATTCCGTCATTATTTTTAATACTAGTGTACTTATGTGCAACATTCCGTCATTATTTTTAATACTAGTGTACTTATGTGGAACATTCCGTCATTATTTTTAATACTAGTGTACTTATGTGCAACATTCCGTTATTATTTTTAATACTAGTGTACTTATGTGGAACATTCCGTCATTATTTTTAATACTAGTGTACTTATGTGCAACATTCCGTCATTATTTTTAATACTAGTGTACTTATGTGCAACATTCCGTCATTATTTTTAATACTAGTGTACTTATGTGCAACATTCCGTCATTATTCTTAATACTAGTGTACTTATGTGCAACATTCCGTCATTATTTTTAATACTAGTGTACTTATGTGCAACATTCCGTCATTATTTTCTGCTAAACCTGAGACATTACCCACCTGAGTTTTCAATTTCTTGCCAAAAACTCCTTGAAATGCGATATTAGTCGAACCCTATCGGTTTTGAATAAGAAGCAGGATGTTTGGATCCCCAGGAGGATACTTTGGTAGAATTTAGTTAGGTAAAACGGTGAAAACAAAGATGCTATTTTATTCAGGTATTCAGGAGCTTAGAGTATTCTTGAGTTACTACTAGAAAAATTATTCTTTGATCGTATGTGACTTTTTTTCAGAGCCGTTCGATCTCATCTATCGTTCTCATCTATCTCATCGTATCTCCCTCTAATAAACGACTTTTCCTTTACGAGCATTTCAATATAATAACTTTTTCTGACTTTAATTTGTAGTTTGTCAAAGTAAAAATAATTTGTTTCCAAAAGTTATTTGTAGGAGCCCTCGGCGAGTTATTATCCAGTGTTTGTGCTTCTTGTCTGAACGACCGATAAGAACACCGGCCTACAAGTAATTTATACAGGGTGCTGCGCAAACTTAAACATTAAATTATTATATTTACTTTGAATCTGAGAATTTGTAGGGTTTGGCTGTTTACAGATATTGAAGAGAAACATCATCATTCTCCTGCCCTTATCCCAATTTATTTGGGGTCGGCGCAACATGTCTTTTTCTTCCATACTCCTCTATTAGTCGTCATCTCTGTAGTCACCCCTTTTTTACCCATATCCTCTTTCACACAGTCCAACCATCGTTTCTTTGGCCTTCCCCTACTCTTATAGCCATCCACATCCATACACAAGACTTTCCTCACGACATTTTCTTCATTCCTCCGCATCACATGCCCATACCACGACAACCGATTTCCACACAACTTTTCAGTCAGCGGTGCCACTTTCAGACTTCCTCTTATATACTCATTCCTAATTCTATCCATGCGAGAGAAACCATTAATAATATTCATAATTTTTTATTTTTAAATTATAGGTACATTAATTCAATTCAAAGTAAACATAATTCACAGGTACATTTTATTTCAGGTTATTTTCTAAGGGTTGTTCGATAATACTGATATAACATTTAGATCCGAATCTAAACCTCTCCCTCTCTCTCTACAAATTTAAGTTTGCTACAATTTACAATATCAGAGAAATGTACAATATCTTATAAATCAAAATAATTTATCATAAACTAGATAGTTTAAGAAGACTGAAAGATACTTTAAGGTCTGTGTCGTCATTAAAACTTATTTTTAGAAAAACAAGAACTTTAGTATCTGTTTATAGAGAAGACCATTACTGTAACATCGAAAAAAATCTTTTATTAGGCAAGTTCTAAGTGGACATAATGGTATTGAACCCTGTGTAGACTGTCCTGTAACAAACCGTACTAATGCAGCGAATTTAATATACTTAATTGATTTCTTAACATAATCACGCATTGTAAATCGTAGTCTACATTCCGAAGTAACGAACAAGTACCCAAAAATACAACAAGATGGCGCTACTTGTTACGAATTGAGATTTGTATTTCGACAGTTGGTATTTACGAAACGTGGCGGTTGACTGTGATTTAAAAAAATAGTAAAAAATTGGTCTGCTTGTGTTTTGTGAATTAACTTAATATATTGGAGAGGTAAGTGTTGTGAACTTTATTCTCTAGCGTTATTTTTGAGTAATTTTCACGTTTTTATTTGTTTTTCTGAGAAAATGTGATTTTTGCCCGTGTAGTCTAAGGGCAACAAACAGACTAAAAGTGTAAAATTTTGTTGGATACCTATTATGCTTATTGTTGTTTTTTTTATGTTCCAGGATGTCTCGTAAACAATTCCTTGGTGAAAAAGATATTAGAATTGCGATTTAAAATGATACAGTTAGTAAAAATAGCCTTGACTTTGACTATGACTTTGAGCACTGCTGCGTATAATTCCAGGGCGTCAGAACTTCAAACTCTATTTTGAAAACTATTTTACTTCTCTACGCCTGATGGAATATCGAGCCAAAGAAAGCATTCTCAGCCTCGGTACTATGAGAAGAATAGAATACCGGATTAAGCTGTCATCAGAAAAGATAACGATGAACAAAGATAGAGGCTATTTAGAAGAATAAGTAGCCGACGGGATCGATGTGTCAACTGTCGCATGGAAGGATAACAAAAGCGTCAATCTGGCTTCTTGCGTCAAACTGATGCTCGAAGATGGGACAAACAGAAATCAAGGTATATGAACATAAAGCAACTCAATGTGGTAGGAGAGTCCAATCACCACATGGGTAGCATCGATCTTCTTGACAGCATCATGGGTATATATAAAATACGTACCCATGATGCTGTGAAGCAAACGATGGCCCATGCGACTGTTTTATCATTATTTGGATCTCACGATATCCAATGCATGGTTACTTTACAAAAGGGTAGTCAAATACAAAAGCCTTCAAGCAGACTGCTTATCGTTAGCAGATTTTCGTCAGGAGGTTGCTGTGACCCTTTGCAAAATGAGTATAAAACCTAGTTTATCCCTTCGGCGGTCGCTTGGTAGCGAGCTCCAAACCAAAAAGCAAAGGACCTGCTCAGCATGTGCCTCCGAAAGCACTCCAGCAAGACCAGATTGAGCACTGGCCGCAATGGTCTGATAAGAAATCAGATACACGGTTGCCAAATTGTGATGGATTTACCTTGTATGTGAAAAAAAACTTTTTTACAAAAAAAACAACCGACTTCCAAAAAAAAATACACTAAAAATTTTTTTTTTTTTTTTTTTTTTATTCAAAATAAAAGGGCTTTGTCGCACATGCGATTATGCCGCCCTGGTTAGCTTAACAAATATAGCTTAGATAACCAATCAAATAAACCAGATCCACATTTTAACCTAATCTTAGCATAGCTAATTTGTAAAGTTCCCTAGCTGCGTCAGAAAGTGGTGCAGCTAGAACACTATTACAGTAACCTACCTCTCTAAGTCTAAAATCTATGCTATTTCTAAATTCCTCGTTGCGGACACACTCGGTTAATATGTGATAAACGTCATCAACGGAATTAATGCAATAATCACATTTAGCTGTTGTTGATTTTGCCATTAGGTATAGGAACTTATTGCACGGAATGTGTCCAGAACGAAGTCTTAGCGCGATAACAGTATCACTTCTGTTCAACAGCTGATAATCTATCCACGGTGAGTTCAAGGGATGCGGTTAAAATAACTTAGTAGGGTTTGGAGTTCTAGGGTATAAAAATAAAAAATGAATAATAAAAAACATTTTTACAAAAAAAACAACCGACTTCCAAAAAACCAATACACTAAAATAAGTGTATTTTTTTTTGGAAGTCGGTTGTTTTTTTTGTAAAAAAGTTTTTTATTTTTTGCTTTTTACTTGTTATACCCCAGAACTAAAAACCTCAATAAGATGGAACGTGGAATTTAAACATTTGGAGAACACAAAAACGTCATCAAGATATGCGTATTTTTCGTTTTTGTTCAGTTTCTCAAAAAGTGCTAAAGCTATATCGATAAAATTTATATGGGACCACCTTGGGAGTATTTTCGTTCGGATAAAAAAAGAATTTTGAAAATCGGTCCTCAACTGACGGAGAAATGCGCGGACATACATAAAAAAAAAAACATACATACAGTGAACATAGAACCTCCTCCTTTTTCGAAAGTCGGTTAAAAATGAAGGGTAGCCCGTAGCATAAGCTACACGAAAACCAAGAATTGCTTCAGAAACTTCCATCTATCGTAATATACGGTTGTGCTGCCTTATTATTTAGATTGTGACCAATTACTCCAGTGTTACCTACAAGCAACACTCCCTATTTTTGTGATTTTATTTCCAAATAATAAAAAAAGAAAATGAATATCCAGAAATACGTGTATTTTATTTTTTAATAATCATTAAGAAAAGATAGAGGGTTAAATAGGACGGTTGCTAGATTCTGTTGTTCATTATAGATTACGGGGAACCAGGGGGTAGCTGTCCAGAGACTTGGAGCTGATGGGGAAGTGAGATAGGTCAATCTCGTCCATGGGGTAGTCGGGTCTGTACCTCTTCTTGTCGAAACTGGAACTGAAACATAAAACTGCATCAGAAAATTGTAATTCTAAGCTCAGTCTGTTCCCATAGCTGAAGCACTAGCTTCTGAAGTTTCACAAGTGGCCACGTCAAATTAAATATATTGAACTAGCTCGCAACTTTGCCCGCGTGTAATTAGTACTTCCCATATAAATAATATTTTATGTGCTATTGTAGACTATAATGTATCTGTGTGCCAAATTTCATCTAGATCCGTTCAGCCGTTCTGGCGTGATTGAGTATCTAACAAATATCCATCCATTCAAACTATCGCCTTTATTATTTTTTTTTTTCATGGTGTAACGAATTTATTTTCAACAGACTATAACTACAATGCATAATATACTAAACTAATAAATAAATAAATTAATAAAATATGTACAAGCGGCAGAAAAGATCCGGTAGGAGTACAGCATCGCTGTCAATGGGAAAAGTGCCCAGAACGCTGGCAGCATTGCCACGTTGAATGGCAATACTGATTCGTTGGCCGAAAAAAAGGCCAGCCCTCTGGTCACGTGAAGAGTCGACTAAATGTTTGCTGATATCACGGACAACTCGATAAGCACTTGGACCCCATGGCCCTAGTGTTTCAACCCCAAACGGCTCAAACATATAACTCCCAATAAGGTTGATATTTGCGCCGTTTGAGGTTTTCTGCACCTGTAACAGCCGCCCCAGCACAGCCCACCGTGCTAAGAAGATGAGATGGTGCAAGGGTGTCGACACATGTTGCATCCCACACCAAAGGCCTACCCATATTCCAAGGCATTATGGTCATCCCCTCGGGCTCCTTTCCATCGTCACGTGCCAGGCCATGAGCTTCTAAAACGGCTGACACACCGGCGGTGACAAGAGCCCGACGGATGATGTCGTTAATGCTGGCATGCCGTGCCATACTTCCCGCGCTTCTACTCCAGGATAGGCCATGGTGTCCGAGATGGTCGACTGCTTCACCACATTGGCAGCGATGTGGAGCTCCGCAAGAAGCACCCAGACGCAGACATGTAGCAATCCGGAAGGTGGTGTCACTCAGCATAGTACCTATGTTGGGTAGTGCCTGTAGCTAGAAGCCCGACTCTTATTCACCCACAGCCAGCAGGCGGGCACGCTCAGCAGTATTGGTTGACGTATTTAAGAGATTATTCCGTACCAAACTACAGAGCGGCTCGTCCCACTGCCTCTGGGAGAACGGGTTCTCGGGCAACGCCGTGTCCGGGCAAGCCATTTTCCAAGCGTTCATTGCGTCGTTCAAGCACGGCACTTCACAGTTAACCAGTGATGGAGTCAAAATTCTTTTGGTTAACTTTTCAGTGCTGTGGACCGAGGACAGGAACGCTGGTAGGCTTATACTAGAAATTTTGCGGATGCCGAGCCCACCAAAACGAATAGGTAGTGTGCTTTGCAGCCACGCTCGGTCATCCAAGGCCACATTTAAAACGGTTGTAGGTATTGTAAGAGTGCATCGAATAATTTCACCAATTTTGTCCAGAACATGTGAATGCTTCCATAAAGGGGAAGAGCTGAGAAAATGTATAAAATTTGGTCCAAAACAGAAATATCTAATTAGGGTGAATGCCGAATGTAAATTTATTTTTATGAGTCTGTCCGTAATATCATTAAAATGATTCATTTTTCCGTCAATGAATGGGGAAAAACTTTCTTTCAAAATAGGGGAACCTAGGAGGTGCAGTGAACTTTTTTTTTTAAATTTTGATTTCTGGTGCAATTGTAATGAATTTATGAAGAGTCGATTGTCTTTCGGTATTGTCACAAAGAAAAATTTCACACTTCGAGTGGTTAAGTTCAAGTCCGATGGATTGAAAATGATTCTTCAGGAATTGAAAGTCTTTTAATACGGAATCGACGTCACCTCCTAATGTTCCATCATCCAAATACCATACGTTAAATTTTGAATTTAGTTGTTGAATGACTGGATGAATAGCGAAACTGAAAATGACTGGCCCGAGAGGGTCACCTTGCTGGCATCCAACTGCAGATTCTAAAAGCTGTTCTTTATTATTCTTTATTGTACACATATAACATATAAATAAAACACAAATTAACAATTAGTTACAAAGGCGAGCTTAACCCAGCATTTGGGTTTTCTTACAGCAAACCTCAGGGTGAAAAATACAATTGCATAAGTAGGTAGGTACATCTTAAGTGCACAACAAAAACTTAAAATAAATCTGTTACTTAAATAAACTAAACAAATATGTGATACATAAACATACTAAATACTATGGGTATGGCTAACAAAGAAATCCTTTTACAAAACATATTACGGGTCATGCCGACAGGAAGTGTTCCCTAATTCCTCTCCTAAACACCTCCAACGAAGGGCTAGCCCTAAGAGTGTGTGGAAGAGAGTTCCAAAGGCGTACAGCACGAACAGTAAAGGATCCACTGTAACAACTAGAGGAGTGGGGAGGGAACCGAAGGAGAAGGGCAGATGATGAGCGGCAAGGTTTTCCTCTTGGAAAAAGATACTCAAAGCGTTCCCGAAGATACAAGGGCGAGTTGGGATTGTGAAGAACTGAAAAGAGTAAAGAAAGAGTGTGAGTATCCCGACGCAGCCGAATAGGCAGCCACCTCAATCGCTTCCGAAATTCCGACACATGGTCGTACTTCCGGAGGCCAAAGATGAAGCGTATGCACAAATTCTGCAGACGTTCGAGCTTATCAAGGAGTTCCTCCGTCGCATCAAGGAAGCAGACATCAGCATAGTCCAGAAGAGGTAGAAGGAGAGACTGAGCAAGAGTAATTTTGGTCGGAAAAGGCAGGAACTTCTGGAGGCGTTTCAGCGACTGAAACGAACAAAACACCCTCCTGCTTACTTCCGCAATGTGAACATTCCAAGATAGGTTGCAGTCCAGGAAAACGCCTAAGCTTTTGACCTTTTGGGAATAGGCTATAGCGACGGCATCGTACAAAACAGGAGGAAGAGACTGGCCACTCAACAGATTTACGAAGTGTCTGCCACCAATAACGAGAGCTTGTGATTTTGTTGGATTAACTAAAAGTCCAAAACTTTTAGCCCACTGACTGATGTTTTTAAGATCATTATTGATGGCATCGATAGCTCCAGTAAGCTCTTCAGGTTTAAAGTGGCGATATAGCTGCAAGTCGTCTGCATAGAGATGGTAATGTGAAGATAGGACCTTAGTGATAGCGTTAATAAATATAGAGAAAAGAAGAGGAGAAAGGACGCCACCCTGAGGAACACCCGCACCGAGGTTGCACCAGTCAGAGGAAGCCTCCTCCGAGCGAACCGACTGCGAGCGACCCCGAAGATAAGAATTAAACCACCCAATCACAGGAGGAGATATGTTAAGAGAGGATAGGATACCTAAGAGGATGTCAAAATCAACTGAATTAAAAGCACTGCTAAAGTCCAGTAAAATCAACACTGTAAGAAGCCTGTGTTCCATGGCCAGTCGGATGTCGTCAGTTATTTTAACTAGTGCCGATACTGTGCTATGGCCAGGGCGGAAACCAGATTGATAAGGACTTAGCAGGCTATTAGAGGAAAGGAAATGAGACAATTGATTATTAACAACACTCTCAAGGACTTTGGATAGGATTGGAAGTATGGAAATGGGACGATACTGGGAAACTGACGAGGGATTAGGGACTTTGGGTAGAGGCAGAACATGTGCTTTCTTCCACGCAGAAGGAAAGCAGCCAGTAAAGAGAGAGTAGTTGATAGTGTGGAGGATGACAGGAGTGTTCTTTATATAATAATTTAGAGGGGTGCCTGTAATATTGCCAAATGAAACCGAAAATTTCTGGTAGTTCTTTTTTTGCGTCGGCCAACAAAGTGTCTTGGTTGACAGAGTTGAAGGCGTTCTTAACGTCAACTTTGAGAATGACCTCACCCTTTTCAGAATTTAAAAAGGAAGATAGTGCATGTACGGCAGCCTCACAGCCCCCTCTGAAGCCAAAACCAAGCTGTAGGGGCTGGAATTTGTATGTAAGTCTGTCACTGTACAGTTTACAACAAATTTTGGCTGCCATACGCCTGTAGGTGCACCCGACGGCCATAGGACGAATGCCGCCGTCCCTCTTGCGCAGGGCACATAGGTTTTTTTTTTAATACACCCGTCATACAGGGTGTTGCGTGTTTCCTCCGACGTGTATGATCAGAGTCTTTTTCTTACATTTTATTAATATAATTAACGGTATAGTTTTTCTTACCTTATTCTAGTTTACATTTATTTTAGATTTCTTAAATTTCTTCTTTAATTAGTTCTTATATTACTTACAACATGTGTTTTTCACTCTAACTTATGACGTAGATTACTTATCAAAATATTCAACAATATTTGAAAGTACATCTTTTATGCTTTGTTCCTTTTATTACTTTGGCCGCTATTTCCTTGCAGTATTTAAAGAACTTTGGTCTAATTTGTTTGTTTTGCATTAATTTTGGTATTGTTTCTAAATTTATTTTAACATCAGTTTCTATCTCAAAATTATATTTTTCTTTTCCAAATATGGGACATTCCAAGAGTATATGCGGTACGCTTTCTTTTTTTTTATGTACAGGGCACATAGGTTGGCCCCGTACAAGACATCGACGACGGCATCGTTCACGCCGCCGGAGAGCTAATGCTAATGCCTAATGGTTGACTAGAGCCGTAAGCTCCTTCAAAAGCGACTCACTAGCATCCCCGGCGCCCGAACTCAATAGGTCCTTTAAGTGTTGCGGAGTCAGGCCGTCGAGGCCGCCGGCGCAACCGCTTCGAAAGGAGCCCACGGCACCAAGCAATTGGGAGGCTGAAATGTTGAATACACATAAATCCGGAACGGGGGTCTCAGGGGGGTCGGGGAAAGTGAGATCATTCGCAGGCGCTGGATGTTTACTCTCCGAGGCTGAGATTGTTTCTGTAGAGTAAGGCGCCACCACATCACTGCTGAATAATAGACTGGCCGCGCCCCTAATGTCACCTTCACTTATTTTGGATTCCACATGCGAGCATAGGCTTTTTTGTGAACGGTTATTAAATGGTGGTAATTTCGGATCTAAAATTAAGGTCGAAATACCTATTACAATTTTCTTTAATTTGATTTGTTAAAGTTTTTTTAGTTGCCAAATCTTTTTGAACGTGCAGAATTCTGTAGGGGAAGGTGAACAATTGCTCCCAGGCACTTACCGAGTTCTCTTGGGTCCAAAGACGGACGCATTGTGCCAAACTCAGAGCAACGGATCGTCTTAGTGTAGAATTTTTAAATTTTAAGAGCGTTTTCCACAGGGTCTGTTCGAGAGGTGTGGATGTAGCTGGGGGGCACAAAGGAACGCTATGTGGTTTATGAACCTTACCATTGTGTATCCTCAGCCCCCGTTCGCTTTTAAAAAAGCGTGCCTGCGAGCAATTGGGACATCTCACCTGTTGGACCTCAAGCGATGTGGCAGGTTGACTGCTACAGTTTCCCGCATCGCTTCAGCCGGCATTAAACATAAAATAAGTGGATTGAACTTACCCAAATATTAAAGAACTGTAATAAAAACACTGCACTTGTAAAATATTCCAAAAAAAATAAACAATAGTAATAAATGTCCAAATATATTGTCAATGAACGAGTGACTTCAGCAGGGGGCGCAATCTTCCTTCTATGCGTTGCCTTGGCAATGCGTAGGCTCTCCGCTTGATGTACAGCACAAATTGTTGCAGTTGGGTTTGCCGCAGCAATCAAGAAACAATTTTTTTGGTTGGATTGGATTAATAGAATTTTATTTCATTAAATTTTATCGATCTGATGATTTAGGATATATCTGCTTTGTTCGAGATCAGTGGTGTGTGATCGTAAGTACGGGGAGTACAAACGGTCGTTGACCCCTTACACAGGCGTATCTTGGTCAAGGTAGGTAGTTCCGCTTGGTGGCGTGGGGTAAGGGCAGGTTGGAGGCGTCGATCTCGTCGAAGTTCCTCCTCTTCACGAACGTGTCTAGGTCGGACCTGGGGGACATACAGATTGGTTAGATTGTAAGCTACTATGTTGTTTTATGGCACACATGTTAGTGTAACCGCACCGCGCCGTGCCGCACAAACGAGGCTTGCTGACATGAATAACAGTAATGATATTGTTGGTGGTAAACCTGTGTGGACAAACTATGGTTCAACTTTAATTCTTCACGACCTAATTTGTATACCTGTATTCTAGCAAATAAATGTTTTGATTTGATTTTATTATTTGAGACCGTGCTGCTGGCATAGAGTTCTAAGAACATTTAAGTATGTGTTTCTAAATATTTATTTGATATATTTTATCGACAACCTTTGAGTCTTTTCTTATTCGATAAGTTATTGCTACCAGCTTTTAATTTCGATTTTAAAGGTAGCAATGTTCTAATTTGGATTGCTAAGAATTTCATAGGCAGCATTGTGATGTACTAAAATACGCATTATTTCTTCTTATGCTTCTTTTTTACAAGAAAAGAATGAATATTTAGGATTCGCCATCGTAGGAAATGTAGACGGAGTTTCACACAGGCATATCACGGTCAAGGTACTTGGTTCCGTACAGGTGGTAGTCCCGCTTGGTGGCGTGGGGTAAGGGCAGGTTGGAGGCGTCGATCTCGTCGAAGTTTCTCCTCTTCACGAACGAGTCTAGGTCGGACCTGGGGGACATACGGATTGGTTAGATTGTAAGCTACTATGTTGTTTTATGGCACACATGTTAGTGTAACTGCACCGCGCCATGCCGCTCAAATAAGGCTTGCTGACATGAATAACAGTAACGATATTATTGGTGGTAAACCTTTGTGGACAAACTATGGTTCAACTTTAATTCTTCACGACCTAATTTGTATACCTGCATTCTAGCAAATAAATAATTTGATTTGATTTTATTATTTGAGACCGTGCTGCTGGCATAGAGTTCCAAGAACATTTAAGTATGTCTTTCTAAATATTTATTTGATATATTTTATCGACAACCTTTGAGTCTTTTCTTATTCGATAAGTTATTGCTACCAGCTTTTAATTTCAATTTCAAAGGTAGCAATGTTCTAATTTGGATTGCTAAGAATTTCATAGGCAGCATTGTGATGTACTAAAATACGCATTATTTCTTCTTATGCTTCTTTTTTACAAGAAAAGAATGAATATTTAGGATTCGCCATCGTAGGAAATGTAGACGGAGTTTCACACAGGCATATCAAGGTCAAGGTACTTGGTTCCGTACAGGTGGTAGTCCCGCTTGGTGGCGTGGGGTAAGGGCAGGTTGGAGGCGTCGATCTCGTCGAAGTTTCTCCTCTTCACGAACGTGTCTAGGTCGGACCTGGGGGACATACAGATTAGTTAGATTGTAAGCTACTATGTTGTTTTATGGCACACATGTTAGTGTAACCGCACTGCGCCGTGCCGCACAAACGAGGCTTGCTGACATGAATAACGGTAATGAAATATCATTACCGTTATTCATGTCAGCAAGCCTCGTTCGCCAACAATAGTTGGCGGTAAACCCGTGTGGACAACCTATGGTTCAACTTTAATTCTTCAGGACTTTATTTGTACACCTGCATTCTAGCAAATAAATAATTTGATTTGATTTTATTATTTGAGACCGTGCTGCTGGCATAGAGTTCTAAGAGCATCTAAGTATGTGTTTCTAAATATTTATTTCATATATTTTATCGACAACCTTTGAGTCTTTTCTTATTCCATAATTTACTGCTACCAGCTTTTAATTTCGATTTTAAAGGTAGCAATGTTCTAATTTGGATTGCTAAGAATTTCATAGGCAGCATTGTGATGTACTAAAATACGCATTATTTCTTTTTATGCTTCTTTTTTACAAGAAAAGAATGAATATTTAGGATTCGCCATCGTAGGAAATGTAGACGGAGTTTCACACAGGCATATCACGGTCAAGGTACTTGGTTCCGTACAGGTGGTAGTCCCGCTTGGTGGCGTGGGGTAAGGGCAGGTTGGAGGCGTCGATCTCGTCGAAGTTTCTCCTCTTCACGAACGAGTCTAGGTCGGACCTGGGGGACATACGGATTGGTTAGATTGTAAGCTACTATGTTGTTTTATGGCACACATGTTAGTGTAACTGCACCGCGCCATGCCGCTCAAATAAGGCTTGCTGACATGAATAACAGTAACGATATTATTGGTGGTAAACCTTCGTGGACAAACTATGGTTCAACTTTAATTCTTCACGACCTAATTTGTATACCTGCATTCTAGCAAATAAATAATTTGATTTGATTTTATTATTTGAGACCGTGCTGCTGGCATAGAGTTCTAAGAGCATTTAAGTATGTGTTTCTAAATATTTATTTCATATATTTTATCGACAACCTTTGAGTCTTTTCTTAGTCCATAATTTACTGCAACCAGCTTTTAATTTCAATTTCAAAGGTAGCAATGTTCTAATTTGGATTGCTAAGAATTTCATAGGCAGCATTGTGATGTACTAAAATACGCATTATTTCTTTTTATTCTTCTTTTTTACAAGAAAAGAATGAATATTTAGGATTCGCCATCGTAGGAAATGTAGACGGAGTTTCACACAGGCATATCAAGGTCAAGGTACTTGGTTCCGTACAGGTGGTAGTCCCGCTTGGTGGCGTGGGGTAAGGGCAGGTTGGAGGCGTCGATCTCGTCGAAGTTTCTCCTCTTCACGAACGAGTCTAGGTCGGACCTGGGGGACATACGGATTGGTTAGATTGTAAGCTACTATGTTGTTTTATGGCACACATGTTAGTGTAACTGCACCGCGCCATGCCGCTCAAACGAGGCTTGCTGACATGAATAACAGTAACGATATTATTGGTGGTAAACCTTTGTGGACAAACTATGGTTCAACTTTAATTCTTCACGACCTAATTTGTATACCTGCATTCTAGCAAATAAATATTTTGATTTGATTTTATTATTTGAGACCGTGCTGCTGGCATAGAGTTCCAAGAACATTTAAGTATGTCTTTCTAAATATTTATTTGATATATTTTATCGACAACCTTTGAGTCTTTTCTTATTCGATAAGTTATTGCTACCAGCTTTTAATTTCAATTTCAAAGGTAGCAATGTTCTAATTTGGATTGCTAAGAATTTCATAGGCAGCATTGTGATGTACTAAAATACGCATTATTTCTTCTTATGCTTCTTTTTTACAAGAAAAGAATGAATATTTAGGATTCGCCATCGTAGGAAATGTAGACGGAGTTTCACACAGGCATATCAAGGTCAAGGTACTTGGTTCCGTACAGGTGGTAGTCCCGCTTGGTGGCGTGGGGTAAGGGCAGGTTGGAGGCGTCGATCTCGTCGAAGTTTCTCCTCTTCACGAACGTGTCTAGGTCGGACCTGGGGGACATACAGATTAGTTAGATTGTAAGCTACTATGTTGTTTTATGGCACACATGTTAGTGTAACCGCACTGCGCCGTGCCGCACAAACGAGGCTTGCTGACATGAATAACGGTAATGAAATATCATTACCGTTATTCATGTCAGCAAGCCTCGTTCGCCAACAATAGTTGGCGGTAAACCCGTGTGGACAACCTATGGTTCAACTTTAATTCTTCAGGACTTTATTTGTACACCTGCATTCTAGCAAATAAATAATTTGATTTGATTTTATTATTTGAGACCGTGCTGCTGGCATAGAGTTCTAAGAGCATCTAAGTATGTGTTTCTAAATATTTATTTCATATATTTTATCGACAACCTTTGAGTCTTTTCTTATTCCATAATTTACTGCTACCAGCTTTTAATTTCGATTTTAAAGGTAGCAATGTTCTAATTTGGATTGCTAAGAATTTCATAGGCAGCATTGTGATGTACTAAAATACGCATTATTTCTTCTTATGCTTCTTTTTTACAAGAAAAGAATGAATATTTAGGATTCGCCATCGTAGGAAATGTAGACGGAGTTTCACACAGGCGTATCAAGGTCAAGGTACTTGGTTCCGTACAGGTGGTAGTCCCGCTTGGTGGCGTGGGGTAAGGGCAGGTTGAAGGCGTCGATCTCGTCGAAGTTCCTCCTCTTCACGAACGTGTCTAGGTCAGACCTGGGGGACATACAGATTGGTTAGATTGTAAGCTACTATGTTGTTTTATGGCACACATGTTAGTGTAACTGCACCGCGCCGTGCCGCACAAACGAGGCTTGCTGACATGAATAACAGTAACGATATTGTTGGTGGTAAACCTGTGTGAACAAACTATGGTTTAACTTTAATTCTTCACGACCTAATTTGTATACCTGCATTCTAGCAAATAAATATTTTGATTTGGTTTTATTATTTGAGACCGTGCTGCTGGCATAGAGTTCTAAGAGCATTTAAGTATGTGTTTCTAAATATTTATTTGATATATTTTATCGACAACCTTTGAGTCTTTTCTTATTCCATAATTTACTGCTACCAGCTTTTAATTTCGATTTTAAAGGTAGCAATGTTCTAATTTGGATTGCTAAGAATTTCATAGGCAGCATTGTGATGTACTAAAATACGCATTATTTCTTTTTATACTTCTTTTTTACAAGAAAAGAATGAATATTTAGGATTCGCCATCGTAGGAAATGTAGACGGAGTTTCACATAGGCGTATCAAGGTCAAGGTACTTGGTTCCGTACAGGTGATAGTCCCGCTTGGTGGCGTGGGGTAAGGGCAGGTTGGAGGCGTCGATCTCGTCGAAGTTCCTCCTCTTCACGAACGTGTCTAGGTCGGACCTGGGGGACATACAGATTGGTTAGATTGTAAGCTACTATGTTGTTTTATGGCACACATGTTAGTGTAACCGCACTGCGCCGTGCCGCACAAACGAGGCTTGCTGACATGAATAACGGTAATGATATTGTTAGTGGTAAACCCGTGTGGACAACCTATGGTTCAACTTTAATTCTTCAGGACTTTATTTGTATACCTGCATTCTAGCAAATAAATAATTTGATTTGATTTTATTATTTGAGACCGTGCTGCTGGCATAGAGTTCTAAGAGCCTTTAAGTATGTGTTTCTAAATATTTATTTGATATATTTTATCGACAACCTTTGAGTCTTTTTTTATTCCATAATTTACTGCTCTATTAATTTCGATTTCTAAGGTAGCAATGTTCAAATTTGGATTGCTAAGAATTTCATAGGCAGCGTTGTGATGTTATTTCTTTTTTAATGACTTCAAGAAGAAAAAGGTTATCAATTCGGTTTTGTTTAAATGTATCTCCCGTAGATACATTTAAACAAAACCGAATTGATAACCTTCCATACCTCCGTCATATAACTCCGTCATATATTAACGGATTTGCAAAATTCTTTTTGTGTTCGAAAGGGCTTTGTTCCGAAATGGTCCCATTTAAATTTTATATAGATGATGGGTTTCAGAGACAGACAACGGAACTCTTCAAAAATTGACAGCAAATCAACCCCTATTGCTGCGATTGTCTACAAGTTGAAAAAAAAACTTTAAACAAAAAAATGGAACTGACTTCCAAAAAAAGTGCAAAATAACTTTAATTTCGGAAGTCGGTGTCAAAAAACGAAGACACAAAACCAGAAACACCGACTTCTGACATTAAAGTTATTTTGCACTCTTTTTGGAAGTCAGTTATATATTTTTTTTGCTTCTTTTTTACAAGAAAAGAATGAATATTTAGGATTCGCCATCGTAGGAAAGGGAATAGGTAGCATACACAGGCATTTCTTGGTCAAGGTAGTTGGTTCCGTACAGGTGGTTGAACCGCTTGGTGGCGTGGGGTAAGGGCAGGTTGGAGGCTTGCTGACATAAATAACAGTAACGATATTGTTGGTGGTAAACCTGTGTGGACAAACTATGGTTCAAATTGAATGACAGTGTTTAGGTATGGCTTGATTTATTTAATTGTATTATTAAATTAGTGACATTTTTTATTGGATTGTTTTATGAATTGTATTCATTGTTGTATTGTATTTTTAATTGATTGACATATTGAATCGGATTGTTATTGATTTGTATTATTTATTTAATTGTTATTTAATGAAACTGTTAATTGAATAAGTAGATATTATAATTATTGTACTCTATCACATTAGGCCCATTGGCTTGTAATGATAGTTGTTACTTAGATAAATAAAAAAAATAAAAAAAACTTTAATTCTTCACGACCTAATTTGTATACCTGCATTCTAGCAAATAAATATTTTGATTTGATTTTATTATTTGAGACCGTGCTGCTAGCATAGAGTTCTAAGAGCATTTAAGTATGTGTTTCTAAATATTTATTTGATATATTTTATCGACAACCTGTGAGTCTTTTCTTATTACATAATTTACTGCTACCAGCTTTTAATTTCGATTTCAAAGGTAGCAATGTTCTAATTTGGATTGCCAAGAATTTCATAGGCAGCATTGTGATGTACTAAAATACGCATTATTTCTTTTTATGCTTCTTTTTTACAAGAAAAGAATGAATATTTAGGATTCGCCATCGTAGGAAATGGAAACGGAAGCTCACACAGGCGTATCAAGGTCAAGGTACTTGGTTTCGTACAGGTGATAGTCCCGCTTGGTGGCGTGGGGTAAGGGCAGGTTGGAGGCGTCAATCTCGTCGAAGTTCCTCCTTTTTACGAGCGTGTCTTGGCCGGACCTGGGGGACACACAGATTGGTTAGATTGTAAGCTACTATGTTGTTTTATGGCACACATCTTAGTGTAACCGCACTGCGCCGTGCCGTGCAGACGAGGCTTGCCGACATGGATAGCAATAATGATATTGTTGGCGTTAAGCCCGAGTGGAGAATCTATGGTTCAACTTTAATTCTTCACGACCATATTTGCATACCTGCATTTCTATCAAATAAATAATTTGATTCGGTTTTATTTTATTATTTGAGACCGTGCTACTGGCATAGAGTTTTAAAAGCCTTAGTATGAGTTTCGAAATACTTATTTGGTATATTTTATCGACAACCTTTGAGTGATTCTGACTCTTTTCTTATACCGTAATTTACTGCTCTTTTAATTTCGATTTTAAAGGTAGCAATGTTCGAATTTGGATTGCTAAGAATTTCATATAAAATACTGGTATTCAGCTACATCTGGTTTGACTGCAAGCCGACCCCAAGATAGTTGGAACAGGCTAGGCAGAGATAGTCTGTCTAGCCTATCTGTAGTTCTTTGTTATATTGCCGTAAGGAAAATCAGTTTTTCCTAGGTACAATTACTTTTACAGTCTCTAGTTGGTGTTCTAGTTGATAAATGTAAATCGATGCCTCTGTATTTAATGAAGAGCATGTTTAGAAAATAACTACTATGTTAATGCAATAACTTTTCCATAAAAGTAATCATTTATTCACAATATGTAATTTAGATGATAAAGTTCTCGATACTAAATGTGCAAACCACATAAAAGTATTCTTGCATCACGGCGGGGTGCCGCCGAAACCTTATGCCTTGACCTTGACCTCAACTGATAGAAAGCTATGAGGTCTATGATGAAAACCATGCCCAGATATAATGCTTATACACTCTCGTTTTGAAGGCTCCTGCTTTGTAGGAAACACAGAAATTGGCGAAGAGTTCCACACTTTGGCTGCCATGTGTGCAAAATGAATTTGTACTATGGGTCTTTAGGCAGATTTAACTGCCGATGATCTCCAATGCGTTGGAGCTTACATCCGTGGTCGGTGGCTCGGTAATAATCCAAGACAGGAGAATCAGCTATTAAAAGATCTAAAAAGTAGGTACCATTTCTGTAACAAAGAGCAACGTTTGACCTTTTTAAAGTAAAATAAATAATTGAAGTGTGTATACTAACCTGGCAAAGTCAAATCGTCTGGAGATGAGGTCGGGCACATATCCGGAGTGACGGATCTCGCGCACTTCTCTTACCAAGTTGCCGCCTAGTTGTGCATAGAAGATATATAAAATCAATTCAAATCAAATCAAAAATGTTTATTTGTTAGAATATTGTGTTGTGTTGTGTTATTGTGTGTTGTATTGTGTTGTTGTTTTGTTAATTTGTTTGTTTGTTGTTTGTTTGTTTGTTGTTATATGAATGTATTAGTTCACAGTCTTACACGTTTGAAGACGAAATAATTGTCTTAATGAGTTTTGAATTATAGATAAGTTGAATAGTGAGATGGTCGGTAGAAAGTTGAGATGAGAATGTTAAGAGGGATTTTTGGTGTAACGTAAATAGAAAGAAGTAGAAATGAGTAAAGTGACCGTAAAGTTGATTGGAAATCAGGGGGTTTGGCGTGTGTATTTGAATTGGAGAAATGAGGAGTATACTGGTACTGAAAATAGTTTTGAGTACCAATAGTTGTTATGAAGGATAAAAGAAACCGGTGGATGGATTGTATGATTGTATGCATAGAAACAGGTTGAATACCGAAAACTGTTAAGACGCCTGTACAGATGGAAATAATAATGCGCCGGACCCAAATAAATTGGCAGGAGGATCATGTAGAATACTCGGATATCAAAACACGTTTTCCTAGGTTGCAAAGTATTTATTTTTCGATCAATGAAACTCACCAGTGAGTTTCCGGGCTTTACAGGTTAAAAACATCAACACCGAATGACAAACAATGACAAAATTTCAATAAATAAATTTTCTTAGGGATATCACAATTATATACTTACGTTGTATGACAAAATTATTTTCAAGGGTAGAATGACTAGGACAGGGTTGAATAGTGATTTAGACAAAGTTGGAGCCTCCTATGGAGTCCAGTTCACAAACGAAGTTGCCCCCGCCGATGAAGTCGAGATTGCGGACGAAGTTGCCTCCGCACAGGTAGTTCAGGTTCATCTTGACAAGGTTCGGCCCACCGAGCTGATCACGGTTCTTCTTCACAAAGTTGCTACCCCCGATGGAGTCCAGTACAAAATTCCCTCCACCAATAGAATCCAAGTTACGAACAAAGTTCCCACCGCCGCGCGCCGAGGGAATCGACAAATCTGGAGTACCTTTGTCCTTCTTCAGCGTCTTTGTCCACGAGTGTGGAGCTGCCGATTCCATTCAAGTTTCCATTGAACGCTCTTCCAGCAAGAGATGAGCCACCAAGTCCGTGAGTGTTCCTGCTTACCATAGAGCTACCTCCAAGGTTACCTAGGTTCCTGCCCAATTGAGAGCTTCCACTGAGGCCGTTGGTGTTCCTTCCGAGTAGCGAATTGCCACCGGGACCATCTAGGTTGCGAGCGTCGTCATAATGTAAGAGGAATCGTAAGAAATCTTCAAGTTCTTCTTTATCTGTAACAATTTCAAGAAATCTTAACTTTACGCAGATATGTATTACGAAAGATGAACATTTATGTGCATTAACATAATTTAGTACTTACCGCAGATTGTGCAGAAACAGAATAACAATATGTATGCACCGAGTGCTAAAGCTTCGTGATTCAATCTGGTGCAAGACGTACTTTGTGATTGGTGCAATATTCCATCACCTGTGATTGGTAGGTATTGGTGCACAAAAACGTTTATTTACAAACTAAGTGCATTCTTCGAAGTACAAGATAATCGTGGGGGATTTTGTTAAATACGAAATGTGCAAAGAGTTTTAGGTACAAGTTTGTGAAACGTCTTTTGATCACGGTACCTTTGCCATCAAATGATGCGTTGAACAGAACATAAATATAAGAAATCGTGCTGGACGTTCACGAAGTGTTGTTTGTGATCATGGTGCACAGTAAGTGTGAGAAATTCGTAAGTGTGCTCATGCACAATCAACATTTGGATCTTTTCTATTTAGACTCAATCCCGTCTAACATGTATGAAATTCACAATATTACCTACTTCTCAGAACGTAAGTACATCGATCTTAATCCAATATTGATTGTGTTCCTTTCAAGTCCCGGTTGGTTAAGTTAGCACTATTATGTGCCAGGTAAGGTATCCGTGAGAGCATTCTTTGTGCGTTCAACTTGAATATTGAATAATGTAGAAGTTAGTCATATTTGCAGTGAGTGCGTGTGTGCAGGGACTTACCGGTGGCGTCGTAACGTTCCACGGAGTTGTGGTCGTTGCCAACTACGTCCTGCTCCTGGTGGGGTAACAACATGTTTGTTAATGTACCTACTAGTAAAACAATCATCGAGGAAGGAAAAGGGGGCAGGGGTTGCAGGGCCAAAAAGCCAGTTAGAGGAAGAAATAATGTCTTTGCATTCAACGAACTATAGTTAACTATTAACTACTGAAAGTTTAGCTTTGATTTTCCTGTGTATAGCGTATAGGACGGTTAGTATTGAAGCCTTACCGGTACTTGCAGGTGTACTTCCAGTCGATCTTGAGGTGTAGCGACGTGCTGTAATGTACTGTTCCGCACGAAAGACTACGGACCCGGACTTTTTACCACAACGCGATTGTGCCAAGATCTCTAGATTACTTAAACCTCAAACTGACGTTTGGGAGGAACTTTTATCTGAATGGCAATGTAGGTGGGAAAGTTCCATCAAAGGCCGACACCTCCACCAGTTTTTCCCATCAGTTCGTGAGCGGCTGGTTAGGACATGGCTGGAGGTGGATTACAGTGTTGCCCAATTTCTCACATGTCATGGCAACTTTAAGGCTAGGATATTCGAGTGCAGTAGGCATTTAGCGTCACCTCAGTCCCCGCGCAGCTAGTCGCCCGAACGCGCATTTCAAATGAACTCCCTGACCCCGCTGTTCAAAAAGTTTGCGCCCAGTATAAAATTGTAACAATAGGTTATCTTTGATTTTCGGAATTTATGTAAGTTTATTTTTGTTTGTTTGTGTTGACATGGTGATGATGGTGATAATGTTGATGGTGGACTCCGAAGGTAGGTACAGGATCTCATTGACGGCACTACGTAGAACTGTAGTGTTTGGACTCATTTGAAAGAGTTCATGGAGATCTTAGTGACTGATGATGTGACCGATGGTGGACTTAGAAGGTAGGTATTATAGGATCTCATTGACAGTACTACGTAGAACCACCGTGTTTGGACTCATTTGAAAGAGCTCATGGAGAACTTTGTGACTGATGTGACCTACCTGATGGTGGACGCCGAAGATGAGTATAGGCTTTTATTGACGGCACTACGTAGAACCATCGTGCTTGGACTCATTTGAAAGAGTTCATGAAGACCTAAGTGACTGATGATGTGACCGACCTGATGGTGGACTTAGAAGGTAGGTATAGGATCTCATTAATGGCACTACGTAGAACTATCGTGTTTGGACTCATTTGAAAGAGCTCATAGAGAACTTTGTGACGGATGATGTGACCTACCTGGTCGTGGACCATCAGGTAGGTCACATCATCAGTCACACAAGATCCTATACTTACCCTCGTAGTCCACTCCGAGGGTAAGTATAGGATCTCATTGAAAGCACTACGTAGGACCACCGTGTTTGGACTCATTTGAAAGAGCTCATAGAGAACTTTGTGACTGATGATGTGGCCGACCTGATGGTGGACTCCGAAGGTGAGTATAGGATCTCATTGACGGCACTACGTGGAACCATCGTGTTTGGACTCATTTGAAAGAGTTCATGGGGAACTTGGTGACTGATGATGTGACCGACCTAATGGTGGACTTGGAAGGTAGGTATAGGATTTCATTGACGGCACTACGTATAACCATCGTTTTTGGACTCATTTGAAAGAGCTCATGGAGAACATTGTGACTGATGATAATGATGTGACCTACCTGATGGTGGACTCCGAAGGTGGGTATAGGATCTCATTGACGGCACTATGTACAACCATCGTGTTTGGAGTCATTTTAAAGAGTTCATGGAGATCTTGGTGACTGATGATGTGACTGACTTGATGGTGTACTCCGTAGGTAGATATAGGATCTCATTGACGGCACTACGTGGAACCATCATGTTTGGACTCATTTGAAAGAGTTCATGAGGGACTTGGTGACTGATGATGTGACCGACCTGATGGTGGACTTGGAAGGTAGGTATAGGATTTCATTGACGGCACTACGTATAACCATCGTTTTTGGACTCATTTGAAAGAGCTCATGGAGAACTTTGTGACTGATGATAATGATGTGAAATACCTGATGGTGGACTCCGAAGGTGGGTATAGGATCTCATTGACGGCACTATGTAGAACCATCATGTTTGGACTCATTTTAAAGAGTTCATGGAGATCTTGGTGACTGATGATGTGACTGACTTGATGGTGTACTCCGTCGGTAGATATAGGATCTCATTGACGGCACTACGTAGAACCATCGTGTTTGGACTCATTTGAAAGAGTTCATGGAGACCTTGGTGACTGATGATGTGGCCGACCTGATGGTGGACTCCGAAGATAGGTATAGGATCTCATTGACGGCACTACGTAGAACCATCGTGTTTGGGCTCATTTAAAAGAGTTCATGAAGAACTTTGTGACTGATGATGTAACTGACCCGATAGTGGTCTCCGAAGGTAGGTAAAGATTCTCACTGACGGCACTAAGTAGAACTATCGTGTTTGCACTCATTTGAAAGAGCTCATGGAGAACTTTGTGACTGATGATAATGATGTGACCGACCTGATGGTAGACTCCAAAGGTGGGTATAGGATCTCATTGACGGCACTACGTAGAACCATCGTGTTTGGGCTCATTTTAAAGAGTTCATGAAGAACTTTGTGACTGATGATGTGACTGACCTGATAGTGGACTCCGAAGGTAGGTAAAGATTCTCACTGACGGCACTACGTAGAACCTACCTACCTAACCAGAACGAATTTCCGTGCGATCAAGCGTTTTTGTTATACCTATTATTGGAAATTTGTGTTTTAACCAGTGGTGCTTGGCAACTGGCTTACCCCAGTTTTAAATACCCCCTTTGTGTCTAATGGCCTAGTTTTGTTCTGTCTCCCGCTTGATTAGGAGGAAAGCTAGTGAAATTATGTCTTTCTTTGTCCTCCTCCTTGTTTGTCTTTTCCGATTAGTTTCGTTGCGGGACCCAAGACGGTTTAATCGTCTCTCTAGGACTTGTCGAGCTTCATTGCCTCGGCGTTTTTCCTGGTGGTCGCGACCGTTGATTCTGGCTTATAGAACTTACAGTGGTTTGGAAATAGTGTGGCGAGCTTGTCCAACTACTGAAAGTTGTAAAAAAAATTTGTTGAGTATTGTACCTTACTAAGAAACTGGTCGGTTCTAAGTCAAACAACTCATACCACTTTGCAAGGAAACTACTAAGTTTAACAAACGGGTTAGTTATTCTAAGAACAGTGAGAGAACAGTCAGCTGCCATCTTTTTGATCAAGATGCAATTTGAATTGATGTAACAATCACAAACTGCACAGCTGGGAATCACTATCTAGACATCATAGCAAAGAGAAACAGAGAGCGTCCAATGTTTATTTGTTCTACCTGACTCTCGGAAACGGAGTTGCTGTAAGCACACCTTTTTTTTTGGGTGGGAAATCATCCAATGACTTCTCCCGCTCTAGGGTGGAGCGGAAGGGCGTGTCAGACTCTTACTGACTAAAACCCATCCCTGTTCCTCCCTTCCCTGAATGCCCAGGGGCGAGGTAACTCTTTCGAATTTATCCAAACCCCTAGGACTGTATGCACACCTGTTAACGTAATTTAGAGGACTATGTTGATCCGTAGTCGTTAATAGTCCGAGTTCTGTTATTTTTGGGTAAGTTTGTTGTTAGGGCGTGTTATCATTACAATTAAAAGAGTTATTATAACTAAACTGTACTATATAATTAAACTGCATTATTTGGTTTGGTGTTTATGCTTGAGTTTGTTTTTAATGGCATAATTGATTGTGCTAGCTAACAAGTGGCGCATAATTAAATTTTATGATTATATTTTAGACGATATATCTTTATTTTTTTATTTTACTTACTTTATATACAAATATGTTAAGAGGAGCTCGTGGCTAAAGGATTAACAGACGCACGGGTCGATCCATCAGGTTCAGCTACGCTTGCCGGGGTTGGTAATGGATGGGTGACCATCTTTACATACTCTTGCCCCCTTAAGCCCTTGGTCCCGGCTGTCAATCGTGGATCTTTGAAAGTCGTTCGGCAGAAGCACAAAAGTCTACCAACCAGTCTTAAAAAAAATAAAAGGGGTATCGTATTACTCAGTAACTGGGTTGTGGAGGTCAGATAAGCTGTCGCTCTCTGTAAAATACTGATATTCAGATGCAAGTAAACATCTAGGAAGTGGTGACGAGCGGGCATTTTTGGGGGACTGTGTTTATGTTGAACTTTGACGTTCAAAAAGTGCTGGCTCTCAGCCTAGTTTGAATAAATGACTTTTGACTTTGATTTTGAATAGTTATTATGCTACCCATCATGTTTGAAATTGAATTAAAATAATGTGTGTTTCCTGATAACTACAACCTGGGGGTCTTTAAGTTAAGAGTGAATAAGTTACTATTTATTTTGGTTATTAGTTAGTTAGTCATTAAACTATCTTTCAAACCTTCCAGCTCCGGATCATTCCCCATTTGTTTTTAGTCAATTCTCTGATTGTGATGTTAGGAAGAGCATAGTTTCAATCACCTCTAACGCAGTTGGTAGTGATTGTGTCAGTCGAAAAATGATACTCCCTGTCCTCGACGAAATCCTTCCTATCCTTTGCTATATCCTAAACTACTCAATATCCCATGGGGTCTTGCTATCAACTTGGAAAGAGGCCAAAATCACTCCCTTACCCAAAAAGGCTAATCCTACTTCCTTTTCCGAATACCGTCCTATTTCCATCTTGCCTTTCCTCTCCAAAGTCCTTCAACGCCTTGTCCACAATCAGCTTAGTGCTTTTCTTTGTAAGAATAGTCTGCTGAATCCTTTTCAGTCCGGATTTCGTCCTGGTCATAACACAGCTACAGCCTTAGTTAAAGTTACCGATGACATACGGCTAGCAATGGAACGAGGACATCTGACGGTTCTTTGCTTACTAGATTTTAGTAATGTATTCAATACTGTCGATTTCGATATCCTGCTTGGCATACTTCGCTCGCTTAACATATCTCCAACAGCGATTGACTGGTTTCGCAGTTACCTGTATGGCCGCCGGCAGCGTATATGCATAGACGAATCTAACTCTTCCTGGTGTTATACAGCTGCCGGTGTACCTCAGGGTAGCGTGTTATCTCCTCTACTCTTCGCAATATTTATAAACGCTATTTCCAGAAAACTTCTGTTTTCCTACCACCTTTACGCAGACGATTTACAAATCTACAAACAAGCTGCCCTTGTAGATTTGGCTGATGCAATTAATGCAATCAATAAGGATTTGGCTACAGTCTGTGAGTGGAGTGAGGTAAATGGGCTTCTGGTAAATCCGTCGAAAACTCAGGTCATTGTTGTTGGCAGCTCTAGGATAATTCCAAAAGTAAATTGGTCACAGCTTCCCCAGGTACAATTTAACGGAACTACTATTCCAATATTTGAGAATGTTAAGAACCTTGGGGTTTGGATCGACAAATATCTGTCTTGGGGTCCGCAGCTACAGGACGTGAGCCGCAAAAGTTTTGCATCTGCCAGGTCCCTTAGACGGTTGCGGAACTTTCTTCCCACTGCCACTAAAACTGCGCTTGCACAGTCCCTTCTGCTTCCCATCCTTGACTATGTTGATGTCAGTTATCTCGATCTTACCCAGGCACAACTAAATAAACTTGAGCGTCTTCAAAACCTTTGCATAAGATTTATATTTGGCCTGCGCAAATATGATAATTTTTCTGAATTTCGCACAAAGCTCAAGTGGCTTCCCATACGTCTTCGCCGGGATTCTCATATTTTATTTCTGCTCTACAGTATTTTGTTCAATCCTAAAACCCCCTCTTATCTTAAAGAAAGTTTCAAGTTAGTGTAGAAGAACAGCGTACCGCGCGCAGTGATGTACCTACAATTATTCTCCTGTCCACTCAGTCTTTGTCAGTAAATTTTAAAACCACATCTGATAACCTAATATATTTAATAATAAAAAATAATATTTAATAATTAAAAAAAAAAAAAGCGTACAGATAAATAAGAAGTCAATTCAAGTGCAGTTAGGTTAGTATTTTAAACTCCGATAATTGAATTTACTTTTATTTTAATTATTGGATAATTATATATAATAATCAATAGTAAAAAAATAAATAAATAAATGTATATATATTATATATTAACCTAATAAGTAATGATATAAATGGCATTTGTTTACATTTTTAATATCCTACGATTTAACAACACGAAGTTATCTAGTATTAGTATTACGTAGCTGGTTTCGCGGTGGAACAGCACTAGGTTTACTGGTCACTCATACACACAAACACACTAACTACATATTCACGCAGTAATGTTTTTTGTTTTTGTCAGTCGTCCACAAAATAATTTATTAAATGTCAATGTAAAAGTGTGAATTTGTCTTAGATAAGGTAACTACATTTTTGGTTTGCTTGTGATTTAAATGTTATAACATAAACCTGCTATGTTTGCATGATTCGTCATTAGACGACTAATTATTTATAAAATTTTAATCTCATTTAAGTGAACTCTAATGTTTTTTGTGAGAATAAAGATTCTTTAAACCGAAGTTCCTTCATGACACACATAATAGATATCTGAGGTCATCGGAAAACTTGAGACTAGAGATGCCGATGCATTCCACCAGCTTTTATGACAAATCTTTTACGGCACCGCGTGTACGTGCGGTTATGGAATGCCTTGCCCATGTCAGTAAGGGGTGCTCAATCTTTGTCCACTTTTAAAACAATGGTCAAAAATCACTACCTCTCTCTTTAAATCGTTTTTACTAGGGTTCTATACTTTTTGTTTCATAATTATTAATATATATATATATATATATCATAATATAAAATATATATATAAGTATATATCATAATTATTAATATATATGTATATATATATATATATATGTATCAGGTTTTATTTGTATATATTTATTGTACCTATATATAAATAGTACACCTAAGACTACCTACAGTACTGGCTTTCCTTTTGGTGTATAAAATCCATCCAGAGGTAGTCTTGAAAAGATCGCTTTTAGCGATAAGGCCGCCCATTGTGGCACCCTATGTAAAGTTTTTTTCATTTATATGTTCTGTAATCTAAATGGGGTACATAATAAAGAGTATTCTGTTCTAAGTTACTTCTATGCAAGCATGCTCCATCGCCGACCACATCATAGCTTACCATTAGGTGACCTATTAATTAAACGCGAGCCTATCAATAAAAAAAATAAACAATTGAATGATAAAGGTACTTCAGTATAATTTGCCAATAATTTCAAGCAGTTAGAGATGACGCCAGAGTAAAAAAAAAATCTATTTAGTCCGCAAGTTAGATAATCGAAAAATATTGGATACGTTTTTTTTTTGCTTTATCAAATTAATTAAAAATTACAAAGATAGAACCCCCACTCCTTCTCTGTTCATGCGGTACGATTGTGGAACTCACTTCCACCTAATATCCGCGATTCTAAAACTGTCTACCAATTCAAGAAGCAAGTCAAAGAGACCTCTCCACCATTTCGTGATTATATTTATTATTGATATTTATTTTATATTTAATTATGTACTTTGGTATATTTTATGTATGAATTATTTATGTATTCTAGTCTATTTTATGTTTCTATATCTATTTATACACACTGTGTCTACATTTCTCAACCAACTTTCCAGTCGCAGGTCTGCTGGAAGAAATTTCTTTTGAAATAAGCAGCGCCTTTGTACTCTTCTATCTGTATTTGTTCGTTTTTCTCTGTAAGTGTTTTTGTGTGTGCATAAATAAATAAATAGAACGCATCAAAGTTCAGGAGTGGGGGCTCGTTACGTCACCTTTAAGTAAAAAGTGGTACAATTTTAACCTAAGTGTGACGTCATCCGAAATTTCAACCCACTGTATCGTTTTC